>OX401869.1:2535709-3803564 GCA_947859175.1 Gandaritis pyraliata | reverse complement strand
TTGGGGAACCAACTTATACAAGAATGAGTAAAGAAAGCCATTCCCAAGCAAGGTACCTATATCTATACCTTAACTTTTATTTAGAGAAGTTACCTACTGAAAAGGACGAGTCTTCTATGCTATTGAACTACAAGGCAAAGCGAAAACACAATTAATGTATTAATGGTACCTATTCCGAAATATCACTGAAGTTCAAACTCTGTCTTTGCGGAATCTAGAACCTCCAAGCGTTTGAGCGATCTTGTTGTCGATGGATGTCGTTCATAGGTATCAACGAGCGACAGTGCCCTCTATCTGGTGTGATACCTATATACCTATGTGATACCTATCAGGTGTAGTAAGTAATGCCTGCGTAGTGTAGCTCTTTTCTTCGTTCTGTGACGTGAACCATAATTTTTAGACTATTCTTCGTAGCGGAGGTAAATAAATTCGGGATTTCTGTGCTTAGAGCCCTATTAGACATAAAATGCCCGATTTAAGACGATTCAAGTAAGAGATCGCCATAAGTGACAGAGGAAAAAGGGGAAGGAGTATGGAGACTGGAAATAAAGAGCTGAAGATGCAGACGTAACAGAAGATAATAATTTATAAGGTTTACGTGGAAGAGATAGAAAAGAAAAATAAGCTCTCTCTGTATTGCAACCCAACGCCTATAGTTACCTACCTACCTATAGTTGAGAATGTTTTAGGCGGAGAAGAGATTGCAAGAGTTAAGGAGAAATATAAACTTCCTTGTCTTTATGAAGTAGAAGATCAATAGAAGCCGGACATAGAGACGCAAGTGGACAATGAGTTGCCAGTAGACAACTCACACCTATTTCAGACATATTATGTCAAGTGCGCAAAAGTCCAATTTAAATGGTTTGTAATGTAATCACATGTGGTATTGGTGAAAGCGTGTAATGAAAATGTATGTATTCAATGTGAAGTTGTCTTTATTGGTCTGTGTCTTGATAAGTACCGAATTGCATAAGGCTAATGATAATTATATTGTAATCTAGGGCTTTGTCCGGAGGTGTGCGCTCACACCACAGTATGATCCTATATGGGGCATAGCTTTATGTTTTGTTGATTCAAAATATTTAAATAAGAAAGGGGTTGTAGTGTTTGTATCTACTAAGTAGATACTGTACCCTATCTCACATGCACAAGTAAGTGAGGTAACTGCCGGTGTCAATCTCCCGACCTGTCAATGTCATCCGTACGTCCGGATGACATGACGTGAGGCTCGTGAGAGGAAAATGCAGACAGGGCTAAAACAGACACACGAGTATGGCAGCGCTACCGATATCGAGGTATTCGATCTTGGTGTATTGGTGAGCCAGGGAAAAGGTTAAAATACAGGACTTTACACCTAGGTATTCAGTTTTCTCAAGTTCTATAAAGATATCTCATCATTCATCCTTCTTTGGCGACAGTTCTTTTTCATCCTGGATCCTTTGTTTTATCTTCTCCAACTGCTCCTTCTGTTTTCCATGGAAGTACCCTTCTTCTTGAGCTGCTCCGTACTTCCCCAGTCCTCCTCCAGATTGCCTCACAGAACCTCCTCCTCCGCCTCCTTTTCCTGCACCAGCGCCAGGTGTACCGGCTGGTACTGTCAGATTCCTTACGGTTTCGTGGATTCTCATAGGAAAGGGCTCTACACGGAAGAACGCTGAACAAAGCTTCATGAAATTCATTTTTCAACTTCAAGTTTCAATATTTATTTGCGTTTTTATATTTCGTCAAAATTATTGACAATGACATTCTAAGTTTTTTTATGGCACTACCTATTTTGACCAAAGAGTCGGTGTAATCAGCCACTTTAAAGTTTTTAATCAAAAATTGTATACCTACTACTAACGGTCTTACATAGAATTGCCTCTCAACTTAAACACTTTTAATCCCTGGACCTATTTGTCACTATCTAAACAAAAGGATATACCTACTGGTGATTAACTTTTGACAGAAATTGAGAGGCGATTCTAAGGAAGGCCGTAATGTCGTGATTTACCTACTGGTCGTGATATTGTACTGGAACTACCCATTATTTTATTGCTCTATATTTTCATAATCCATAATGTTGAAAAGGTAGACGTTACCTACTTTTAGTTCGTCTACAAATAACCCTTTATAATTTTTATTTTATTGTATTTTTTTAATTCTTTTTTTTCTACTTTGCATAAAATGGTGCCAAAACTATTAAAATCGATATATTTTTTCTATTTTTACAAATGGGTAAGTGCGTCATTATCATTACAAATCGAAGTTGCAATTAGCAAGTGTTATGTCCAAAACATAATAATACCTATAGGTATTTTAATGTCCTGTGCTACCATTTGCCGTAGTTAATTAACTGAACTAACTTAATTATTTTGAGACTTGGTAATTATTTTTCGGTCATTATTTTTAATAATTTACGAGATATAAAATGTGTGGGCGTGAGTAAAGTCAGTGTTGAGCATGCCTTCGTGAGAACTAACAACTTGGATTTTCAAAATGGATTTCTTAAAAGTAAGTCTGTTGTGTCTATCTGTAATGGTGCGTGTTCGATTCTTGTAGCAGAACTCATGATATCTCCAATTTATTTTACTCTGGGGGGTGATTCTGGACCTATAGACTTTTTTGTCACGATAGATTAGGTAGGTATGTCTTCCAGAAACTGTCAAAATCGAGTTTTGACAGTTTTTGGGAGATATAGGAATGTATGTATCGTGACAAAAAGTCTATCGGTCTAGAATTATCCTCCATCTAGGTTGTAGTAGGTGCAATGGAATAAGTAATTTTTCTAAAACTGACGTTATTTTTTACTAGCAGTTACGCGCGATTTCGTACGCGTCTACAGTTTCCGTGTACATTATAAGTATTATCTGTGCGTGTACCGAGCGGATACTTTGAGAAACTTGACATTACACCTCATTACACCGAACTCGTACTGGAATGTCAAACGCTAGTCGTTAGAACAAAGAGGTAGTACTACGCCCTGTCAAACTGACGTGACATGACATGACCACAAACTACAGAAGACATGACCATTAAATCCTCTTGCCAATTGCCGCTGCTAATCCTTTTTGTTCATTTTATCCTGTAGATCCTGTTAGTTATTCGGAATAAAAAGTAGCCTATGTGTCAATCCAGGTTACGAACTATATATATGCCAACTTTCATCCAAGTTGGTTCAGTAGTTTAGACGTGATTGAAACACAAACATCCAAACATCTAAACTTTCGCATTTATAATATTATTAAGTAGGATAGGATGACAAAAAGTAATGGAAAAGCTTGGAAATAAGTCTAACCAAGTATAATATTACTATCTATCTCCAGTAGTAGGCACTTTGTGAAAGAGCTTATTCAGGAAAGTACTACCACCGTACATTTACTGACGCTAAGCAGTGATGCTCGCATTACTGTATTCCGGTTTGAAGGGTATGGTTATATTACAGGCACATGAGACTTAACACGGTAACGTCTTAGTGTGATGGATGTGCTTTGTCTCATAGGGCACATCCTCAATGGACTTGCTCTTTGAGTTAATGCACTGTTATAGGCAGAGGTAACCGCTAGCATTCGGTGAGACACTAGCTTGTTTCGTTAGGTACTGTTTCATCAAAAAAGAATCTTCTTATATCTACCTACACCACTTCTCTGTTCTGTGACCTACACAGTATAGATTTGCCATCGTTTTTATGTGTTTTTAACTCAAGAATGGTATTTTACTTTCAGATACCAATATGGCTATGGCTATTTCTAGTTAAATCAACGCCAACGGTCAGCACGAGGTAAAAATGTTTTACATGAAAATAAGTAGTTAAATAGGTACCCGAATAAAGTTTGAAAGAAAGAGAGAAAATAAATTTATTCGCCAACACTAATCAGAGGGGCGAGTACGAGTTTACAGTGTGCAATACTTCTGACGCCAACCACACCGGTGTGCGCTGCTTGGTATGGAAACACTGAGCGGAAGCTTGACGAGACCAAGCTTCTCAAAAAATCCGCTCAGTGTTTCCATACTAAGCAGCGCACACCGGTGTGGTTGGCGTCAGACGTATTGCACACTGTAAACTCGTACTCGCCCCTCTGTACCTAGTGTACCTACCAATCTATTAAGTACCGTAGATATTATTAACTAAAATTATGTATAGGTAGGTTCTATAGACTAGCGTGATTCAGATGAGCAGCCAACGCTGGTCTTCCGTCAGGGCCTTCCAGTGATGCCGAGGACATCCCAACCCACAAGATAAAAGTTTCAATTAGATTACAGTTGATCTCAATATCTAATCTACGTTATTGAATATACAATATACCATAGGTACCTACTTACTTACGCATATTTACACTTACACCATAATATTATTTTATTTTACAGTACATGCGAATCTGGCAAATATTTTGTACCCAGCAACAATGAAATCAACATTGAAAACTGTTTCTGTTTCAAAAAACCAGGGGAACACCGTACAGTACCGCAAATATTAAATCAAAACAATGACAATCTTGAAAGACTAGTTGTTTATTTATACAAAGACAAAATCACAAATCTAGTAAAATTGTACATTCCGAACGAAGAAAAGCAATCGCTAGTACCCGATCTTGCTTTCGAGGTAGGAGATAACTTAAATACTCTTGGAGATGATAAAAAAGTCAAAGATATTTTTAATGTTTACATACATTCTGCACCTGCTTATAATAATATACCGATAGCGCATGGGCAAGCCAAACAGCCGGAATATACAGATGGAAACAATGTTCTTCCAACAGAAATAACAAAACCAGATCCAATCGTGAACGTTGATCATTACAGTAATGAAAATCTGCATGTGAAACCAGTGAAAATACCAACAATAGAGATAAATGAACCACATGAAGAAATATATTATTATGACCCTTCTCATAAGCAGCTACATAGCGATGACCCTAATATTATTTCAAAGGAAGTAAATAAACCAGATATAGTAACTTATGAATACATTAACGACAATTATTATGACTCTAATATTGACAAAGTAATATCTAAAGATATAAATACACCGAATAAAAAAGTATACGTTAATATTCATGAGCCCCGTGAAGAGCTCATCAGTTTTCCACGAGAAGAAGTAAATATACCGGCCATAATTAAACCTGTTGATGATGTCAATTATTCTGAACCAAGTATTATTAAAGTAGTACCATCCAAGAAATTAAATATACCAACCGCAACTATAGATAATAATGGTTACGACTTTCATGAAAAATTCGACAAGCCACCGTATTATGTTGATATTAACAGGATACCATCAAAAGAAGACCAACCAGATAAAGGTATGCATGTTGATGACATTAGCAACATTAAGCCAGTTGTTGATATCAACTATCAAAGACTACCTGAACTATCACATTATCCCACAAACCAAACACCAAAACAAATTAATATACCAACCGAAGAAATGTACATAAATAACATTGATCCACAAAGTTTGATATCTGTAGATAATCAACCTGGCGGCAATAGCTGGAATATTTTAGAAATACACACCAACAGAGATGTGCACAACCTTAATGAAGGTCATAGATACATACATGCTGACCCTTCAAATAACCCAGAAGGTACAATCCAGTACCCAATACACGATTCAGGCTATCAACCAAGAGAAGAAATCAAACATATTAAAAAAAACGATTCTGGATCAGGACATATAATCAATACATTTGTTGTAGAAAATATATCCAATCAAAAAGTAGATCCAAGCATACAAAAAGATATCAGAGAGAATAGCGAAGGTTATGTAGTGAATTCCAACGTTAAAAGAAAACCAGGTAAAAGCCAGTCAGATAACAACAAGTGGGATACATACAAACAATTATTCGAAGAGACCAAATTTAGTGATAAAGTTTATAATATTGCGGTACAGAAAGGTTCTAAAGAAGATCAAGAGACATTACCTCTTCATAGTGATAACGAATACGAGACATTTGATAGGTGGTTTATCCAGCAAATGCAACGATTCAAAACATACACGGAGCACGATAGAGCTATTAACTTATTAACAATTGAACGTTCTATTCTTAAAATATTACAAGACAATGATATGCATGTCACAGACGAAGGAGTTCTAACAGATTCTTATGGGACAGCTATAGATGTGCACAATTTACACTTGAGGCCAATACTTATAGGTAATCCTATGGACATTGGATCCTTACTTAATGAGAAAGCAAAAGATTTAGTAATGCCAGCAAATATGGCATATTTACAAGCCATTCTAGTGACAAATTCAAATCCTTCAATGATATTGGGAATCATACCGATCGGTAAGACTGTTATTCCTTCATCAGCTATCAACGCTTTCTCTACTTTACTCAAACCTCATACTTACAATTCATGGAATCCTAAATCAACACATCACGGAACTCACTCATCAACGGTTACACCAAACGACGATAGAAATATAAATATAGAGTATATCCATGAAAAGAAACCTATAGTATTGCACTTGACTACGAAAACTAAGCCTGTAATGTTGGGCCCAAAGAAAACTAAAACTTTAGTAACTGTTGTGAAACAACCTCCCGTTATAGTGTCCCAATATCAACAGCATCGTCAGCCTGTGGAAACTTTCCAAGCATATAGCGATACAATTCACGAGAAAAATGATTTAGTTATAACAGCGGAGTCAGCAGCCGCAGTCAATAAACTGATAAATTCAATAAAAGATGGCAATGATCTGATAAAATCTGCTGAGGCAACGAATTCGTTGCTTGTTTCTTTGAGGAGTGGTAAAGATAATTTGACTTTTGCAACAGAGAAAAGCAAGGAAGTTGAGGTAGAAGAAATAGAAGAAGATGATATTTCTGGAAGAATTGTTGGAGGTAGTGCAGCTACCAGTAGCGGAGCGCCTCTGAGCGTAAAGGGGCGAATTAAAGATTTAAATAAGTAAAGTACCTACAAGATGTTTATTTACATACAATATAAGTAATACAATTTTATTAACACTATTAATTTGTAAAATAAACAGTTAATTTTTTAAGCATGATAGGTAGGTAGGAATATAGTATAATCCTTTTTTTTAGGGATGGATATTGGTAATTCTAAGATGCATAAACTGTGATATTATGCAAGACACGGCTTGATAATGGATTATCGATCTAGAAGTATAATATTAGAATTATATTAATGAGTTCTGAGCATTATTGCACGCTTTTATTAAATCTACTTATCATAACATTTTACCTCAGTTGTTATAATGATCTCTCTTCCTGTAAGAAATTCATTTTCTACCACTATATAGATCTGCCCTGCACTATATAGATATAGATAGTTATACAATTTAAAATACTTTTTAACATACCTAAGGGCGTCTTGCACCAGAATCACTAAACGTATTTAACAGCTAAATCGATTTAAATCTGACGTATTTGTATGACTTGACAATTCGCTAAATACTATTTAAGAGTTAAACGCGTTTAGCGATTCTGGTGCAAGCCGCCCTAAGTATAAATAAAATATTTCTCGGATATAATTTTATAGATAAACACTTTTTCGTCCGTAAAAAAATTTGTTAACCCCATCTATGAAATTCATTCGACACCACATTATTCGACATCACACGTCTATTCTAATTTCTATCTGGTAAGCGAACGTGATAACCAGGTTCATACTAGCATCGCTTGATGGCGCTGGGTAGAAGGTAGACGCCATCTTCCGGCTTGTGCTGAAATTAAACTTCAAAGCCAAGAATAATTTAATAGCTCAAAATTAATAAAGAGGTCGCTTTACATAGCTAAAGAAAAATGGACCTTTGATGGAGGAGGTCATAGAGTAGTCACGCCAGTTAATCTAGTTAATCTAATCATGCAATCAGAAAACACTGAAGCTTGACGTCTGAAATGTGCTGAAATCATGTTAGCTAAAATGATTTTAAAGAAACTTTTACTTAGCAGTGGATCAGCATAGCTACGGACAAACTTACTAAATTTTCAAATTATGCACTCGCTGTGGAAGAAAGAATATTTTAACATTGCATAAATACCAAAAATGATAAGTCATTGTTGTAAGTTTAGTGATTTTACCTATTGTTAAGAAATTATACTATACAGTCCAAGATACTTTATCAGCAACATTTATCTTATTATCTCATTTTAACCCCCGACCGAAAAATGAAAGGTGTGTTAGTTATTTTGCCGATTTAGTGCGCCTGTCTGCTGTCTGTTGGTGCCCTCGTAGCTCTAAAAGTAGGGCTCCGATTTGAATACGGTATTTTTTGTAAGAAAGGTGATTTATCTGGAATAGTTCTTAGCTATGTTTGACGAAAATTGGTGGAGCCGTTTCCAAGATATGAGGATAGATATTCATCAGATCTGAAAACCAGTTTTGGAGTACCTAAGTATTTCAGTCATTACCTATTACAGTTTGAAACATTTAGTTCATCTAGAAGTATTGAGAATTGATGAACTGGAGTTCATACTCCAAGGTCTGATAATGACCAGCAACGACAAAAAGTACCGAGATTTTCTTTCATTTTTTAATTTGTGGTTTTTAAATTTGGTTTGGCACAGACTTTTTTACCTACTTACACCTGTTTATTTTTAAATGTAATGTTATAAGCAAGTACCTGTACTACTTACTTAGTTTTCGTCACCCTAGTGCACAGCAATCCAACTGAAACAACAAAGTTATCAAGCAATAGCATTTTATGATCCACGCAATCGGCTAAAACTAGTCTCTGGAGTGTCATCAACAAAAAGTGCAACGAATTCGTTTCAAGTTCAACCACAAGTCATACCAGTCAACTCAACCAGCCAAGTCAAGCGTCAGTTAGCCTCCGAACGTGCTACCACAGACCCGCGCGCAGCCACCACAGATCTAAACGAGCTAAAAACCCAAAACATCTATGATAACCTCTACAAAACAGTACAACAATACAGACCGCAAATAATAAAAAGTGTAGAAAAAAGTTGAGTCAAGTTTCAAAATAAGAATTCAGTTTTTTCTTTTTTTCCGTGAAGCTGTGTTTTGTTTGTGGATTCAATGTTGCGACTATGACAGGATGTTGTTCTTGAACGAGCTCATAGGATTATTACTTTGACATTTCATGGGATTTTGAAACTGGTAAGTTTATTAATTCTAAATTGCACTTTGCGTGAAGCTTGTTTTAAGGGGATAGTCTATCTGTGCAAAACAGAAGAATCGAGTTGTCATGACATGCGCGGAAAGCAATTCGTAAATTTTATCGAATACTAAACTAAACTGAAAAATGCTTTACTGCGATCTTTATATTTATTTATTTAGTTAGTTACACCAATGGCATATTCACAATTGTTATTTAGGAGAAAAATATTACTTATAACATTCTACAGTGTGATATACCATTACAGGCATAAACAGATTTGATGTAGGTAAAATATGTCTTAAAAAATTTAGTACTTATTTTTTAAGGAAAAAAAAAGCAAAAACTTATAACTAAGTGTGTGATTGGATTCCAATATACGAGTAATAAGTGCTCATGATAACATTCATGATAACAAAATTAAAGGAACGCTATTGTTTGTGTCAAATAGTCAGTTAATTGGATAAAATCTGCCAAGATTGGTTTTAAATCATACAGGAATGAAAGTATTTATTGGTTTTTTGTTACTTTTGAATAATCAACTTTTTTGAAAATATGTGTGGCATATTTTTACCCTTTTAACATTTTTTGTATCATTACATTTATATCATACATTAATTATAATATGTAATGCAGGGTGATGAGGATCTAACTTACTGAGGGGTAGTTTATTTTCACACTCCGTTACACCACTAAAATTGCTTATCACTAAATCTACAGTTCTTTGAACAGTATTTTATAAACTACATAATATTTACTATTATTAGGGTTTGAATTTTTGTGTCCTTCACTAGAGGTAGACCGGTCAAAATTAAAATCAGCAACAAATTATAGTCTCTACTTATATCACTTGACTGTG
This sequence comes from Gandaritis pyraliata, assembly GCA_947859175.1. Classification (NCBI taxonomy): domain Eukaryota; kingdom Metazoa; phylum Arthropoda; class Insecta; order Lepidoptera; family Geometridae; genus Gandaritis; species Gandaritis pyraliata. The sequence goes on along the minus strand of OX401869.1, from coordinate 3,793,638 downwards.
TCACTTTATCTACTGATATTATCCATGACGAGAAACAAAGTCTGTATAGTCACTGGGGTTTGTTTGTATACTGCACATATCTAAATATTCTTGGCAGAGTATTATTGAGTTTTAGTGAGATCTATACTTCTTCATTTTTACTTCGCAGAGTCTGGTTTCATATCAGTATGGAGTTCATATCAGCCAGTGCCTCATAGTTTTTGACTTGCTTTGCAGGAGATTGGTCATCTCTGCGGATGAATATGCGACCATTCCTAGTCCACACATATTTTTGCGACAGCCCAGCTGGATTCTCCGGTTTAGCTCTTTCTCAAAGTTGTGTCTACCCAAACGCAGGGTCTGCCCGAGGTAGACATACTCCTGCACAACTTCGAGAGGCATTCCGGCGACAGTGATTGGCTCTGGGGTTATACGATCATTGATCATAATTTTCGACATAGCTCAGAGGATTAGCAGGCTGAAGTGGCAGTGGGCCGGCCATGTTTGCCGTAGAACCGACAATCGTTGGAGCAAACTAATACTCGAGTGGAGACCACGTTTAGGCAAGCGTAGTGTAGGACGCCCTCCGGCGAGATGGGGCGACGATCTGCGAAATGTAGCTGGCAGACACTGGATGAGAAGACCCGAAGACCGAGCTCAATGGCGCGTCTTGGGAGAGACCTACGTCCAGCAGTGGACAAGTATAGGTTGATGATGATGATGATGATGGTTGTTAGACTCATCCATCTTTCTGACTCTGGAGCATGAAAGTATGTCCGCATTATCAATAGGGAGTTATATGACTGTGTCTAGTTGTTTAATTGTGTTCAGTAGATTTTCGGTCTCGTTTTCTGACACTCCATTTATCTCCAAATTGTATCAAATTTAAATTTATTTATCAAATTGTATCTTCAAATTATATCCCGTCTTGTGAATCCAAAGTAGCTGGGCGTAGACATAAGTACATTAAGTGGGTATGTTTGTTAATATTTAGGTCATAGTAAATTCTACGGAAACTCTCAAATCGATAAATAGTAGATAAGCTTAAAAACTAAAACCTTAGGTACTACTGAAAAATAACTCTCTAAATAATATGAAAAAGGATAGGGAGGGTACTGCTCCAAACTCATCTTTAACATTAACATATTGCGGAGAGTTTAACACAAATTGTGAGAGACAGATACAGATCATTGATACAGAATTGGATGTAAGTAGGTAATTTCAGAAGAAATAAGTATTCCAAAATATACGTGCAATATAAACCAGCAGTATTTATTTTAGTTTTTTTGCATAAATATTGTTAACTGGCAGTTACCCCCGACTCCGTAAGCGGGTACAGTTTCCATGTACATTGTATTATCTGTGTTGTATTATTATATGTGCGTGTACCGCGCGGATACTTTGTGAAACTTGACATTACACCGAACCCGTACTTGAATGTCAAACGCTAGTCGTTAGACCAAAGAGGTAGTATTACGCCCGGTCAAACTGACGTGACATGACATGACAATGAAATCCTCTTGCCAATTGGCGCTGCTAATCTTGTTCGTTCATTTTATCCTGTAGATCCTGATAATTATTCGGGATAAAAAGTAGCCTATGTGCCTACTGGATTGGATTGAGTTTTAGGAAACTTGGCATATATGCCAAATTTCATCCAAGTTGGTTCAGTAGTTTAGACGTGATTGAAACACCTAAACATCTAAACTTTCGCATTTATAATATTAGTAGGATAGGATAGGATGTGGTTCTTTGCGTTCTGGCAAGATAAAATGGTAGATTTTGTCTTGCCAGAAGGCAATGTCTCTCTCTATGTATTCTACTTTCATCAAATGTTCCTCTCCGGTCCATGTTAGATCCTTCTTTAGAATAAATAAGGTTGTTCACAAAAAGGTTTTTACAAAAGCAATAAAATAGGTTGAATTAAATGCAATACAAGTATGAGCAGTAGCAAGATAATAATTAGGTACTTACTTATCCTAATTTAATTGGAATTAGGATAGAAAAATCTATTTTCCGTGTAAACAAATAACAGCTACTGACTGATTGGCGGAGTTGACTTAAAAGAAATAAAAACTAAGTTTACATTGGTATGGTTATTGTTGGATATTGTCATGTATACAAGAGAAAAAAGTAAAGCCACTTTCAATGCGTATTAATTGGCAAACCAGGAGTTCTACTCGATAAAATTTTATTGTGACTGTTCGTAAATGTCAAATGAGCTTATTACGCGGTCTGCTTACGCGTTACGCGCAGCCGCGAGAAAAACTGCCATGTTGCTACGTAGTGTACTCAAATGATACAATAGAACCATGATTTGTAGACTTTTGTCGAGTAGACGTTTGCGTGTTCTTCATTTAAAAATCCTGAGAAATTTGGCGTGGGCCTGACGTCCGAACGTTTCGGCCGCCTAGAGGCCACTGAAGAATTTTCTTGCGATATTTGGTTAAAAACTAGTCTCAGCAATTATTAAATATTAAAAAAAATAAGACTATTTAAGTAAAGATTTTACACTTTTTATATACTTAAATATTTGGCCTATACGTAAGTTTAGTTGTTTTGTAGATAAAACAAGGGAATATTGTGGAATAGACCATTTAAAATCCAAAATTTCGAAGATCTTCTGCCACCTGGATTAAGGAAATGAAAACAAAATCGCAAAATGTATTCAGGGCGTTTTGGAGACAAGGATATGTACATCAAGACGCGCTGAGTACTTTTTGCGATTTTGTTTTCATTTCCTTAATCCGAGTGCACAAACTTGACTCGAAACGGTTTGGGCGCGAGAGAGCTGTGATTGATCCCAGATTTATCTATTATAAACCAGCGAAATGAAGCTAAATTAAATATGTAATTGTTACACATATCCTGAATATTGATTTGCAACCAAAATAAATGAAGTTACTATCTTACTTTTCTTTTAAACACACTTTGAACTTCGCTAGTTTTGGCAATTTGGCAGATCCCCAGCCTTAAGTTATTTGATGTTACTTGCAGACTGCCTACTTATTTTAATTTATTGTTAAGTTATAAAAAGTATGGAGGCTAATGAAAAACTTAAATAAACATTAGGCATTTAAAAAAAATATTTAGGAGAAAATAGTAGATGATAATTAAATGCTGATATAATTTATACATGATTTGCTGTCGTAATAATAGATCCAGTTAGAACTACATTACATAAAATACCTATATTACATAGATAATACAGGTGCAAATATATGTTTAGATATTTTTACAAAATCCACAAGAACAGATTCAAGAAATAAAAAAACTGGATTCGACTTCATCAAAAAAACTTTGGAATCCACTAAGTACTTAATTATTTTTAGTTGCGAAATTCAAAAATATTCAAATTATGATTTTTAATATACTTAATTGATAAAATATTCAAAAAATTTACAAGTAATTATTTAAATTCGCAAAGAAATATTTCGACTTTTACAGAATACACATGGTACAGTTGAACGATACCTATGTATAAAAACTTAAAAAGTACATAAACCTTCGCGTCGAGTAGGTCAAACAAATATTTTTAATAAGTATGATTGTGTGTATTTTTTCTTTCTTGTGTAGGTATAATATGCTTCTATTCTGTAATGACCAATGTTATTATTATTTATTAAAATATGACTAAAACTAATCACTGTTACACAATTTGGATCCCCGCGACGGTGGAGGTCTACCTGACCTTGCTAAGCCTGTGCAAACTCTCCGCGTACCTACTCGCAGTTTCTTTTGTTTTGCAATTTTTGTAAACTGCCTTCACAAGACCATTCTAGGTGTAAGCCATGATTAAGCTAAGAACTGGTTAAGCGTAAGCAAACTTTAAGCAATGGGTTCTGTTGTCAAAAATTAGAACCGCCGATTGTTCGAAGGGTGGGAGGGATTTAGGGAGGGAAAGGAAGGGAGGGAGGGGGTTTGAGGAGATATATTTATTTTATCTAATTAAAAACTTGTCAATCATTATCTGCTTAGCATTCATATACTAATTTATTATAATTTAAAAAACAATAACTATATACAAATACATATAACTAATAAAGTATTTATAATATGTGCAAAATACATTAGAAAATAGCATTTTTAACAAAAAAAAATTATTAAAATGAACTCGGAATTCTAAATGCTAGAGATAGAAAACAGAGTTCAAATCACCGACTGCAGGCAGGGTGCCCAAAAGGCTGGCAACGTTACCTCTTTGTATGGCAATACTAATTCTAAAAATTAAAAATTAAATTAAAAACTTGTTCGGAATTTTGGCTTTATATAAATACATACTAACTCAATAGTTAGTATGCTTATACATATCTACTAATGAACTGCATCGCTAATTCGTGAAGATCAGTTGTATTGTATCATAAAACGATACCAAATTAGATACAGAACCCTTCGTACGTAAATAGAAAAGTCGTAGTGAACGTCCAAAGGGTGTAATCACGAACAAATCTGACAGTCGCCGCGTTACGTACACGTATATTCGAATCATATTGCGCGTCAACGCCAGCTCGACTGCCGAACGTTGTAGCGTCACCGCGCAGTGTATCTCGGATACGCTAGCGTTACGATACGTTTACGATTGTCACATTTATTCGTGATCAAGGCACTAGAGCCTATTTGTGTATTCTGTCCGTCAGTTACTTAAAACTTCGAGAGTGTCTGTCCGTGAACTCGTATTTATATTATTCCTCACTATTTCGTCTGTTTGTCACGTATTCATAGCTAAACTACTGAAGATATTTTGATAAAACATGGCAAAGACATTCTGGAGAATCTACAGGGTAAAGATTTTTCATCATTATAAATGACTACTGCAGTTACCCGCAACATTATCCACGAAAAAAAATAACCTTTTAAAAAAAAAGCGGAAAAAGTAGCCTATGTCTTAATCCAGGTTACGAACTATAATATATTCCAAGTTTCATCCAAATCGGACCAGTAGTTACAGCGTGATTGAAACACAAACATCCAAACATCTAAACTTTGACATTTATAATAGTAGTAGGATAGATTTAGTGCATCATTATAGGCGTAACCACATCCTAATAGGCAGTGGTTACCGCTTAACATCAGGGGGGCCAGCGGCTTATTCTATCATTTAGTTGTCGGGCCATAGTAATCTAAATTAGGTAAGTAAGTATTCCATTTATACGCATGAAGGTATTTTAATATTTTTTTATGCTAATTTTTATGCTATTTATTTTGCTTTTTAAAATCCTTGTGATTTTTATGAATAAATATGTATGTAAATGATCGCTAAGATTTTAAGCAATAAATAAATATTGACTTTGACTTTTATGGTTATTTTAGAACCGGATATTGTAATACATAATTATTTTCCAAGTTCATTTTAGCTCTAAGCAAAAAACCAGCAAAACTTTTTATCTCTGATCTTAACGCTGTTAAGGATCCTATAAAAACAAGTTATTACCTACTTTACTTCAGATTTATATGCAACCTAGAAAAAAAAACATCTTTAAAAACACAGAAGACACGATGTTGCTAAGCAAAAATATTACCTTTGACTCATAAAACCATAAATGGGCAGATAAAGGCAATCTTATATTCAATTTTTTTTACAAAGAGGTTGAATGTATGATGATGTGGAAACATTGAATTATTTTATACCTTTTACAAGTCTAACAATAAAATTTAATGCTAGCTATCGGCCTTAACCTTAGATTACCTACTATTCATTTCTTTTTTTATAAAAACACTGAACTTAAAATTAATAAGTAAATCTACTTTTGTAGTAACCCAAAGACATTGAAAATGTGTCCCGGAAGTCTTCCGGATATCCCTAAGGATAATATTGTAATTTTTAAAGTTTTAAGGTTTTCCTATTAAAACTTTCGCTTACCATACCACCAATTAAAAAAAATCAATGACAATCAAAATAATGAGCAAAAATTTGTGGTAAAAACGGTCACTTCGTACCCCAGATTCTAAAAACAATGAATTAACTAAACAACCCCAAAGAGTCATCTGTCACAATTTGGTCTACTTACATGAAGATTTACGACAGGTCAATTTGACTCTTCAGAAGATAAGCGTCATAATTGCAGCAATTTACTGCATTTTGTGTCAACAAATGCACGTACCAGAGATAGATCTAGGTCTAGGCAAAATGTTTAGATTATTATAATCATACGTACAATACGCACAACGAATCTTTAGCCCTCTGAAGTTAGGTGCAATGATTGCGCATGTACAGGTGGGATAAATTCGCTTACCTCCAATTTGACCATAAATGGGTTCTGCGTAGATACTTCAGAGGGACTAAAATCCGTTGTGCCTGCTATACTTACTTCAATATATTTTAAAACAACTAGCTTAGTATTTCTTTATTAATTTAGCGCTCCTACACCTTTACCTTTGAATTTGAAGCTTCTAGGACGTATTTAGGTACTATTACTGGCTGGTAGTAAGTTTTATGTCTGTGGTAGGTATTCTACGGACACAGAATAGATAATTATAGTCTACGGGTTTATCTGGGACTGGGAAAGAACATAATAATATATTATGTGCATGTTCTTTCCCAGATAAATGTATCTACGAGTATATACCTACTGAACTTTGACTCAGGGTTATATAATAATAAATAATTTATAGAAACTAACTTTGGATATTACTAGCATTTTAGAGTTTACAATGCTATCGATTCTGTTGTCGCATTTTTCTAAACTAACCTAATTTGACAGCACTAAAAATGTTGCCGTCCCTTTCTCATAAACTGAAACGACAAAGACAGCTATAATTTTAGCGCTGTCAAATTAGGTTAGTTTAGAAAAATGCAACAACAGAATCGATAGCATTGACTAGATAAAAACGACAAAAACCTAAATCATTTGACTATCCTATAATTTTTTTATAATTTTATCCTGTGGCGTTAGATATACTTATTACACTTTAGTCAACAAGCATGTTCTAAGTAAGATTTTCGATGTGTAAATATTTTTTTTAATTAACCTGTCTCGTCCCACTGCTGGGCAAAGGTCTCAAAAGGTCTCAAAGGTGTAAATAATAAAATATTTAAAAAAAATAAGTACAGAAATGTTTTCTTTGCTGCTTTTGTTTTACCACTTTTTTATAAATTCGTAGCTTTTTTTACTGATTGTCCAAGAAGTCTAGAAAAATAATCATGGTAGGTATTCTGATACAGTAAACCAAAGTGGATGGATTCTGCAGCGTTTTCCATTAATTAGCTTTCTGTGGTTTAATATTAACTTTTGTTACTAAAGACCTGAGCTAAAGACCTATACCTAGCATGATCTATTAGTTCGAAAGGAACTCGTGTTCATGAACCACGACATTTCCATTGACTACGTCATCACGATCTAAACAGCATATTAGCAGAACTAATCCAGCCGAACCGATTGGGAAATACGCTATGAAATTTTTAAATAAACGCTTTTTTGTGTTTAAAAGGATCATTATTCAAATTTTTTGTAACCTTTGTCTACAAAAACATTGACCAACATGATAGCTTGTAATAAAGTCTTGTTGTTCGTCTCTATGCCCAAGTGCCTGGTAAAAAAAACTATCGCAGAAAAACTTCATGATAAAGTTAATAAAAGTGGCTGAAACGTGAATTTTTTTTAAATTAAGTAGAGAAAATAGGTAGGTTTTTTGAAGTATGGAACCCTCAAGTTGTAAGTCACTTACACTTGTCGAACATTGATAACGAGATGACAATATTTTATCGCTATCGTGAGACGAGCTAAAAACCTCTTGTAAAGTAACATATCGGCCGAACCTAATATTCAACGTTCAGCAAAAGATACAAGTAGATCTACTTTCATTTGGCGAAATAAGCTGTTGCTAATGTTGCTAAGTATGGTACAATCGGCTACACATCAACCTATCCACTGTTTGAACTTTGAACTATTATTATTTGAATGTCGCGAATCAGGGATCGCAATAGGTGTAAGCGCGTGGCGCGCAAGCAGCGAGTCTCACATAAAAACATATCGTCCCTCTCGCATGATTCGCAACATTCAAATAGTTCAAAGTTCGAACAGATGATAGGTTGATGTGTAGCCGACTGTACCTTTAATATGGCCAAACTAGACATTAGATTGAATATTGGGAAAGCCACGACCCATGCGATAGACCCAGCAGTGAAAACATTCTGGTGATGATGGACAATTGTAATTCCAGCATGATTCCACAAGATAGGATTTGTGTTACCAGCATGATTCTACTATAGGATGCATATCAGATCAATGTCAAGTTGCCAACCTGTATTCTAAGCACCCACATCATCAGATAAGTTTCAGTAATCAACTCACGCGCACAGTGGCCTTACGTCAGTAGGCTTTGCCTACACATTTGATGAGACGGACTGTAAAATCGCTAACAAGCACCGAGGTGACTTTTTAAAGTGATATGAAAACCAGTGAAGGTATATAAGTAGAATCAAAATGGCGATTATTAAAAAATAATGCGTTTTGTGTAAAAAAAAGCACTACGTTTATTTTAGTTCAAATGAACTAACATTGATGTGTTATTTGTGCAGTCAAAACACGGATAGGCCATGTCCTTACCGGTAGATGTTGTAGGAATGGTAATCGAGTGAATCTTCAAGATTAGCAAACAAATTCAATGTCAAAAGTTTGCCAAACTAAGCTTAATAAAACTCAAACAATGTTAAACAATATTTGTTACAACTTTCATCGAAATAAATCCGGATGATGTACCATATTCAAATAATAAAATCATACCTACGATTCGTTGCAGTGCGAAAACAAAACCACCCACGTGATCATAATTTTCAAATAAAGAACCTTCTTAATTTATCAAGGAGTTTATGACCTAAGAGGCGATACCAAAACTGCACCTTCGCGTGGGATGCGGGTTTAAAGATCAACAGCCAGCGGAGACGGGAAGAAGCAATTTAGTATCGGGTCAGCGGATACGATGGAACAATCTGACCCGGTGAATGATGGCCAGTTATTCAGTTATGTCACCGTTTCGGCCCAATTCGTGAATTTACGATCTCGATACACATGGTCTATTATGATACTGTCCTATATTACAAACTAGCAGTTACCCGCGACTACGTACGCGTCTACAGTTTCCGTGTACCTACATTATATTATCTGTGCGTGTACCGAGCGGAAACTTTGAGAAACTTGACATTACACCTCATTACACCAAACTCGTACCTACTGGAATGTCAAACGCTAGTTGTTAGACCAAAGAGGTAGTACTACGCCCTGTCAAACTGACGTGACATGACATGACAATGAAATCCTCTTGCCAATTGGCGCTGCTAATCCTTTTCGTTCATTTTATCCTGTAGATCCTGTTAATTATTCGGGATAAAAAGTAGCCTATATGTCAATCCAGGTTACGAACTATATATATGCCAAGTTTTATCCAAGTTGGTTCAGTGGTTTTGACGTGATTGAAACACAAACATCCAAACATCCAAACATCCAAACATCTAAACATCCAAACATCTAAACTTTCGCATTTATAATATTAGTAGGATAGGATAGGTATGATAGGTGGACTACAAATGCGCTCATACACTTTTAAAATAGTGTACAGTACGCTGTACGGATATTTATCCCTCTGAAGTTAGAGGTGCATCAGCGATAGCGCATGTACCTACGGTTGTGCGGAAAATTTCCTTATCTCCAATTCGACCCCAAAATCGGTTCTGCGTAGATTCTTTAGAGGGAGAAAGATGTCGTGACTACTATAGGTATTTCGAATCTTTTGAACCTTTTTTGTATCGCAACTTTGTGGTTGATTAGTGTACCAATGGACTGGCACTATTTAATAGTAAAAAATAAACCTATAAAGTACCAGCTACATAGTTACCGTTAGGTAAATAATTATCAGCATAAGATTGCATACAATATTTATCTCATATTTCAGCGCCTAGCGAGGTTGGTAGTTAGTTTAGTACCTACCTGCCTTCATAACATGAACTGAGCCGTATAGTTCACTACTGATTAAAAACTTATCAAACGTGTAATCAGCAATGCCCGCTTATTCAAAGAGCAACGTCAGGTAAAATGTTCAGTAGGTGACCAGTTAGTGCCTCGATCGCACTAACTGGTCACTCGAAATCGAATAAATGTGACAATACCTACGTAAATATATAATCATAATACGTAAAGGTAGCGTATGAGAGATACACTGCGCGTTGACAGTATATCGTTCAACAGTAAAGCTGGCGCTGACGCGCAAATATGACTCCAATAATATGTTATGTTTCGTTACGTTACGTTACGAGGCGACTGTGAGATTTGTTCGTGCTCATCCCTCTGTTGACTGTCCACTAGCTAGCGTATTGTTAATTCATCATCATCATCATTTTAGCCCGGTATCACCCACTGGGTATTGTTAATTAGGCAAAGCATTTGTTTACATTTTGGTTTTGTATTGTGCGTCTGCGCACATCAACAAGAAAAAGACTGTGTTTTTTCGTCAATCTCTAGCCAAAATCCATAGACACAATGTCAGACGTAAAGTCATGTGACTTTACAAGACATCGTTCTATCGTTGATGTGCGCGCGCACTCGTTTATAGCTTAACTTTTTACTGTAACGCTGATAAGTACACAAGCATTTTTTTTTACATAAAAGAAGATATCTATAACAGCAGGGGTATGCCAATCAAAGTTGAACTGCAAAGTTTTAAATCATGGTCATACTAACTCATAGTTATTCTGTGACTAAATAGTGACATTATGATGCCATTTAATTTGTTTTCGCGCATATTTTGCTGTCAAGTGTCTAAAAAGAATGATCACGTGGTACAAAATTGTACCACGTGACCTGAAGAAATTACACTGGGCAGTGAAATATAACTTGACAGCAAAAGATTGGCATATGGGGGCTGGAGAGGATGCTTCTATGAACTGCAAAGGAACGTGGAATAACAGTTACTAAGACAAATATGGAATCCTTCGCGCAGTCTAAGAGCTTCACCTGCAGAACTGGTCAATTAACTGCTAAAATTATAAGTACTTAAGTAGGTACCTATCATAAACTAAGAAGTTGAAGTAGGTGTACTTGTAACAAGATGTAACCTTGAATTTACATATAGTGAGGTAAAAACAGTGAGGTGTTACGACTGTAATTTCATGTTTTATTGTGCCCTTCGAACCTAACTAAATACAGTAATTTTCTGCGGTTGATACCTAATTTTGAATAAAAAGTATTAAAATAGTACCTATCATAATATATGAACATACATTTACTTATTTTCTCAGTAGTGCTGTCAAAAAAGCTTAGGTACCTACCTAACTTAATTCTAACTTTCCTTTCTATGGGCTAAGTAAATCAGAATTATTCTGTCTGCCTTTTTGTTATGTTTTCACGACGACTGAATCATAGAAATCTAGATGAAAGTTGCCATTCACAATCTGAAAACAGTGATAGGCTTTTCGATTCGTGAAACGAAGCCAACAAGAGCTACAAAGGACTAAATTATCTATCATTTATCTAATAACTTTTATCGACTTTTTACAACTGAGCAACGGATGGTAAAGTCGTTTAATAAGCATCCAATGGACGTTTGCAGTATACCACACGATACTGACATGTCAGTGGCTTAAACAAAATATCGGTGTCGAATAGTTGTAGACGCTGACACAGTGGTGGTGGTATGAAAGCGTCTATGTAGTAAATTAGGTAGGTACTAAATATATGGTATTATCTCTGGCCTATATCGTGTAGATGTCAGCTGAGTGTGAAAACAGCCAATAAGTGAAAAGTCGTGCACGATACACTACACACTCACTTACGGAATACTAATGTACCAAAGTTGGTACCAAACACATAAAAGGAGCTACTTCAACTGAACACTATATAATGTACAAAAGTTCTTTACACCTTTTGTTACCAGCAACACGTAGGTATATTCTGATGTAGAGTAGGTACCTAGTAAGTTATAAGATCATAGCAAAAAACTATTTAACACCAAACCGTAACCAATAATTGAATCATAGATAGAATAATTATTTTTTTAGTTCACAATCACAGGTAGGTACAGTACAAAACAAGCAGAAAGAAAAAAAAACAAACAATAAGCACTAACACAATTAAATATAAAATAATATAAAATAAATCACTATAATAGGTACTACAGAGATACAGTTGCTTAAAGTCTTTTTGGTGAACTATTACACACACTTTTTCTAATCAAGATAATCTACTTAATAATTACTCTGCAATTTCTTAATCAAATTAAAACTAGTACAAACGTGGGAGTAAAAAATATTTGCGTGAACGTGACCAAAACAAAAAGATCATGACGAGATTCTGTTTAACAAAGGCTAATGTTATCATGTAATCGATAAAGATAGAATGCTTCTCAGTAAAGTAGCTTTGTTTGTCCATAAATAAATCAGACCCAATATCTGCAAGGTCATCAAAATACATTATTCAACCGGATATTAAAATGCTCACGAATCTTTTTGCGAACATGTTTAGAACATCGCCTCTGCTAGGTCTTAAAAAAAACCAGACAACAGCCATATAATTTTATCTATTTGCTTCTCCTTCTTCTTTTCTTATTGCGAAAAGAAGCCTCTTAGGCCTCTGTGCGTCATTTTGACAGATAATTTTGCCAGTGCTAAGTGAATAAATTGAATTAATAGTATTTAGTCAAGTTAAGTCATTCGTCAAGCCGGCTGTCGTTTGTTTTGAAGGCAAAATGGTGGATTTTCCCTTCAAAAATTGGAAACGAAGTCTACGAAATATTAAAATCACATAATAACATTTATTCCAATGGCTCACACTTTATGCTACGACCCCAAGTATTATGGGTTAAAATTCCACCAAAAATTTATAAATAACACTCACAATAACCCAAAGAAAAATGCTATGTTATAAATGACAGAACTCGAATGCCTCATCTATTTTTCCTATGCTTATTATAATTTTTGACATTTTATATTTTCATACAGAGTACATTATTTTGATTGTTTACCTTCTTCTTCTTCTTCTCTTAATTCTGGCTGTTCGGTGGCTAAAAAGGAATTAAAAGGATTGTTTACCTCTGAACTCTCATCCGCATTGCCTGACATTGAAAGGTACAATGACATTTAAAGCTAGTGAATGCCTTACGTTAAAACATTTCACTGAGTTGTATTACGATTTTAAGTCGTTTACCTCTTTATTTCTTTATTATCTGTATCTAATTAAACATTATTGTGAGGAAAAAATTGCACACTGTACCTAGTAAAAATTAAATTTATTCAAAAGAAAACAAGTGAAGCGTCAATGTGAATAATCTCATCATTTTATTAAATTGACATCAGAAAGGAGTGCAATATAAAATTATAGTAACCTTTTTTATTGATTTAAATATTGAATCGACTCAACTAGAACTTTTTTATTCTGATATCATATACGTAACATGTTATTGTTTCAACGTAAAATGGTAGCATGTAGTCGTACTGAATGATAAATGTGTAATCCAAAGAATGCTGTTCAAAGCTAGCTCAATGCTCAATCCAGCTCCACAAAATGCATTCATTGCCAATAGGTAACGAGCCAACGACCTTGTTACCACTAATGTGTGCTAGTCCACTTTTATACAAGTTTTGTTTGTCTGTCTATCTGTCTGTAGGAATGAAAGGCGATGTCCTTGGGTCTCTAACATGATATATTTTATTACGTATTGCATACTGTTCTCAACTCCATATTACGTAGCTGTAAGTAATTTCTGTTGTATGCCATAACAGCTGTGTCAATTTCGGTGTCAAGTTTATGTATGTAAATGTTCTTATAAAAGGAATTGGATTTAGCATAAAAACTAGATTTTTGTATCAATATTTAATTTAAACATGCAGTAAAATATAGCCTTCACAAAAATAAATTTCCTGTACTTATATCGTTATGAATTTAAGTTTTAAATAACTGAATATGGTTCTTCTATAACTTTTAGTTGTTAATCTTGTTGCTAACTTAATAAATCTTATTAAAGTTTTTGTTTTCAGATTTAAAAACTCAACGAACGTAGGTACCTATGTTTATGACAGGTCTTACATTAGGAACTGTTAAGTTACATACTATTAAGTTACTATATAGTAAGTTGCTATACTATTCTTAATAGTATAGTAACTGACTGACTTAATAGTAGTGTAGTAGTTTTCGTAGTTTATAATAATAATGTGAGTGTTTGGTAGGTAGATAGATAGATAATAGATACTTTATTGTACACACAAAGAATTCAGGTGACATACAAAACTTAAAAATTAACTTATAATAGTACAATGGGCGGCCTTATCGCTGAAAGCTATTTCTTCCAGGTAGGTACCGATAGTAAAAAATAAATAAATAAAAAACAAAATTAAATAAATAAATAAATAGCAAATAAATTTTTTTTCTTTCTTTCTTAAAATCTTAATTTCACACTTAGTAAAAGTACACAGGGCTAAAATAAAAACTTATGTACCTGTTTAGAGTTCTACCATATTGCTTTGTATGTTTATAGTAAATGTATATGATTGCTAAATAGGCAAATAACCTTATTCGCAGGCCTGGTAGAGGTAAGTATTTATATATTCATCAAAACGAAGGCTTACAAAGTTCCGGGTTGTGAAATAGTAAATGATAAGAACTTGGTCCTTCATGGCCATACCACAGATAAATGTTACCTACCACGTTTTTTCTCCTCGTTATCTATATATTTATTTAAGAACTAAGAACTACCTGTTCAATATTTTAGAAATAATCGGTTGCAAAATATCGTTTTGTCCGGGTTATTGGCTAACACAAATTAGTAGGTTTTTGGTATATATACCTACATCCTATAATGCACCTTATGTACAATTTATCTGTCAGCTTTCAGTTAGTTAAAAAAATATAATTACTTAGCATCATTTCACCAAAAAATGCGAACACGTGGACAGTACTGATGCAGTTACATAATGTACATAATTACCTTTTAAATCTTTTCCATCCATAGAATTCCAGCATATCGTTGCTTCCAGCCTTCTTCTACAAGATCAAACCTAAATATAGGCAGAGAGGTATCATTATATTTCGTAAATCAAAAGGTCAATGAAGCTATTTGGTGAATAATAATAGTTTAATAACCTGAAACCATTATTATACTTAAAACTGAAGCGAAGTGGAACCAAAGATTGCCACATTCAGTTTACAGATATTCGATCCGGCCTCTGAATTAGGATTAATTACATTGCATTGGAATTGAAAACCCATAGTAATTGTGAAATTTAGAGTATAACAATCACACTTTTAAATTAATAAACTTCCGCCATTACATTTAGCTTCGGTATACATCACGATTTCTCTGGTTATTAGTACCAAATAGTACCCTACCTCATACATAAAAAATTATTTGAATTTTCCACAAAATTACCGGTTTAGATCTTACAAAAATACGTAGAAAAACCCGACAAAAAGCAATGATAGCAATCTTGGTTTTTGTGTTTTGCGGATACTGAACGCGTTGTTGATAAAAATAGCATAAAATAAAGCAAAATCTTAAAAACATAATGTTTATTTTTGATTTACCTACTTTGCTCGGGTTACATAGATCTCGGAAATAACTCAAGTTTGCTGAAACCCAAATTATAAAGTTTTTCTTTAAGTATTTTCCTATAATAGGTAAGTATAAATACCTAAATACGTGACGGGCGGGACTGACTATGCATAAGTAACTCTGGCAGTTAGTAATTTTAACTAAAATTATGGATTTTATAATGAACCTAATTATTATTATCTTTTATGGTTGATAACTATCATGGCATGAAAATAATTTATTATCCATTAAACAGATGGAATATAAAACCAACACGCCACTACAATTAACAGAAGAAATAATGATTACTTATAACTAAGGATGCGCGGTTTGGCTATTAAAGAAAAGAAAAAGCTATATTTTATTATTATTTGTTACCAAGTTTGAAGTCGAGAATGGGAGGTTATTTATTGATTCAACATAATTACCACAGACATTACCTAGCTAGATAATCACAATTCACAATAGTAAAATATAGAACTCCTTCGAGCCGGATTTGAACCAGCGACCTATGGATGTCAGCTTTTTCCTCTACAGTCCACCGCTCTACCAACTGAGCTATCGAAGGTATAAATAACGTGTCCAAAATATAAACAACTAGTAGGTAGGCTGTATAATATTCTGTTTTCATTCACAACTCAGAGCTAATAGGTGTCTTCTAGACTATCCTCTCCATCGTTGACTACATCGTCAGTTACCACCAGATGAGACTGTAGCCAGCTAAATGTAAAAAAAAATATATGACATTACGAGTTTTTCTAGATTTCTCGATTATTTTGTGAGAATAAAAAAATTTCGGCCAAACAGGCACATCACTACAGCAGATGCAAAATGAAATACCGCAATATTGTAACTGTCAGTTCACATTGCATTTTCTCAAGCCATTGTGTGCAATATTAAAAAATCTGGAACAATACAGAATAGATGATGGTTGACCTTCTTACTGTTGTAATACTTATTTGTGCGATGATAATCACTAAAGACTTGTTATTATCAGTCTTTAACTTTCCGCAGTCGGGTAAAATTAAAAATTTGAAGTAGGTACTCGTAGGTAGGTAAATTCTCGTTGGTTTTCGATAAAATGACGATTTTTGGATCAGAGCTTTTTTTTACTGTAGGTAAGCACAAGCTAATAAAAAATAATAAAATCTTTAATTATTTAATCGTATGACTTGGGCGTAGGTAACAGATCTTAAAATAAATAAAAATATATTTCTTATCCTAAAAACAAATATACAATAGAAATTAAAAATTAAACTAGGCGAAATAGGCGTATAAAGAAGGCTCAAAAAAACTTTATATAAAAAGGGAAAAACAATGATTAGAGTCGAAAAGTCAATTTGGAACTTCTGAAGCTCTGTACCTGCATAGAAATAATAGCCGAAGCCGAATATGATAAATACGTGTTTATTTTATCTCATTTTGCATGAGTTGCGTTGCAATATTGCTTCATGCGCAAGGTCAATGTGATAGGCGTCAGCGATTTTGTTGCTAACACTTGAATAAAAAACATTATTGTTACTAAGTACCTTACTAAATAGAAGATTGGTGTATTTCAGGTTTCCATTCTCAAAACTTATTGTTTTTAGAATTTGCACAAAGCCAACTTGGATCTTAAACTACCGTTCCTTATCTATCATACCTTATCTAAGCAAAATGAAATAATAAATTCGTTACAAATATTTTGTGGACCTATATAGTTGAAAAGGTACCTGTGTAGGTATATTATCTGTGCGCATACCGAGCGGATACTTCTTTGAGAAACTTGACATTACACCGAACCCGTACTCGAATGTCAAACGTTAGTTGTTAGACCAAAGAGGTAGTACTACGTCCTGTCAAACTGAGGTGACATGACATGACATCATCCGCTTGCTAAATTGGCGCTACTAATCCCGTTCGCTCATTTTATCCTGTAGATCCTGTTAATTTTTCGGGATAAAAAGTAGCCTATGTGTCAATCCAGGTTACGAACTATATATTATTATATGCCATCTAAACATCCAAACATCTAAACTTTCGCATTTATAATATTAGTAGGATAGGATAATGAATTTGGACCATAGAGACTGGATCCAGTTGCTCTAAACAACTTGTAAGCACGTATAAACATAAATAAAATCGCTTGCCTGTCTTGCTTAGGCCACAGTCCAATGAGATCGAATTGACTGTCCTTTCACTATCATTGCCCAATATAGCCGAGGGCGATATTAGTGCGTTTTGTTGTTTACTTGCGATTGGAGCATGGACCATAAATATTTATAACTTCCCTAAACTTGGGGAAAAAACATATTCTGTCTGTCTCTGCTTTTAACTCCGAACCATATGGTTCTGTAATTTTGGTGGAATTTTAACCAATAATTAGTGTATTATGTGATTTTATTATTTGATGGAATTCGTTTCAGGGAAAACTCACCATTTTACCTTCAAAACAAATGACATGATGAATGACTCGACGTGATCATTCTTTTTAGACACTTGACAGTGACCTGAAGAAATTACACTGGGCAGTGAAATATAACTTGACAGCAAAAGATTGGCACACGGAGGCTGTGGCCGTGTGTACAATGTCACGAAAATGTAGAAATAAAAATAGTACGTGCAGGTGAAGTATATCTAGGCACGTTTTCACTTGCAATCATTGCCTAGTTATTGTCTGTCTAGTCTAGGTAGGACGTGTCAGGTGTAACCGTGGGAACTCAGACCCACCACAGTATCTATCTCTATTCCAGATTGTATTGTCATTCGTCAATTCATCGCACATAGTGTATTATACAGTCAACCGCAAAAATTGGTGAATAATTTAAGATTCTCGAACTATGTTATGGGAGCTTTTGAATATTTGCTTTGTAGCTTTTGCAAGACGGTAAGACTTTTAGAGCGGCCACATATATCCAGAATTCCGAACGCAGTAACTCCGTACAAATCTATGAACTATCACATACCTACCTACGTACAGTATTTTTCCGTTCGTAGTTTTCTCCGATCCGGAATTCCGCATGGAAACTGTGCTTTCAAAACTGAGCCTTATCAGTCCGAACGGAAATAAACGTTCGTGTGTGAAATATGTGCGGATTTCCGACTGTATGTGACCGACCTTATTCATAACCACTTGTCATTTAAGAGTGGCTTTAAAAAATGCTCTTTCATTTGTCACTTTCGTGACAACGAAAAAAGATTACAACAGATTTAGCATCCATTTTAGCTGAAGCCATTTAGTTTTAGGCTATTATATGAAAAAGATCATCAAGCCTTTATAAATATTTGTTCTAATTTCAATAGTAGAACAGCATAAAAGTTATAACATTTTTCGACTTGGTTTTAAAAACTTAATTCGTTAATCGATTTATGTTGCTGATTGTACATACGACGTGCATTCACAGTTTTTCACATTTTTCTTGTCAAGTTTGGAAATAAGGTATTGTTTCCTCATAGCGACGTATTGAATCAGTTACATGTTTACTAGATGATTATGAGAATGATTTATCAGATGTTTGAAATGACTCTTTGATGAAACTCTTCGATAGGGAAGCACTCGTGGCTAGGATAGAGCCGGGCGTGACCGACATTCAACGTGCCCTCCGAAGCGTTCAGAAATTAATGTCACTAGCGGTCACCCATCCAAATAGTGACCGCGCAGAACGTCGCTTAACTTAGATAATCGGTAAAGATTGACCACGACAAATAAGATCTGCAGGGGTATGCCAATCAAAGTTGAACTGCAAAGTTTTAAATCATGGTCAGTTCATCCTAACTCATAGTTATACTGTGACTAAAAAGTGACATTATGACGTCATTTTATGTGTTTTCGCGCATATTTTGCTGTCAAGTGTCTAAAAAGAATGATCACGTACAAAATTGTACCACGTGACCTGAAGAAATGACACTGGGCAGTGAAATATAACTTGACAGCAAAAGATTGGCATACGGGGGCTGCACTGACGTCCCGCGTCGAGGTGTGCGACGGAGACTTTATGGTGACCTAGATTTTTATTCTATCATCAGAGCCTACGCTGCGCTAAGTAGTTCATACGAAACAAATACTTTTATTTTACATTCTATTACATAATCTACGTGACAAAACGCAAGTGTTATACTTCCTACTGCAATGTTTCGAATTAAAGGTGATCTAAATAATGCAGAGTCACGTTTTATAATGTTACTTAATTACATAAAACACGTTTTGACCTGGTTTAAGGTTAATGAGTAAGTATTTCGTGAATTAAAATTATTTTAATACATGCGTAGTAAAAAGTGGAAATTAGAGTTTTTTTTTGCTTCTAAAAAAAGTAGTCTATAATGGCTTAGAGCTCAAAAGTCTGGAAGTTTATAGGACTCCTATCACACCCGGTAGTATATCAAAATATAGATTTTATTTCATCATCATCAACCTATATCAGTCCACTGCTGGACGTAGTTTTCTCCCAAGACGCGCCACTGAGCCCAGTTTGAGATTTTATTTATCGGTATAATATTGATTCAAAATACCCATTCAATATTTAACCATTACAATACAAAATGTCAAGAACACTTTGTGACGGAGTTCGATAGAAAAGGTCAACTTTGCACAATTATTCTAATTTGTAGAGACAATCGCATTTGACACGTGCTTGCAGCCAAGAACCAAAAAATCGTTACTCGTGTGACAAAGTATTCGGGAGTAAATATATAAAAGTGCATTATTGCATTATATTTACGTATTGCCATCAAAAAAAAAAACAAAATGTAAAGATCCGGTAGGTAAATAGTAAAAATTTCTTCTCAATTACGATTTTTTCGAAAGATCCATCAATCTCTGAAATTGACTGACTAGGTAGATTGAATTGATATCAATTTTATTTAGGGTAGGTGTAGGTATTTGTCAAAATATTGCACATTTCCGAAATCCCGGTCTCGAGAATACCGGGTGTAATAAAACTACTTTCGAAAACTTCGGGGTATTAGATTACCCAACAATACGAACAACTTTTCTTATAGAACTGATAAAACCAAATATTCGAAATATTTTTTCTCTCACTCTAACACTTTTTGTGTGGGTACCTTTGAACGACTCGAAAGTAGAACCGATCAAAACAAGCGCAGACTTAGGTAATTCTCTAGAGATGATATTTGAATAATGGATTTAAAATGAATGAGGTTGATGTCAAGGTTGAGCAAGCATGTCAAGAACAAGTCACCGATCTTCAATTATGCACGGTAGGCTCATTCGGAAGGTTAGAGGTCAACAACATAGGCCTAATAAACCCTTTAAAAAAAATAAAAATGAGAAGAAAAAAAATCTTCTCTAAGATTACTTGCCTAATCTTTTTATAAATGCAATCGGCAATTTTTATACTTAGGCAAGTAAGTTTTTATGTTTGGCCGCAATCTCACATAGCACATTTGCCTAGAAGAAACCTATGCACTCTCCTCTCATCATCATATGAGAGAAGAAATCTTTTCTTAAAACAAATTTTATAGAGAGGTCATAATCGTCGTATAAATCCACAATTAGGTA
Source organism: Gandaritis pyraliata (assembly GCA_947859175.1). Taxonomy (NCBI): domain Eukaryota; kingdom Metazoa; phylum Arthropoda; class Insecta; order Lepidoptera; family Geometridae; genus Gandaritis; species Gandaritis pyraliata. Next base: position 3,772,649 of record OX401869.1, on the reverse strand, counting down.
TGCCTATTCAATAACATAGTCAATCAATTCAGAAACTTCACTAAAAAACAAAAACAAAAATTAAAAAAAATCATTCAGACAAATTTAAAAAAAAACTTCACCGGGTTTAAGTTTAATAAGATCACTCCCGGAAACTTCGGAGGGTTTAACTTCTCATTAATAGATGCCAAAACAATTTGGGATCGGTTTCTACTTCATTCTGATCCTAGGGTCAGATGCCATAGACCTAAAATGTATGAAACAGTAAATTTTTTTTGTGGTTACGCTGATGGTTTCAGAAAATGTGGTTCATATTGAAGGGTATACCTTAACCCCTCAAGTTTCGGGAGTTATCTTTTACACCCTGTACGTACGCAACCAGTGATGGTTCTACTGTGACCTCAAAACAAACAACACCATTAATATTGGTCAGTAATGATGGACGTTCATCGTTACCGAACTGGCTTTATTAACGACCTTGTCTGGTCCATCTTTAAGCACTTATGTAACTGAGGTCGACGGGGAAAATGTAGGATGCATGCGCATTATGCGACGCGTCCACTGGATCGGAATCGAAACGTACGTAGCGTACGAGGCGTCGCGCGTCGTCGGTATTTACAAATTTATATGCGCAGATATGTCTATCCACACTGTACATAATTTATAAGTTAAAAAACTGTAAAACCGACTTCAATTTGACTACCAGCTTCATCATCAGATGATGATGACGATGATGACAGTTCGTTGGGAATGTTCTAGTCACTATAAACACCACATAAAAGTCACAGGAAAGCAAAATACGCAATTTGGTGCACGTGGTTGGTGTTGATTCTTTAGAGGAACAACTGGTGGGTTTTTGCTTTTCTCCAATTAAATGCGGTTTGAATGTACAATCTGGGTTTATTGACAAATTTAGAAAAATGTAAAAATTTTGGTGTGCACCACAAAGGATCCATCGTTGCTAGCAGTAAAATGGTAGGCACTACGCCGCAACTTGGCATATTGCATCGTTGCTAGCAATAAAATAGTAGGCGCTGCGCCGCGCCGGGCATATTTTTTTCAGTTATTTCTATTTATAACCCAAACTACTCAACCGATTTTGATGAAAATAAAATGGGACCAATCTGGAAGTATATCCTTTCAGATAAAAACAGAATTTTTGAAATCGGTTCATAAATGACGGAGTTCTGAGGTAACAAACATTTAAAAAAAAAAAAAAAAACATACAACCGAATTGAGAACCTCCTCCTTTTTTGAAGTCGGTTAAAAACAACAAATCCTTTCGCTCCTTAGTCGAAGTCTTAGTAGAAGACCAAAAAACGTCGAAGCGATCTTTTTTTCACGACTGCGCGACGCAAAAGAAGAGTAATAATATATGTTCATGAAGCTATGAATGTATACCTAATGTGTTTATGGCAGTATTTATGTTTGTTCCTTTGTAGCGCTCTAGAGACCAAACACGAAAGCTGATTTTGATGATAATTATTACTTTCATTGATACATCTCTAATGAACATACCTACTCGGTTAGGTAATGCATTGGCAGAGATAAGCGTACATGCTTATTCCATGATTTTTCTCATAAAAAAAATCTCCGGCTCGATGAGAACCGAAAAGTCGCTGCGACCAGGGTGCGTTCCGCCTAGTGCATCCAAGTTCTTACCTACCTACTACTTAGTAGGCATACGATGTATGGATGAAGAAGGTAAGTATGTGGGTGTGGTGACCACAACCGTATGCTTGACCACAAGAAATAATAAATTGTTTTTTTTTAATTTTTAAAAGCAGTCTCTAGGAGGTAAATATACTAATTTATTGATCGTATAGAATGGTTGTTTATTGAACAATATTTTTTCGTTTTATCTGCAAAGGAGTTGGCTTTATATTCACAGAAAACAGCACAAAAAAATCATCGAAAAAATAACCTCTCCAGTGAGGTAAGATTGGGGTATATATAGTAGGTACATGAACTAATATATCAATGAATAATGTCAATAAATTCCTCCCTATCCAAGTTGATAATCTACAATCGTTAGCTGGAGAATAGGTATAACCAAAATGTGTGGAACTGACACTGGAGAGGCAAGTCTAAAGGACAAGTGTTAAAAAAACAATGCTTGGAGTACTGTTAGGTAGTCACCACTCACCAGTTAATGTCGGGGTCAACGCCCTGAACAATGAGCTGATCGCCGATATCCTGCGCTTAGCATAACTTATCAAGTTATCAGACGCATGCACAACCCGTGTCGTGAACTTCCTTTTAAATTCCTTTTGGAAGAAACACGTCAAAACGATTGTTGATGACCCCCGTGGAGCCTCGGAACATTATTGTTCTGAAAAGATTGACTTTTAAAAACAAAAGAGGTAAGGACCGAACCCTAAACCTCTTTTGTTTTTGACAGGGAGTCGATCTCCCAACGATCAAAAAGTTTGCATGATCTACAAAAAAGTTTGCCTGATCTGAAGAATCTTTTTTGGTATCGTCCATCACAGATGCTTTGAATTGTGTGGGTATCATGGGTAGGTACCTGCGTTTTTTTAATGTTTTTCTGATACTTTAAGATTATGAGCCTTTGTGACCCTAGAGGCAAGACAATGATGTGGTTAAGCACATTAATTATGAATGTCATGAAAGTCGAGAATCAAAGTTAGTGGTGTCTATATCTAAGTAGGTAGATAGATAGCACACCTACGAGATTCAAATACTGTTCTTTGAACATGAGCCATCATCTCAGATTACCAAATTAGTCTCTTTTTCTGTGGCCATCATGAATAACGACTTCTTCGTAACCCTTCTCGAATAATACGTTTAGCAGAACCTATTGCAGCTCAGCTGCCTTCCTAGGATAGGCCACCCGCAGAACAACCATAGGAAAAGAGGAACAATACTGAAGATGGTACATAGGGTAGCGTACATTTTGGTGAACAACCTGCGCCTGTACGCGAGTGTGGTCTTTTGTTCATACAATATCGACTTTTCGCAGCCATGTTTTAGCCAAGTTAAAATTGAGACTTCAATAAAATTATCACACTGCCATTGAAATCGGCACATGTTATTATTTTCTTCTACTTTACTTTACCATCCGTCTCTCAGTGAGTGAGTAGGGTTTATAAACAGGCCTTTGTATCTAATCTAGATGATTTATTCTGCGCCAGGGGTCACTTTTTACTCATGCCCCGATGGACGGGACGCAGAGTGCCTAGAACATTTTTTAGATGGAGTAGACTTGCCCAGCACATTATCATCCTCTCAGCCTATAGTTGTAGCTGAAAATATCGTTATTTTGAATAATGATAGGCTCATGCTGCCAACGGGTTCATACATGCTAGGCGTTCTTCAATATCTTCTCTCTACTATCGTATCAAAACAAACTGGTATTGCATTACCGAGGTTACACTCATTGTTATCACGCTTTCCACATCCAGGTTATCTAACACGTGTTTTATAAACATCGTGGTAGCATGACGTGTTCCCGTGGGAATTTGCATAGAGCTTGTCTATTATCCTCGTATTCATAATACGATGTAGAGGCTCCTCTGGAGGTGGGATTCAGGTTATGCGCTAGGCGCGTACTGGATGAAATGGTTTGGCGGATTGCTTAGCCCCGGTCTACGAATTTGGAGATTCTAACCTCCAAAAAGGTAAAAAAATAAAGTAGAGCAGTGCTCTACCTTCATCAATTTGTCATCCTATGGGGTCATGTAGATGGTAATAGGTAGTTAGGTACACTAGACTAGGTTATTTAGCTATTTATTAAGTAAATTCTATCGCCGAAAGCTGATATTTTCTATTTTTCAAATGTCTCAATATTATTTGAGACATTTGAAAAAATCTAACATTTGCTTCGTTTTTTTCCTTTATAGCCACTTATTTCTCTTCTGTGCTTGAGCATAAGATTTTTTAAACAAAAACGAAGTCACGGTTATTGCTCTAAAGAATAATTACGACGAAGTAACGGAAAGCCCACCAGTTATCGGTGCTACGATAACTGAACTAGAAGCAAACAAGGAAACCAGAGTGGGCTAAGTCGCCTAATTATAACAACTTTCATGATAATTATGTAGGTAGTAGGTACCTATTGTATTCAACAAGTACTTACATATTTACAATTTAGAGCTGAGCCGTTGGGAATTTCTTCACATTTACTCCACTCGATGGAAATATGCCGTTTCTCGAACAATAACAATTTTATTCGTATCATATAGATCCTTGAATAAATCATAAAAAATCCACAGAATAAAAAAGCTGACGAGTGATTCTGAGGTCCAACTCCTCCTGCAGAGGGGTATGCCAATCAAAGTTGAACTGCAAAGTTTTAAATCATGGTCAGTTCATACTAACTCATAGTTATTCTGTGACTAAATAGTGACATTATGACGTCATTTGATTTGTTTTCGCGCATATTTTGCTGTCAAGTGTCTAAAAAGAATGATCACGTGGTACAATTTTGTACCACGTGACCTGAAGAAATTACACTGGGCAGTGAAATATAACTTGACAGCAAAAGATTGGCATACAGGGGCTGACCAAAGACAAGTACGTAATCAGAATAACATAGTCTCTCTCTTTGAAAACATCATCATTCTCTCTCATCATTTTATCATTCAAGTACCATTGATTGTTTCTGTAAAAAAATAGAGACGTTTATCTAAAGTCGATTAAAAACTAATTGGTCCCAAAAGACTTCAATTTATCGAAACGGGTTATTCTGATGATTATGATAGGTCAATCGATGCTCAAAACATGTTTTATTTCACTCGCAAATTAATGCTTTTTTTCACACTTCCTGGTTATATTCAGTGTTTGCCGTCAGTGAGAAGTGGGCAAGCGTAGAAGTTCTACCAATAAAGAGACTGCTTCATCAAACGCTAAGGTACACTTAGGTACCTACTGTTGCCTGGGGGACAGAGATCCGAGTTCCATCCAGACAGGGCGGTGCCGGGGACGTCATCAACACCGCTGGGGAAGTCAGATTTTTATTATGAAGTGTATCTCCCTGCGTTTATGGCGTGTTTGTAAACTGCATTGAACGTTTGCGTAATAAAACGACGTAATACTTAGAGCTAATAAAAATAAAAGCTAGATGCGTAGTGTGTCTTTAGCAATGCACCTTTCAGTTTTTTTTTTATAAAGTTCTCTTTGTTTCGTTGCTCTCCTAGACAACGTTTAGACAAGTACTTAAATTCAGCTTAACCTTACTCTAGCTAATCAAGGTCGCGTTGAGCTACTTATTGCAAAATATGACCCTAACCATGTAACATCTCGTCAAGGTCGATCCATTAGTTATAATATAACTTTAAGTCACGAGTACCGACAATATTTAAATAAACACTTGCACCTTTTGCTGTTGATTGTACTAACACTTCAGACTTTGTGCTGTTGACTGCAATGGTACAGCAGGGGTACGCCAATCAAAGTTGAACTGCAAAGTTTTAAATCATGGTCAGTTCATACAAACTTTTAGTTATTCTGTGACTAAATAGTGACACGTCATTTGATGTGTTTTCGCGCATATTTTGCTGTCAAGTGTCTAAAAAGAATGATCACGTGGTACAAAATTGTACCAAGAAGAAGAAATTACACTGGGCAGTGAAATATAACTTGACAGCAAAAGATTGGCATACGGAGGCAGACAGTCCTAAAATAGTTACGATTATATAAAGTTTTATGGTAGAGAACTCAATTTTTAAATGCTCTGATTCGATCTAGCTAATCTAAACAACCAACGTCAAGAAAATATTTTTTTTAATCACCTCGGTCACGATTTTATTTTCTGCACACACTTAAGTACGTAACCTGAGCATACTTCCCCTGGAAGACTTCGATTGATTTAGAAATTTTTTAATGGTTTGTCTCTCGCTCGACTCTCGACGGTGAAACACGAGCCACATCCACCTACATTTAGTTCTTTTATTTGACCTGTCTGATAGCCATGATTTCCTTCATCATCATCATCCACAGCTTGACTTTTATTATTTATTTATGTATAGGACTCTCTCTTTTTGTACCATTTCTCACGACCCCGCGCCAGTCTCATCCTTATTTCATGATTTCCTTACTATTGAATAAAATTGGTAGAATATAGGTTACCTGATTAAAAATGACGAAACACTACAGAATGAACTCCAATAATTACGACAGTTACTTACCTACTTATAGTCTAAGTGACCTCTGCTTTATCACATCCAATTTACAATTGAAATATTCGGAGTTCAAAATAAGCTAACAAAAGTATCGAAGCACAGGAAACCGCGATGAGTCAGACAATAACATGGAAATTGTAGGCTGTCTGTACCTACGCTTTATTAAAAAAAAAAGATTTTTTTTATAAACAGGTTACGGGCTCTTAGGTTCCGTATAATTATAAAATGCCTTTTTGAAATTTTACTTTGGAGGTGAGGTTAGACACGTTTTTCCTTGTGAAGTAACATTTTGAATCTTATGGCGGCATCGAGCTTAAAACTTATAATATAAGACACGAAAAATTAAATTCCTATTTCTACTGAGTTCAAAAACATTGTTGCATTGAAGGTGCAATGTGTACATTCATTTATTATTGTTATCGCATCAACATAGCGCATTTTGTTATTTCATTTTCTTTATGTAAGTACCTACGTATAAAGTTCTGCGTGGGTAAATGGAATTAAATTGGAGGATGATTCACATAATTAGTAGGTATTACCATCCTACTCGACTTATTACACCGACTTTAGTAGTTTGTGGAGGAGAGTTAGGTATTCATCGTAGCCACATTTCAAGAAAGAAAGAAAAGTATTTTTGTAGTACCTAAAACCCATGGTAAAGATGGAATTTTGAAGTTTTAGAAACCATTGTAACAGGTTTCTGAGCTACTCCAGCTAATTAATAAAAAAAAGTTAAAATTAAACAGGGTGTAAAAAGACCACTCCGGAAAGTTCGGGGTTTCCCTGGTCTTGTATCCCATAATAAATGGGTACCTGCCTACAGGGTGTAAAACCCAATTGAACATATTGGCACATAGACATAATGGAAAATGATCGTATCTATAAATAAATATTCATGGACATTTCTCACGACGACCTCTAGTCCCAAACTAAGCAAAGCTTGTAATATGGTAACTAGATGCTGATAGAATACTTATATACTTTTTTTTTGTAAATACATACTTATAATACATAGTAACACCCAGACATAGAACAAACATCTATGTATGGCACACACAAATGTTTGTTCTTAGTGGGGATCGAACCCACGACCCACAGCACGGCAGGCAGAGCTATTACCGACTAAGCTGTGACGCCTGTCAAATATTAGTGGGAAGGGATGTATGACATCAGGATGCAGGTGGATAACTGTTCTTCCCATCAGCTCAATTACAAATGTAAATAGTCTGAACATGGAAAACTAATCATACGTTGCATCTGGAGCGAATGAGAACGCTTTATTATTGTTCAACAAATAAATTCCATAGCTGTTTTAGTGACTCTTTGCACAATTTAGGAGCATTTTTAAATCATGGTAGAGTTTTAAAGTATTTTTATACTAATGTTCAATGTATAGAGGATAATTCTTATAGTAAAATCGAATATCATTGGAATTTTGTGGGTATGTCATAGCGTCACAAAATATATTTAAAGAACAAAATTTTACCTCATTATATACTAACTTACCTACTGACAAGAATAATAAATAAATAAATACTCATAGACATTTTTACACAACGCCATCTAGCCTCAAACTAAGCAAGACTGATTAATTACAAACTTACAAAGATTACACATATTATTATGTTCTTATGACCATCCTATTTTAAACTATACATGTATTTTGTGTAAGAATGTGGTTGACATTTGCATTCGAAGAACATCTTGAAAGTATAAATAGGTGTGTAGTTATTACCATAAAGTTATATTATCTGTGGTATCATCTACCTGTTTGTTTAGCATACCTACAATTGCGCAATGAACCTTATACGGTGTTATTATTACAGAAAATCACGTTAAATCACGTATACCTAAGTAATGACCAAATTAGCCGTTTTGACCATACTAGACGTTGTATTAGTCTAAACACCGAGTCGTAGGATAAAAGCAAAAAAGAAGACTATTTGGATTGTAGCCGTTCTAAAAGACCTACGAAGGTAGGCGTAAAAACGCTTCGCAGTAGGTAGTCGTTGCGACAAGAACCAAAAGTGCTTCTTTGTCCACTTGTAACTACTGCTTTATGATGATGCCATAGACAAAATGTAAAATGGGATAGTTTATCAACCTTGCTTTACAAATGTTACTTAACTTAAAAAAATACACTACCTACAAAATACAGTACATTGTCTTTTTTGACAGAATTCTAAATAGAGTACTTTCTGGATGAAAAAACATGCGTTTGCTTGTCAGATGCGCAAGAGTGCGTGTCGTAGTAAGATCTATAAATACGCACACGGGAATGCAAAGCGCAGCTTGGTACCTTCTCATGGAGCCGATTTATTGACGAGAACGCCATTGCACGGTTCATTGTACAGATTGCAAGTAAACAAGTAGGCATCGACTTCAAAGCCCGTATTCACAATTCACATTTAACTTATTTTTTTTAGATTTTTTAAATTTTAAAAATTAGAGATATATTTTATACTATAGCAGTAAAGAAAACCACAAGGTTTAGGTATAGGCATAATGCTATCGGAGTCCGTATCGATAGCCTTAGGTATATTCATATTAGCTGGCCCGATCCAGGGAAGACTAGGGGGCTCAAGCACTCCCCAAAAGCTGCACAGTCTAACCAAGGGTGGACCTGGATTAGTCAGGAAAACTCCTAATAGCTGGATCAAGCCCCTTCCATACCATGCTACCTGCTACCTGCTGTGCTATGCTGCTAGAGCACTCTTAAGTAGGTATTTAGGTAGGTATTTCGGCAATCTCAAGAGGCTTTTAATTGTTACAATTGAAATGCATTACAATCATGTTTCATTCATATCTGTTACATATTGCAACATCTCAAACTCAAGTGCATAGGCTCTTGAAATATTTGGTTATTTAGATAGCTATTTCGCTAATTGGTAGTCATTTAAGTAAGTGTAGGTACTTATATAACAGCCTAGGTACCTTACCTACATGAGAACTGAAAGAGAATTGCTAAAAAATCCTGCAATTCAAAAATGTTACAGGATGTTATGATTGTTTTAATGTTTGTAAACATGTTTGGAAACTATTTATTATTTACTCTAAATGTATCCAAAGAATCCAAACCCCAAAATGCGCTAAAAACAAACATTGCATTGATAGAATAATTAATAATTTGGCGGCGGCAGGACAGACCACGACACAAATAAAAGATCAGATGTAGGGTCAAAAGTAAGAAATTTCGTGAGTAGTTTTTTTACACCCTGCAGATTTCAGATATTATGTAAGTAGGTAAGGTAGGTATGTAACCTACCTACCTAGTTAGTGCGTCTAGGTCTTTTACATTACCTAAGTAGGTATCGAAAGAAATACTAATAGGTATACTTTCCTAGTTATCTGCATCCTAGATAGGTAGGTACTTAGGTAAGTATCTAAAAAAATAGGTACTAATAAAACAATAGACTAAATAAATAGGTGACCTGCCTACGTGAAAATAAAGAGGAAAACTCGCATGAATACGTGAATGACTAACGACCTTTGCATAAACAAGTTAATTTTATCTAAGTAGGTACTTTCATGTAGGGAAATAGTTATATCTTTGTTGTCTGGTCTAACTATACCTAGAGAGAAAGTAAGTACCTAAACCTACCTAGTTCTAACCTAGATAAGACGTTTTTAAATTTAAATTTTCTGTTTCGTAAAATTATATTTAAAGTAAAAAAAAAGTCGAAAAGCGTTTATTCAATTAAAACACAAGAATCATTTAGAATCATTTGAACCTACCACCTATACCACTTGAATGACTACCAAAATGAATTTGAAAAATGCTCCACTACCTATTCTAGTAGGTACCTATTGAGGTTTTGTAATCATGATAAAATCGCGTTGTCGTCATCTCTGCGGTTCACTAACTTTGTATCACAGGCTCACAGCACAGTAAATAAGGAGAACCTACCTAACTCTCATTATTAGGTAGGTTAGATAGGCACACAAAGAAAATGGTTACATCTAGACCGATAGACTTTTTATCACGATAGATATACTCCCAAAAACTGTCAATAAATATGGAGTTTAGACAGTTCTTGGAAGAAATATCCATCGTGATAAAAAGTCTATCGGTCTAGAATTACCTCCCAGATTTTGCGTACCTATTTTGGAATAAACTGATATGCTATCGATTCTGTTGTTGCATTTTTCTAAACTAACCTAATTTGACAGCGCTAAAATTATAGCTGTTTTTATCGTTTCAGTTTATGAGAAAGAGACAGCAACATTTTTAGTGCTGTCAAATTAGGTTAGTTTAGAAAAAAGCAACAATAGAATCGACAGTATTGTATACCTTCATGTAAAATCGTACACACAGCGCCATCTCTGCGAATATCTCTATAAACAATCGTACGTAAAGTTAGTTGGCTAATTTCAACGCCTCGTTCAGATGTCAGGATGGCCGAGCGGTCTAAGGCGCCAGACTCAAGGTAAACCCTTGCCTGTGTAACAGGTTATGAGCTGTTCTGGTCCTCTCTGAGGGCGTGGGTTCGAATCCCACTTCTGACAAAAGTTTTGCACTTTTTTGTTGTGTATGTTTGTTGTTAGGTACTAGTTTGAACTATAATCAGGTACGTACATTGCTTTTTTATCATGATTAGGTATGAACCGGACAAATAAAAGGGTCTTAAATTAAGACTGAATAAAAAAAACACGTTTTATTTTGCCAAAGTTTTTGTCTGTTGGTTTGTATCAATGCGACTACTTTGGGAAATAATAGTTTATTTTTATTATCCGAACGTTTGTTATTTATAGATGTTTTGCGCTTGAATAACATAAATTCAACCAAGTCATCACAATCTTCGGTAGTATAGTGGTAAGTATCCCCGCCTGTCACGCGGGAGACCGGGGTTCGATTCCCCGCCGGAGAGTTCACCTTTTTGTTTCTTTTTCATTTTTGCATTAGCCCGTTTAGTTGTTATCTACAAATAACACTTACAACATAGGTACTGGATCTTTATATGAAGTTAGGTGCAACAAACGATTGCGTATGCACTCCAATTCGACTCAAAAATGGGTTTTGCGCAGGCAGATAGGTACGTTTCGACAAAGATCCATTGTGAGGTTGTGCTGTGACTACTATCTTAGCGTATGCGGACCCTATTAGGTACACTGCACTTTTTATTCTAGCGTGCAATGTGCAGTCAGCGCTTTGCTCCAACAGAACTGCCGTCAGCTCTGCTCCATCGTATATCAGATTGACAGTGTTTGTTTGTTTGTTCGCAGGTGTGGTGAGTGTGTGTGATGCGGGCGCAGGTGTTGCTGCTGGCGGTAGCACTGTGTCGCGCCGCCACCACCACAGACTCTGAGCTAGGGGTTGGCAAGGCGATCAACATATTTATGAGGTAAGACCAATGGGCTCATGGCCGTAGCTTGCTTAGTAAATCTACACCCATTATCTAAGCGAAGTTCTGCGCGGTCACTATTTGGATGGGTGACTGCTAGTGGCATTTAGATACATCTAAGCGTTGCTGTACTTCGGAGCGCACGTCCCGGCTCTAGCTTTCGCAGAGGTCATGCTCCGTAACCACACTGAGAAAAATGTAAAGTCGAATGTTTCGTAATGAGGGCTGATTTATTCGTAATGAAGGCGAAAAAACGACCACGAGTCAAGTGAACGAAAACGCCTTCCTAGGTTGGAGGCGTTTTACGCCTTAAGCGTAAGGCGCAATAAACAAGCAGCAATACCATGATTATGACTCTCTAATGTGTGTTTTAGACGTAATTATTGACAGATTAGCCTTAATTAAAAAGCTATAAACGTGGTAAGTCAGATAGAATCGACGGACTGACGATGAAATTTAACTTCCGGTAAGGCGATATAAAAGGTAAAGAAGGTGCTCGGGTAACATTCATAAAACTTTCCTAGGGTAATATCCGACGTAGCATATGTCATAATTGACTTCTAGTAAGGCGTTTTACGTCTTTTCTTACAGTGGTATAACGTTTATTTACTGCTTCCTAAGTCGTAATTGACTTCTAATAAGACGTTTTACGTCTGTCCTTACTGTGGTTTACTATAAGATAAGATAAGATAAAAACTATTAACTTGACCATAAAGCGTTTTGAACAATTTCTAAGTCTTCATTAACTTCTAATAAGGCGTTTTACGTCTTTCCTTACTGTGATTTAACCTATCCACTAAGCGTTTTGAATGTTTCTTAAGTCGTAATCGACTTCTAGAAGGGCGTCTTACGTCTTACCTTACTGTAGTTTAACCTGTTATCGAAGGGTGTATTACGTCTTACCTTACTGTAGTTTAGCCTGTCAAGCAAGCGTTTTGAACGTTTCTTAAGTCGTAATCGACTTCTAGAAGGGCGTCTTACGTCTTACCTTACTGTAGTTTAACCTGTTCTCTAAGCGTTTTGAACGTTTCCTAAGTCGTAATCGACTTCTAGTAAGGCGTCTTACGTCTTTTCTTACTGGGGTTTAACCTGTCTACTAAGCGCTTTTGATGTTTTCTTAAGTCGTAATTCACTTCTAGTAAGACGTCTTACGTCTTTTCTTACTGGGGTTTAACCTGTCTACTAAGCGCTTTTGATGTTTTCTTAAGTCGTAATTCACTTCTAGTAAGACGTCTTACGTCTTTTCTTACTGGGGTTTAACCTGTCTACTAAGCGCTTTTGATGTTTTCTTAAGTCGTAATTCACTTCTAGTAAGACGTCTTACGTCTTTTCTTACTGGGGTTTAACCTGTCCACTAAGCGCTTTTGATGTTTTCCTAAGTCGTAATTCACTTCTAGTAAGGCGTTTTACGTCTTTACTTACTGTGGGTTTAACCTGTCCATTAAGCGTTTTCAACGTTTACTTAGTCGTATTTACCTTTCAGTAAGTTGTTTTAGAATGTTCCATACCGTTAGGTAAACCGTATCGTAAGGTAATTTATGCTTTCTTTACTAGCAGAAACGTTTTATGAAGACCGGAAAAAAAGCCTTCTAACGGCTGGTAACGCTTTTCCCTAAGGGCATGATTGACTTGCTTTACTATAATTTAGTTCATATTAAGGGCATTGGGCCGCTTAAGGTGTGCGTTCACTCTTAAGGTGGAACGTCTAACTAGTGGCGCGAAATTCAAATCTCATCAACACATTTTTAGATAGTAAAAACTGATGTTGCGACAACTAGAAGATCTATCACACATTTTTTTATTGACAGTATCACATAAATATCATTAGTTTAGCTATTATGGTCGCAGAACCAAAAAAACTCTGTAAAAATTTATTGATGATCTATTTAGTTAAACTTATGATACTTGTGTGATACTATCAATTAAAACATGTGTGATAGATCTTCTAGTTGTCGCAAGATCAGTTTTTGCCATCTTATAAAGTGTTGATGAGCTGTTATAAGCAAAAAACACAGAAATATTTGAATTTCGCGCCACTAACGCAACGTTCCACCTTAAGTAGCGCGGGCCAATATCCTTCACATGAACTTCATGATAGTAGATCAGCCAACCATGCCTTCAGTGAACAGCGTAGCCTGCTGCTCTCAGAAAGCTGTTCTCCCAGTCTTTGTAAGCTTCTGCAATCAATAGAACAAACACTTATAAAGCACTTCAATGATAACTGTTACAGGATACTAAAGAAACATACTATATAGGTATACTGTACTATAATAAGTACACCTAACTATCGGCTGCTTTATCGTATAGAAATGATAGTGGCATTGCAATAAAACCATTCGATAAAATTAATAAAATGTGTATTATCAAATCAATTTTGATATTTACATTATAGAAAACAAGATATAAAAGATACATTACAAATTTACAACAGTTGTTATGAGATCTTTAACATTGGGAAACAGTGTCTTACACGAGTTACAGGTTAACATCTTTCTTTTAGTCCTAGGTCAACTAGGAATGTTTTGACTGACTGGGAGATACGATCATATCGCGTTTCGACGTTATAAAACCCTTTTTGAATAAAAAGCCAAATATCATAGGCTAGTATGGGGTACTCTGCAGCAGTGGCTTGGAATATTTTGAAAGCTACGTCAACGGCAGCAACGAGACTCGGTAGTTCATAATACGTATGTTCTACAACAACATAACATTTCTCGATGGACGTGGCGGACTCACCGATATACACCACAACTGGTTGGAATGTCATCTTCCATACTCTTAGCGTTTCTCTATGATCTGCTAAACGTGACTCTAGGTTGGCACCGAAGCGACTCTCAGAATAAAATTATCTCGTATGACCGCCTTGGATGTTTTTTTCAAGCCTTTTCCCTTTAAAGGTGTTATATTAATCAGTAGAGGCAACAGAAGCAGGGACACATCCAGTTTGGCATTTTCTGAATCTTCTGAAACAATGCACACAAATATTTATATGCTGGCTAAAAAAACAAACTACATTATTTGGTTGTTATGAGAATTAATCTACAAATATTAAAACCACAGAGAAGCCACAGGGAACCGAAACAAAAGGCTTAACTAGTTCGCCGAGAACCTTTGGATTCAATAACATGTTCATATTTTTATGTTAAATTAATAAATAGTGTAGGTATTGTATTGTAAAACCATAAATACTCAAATAAAGAAGCAGTTAAACAGAAGTTCTTAATTTTTATGATAGAAATTCTAGTCTGAGTATTGGTAATAACCCTGTGTACGGAAGTGAAGCAAAATAAAAGCTTTTAAGGGTATGTAAGGTGTAAAACTAACCAATGGAGGCGGTGAGTAGCTCCGTGAGCGCCAATTTCAGAAATTGGTTTTTTGTTGAGGCCTGCAATGTCTTTCCTTTGTCAATAATATTGCCACATATGTTTTGAATAGAATTACGCAATATATCTGCGCCCGTAGCTGGATAAAGTCGATCAAAGTCTGCTAGAAGAAGTTTGTAACCGTTGGGCCCTTTGAGTATCTGATACTCATTCAAATAATCTTGAAGAGTGCCCTTTTCGTTATATAGTTTTTGAAGACGCGCCTTTGCCGTTATCGCCCAAAACATTGCAATCTCATTCCACGGTGTCGCTCCTTTAACGGCTACCGTAATCGCTAAAGAAGCCTCCTCAACCAGATCGCTCTCAACTGAAATAAAATGTATTTTTTAGGAAAGAGTGATCGCAACACTCAAGTTAATGCATTCTATTATGGTAATAGAATGATAGTTAGTTGTAGAGCTTTTTTGTGAAAGAGTTCGTCCGGGGAAGTACTACCACCATACCTATTTCTGCCGCAAAGCAGTAATGTGAACATTGCTGTGTTCCGGTTTGAAGGGTATGGGTGCCGGTGAAATTACAGGCACACGAGACTTTTCATCTTTATGTCTCAGGGTGGCGGGCGCAGTGCAATTCCGCGTAGGGAACGTCCTACGTGGATGTGACCTATGTGGTAATGCATTGTTATAGGCAGAGGTTACCGCTTAACATCAGGTGGGCCATCTGATTGTTCCGTTCAAATAACATTTAAAAAATAAAAATAAAAAAATTGTACGAGTATGCATCGCGTTTATCTAATAAAACTTACTTTCGTCAATAATAGACAGGTCTATTGTAGGACATGTCGGCCCGGCAAGTTCTATATCAGAGAGGTCGCTTGAATCGCTGGTAGCGCGTCGTTTCCGGAAGGGCGTAGTCACTTTTCGCTTAATGAGGTTCTTCCTCTTCCTCAGATATGTATTGTATAATATACCAGAGGCATTTCTTTTCGCTTGATAGGGGCCTCCCTGCAAAATCCAAATAGAACATTAAGTTAGAGCCGCCTGCAGTTTGAGGACTATTTTGATAAAATTATGGTGCACATTTCAAACCTAGACTTAGTTATATCTAATTTATAATTTTAAACACCTCAAATTAATTGAAAATTAATAACTTTAATACACTAGTAGTTTTATTATTATTATTATTAGCTAGATGTGATATGGCCGAAGTACCTATAATATAGTAAAGAAAAAAAACCAACCCCATCATTCACCGCTTGATTGTCAGCCTTCCACATAGACAAGTTAGCTTCAAACTTAACTCTCTCACCAATTATTGGGGTTAAGCATGCTACATCATTTTCTTTCAGTAGCCCCAAAGCGACAGCATCAATTTTAGCATCTAAGTGATAAGAGAAGCAAAGTAAATACAATGCACACACAGCACACAATGCAGTTAGTTTAGTTATGGTAAGTAAGTGCCATACCGCAGCATGCTACAAAAAATAAAGTACCTACTTAGATAAGTGTACCTAACACCAACAAAAGGTTAACTCCGCATCCAAAAACGTTTTTGGTTCCTGCAATACAACAAAGATCTAGGTAGGTACTTTACTTACTATTCAATCACACACAATTAGGTTCAAAAACATCAGGGAACATCTGAGTTTGATACTTACCTCGAAATTTTTCAATCAGGGGTGTGCAGCCCCATTTTGTAAGCAAATCAATTGTATACTGGTCTGCCATGTTCGAAGCACGACGAAGATCTTTGGAAGTTGCTGGAAGGCATCTGTTGGTTGAGCGATTTGTTTAAGAGACAGTGTACCTAAGTACTCCTACTGTCGGTGCACCTGCCCCGCCCGTTCATCACGCCAGCGACCGGCACGGCATAGTGCCCGCTTCACGAGGCGCGCGCGCGTTACCCGATTGAGAGCGGGACGGGGGCGCCCCGGTCGGCTCCGGCTAGGACACCCTGCTCTAAGGCTTAATTATGTAGCTGTAGGTACACTAGCACGGTCGGGATTTGCCGACCGTGCATCAATGCATTTTTCGTTCGGAAAATTTATATGCGCATTAACACGAGCTTTACGGTGAAGGAAAACATCGTGAGGAAACCCGCGGCTTAGTCAGCTCCGCACGTATTGACCTTGTCTTTCCTGTGGATATGGCTGACTAGGCTGAGAGGATGGTATAGGTGCTGGGCAAGCCTACTCCATCTAAACATTGTCCCAGGCACTACAGTGTCCCGTTAAGTGTAGGCATAGGTTGCCTCCTGACGCTGTATAAATCATCTTCAATAGATGTAAAGGCCTATTATTATTAGGTACACTAGGTACTAATGAGGATGAGGTTATAGTGTAGGTACTGACGGACAATAGGTTAGGTATTATCCGCCAGTATTACTTGCCGTTCAAAGTGGCGCTTTTTGCGAGGCCTATTCCAGCAGTGGTCGTCCACAGGCTGATTGATGAGGATAATGTCTTCTTGCTATACTTAGTAACTACTTATTCACTTCTACATAGTGCATGATGAAACAACGCTTCGCTTACCCAAACTCGACTTCGGTATTCCAAGGTGTGTTAGCTTGTAGTTCAACAACAACAGTGACACAGCAGCGGCCTAGCGTTCAGAAAATGAGTGATTTCAATAAAAAAGTCCCTTAATTTAAAATCCGTTAACTATGAAAACACCAAAACGAAATCCAACTGTACTGCACACGCACCCTGCATCCAAATTCCAAACCAAACTGTCGAAGTGTCGAACGAATCGAACCGCGACGCGAAGCCGCGAGCGAACGAAACAAGTCGTGACGTGCTCGTGGGCAGTGCTGCCAACTCGACTACTATAGAATTTATTTGTATTAGAAATGCAAAATATATGCTATGCGTTTTTAAGCGAAAACCTTATTATTAACTGTATGTAGTCATAGTCGCAAAAAAATTCCACAATTAGTGGTAAAAAACCAAGCTTCAATAACTTCACTTCAGTGTTAGTCTTATAGATCACTTCAACATAATAGAGCAGAGTGAGAGACTTATTAATAAGACTATAAAATAATAGACGTAATATTTATTGGTAATCTTAATATAGGGTTCTCTTTAATATATACTGAAGCCAAAACGGTTTTTTTTTTTCATTTTTGTCTGTCTGTCTGTATCCTGGCTGACCATCACGCCGCAACTACTGAACAAATTCAAATGAAACTTGGCATGATTTGAGTTTGACTTCATACTACGAGGTAGATACTTTTTTATCGATTCAGCACGGTTCCCTTTGGAGAGGGGATGAAAATCATTCATTAATTTCATGAAGCGTAGGTAGTCCTAATTCATTCATTTTTTTTGACGACCTCTGTGGCGCGGCGTGTGGGATGTCGGCTGAGATGCGAGAGGATGCGTGTTCGATTCGCGCTGCAGGACAAATGTTTATATTATCTGCAAATATTCGCTCTGAGTCTGGGTGTTATAGTACCTACCTTAAGTAGTTAGATATTTGATGGGTACAGTAGGTACGTACCTACCTACTACCTAGCGTATGCGCGGACAAAGTCGCAAGCGGGTCAGTTTTAAGCTATTGCATAGCTTCTATCGCGGGCCTTGAGCGTGGAGACCGAATCCAGAAATTCCGTAACGAAAAATAGCACACCAAAAAAAACCTTACACCCCAACCCACTCAGGCTAGAAGGCGTTGTAAAAAATAAAACCTGACACCCCCAACTCCGACCCCTCACGCTAGATGGCGTTGTAAAAACGAATGCAATAGCTTTACCGCGGCAGTCCCCGAGTGCCACACGTCTTTTTTTAATTACATCTATAATATGGCATAGATACTTGGTTATTGGCGGAAAAAGCTAAAAAAGATAGCTCCGATACAAAATGTTAGGCTACCTCTATTACATCTCGACTTGCACAATTTATTTATCTTCGTAGCTGGCAGCATTATTAAGATTTTCGTTGTACGACCTTAGGCGCCCTAAAAAGGTGTTTCTCACCGTAAATAGAGAGCTTTTTTAAACTTCACTCACGAACGTAGATGTCTGACTGAAAGTAGTTATATTAGTAAAACCACAAAATATATATTTTAATAGGTTTATTAGTTTAGATTAGTCGTATACACTCCATAGACACAATAGTCTCGCTTGTGGCGCGAAATTTTTTGAACGCAATTCAATTCGCGCGAATTCAAATTTTTTGGCGTTTTTTGCTCATTAACTCATTACAGCAAAGAGCGAGCACTAAGAGACTTAAAACACATGTTTTAATTGTTAGTAGGTATCTCATAAATATCATCAGTTTTGCTAATTTGACCTTAGGTATACAAAAAAGAGACAGGTTAACTTCTACATGCACTTCTTATACAATTTACCTACCCAACCAGTATTTTCAATAATTGCGACGTAACAAGTTAAAAATAAGCGGCCAAGTGCGAGCCGGACTCGCCCATGAAGGTTTCCGTAGCAGCAAGTAACTTAATATAATTATATTAATTCATTATATATATTTATGGTATGTATATATGTAGGTACCTACCTATTCTTTCAATGGTATAACTTTTGAAACTATCATGGTTATGAACGTAATTTAAACATCATCATCAGCCTGTACAAGTCCACTGCTGGACATAGGCCTCCCCCTTAGAATGCCACGATGAACGATCTTGAGCCGCCTCCATCCACCGACTTCCTGCGACGTCTACAATATCTTTAGTCCATCGAGTGAAGGGCCTTCCTCTAGCGCGTCGTCAGGTTTGTGGCCGCCACTCGAGAACCTTTATTCCCCAACGGTTATCAGTTCTTCGAGCTATATGACCTGCCCATTGCCACTTCAACTTTTTTTTAGTTTTATCATTCTATTATTTTAGAAGTTACAGGGGTGGGGGAGACACACATTTTACCACTTTGGAAGTGTCTCTCGCGCAAACTATTCAGGTTAGAAAAAAATGAAATTATAAACCTCAATATAATTTTTAAAGACCTATCCATAGATACCTCACACGGGTTCGATGAAAAAACATTTTTGAGTTTCAGTTCTAAGTATGGGGAACCCCCAAAATTTATTGTTTTTTTTCTATTTTTGTGTGAAAATCTTAATGCGGTTTACAGAATACATCTAATTACCAAGTTTCAACAGTATAGTTCTTATAGTTTCGGAAAAAGTGGCTGTGACATACGGACGGACAGACAGACAGACATGACGAATCCATAAGGGTTCCGTTTTTTGCTATTTGGCTACGGAACCCTAAAAAAGGAAACATAAAGGATCACTTCGTCGTTCGCCTCACTGTCTGCTCTGTCAAGACTAGGAATCAAAACCCTGTAGGGTACTAACCCGTTAACCTAGAATCATGAAATTTGGTAAGAAGCAATGTCTTATAGCAAAAGTTCTTATTGGAAAAAAACCTAAATCCTTATTATAGCAGATGTTGGTACAAGTTTATGGTTTTAGGACTTTCGATGGATTAGGTTTTAGGACACAAAAGAAACAAAAACTTATTTGCGGTTAGTAAACTGACAGCGACCTATGTCGATCTATGGGGACAACAGTTTTCAAACGACGAAATTAAGTTTATCTCTATGTACGATAACCCTCATTGCGCTAGTCCGAGTTGCAATTGGCCGGTTTTTTTCCTTTTGAGGTACGGAACCCTAATTTGCCGAGTGCGTAAGTCTTTAGACTTTGTAAGCGTTTGAATAAATTGTAACATAGGTATCATTCCCATTAACATAAGGTGAATATTGCCATATCTACGGTTTCATTCACTGCATACGTAAGTCGTTATATGACGTTATTTCACCGTTGGATTAGTCGTAACTTGAGCATATTTTGCCTTATGATAAGGCAAATATTACCAAATTTACGGTTATATTGGCCAAATATGTACGTCGTTATTAGACTTTGTGAAAGTTTGATTAAATAGTAACTCAAGTATCATTCGCCTTAACCTAAGGTGAATATTGCCATATCTACGGTTTCATTCATTGCATACGTAAGTCGCTATATGACGTTATTTCACCGTTGGATTAGTCGTAACTTGAGCATATTTTGCCTTATGATAAGGCAAATATTACCAAATTTACGGTTATATTGGCCAAATATGTACGTCGTTATTAGACTTTGTGAAAGTTTGATTAAATAGTAACTCAAGTATCATTCGCCTTAACCTAAGGTGAATATTGCCATATCTACGGTTTCATTCATTGCATACGTAAGTCGCTATATGACGTTATTTCACCGTTTGATTAGTCGTAACTTGAGCATATTTCGCCTTATGATAAGGCAAATATTACCAAATTTACGCTTATATTGGCCAAATATGTACGTCGTTATTAGACTTTGTAAAAGTTTGATTAAATAGTAACTCAAGTATCATTCGCCTTATCATAAGGTGAATATTGCTATATCTACGGTTTCATTCACCGAATATGTTAGTCGTTATATGACGTACTGTTTCCGTTCAATTAGTCGTAACTTAAGCATATTTTGCCCCATAATAAGGCAAATACTGACAAATTTTTGGTTATATTAGCCATATATGTACGTCGTTATATGACGTAATGTTACCGTTCAAGAAGTCGTAACTTGAGTATGTTTCGCCTTATGATAAGGTGAATATTGCTATATGTACGGTAATATGTGCCGTATATGTACGTCGCTATATAACCTAATGTTACCATTTGATTCGTCGTAACTTGAGCATATTTCGCCTTATGATAGGGCAAATATGGCCACATTATACGTTTATATTGCCGAATACATACGTCGCTGAAAGACTTTATGTTTACGTTCAAATTGTTGTGACTGGAGTATATTCCGCCTTATTGTAAGGTGAATAGTGCCATGCTAAAGATTATTTATGCCGCTTTCGAAAGTTTGTTTAAGACTTAATTTTACGTTTGTTTAATGTTTATTAAAGTATATTTCACCTTAATTTAAGTTAAATATCGCCTTATTTACGTTGATATTCACCGCATATTCGACGTCGTAAATTTAGGGCGTTTTTTATAAACCATTACTGCTGTATTAACCGTTTAAAGTTGAATTCCAAGACTACCTTACGGTAAGTAAGTTTTGACGGTTCGTGTTTATCATAAAAGACGTACCATTTTAACGAATACGCCTAGCTAAGCCAAAATTACCGTAAGCGTGACAAAATCGCTTCGCGTCATTACAATTTAGCCGTCGGAGGCGGAATTCGCCTTAGGCCAGAAATCGATTTTTCTCAGTGCAGAGTTGGTCATTAAGTCATACGAACCAACGAGTGAGCTGATGAAGAGGGCAGGAATATTTATATGGGAAAACAACATGTGCCGACTCCACATTTAGGTAGGAACCCATGAATAGATATCTGTAATAGGTACCAGTAATTGCTTTGATGTTTGAGCAGGCGCTAATAGGTGCTTAAAAGGTTCACTTGCCTACCTACTTATTTATTCTACCTGGCAAGCTAAAGTTAAGTAGGACGACGATTTTCAACGACTAGCGCCATCTAGGGACAAATATTGATGAGTCTTCGCAAAAAAAAAAAACTCCCACCCTATTTCAGCTCATCGACTTCACCTTATCTTATACCGACTTCTCCATATTTCCAGGTATGGCTACCTCAGCATATGCATGCGGGTGGTACCGCGAAACGACACAGAAGGCTGGGTGTTCCGTGAGCCCACAGTCAGCGTGTTCCGGGATGTGGAGCGTTTCGCAGTGGCGCCAAAGCCACGGCAGGCGAAGGCACTGTTCGACGGGGATTTTCACATGGAGTTCTGCGATAACCTGAAGCAGTTGCTGCAGGCTTACTTTAGAGACTTTAGTTTCGAGAGGTGAGGAATTTCACATCTACGATAACCAACCACTAGGGCAGGCCACGATCTATCGTGGTTATCTACTACAGATTGGTCTAGGAAAAAACAGGTTTCGTGCATTGCAATGAATAGTTGACTATTACAGTCGCAGCCTGATGCAGTAGAGTCCTGCTGCTTCTAACTGCCTTTGTACACCCGCCTTTAGAAAGATACCTGGCTAAATCTATAATCTTACCATTCCAGGTTAGAACGGCCATGGCGCGCGTTCACAGCAGGCTGGCCGAACGACATCATAGCGAGGAACCTTGGCATCAACTCCTCGTTCATCAATGGGGATCACTGCTATGTACTGGTTAGGGTTTCAAGGTAATTAGTGGAAATCGAGGCTCCTACACGCAGAAATGGAGCTTTGATCCTATCAAATCAAACAGGCCAATACTTTTGTATGGGAAAAATGAAGACATAAGCAAATGGTCGATCTGGATGTCGAGCGACATTTTTTTCAAGAAGATTTGTTCCCTGTGTTCGTCCCTAAGGTAGAATTAACACAAGACGAATGTGTAGAATAGACAATTCTGAGGAATATAAAGGTTGCAATAGCAACATGAGAATAGACAACCAAAATGACTCTTTGGCTCCTGCATGAGGCTGTATCTTCAAGAATAAATTCAATCCTATAAGTTTTCTAGAAGATACAGCATCAAGCATTTAGCCTACCAACAATAGAAACTTGTTTTAGATTCCGAGAAACAGGTAAACTGAGCGATCTCCCGCCAAACATAGCTGTTGAAGACGTCGTGTTTGACGCTATCCAGGACTCTATAACTGGAGACACGGCGTCCATTGCCGACTTTATACGGAAGTACGGCTCGCATTACATTGCCTCGTATATCACGGGTAACTCTTTGTATCAGGTGAGTGTACTCAAAAGCTTCTTTTTGAATAAAAGTTATAGCATCGATAGTTTTTCTGGTACGGTTGTTCTTCTATCTCACGAAAGCAGTTTCGCCATGTTTGTGGTGGTTGTGGCTACATCAAAATGTGGGCTAAACACTAGGCAATCATAAAAAGCATAGGGCTCGTGTTTGCTCGGTCAGATTGCGAGCAAACGGCTGCCAAATAATCCACGTCCACAAAAACCGAGCAACTAATCGCGTGTTCGGTATGGACACTACCAATGGCAAAGACTTTTCGAATTACAAACTCCGTCACAATTACCTCTAGATCTAAACCCCTTATAACCTCTAGGTATTTGTCTTCTCCCGGGGGGTATACGCCCGCATCAAGGACCGTGTGAAATCCCGGGGGGTGTCAGAAATCCCCCCCAACGAGATGAATAGTTTCTTCTCGCCTATGTACACGGAACATATCGGCGCGGTCAAGGTTTGATGTTTGCTTTACACCTGAGTTTCTTCACGTTCATGGGAGACATTGCTTTCTTTGGGACGGCTTCACATGATTTTGTTACGCACTACATAAATCTTTCTGAGGTGTGATTTAGTCAAATAAATCATGTGAGATTAGGCCGTTTCGATCAATTTCATTTTTAAAATCAGGTGTTCATCGATCATCTTACTAAACTGGCTTTACAATCATCTTCTTTTCATATCATGCACAGTTCACTCCTCATGGGTTTATATACCTACATTTTCTGAATTTTCTTGTCATTTTACACGTACGTAAAACCAAAAATCATTTCATTCAATATGTAGCTAATATGTCGATAAAACCACTATGAGCATTCATAACATTTTGAACTTGGTATGTCTAGGAGGTAAATAAAATCCACGCGCGACCAAAGCCAAGAAAAACTGCCTAGAATGTTATGAATAGGTTCCTTTAGTTTTTCCGTCTACCATACGGCTTATTGTTGGTCTCGAAAGTTATCGTGGCACGAAGCCATGGCCAATCATCAGAACTAGACACACAAACTTACCTAAATAACAAAATCTATGCCTACACAACGGATCTTTGTCCCTTTGAAGTCGGAAGTATTTGCGCGGAATCCATTTTCGGGTCGAATTGGAGCTAAGCGAATTTTTCCGCAACTGTAGGTAGGTACCATCAGCAAAAGTTCTGCCTTACCACCTTAAGGGTGCATTTTCTGTGAACCGACTAGCCGTTAATTTTTGAATACCCAATAGAAGCAAATTATTTCGGGTGTAAAAGTTATGGAAAACAATGGGCCGTCATAAAAATAATTAGATGTTTAGATCTCTGGTTGGTCAAATCAAAATAAGAAGACAAAAGAAAAAGGCGGGACCAGGTAGCTAACTGCTTGCAAGCGAAACAGTTTCAAAAGTGGTAAGGCGGAAATTTTGCCGATAGTACATGCACAATCGTTTGTTGCACCTAACTTCAGAGTGATAAAGATCCGTTGTGCGTACCGTACCTAGTTAAAGGTAAAATAATGACAAGAACATGGTTAATAATATGAGAGAGCATAAACTGTGATACTGATATGAAGAAAAGATAATAAAAAATAAGACTGAACATTGGCCGCGCCGACCCAAACAATAACCCTATCTTATATCTTGTTGTATATTTTTACTCTACTATTGTCTATACTCTCACAGGTATTTGTGTTCTCTAGAACCGCATACTCTATGATCAAAGAAAGACTTAAGTCCAAGGGTGTGGCGGATATAACCGCTAAAGAGCTGGAAGGCTACTTCTCGCCTTGGCATTCTAAGCACATTGGTCAGATAAAGGTAATTTACAAAAACAATTCTATTCTATATTACAAGAAAAATTAAAAGATTTTTAGCGGTTACTTAAATTTTTCAAAATTTATAATTTTTTTATGCTTATTTATAATTATTTATCTAATCGTTGCATGGAAAATGCATAATAATCAGCCATTTTGTAATTCATTCGTTATAACTATTTCATTGTTCACTACCATGACATGATTGACCTCATACATGTTACTAACAAAGTCATAAACCAGACATTTTTTAATTTTCATGATTTATTGAAACTCAACATTTATAAAAATAAAAGTTTTATATTATTTTTTTCAGGTGGCCAGTGGGAATAAAACAGTAGAAAATTGGGCAACCAAACGCCTAAGAGCTCACTACTACATCTTTTCATACCCTAGCCTTCTCAAACTCCATGGTGAACAGAGTCTACTAAGAAATCTAGACTCGCTCCTAGGAAATGAAGCTTTATTACAATTAGAATTAAAGACATTATCCCCTGCCTTCAAGGACGCTAAGAAACAAAAGTGGTTTGAAGAAGTGATAGACAATTATTTAAAACTGTGGGAGAGTAATATGTGACGACAAGTAATTGTTTAGTTTTAAGTATATATGTTTTTAAATTAATTATAGAAGTAAGTGGTATAGAATCCTATTTATGAATGGATTTTAGGAATATTTTGTTGACACCATCCGCCGTGTATCAGAATCCGCTGGAACTGCTGGCTTTAGGTACAGAATAAACCATAATGTGTACAGCCTAAAAAAACAAAATAATTTAATCTAAATATTTCAGGCAATCGAAATTATTATTAATATTTTTATCCAATAATGAATGTTCAACTAATACCTACATTATTTTATCTCCATCTAGATGTATACTGCCGATCAATATTTTTTTACTTTTATCGAATAAAAGTGCAATACTAGACGAATTTGTGAATAAACACCAAATTAAGCAGACACTGCATTTAGTTTTGTTTAAATAAAAATAGGTGAAGAAATCGATGTAAATATTTTTCGAATTTTCTATGAATTAAATCCAATGAATAAAAATTATTTGTGACTTATTTGTGTTGGTATCATTACAATGTTACTGTTTTTTGATAAAATTATCTTTAACTGCAACTTTTATATTCTAGTTATTAAGATAGTAAGTACCAACGAGGGTATTTCGAAATTTTTAAGGAAATAAAATAAAAAATAACATTTACACTTACAAAAAAAATGTGATGGTATGTTATATAAATTAAAATATCAGTCAGTTCATCAAAATCCCTAAAAATAATCTCAAAGGCCTATTAGCTTATCTGTGTAATTGAGGTCATTGCCTTTACTATTTTATCAATAATGGGTTCGCTTAATAAAGCTTATAAGTAATAACTATTATTTTCAGTACAAACAAGATTTAGAATTTGAATTGATGTCCTCTTCAATGGAGCGATAAAGTTACAAACACAGCAGACTTAGGTCAAATTAGGGTTATCATAAAACGTGTCTGCGTACAATGTAGCGCAAATAAACCTTCATTTTCGTCTTTGTTCCATGAAAACAAATTGCCTAATTACTTATTAGATCTGACTGAATCCATAGTAGGTAAGAACGGATATGGAGTAGTCAAGCTACAACTTAACAGTTTCAACTTGGGATTTATTGAAGTAAACCGCAATATTCGAAAAACAACTGTTAATCATTTCTGTAATTACAATTATTTTACTTTTTGACGTGACCCATCAAATACCTACTGGGTTTAGACAATCCAAGAGTATAATCTGATTTTATCCGGATATTCATAGCTGTAGAAGTAGCCCGTTTCCATGATGGAAAGGAAGTAATACTAATCATATTACAAAAAGAGTAGGTACTTAATCATAATTTTCCCGAGAATAGTATAAAATAATAGAGCAAAAGTTCTTGTTCAAAGATTTAGTAAGACATATTGAATAGGTCTCCCCCCATGTTGGGAGGCCTTTGCTCAGCAGTGGGTCACAGAGGGCTAAATATAATAATAAATTGAATAGGTAGAGAAAACGGCGTACTCTCTGGGCTCGCGAAAGGAGAACAAAGCGTACTAGTAGCAGATTTCAAGTACTTATTTACAAACGTTCATACAGTTAAGACACTTTAGTTTACCCCATACTACTCTGTGATGCCTAATCTCTTAGGTCAAGAGCATGTTTACATTATTATATTAGCAAAATGTTGAAAAAATCAGTTTGAACTCTACGGCCAGGCCGTTTACTGTGATAACATGAAACGGCGAACAATTATTTTGTTAAAATTATAGTAAAAGTATTAACATGTTCTACCTTTTCATTTTAGTGTTGTTTTGTGCAAGTGAGAGTGAGCAAGGTGACTCTGTAGGCTATGGATTGAACATTGGAAATGCAATAGATGTTTTCGCAAAGTAAGTGTTGAATCTCTAATATTGGCAATATTCTGCACAGATTTTAAGGAATCGTACAAAATGCAGTAATATCCGAGATAAATGTGTGAAACTAGAACACTGTTTGATAAAGTCTATAAGTAGATGTACTTCTCGTCATTGGCACATAAGTAGGGGCTTAAATAACAAGTAGTCACCGAGACGCACTCAGTTATAAAGGTTATCCAATACTCAAATGAAAGACAGAAAACTAAACTTAAATAGTATCCTCAACCTGTTTTCAAAAATCTATTCAGCTATGGGGATCTCTCTCAAGTAACTCAAGTAGTCTCAGCAGACTATGAGGATGACAGCAAGCCCGATGCTATAGTGCCGTTCAGTGAGAAGAACATCCGGGTCTTCCTGAATGTCTCCAGCAGAAGCACTGTAAGAGATGGCATCACTGATATGGACGTGCAACTGTGCGAGACGTTTGAGGACTTGTTGGACGCGTATTTCAAGAACTTCGTTATTGAAGGGTAAGAAACGAACCCTCGAGTTCATAAAGATGTAGGTAGAGGCACTTTTAGAGACAGATTCAAGCGCTGAGCTAGACGAATGCTGGTTGAAACGCTTTGGCACTTTTCAGCCTCTGTTTATAAATACAGGAATAAAACATCTGCCAAATATTCTAGCAGTGAATATGGGTAGTGCAGTGTGCAAAAATAAACCAAAATGCTTTATGAACTTAACTCAAAACTGCTAAGGATCTTGAGAAGCTGATGTTAATCAGTCAAAGATGTAATACTAGGAACTACGAGGTAAGGAGTAAGCATTTTCATGTTGTCATGGAAGATGAAAACACACAATAATTGAAGGGACTGGTCCAACACTTCCAGCAGAATTGATCCTCTGCTTTACAAGAATAACAAATCAATAACTAAATATGGTAATTTTTCCTACAGGACTGATAAACCATGGAAGGCGTTCCTAGGCGACTGGATACAAGATGAAATTATGCGGACATTCGGCATAGAATACGATGGAAAACCAGACAACTGCTGCTACGTGCTCGTTAAACTAGGTAAGCCAAAAACTGGTGACTTTTTTTATACAATAATGGAACTAAGAGCATAACAATTCGTTATAACATTACATTACATAAACACATATCTACCTACCCACAATGAATTTGTTACGTTGTATTTCTAGGTAAACGAGAGAAGACAGTTCAATTAGATAATTTAGAAGGTGTAGCGGTTAAAGGGTACGTGGCAAGAGCAGCTGAAGATCTGAATGTGACCGATACTTCCGAAGTGAGGAAGTTTATGAAAAGCTACGGGACGCATTACATCGACTCTTATATCACGGGGAATTTTATTTATCAGGTAAGCATGACGTCAATGAAACTGTTATTTTATGTGGAGTTTGTGACGTCAATTCGCTTGATGTCAAAGCTTTTGAAGCGCTCGAAGCTTCTAAAATACTTATAGTAAATATTTATTTTAAAAAAATTGTTCGGAAGCTCTGCTGAGCGCTTCTAAAACACTGTTTATGTTTATTGGTCACATGGTTTGACTACTTCTCAAACAATAGTGACGTTGCGAGTGTTTTTTGGAACTATTTTATGAATTCATCTTTCAGATATTTAAATACAAAAGGACAGGGTACAATTTGCTAAGGTCATACATACGCATACGGAGTAGCAGACCATCAACACCTGATAATCTGAGATTTTATTTCTCCTCATACTTTCTGAAGCAAGTTGGCGATATTCGAGTAAGTTCTGTAGCATTATATTATCTGTGCTTATGTATAACTTACGCCAATATTCTGTCGATACGTGCGCGGAAATTCGGCGCAACTTGTGCTATTGGCCTAGCCATATGGTGACTTAATTTTTAAATCACAGACCATTGAGATGTGTATTTGCTACGGTCAAAGTGATTAATCGATAATTATAAATAATAACCGGTAATTAATACTACACTTAAAACCAGCAACATCGGTCATGGTGATGAATTGGTCGAAAATAACATTAGTAACTATTTTATCACTTCGACCGTAACATGTTCAAAAATTCAGAATTAGTTTTTTATTAGTTTGTCAAAATGCTTGAATCTCGATTGAAGACGGCCCAAAAAATAGCCCACCTACTGATTAAAATCTTGCACGAGTGACATTCGTCCTGTAAGTAGGTAATCCCTAACCTGCCTAAAATCGCGCTGAACCTGAAAGGCTTAAACCTTGAACCTTAAATAAAACCTACTATAAACTTTCGATAAAATTAGAGTTTAATGGCCATCCTAACGTGATTCGTCGTACCCGGATTCAATTCAAATTCACTGTTTCAGGTCGCTAGTGGTAACAAAACAGTTGAAACCTGGGCTCGTTGGAACCTACGAGACAGCCAGTACCTATACTCACGACCCAGCCTACTCCGACTACACTACAACCCATTATTAGTTTACAAACTCAACGATTTGTTAGACGATAAAGCGCTATTAGGTCTGGGACTGAAGACATTGCGGCCTATGTTCAGAGATAGGCGTAAAGGAGAGATGTACAGTGAAATCGTAGAGAATGATTTGAAGTTGTGGGAAGTTAATTCATAGCATTATTATAAGTTTAAAAAAGTCCTAAGAACTAGGGTACGAATGCACTAAACGGAACACGCGACACGACGCGGCATGACGCGATTGTTGATTAAAAATGCCGCGCCGCGTAAGGCGGTCTAACTTCATTGATAAACAATAAATTGGTCGCGTCGCGTCGAGCAGTATATTTCCGCTCAGTGCGTTCGTACCCTAAACCTATACCAACCATATCAACATTGTTGTGTGATAAAAAGCTATACATTTATTAATAAATAAATAAAGTTGCTACGGCAAACAACCTTTAGTAAGTAAGTACATACTAGTTTATAATATCTCGTGGTAAGGCTAAACCAGAGATAGGTAAATTGAATATTGTGAATGACGGTTATTCTAGTCTAGAAGATATTTAAAATTTACAATTTTTAAATGACCAAGTAAATAGTCAAAAATGTACATAGTTTTTATTAAGCCAGTATTTTTACAATAAAACCCAATTTAAAAAGAAATATTAAAAGTTTTATTTTATTTTGAGTCAATATTAAATTAATATATTTAGTAGGTAGGTAATTTTCATTTAAATTAATTTACAGCATCTTAAAGCCAAATAAACATTATCTCGCAAATAAGGAATACTTTTCTTCAAACGCACCAATTTATACACCGTCATTATACATGATTACAATAAGCAGTCTTTCCATTACCCAAATGGGGTTAGAATAATTTAAATTAAAAACAAGCATAATGATAAAAATACTTTAAAATGTTACTGAGTTATTCAGTTGCTACAATATTCAATATTTTATATAATCTTTTAAAATACCTACTTAATTATTAATTAATTTTTTATTGAAAAACTAACACCTTATTCTAACACTCACTAACAGAAACGGTAAATGTCTACACTGTAGGCACTGCAGTTACAAAATAATATTACCAACATAACATGTCGTAGTAATACTCATAGAAATACAGTCTCATCAACTACTTATTATTCCAACACTCACTAACACACACACACACTAGGTAAAATAATAACAGTGTGACACAAGTTTGATGATGGATTATACAATACTACAGATGACTAACGCATAAATGAACGTCATGTTCCAAAACACACTAACACACACCAGATAAATCTCATATTATAAATGTCACATGTCATATTATAATCACAAAGATACCGTTATAAATTCTAGACGTTATATTCCGCCACTCACTATCATTAACCAGGCTTGCTAACACAAACCAAGTCAATGCTAAATGTGTCATGTTACGTTCACGATAAATAGATGTTTTATAATAATACTTACTGTAGAGATACAGGCGTCTAATTCAGACACTCACTAACACAAAATGTCAAGGTGTGCCGTATTTATATGCAGACAAGGTCCACATTACCATCTAAGTTGCAAAACCGTCAGTACGACTCTAATGAAGTGGATAATTTGGTGCCTGCATATTGATTTGCGCCCGGTCGTTTTCCGTTTATTAGTATATTCAGCGGATTGTTTATCCTGATTGATCTGAAGTTGTACATCTGGAATAAGCAAAGCTTTTGTTAAATAACGATTGTAGCTCGCTAAATACTGAAATCAAAATATTATCTGTGCTAAGTATTTTTTAAGAGAAAAAGTGATGGAACACTCGCTACTCGCTCTGATAAAGAGATCATTACTGAAGCACAGATTTGAATAGAGATTTTAATACAAAAATCTATGCTAGAGTCTCAAATAAAAAAATGGGAATTACCTTGTTATTAGTAGATTTGGTATTCTTCATTTTTCCATTGACAAATTCACTCATCTGGGCAATATCCTGAAATAATTAAATGAAACATATACTCCTAGTCTTAGGGCAGGGGGGTGATTCTAGACTGACAGACTTTTTGTCGCGATAGATATATCTCCCAAAAACTGTCAAAACTCCATACTTTTTGACAGTTTTTGTGACAAAAACAAACGTGACAAAAAGTCTATCGGTCCAGAATCGCCCCCCAGGCCATAATACTGATCATTCTACCTCCCGCCTCGCAATTCAGGACTACGTGACCAAGTGATTCATCTTCAGTAAGATTAGCTAGGATCTTAGAGAGTAAACTTACAGGAAACTTATTTTTCTGGACATGCGTGGACACCGTGGGCTCAGGAACACAAACACAGTCGCCGATAATAACGCCGCGGCCATCCGCCCAGTTGTAAACGTTGACTGCCACGCACGACATACTATCATCGATTATTACGAATGTACTGAAAAATATATAAAAGTTCATTGGTACATGTAATAAGGTCCGTTTTTGTTTAATGGGCAGTTTCAACATCATGATGTTCATAGTCGTACTTTTAAGATAGATAGAAGATAGAATATTCTTTATTGTACACTTTACTGTACAATAAAGAATAAACAGTGGATACTGGATAGGTTGATGTGTAACACATCAATCAATAAAAGATGTGTATCCAGTATCCACTGTTTGAACTTTGAACTATTATAATTTGAATGTTGCGAATCAGGGATCGCAATAGGTGTAGGCGCGTGGCGCGCAAGCAGCGAGTCACACATAAAAACATATCGTCACTCTCGCATGATTCGCAACATTCAAATTATAATAGTTCAAAGTTCGAACCGTTGATAGGTTGATGTGTAGCCGACTGTACGGACACCACATATAAATAATTTACATTAAAAATACCAAAATTGATAAAAAAACGCTTTAGGAGATAGTTACAATGGGCAGCCTTATTGCTAAAAGCAATCTCTTCCAGGCAACCGTTTAAACCAAACATACTAGTAAAAGGTCCTGTTCACTGTGAACACTCATTCAATTCGGCTCAGCATTGACAAGTCTTTGTTTATGATTAAGAGACTAATAAGCAGATTTTTACCTATAATCCCAAAATAGCGCTAAATCAGTTGCATAGTTGTTGCATAAAGATCTCTCAGATTATTCAACCCTACTGATTTTGCTGTGCAACTGATTTTATATCTATTATCCACTGCATAACTCGTTAATAGTGCAGTGGATAAACAGCTTAATAAGTTTTTATAGATAAGCTAGATAGGCAACGCCAGCAACACACATTACCAAAATCACTTGAAAACAATACTATTGAAAACTATTCTATAAAATGTGTGTCAATAACATGATTTTTAATTCCAGCATAAATAAACTTACAAAGGAACAGTGTTCTCGCTGTGATAGCTGCCGATGACACGTCCCAATAGCACCTTCCCCTCGTTGAGTCCATCTACCATGTCTGCAATCTTCAGTCGTTGGAGGCACACTTGGCGTTTGTTCAATGTACAGAGAGTGCCGGGAGCGTATTGGCCGAACTGTTTTGTGTCCATTGACTGTAAATAAGGGGATAGACCATTTTATTTTAAGTTACCTCTGGCTATAATAATAAATATCACAGAACACAATACACGGACGTGCCCTGTGAGGCATTGCCTTGCGTTCATCCACCCCAGTGTCTGTTATATGCTTGCAATTATTGCACTGGTAGGTACTACACTTCAAAACAGAACACAGCAATGCGAGCACCACTCCTCAGCGGTCAAAATAGGAAAATCTACTTTCCTGAACTACCCTACCCTACCCTACTTTGTTACAAAACTTGTTTTGTATGAACTTGTGGCATCTTTAAAAAATGTAGCAGCTACGGTAACACTCAGATCATTTGAGTGAATTTACCTGAACCATTTGCTGAAGCCGTTTAATTTTGAGCCTTCCCTTACTGTGAACAAGATCGTCTATGTAATGCAAGTAATCCGCAGTGCGAGTCATTTGGTTGACAGGCGGCGGCCATGACGGTTCCAGTCGGTACGCTATTTCGAAACTTTTCATCGCTTCTTCGTAGTCCTCTTCATAGTGAGATGCCTGGAATTAACAGTATTTTTGCCTTACTCCAACCGTAATTTCCCGAAAAAAAATTATTTACGTACGTAGAGACAGATTTTTTTCTGACAAGGATAAAATACTTACAATGCCCTTATTATAAGGCAAGTCCGGCGTACCCCTAGCTATAGCATCATTCCACGCTTGCTTATAAGCACTCATAGCCGACTTCAGCGTCTGAGGCAGCTGTGCCACTGCAAAGTACTGACATAAGTATGCATTGCCGAGCACACTCCACGATACCCCATCTGTTGGATCCATGGAAACAGCTTCTTTCGCGTAGTCCACGCTACGGATGATAATGTTCTTGGGTTCTTTGGCACAGGTTAATGCTGCTTGTTGGCGAAGAAGGATTGAGAGGCTACGAAGTGTGACCCGATGACGTTGCTGTGGAGTTGATTAGAATTCAAAGGCTGATTACAGCATACATACTCCAGAGAACCGTGGCTGACCTGTTCTCTCGATTTAAGTTCCCGTGAATTGGGAACTTACATAAACCCAACAAAAAAAATCGCCAAAAACAATTAAATGAAATCTAATGTCTAATTTTTAGAGATCGCTGACTACTACTCTCGACGGCTCTGTGGTGCCCCATCTCTTTCGTTTTGTTTACCCATTCGTATATTCTGTCAGCTTCCCAAGACTTGCTGTACTAAAGATATTTAGTCAAAAAAATTATGACTTTGTCATGATGATTGTTAGCGAACCTTTGCATTTTATAGGATTAGCTAGCTTTGATAGCTACGGCTAGTTACGATACAACATAAATATTTCAAATATATGAACACCACTTACTCGTTTCAATGAGCCCTCAAGACATTCCTGTGATTCCTTGTAATTCATATTCTTCCAGTAACTCTCACCTAGTTCATTCCATGCCTCAACCATATTAGGGTTCAGTTTGACAGCTTTGCTGAAGCACTCTAGAGCCCTAGGATCATACTCAGGCACTGCATTGTAACAGCGGCCTTTGGTGAAGAGGTATTTGGTGCGGAGGTTTACAGGGACATCAGATTCTGAAGAAAAAAAAATGGCGGTCTAAAAAAATACCCTCTCAGATGTCTTATACATACATAGAGTAAGTACTGAAGTACTTACTCTTAGGGCGGTTTGCACCAGAATTGCTAAACGCGTTTAACTATTAAATAGTATTTAGCGAGTTGTCAAGTCATATAAATACGTCAGATTTAAATCTATTTAGCTGTTAAACACGTTTAGCGATTCTGGTACAAGCTGCTCTTAGTAGGTACTGAAAATTCTGGAGAATGTTGAAGTCTAAATATCAATTTTCTATCTACTCAGGGGTAGCGTTTATGGCATAAAAATAAGTTTGCTATCGGTTTAATACTAAAAACCAACCCTACCTATTTGAAATTTTGAATCAGTGTGGTCTGAAATCTTTTTTATATTAATTAAGTTGAAGAAGTTTAAACGAGTAAATTATCAAGGTATAAAAATAAAATAAATCCAGAAAGTGTTAGGAAATAATTACCATCTATCAGATCAAATTTTTCAGACACTGTATCCACTTTTTCCTTTAGAAGTTTATTTTTTTCCGGTGCCATCTCCAGTGGGTGATTTTCAAAGAAGAAATTTCTAAATATGTAGAGTTCTTCAACCTCATCCTGAAAAAAGAATGCATGGTGTCTGAAACTTTTATAAAGTAAAGTTTACTTCTAACCGGGATGTAGAAAACGTCCGAAGACGCTCTTGTGAATACAAATATGAAAAAAAATCACAAAAAAAGAAACATCTGCAAGCCATGCCTAGATAGACCTACCTACTTAGATTAGAGATCTCCTCTAATTTTGCGTATCTATGGGTCGTAAGAAGTAGGAACAAACTGAATTCAAATTGCAAACTAGTAGGAAACAGATCATTCCCCTTTACCTCAAGCTGTTGAATAAGTTTTTCAAAGTCATTTTCAGCTTCTATCTTCAGCGAAGACATGGTGCCTTCCATCCCTTCCATCTCGGTTAAATTTCACAAGCTCGCACCACAACAACAAACAAATCAATGAAATGATTTTTTTTTTTCGGCAAATTATTCAATGAAATAAAATAAAAGTCTTCTTCTTTTTGACCACTGACTAATTAACTACTTATATCATTGAGCTAATGAATCAGAGACTTATATGGACTGTTTGCATCTCATCATCTCACTCAACATTAAATGGAAAATGAAAAGTTTGAAGAATTTATGGTCTGTATTTTTGCATTTATTATCTACCTACTCAAGCAAATCAGAAAATTATCCTAAAAACGAATGAATCTTTACAAACTTTCAAAACCCATATGTACCTACATGAATGATGACCAACCAAGATGACAGATCCACGCTCAACTGGTCAATCTGCTCGAACGAGGGTAGAGATTCTCATTCTCATACAAAATCGTTTAAAAATCATACGTCCGTCCGGATGTGTTGTTGCCTGTCGTTGGGATTGTGGGATGCAAGCACGATGCAAGGAAGCAACCCGTCCATCCATATACTTATGTCAATGGTTTACTCCTCGAAGCCATTGAGCTATGAATCAGAGCTCGAAGCTGACAGCTACGAGTGACAGTGACTACCACGGCTAATATGACTATGTCATTTGTCTGTCGAAATACGGACAGAGGCCATTTTAATAAGAGAAAAAAAAGAAAAAATAAGAAAAGAAAGAAAGAAGAAGAAACCAAGAAGTACAGACGCAGGAAGGAGTTGTGTTTTGTTTACATTTTCATGAGATTTTGACCAGGATTTTCACAAACTCGACCTACCATACCATACCAGAACCTAGGAACGGTACTAGCCTAGCCTAGTAGGTACATTTTGTTTGGTTGGTTTGTCTTGCCTTACCAAAGAGAATATAAATTGTGCCTTACGGTCGGTGAACCCTAAAAAAGTTGAAGTAGTAACTCGCAGAAATAAAAATAGGTATGTACCTACCTAAGTACTTACTACGAGAAAATAGCTCAAACTCAATCATACGAGTATTTATTCAATTAAATGAATAGAAAACTGGACTTTTACTGAGGCAGGCTAGCTATACCTACACACTGGACTTGCTGTCTGAGTGATTATGTAGGCACACAGATTGTTAATTAATTTATCGTTTATAGTGTGCTGTCGCTATCCGGGGAATACCAGAATACCTACCAATTCCTGATGAGAGGGAGAAGGGAGACCTTAGTTTGACTGGCACCTTACGCCTAGCTGCGTCTTGCACATTATACATAGGTACTGTCTACAGGATATCTACCTATCCTGCCACCTATGTTTCTTGCAAGAATCTAAAATTCGTGAGTAGTTTTTCAACTAATA
This sequence comes from Gandaritis pyraliata, assembly GCA_947859175.1. Lineage (NCBI taxonomy): Eukaryota > Metazoa > Arthropoda > Insecta > Lepidoptera > Geometridae > Gandaritis > Gandaritis pyraliata. The sequence goes on along the minus strand of OX401869.1, from coordinate 3,735,221 downwards.
GACGCACAACATCTTTTTTAAGAGTAAGTCAAGACTCAGCATAAGTTTTTTTTTCTTATAGGATCTATAATGTTCCACGTACCTAAGTAGATTAGTACCTACCTATGTAAATAAAACCTTGATTTTTTTTTTTCAGAAACAGACAATACCTATCATGGCATATTATGAAGACATAGTAATCATACCGAATAACTTCCTAAGATGTATATTGTGTGATGAAGTTATGGAAAACTCTGACAGAGTGATAGAGTCACACTTAGATAGCAGAAAACACCGAGAACATTATATGAAAAGGTTGATGTCTCGTCACAGTCTATTTATTAAAAATACAGAACTGTTTTGCACCTTATGCAACCACAGCATCGAGATATCCAAGTTGACACTACATGTTGAAAGTTCAAATCATTGTAAAAACCTATCAAGTGTCAAGGAAATTATTGAAAGAGATGGAAAGTTTGTTAAAATATCTGATAACAAAACTTGCCTAGATTGCTGTATCTGTAACAGTGAAATAGAATTTGATCTGCCATCGGTGACAAATCATCTACAATCAGCAAAACATTACAGAGCAAAAGCAATGGTACTTCAACCTTTGAACGGCATATTTTCTGTTGAAGATAACGATGAATATCTTTGGTGCAAGGTTTGCCAAATCTTCTTTGACAATTATGTTGAAATAATATTACAGCATGTAGAAGAAACAGAGCATGCTACCACTATGCGTAAAATATTAAGACTGATAGATGGACAAAATATAGATATTAATAATTATTTGCAAAGCCTGAAAGAGGATAAAGCTTTTTGTAAGAAATGCAAGATAGAAGTACCTTGCAATGTGGATAACTTACAAAGCCATGTAGATGGCAAAAAACACTACAAGTAGTAGGTAGCTAATGCAACTACCTACATTGTTATTAAAATAAAAGTAAGTAATACAATATTAAATTTTGTCTTGTTGTTGGTATTTTCTAACTAAATTTAATCACAGGCATCTCCTTAATAAAATGAAAGTGTCAGAAGCAAGAGGGTACCTATGTCAGCATCATAGCAAGTGAAAATCCAATATCTCTGCCTACCTGTTTGGAAACGTGTGATTTTATCTGGGTAGGTTATGGTTAATTTCGGTTTATTCCTCAACACCTTGTAAAAATAGTACTGCTATTTCACACTAGATGGCAGTCAACATTTGATCCATGTACGTCGGCTATTCTACACTAGATGGCGATTGGCGTCTTGCAGCTAAGTTTTTCTCTAATGCAATTTGCTATTATTTTCGTGGTGAAAGTAAGAATAAACGCGTTCCTACCTTTTTTAGGTACCTAATTAAGTGCCTATTTAAACTTTTCTTTTGCTTTAATATTTCTAGTCAGTTTACATAAACGTAAATATTGCATAGGTCTCACTTGTAGACTGATTTATTTCCACACTTGCATTTGCAAAGACAGGCTGGCAACACACAACACGCCCGTTATTGATCGCCCCAACCATACCCCAGTCTTTTGTTGTACCTACCCAGTCCAATTTTTGGATTCACTAAGCAGCTATCGGTGTGGTTCATTGAAGTGAAGTTTAAAAAGAAAGCGCACACGAGAAAATATCGAACACAACAAATTGGTGACCATGATGGTCTCCATGAACCTATCACGGCGGTACTGGGCTAACCCGATCGACATTTCTAGCTTCACCAATTCATTGGATAGTGATGAGACGTTCCAAGGCCGTCCTGCGAGCCCGGTGATATGCTTCATCTGCAAGGTTTATCTACCACGGGTACCGAACAACAGAAAGAAGGAGATCATGTTAAAACACAAAACTTCAGCCCGCCATTCCAATTCTCATAAACTGGTGAAACTCAATAGCATTTGCGTCGATAACTCTTCGAACGACGTGCAGCTTTTCTGCAGGATTTGCAACAGAAATCTGGATTTTAGTGAGACAGTAACGGACCACATCGAGGATCCTCACCACAGGTCGTGGTTTGTACAGATAGCTGAAGTATGTTTCTCAGGAACATTGCTTGTGAGCGCAAACATTGTAACAATTGAAAAGTTCTTGTCATGCACATCCGATTTCGCTTACTGCAATGTCTGTAATATGGATGTTGAATGCAGCACGCAAGGTATAATCGCGCACACAGCTGAAGAATCGCACCGTAAACTTTTTCTGGACGTTTTGCTACCATACTCTGGCGTATTTCCAATAGATAATAACAGGGTGATGTGGTGCAAAGTCTGCGATTTGCGTATGAATAACCACTTTGAGGAAGTCCTCGTTCACTTGACCGGAGACCAAGCACATGGCCAGTGGTTCCATGATATTGATGCAATGCGACTACAGGATATTTCGTCGATGACTTTTCTCACTGATGTGAACGAAATGAAGGTGATGTGCACCAGATGTGATTTAAGACTCAGGATCGACTTCCGCAGCATCACGGCTCACGTTCACAGCGAAACTCACAGGCTGAGACACAAGAATAGCTCTTTCAAATCTGTAAAATCTCTTGACGAATATGGTTTTTGGCCGATCTGGTGTCGCTGGAACTTTTTTAATTTTGTTCCACGTGAACTAGTTGAAAATAATTGGATGGTTGATGATGAAGAGTTTGAGGACTAATTTGCTTATAAATGTGTTGCAAAGTTGAGAGTCTTAGCTTTTATTTGGTTTCAAATTTCGAAAATCGAGGATGTTTTTGTATGAATTCAAGATGAGCGGGATAGCGGGTAAAAAATGGTTCACGAACCAACTTAGGTATAGGTAGGCTAATCATCGGTTTTCGAATATTTTCGATCCTTGATTTTTGAGAGCAAGTTTCAGATTCGCTACTCAGCTCAACAATGATACGTAGGTAGACCTAGACACTTAGGTATAACTGTAGAGTAGGTATATTACTGTTATTACTTTAGAACTATTTTAAATTACCGTTAGATAACCTACCTACTTTGAAATCGGTTGTACCTACACTTGTACATGATTGTAAAATAGGTAGGTAGGTACATAATCATTATAATAATGATTGCTGTTGTCACCCAAGTTAGAATAATTAACGCAGTTTAATTATATCTATGCATCCTAATTGTACCTACAGCTACTCTTAGGTAGGTAGGCTTACCTACCTAAGCACCTGAACAAATATCTACCTACCTACACATACTAAATGTAAAAATACATAATTTAAAATAATAAAATACTTTTAATAAGATGATAATATTTTTATTTCAAAATATTTAAGTTTTAAACATAGACTATGAAACTATCTGTAGGTACAAAAGTTATTTTATACCAACTGCCCTGTCTGCGACTTATTTGTTCAGAATTTAACAGCAATGTCTAAAGCCGGGTCCGCTGCGCCGTGTTTTCGTGTTTTCTAACATCATAACATGTTTACAAAACAGAATAGGGGCGTGGCTTAACAGTTTTGTTAGCAAAAACACAAAAACATGTTTGCCGAGACAAATGGATAACATCACCCGCGTTCGCCTGCGGGGAGGGGAAGCATCGCATTTTATGTTCGCGCTGCAAGACGTCATTCGTTCGTTCACTCGTTGAGGTTATGTTTTGAATAATTTTGAGTATTTAAACGTCCTCTTCGTCGTAACTCATTTTTGAAATGAATTGGAATGAAACAAAAACAATAAACAAAACAGAACACACCAGACGGGCTGTTTTAAAAACATGTTCTGCTAACATGTTAATGTAACATGTTTTGTTAGAAAATTGGCGCAGCGGACCCGGCTTAAAGCCGGGTCCGCTGCGCCGTGTTTTCGTGTTTTCTAACATCATAACATGTTTACAAAACAGAATAGGGGCGTGGCTTAACAGTTTTGTTAGCAAAAACACAAAAACATGTTTGCCGAGACAAATGGATAACATCACCCGCGTTCGCCTGCGGGGAGGGGAAGCATCGCATTTTATGTTCGCGCTGCAAGACGTCATTCGTTCGTTCACTCGTTGAGGTTATGTTTTGAATAATTTTGAGTATTTAAACGTCCTCTTCGTCGGAACTCATTTTTGAAATGAATTGGAATGAAACAAAAACAATAAACAAAACAGAACACACCAGACGGGCTGTTTTAAAAACATGTTCTGCTAACATGTTAAGCCGGGTCCGCTGCGCCGTGTTTTCGTGTTTTCTAACATCATAACATGTTTACAAAACAGAATAGGGGCGTGGCTTAACAGTTTTGTTAGCAAAAACACAAAAACATGTTTGCCGAGACAAATGGATAACATCACCCGCGTTCGCCTGCGGGGAGGGGAAGCATCGCATTTTATGTTCGCGCTGCAAGACGTCATTCGTTCGTTCACTCGTTGAGGTTATGTTTTGAATAATTTTGAGTATTTAAACGTCCTCTTCGTCGGAACTCATTTTTGAAATGAATTGGAATGAAACAAAAACAATAAACAAAACAGAACACACCAGACGGGCTGTTTTAAAAACATGTTCTGCTTAACATGTTAAGCCGGGTCCGCTGCGCCAATTTTCTAACAAAACATGTTACATTAACATGTTAAGCAGAACATGTTTTTAAAACAGCCCGTCTGGTGTGTTCTGTTTTGTTTATTGTTTTTGTTTCATTCCAATTCATTTCAAAAATGAGTTCCGACGAAGAGGACGTTTAAATACTCAAAATTATTCAAAACATAACCTCAACGAGTGAACGAACGAATGACGTCTTGCAGCGCGAACATAAAATGCGATGCTTCCCCTCCCCGCAGGCGAACGCGGGTGATGTTATCCATTTGTCTCGGCAAACATGTTTTTGTGTTTTTGCTAACAAAACTGTTAAGCCACGCCCCTATTCTGTTTTGTAAACATGTTATGATGTTAGAAAACACGAAAACACGGCGCAGCGGACCCGGCTTAAATGTAACATGTTTTGTTAGAAAATTGGCGCAGCGGACCCGGCTTTAATGTAACATGTTTTGTTAGAAAATTGGCGCAGCGGACCCGGCTTTATAAACCCAAGACCAATAAACCCAACTAATTACAGATTAGCCAAGAAACCCAATGCGGGAACAGTGCTCATATCCGAGACTCATTTTTGACGCAATTTCATAGAGAATATCAATAAACCTGTGTTATCGTCACGCACGCTTAAAAATGATAAGTTTTTGAGTATACGAGTATAAAAATCACTGGTCAAATGGATAGTCATCCTCGTCTTCTTCTTTAATAACAGTCAAGCGGTCGTCCATCGGGCATTGTGGTTCCAAAGGCACTTCCTTAGATCCAGAGAAACATTCAGGGGCAGAGGTGTTGCAATTGCAGTCAGGGACGTCTCCGCCTCTTGATGTTATCCTCTCCTCATCAAGACTGATGACTTGGATCAGGTCGTCTGCGTAGCAGTCTATCTGTGTCAAGGAATCCGTGAGGTTGTTCTGCAAAGAACTGAACACGGAAGAAGTTTTGGAAAACGGTCTATCTATTTCGCTTCCTGTACATAGGTTTTGATGGCTTAGTCCAGAAATCCCCTATACCATGCCCTGCGACTGCCAGCAGGGGATTTGATGCCAAGAGAGAGTTCTATCCAACAAATATACGTCTGTCAAGGAACTCTTACCTATCCAGCCAGATACGTCAGGTCCTAAAAACCAATCGGAAGCCTGCGCTTACCCTAAACTTTCTTATGTGTACCTAATAAAGAAGGCTTCATTGATAGGAACAGGATATGAGCAAGCAACAAGCTGTAAGAAAATACTAACGTAATCCTCTCAAGGTTGTTCCGAAGCTGTTTGCTGAAATTCCTCAGTCGCCCAAGCTCATCTTTCAGGTTCCTGTCAACGTCATCCTTTGTCAGTTCTCTGGCTGGTCTGAGAAAGCGGTCTGATCTTCTGGCTTCCACCAGCCTCTCCTGGTCCATTGTTTCTATGAGGTTGTTTTCTGTTGTTTCTAGTTCCTCCTGCAAGGACTTGTAATCCCTTATAGCCTGGAAAGTTTATTTGCAAAAACATTAGTAAATTGCTACTGTTTCCAGAAACATCTTTGACTGCGTTGTGATGAGAGTGAACCTAAGTTTGAATAACCTACAGAACAGAATCTGTCCCGGACAGCTCAAAAGATTAAATCCATCTCTAAAAATTGAATACCTATATACCTACTGTAGACATTTCCAATATATACTTAGGTACTTTCTATATATAATTCCACTAGTTTAAGCTACTCTATGGAATTTAGAAATGGCGTAACCCACCTCCTCTTTTTGCCATTTGAGATCCTGTAGTTTGATCTTGTTGGAATGCATCCGCCTCCTCAGTGCTGAGTCCACTCTTGCTGCGTAAGCTTGTGCTGCTATCGACAAATGCACTCTTGCTCCTCTTACCTGCAATCAAGAATTAGATAGACCATATTCAAGTACCTATGGTAGAGATCTAAGCTCATTTATAACTATTACTGTTCTAAAGAAAATGCGCAGACAAAATACAGTGAACTAACTTGCTATTTCTTACCAACTTGATAGGTATGATTTATAAAGCACGTTTTCGATGGATGTGCTTTTTGAGGCAGATACCTACTTCCAAATTGTCATAAGCAGAAGTAAACACAGCATCAGGTGAACCAAATCGTATCTGATCTAACATTCCTCCTTCCCATCACAAGTTTTTTATCATGATCATTCACTTATTGATCTCTTTCTCACACTAGTTCTTACCCCCTTTAATACCCAAAAGATGTTACCTGTTGTCGTGTGATGATGGCGTTACCCAGCGCTCGGAGACCAGCTCTCTTTAGGAATGCGCATCGGTTCTCCCAACGACTTACTGGTGATCCTCTGGAAGCAGGGTGTGGGTTTTCTATATTAGTGTAGGTATTTTAACATCGTAGAAAAGACTGTACCCGGCTATTGCTGTGGCACATCGAGTAGACCTAAGACAGCCTCTACTTTTCACAATAGACAGTCATTGCAGTGGCGCTGATACAATAGTAGGTTTTCTAAGAACCCAAGATTTGTCACAGCAACAGCCGGGAACTATGCAAAGGCTTCGAAATCAGATTTATCTACCTTTTCTTTTTCCGCTTTGTCCCATCAACTTTACAAGAGTTAACGTTTATACTAGCACAGCTTTCTTCAACCGAAAGTGCTTGGTTCTTGTGGAGGACGTCAGTTTCTATGCGTTTCTTCGTCTTCTGCATAGATTTCATCTGTTTTTCTAGATCCAGGATTAGCTTCTCGAATTTCTTCTTCTGATCGCGCAAGAATTTGAATTCCTGCGTCAAAGGTTTGTTAAAGGCAGCGCTTGAAAACTAACCTTTGCGAGGGTTTATGCGTTTGAGTTTTTCGTTCTAGATGCTCTAGAAATGTTAGTATCTGAGTTAGAATACCTCTGCTAGTAAATGTCTGTGAAAACATCTGATATCTACCCGCAGCACAGGTAGACCTAAGTGTACTTCCGTTGATGACGCTTGCACAAAAGCCTCAACTAGGGTTCCTATTACAAAGACTCAGTAGATGCTGCTAGGGTGCATATAAAATACCTGGATGATAGCTTGCTCCACAGTATCAGACAAAGGGTTTAGAGCACCAGGCCGGCTGCCCTCCTGGGAGTGCCCATCGATTTCCTTTTCCACCCTCTGCCCCACCACGCGAAGGGCATTATGCTCATACTTCAGAGAGCTGATAGCCTCTTCCAGCCGTTTGACCAGGTCTTCTAGGACCCATCGCCAGGACTCTATGTCTGATATTCTGAATAACTATGAAGTTAGGTTTGGTAGCAAGTTGATACTATTTTCACCGCCTAATCTCTACTCCTGGAAGAAAAAAGAGAGGCCTGTCCCCAGCAGTAGAACAGACCATGCTAACCAAATAAATCCTACTCACACTGCATATCAGCATCTTGCAAAGATGGAACATGTCAATAATATTTGGAGCAATAGTGGGTCGAAGTATAGTAAATACGTTACACAAAACATTTTTGTCCTGAGTCAGAATCGAACCCACGACCTACAGCGCAGAAAATAGAAATACTTTCAACTGAGCTGTGAGGTCAAGTCAAAGGTACACAGCCACAGCCAGCTACAGCTAGAGTGACAGATGGGAATAATAGATAAATAGGGTTATCTGAGGATCTAACTAACCTTTCCTGCAAGCACTTTTTGAAGTGACACTCATTGGTTTCCTTAGCGAAGTTGTTCAGCATCACCAGCTCCTGAGTCTCATTTACTTGTTCCACTACCTGCGCGTTCAGCCTATCGTTCAGTGCCCTCAGTTTTTCCACACTGCGCGGGCAACCGATGTAACCTTCAGAGTTCATTGTGGAAATAAATTTAAATACAGTAAAAAGGCAGATAAAACGTAAAAATTAGATTCATAAAAAGGCTGTTTTAAGAAAGTTTGACAAATTGTCAAAATTGTTTAGCATTCAATGAATTTTCATTTCGTAAGGTAACTAATTACCTAAATCTGCATGAAATGGAACGTGTTCATTGAAGCAAGATAAAACCTCTTTCAGTGGGAATTGAAACCTCTTTTTCAACCTGCAACCACAGACATAAATCTACAGATGGGAGGGTGTCTATGTGAGTAGTTAGTTTAGGACATTCTTCAAAAGACGGAGCTTAGACAGGGCGTAACGTGGTTACAGAACCATTCTAGAACACCTTAGCGCTATTTTTGCAAATTAATATTTGCAGCTTTCGCTAGATGGAGCTAAGATGGACACCAAGGTACGGTCTACATTATTCAAATAAATACTACACCATAGTTTCAGTAAGCGTAAAATATAATTATTAATTATCTCATAAAAACCACGCTCGTTTAAAAAACAGTGGAATGGAATGAAATTTTAATCAATCAAGGCAAAATTATCCTTAAACACGATGTACACAGGTCTCAAAATGACGAAGTAGATGAGCTCCGCTACGCTGATGATGCTGAAGCCAAGAAATAAGCTCAGAAGACCACCAGTGGCTCCTGAAAAAAGTTTTTGATTAGTAAAGCGTGTTCAACATCCGTCCTGCTTCCGCTAACGGCTGATGATGATTAGGGTGATATTATCAATACCTACTTATTTACAAATCACGCAAAGGTCCCGTAGGGGATTGAAACCTGTGTCTTAATTTATTGTGTATTTATAATGCAAAAATACTTACCAACAAAATAATATTTGTCATACTGCGCATGACGATGGTGACCAAGGAAGATGTCATCGTAAAAGTGGACGTTGATCTGGGTTACTTCTCCCCTGAAAAATGTTTATTTTGTATCACAAATGCTTAGCACATTCTTCGTAGCATGTGCTACGCGCGGCGTAGCTAAGCGCTACGCTTGACTTGTTTTTAATTTACGACTATTTTTTTTGACTTCGAAATTAAAAAGTGTCACGTACTAAAGTATAAGTGAAAATAATCTTATATAGTGTTTGGTGTTCGTTGGTGAGAAAAGTTCCACCACAAAATTATAATATCACAAGTTTATCAAACATACGATTTAGGCTGCTGCCAATGCCGTGCACCATCCGAGTCCTTCGTCAGATCCGAGTAGAACACCTGGCTGGTGTAGATGACGTCATTGCACGACGGATGGCAGGACACTGACTCCTCGCTGTGGTCCATTTCGTCACTATCCGCGAAGTATGCGTAAATCAGCTGCTCGTCTACTTCAGCCCTCACGAGGTCAATACAGTCGAACTCCTGTTTTGTGGAGCAGATCGGCTCGCGGATATGTTTTCCTGATCAGATAGTACCTATTATTTACTTGCATTTAGTCTTCTGCTCGGTTATACACGTACTAGCTACCGGTGGACTAAATCGCCACAGCCTTGTTACTCGTCAGAAAAATATGATGGAACCACATAAATAGCGAAACTAATGTTTTATGATTGCCTATGACGAGACGAGAGCAAAATATAGATACGAGAATAGTATTTGCCTGAGCGAACTTGCTCTCAAAGAGTTCTATAGCTCAGTAGCTATGACTTGTAGTATTAAGTAACAGTCTACTTACTGGGCCAGTTGTAGAGCACACAGTCACACTCGTTCCTTGCCTGCCGCACCATCATATCATGCTTGCAATTGCTATCAGTATAGAACTCATAGTACTCCAGCTGCCTCTCATTCTGGAAGTAGCACTGCCGCTGTCCAGGCGTCAGGGCACGCAGACTGGGGTCAGTTCTGTAGGTTAGAGGGGAAACCTCGATGGTCGTCATTCGGCCCATGGGGATGCGGAGGACGGTGCTGGTGTAGACGTGGTCTGTTGGAGCGCTTACCAAGACCTGGGGAAATGATTATGATTAAGGAAAAATGGTGACGTTGACTTAAAACATAGGTAGGTACATGTATACGTAATTCATACACTCTATTCTCTAGGAGCTAAATATAGGCTTAACTAGCACTAGAAAGCTGATACCTTTAGGATACTCAGAAGTAAAGGGTTCTCGTAAGAGTAAACATCCTATAGGTTAAATCAAACTTACAGTAAATCCCAAGCTGTTCCCATCACAAGCAAACTGGTGCTCACTGGTATTCAGATACAGCTCCAATCCAAGTCCATTAGCCTCACCCGAGGCTTTAACCCTGAAGGGCTTCATCATAGGATCCAGGGGGAATATCTTGGGGTAGCCATTGTCGAGGTCCCACTCTAAGGCTGATGCTGAAGCCTTCTCGTCAAAGGACTTTTGCCAGGGTAAGGTGTCGTTTGACCTGGTAGAAAGACGGAAACGACATGGCACTTTATAGTGTCAAAATAGCAAAACAGAAGTTATGCTCAAAGAAGCCTTATGATCTGAAGAGATATCACAGACCCAAGGATTTGCAGAAGTACTCACATCCCATTCAAAGGTAAGCTGTTAAAAGCAAAGCAGAGTCCATAGTTGGTGAACATGGGTTGGAACAGCTCACAGCAGTTCGCAGACTTCCACTCCGTGTTGTGTATTGCTGGCCAGTTGCATGTCTTGACCATTTCGTCGCATGTTGGAGATGCCTGTTGTATAAAAAAAAGGGTTGTTAAGAGCGACTGTCTGCGAACAATAAAACGTCAGGACTCTACCGCATAAGCAAAAGCTCGTGCTGACATGAGTTGTAGACGGTTTACGAGCCTAAGGTAAACTGTGCCTTGAACACGAATAAATGAACGTAAACGTATCGTAACGCTAGCGTATCCGAGATACACTGCGCGGTAACGCTACAACGTTTGGCAGTCGAGCTGGCGTTGACGCGTAATATGATTCGAATACGTTAGGTTTACGTAACGCGGCGATTGTCAGATTTATTCGTGATTACCCCTCAGGTCCATATAGTGTAATGACCGATGAGTGACAATAGCGAGAGCACTAGCGCAACTATTTGCGCATGGTAGTGTTCCGAGTGAAAGATTCGCTTCAAAACCAGCTCTCCACTTTTTAATGAAACCAATGTTGCAAGAGCTCCCATTTGTAGGATTGTTAAATGACGATACGGTACAAGTTAGACTAGGTAGTAAAAACTGTGGCAGTCATTTGTGTACCTTGATTATAAAGTTATGCAATAAGTTGATTTGCTCCAAGTCTAGTTGTTGTTCTGTGTGCTTCCCGTCAAACATTAGAGGACAGACCAGAGAGGCGAAAAACTGCTCCAAGCTGAAAATTATAAAAATGACATGTGTTACTTATTAGCCGCAGTAGTTTTTTTGAATGTGTAATATGTTTCGTAAAGATAGCAACTTCGGAACGAAACTTCATCTGTCATATTTATATATTATCTACCCTCAACTTACCTTTCAACACCCTACCTAAATCCTGTGGGTAGGAATGAAAAAAACCACCATTACGAAAATTGACGTTTCACGGTCGGTCGCGTTGAGTCGAGACTACTTTCTTCTCTTCATCCAAAACCCCGGAAAATCACCTCGTATCACGGAAAATCAGCGCCTTCCTTTAAGGCCATCATCACATCAGCGCCTTCCGCCAAAATCAGCACCTCAGCGGGTGAAAAGAACAGTTGGGAGCTCCCAGCGCGTCGCATCAGAAGAACCGCAGGTATTCCTAACCCACTCCTTTTTATCTTTCTTTACACCCCATCAAATAAGTACCTACATTTTTCTCTTCGTATGCTGACATTTTCAAAGTTTTGAGTAGGTAAGTATGTACAGCATACGCACAACGGATCTTTGTCTCTGAAGTTAAGTACAAAAAGCGATTGCGTATGAACAGGTGCGGAAAAATTCGCCTACCTCTAATTAGACCCAAAAATGCTACGCAGAACTCATTTTTGGGTCGAAGTCTTTACGAGGGACGTTGTGAGTACTGTAGGTACCTACTTACTTTCGAAGTGAGTATAAAGGTAGGTATTCCGTTGGGATTATCAGTCGTAAGCTTATTTATCTAACGTTTTTCGCATTATCCCTAATGTATCAATCAAACCATAATATTCAAATCACGCAAACAAATCATTATTTGACGCGGAGCAAGGGTTTGGTATCTTAGGTTAACTTGTTTATTTTTTATCGATGAGTTCATTAACTGTGAGGCAATAACCTACCTCCAACCCCGATCGGTTGCAAAGGGGTACAATTTGATTATTGCAAAATTGCCTTTACCTATTAACATCCTTTGATGGCGAGTGTATTTTTTACTGATTTTCCTCCTAAAGTGCTTTTATAAAAGAGTTCATCTTTTTAGAATTTTGATCTTTTTGAGCAATTAAATTTCATTATTTGTTTCATTATATTTCACTAAAAGCACACGAGCTCGCTGATGAAACAATATTTTAGAGGTTTTTTGAAAGCCTCCGGTAAGTATTTCGTTGTTGGTACTTCTAACTGAAATTGATACACTGTGCTAAGAAATTACTCTACGGGCTATTCAGCGCTTTGTCTTCTACTGTAAAATTAATAGTCGTAGTGGAAAGTCTATGAACGTTAGTAAGAAAGCTGTTTGAGTTCAGTAGAAACTACTTATAATTGGAAATAGGTAGCGACGATTCTACGCATCCACTTTGCTACGAGATCTGCGGCTCGAAAATATTTGCAGCTAAAGTCAAAGTTTCACTTACACTATTTAGACTCGAAACGAAACGCAGAACACGGATCGAGAGATATTGTGTGAAATGACAAGCAAGCACCCCTAACAAGTATTACTTAGGGCGAACGCAAACCGAAAACAAAACGTCTTGTCGAACAGTTAGTGATGTGAAACTTCATAATTTTTTGACAAACCCTCTCAGTAAAACTTTTTTAGTTACAATATGCTTCTTTTTATTTGCTGTTTTCGTTACTTGCTTATTTAATGAGAATCATCCTAAGTACTTAATAATATTATTAAGTACACTACATAATTACTCTATTCTTATTTATTAAAAAAGCACAGTTCATTCTCTAGGTATGTGTGTATAAAGCAATGTTTAATAGGTAGGTACTAAATAATGCTATAATAGATAGGTAAACATAATGTTATGCATGCTGTGTTCGCTTTTTTCGCTTTTTCGTTATAACAGAAAATTTATTTTCACGTCACTAAGTGCGCGACAAAACAGTTTTGTCGATAGATGTGCGTTGGCCCTTAAACTTTTTTCATACAAAAGCCCTGGGGCCTTATTCTCACTTCGGCAGAGATTTTACTCTAATAGGGATGACGTCAAAATGATGTTGAAAACTCCTGTCACTAGTGGGTGAAACCAGTTTTCGACCGAGATTTGATGTCATCCCTATTAGAGTAAAATCTCTGCCATACCCAGAATCACCGCCCTGAACTCAAGCAACAGCGTCTCGCATTCCGATTAAGAAAACTCAACTTGTTACATTCTTAGTTCTTAGTCCACTCACTCGCCCAGGTCCGACATGTTTGCATGAGATAGTTTCACGTGGAGATGAGGGCACAGCACCACAGTTGGAAACGGAACCGCCCAAATCGGTGACGGTGCTGAGTCGATGACATTCACGAACGGCGTCGAGGTCCACTTGCAGAACAGCTGGATAATGTTGACGGAGCAGACGGCGATGCTGATGAAGATTATCACCACCCAGGTCAGTCGTTCTTTCATGCTGAAGGTCGGTTCGAAAATGTATCTGAGAGAAATAATTTAAAATTTAAAAAACCGACTTCAATTCGACTACCGGCTACATCATCGGATGATGATGATGATGATGGCAGTTCATTAGGAATGTTCTAGTGACCATAAACACCACTTTAAGTCACAGGTAAGCAAAATACGCAATTTCGTGTACGTGGCTGGCATAATTTTTTCCAGCTATTTCTATTTGTAAGCTAAACAACTGAATCCATTTTGATGAAAATTGAATGGGACCAACCTGGAAGTACATTTTTCAGACAAAAAAGAATTTTTGAAATCGGTTCATAAATGAAGGAGTTCTAAGGTAAAACTCATTAACAAAAAAAAAATTTAGAACCTCCTCCTTTTTTGAAGTCGGTTAAATTAAGCCTGTATGAGCTTGTAATCGACACACAGATTTCGGTTTTGACAATGACATCATCACACAACCTGTAAAAGTCCACTGCTGGACAAAGACCTCCAGCCCCCGTATGCCAATCTTTTGCTGTCAAGTTATATTTCACTGCCCTGTGTAATTTCTTCAGGTCACGTGGTACAAAATTGTACCACGTGACCTGAAGAAATTACATCATTCTTTTTAGACACTTGATAGCAAAATATGCGCGAAAACAAATTAAATGGCATCATAATATCACTATTTAGTCACAGAATAACTATAAGTTAGTATGAACTGACCTTGATTTAAAACTTTGCAGTTCAACTTTGCAGTTCAACTTTGCAGTTCAACTTTGATTGGCATACCCCTGCAGAGCCTGAGAATTCATCTGATCCAAAGATAAGATAACTTACTTGACTCCATGTAAAGAACCTTGATAGAAGAATTGCTTCAGTCCTTTCACGATTTCCAGGAACCACTTCTCGAGGAGCGTCCTCTCTTCAGCTACCTTCACATTCTTCGGAACTAAAGCATCCGGGCTTATGTACTTAAAGTCCTTTATATAATAATCACCTGTAATTTAAAAATACTCCTTAAAGTTTTTTTTAAGCTGAAGTGGGATTGGGCTGGTCATGTCTGCCGTATGCCAGGTGTGCTGTGGGCAAGGATTGCCACTGAGTGGCATCCTGACCCAGCAAGAAGGCGACGCGGCAGACCAAAAAGAAGATGGCGCGACGAGCTTGACCGTTATTTGTCAGATTGACAAAGTATAGCCCAGGATCGGAGTGTGTGGAGAGAATGGGGGGAGACCTTTGCTCAGCAGTGGATGTGAGGGCTAAATATAATAAATAATATTTTTTTTTAATAACATAGCGATAGTCAATAATGAATTTATAATAATTACTTACCTAAGTAGATGCTGGTCGCGGACTTCTCAGTGACTGTGTTTGGTAGAGGCATCGAAGCTTTTTCTTCGTTTACAGAGCAAAAAACAGTTAAGGTAGATACAATTGTGTGACACTGAAGTACACTCCAATTTGTTCATTACTGAGCGCTGAAACTCTAAGAAGCGGTATCCGTTATAAAAACTCCGTAATTGATGCAAACATTTTGAAAAACAAAACACTTGTGTTAGTCTTAATTTATTTTAGTTTTACATATGTATCGTGTTTCTATATAATTGTAATACCGTGTCTACATTAAAGAGTTATTTATTTAAATGTCATTCCACGGTGATAAACTAAATTTTTACTTATTCATTCGATAAAATTACCATGTTCATTTATAATTGTTTTACACTTGCCAGAGCTTGCAAAGCTGCCATGGACGTGCTTGGGATCGATGGGCGACATTCACGGTGGATGCCTGAAGACAGCCGACGAGGCCGAGGCTGGTCGACCAGATGGTGGAATAATGATATGAACACATTCTATACAGATTGGTGGGTCCTGGCAGTTTAACAGGCAGTTTAACAGGCATTTGACAGGCCTCACAGCTCAGTCGGTAATAGCTCTGCCTTCCGTGCTGGGGGTCGTGGGTTCGATCCCCACCAAGAACAAACATTTGTGCGTGGAAAACATAGATGTTTCTTCTATGTCTGGGTGTTACTATGTATCATAAGTATGTATTTACAAAAAAAAAAGTATATAAGTATTCTATCAGCATCTAGTTCTCATATTACAAGCTTTGCTTAGTTTGGGACTAGAGGGCGTCGTGTGAAATGTCCATGAATATTTATTATTTATTAAAAAAAAACCAGTTAACGCTATAATACGGGGGTAATTAGACGTAGCATAGAAATCTAGAGCTTAGCATTGCACTTGAGGTAATTGCGTTGTTCTAAGTAAGTGTTAGTTCACCTGATGTTAGCAGACTTTGAATGTCTGTCTGCCCCCGTATGCCAATCTTTTGCTGTCAAGTTATATTTCACTGCCCAGTGTAATTTCTTCAGGTCACGTGGTACAATTTCATCATTCGTCTTTTCACATTATTCTTTTTAGACACTTGACAGCAAAATATGCGCGAAAACACATCAAATGACGTCATTATGTCACTATTTAGTCACAGAATAACTATGAGTTAGTATGAATTGACCATGATTTAAAACTTTGCAGTACAACTTTGCAGTTCAACTTTGATTGGCATATCCCTGCTGGTATATTATTCTGCATTGCACTGTGAACTGTGTCCATCTACTTGAGATGTACCTACAGTTGTAGGTAAAGGTGTAATCTCATCTGCTTGGAGTAAACCTAAAGAAGTCTACTGCTGGACATCTTTTTCCTCCTTGAAACTCCATAACAATCTTTTCCATACATCGACTTTTCTGCAATTTTACAACAACATTGACTGGAAAGATGCTAATAGCTACTAATTTTTTCGGGAGATAACTTGAAAAAAGATAATTGGCAGCGGATGCTGAATCAACTAGTACCTACAAGAACTCTATTTTAAAAGCATTAAGGGCGTTTTTACAATTTCGATGAACTCGAATTTAAGAATTGGAGCCGTCACACCACACAAATAAGTGCTCAGTGTGCCCACGCACACATTGAAGCCACTTTACGCTCGATTTTATACAACAAACAACTAATCTTGGTACTTAAAGGTTAGGTAGGTAAAATCATTAAATTAAATACAGTCTGGCGACATTAAATAAATTTACGAATCCGGGATTACTAAGTACGTTTTCCAATTTTAGAAACATTTTTTATTTATTTTTCACTGTTATAAGGGAGAAAGGTATAGAGGAGTAATTAGCGTATACAGTAAGTATGAGAGAGAAATACAATACGTAAATAAAAACCCTTTAACAAATTGTAAAAAGTTTTATAACTAACAAAAAACAATCAACAATTCAAGTCAGGAGTTTACACTAGTGTAGATTTATTAGTCATAAACTTTATAGGCAAGTCGCTAATGGCTACCATCGATGCTTGATCGCAATTAACAGTATTACAAGTGCATCTACCTGTTACTGATCAGTTGGATGGCTTTAATTCAACCCTTTTACGCGATTGCAAGTTATAGTAGGTAGAGGTAGGTATTTGAGCTTCAATTCAAGATATTATAATGATTGTGTAAAAATTTTCAAGGTAAAACATTCATATATTGTTCATTCTCGGCTTAGCACTATTCTTAGCTACTGATAAATACCTGTGCTATAACCAATATTATTTTGAAAATCAACGATCTCTGATAATTATCTTTAAAAGTAATTAAATCGATTCATGCGCCACAGTGTTATTATTTGTTTAGTTACAAATTCTACTCTGCAACGCGATGCTACTTTCGATAGAAAGTTAACAGAAAATCGATCAAATCGAATCGATTTCAGAAATGATCAAAATATCATGTCTCATTGATATTTACGCTTCGGCACACCTACAAGTGGTGTTATTGAGTTTATTACTTACGGCAAAGTTCCCCATGTACTAATCTTGAGCCTGAATATTTTTTTGTTTGTAAAAGAAAGATTGGCTTTGATGAAAACAAAAACTACTTGTGGAAATAACCACAGCTGAAACATCTTATGAAACTTCATAAAACGGGGTGACGAGAGCTCACCCGTATTCATTTTCGTTGTAACTACTATCCCACTTTTTATTCTGATAAGTTCGGATGCACTAAGAAACAGTGACCGTTTAATGACGGCCGCTTCATTTCATGGAATTAAAAAATTATGAATATATTAATCAATGTTCTAAAAAAAATTATAGCTGTAAGGTGTAAAATTCTCATCTAAATTTTATTAAAATTAATTCTGATTCTACTTGTTAGTAGATACAATTAAGAATTTTTCTTTTCCTAAGTAATTATATCTTTAAATATAATTAATAAATTAATTTTGTAATTCAATAAAAAAGTGTATAAATACAATTCTCGACAGTTAAAACACAGGTAAAGAATTTGAAGTATGCACACACAGCTCAAAAAAAATCCTTAATCACTTCTACAAACTTCTTTGTTTTTTGTATCATTTGTTTTTAATCGTGATCTTGACAAATTCATTCCTATTTGTTAGTAAAAAACAGTCCAAAATAGAACCTCGTCTCGTCGCCTCCAGCAAATTGAAGTTTCAAAGACCGATTGAAAAGTTACTGTCATCCCAAATGAAGGTGGATTTCTCTTCTCATTTTTATTTCCAAGTTTATACCTACTGGGTGTAATAAAACCTCTTCTGTAATCTTCGGGGGGTTAAGGAACTCAAAAGATCAGATCCATAGGTACACAATACAGTTCCTGTTTGGTAAAAATTCAAAAAATGTATGGAAGAGCTGATTTTTTTCCGCGCTAACACTTCTGTAGGAAAAGCATTCTATATTGATGGGTGACTCCTTGAAGTATTCGAGGGCAGTTCCTACATGGCAGATACTTTTAAAAAAATTACCTAAAAAAAAGTTCCTAGAAATTTAATGTCTTTTGAATATTGTTTGTGGGATTCGAAGCCACGTCTGTCCTTTGCTCTTGGTATAGTCGAAGACACGTCCACCTATATTGTTTGGACTTTGAACTATGAGAAGTTGAACGTTGCAAATCGTGCGAGAGGGACGACTGTGTGTTTGTGTAGGACGGGCTGCGAGCGCGGTGCGCGCCTACGCCTATTGCGCTCCCTTTCCAACGATTCTCTGCATTGTATGTAGCGTAGTTATGGTCGTATTGAGTGTATAACCTGACCTGTGGCCGTGTGTTTAAGATTCAACCGTTTAATAGCCATCGGTCACAATTTCATCGAACAGTTGATTGAAGTATATTTACTTAACAATTCTTTTAAAACTAACCCATTTAATACAGAATTGGGGAATTAGGTAATAAAAAAGTTATTAGTATAAAGGTGTTTTATTGACTACAAGCAAAGTGGAGATAATGCACGTACCTCTTAATTAAATAATAACTATTTTTTTATTACAATTGCAATCATATAAGTATCTCTTCTGACATACATATAATAATATCCTACTAATATTATAAATGCGAAAGTTTAGATGTTTGGATGTTTAGATGTTTGTGTTTCAATCACGTCGAAACTACTGAACCAACTTGGATGAAACTTGGCATATATGTAGTTCGTAACCTGGATTGACATATAGGCTACTTTTTATCCCGAATAATTAACAGGATCTACAGGATAAAATGAAAAAACGGGATTAGCAGCGCCAATTATTAGCAAGAGGATGATGTCATGTCATGACACGTCAACTTTGACAGGACGTAGTTTTACCTCTTTGGTCTAATGACTAACGTTTGACATTCGAGTATGGGTTCTGTGTAATGTCAAGTTTCTCAAAGAAGTATCCGCTCGGTACACGCACAGATAATATAATGTACACGGAAACGGTACTCGCGTACGAAGTCGCGGGTAAATACTAGTCATAAATAAACTTAATTTCTTCGTCGCATAACATATATTTTACCAGCTTCATCACTTTAACTTCGCACGGGTCTAAAACCAATAGGTATGTCTATGTATTAGTCAAAATCTAAGGAAATCTACCCCCCATCCAGCCGCTGAAACAGACGTAACTAGGGACTCTGAAGAATATAATGATATACCTACTAACGGTCTTATACTTATGAAAAAATCGTTCATCATAGCCACCTCTCTTCTGAATCACTGTCTAGCTGTTATACGATGTTTCTTTATTGCACACAAAACATGACATAAACAAAAGACAGAAATAGATGACTTCTTTGTTTAGTTTTGACACATGAAAGCTTCTCAACGTTGAGACTGGGATCTATAAGTGAGAATTTTCCTGACCATTTGCTTACACGTATCCGAACTTTTGAGAGGCGATTCGTGGGCGGTTCTAGGTGAGACCGTTAGTATTTAATTTCATATCATCTTTTGTCAAGTTCTCTTTGGCTTAACCCGATGTGATGGCTGCACGTTTAAATGTTCATCGATTATGAAACCCAAATACCTCGTCGAATGAGCTTGTTCCAATTCAGAGCTTTTTTTGCATTGGAAAGTGTCTTTTTGTATACAGTCGCGAATCTTAATGGATATAGGTATATCAGGAGCTGTTTGGTTTGAAAACCTAAATGCTAGGAATTTTGTTTTCGAAAAGTTTAATGTCATTAGATTCTTTTGTAACCAGTTATACACACGATCGAGGTTAATTTGAGCCACTTCCATCACATTTTTCCATGAATCGCCATGAATAATCAGAAGCGTGTCATCCGCAAATGCGATTGACTTGGTTTGAGTTACATTAAACTGTAACAAATCATTGAAGTATATTAAGAAGAGCATTGGTCCTAGCGAACTGCCCTGACTAACGCCATAGTTAACCACTGCAAGATCACTATAACTATGTCTAATAGAGACGGTTTGCTGTCGGTTTGCAAAGTAAGATTGAAACCACTCCAAAGCTAACCCACGGATTCCTATCGATTCCATTTTTTTCAGTAAAATTGGACGGGAAATTGTGTCAAAAGCCTTATGAAGATCTAGGAAAATACCAATGCACTTTTGACCTGACTGTAATTTTGTACCTATAAAATTTATAGTTTCAGTTACTGCATTTTTAGTCGACCTACCTATGCGAAATCCAAACTGATTGTCAGACAATATATTATTTGATTCTAGGAACGAACGAAGTCTTATATGAACCATTTTTTCAATAATATTGGAAACCGAAGTTATTATAGAGATTGGTCTATAGTTTGAGGGGATATTAGGATCTCCTGATTTGAATATAGGAACTATTTTAGCAACCTTGATGCTATCAGGAACTATACCCGTAGAGAAACTTAGATTGCAAATGTACGTGATTGGAGGAGTAAGGATATTTTTGGCTCTTACAATTATACTTTTGTTTAGGTACTCATGTTCCCATGAAGGTCTGTTTTTTGGTTTAAAATCATCTAATATCTTACGGACCTCATTTTCATTAGTTGGTGACAGCTCAAAGTTAAATTTGCTCGAACTAGTATCTATAGCATTTGCTAAATTCGTTTCACTTGTATTCATTTCTTTTAGCATATTTGTAGCCAACTGTTCACCTAGAGTAGAAAAGAAAGTATTGAGATAGTTCAGAGATTGAATATAAGTAGAATTACTACATAATAGTGCTAAGCCAGGTGATTGTTTTCTTTCAGTGTTACAAAAATTTGTCTCTTCGTTCATCGTGTCGATTTCTAATTCAGTCGATACATTCTTTTGATTTTGTTGGCCCCAGCACTTAATAATTGTTTCTCTAAATCCTTCAAATGCAGCAATAGTATCTTTAATTTTGTACAAGCTTGTGAAGTCACAATTTTCTAAAGTGTTTTCAGATGGTTCTTTTTTTATAAGTACTTCTTTTTTCTTTTTAGTGTGACTTGTGGGCTGGTGTTCTCCTACTTCTTTTATAAATGTTGTAAATATGCTGATTTGATGACACAGCATATCGTCTGTAGTGTCAGCTATTTTAGCTGTACTAGTTTGTGATAATTGTTCATTGGGATGTGACACCAGGACTTGACACATCTCAACACTTGCAGACCTGTTGAAAATTAAGTTATTTAGTCACTAGGTACTTAATTTACCAACACACCACCCAGTAAACTTAACTCACTGTTGTGATGATATGTTTACCTTAGTTTTAGTAAATATGGTAAGATTTTAAGCTATTACGTACTAATTTGAGAATGATGTTTATTTTTTTATATATTAAAAACCCATTGTGGTTGATAAATTAGTATCGGCATTTCGTGGTCTTACCTAGTATCGCCTGTATCAAACGTCTCTCAAAAGTTGAGCTATATGATCAGGAATATTCTCCATCATCTCCCCCATCTGATTGGTATGGGAGAGCCTGAGCGGATTCTTTGAGAAGTTTGACGAGCTCTGTATATACCAAGCTTCTAAAAAAATCCGCTGTGTTTCCATACCAATCAGCGCTCACTGCTTTCTTATGTAAATACTTACAGCACTATGATTATACACACACATTTACAGAAACTCATGTTGAAAAGGTTCACGTTTAAACTGTTACGTCCGAGAAATTAATGATTGATATTTTTACATTTTAAAACTAGACATATAATGAAAAGACCGTGTTATCTGTACGCGCTAGTGATCCAAACTAAATTGACATTTACTTAATTACAAACAACTACATAATATATATTTAAACGTGATCCATTAACGACTAAACGGGTTTTTAGTTTGTTTGTTATCGTTATCATACCTCCCGTATACTTACTTAATATGATGTAAATACATACGTGGGTACATTATGATAGCCTATTTGAGCACAAGAATACTTGTGAATACTAATTACAATAACTTATCTTGTATAATGTTAGTCGTATTATTATTACCTAGGTAGTTTATTGGTCTTACTGGTGAAAAATCGTTGAGCATTACTTAGCCACCTCTCAATTGAATCACTCTCAAGCAGAGGGGCGAGTACGAGTTTACAGTGTGCAATACGTGTGACGCCCAGCACACCAGTGTGCGCTGATTGGTATGGAAACACTGATCGGATTTTTTGAAAAGCTTGGTCTCGTAAAGCTTCCGCTTAGTGTCTCCATACCAATCAGCGCACACCGGTGTGCTGGATGTCAGACGTATTGCACACTGTAAACTCGTACTCGCCCCTCTGGTGTATACGACGTTTAACTTTTCTTTTTTGTTTAGTTTTGACACTAACCTTTTTATGGGCGACAATTTTCCCGATCATTTGTACCTCTCTCAACTTTTGAAAGACGCTTGAGAGGTGATACTACGTAAGACTGAGCATATAACGGACTCGACACTGGCAGAATTGCGTAAACAGTCGCAAAAGCCATCAAATCAAGAAGTTAAAGTTGAAGACTGTGAATAACTATACCTCATGCGCTGTGGGTTGTAGGTTCGATCCCCACTGAAAACAAACATATTTTGTATGATGGCAAACATAGGTGTTCGTACTGATTCGGGGTGTTATTAAAAAAAATATGATTTAGGTATATTATCAGCAATCTGGTTACCATAGTACTGCTTTGCTTAGTTTGAGACTATATATGAAAAGTCCATATATTTACTTTTTAGTCTTCTAATGACAGCCAAACAAGCGAACGGCGTAGATTTCAGCAATAGGATTCCCTTGGGTACGGAACCCTCGGTATAGACCAGCCTACTATTACAGGTAGTCAGATGGTTCTGAAACCATATAAGGCTAAGGATAATACTCAGGTTACTATCTAGACCACCTAAAGTGAATGACCAGGATATTCTATGGCAGCCTGCCTCTTTGTTTATATTCTGTACTTTTCGATAAATTAAAAATAAGACTGACTTTATTTATTTACACGTACATACTATAACTTACAAAAAAAATGAACTCTGATCTCTACCTGTTAGTACCTAGTTACAGGTAGCAA
Source organism: Gandaritis pyraliata (assembly GCA_947859175.1). NCBI lineage: Eukaryota > Metazoa > Arthropoda > Insecta > Lepidoptera > Geometridae > Gandaritis > Gandaritis pyraliata. The sequence continues at coordinate 3,711,507 of OX401869.1, read as the reverse complement.
AATAGTGTTCAAATCACCGACCGCAGGCGCAGTGTGCCCAAATGGCTGGCGACGTTACCTACCTCTTTGTATTGCAATACTAATTCTAATTGGCATGTCACATGACCGTTTCCATTTTTTTTAATTCTCCATCGATTCTTGAATGTCGACTCAGCTGATCTCCCAATCCAGTAAAATTTTATTTAAAACGTTCCATCAAACCAAATTATTTCTGCAGGAATCGAACCCACACTCTTTAAACCTTATAAAAATATATTACTAGCTAGTTTCTCATTGCGAATAGATATTACTTGCACCATAATCGCTAAACGTGTTCAATTAAACAGTATCTACTTATAGTAGTCAAGTCTTATGAATACGTCAGAGTTGTCGTGCAAGCCACCCAAGTGTCAAAGGTTACTGATGATGATAGCAAGAAGACGAAATCGGTCAAATACCCGATATGGGATTTATCATTTTGATCCTCAAACATTGGTGTAATAGTATAAATAAAATGTAAAATATTTTGTGGAATCAAAAGGTCCTAAGTCTGGAATTCCTTCTAAGCGGCAGGCCTATTGATAACTATAATAGTGGTGTTCGATCCAAATGACTAAAATCATGGTTTTTTTTAATGTTTGTTACCTCAGAAGTCTGTCATCAAAAAAAAAACTGAAGTTTGCAAATTTTCACTTCAATTATATTACAAAATGTATCAAGATCATTTTCACTACATGAATACAAAACAAGTGTAGAGTATAGTGTAGCACTGAACTATAAAACTACAGAAAAGAAAAAAGATTGGTCTGATTATTCATTTGCGACAAGTGTTCGCAATTTTTGTAAGACGAAAAATAGTTTTTAATTATCAAGAGAAACGAAAACAATGTTTCTCCATTCAAAATTTGCGAATCACTATTCGCAATTCAACAAAATAAAACTCAGACTACGTTCTAGCTAAAAGCTCGGTCAACCCAAGGGACCCGGTTTGGATAAAATGATATTTTTGCTGAAACTTTGCATTGTTATTCTCTAGATCGTGAAGCTTTGCGAATTTGCATCCTCCTACCAGTATTATAAACGCGAAAGCTTGTATTATATGGATGTAGAATACCTATGTATGGATGTTTGTTACTCTTTCACGCAAAAAGTACTGGTCCGATTTGGATGAAACTTGGAAAAGATGTAGTTCGTAGCCTGGATTAACACATAAGTTACTTTTTATCCCGGAAAATCAACAGGATAAAATGAGACGTGGACGAAATCGCGGACAGAAGCTAGTAATTACTAATTCAGCGTATATCTTTAAAATAGTTGCAATGTGCGAGCGAGAAGGCTGTTTGACATTACTCATCGCCTTAAACAGAGTCAAACACAGTTTTGACAGTTGTCAATACTATTAATTTATTTTCCCACCGTCCTGCATCCGACATGTTCAACTGGTTGTACAAAAGAGAACTAAAATAACACGTCTTTTTTTCCAATTTTATTTCTCTAATTTAAATTCACTGTTTGAGAAAATAATAAATGCAAATTTACGAGCTATGTTCTTACAATTCTAAACTAAAATAAGTAAACACTATATTTCTTGGTGTAACATCCGGCTTGGTGTAAATTACCTGCCAGTTTAGCCATTTTTTATCCGCCATACTGACTTATTACTTAGTGCGGACTTGGACGAGCAAAGTCGAAGGCGATCACGACTACACAATAATAGATATAATTACATTGTGCAGATAGCCCGACCAGTCGGAGTTCAATACACACAACTCGACAACGGGCTGATTTTTTCTTATGTAATAGCTTTATCTTATCGTGATTGAATATTTCTTTAACTTTGAAGTAATTTAATGTTTGAGAAGTCTGTGCTTTATGTGTAGTTTAGTTGTTCTCGTAAAACAGTAAATGGTAAGTACTTACCTACCTAAAGTGTTTTTAAAATATATTTATTTTTAACCGACTTCAAAAAAGGAGGAGGTTCTCAATTCGGTTGTATGTTATTTTTTAATGTTTGTTACCTCAGAACTCCGTGACTTATGAATCGATTTCAAAAGCTATTTTTTATCTGAAAGGATATACTTCCAGATTAGTCCCATTTCATTTTCACCAAAATCGGTCCAGTAGTTTGGTTTATAAATAGAAATAAATGAAAAAAATATGCCGACCACGTGCACGGAATTGCGTATTTTGCTTTCCTGTGACTTTTAAGTGATGTTTATAGCCACTAGAACATTTCCAATGAACTGTTATCATCAATGATGAAGCTGGTTGTCGAATTGAAGTCGGTTTTTCTTGTTTTTTAAACTTATAAATTATTTACTAACCCCCCTAACGTACGTTCCCTAAGCGGCTACCATCACCTATTAACATCCGCAACATTACAGGCATTGTCAATGCGTTACCTACCCTTTATAAGTCATTTTAACCTTTCTGCCCCCGTATGGCAATCTTTTGCTGTCAAGTTATATTTCACTGCCTAGTGTAATTTCTTCAGGTCACGTGGTACAATTTTGTACCACGTGATCATTCTTTTTAGACACTTGACAGCAAAATATGCGCGAAAACACATCAAATGACGTCATAATGTCACTATTTAGTCACAGAATAACTATGAGTTAGTATGAACTGACCATGATATAAAACTTTGCAGTTCAACTTTGATTGGCATACCCCTGCTGAAAAATTCATTTTCCGTTACCTAGTTACTGTGCTGTATTATTGAAGAATTGACGAAAAAAATGGAATTGAAAGAATGAACATTTTTATTATAAAACCAGCCCTTTTCAACGAAGAGTGGAAGAAATAAATCATTTTATTTTTAAAGCTTTTATAAAAGCTCTTTTGTTGGTTAGCTCATAAATACAACCCCTTACAAAAGTGTTATTTTATTAAACTCAACATAGGTAAAGTTACTCGATTCTTTGCATCCAAAGATTTTATATGTATAAAGATCAATGGATAAAACTTTTTATTTCAGATATTGCAATGGCGAACTACAAAATCATCTTGGCGTTTGCTGTTTTAATTTCAGTGTTTGGCAGAGGTAACGACACTATTTTCTCGCAAAATTACGTAGATTTTAGAATGTTGTCGTGGCCATAGCTGCCTGATTGTCCAGCTTTTGATAAGTACCATCAGAATCTGACAAATTACAATCAGAATGTGTTAACCGGTTAACAGTTATTTCGATTGTAGTTTTTCAGATACCGATGGTATCAAAAGATAAACAACCAGGGGATTCGAGTTCTCTTGTTTTTTTGAGCTTTTAGGGCGTCTTGCACCAGAATCACTAAACGTATTTAACAGCTAAATCGATTTAAATCTGACGTATTTGTATGACTTGACAACTCGCTAAATACTATTTAAGAGTTAAACGCGTTTAGCGATTCTGGTGCAAGCCGCCCTTATTGTGTAAATGTTTCATTTCGGTTAAATTTTAACCAATATTACTTGAGGTCGTAGCATAAAGTGGGAGCTATTAAAATATATGTGCGTAGATACTTACTATGTGATTTCCTTATTTGATGGAATTTGTTTCCAAGTTTTGAAGGGAAAATCTACAATTTTGCCTTGTTGGAATGAGAGACAGAGGTCATAAATAAAAGAAGAAGAAGTCAAGGCTGGTAAAAATTCCGTGCGGAATTGTGACAACAAGTCGCAAAAGCCATAAACCAAGAAGTTGAAGTTGAAAAATTCCGCGCATCAGTTCAGCATATTGTTTTCTTTGATTTCAGGCACATGCATTCATTGCTACTACTGCAACAGCGCAAACAACTCCGCCTGCCTTGACACCAATGCTTACGAGGATGACATACGGGCTCGTATTATCCCAGTCGTGAACTGCGATACGGCAATTCCTGGCCCTGAATCTATACACTTCTTCTGCCGTAAGATTGTACAGACCAGTATGTACCAATTTATTTAAATCCTGATGTTTTTCTATAGTTTACTTGAGTGAAGGTGTTGCGACGGTTAATAAGACAGTCCTACCTCGTAGGTACCTTATTAGTACCTACCTTTTTAGATAGGTTATGTATGTAGTGAGAATAATTTAGATTAAATATCGGTCACCAAAGAGTATCCTGAAACTCTGCACAAAATGCACAATACGCGCACGTAGTGTCTTATTTGCCCTATGGATTGATATCTTGGGATAATTCCTTGATTAATTCTCACTATGTAACCATACAAGTTGCACTCAGTTTTTGACTGTGAGATTTTTTCGACTAGTTTTGTATAAGTATACCTAGTATATTTTCCAGTTTCGTCAGTCTTTAGATGTGAAGATTTTTGTTCTTTTTTCAGTTTTTCACTCCTCTCGCGAGCCTGAGGTGCGAGTGACCCGCGGATGCGGTTGGGTTCACGACGAGAAGAACAAGCCGTGTTACCGGAACGACAATCGTGACCACTATGAGACCGTCTGCCAATGCTTCTCTGACCACTGCAATGCAGCGGACAGCACTGTGCCAACCACTGGCGCTGCACTGTTCGTGGTACTAGCAGCTGTTTTGTACTTTTACCGTTAAAATCTGGTAATTTAAAAGTATTCTACTAAAACAATCAACTTGGAAAAGGAGAGTAACTAATTTAGAACTAGGCGTAGTCTCACTCCATCAGTTTGGGCGTAGTTACTCTCAGAGCAAAATATAGACGCTAGATAGGCTATTTTCACACTGCCAACGACAATATCACCGACACCGTTATATTTGTTCGTTACACTGACATATTGGGTTTTGTGTAGGTCGGGCAGTGTGCAAATGCCCTAAGGGATAATAAAAAGTGCAATAATGAGAGCTGTTAGGAAAATCAAGCAATGATTCTGGCACGAGGCGTAGGCTTATCAGTTACACGTGTACAGCTGTAGCGGGCGATAGAGCCTTCTGTCTATTTGCTGTAGTGGTGACTACGGTAAATAGGGTGGAGCCCTACTGTTAGCGAGTTATATCTTAACTACAGTTGACCTACATTTAATTTAGGTATTGATAAATTGATATTCAAACCAAAAAAGATACCTGTACCTAATTTATTCTATAAAATTTTTAATGATTAAATTATATTTTGCGTTATGTGTATCATGTTTGTTAGATAATTTATAAGTTAAAAAACTGGAAAACCGACTTCAATTCGACTACCAGCTTCATCATCAGATGATGATGATGATGATGACAGTTCATTGGGAATGTTCTAGTCACTATAAACACCACATAAAAGTCACAGGAAAGCAAAATACGCAATTTCGTGCACGTGGTTGGTGTTGATTCTTTAGAGGAACAACTGGTGGGTTTTTGCTTTTCTCCAATTAAATGCGGTTTGAATGTACAAACTGGGTTTATTGACAAATTTAGAAAAATGTAAAAATTTAGGTGTGCACCACAAAGGGTCCATCGTTGCTAGCAGTAAAATGGTAGGCGCTACGCCGCAACTTGGCATATTGCATCGTTGCTAGCAGTAAAATGGTAGGCGCTGCACCGCGCCGGGCCTATTTTTTTCAGTTATTTCTATTTATAACCCAAACTACTCAACCGATTTTGATGAAAATAAAATGGGACCAATCTGGAAGTAAATCCTTTCAGATAAAAAAAGAATTTTTGAAATCGGTTCATAAATGACGGAGTTCTGAGGTAACAAACATTAAAAAAAATAAAAAAAAAAATAAAAAAAAACATACAACCGAATTGAGAACCTCCTCCTTTTTGGAAGTCGGTTAAAAATAGTTTTTAGGTTAGAAATAATATGATGATAATTTTATTCTATTTAGCATAACACACCTAACGAAGAATAGAAGTTGTCTTATTTTATAAAGTTAAATATAATTTAAATTAAATGGTGTCAAAGGGTCTGGGGCAAAAATCTATGGAGCCCAGGTCCCGATTTTTTTAAACTCGCATTAATTAAACTTTCTTTGTTACAATGTACTTGTAACGTAGTTTTAATATACGTAACAATTTTATTAAAAAGCAACGGGAATACTTAGTTATTCGACATCCAAACTTCGTCAAAAAACAAAGAGTCTGCCAAAAAATGGTATTTTTCGATGACTTAATTGACAGTTTGTATTTGTTTGATTTACTAGCTTTCACCTGCGGCTTTTCTCGAAGTTTGTGATAAGTAATATCATAGATACTATCGTTTGTTACGTTTGTTTGGTATGCCTACTACCTAGGTACATACCATGACCTACCTACCTACTTGTAGACGACGCGCCTCGCGATCCTGGAATAAAAAAAAAATATATAATTAAAATTTTACAGTTAGGTAACAAAACATTAATATTTGAGCGTAGGTATATCTAAAACGAAATTTTATGTACTTACCTTACCTTTTAATAAACTGGAGACTACCCCCCGTTTGCGCGCAGATACGCACAGTTTAGTTGGATTGTGAACCGCGAACGGACACTGTCGTGTCTACGCGTAATCGCTCGGTTTTCTTCCCAAAATTCATCCAAATAAGTGTTTTAAATCCCACGACCTTCACCACTCCACGCTCCTATCGGCTACAAAGTCCTTCGAGCGGATTATACGTGGAACTTGTGAAAAAGTCGCATAAAAATGTTTAACACTCCACCGCAACCCAGCCGCCATATTACAACGACAGTGCGGACACGTAGTGCGTGGAAAAAGGACGAACTCAAGATGAAAGACGAACCGGCACGCGATGTCAAGTCGGAAATACTGAAAAAAGGAATCCCTGAAACTACGTTTAGTGTCATCACACGACCTAAAACTGAAGGCGATTTTCTAAAAAGCAACCACAGCTTACATTCGGCTTCCGCAAAACAACATTCCAGCTCAGCAACCGCCAAGTCAATTGAAGCAAAAAAGAAGCAACTTGAGTATGAAGCCGCAAAAAAAGTGGCTGAAATCGAAAGAAAAGCTATCGAGAAAAACATGGAGCTTGAGAAAAAAGCCGCCGAAAAGAACATTCAACTGGAAAAGTCGCTAATCGAACAGAAGTTAGCCGCGCAAGTAGCAGCCTTAGAGAGTGCTTCGAAAAGTCGCCGTAGTTCTTTGTATCAGCCTACCGAAATTGATTCTATCGGAAAAGTGCAACAGTGGCTCGATAAAAGTCACTTAGCTGAAAATATAAAAAATAGTGACGCAAACGCAGCTCACGACGACGGCGGCGAGCGCGACGCTGCCAGTAGCGGTGGCGGTGGCGGCAGCGCGGCCAGCGGCCGTGACGGTGGCGGTGGCGGCGGCATGAAAAATCTTGTCAGCGCCATCCACCAGGCTAATCTGCAAAATAAACAATTAATCTCAAGATTTGCTACTTCAAAAGACTTACCTCAGTTCTACGGAGATCCTCTTGAGTGGCTGGCGTACAAACTAGCTTACGATGAAACTACAAAAGTTTGTAAGTACAGTGATGCTGAAAATATGTGGCGATTACGCAAGTCTTTAAAAGGAGAAGCCAAAGAAACAGTTTCTTCACTTCTCATCGGGACCACGGCTCCGCAAACCATCATTGAAGCGCTCGAACTCCGCTACGGTAGACCTGAAACAATAATACACAAAATTACATATCAAATTAAGAAAATACCACCCCTACCACCAAACTACCACCACGAAATTGTGACATTTTCAATAAAAATCAAGAATTTCGTGGCCGCAGCAAAAGCAGTGAAACAAACTGATTACCTAAGAAGTCCTGAACTGGTGTCCACAGTGCTCACAAAGTGTCCTAGTGCTCTCATCAATAAGTGGGCCGACTATTACAGCATGAACTGCAACACAGAAAAGGCTAAGTTAGAAGTACTGGCCGAATTTCTATACAGTGAAGCGAATAAAATATCAGCTGCAGGTTTGACCCACTTACAAAGTCAATCAGATTACCGCAAGAAACCTGAAGACCGCAAAACTCACTCAGTTCTATTCAGCGCTAAAAGTGATGGCAAAATAAAATGCAAGTTCTGCAAGACCAGTAGTCACAAGCTACCTGAGTGCGCGCGATTCAAACGAGCTTTAACAAAAGACCGCTGGCGCTTCGTGCGGGTCAACAACCTGTGTCATAAATGCCTACTCGCTACTCACAGTCGCGATACATGCTCTGCAGCTTCCTGTTCTGTAGATGAGTGTGGCCTACCTCATCACCGTCTTCTGCACTGGAAACTCAAAGCCAGTGCAAACAGTGCTAAAAGTGAAAATAGTGAAAAAACTGATTGTGAAAAATTATTGAACAGTAGTGAAAAAAGTGAGTTAACCAGTGATAAAAACATTGAAAAGGTAAACAGTGACTGTTTAGTAAATAACGAGACTGTAGCTCATACCATGAACGCCTCAAAATCATGTGTGTTTTTAAAAGTGGTGCCCGTGAACATCCATGGACCAAAGGGTGTGTTCCGTACCCACGCATTGTTAGATGACGGCGCGACGGTATCCTTGATATCAGCTGATATCGCTAATAGTGTCGATTTACATGGACAAAAACAAACCCTGTGTGTTCGTGGTGCGTGGGACTCAGAACTGATGTGTGACAGTGAAAATATAAAGTGTAAAATAACCAACGTAAACAATGACTCATTCGAACTCAGTGCAAGAAAAATAAATGAACTCAATTTACCATTACAAAAGTTATCTGACATAAAAATAAAAGACTTTGCGCATCTGAATCATTTAAACAGTTACATCTCATGTTGTGAAAATGTGAAACCAAAGTTATTAATTGGCCAGGACAATTACCATCTTATCGCGCCATTAAAAACAATAATGCGTAATAAAAATGAACCTTGCGCCACACTAACACCGCTAGGTTGGTGTGTGCACGGCGTTTGCCCTTCAAAACGTAAAAATGCTAGTTCAACGTCAGAGTGTGCAATGTTAACGGTGGAACAGCTGAGGCATCCCCCCGCCTTCATCCCTAGCTGCCTAACCCGCCACGCCTGCTCCCGCGCCGCCATCAACACCTCCCCACTGGTGGCCGCGCGCACAGGCGCCTGCGGTAGCACAGCTGATGGATCATCGGACCACTCGCTCACAAACGTAAATATAAACGAATGCATTAGTTGTTATTGTCAATGTGACTTGATACACACAGACCCAAAGAATGACGAACAACTTCATGAACTAGTTCGAAAATCTTTTTTGTTCGAAAGCATTGGTATTCATAATAAGCCGAGACAAAATAAAGACGAAATAAAAGCCATAGAAATTGTAGAAAAATCTGCAAAATTGATCGACGGAAAATGGGAAGTCGGCTTACCGTGGAAAGATGAAAATGCCAAAACGACGAGTTCGTTTTCCAATGCTTATCGTCGGTTGAAAACTATAGAAAGGAAAATGTCCACAGACGAGGGTTTTGCCACAAGATACAAAGAAAGAGTGGAACATTTGTTCGTCAATGACTACGCCTGTAAAATCGAGCCAAGCGAAAGTAACCATAGAGCTACGAAAGAATGGTACCTTCCCCACTTCGGAGTAGATAATCCGAATAAAAAAAAGTTACGTCTAGTATTCGACGCTGCTGCTACTTCTGCTGGTCAATGCCTGAATGACTACTTACTGCAGGGTCCAGATCTGTTGGAATCCCTGCTGGGCATCATGTTGCGATTCCGAGAACGACCAATCGGACTTACCGGTGACATAAAAGATATGTTTCTGAGAACAAAAATTAAAGAATCCGACCAAGATGCCTTGAGATTTCTTTGGCGAGACAACCAGAACAAGAACGAACCCATACAAAAATTCAAAATGACGTCACTGATTTTTGGCGCCAATTGTTCACCTTTCATAGCGCAACATGTGAAGAATTTAAACGCAAAGCGATTTTCCAATAGAATGCCTGAAGCTGTACATGCTATTATACATAGTCATTATATGGATGATTATATCGATTGTTTTGATGACATAGATAACGCCCTAAAAACGATGAGAGATGTCACGTACATACACCAGCAAGGTAACTTCGAGATACGAAACTGGACGTCCAATGAGAGTAAAGTATGTCAAAATATACCTAAAGAAGCCTTGAGTGAATCCGTAGTGAACTTCAAAACAGAAGAAGATAATCTAAGCGAGCGCACACTTGGATTATTATGGTACCCGAAAACCGATACATTTGGTTTTAATCTTTCCTTACAAAAAATTCCTGAGAAAATATTAACATGCGAACAAAAACCTACGAAACGAGAACTTCTACGCATTGTCATGTCTATATTCGACATTTACGGCTTACTGACGCCATTCACAATAAAAGCTAAAATAATTATTCAAGACACCTGGAAGTCTACAACAAAATGGGATGAACAAATACCTACAAAACAGTTTGAGATCTTTTGTGATTGGATTTCTCAACTACAAGAAGTAAAAAATATTCGCATACCGAGATGGTACTTTCGTTCTAAAAAACAAGATCCCTGTGACAAAAACCTGAACAGTCGAGCCAACAGTACGAGTCCAACCGAAACAATAGAACTTCACTTATTCTGTGACGCATCACCCGCCGCATACGCCGCCGTAGCCTACTGGCGCGTACACACAGATAACACGAATGTGTGCGTGTCATTCATCGCAAGCAAAAGCCGTGTAGCACCTATAAAGCCCAGCTCGATTCCTCGGCTAGAACTACAAGGTGCTGTACTCGCATGCCGTCTCGCCGATGTTATACAAAAGGAGCACAGACTAAAGGCGAATAAAAGATATTTTTGGACAGATTCGATGACTGTATTGCACTGGATTCAAAACGACACACGGAACTATAAAACATTCGTCGCGAATAGACTTGGCGAAATCGATGAATTGAGTAAAATTAATGAATGGCATTACATAAAATCAGATAAAAATATCGCAGATGTAGCTACAAAAAACATGCATTTTAAATTACACAAAGACTGTGAATGGTTTCAAGGTCCTAGTTTCCTGTACGAGAAAGACAGCACCTGGACGACGACCGCACCTGAAAAAGAAAAAATAAAAATTAATGAAGACACATTAGAAATGGTACACCTTGTACTAAACGTAGATAAAGGTGAAAACTTACCTGTTTCGAATCCTGCAAAGTTTTCGTCGTGGCTTCGTCTTCTGAGAAGTACCGCTGCAGTTCTATTGTTTGTAGAAAAATGTAAGAAAACCTGCAAAAAAGAAATAGATACAGAGTTATTACAGCGAGCAGAAAGATTAATAATTCGCTATGCGCAGATGCAATCATTCTTCGCGGAAATAAGTTTATTGAAAAATAATAAACAGATACAACCTGATAGTAGGTTGCGCACGCTGACGCCGTACCTAGATGAGTGGGGCCTTCTCCGAGTCGGGGGACGAGTTGGAGCTGCGACAGATATTAGCTCGGACACTAAGCAACCCGTTATATTGGATGGACGCCATCACATTGCTCGACTGATAGCAAAAAATTATCACGAAAAATCGGCCCATGGGAATAATGAGATGGTTGTAAACGAACTTCGTCAGCGCTACTGGCTGCTAAATATAAGACCCACAGTACGCACTGTCGCTTCCCAGTGCTTGATTTGCCGAATGAAAAGAATTTCACCATCTGTACCACGAATGGCGGACTTACCCAAAGCGAGACTCGCGCATCATCAGCGCGCCTTCACCCACTGCGGTGTAGACCTATTCGGCCCCATGGAGATAACAGTTGGCCGCCGCCGAGAACGACGCTACGGCGTGCTGTTTACATGTATGACCGTGCGAGCCGTGCATATTGAAATAGTACCGTCCTTGACCACCGACTCCTTCATTATGTCTCTTAGAAGAATGGCAGCCCGAAGAGGATGGCCACAACGAATGTATTCCGACAATGGTACTAATCTTCGAGGCGCCGAAGCTGAGCTTAGAAAATCATTTGAAGAAATCGACCAGACCAGTATCAACGAAGAATTGACTAACCGTGGAGTAGTCTGGTCATTTTCATCGCCCTTGAGTCCCCACAAAGGAGGCGCATGGGAGCGCCTTATAAAGAGTGTAAAAACTTCCCTAAAAGTAATATTAAAAGAGAGAGCACCCCGAGAGGAAACACTGATAACTCTGCTCGCCGAAGTAGAAAATATGGTGAACAGCAGACCCTTGACCCATGTAAGTGTAGACCCAACCCATATGGAAGCCCTGACACCGAATCATCTTCTAATTGGCTCTTCTTCAAATCTACCTGTACCCGGAACCTTCGATGACGGAGACCTGTACCTTAAAAGAATGTGGCGTACAGCACAAAGACTAGCCGACCTATTCTGGCAACGATGGATCAAAGAAGTGCTTCCCGACCTTGTACCTAGACAAAAATGGTGCGAAGAGGGAGTCAACCTAAAGCCTGGAGATCTAGTCATTATAATTGACCCTAACCTTCCAAGAAACACTTGGCCCAAGGGTATTGTGAACAAAGTACTGCCTGGATCTGATGACCGTATCCGCACCGTAGAGATAAAGACCAAGTCTGGAGTGTTAACCTGACCTGTAACTCGCTTGGCGCTACTTCCTGTTGCTAATCAGTGTCCCTGACGTGACACGGCGGAGAATGTAGACGACGCGCCTCGCGATCCTGGAATAAAAAAAAATATATAATTAAAATTTTACAGTTAGGTAACAAAACATTAATATTTGAGCGTAGGTATATCTAAAACGAAATTTTATGTACTTACCTTACCTTTTAATAAACTGGAGACTACCCCCCGTTTGCGCGCAGATACGCACAGTTTAGTTGGATTGTGAACCGCGAACGGACACTGTCGTGTCTACGCGTAATCGCTCGGTTTTCTTCCCAAAATTCATCCAAATAAGTGTTTTAAATCCCACGACCTTCACCACTCCACGCTCCTATCGGCTACACTACTTAAACATAATAGCAAACGATAGTAGTGGTTTGAGTGAATGAATAGCATTTTATTTAGGTACGAGTACAAGTCAGGGTATAATAAAAAAATAAACACAAACAAAACTCTAAAATAACTAATATGTCGATATTAGTTCTTCTACGGAGTTCCTCGATTCAAGTTTTATCACATATTGAAACATCCATCATAGCTCTGTATAGTTCGCTGAGTGTCTGAGATGGACGCGCTACAATGCCACAAAGGGTACGTCCTCCGTGGAGTGGACTTGTTTCGTCACTCGTCTCATGAAAATAAAATAAAATAGCACAAACATAACTGAATTGGGGCTATCCACAATGACACAGCTTCAACAATATTAACTGGTTGACAATATTAACCAACAATCTTCTTCTAGGGTCTAAACATATTGTTGATGCACCGTTCTCATACTTCTTATCGGTATTTTCCATATTTTTATCGGTTAAAAATCCGGAAAATCAATGAAAGAAAAGCCAGATAAAAAGTATAAATGCGTGCGCTTTTCAAGTTCTATCCGGACTCCCGCAAAAAACATAGAGGGATGTTCTTTTTTTAAAAAAGTTTTACATGGCTTGTTACGATTGGGAAGAGGTGATTGAAAAAGAAGGTTTTATCTAAATAATACTTCATGTTTATTTTATTAGCTATATTGTCACTTGTTTTGTTAGATACCTACCTAGGTTAAATATCTATGTAGGTGCTTACCGAACAAAAAAATATTCTATTTTATTTTATTTTATTTTATTTTATTTAGGTACCTACCTCAAGAAAAAAAATTTTTTTTAGTTCGGAGTTCATCTGCCTTGTGAGCCAGCAAACTGTCCAAAGAGTCTTTAGACTTTTCTAACCTTATATTATGAAGGAAAAAAAGATGTCACAGTCCCGTTTTCCTGTCGTGTCATCAAAATAATGACTTTATATTGCATTTTTTTAATTCCCGCTGCAATAGAGATTTCGATAGAACAAATAACTACTTAAAAATAACAAAACTAATTTATAGCCATATTATATTGATGCGAGTGGAGACCTGCATTGCCCCATGGCCTTTTAAAATAATGTCACATGTTTTTTAAAATTTGACTATCGAGACTGTTTGGCAAACTTTCTTAGCATGGGATGCGCGTGCAAAATAATAGAATTGCGACGATAAAAACTTTTGTTTTATGTAAAATTACTAACCCTATCATAACCCTTGTAATCTAACACAGATATTTTCGAAACATTGTAAACTGATTTTTATTATTCTTTCTTAGTTGCATAGTGGATGATTCAGTTGAGGTTTTTAAGATCTTGAAAATGATTATTCGGTTTTTAAAATTATAACTATACTGAAACCGCTTACTATCCGACCGAACCCGAACCCAGTTATTATTAAATAAGTGTCGCTTATTTAATAATAACTGGCAAACAACATTTCGTGTGCAAGGCGGATGCCGCGAGCTTTTAACAGATTTGTATTACACACCGGCATTAAAGGTAGTATTGGTATAGCATTAAGGTGCATTATTGTTCGCTTTGTAATCTCTAGGGATTAAAAGGAAAACACAATGGTTTTTATTTGATTCGCGTTGGAAAAGCAGCATGAAGCTTTTTCAACCGACTTTGAAAAAGGAGGAGGTTCTCAATTCGTTTTTTTATGTTTGTTACCTCAGAACTCAGTCATTTATGAACCGATTTCAAAAATTCTTTGTTTATCTGAAAGGATATATTTCCAGGTTAGTTCGATTTAATTTTCATGAAAATCGGTTCAGTGGTTTGGGTTATAAATAGAAATAACTGAAAAAAAATATGTCAACCACGTGCTCGAAATTACGTATTTGGCTTTCCTGTGACTTTTAAAGTGGTGTATATAGTTACTAGTTTTTTAAACTTATAAATTATTATGAGAAAAAGTGATGAAAAGCTTCGCATTTATTATGCAGTAGAAAGTTCAATAGGACATTCATTTACTTACAAATTTGTGTAATTGCAAGTGATATTTAAGTTTGTCATACCGAGTCATGATTGGCTAAAAGCTTTATTAAAGTAAGTAGAATGGTACGACGAAGCATTTTCAATTTACGGACCACTGCCCTAGGGTGGATTATACTTATCTCATTTTATAATGAAATGTAAAGTTGTTTACAAAAAACAATGTCACTGTATATTTAGCATCTCTTTAAATAGTCCAATTGTTTTGATTAAGTAAAACTGGAAATCTATTTGTGTAAGACGAGTGCTGGGAAAGTTATAGTTCAATAATAAAGTGTACTTATAATAAACGGAAGCTTGTATTAGCCTGATCAAGGTTTAATATTATCTTTAGATTAAATGTACCTTCTTTAACATGTCAACGTAAATGGGATTTATCTATGTTTATTCACTTTATTCACATACGGTCTTACATAGAATTGCCTTTCAAAAGTTGAGAGACGTATGCAAATGATCAGGAAAATTCTCACCCATAAACTCATTTGTTGAGAAGCTACTGTAATATCAAAACAAAGAAGAAGAGCTAAACGTCGTATCATCATCATCATCATCATCATCAACCTATACTCGTCCACTGCTGGACGTAGGTCTCTTTCAAGACGCGCCATTGAGCTCGGTCTAACGGTCTCGGTCGGTAAACGTCGTATAGCAGCTTGAGATTCAGTTAAAAGGTGGCTTGATTATCAACAATTTTTATTTTGTTATACCTATTTATTTAATCAACGATTTATGATAAGTAAGACCTATATAGACGTTTTTCTTATAGCGTGTTTTTAGAGGCTTCGTGTAAATGCTTTACAATACTATCTAATACTTAAATCCCATACTTTATTATATTGCATGCCTTAATATGTATTAGTTTAAAGGATTTTTTATAAAAGTCTGAAACTATGGGAATGAAAATAGTAAAAAGTAAAATGGTAATAACATTTTATTAATTCAATAAATTGAATCGTAAACAAATTCTTACTTATAACTTTTACATTAAAAATACCATTGCCAAAATTATTTAGTGGATTTTAACTTACTTTAAAGTCAAAAAACCACCCAGCCTTATTTAATAATTTTGGCAAATCCTTTACAATTATACAATTACATAATTTTAATTAAATGTGTACTCAGTACATTATAATATACATAGTATTACAATTCTAAGACTACAGTATACAAGAAGGTAAACTTGGTGTAAGGAGATCATTTTGTCTTGTCTAGATATTGAGACAGATTATGAGCTGTTTCCACACTGACACGACACGACACGATATCGACGAAGAGCTAGTTGTCACACATTTAGTGCCAGACGTTTTCACACCGTGCCGGGATACAAATTCTGTGATTTGTAGAAGCGACGTAGCACATTTGTTTTAATACTTTTTTTTGGTGTTGTGAGTGTTATTGTTTAATTTTGGTGTAATTTTAATCAATAATACTTGAGATTGTAGCATAAAGTGTTAGCCATTGGAATAAATGTGTATTATTTGATTTTATTATTTGCCCTTTTTATAATAGTATAGATGGAATTCCAAGTTTTGAAGGGAAAATCCACCATTTTGCCTTCAAAATAAATGATAGCAGTAGCAGACTTGATGAACGATGATGGCACTGGCAAAATTATGTGTCGATATGCCGGACAGAGGCTATGAATAAGAAAAAAGAAAAAGAAGCCGTGCCGTCGCCGATAACGACATTTTCGTTCGAGCTGACATGTCGTCGGTCTTTGGCCAGTGTACCAACTATTCAATGAATAGTTAAATGAAACAACGTTATACTAATTTTAAACAGTAAGATAACTTATTCAGTTGTGGAAGAGCTCTATTTGTATTAGAATAGGGGTTATTTTTATACTTGTCGTTTTTCTCTCTCTTCGTGGGTAGACTCGATTTGTTCAGGATCGCTGCGGTCATTCAACTCGTTCTGGATTGCGATGTCTGCGAAAAAGGGTTCATCAAGAGACTGAAAAAAAATCTCAACAAGTAGTATCTGCCCTAAAAACACTCCCATCAAGGAAATTCCATTTCTCATATAATTTAACAAAAAACATACTATTTAAGTGAGTTCTGGGTTTCCATGCCATGGCACAACCTCAGAAAAAAAATGAAATAGGGTAAGTATATGTACCGTGCCTATTTCTTTTTTATTTCCAAAAAAGTGTTATCAGAGTAATAAAATATTACAAATTTTGTACATTTTTGAGCCTATTTTGGTTCAAATCAGAGCTGGTGGCGCTGCTCGAAAAGGTCATACATATCTTACCATCGTCGTCACTCCTGAAGGATCTGCCAAGACGTGGTCCAAACCACATGCCAGTTTGATCAATCCTCCTAGCCGGCATGGGTAACTGGGCCTCTCGTACCGAAGGATCGCTTCGTCCCACGCGTGGGCCGAACCACATCCCGGATTGTTCAGCTGGTCTCACTTGGGCTATGGACTCGCGAGGGAATAACTCACTGCGGCCGACTCGTGGAAACGCGTGCATTATTCGCTTCTGTATCGGTTCGTACTCTGTGGTCAAAGAGTTTAAGGTTTACTCACTTGTCATTGCATAGTGATGCTGCTAGGTCAACGTTTGAATTGAGGGATCCTTGCTACTCAGATTATAGTACGCAGAATGGATCTTTATCCCTCTGAAAGAACTTAGATGCAACATTTGCCCATGTACCTACTGCATCCAATTACCCAAAAATGGATTCTGTGCAAATAATTCAGAGGGACAAAGATCTGTTAACACATATATCCCGTAATTTTTTCAGATTGTCATATTATATTCATAATCACCTCTAAAGTCAATGAAAAAGATATCAATAGATTTTTCTGTCTTTTTAGCCACGAAATACAGAAGACATCTTTTTATCTACGAATTCAAGCCTTTTAGAGTTAAATAAAGCATCAATCTACCCACCTTGCGACATGCTGTGTCAGTTGCTCGAACAAAAATATCGTTATCAAAAATATTATTGATCGAGTAACTAAATATGACATGTCGATAAGTAGGTATCGTGTAATTATCGTGCCAATGTGCAAACGCTCATTATTGGGACTAACGGCCGGTTATTCTTCTTCTCGTATATATTATGGCCTCTGTCCGTCATTTCGACAGACAATTTTGCCAGTGTCAAATGGATTATTTGAAATAAGTTTAGTCAAGTCGAGTCATATGTCAAGTAGTTTGTTTTGAAGACAAAATGATGGATTTCCCATTCAAAACTTGAAAACGAATTCAATCAAATCAAAACAATTAAAAATAAATGTGCTATGTTGCACATTGTGGCTGTCATTTGTAAAAACAAATGACAGAACCCGAAATCCCAGTGTAGGTACGATAGTACAAACTTCGATAATCCTAGCATTTTCCCACAACTTTACACGCATCATATTCGAATAAAAGCTATAATGATTGATCGGTAAGAATTAAAGTCTCACCTAGAGATAAGTCATTGAGTGGGACCTCCCAAGTATGTCTGGACGCTCGGCCCACGCGTGGGAAAGGGTACATGTTCAGAACTCCATCCCGGCGCAGTTTTGTGCTGCTATCAGTACCTATAGAATAATACCTTATCACTCAAGTACCTACCGAAAACTAACTCATAGCTTCTATATTAAATAGGGTGTAGGTTTTAAATACCTGCTTATCAATACGAACAACCTTGTCAATGTAACCAATGAAAAAAAAACCATGTTCCAACCAAACTCCTCTTGGCAAATGCAATATCTACTTTCAATAGAACAGCAGATATTTTCGCGCAAAAAAAATATTTTTTTTACCTATGTAGAAAAAGTTGTTCATACGTTGAGTACGTACTCTAACCCTCCCGAAGTTTACGGACATATCTCTCTAGCGCTGGTGAAGCGTACATTTTTTTTTCTACAACTAAATGATGGAAGCGGCCGATGGCCCACCTGATGTTAAGTGGTTACCTCTGCTTATAACAATGCAATGCCTCACCGAGCACGTCCAATGAGGACGTGCCCTGTGATGCATTGCACTGCGACCATCACATACATAAAGGTGTTAAGTCTCATGTGCCTAAGATCAATAATAATTAAGATATAATGTATGTGCATAGTCAAATCGCTCCCCTTATCTGCTCATATTTAATATTGATAATAGAATATGCTTTTAAACAAACGAAACTATAGACCGATAGCCCACAAATAGCGTAATACGCCGACAAAGCGACCTCATGGATCACGATCAAGGAAATCTCCCAAAATAGTAGTGATTTTATTGACTTTTCTCCGTCCGATTTCATGAAACTCACTAAAATAGGTACCTAGCCTGCATCCGGGATCAGATAAAAAAAATTTAATACCTATATATTTTGAATGATTGACTCCAATCATATTTTTTTCTCATACCTACTGTTGAAAGAACTTGCCTACTAAGTAACAGTAGTTATAAAAATATGTGGTATGCAGCCATAAAATATTTTTGTTACACCATTTTATAGAATTCATAGATGTTAATTTTCAATCTTAATATTTTTTAAACTTTGGTGGATCTCCTAACCATCATTCTTTTATAAACACTTTTCGTTCTGCAATAAAGAATAATGGCCCTTGATTTCACAAAAATATGAACAACAAACTTTGCTTTTATCCAACCTTACCTAATTTGATCAAAACTCTTATCGAAAGTTGATGGTTTGGATCACTTAACATTTCATTCAGTTGATTAACACATCTCATTCAGTTGATAAAAGTATGTGAATATTATTGATTTAACACTACTACAAGTAGTCTACCTTCACCGAGATGATTCAATTCAAATAACTAATTATGAATTTATAATTATTGTTGAAATTAGTCAACTAATTAAATTGTGTTTGGCAATAATCCCGTTTATTGAGACCAATGTCTTTACCTTTGCCTAATACTAAAGCAATTTGCTTATTTGTTTTAAATAGCAGCTAATATTACTTTTCATTAAAATCCCAATGATACAGTTTCAACTAATTAAGAGAACAGCGATGTCATATTTGTAATTGTATTGTAGTTACAAACTGACAGTAAGCTTACCTCCCATGCATAGGTTAGTGTTTTCTAATACCTTTACACCCTTCATTATAAATTCCAAGCGTAGATTGCTTGCGTTCATAATAATCTTTTAAACCGCTTATATCTTACGTCTTATCATTACCTTAACAAGCAGTTCTGAACCAAAATAAACTTAAAAATAACTTAACAAATACACCAACGTTTTCTTAGGTGAAAACCTCAAAAAAACTACGCAAAACATTATGGAATAAAGTCATCGGTGATTGTCCATTGTTTAAAATAGCAAATAGAGAAGCAACTCTAATAGGAAAACTTACAGCTCATGAGAGTACTGTACGTATAGGTACAGTAGGTATTTGATATTTTTGTTTTAATTTATTAGGTTTAAAATTTTGCACAACGCCGTTCTATATTTTTCGTCATTCCTGTCCATCCAAAGGTTGTCTGGAAGAGATAGCTTTTAGCGATAAGGCCGCCCATTGTACTCTCTATTTTTATATTTCTCTCTTTCTGTAATTTCTTTCTTCTGTGTGTGCAATAAAGTTTTTATCTATCTATAGGTAATGTGACATATTATTTAAAGGCTAATTACAAATTTCCACAATAGCGTTAATATAAATAGTAAAAACTAAATAGTATTTTGGTTAACAGTATTGAAAAACTCGGCCGTGCCTGGGGATAACAGTTGTAAGCTTATCACACTGATGACGATACGACACACAATATCGTCGGAGAGCTGATGGAAGAGTTTTGAATGAAACACGCTTTCCCACCGTGTAAGCACCAACAAGTCACAACGGATCTTTATCTCTCTGAAGTATCTACGCAGAACCTATTTTTATCGAATTGGAGGTAAGTGAATTTAGCCACACAAACATGCGCAATCGTTGTTGCACTGAAAATTATGACTAATACAGTATTTACAATATTTATAATATGTACCAAATACACATGAAGCAGTTGAGCTATCTACACACCGTTGCAAACGATTTATAGATAGCTCAACTGATCCAAATCAGTACCAATCGGAAGCGGGCCCAAGGCACTGGCTGCACTTAACTTCAGAGGGATAACGTACTGTAAGTTACAGTACGTTATATACGTAGTTACAGTCTGTAACTATGTAAAAAATTAAGTGCCTTTGTAAAAAAATCTTGGA
The DNA here is from genome assembly GCA_947859175.1 of Gandaritis pyraliata. Lineage (NCBI taxonomy): Eukaryota > Metazoa > Arthropoda > Insecta > Lepidoptera > Geometridae > Gandaritis > Gandaritis pyraliata. The sequence goes on along the minus strand of OX401869.1, from coordinate 3,690,604 downwards.
AGTTAATTTTAATCTAGTTTTAAAATGAAACTTTTTTTGACAATACTACAATTTGGTATCTTGGAGCTAAATATGATGGTGGAGCCAGGAGGTGGATAGTGGAACTCTTCAGTGGCTACTAGTAACCTTTCGAGTTCGGGCTCATAATGAACGAGTTCACGAGCTCAATAGCTTGGTAAAGTAAGCGTGGTTTTTAGTTTTTATAAATTACATATTTATTGTTCGAGTAACTGACATATTGGTATCGTGGTAAGTGGCGATATCGTACAGTATGCAAACGCCTTAATAAGTAGGTAGTTTTGGTAAAACGGAACACTTATTTTTACTTACGGTAACTGGCAAGAGCTGCTGAGAGCAGAAACAGCGAGACTGTGAACCTTACAGCGGGCTGCATTCTGTCTGCAACAAACACGTTTTTTTGTAATGTGGTTCTAGACCGAGTTCGCAATACAGAAATACGCTCGCGAACTCAGATCGCCGATGTAGCAACCAAAGCTGCCAAGCTTGAGTAGGAGTGGGCCGGCTATGTCTGCCGCATGCCCAATGAACTCTGGGCCAAACTAACTACAGAGTGGCGTCCACAAGAACCGAGACGGCGCGGCAGACCAAGAACAAGATGGCAGGATGAGCTCCATAAATACCAGCCCGAATGGAGCATCACAGCGCTGGATCGCACAGCGTGGAGGGAAGGGGGGGAGGCCTTTGCCCAGCAGTGGGACATTGAAGGCATAATAATAATAAATAAAAGTTTTTTATAATATATGTTTTTTTATAACAAACAAATTTATGTTTTTTTTGTTTTTTATGTTTTTTGTGACAGGCGTCACAGCTCAGTCGGTAATGGCTCTGCCTTCCGTGCTGTGGGTCGTGGGTTCGATCCCCACCGAGAACAAACATTTGTGCGTGGAAAACATAGATGTTTGTTCTATGTCTGGGTGTTACTATGTATTATAAGTATGTATTTACAAAAAAAAAAGTATGTAAGTATTCTATCAGCCATCTAGTTCCCATATCACAAGCTTTGCTTAGTTTGGGACTAGAGGGCGTTGTGTGTAAAGTCCATGAATATTTATTTATTTATTTATTTTATTTATTTATACTTATATTGTAAAAAAATTCAAAATTAAGAAAATAAATAAATATGTGGATAAATCATAATAATAATAAAAATTTCTAATCGACCTTATTCTTTGTCGCAACACATAGATTTTAGTGTATTATCTTGTTATTTTTTAACCGACTTCAAAAAAGGAGGAGGTTCTCAATTCAGTTGTATTTTTTTTAAGTACGTATTGTATTTTTAGAACAAAGTGATTGAAGTGACCGTTGTAAAATGAACGAGTTTTTTTCATACTAAAATGACCGGGTGGAAATCAAATTTGCAATCTCAATGTTCAAACATAATGAACAATATCCTGCAGAATATTTAATTCTTTGCTTCATTGTTAATGGAATATTTAATTTTTTTGTAAAAAGCCTCAAACGTTTTTAGTATTTAGCCAATTTTTGTGTTAGGCTACAAGTGCACTTACGACTATGGCCCAAGCTACCCGGCCTAGGTGCCTACTGAAATTTCAGCACAAATGATTTCCTAGAGATCAGAAAACTATGAATCAAAATATGGTCTCTGATAGGACGAAAAAGAATTCATTGAATCTGTCAAACTGAAAATCTAAACATACTAATTAATCGATCCTTAGCCCTCAAGTGCGCGTATAGCCTTAGCGTAGCGTATAAAATAAAAATGAAATATTCGTATAATTAATAGCAATGTTGCAATTACCGATATTTTTTCATACAAATAATAAGTTCGATAAAAATCGTTGGTGAAAAAGCGATTGTTGAGATAACCCAGCATAAAAAACAATGGTTATGTTTTTATCAAGCGTTAATGGTTTTTACACTTTTCCCCGATTCTGTACAGTCGACGCTAAAAGTAGACTGTTCACTAAAATATTTTGGGACCAACTAACGTTTGATCACTGTTAACAAACATTTGTGTGTGCCAAACATAGATGTTTGTTCTATGTCTGGGCGTTACTATGTATTTACAAAAAAATATATAAATTGGTATTCTATCAGCAATCTAGCTCCCATATCACAAGCTTTGCTTAGTTTGGGACTAGAGGGCGTTGTGTGAAATGTCCATGAATATTTATTTACTTATCAACAAAACAAAACAATGTTAATTGAGTATAATAAAGATTAATCTTGAGACAATTCTATCTGCACAAAAGTTCACCATTTTTCAGTTGAGATGAATGTTATCTATTTTTGCTGTCGACTGTAGTTTTCCTAACATGAGTATTAAACTGTTACTACCTACTCGATATAATTTGGACATTATTTAAATCGATTTAGTTATAATCAGTTTCTGATTATCTCTATTGGAAATCTTATTATCGATAACATATAATTATAGATTGAAAATTTTATCAATATAGGTATGTTGAACTTTGTAGAACTATGTCTTATATCTAATTTCCGGAGCAGTACAATAAAGAGTTTTCTATCTATCTATCTATGTTTAGTTTGAGTTCATCCAAGAGGAAGTGAGTTAGTGATTTAAATATAGTAAAACTGTCGAGAAGCTCATAAATAATTAAGGCTGCGTGTGCACTAGTAATTCAAATGACTTTTTAACAAACTTCAAAAAAGAAGGTTCTCAATTCGGTTGTAGGTATTTTTTTTATAATGTTTATAAACCAATTTGGATTCTTTCTGTTCGAAAGGATATGCTTCTAAGTTGGTCCAGTAAGATTTCATCCAAATTGGTTCAGTACTTAGCCTTTTAAATCAAAAAAAGCTGAAAAAATATGCCATCCACGACATTAGTAACAATGACACGACATTGCGTATTTTGCTTTCCTGTGACTTAAGTGGTGTTTACGGTCACTAAGTAGAACATTCCCAATAAATGCCATCATCATCATCAAAGCCGGAAGGTAGTGAATTCGAGGTCAGGTTTTTTTTAGTTTCTTAAACTTATAAATTACATACCGTTACTTCATATTGTAGTTCATATTTTTTATAACTAAGTTGATAGATAAAAAAAATTAGAAATGTTTTACGTAGTTTTAGCCGTATTACTTAAACAATTTTAGTGTAAATGTAAATTAATGCTTATATTTGAAAGGTTTTTATAAATGTATTTTATTTTCAATCCTCTACAAATGGAGTTCGTAAAGAAAAAAAACTTGGCAATGCTTCACACGCAATCTCTTATCTAATACCTAGCTACTTACAGAGGATTTCTTCTAATACATGAGTCACAACTTCAAAAAATCTCAAGCACTAACAATAATTACTAAGAAAATAATACGCAACGAGTTTAGAAAATGATGAGTTAGGATTGAAATATAGCGGTACATCTACACAAAAAAAGGTTTGCTTACTTTGTCTAAGCTTACAAAAACTTATTTCAACAGCTATTTATCTTTCTTACATATTTTTAATTTAAAATCCGCTAAAACTGGACACTATTCATTTTTTGTTAGTTTTTTTTAATTCGCACTTTTCTTTTTCAGCCATCGCTTGTTTTTCACAGCACTTTTAGTATGTAATTTTTTATGATAAGACATTTCATATATCTAACAAACTTTCACTGACTCACCTTTCTGTTCACCTGTTGCGTGTCGAATGCTGTGCCGTGATCTGCGCCGGGTAGCTTTTATAGGGCGGGAGAGCCTGGAGCCAGCGATGCTCAAACTTTGCGTACGGGTGGGAGAGTGTGACTCCAACTATAAGTTACTTAACTAACGTTGCTAGTAATAAAAATTATATTTTTTACCATAAATACCTAAATTTTCAAAGTCAAGGAAGCTTTACGCCAGAGTGCTAACATCAGATACACAATTTGAAAATAAAGGTCTGCTTAGTTCTAAGTAGACCCAAACTTTCACAAAGGGCGTCTTGCACCAGAATCACTAAACGTATTTAACAGCTAAATCGATTTAAATATGACGTATTTGTATGACTTGACAACTCGCAAGCCAAGCTGGTGCAAGCCGCCCTTAGTCTAGACTAAGTAGGCTAAACTTTCTGACGAATAACTTCAAATAATAAACTAAGGCTATAAAAGAGCTTAGTTTAAAACTTTAATAAATAAAACTTAGTTTAAACTTAACACGGATTTGCATAATAAACTAGAAATTAAAAATGAAATGTGTTTATTTTACGTGAAGTATGGTACTTAGGTATTTTAATTACTCAAAGAGACTACTTATAATCGCAAAAAAAATTTAACCGTCACTTGACCATGCCTTTAAATTTTATATGTTTTCGACTCTGTAGTATTTATGGAACATTAACATGTCTATAGACCCGTTGGATGCGGTTGGTTTCAATTATTTGAGCACCACCGAAGCGCTTGGGTACAGAAATCACGTCCGTATGTTTAGCGCCCCTGGTGGCGCCCTCGCACAACAAAACCACTGTTTTATTTACCCACTACAATCAGAAATGGGTGGGACGGATAAAATTGACTGAAAAACTTTTCAACTTTTGACCGAATCTTTGACTTTATCCAAACGAATGGTAACATTTCGCGCGTCACAATTTTGGAGTAACATTGTGCTTGACAAATAGAAATTATGTAGATTCTACAAAAAAAAAATTACCCACTAGAATCGCAGATAGGTGGAACTGAAAAAAAACTTTTTTTATCCTAAAATTATTTGGGAGCGTTTCAGGTTCGTCCGAGGTTTCAGGCGTCGTCGTAACCCAAACATTGTGTTATAATCAATACCCAAAAATGTTTTCACAGAAATAAAGAGAAAACAGATTCAGTGAAAAATAACGGGTTCTTTGCTCCCAAACAGGATAAAGAACAAAGAGCGGAAATTAGCCAATCAAATCACAATCTGATTGCCCTATCTCAAAAACATAACGATATTTAAACCAAATAAAATTAACCACAGGTTTTTTATATTCCAAATATCGAGTTGGATCTTTTCTTAATAAGTAATTGATATATTATTAATTTTCTTGTTTTTATTCTTATTTATAGCCTCATTTTTATAGAAAATCACTTATTAAATACCATTAGCATTAGATTACCATTAGATTAATCGGTGAAGATTGGCTAAGCTAAGCTACGCTTTTTTTATACAGCTAAATGATGGATCAAGCCAATGGCCCACCTGATGTTAAGCGGTTCCCTCTGCCTGTAACAATGCATTGCCTCACTGAGCATGTCCACTGAGGACGTGCCGTGTGTGTGTCTATTGCGCCCATCATTCTGAGACATAAAAATGTTAAATCTCATGTGCCTGTAATTACGCCGGGACTCTTCAAACCGGAACACAGCAATGCGAGCATCACTGCTTGACGGCAAAAATAGGTACCGTGGTACTTAGTACTATTTTTTTTTTTAAATGGACTTTACACACAACGCCCTCTAGTCCCAAACTAAGCAAAGCTTGTGATATGGGAACTCGATAGCTGATAGAATACTTATATACTTTTTTTTTGTAAATACATACTTATTATACATAGTAACACCCAGATATAGAACAAACATCTATATTTTTCCACGCACAAATGTTTGTTCTCGGTGGGGATCGAACCCACGACCCACAGCACGGAAGGCAGAGCCATTACCAACTGAGCTGTGACGCCTGTCAAACTATTACGAACTTAAATCTGGTTTATTGGTAGAGTATAAGTATTCTTTCAGTGTACATTATAAGATTACCGTAATCAGGGACTGGCTAAATTATTGAGTGCCATCAAACGGGACCCTTTGTTAAATCAAAGACAAAGTTCCTAATAAGATTACTGGCCCAGGGCCAAGTACTTTAGTAGGCTGTTTTAACAATACAGCAGCGGCGTTCAAAGTTAGATAGTACATTGTAATGAATAGGTACAGTACGCACAACGGATCTTTATCCGGAAGTTAGGTGCAATAAACGATTGCGCATGTATAGGTGCGTAAAAATTAGCTTACCTCTACCCAAAAATGGGTTCTGCGCAGATACTTCAGAGGGACAAAGATCTGCTGTGACTACTTATACCTACTATAGGTACCTATCGACGTGTCCATGTTTTGGATGGGAACCAAAAATGTGAGGGTACCAAACGTGTTTGTCAAGTAAGACAGTGTAAATAGTGTTTTGTAAGTTAGCTATTATATTGTTAGTGTGTCAGTGTATTGTTAGTGTGTTAGTTTGTTAGTTTATTCTTAGTGTATATTGTTGTGCTGTTGTGTGTGTGTGTTTCAGAATAAATGTTTTTTCTTTCTTTCTTTTCTTTAAATGAGCCCATCAGGGGATTTCTGGACTGTTTGTTCAAAAATCCCCTGCCGGCAGTCGCAGAGCCGACTAAGGGGATTTCTAGAATAAGCCGTGTAGATATTGTATTTTGTTTGATACAGCTAACACCCTACACTTGCTGTTCTGAGATGAGTCTGTCATTTGTAATATCCAAGGTTTATCTTAAAAACCTGCGGTCTCACCGCTAAGTATAATCGTAATCGAGTTCAAAAACTTTCGTAGTAATTTTTACAAACTAAGAATTACCCAAATCATTTAAAACTGAAATGAGGCTTAAACTTAGATATGTATCAAGTTAAAACACTGTAGATTTCACTATTGTAAAAATTAACTAATGTTTTTTTATATCCATTACAATAACACATGTAGATAGGTAGATAGATGGAATTTTTTTTTATTTGGTTCACAATTACAGGTAGGTACAGCACAAAATAAGTAGACAAAAAAAAACAAACAATAAGTACTTACAAAATAAAATATAAAATAAAATAAATCACTATAATTCTAGGTAAGCAGATGTAGCCCGCCGTATATTCAGAATATTCTACCTCTGGTGCACTCACAGTTTCAACAAATTAGGTTACGTGTATCCTGCCTTTCAGTTCCTGGGTTGAAAGTGCCCGTGTGCACGCAGCCTAATGTCATTACCAAACCTATATCCGATACTTTGTAGAGGACAAACTGTTTTATGCACTTTTGGAGGAGTTAACTCGATTATTTCGATTAGATTAGATTTATTTATAAATAAACACTGCTGTTGGTTAGGAAACGATAATTTTTACACTTTTTTTGTTATGACTTAATCAGGTTCTCATCACACAATAAAATAAAAAAAAACAAGGTAAAACAATTGAAACACTTCAAGGGGGAAAGGACTATAACAATGATTTGTTAATGATTCTTTTCTTTTCTTAAATGTAAAATAGTAAGTACCTACTTTACTTGGGTTTTTGAGATAATAATGTATGTATTAGAATAAGACAGACAGACAGACTGACAGACTGAGCTGTGACAGGCGTCACAGCTCAGTCGGTATAGCTCTGCCTTCCGTGCTGTGGGTCGTGGGTTCGATTCCCACCAAGAACAAACATTTGTGTGTGCCTAACATAGATGTTTGTTCTATGTCTGGGTGTTACTATGTATTATAAGTATGTATTTACGAAAAAAGTATATAAGTATTCTATCAGCATTTAATTCCCATATTACAAGCTTTGCTTAGTTTGGGACTAGAGGGCGTTGTGTGTAAAGTCCATGAATATTTATTTATTTAAGTACTTTTATAATGTTTGGGCAATTTGGTCCGCTGTAAGCTGAAATTATGATTTATTCAATTAATAAAAAATGCGTTGCATGTCCTGTTAGGCAATGCACTACGCCCATTACCCTAAAAGTCACCATAAAAGTGTCAAGTCTCGTGTGCCTGTACTTGCAGACCCTTCTAACCAGAACACACTGCGAGAAACACTGAAATAGCTGCGGTGGTAGTACTTCCCCAGACAAGCTCTGCCACAAAGAGTCCTAAAGAAGGCATCAAACTTGGTATTGAAATGCGATCGTCTATTGCACTTAGTGCTTTATCACACTGAAGATTAGCGGGCGAGTTTAAAACGAGGAAATTGCGTGGCGGTCTCGTCGCAAGTTCGCAGCGAATAGAGTGTACGAGCCCACTCGTAGGTACAGTTTTATAGCATAGCAAGCACTTAGTTTTAATCTTATGAAATAAATTCAGTTGCAAATTCACAGCCGTGTCGTGCGGTCGTTTTCTCTCTACCCGATCCCCCTCCACTGTCATACTATCTTAGTCATGTACTAGGGGTAGCAGCATCCCCGTACATACTGGTCCTTCGAGCCGGATGCAAAACATAGCTCGTGGACCGCAGCGAACTCGCATCTTCGCTGCGAACACACGGCAAGCATTCGGCGCTCGTCTGGTTTTAAATACGCCAGCAAATCGCCAGTGTGATGACGAGGCATTTAGCTACATTCACATGTAGCCGCTATGTCTTGGTGACGACATTTCAGCGTCTCTACCAAAGAGATATAAATGGATTTATAAATTTTCATTCAAACCAATTATAAAAATATAAGACAAGTGTGCATAACATTGCAAAGTACATTGCAAATAGATCTGTTTTAAAGTAAATATTACCAAGCGTTTTTAAAAATATACGCTAAAATCTAAAGTTGACAGTAATTTGATTATTTAAATTGATTCGGGCTGTGTTTAGTTATTCTAGAGACGTTTAGGGAGAGTTAATTGATTGGTATAACTAGCTTTAAGGACAAAAACATAAAAATCTGTAAGAAAAACTTTTAAAATTTTCTAATACGCAAGTACTTAGGTAACTACACAAGTTTCTTTTCTTTTATACAACTTAAGAATACTCTTTATTGTACACCACAAAGAAATTACAGATTAAACACAGATGTACTATTTAAAATATGATGTATTGTACCGAGGAAATATTGCTTATAAGTAATTGTAAGGTTGTCTGAAAGAGATCGCTTTTACTGATAAGGCCGCCCATTGTATTTTCTATATTTATGAAATTCCTTTCTTCTGTGTGTGCAATAAAGTTTTTATCTATACATTTATTTGTACTAATACTGAAATATTTTTGATAACCAAAAATGTCTGCCCTGTCTGACAATACAGTCCATTTTATTTCATAAAGCTGAAGTATCTTAAGGCGATGAATTATTTAGGCAAAGCTGAAACGCGTCGCCGCAAATTAAGAGTAAGTGCAAGTCCATACGTGATCATATTAGCCGTCGATTTGTAGAGGAGATATATAACTTTGATACTTTAGGTTTTTAAAAAAAATACTTTACAGTGCTTTGTTTTTTGGGAAAGTTTTAAGATGGTGATTTGGAACAAATATCTTTTAAATCGTGTAATTTGTCACTCACATTAACAATGTTGTTATGGTTTTGAGCACATTCTTCAGTTTAAGTTAAGAGATGATTATAAGTAAAACCGACATTGTATTAACATGGCCACTAGAGTTTTCTCTTGCTGTTGGATTTACTTTAAAAAAAAGTATTGCTCTTATTTTTTTTTGCCGAATCTTTTAGTAAAAAAACAGTAGATTAAAAAGGTATGCCTTTAGCACCCTTTAGTATACCTACCTCTGAAGCGCAGTAGTAAACACTTTTTTTAATCCAAATACAAGGATAATTTGCATTGTGATGTTTTATAAACTAAAAATTGGTGAGTAAAGGATTTCAAGTATCAAAAGCTTTAGGTCTGACAACACGCCACTAGACAGGCGTGGATTTGGTAGAAATACTAATAGAATTGACACCTAGAAGTATAATTTTTGGCTTTGCCACGAATTGTGTGTACGTGCTTATTTTAATTTTACTTACATTGCTTTCATTAGCAGTTTTGTTTTTTAGGAAAATAGTGACTATTTTTATTGTAAAGGATAATATAATATAAAGCTTAGATACTGATCTCTAAGTTACTGTTTATGCGCCATGCCAGACAAAACAGGATTTTCATAGATTATAAAGAAATATTAGCAAACATTTGTCTCGACGCGGCATTGAACCTCCTCCTCTACCTAGCAGCGACTCAGCCAGCTAGTTGGTCACTGTACCACAGAATACGAAGACACAATAAATATCGATGTAGTTAATCAATTTAAAATTGAGCAAAAACTTTTTGATAAAATGCGCGTAGCACGTTTGCTACGCTCGTAACTTGCGTGCTACGCGCGTAGCGATGTTGCTACGCACGTAACGTAGCGTAGACCATCTCAGCAAAGTCTTCGCACATCGTATGGGCCACTATGGCTTTAGTAATAAGGTCGAAAATCGAGGAACGTACTAGTTTTGATTAGCGTTTATTAGATTAGAGTTTTAATTTAATATGGAGATGACACTCAGTGCAGTATAACATGGATTATGTATTTATATTGGACTCCTGCAGCTTCTAATACTCATTGGTAATTAATTAACGGTCAGTACACGTACAATAGAAGAGGGTGAATAATTAATTTTATTTTTGCGTCATACGATTATCTTAGGTAATCTTTGTATTTTTTTCCTGAATGAAAAATACAAATACAAAAAAACTTGTTTGGCAAAAAAAAAGATGAAACACAGCGCTCAAGACTCCTACTCTATATATAACCATGGTTATCTACGAGGAAAAAAAATTCTCTGAGATAACTGGTTATCTGAGAGGAAAAAAATCCTCTCAGATAACCAGTTACCTAGTCTTGGTTATCTGTTAGGAATAAGCCTAAAAAATGTATTGCAAATAAAATAATAAATAAATAAATATTCAGGGACATTTCACACAATGCCCTCTAGTCCCAAACTAAGCATAGCTTGTAATATGGGAACTAGATGGCTGATAAGAATACTTATATACTTTTTTTTGTAAATACATACTTATAATACATAGTAACACGCAAATCTTCCGTTTCATACCTACATCGTTAGTTTTTTGATAGTTCAAATCTTTTTCAACAGTTTTGCCGGGTTTGTACCTAAATCAAAGGTACAAAGGATCTCCGCCTGGATCTTAGAATATAGAAAACACATAATCTGTGGTCTGGATGGAGGAGACTTCAATAAAAACATTTATTGAAACGACATATAAACTAAGTATCCTTTCGAGTGTTTAACGCCATCTGTTACAAACTCCACAAACTAAATATCTTACGAAGAAACCTACGTCAGTCGCTTGGTTTAGAAAAATACGTTCTTAAACCCAAGTGGTGCCATCTCTGAGAGGGCTTCTTAAGCATTTGGCTAGCTGAGTAGCGCCATCTGTAGAGTAGTTTAGTGAAACATAAAATTAAGTTTCATTGTTATAGATGGCGATAAATCATGTAAAATCATAAAATACAACCTATGTATTAACTACCTAGTTTGGGTTGTAAATAGAAATAACTGAAAAAAAATATGCCAACCACGCGCCTTAGAATATAGAAAACACAAGAAGGAGCATTTGACATAATTTTTATGAAGGTTTTTGTCACCAAAATGCTATAAAAATGTTCCCGTGCGCATCATGTTCGCGCAGCCCAATGTTGCACCTACAAAACTATTTCCCAATTTTTTGGGGTAATTTTTTTTGTATAATGCTGCTTACCTAAGTAGGAGGTAACGAAATAGAGATTTATAAATTTTATTAGAAATAAGTACAAACTTTAATAGAGATTTATAAATTTTATAAGAATTTGTAAAATTAATAAGACTTACCTTACTTGGAAAAGCTTCATTCGTTAATCGTCTTAATGATAATTTCGTAAAATAAAAATATTTTTCCTCAAAATGCGCCGAACAAATAATACTCTTATCTGACGGTATCCAATACTCAGGACGTGTTTTTTGAACGATTTTTGTCCATTGTTCTCGTCTGAGTATGTCAGCAGGAAAGCTAAAATTTCACAAATATTTTTTCAAAATAACAAATGTAGCGCTCTATGATTAAAAATATCTATTGAAATACCTATGCCTAATGATGTGTAGTCATAAAGATTAATATAAATTTTGTTGGGAAAAAAATGTTGGTGTTGTTTGCAACATTATTGAATTGATGGTAATTTTTCTTTAAATTGATGATTCCAAGACGATTCCTTATCAAATAGAGACCCAAATGTGATGTATGTTATCCCATCTACTTTGTTTTTAGACCCAGGCCAATTTTTACAAGTGGGAACCACACACGCCGGCAGAATTGTATAAAAATATGTTTGGCATTGGAGGTGTCAATGGCCAGAGACTGAATGACATAAAGTACTCCATTATGGTCCACTTCTTACTGTGACACAAAAATGGCTATACAGTACATCTGTACTTTTCTATAATCTGTGCCACGCGCATGAAATTCCGTATTTTGCTTTCCTGTGACTTTTATAGTCACTAGAACATTCCCAATGAACTGTCATCATCATGATGATGAAGCTGGTAGTCGAATTGAAGTCGTTTTTTCTATTTTTTTTTTTTATTATAAATTATTATTGAATGGATGCATTTTCATTTTAAAGCCAATTTACTAACCACTAGGTAAACGAAGCCGTGGGTAGAAGCTATCAAGTATATTTATAAGTATCGTGTATTTCATTGTTTATTCATTCTAGTCATTCAAGGCTTGTTAGGACATGCCTGTGGTTTTGCAACTCATAGAAAATTAGCATAATAATTGCACATGTAGCGGAACTCCACACGATGACTGCGTCTCGTGGAACTATTACACAATAATTAGATAGATAGATAGATATACATTTATTCAAACCACCAACAATAAAAAAACATACATAAAGCAACAAAGTAAAACTTAAAACGTGCTGAACTGCCCCCGTATGCCAATCTTTTGCTGTCAAGTTATATTTCACTGCCCAGTGTAATTTCTTTAGGTCACGTGGTACAATTTTGTACCACGTGATAATTCTTTTTAGACACTTGACAGCAAAATATGCGCGAAAACACATCAAATGACGTCATAATGTCACTATTTAGTCACAGAATAACTATGAGTTAGTATGAACTGACCATGATTTAAAACTTTGCAGTTCAACTTTGCAGTTCAACTTTGATTGGCATACCCCTGCAGGGACCTTTTTGCAATATTGCATTTGTTATACCTTTTGGTGTCCCGATCCTGTTTTGGAAAATCGGAACACTTAATTTAAAAACGTGTTTTAATTATAGTTTCTGTTTTTTATTGTATGGGTTTTTTGTGTTGTTGTTGCAAATAAATATTTTGTATTGTATTGTAATAACTAAATTTAAATTAAGTTTTACTCTGTAGTACATAGCGTAAAATGTATTCTTTGAGTATTGTTTTTTTTTAGAATCAAGTAGAATAAAGTAATACATAGTGTGGAGAGGCTTCTGCTCTGTCTAAAGTACCTGAAGATGTTGCTAGTGTTTGTATGTAGGTTGGTATGTGTACCTAGTTGTTTTACTAGTTGTATCTAGGTTTGTTTTTTCCGTGTACTTACAATAAAGAATTTACGGCACCCATACCCTTCAAACCGGAACACAGCAATGCGAGCATCACTGCTTGGCGCATGAAATAGGTACGGTCGCTCCTATAGCCTCCTAATACCGTAAATACTAAATTTAAGATGATAATAATAATAATATAACACACCAATTAATATGTCATTTTCATAGTACAAAAATTTGTATTTTCAGTTTTTGGTGTACAAGTCAACATTTTTTAGTTGACCAAAGAAGCTAGGTAACTGCGCCCTTCAACGATCCGAGACTATAGGTAGGTAGTGTAGGTATCATTGCATCACAAGTTCCAACTAAAGCATCCACAAACCCTTTATTTGTCAAACGAAATCACATCTAAATGATCATCAAAGATAATCCACACGTGCAAACATGAAAGCGAACGAAACAGTTAAACGATACATGATCATTACCATAGACAAAGGGCTAAGCTGATTATAACGCTCAAGTCGCGCATAGCGGTTTGTCTGTCGGCCACTGCATACTAAATATGCTGTAAGCTGTGACTGCCACAGAATAGTACGTAGTCAGTTCCTGGGAAGGGATGCAGCTGATTCGGTGGCTAAAACTGAGTGTATTGTGTATATTGTACTAGCTTCTGCCCGCGACTGATCCTGTTGATTTTCCAGGATAAAAAGTAGCTTATGTGTTAATCTAGGCTACGAACTATTTGTATTCCAAGTTTCATCCAAATCGGACCAGTAGTTTTTGCGTGAAAGTGTAACAAAGATCCGTACATCCATACTTACAAACTTTCGCGTTTATAATATTAGTAGGATAGGATTTATTTTGTGATTTGTTCGATAAGTATATATACTTAGTAGGTATATCTAAATGTATGTTAGTGGTCAAATTAGGAGGTTAATCCAAATCCCTTTTGAGTTTTCCCCTTTAAGGAGATTTTGAGACTTTTAAGTTATTAAGTACTCTCGAATAGTGAAGGAAACTATTAAATGTTGTTCATATTGATTCACATCAATATGAACCACTTTTCTATGGTATGATCGTGTGAGCACGAAAAGTTTTGCTGTTTCATACCAAATCGCAATAAGTAGGTAAACTAGGTACAACTATAAATGACGGAACAAGCCAATGACCCACTTCATGTGTAGTAACCACTGCCTATAACAATATATTGCTTCACAGGGCACGTCCACTGAAAACGTGCTCTGTGATGCATTGCACCGGCACCTTAAAACCGGGACACAGCAATGCGAGCATCACTGCTTTGCGGCAGAAATAGGTACGCTGCTAGTACTTCCCCGGACGAGCTTTTTCACAAGAAGCTCTACTACTAATTTCTGAAAGCTGGCGTTCTAATAAAAAAAACAAATGAAGGTCACATGTTTTGATTTTCCGAAATGTAGCACAAGATTGTTTGGTGTCTGGTACCGTCGCGTCGCCACTGGAAGGAAAGGCGACCATCCCATAGCTGTGCAATTGCGCACACACTGCGCTGGGCACACTACTGCTGCTTAGCATGGAATACGACTATATCTATTCAGGTACAAAAGTGTTGCATGCCTGCAGGGGTATGCCAATCAAAGTTGAACTGCTATGTTTTAAATCATGGTCAGTTCATACTAACTCATAGTTATTCTGTGACTAAATAGTGACATTATGACGTCATTTGATGTGTTTTCGCGCATATTTTGCTGTCAAGTGTCTAAAAAGAATGATCACCTGAAGAAATTACACTGGGCAGTGAAATATAACTTGACAGCAAAAGATTGGCATACGGGGGCTGACTGATATATTAACAACGCCATCTCTTGCCAATGAGTAGTGACACACAGTTTTGGGTTGGCTGGCAGATAATGCTTTAGCATTAAGTCCTCTCTTTGTATAGAATTTGTGTAATTTTGTGAAATAATGTATTAAATAAATAACAAAACAGGTTCATTGCAATTATGGCAGTTTTCATTCGTATCTAAAGATGGAGCAATCTATTTATCTGTAGGTCAATAACAAAAATTACATAGATGGTATAGATGTGTAAATAATTTTGAGAGTGTTAAGCATTAAAAAAAAAAGCAATATTTTTAGGAAACTGTAGTGTGTAGGTATTTTACGCACATGTAGTACAGATCCATTACAAGTTTTAATAAGTCTCTAATACACTGACTGAAAATTCTGTAAAAATGGCTACGCAGCAAACGTGTTACAAAGTTGTGTAAAACAGGTTTTTTAATACATGAGCATTTACTGGTGGTGGACACGGTTACTCTCAAAAGAAATAGTTTTATTCTCACCAAGTTAGTCATTACACATTAAAGCACCAAAAACCTCTACCTTCAAAAATCTAGTTTTAGCACTACTATAAAGTCTTACTCCACACTAAGCGAGCACTCTGAAGGAACCAATCTACTCCGCCAAATTGAGCATTAAAGAGGACGTGTAAGCATTACCACACCTTAACGGGACCACTGTTTGGGTGCGATCTAGTGTTTTATTAACCTACTAGATGGATTCACACTAGTAAAACGCCTGCGTCTTCGTTTGTGCTATATTCGAACAACCTTTCGTTATATGTTGTGCTGTTTTCAATGACGCACAGGGTATTTATTAGTGGACGTGCTCTGTGAAGCGATGCAGTCATCCTTAGGTATGGGTAATTTTTTCATAACTTTATTCATTTTCTCATTATCTTCCATACCTTAGAATATAGATTTTCTATAATCTTTGACTATAACTAATGTTTTTTTCGTCGGTCTCAATTTTTAAATTCAGAATTAGGTTTTTAAAATAGTAATGACATCTCCAAATCAGTGTGTACCTCATTCACACCAAACTTACCTCAGATCCATGCAAAAGAAAAAAAAAGACAGTTGCAATTTAAAATAAGAATAAAAAAGATTTAAATTCAGAAGCTCGACCGAATGTTTACCCTCATCGATTGGCTGAAAAAAGCCACTGGTTACGTACCATTGGCCAAAGATAATATTATTTTGCTGCGGGGGAGATAAACCAAAACGCAACCGCAAATGTTGACAAAGCCTTGCAATAAATGCAAATGATAATCGACCGTATGCTAATACGTTAAGAAGCGTATTTATATGACATGCAGTGCATATCAGCGGAAGTATGTGGATGAGAGAGAAGGAATTTGAACATGATACATTCCGACACGTGTGTAAAAGAGACCATATCAAAACGTTTTAATTTTCATAAATTTACCATTAATTATTAATTAAAAAAAGTAAATATTCAGAGGAGGTATTTTTGTTACTTTTAAGCTCAATGTTAAAGGTAACATAGTAGACATTATTTGTACAAAATAATTTAGCGTTTAAGGGTTTTTTAAAACATCATGAAAAATATTTATTTTATCTAAATGACAAAAAAACGTTTGCGTCATAAAAGTGTCATAGTTGTCGAACCTCCCGAAGATAAAGATATAAATTAAACACATCATTACCATAACCAACCCCTTATTTTGCGTAATAATTTTATTATAATAGATAATTTTAAAACTGCCCAAGTTCACCCCACCATCGGGGGATAAATGGGGAATGGGCGGGGCTTGAATTAAAGCTCCACAGTAAAAATCTATCTGTCTCGCTTGCACAAATGAGCAGTTCTAAATGCAGTAAGGAGCTTACAATGGGTGTTGACACTCGAGGCTTGTTGTCTCGCTCTGGCTGGAGTTGGGAATAGAGCTGTCGATGTCGGCTTTTCATAGTTATAATATAGCTTAGTTCGGGAGGTCCACGTGAGATTGTGTTTTGTAATCAGTGAAGTGGCGTCTTTATTCAGATGTAGAGGCGAAATGCTCGACCGTTTGACAGTTTGACGTTTCGATTTGGCGCGAAATATTTTTATAGTTTTTTTTCGTGAACAGTGCAACTCGTTTGTGTAGAGCTTTTGTGAACTTTTTATAAAATATGAAAAATTCATAGTGATGTTAGAAGCCAGCTGAAGAAGGTTGTTATTGCTTTGGCAATAACTTGGATATTTTTTTATAGAAGTTAGAAAAGGTAAGCTTTTATTATTTTATTGAAAACAATTTACAAAAACCCTTACCTTTCACCCTCCACCCCTAAATTTTTTTCTATAAGTACTTTCAGGGTGTAAAAAAACTTCTGAAAACTGAAAAGTATTCTTCTAATATTTATTATATAAATTTTTTAATTTTCTTATAGTATTTTTGTCAAAAACAAAAATTACTTTTAAAAAACAGGTTAATTCTTCCATTTCCGATTGATCCCGACATGAATGACGAATGACCAATATTTCATTACAGTTTCTCTTAATTTTTTCGGAGTTTTTGATTTATTTAGAATTTTCCCAACCGCCCATGAATACCAAGGGTCTCTGAAAAAAAATCATTATTTAAGTTGCCTACGGTACATATACCTACATACCTACTTAAAGTGATATTTACGTTACGACTTGTTAAGACTAATAAAATACAAAATTATTATAATACCAGCTACCGCTCCCGACTTCGTCTGCGTCCTGTTTGATCCTGTTGATTTTCCGGGATAAAAAGTAGCCTATGTGTTAATCCAGGCTACGAACTATATACCTATTCCAAGTTTCATCTAAATCAGACCCGTAGTTTTTGCGTGAAAGAGTAATAAAGTATTTTCTATCTATCTGAGTCAAAAATCACTCCTCATGTAACTATCTATACAACACAAATATCTATCGTCTCGTCACTTAAGTGCTTTTTAACGGACTTCAAAAAAGGAGGAGGTTCTCAATTCAGTTGTATTTTTTTTTGTTCTATAAAAATTTTAGAAAATGTTGAATAAAATATGAGTTAAAAAATAATTCCGACGATCTGTAAAACTACAATTCTTCCACATAAACATTATTTTATTTTTATTTTTTTTAATTATGGCCAAACTTTGAATACCAGCACAAGGAGGATATTTTTACCGACATTTTCAAATAAGTAGAGATATAATAACCTTTCTCAGGCTAAAAATTCCTATTGAAGTTGTGAAAACACTTCACATAGATAAGTGTTTTTCACTTTGTCCGGTCAGATTTCAAGTGGCAGGGAATTAAATTATCAAACTCCGTAAAAAAATGTATAGGTCTACGTATTTTGATCGTCAATATAAAATAATTTAAGAATATTGTTTTTCACACTCGTATTATTAGTACAAGGTGTACAAAGTATGCTCTGTAAAACTTAAAAAGGACCTTTATGTCAATATGATTTTAAGCAATTATTAAAACGGTCTTTTTAATAAAGTATGCTAGTGAAAGTGTGTTAAATAGTTAGTAAATAAACATTACTAATAATTTCCTTAATGAAAAAATTCTTCTTCTAATTTAAGAGCTATGAGAAAAAATTAAAGTCCAAATAATAATTTTACTTCAAAAATTTTTCAACAAAAAAGCTAGTTATTTTATTTCGAAACATTTAAGCACACGAATAATGAGGTCTTTTTCTGGATAGTAGTGAAAAATCATGCATACGTATTAATAATCGTCGCAGACTTCGGCCAGTGAGTTCTATGATAATTACTGAACCATGAAAATTATTTATTTTTAAGATATTTTTCACAAAAGCCACAGGGATAACATCTTTTGCCCATACCCGAATTCGCAGCAGGAATATGGCATATTTTTACCTATCTCAAATATCGTAAGATTTATTATCACTAATATTAGGATTGATTATCACTAATATCGTAAGATTGATTATCATATCAGCTAGCGTAGGTATTTTGGATAAGGTATAAATCTAGTATAATCTTACCGCTAAGGTAGTCCTTTTCGTTGCTTCTTTCGTGGTGGTTGGCACCGTTATTGCTTTGGAAGGAGCCGATATATGTCTTATGGAGGTTTTAACTGTTGTTACTCTTGTATGGACTGGTGGTCGCCGTTTCGTAGTAGACTTTTCAGTTGTAGGTTCTTTAGTAGTTGTCTCTACAGTAGTAAACTCTGCAATAATTAACTCATCAGTAGCAGAATTTTCAATAGTAGATTTTTTAATATCTGCTATAGACTGTTCAGTAGCAGAATCTTCAAAAATAGACTCTTGAGTAGTTATTTCTTCAACAATAGATTCTCTAGTAGTATGTTTTTCAGTAGTTGACTTCATAGAAGTCAAATGTTTGGTATTGTTTTCTTGTAGATTAAAAACCGTGCTAGGTCTAATGGTTTCTCCAGTAGTCTTTTCTCTTGCTTCTTGAGATTCACTATCCTTGGGTTCACTCATTACATCTGTATTTGAAGTTTTTTTGGTTCTAGAAGAAATATCTTGAACTGTTTCGTTTTTTATATCTTTTTTTGAATTTGTGCGTAAAATATGATGTAATATAGCATCTATTTTTGGAATATTTTCTGTAGTAGTAGAAATATTTGTAATACCCTTGTTGCCAACCGTTTCTATGTTTTTAATGTCTTGTTTTGTGCGTAGAACATGATCTTTAATAGCATCAGTTTTTAAAACACTTTCTGTAGTAGAAATATTTGTAACATTGTTAGCAATGTATTCAACTACGCTAATAGTTTTAATCTGATCTGTAGGATTTGTGCTTAAAACATTTTTATTTTTTTGCAACACGTTCTCACTAAAACTACTTTCACTAAGCTCATTAGTTACTACACTAGAAACATTCGTTTCTTTTAGTACTTTATCTACCAAAGTTGGCACATTATTCGTTGTTTTTTTAATCACATCTATAGCCACTGTGTTTGCTTTAGTACCAGTTTGTTCTGTTTCACTATTGACGTGATTGTGTGTAACACTAACATTTGACATGATCTTTTTAGGTATGACAGCGATCTTTGTTGTTCTCCTTTTTGTTGTTGAGATATTTCTGCTGGGCTTGGCTTTAGTTAATTTTTTTGTAGGTTTAGTAATGTGTAGAACATTATTTTGTTTGGATGTAAGGTGTTGCACTGTTTTTAAGGTGGCAAAAGTTTCATATATTTGTTTCTTAAACTCTTCCCGTTGTCTTAGCACCCTTCCCGTTAAAAGATCTTTAAATTCATTTAATGTCAGATATGGGTTAGGTATTTTGGTTTCCACAGGGTTGCTGACGTAAATCAATGGGTTATCATCGGATTCTTCTTTCACTACAAGGTTATGTCTCTTGAATCCATTTACATTTTTCAGTTTATAAAAGTGGATATTATATCGTTTACTGTTTCTTAATACCCGTCTAAATACAATCGGAGATTCATCTGAAAAAATTAAGAGTATATAATTATTATGTTACTTAAAATACAAAAAAATATTTAACGCAATATTATGATGAAGAATAAAAAAAATAAAAAGTAGGCAAGATGCATGAAATGATAAATAAAACAAAAAATTTATACGTCCAACTTATTCTAAGCTCTATTTACTTACTTATTTTCATTATAATTGCTACAACTGGAAGCTCATGTTGCTTTAGTTTCTTCTGTTACGATGCAAAAATATTCAACCTTACACCATACACTTGGAAAACCACATATACACCTCGGTAAATTTATTATGAAATACTTACCGCTGCTATCCAAAGCTTTTCTATACTTTAAATACAAGTCGGGAACAACTTTACTTATTAACGTCTGCTGTTCAGCATCATCCCAGTCATCACACAAACACGTCATTCCAAATATAGCAATGAAAGGAAAGAAACTTCCAAAAGAACTGTACATTTTGCATGTTTTAAAACAAAGTACTAAACCGGATTGGTAAGATTCTCGCGTGAATGCTCCGATGAAATTTAATTCTCGATAATATTCTCGATAATATAAAATCAACGCGTGGAGTAATGGAGACGAGTGATTAAATTCTATGTTCATGTTGTTCTTGACGTGCATGTACTTTATGGTCTGCTGATGATTTTTATTATCAGTATGCAACAAATAATGCTTTTTTATTATTGACTTGGTATTCAGACTATAAACAAGTAATTAAATAAAAAATTTAAAAACCTCCGAATCTTGGACCGATTTTCATCAAACATAGCTAAGAACACTCCCGACTAATTCACCTTTCAAACAAAAAAAAACAAAATCAAAATCGGTTCATCCGTTCAGGAGCTACGTTGCCTCAGACAGACACACACACACAGACACGTCAAACTTATAACACCCCGTCGTTTTTGCGTCGGGGCTTAAAAACAGACTTTCAGAGTATTAAAAACATACTCAAAATTATAAAGAGACTTTTAATCATGCTATTTAGGTTCGAGAAAAATTTAAAAACATGAAAAATTGTGAATAATACTGCGGCTCAGCAAGACCCATTTTCGAAATCATCACACATCATAATCCATTTATTTTTGAAATAAAGCCTCTTAAGGGCTACATTTTCAGTTTGTCTTTATGAGAGTAAGTTATGAAACAAGCACATAACTTTCCGTTTTAAATAGTTATTTTTTTACATCCTGTATAATTAGGCCATGCTCAATGGCGCGTCTTGGGAGAGACTTACGTCCAGCGGTGAACCAAGATAGGTTGATGATGATCAATCACGTCTTTAGCCACCAGCTTATTGATGTTACTTTGTAGGGCGGCACGATAGAAGACTACGGGGTATACACGATGCTGCCGGCCCAACAACTGGCGCCGATCAGCCCCTGGCCACCTGATGGAAACCTCCTGGACCGGATGGACGATCTGGCGCACAAAGGTAAAGGTAATGGTGGCTGCCATCTCACTAGTCTTGATTCAAGCACGGAAGTTCAATTTTTGATACAACTTCATGACGGGACAAATACCAATCGTGGCAAATATCTTGTCTTTTGGTAAATAAATCTTTTCTTTTTAACAGTTTTTTTTACTTGTTAATGTCGAGGTATGTAACTTAAATTGAACTTAGGGGGCTCTGATATTTTTGTTTTAATATAAGTAGATATCCAGCGCACTTAGTGGCGGCCGAGTTATATCATGTTTTTATTCAGTAAAATTACTTTGAATCAACGGATTAAAATGCACGGAAGCAAAAAAAAAATTCTGATAAATGTGACTTTATCGTTTATCAATTTTTGCGCGATGTTACTTCACTTTAGCATTTATTTTTAACCGACTTCAAAAAAGGAGGAGGTTCTCAATTCGGTTGTATGTTTTTTTTTTTTTTTTTTTTTTTTTTTATTTTTTTTATGTTTTTTATTTTTTTTAATGTTTGTTACCTCAGAACTCCGTCATTTATGAACCGATTTCAAAAATTCTTTTTTTATCTAAAAGGATATACTTTCAGATTGGTCCCATTTAATTTTCATCAAAATCGGTTCAGTAGTTTGGGTGATAAATAGAAATAACTGAAAAAAATATGCCAAGTTGCGGCGTAGCGCCTACCATTTTACTGCTAGCAACAATGCAATATGTCAAGTTGCGGCGTAGCGCCTACCATTGTACTGCTAGCGATGGACCCTTTGTGGTGCACACCTAAATTTTTTCATTTTTCTAAATTGGTCTATAAACCCAGTTTGTACATTCAAACCGCATTTAATTGGAGAAAAGCAAAAACCCACCAGTTGTTCCTCTAAAGAATCAACACCAACCACGTGCACGAATTGCGTATTTTGCTTTCCTGTGACTTTTATGTGGTGTTTATAGTGACTAGAACATTCCCAATGAACTATCATCATCATCATCATCTGATGATGAAGCTGGTAGTCGAATTGAAGTCGGTTTTTCCAGTTTTTTAACTTATAAATTATAAAAAAACTATACAGGGTGTAAAATAGGCTGGCCCTAAAATTGGAATGCTTGAAGACTACGCTCTCCAACTATTTACATCCAATGACAATTTACAATTTGTAAAGCATTTTTAGTTTTCGGGAGCAATTTATATACACCATGTGCTTAAAATCTCATTAGATTTTCCACAACAAGGAAATTCACAAGTTTATATTAATTTTTTTGTTTATTTATTGATTTACCCCAAGCACCAAGCCGTTGCGAAAAAAAACAAATAAAATAACACGCCTAACTGGTTAACATCAATGAGGTATATTGCTGCAACCATCTTATTTAACTGATTAATTGCTTCAGTGAAATCCATGCTGATTTTGGCAGTTCTAAAAATATAGAAGGAGAGAAAAATGTATTTGTATTCAAAGGATTTTAGTCCAAACCTCGCCGTTTTAGAATTGAATCTCCTACAAGTTAGAAAGTACGAGATTAATAGGTTAAGCTTAGTTATGGTGCGGCAGGTCACAGCGGTGTTAACCAGCTCGGCGGGGTGTTTGTAGGGGGCCGACCTCTGCCGGACTCCACGAGGCAGAAGATAGTGGAGCTGGCGCACTCCGGAGCCCGACCCTGTGACATCAGCAGGATACTCCAAGTCTCCAACGGCTGCGTCTCCAAGATACTAGGCAGGTCAGTATAATGTGTATAATATAGTAGTTTTTTAAACTGTTTTTTTTATTCTGTCGAAAACTGCGAATAACACTTAAGTTGGGCTTTTGGAATTCAGACGCATGACTTTTGGCGCAACCAAATCCCCACACCCTCCGGTGTGTACTGGGGGAATATTGCGGTTCAGATTATATTTAGGTTGGGCATATATCTGCTTTATGTATTACCACATTTTTGCATTAGGTATACCAGTTTTATATGATTTAGGCACATGTATACACCTCGATTCTATGAGCTCAATTTTAGAGTTTTCTTGCGAAAACGGCTGAACTGTGTCGCTTACCTGTAGGTAGTTCTTACGCTTCGTTTCATCTAGACCTTTGCATCGTTGAAAACGAGGTGATGAGTCTAGCTTTGCAAGTGAAAGTACCATTAACACCATCATCATCATCATCAACGTCTCATAGATCAAAAGATCGTCTTATCCAAGACTCGCCCAAAACTTTAGTCATTCAAACTGAAATGTTATTTATTCATAACAAGAATGTTATGGAAATATTCGGCTGTGTCACTATGAATCATCTAAAGTCTAGATTCTAGATAGTTTAGTTATAGCAGATGATAATTATTTTTGCTCTAATATTGCCTTAGACAAAATACCTCCCGACCGCAAACGTCTCGAATTCTAATAGACAGGCAACACTACACCTCGCTATCCCAAAAATGCTGTTGAAAACCTATCCACGTCTAACTGGTCGCGACCGCACGCTAGTTGTCTACCTCACTTCGTAGGCGAAACCACAAGCACTCGCTGGGCTTACTTACATGTAAACCAGAGACATCCAAACTCTATTTACTTGAAGCTGGCAGACAAAATTGAATTGCGAGTCTAGTCGAAATGTCATTTTAAATGCGACTTCACTCAAATTCACATTCTAAAATCACAGAATACTTAATGTAGCTACTAAAGTAGGTATCTTTTCTGTGCTACAATTATGGACTGAAGATTATGAAACATCAAAAGTGTATGGGAATAATCACGCTATCGTATAGACAGACAAAAAAAAACATCTCATCCGCATACATTTTGATTATTTTTTTGTATCCTCTAGCGTTTGTAAAAACTTTTTTTTGTTTGCAAAGCTGAGGGAAATAGGAAAATCAAAATCGAGAGTTAATTTGACTGTTTCCCAAATAGTAGAAATGAAAATAGCGGAAGAGTTCTGTTGATAGAGTCAGTCATATAATGTTCTGCTCAATCATATCTTTCGGCGATTCGCCTCAAACCCGCCCTGGTATATGCCCGTAGAATCATCGACAAGTTAGCAACCCGCTTTCTATGTAAATTTGTCACTATACCTATGACCAATAATACTAGAACCATAAAATTACTACAGTCATTTGCACCTATGGATCAGATCATGATGGATGACTGGCAGACAAGGTGAGATAAAGGCGACACACGATGGAGAGTAATTTGAGACTTTTTTTAATTAGATCGATTTTTCAATTCGTAGTTTTGTGGTCAGTATTTGATAGAGGTAAGATTTTTCTTTTTTTTTAAATTAAGTTTTAGTCCGGCGTTTATATCACCATTTCATGATCTCAATTATATACAGGTTTGATTATAATAGGTAGGTACCTAGCCAAATGGCACCCAAAAAATTTATAAACTAATTTAAAAAAAAAATTCTCGATAATAATTATTTTTTACATGTTAAAACCCGGATATTAGACACATTTTGAATCCTTGTACTCGAATTCTCAAAATGTTCTAGTAAAAAGTTTTTAAGTTTTTAATATCTATCTGTCAAAACTTTGACAAGATAGAATTATTTTATTCACTAATCTTATTAACTTGTAAATTAGTTTTTTGACACTGGCTAAATTGTCTGTCGAAATGACGGACAGAGGCCATATATATAAAAGAAGAAGAAGAATTCGATTGCGTTTACTAACAATGTCGCGCAGAAATACATTTTATCAATATTTTACCCCTAAAACCTAGGTAAAAAGATATCGACAGGTGGTGAACGGTCACTGCATTGAATAAAAACAGTGCCGGGCTGGCATCGAACCCGACACCCGACACCCGACACCAACTTATGGTGAACGACGATGACAGTTTGCATACTCTATGGTGATAATATTACATTATTTTATTTTATTAAATTAAAAATTTAAAAAACCCCCGAGTCTTGGACCGATTTTCATCAAACATAGCTAAGAACACTCCCGACTAATTCACCTTTCAAACAAAAAAAAATCAAAATCGGTTCATCCGTTCGGGAGCTACGTTGCCTCAGACAGACACACACAAAAGCACGTCAAACTTATAACATCCCGTCGTTTTTGTGTCGGGGGTTAAAAAGGACATTACAAATAAACTATATAAAGTATTCTATCAGCAATCTAGTTCCCATATTACAAGCTTTACTTAGTTTGAGACAAAAGGGCGTTGAGTGAATATTTATATTTATTTAAAATAATCATGTCTACCAGGTACTACGAGACGGGGTCGATAAGACCCCGTGCGATCGGAGGCTCGAAGCCCCGGGTAGCGACGGCGGAGGTGGTCAGCAAGATCGCTCAGTACAAACGGGAGTGCCCTTCGATCTTCGCCTGGGAGATCCGAGACCGTCTGCTGAGTGAAGGGGTCTGCACTTCGGATAATATACCTAGCGTGAGTATACACCTATAAAGTTGTTAGACGCTGGTGACCAAACTGTAAGTATTAGAAAGGCGAAAAGCTTCCTTTTTCAAGGCTGTTTTCAGTCTGTAGTTTCTCCATAGTTTTCCCAAAAGAGTTAAAAATATTAATTGAAATGTTGAAAATTAAAAAACAATATCCCTTTTTTCGGTAATTAGCATCAGCGTGTCGTTTTATGCAGGCTTCCGCCAACGACTTCGTCCGCAACCCGTTTAATCTTCTTAATTTTCCGGGATAAAAAGTAACCTATGTCTTATTCAGGTTACGAACTAAATGTATTCCGAGTTTCATCCAAATCGGACCAGTAGTTTTTGCGAGAAAGATTAACAAACATCCATACATCCCCATATTAGTAGGATTATATTTGGTCGTTGGCCTCCCTGAAAGTTTATTAGTTACATATTTAAAATAACGTAAAACGCTTTCTAAACGCATTTTTGATCTTTTGTGCGAACCAAAGTAGGTACTCGAAAATGCCTAAGGATCTACATAACGCACAAAAACCCATTTACATAATACACAGGCACATTTTACGAAAACGCCTTTGGGATAAGAAAAATACGCAAGGGCGCTCCGTAAAACACAATGGTACCATCCATACTCAGGATGCTACGCCTTATCTTCCCCTGCACTATACAAGGCTCCCCTTTAAACCCCCTCCACCCCATTTCGCGGCAAAACAATATGACGTTATAACTTTTTTTTTCATCATTTTTTTCCCTTTTTAGACGCCCGCTCCCACCGAGACGTCCTATAGTCGCTCATATTTCTTTAGATGATGTAGATTGCTATTGGGGAAATCGTATTCATATTATGTCTGCAAACTCTTCGCAAGATATATGATTAAGTAAAGTATGGTGCCGTTTATTTGAATCGTATTTGAATACATTTTGTTTATGTCAATTGGTTATCAACCTTAGATCGAACCAACTCCGAATAACGCTATTCATTAGTTTTTGACAAGTTTAAAGTAGAGACGAATAGTATTTGATTAGATTTAGACGAATTCCGTTCGGAGTTCACAAATATTGAATTTTAGTGCTAAACACCGTTATAGGTCACCGTTGTTGGATTTTTCTAAACTAACCTAATTTGACAGCGCTAAAATTATAGCGGTCTTTGTCTTTTCAGTTTATGAGAAAGGGACAGCAACCTTTTTAGTGCTGTCAAATCAGGTTAGTTTAGAAAAATGCAACAACAGAATCGACAGTACTGTTTACTGTATTACGTTTCGCTTGTTTTTCCTTAGAGTTATTATAACTTTAAAAGGTATTAATCCAAAGTGTATGTGTCCAAAAATATGTGTATTGTTAAAACATGAAAATGATTTTTTATCAGAATTCTACTCGCACAAAGAGATCTAAAAAGTACCAGTACAGAATACAGTAAAAATAGTTAGTACTTTAAAACTGGTTACTAGGCAACCAACCTCATCTTATGGTTGCTCTTTACAAACGATCCAACTCTTTCAAGATAAGCGTATAAAAGGTATAAAAGTTAACGTACTGCAAAAAATACTAAACTCCTTAAACTTCTCGAAAAATCCTCTTTACGACTGCCATTCGTCCATTAACACCCTTCGGAGCTTTGTTTAACATAAATTAATTAAGAAATTTGCGCCATCTTTCTGTTGGTGACGGGAATTATTAAAAAAAACTAGCCAGGAACGAGTTTTTATTGTGATCGAGAGCTCTGTACATTACATATCAAAGGGTTTTTCTCTGGTTTTCCGATAAGAATTTAAGATTTACTCAAAATAAGAGGTCAAAAAATATTTGTAGATATCTTATAAATAAAAACAATTTATTTCGTTTTATCATCAAAACAACGAACCCTATAAAGCAAGAATAAGACAGCCGTATAAAGATTTAATGAGTAAGAAAGAGTTAGCTATCTCCGCTCATTCTTGAGAAAATCTAAAAAGAAAATATGAAACGGTTTCGTTATAAAAATTCCTTCGGATAAAGTCTTTAAGTTATCAGGGGTCGTTAAGGGGTGGTATGACGTGAAGGTACAGAATAAAATTATAGTACCGACGAAAATAAGTTTCACTAACGGAGATTTTTTTTTAAAGAACAGAATTTTAAGTAATCATCGTAGAAATCATGATCGATCACCGAATCGTACTCAGAAACACACTTAAACATAAATATAAAGTACTATATTCAGTGACATAAGACTGTTCGTCATTACATTACTCATTGGTTTGTTGTGATGTCCACACCTACGTCTTTGAGTGCGGCTGCACGAGTATATTATATTATCTGTGACCTGTGATAACACTAACAAATTCAGCGATACCTCAAGCCTTAAGAGGCCTAAACACACTTCCATTGGCCATTAACTAGCTCACATCACATCCGATTCACATAACGGCATGCCTCTTAACACTTTTAAAATAGAATTATCTTTCCAACTATATTGAACCGTAATCCATTAAGATAAAGCTCATTTTACTCTGAGATCTAATTCAGAACGATACAGGCAAGCCGGGGAAAGGTGGGTAAAAGAGGGTTGTATCGGGTTATTGTGTTTACGTATATTGTTTAAGGGTGCTTAAGTTTGAATATATTAACGTCGACTTCAGATCGATGGGGTGGTTTATCTCCTTGTATTAATTTAAGACATGAAAATCTAACAAGAGAGGCTTAAGAAAATTTATGTACCTGCCTATAGAGTGTAGTAAAATACAGCTTATGAAAATTGAATATATAGGTACAGTTATCGCATAAAGGTAGATTGTGAAGACAAAATAAGACAAAAAAGCATTATATCCAAAAAAAATAGTAATTTTCAATGAAAGTTCACTTAATTATTACTTAAACTTAAGTACATGTTATTGCTTTAGTTTAAATAAACAGTACACTTTATTTGAAAAGAAAATTACGACTAGTAGAGTATTTTTCAATTCAATAATTTTATTTCAGACAACACATGTACAACATACAGTCCATAATTTAAGAAGCCATAATAACAAGTTAATACAAATGTATTTGCAATAAACACATTATTTGAGTTTCAAATATTATTTTAAGAAATATAAATAAACTGTTATTTAAAAGCTTAAAAAAACAAAAGCTTCAAAGTATAACTAAGCCTTCCTAACGACCTATAACTAAAAGAAGTGATAAACCCCGTTAACAATTTCATAAAGTTTAAAAAACCTGTCATTCAAATATTATTCTTGCATTCACATACTCAAAGTTAGATTTTGACTGACGAAAAGTATAACCAAATCAGATTCTGTGCGCGATGAGATATTTAAAAAAAAATAACTATTGGTATTCTAATTTAGAACTAATGCAACAGCTGTAAAGTCAGTTTTCGATTGTCTCAAAAATATGTCAAGTAGTGTAGGGTAAGTACGAGTGTAGACAGTGTAGTAGGGTCAATTGTAACATGCGTTCCCGTAGCAAATCACTTCCGGGCCACTAAATCCAGGCTAAATTAATGCATTTAGCACGCTCCCCATCCCTTTGACTGTGGATGACAACTTTATTTCATTGTGCTCGATATTTTCTTGTCACTTTTGCGCTGACGCGATTTTTTTTTGTTTCACCGTTGACTTTGACCCGGTCGATGCTTCGTATCCTACTAAGTAATTTACAATATTTTTAAAATGTTTCCAAGTATTTTTCATATAAATTAAATATGAAATCTATAAAAAAAATTCAACTGTAAGCAATAAATATTATCATTGAAAGGTTAAAAAAACAGTACTTAAATTATTTCTGCAGTAAGAATGTTACTCTCCCTGTGACAGTTGAACTTTAGAACAAAATAATTGTAAAAGAAAAGGAAATGTCAGAATAATAGAACAATCCTTCTATCAAACTTTATAAATAGCATGTTCTAAAAGCTGATTTAAAATATCATTACGTATCATATCTTCGATCTCGTGGGGTCTAAATATATCGGTACAGCAACAAATTGTAACAAAAGCAACGGCAAAGAAGATTATCGGAGATGACGCGTGTCGGGCACGTGACGGGCATGTGGTCGATCATAGCCGCTTTACCCTATCATTCCGCAACCACAGAAAACTATACTCTAACTCAAAGCTCGAAAGGCACATTTTAGTATCCACGTAAAAATCCAGAAAAGTCATATAGCAAGATAGGGAAATATAGATTGTATTGTTTAGATTTACGGTTGCATATTCATTGTGGGAGGTGGATGTAAAAGTTGCTCAAAAATAAGAAGTGTTGGAGGGAAATTAATACCACAATTCTAAGGATTTAAGGCTTATATTGTTGAGAGTGTAATCGGAAGAGTAAATAAATATAGAAAATTGTGGCGATTGCTGTCTGACTGTAATTGTAGTGTCATTTGCAGAAAAAGCTTCGGGGAATATTCAGCTACGTGTGTACGTGCGTAGATGTCGAAAATGTATCGATTTATCTATTTATGCTTATTACGCACGCTGTCATTTTACTTTCTAAAGAAAAAAAGGGGATTGAGGCGTTTACTCTGCGTGGGATGATAGAAATTGGTTGAGACATACGTCATACCTGAAGGTGTAGGTAAGTACACCTTCTTTGACATCCCCAAAAGTATTTTTGAATGACCATGCATTTGTATTTATCTCTTTTCAAATATGCCTAAAGTTATGATGACATTATTTTTTTAACTACTTACGTTTTTACTTTTTTATTTACGTGCACGTTACACTCCTTTACTTTGCTTAGTTTGGGACTAGAGGGCGTTGTGTGAAATGTCCATGAATATTTATTTATTATTCTTAGACCGCATCTTCTCATTTTGATATTCTTCTGCAAAATAGGCTACAAATGTGAACCTGTTTTATATGTTCCTTACTTTTTAATCCACGAGCTCCAGTCTCCGTGTCTCCTACGACGTTTTGATAAAATCTTCAACAAAATACATATTTATATCCATTATAGCTAGGTATATTGTATAAGTAGGTATATTCCACGTGTCTCGCCGCAGGGAGGCAGTTTATTGGATAAAGCCTTGTAATTAACTCGTTGAGATTAATCGTAGAGTAGCATGACACAGAACTCACCCTCATGAAAGAATGTACGAGATTGTGGAGATGTCATGAATTAAAACGATGATATAAATACTTCAGTACTTATTTATGATGATCAATAAGAAAATACTCTGCATTTGTGACCACATTAGGTCACCCGTGTTTTGCGGGAACTAGAAAGAAACTATACCACATACAACACAACATGTAAAAAGAAGTAAATACTTACCTTAAATAGCTACTAAAACATTTGATTATATAAGTGTGCAAAGAGGACCGGGCTCAGCGGCGCGTCTTGGGAAAGACGTACGTCCAGCAATGGACTGATGTTGATAAAGACAATGAAATATGCAAAAGAAAAAAACTAAGAACAACTGACTGAGCTGTGACAGGCGTCACAGCTCAGTCGGTAATAGCTCTGCCTTCCGTGCTGTGGGTCGTGGGTTCGATCCCTACCAAGAACAAACATTTGTGCGTGGTAAACATTGATGTTGGTTCTATGTCTGGGTGTTACTATGTATTATAAGTATGTATTTACAAAAAAAAAAAGTATATAAGTATTCTATCAGCCATCTAGTTCCCATATCACAAGCTTTGCTTAGTTTGGGACTAGAGAGCGTTGTGTGTAAAGTCCATAATATTTATTTATTTATTTTATTTATTTACCTTCTGGACCGAAGTACGTATAATATTATTATGATTTTAGGTCATTTAAATTATACTTTCTAAATAATTTACTTAAAGAATACTATAGGAGGTGCGCGTTGATGTCTTTTCAATGAAACTATATTTATTACTATCAAAAAATTAAAAAAAACACTACTATTGAGAAACAAACTAAATATTTTTTCACAGTGTATTTTAAACCAAGGTTTTTTAAAAAGCGTGAACCACCAAAGGAATATATAGTTGTAACCCATAATTTTTTTTAAATAGTTACCAGAAAAAACGGATACAATTACTTCGGGTTATAACTTTAAAAAAAGTTTAAAAGTTCTAGTTAAAAGAATTTTTTACTAGGGTACTAAAATATTTAGGTTTTAATTTAAAAATCTACAAAAAATGTGTAGTAAAATATGGTAAAGCGACTTCTCACTAGGCTAGGGTGAGAAGCGAAGCGGCATAAGTACCGCTAGCCACGTGCGCGTTAAGCCGGGATATGCAATTTTTGTATTATCCCTACTTATTATTATTGCTCTACACTTTTAGATGATATTAACAGTTTTATTGGATATTTTATTACCTACAAAAAACTACTTGTAAAATAATAATTTGAGTAAAAATCCTTTCACCAAGCATGGCCCGATAAAAGTGAGCTAAAAACAACAACATGGCTGCGGATGGCGACACAGCAGTGCCAGCTCAAGTTGTGCATCTTTATGTTCCG
This sequence comes from Gandaritis pyraliata, assembly GCA_947859175.1. Lineage (NCBI taxonomy): Eukaryota > Metazoa > Arthropoda > Insecta > Lepidoptera > Geometridae > Gandaritis > Gandaritis pyraliata. The sequence goes on along the minus strand of OX401869.1, from coordinate 3,658,001 downwards.
GTTGCGTCACATATCCTCATAGAGTTCTTACACTACAGCTCCTACTATATACTTTACTAGGGTTTTTACATGGTATCATAAACTTTGAATAACATGGTCTAGAACTAAAGCTACTTTCAGATCTTGCGATTCAGACGTCATATTTCAAATTAAGTGCACATCATTTAGAATTTGTACACGGAGGGTGGTCGAGAGAACTCATCCTGCATATCGGTTTATTTATAAATAAATCATTGGTCAAAATAAATAGCTTCCAATGTATATCTGCCTGTTAGGCTGTGAGTTAGGTCAGTGTACTCGAGCCTAGTAGATTATCTAACACGGTAGATGCGTCGTTCAGATTGCTTGTATTAGCACTAAATCCCATCAATCCCGTCAGCTAAAATGACGCCGAATCACTCTAGCAAATTGTACTGATAGCAAAACAAACAGCCAGTTTAAGTTTTCTTTTAAGAAGACACATCGAATTTACTAATAGTGTTGTGTGCATTATATGCTGTCAAAACATTTTCTTGTGTTTTTTAATAAGATAAAATAAATCTCCCAACGGAAAAATTCTTGCATACCAGCTAAGAAACTGGTTACACATGCTAGCAAAGCTACAAACTATTAGTTTGTAGCTTCATTTTTAACCTTAAGGTTTAAACCTTAAGGTTTAAAAATATAATTTCAAGAACTGGTTTATTTTTGTGCTAACGTAAACAATTTTTACCAGATTAAATCAATAAAAAATCGTATTAATTGGTTCAGTTCTTGAGTACACTCTCGCAATCAAGAACCGGTCTATTTTTTTGTGATAAAGTAATTTTTTTATCAATTTAGACAATATAAAAAAAACTTAATTATTGGTTCAGTCCTGGAGTACACACTTTGCACTTGTTTGATCCTGTTTTTGCGTATTAATTGTTTGTTTGCTTTTCAATAGGTATTTGTTTTGCGGACAGTACAGTCTCCCCTGGTCGGGCGATATTAAATGGCGATACCATCAGCTGATATTAGATAAGATAGCGTTACAAACAACTAAGGAAACATATTGGGGTGATCGAATTAAACCATTTCACTCGAAGTTCAAACAAAGCTGAATTTCGGAAGCACAAATTAGTTTTTTTTGTGCAGATTTTATGGTACGATTTACCATTTTCGTTCGTTCTTGAAGTTCTAATTTTTTTTTATAAAAATTCAGACATTTTACTTTTTTCAAATCAGACATTTTACTCACCAAAAAGTTAAATCCGGACCAGAAACTTAACCAGAAAAACTAGACCACTCTTCTAATCAAGGAAAGAACTTCTAATTCAGATTCTAAAGAAAACCTAAGTACCTTAAGATAGGTAACGTTAACCAGTTTTAGTCATGTTTGGCACATTGTTGTCTAGAATAAAATATGTAAATTGCATAGAGGCTTTTCACCATACTACCAACACAGTTGTTGTATACTCGTTATTCATATTACCAATTTATTTATCACCTATTTAAACTTTAAACAAGTGTAGTTTAGCTTAAATCTCGTTTATACACGGTGGGGTGACCCCGCATTCAAATGAACGCATATGTTCCACGTTTTACGCACTCTCATTTTAATCCACTGTTTGGATGATCGCTCATTGAACAGATTCATACACACAAAAAATAGTGTACAAGAAGTGTAAAATATCATGTTTTATTTAGTTTTATGTGGTTTTATAATATAATTGGAGCGTATGCTACACTCGATTTGTAACTTTTGAGATAATCATAATAAAGTAAAAATTTAAAAGTAAATTTTTACCAACAAAACGAAAATTACGACTGATACAGTAAGTATTTACAATATTTATAATATGTACAAAATACACATGAAGCAGTTGAGCTATCTATACACCGTTGCAAAGGATTTATAGATAGCTCAACTGATCCAAAGCAGTAAAAAAAATTATATAGAGAAAATTGAACATACTTCTTCAGGCTTTGTCTATTATTAGATTCGTTTTAATTTACAGTGACTGGCAATACTGTAACTTATTTATTTTCAGTCTAATATGCTCACTAAATCTTGTAAAGTTCGTCACTGACCAAAGTTATTTGAATACTTTAAGGGCGGCTTGCACCAGAATCGCTAAACGCGTTTAACTCTTAAATAGTATTTAGCGAGTTGTCAAGTCATACAAATACGTCAGATTTAAATCGATTTAGCTGTTAAATACGTTTAGTGATTCTGGTGCAAGACGCCCTAAATGGCATACCTATTTAAATGTATCTCTCCTATTGCTCTCATTTTAAAAGTTATATGAAATCGATACAACATTCTCACAACGTTCTCAGCTGCAATCAATGGGCAACTTCTAATATTTTTTTTATGCATAATTTCTAAATCTGTCACAAAGTCAGCAAATAGAAATATTCTGAACGAGTCTGCCAAATATTTCGCGGTGCGAATCGACTATAGACCCCAAATATTGCAAACAAAAATTCGTAATTTCTCTTAGCTCGGATGAAAATTAATTCAGTCAGGAATAACCTTAGGTACACCAAACGCAGTTTATCCCAGTACCTAAACCCGGCATCTTAGTTACTATTTACTTGTTGAATATACGCAAATATATTCAAAGTGAGTTCGACTGAAGGCATTCTCAGGGTGTTTCCAGCTGAGTTCACTTCAAACGGGCCCTACAAGCTACAACGGTCATAATCAGATGTTTAGGCTTCTTTGATAACCGACATTAGCGTCTTTTGAGGAATTTAATTTGTCTTGTTTGAACTTGACGGATGAAACAGCAACTAACAGCAATTTTTAAGACAAAACGCTTTGCGGTCCGCGGTATATACTAACGTTTGAATTAAATAACCCGAGGTTACATTAGTTTTGAGACATGGTTTTAGATTTATTTATTGCACACATGTACTATCAGCAAAAGTTCTGCCTTACCACCTTAAGAGTGCATTTCCTGTAAACCGACTAGCCGTTCATTTTTGAATACCAATAGAAGCTAATTATTTCGGGTGTTAAAGTTATGAAAATAATGGGCCGTCATAAAAATAAATAGATGTTTAGGTCTCTGGTTGGTCAAAATAAGAAGACAAAAGAAAAAGGCGACATTTTGCCGATAGTACCTACTGTAAATTGTAATTCACGTGTAATCACGTGTGTAGTCGGCTCACAGAAAATGCACCCTTAAGGTGGTAAGATGGAACTTTTGGTGAAAGTACTTTACAAAATATGGACCCCTAGATCTTAGTGAGTAGTTACTTAGTAGATTTTGAATGAAATCTATCAGATAATCAATAAAATTTGTTTTAAATTTGCGTGAGTAGAATGAAAAGATCTATTCGCTATTGGTATGGAGCACAGTAAATTTAAAAACAGCAGATTTAAGTAGCTGAAAAGCTTATGCTTAGGTCATACAATACCCATACAATTAAAAACTTTTTTTATGTTTGTTACCTCAGAACTCTGTCATTTAGGAACCGATTTCAAAAATTACTTTTTTATCTGAAAGGATATACTTCCAGATTGATCCCATTTCATTTTCATCAAAATCGGTTCAGTAGTTTGGGTTATAAATAGAAATAACTGAAAAAAATATGCCAACCACGTGCACGGAATTGCGTATTTTGCTTTCCTGTGACTTTTAAGTGATGTTTATAGTCACTAGAACATTTCCGATGAACTGTCATCATCATCATCATCATCTTCTGATGATGAAGCTGGTAGTCGAATTGAAGTCAGTTTTTCTAGTTTTTTAAATTTATAAATTATTGCCAAAGACGCTGGAAATAGATAATATCTCATCCCCACTTATTACATTAGTAATAAGCCCACCTTAGATATGATATAGCAATCACAGTTATATGCATAATACGAATAAGGTTGATTTACGTATGTGTGATTTGGTTATGTAGCTCACAAATTGCCCAAACAATTTAATTGCCAGAAATCTTTGGCGCCACGATCAAAGTCAGTAATCCCGGTGCGCCACAAAGAGCGTTATTGCACATTACCTATTTGCATGTGTGCAATCATAATCGGCTAGTAGTGGAAGCTGGAATCAGCTGCCTGACCGCCAAGTTTAAAAATGTTGGAGTTCAAAAAGTTTGGTCGTTTATTATTAAAACTTATATAGGGGGTAATTATTAGTTCTAATTTATCAAGTTTAAAACATATTGCACTAACCATGTAAAATATTCTACGAAAGTTATTGATATCCATCATCTACGTTTGGTGGTCAGATCGCCAGGTTGCTATTAGGCAGACCAAAAACCAGTGTGTTGCAGGCGTCCGTAGGCTACGGTAACCGCTTACTATCAGGTGGGATAAATTACCTACTTAATTGAAAATATAGGTTGGCGTAGCGGGTGCTACGAAAAGCGTAGAACTCCATATCTCGCTTGTAAAATTCATGTTTTTTTTATACTACTTAATGATGGAACAAGCTGATGGCCCACCTGATGTTAAGTGGTAACCACTGCCTATAACAACACATTTTGCCTCACAGGGCACGTCTTTCGAACACCGTATAATCGAATCGTATAGAAATCTCAAAGCGATTTTACAATAATTTCACAGATGTCATTCGCCCCTTGTATCATCATGATCATCCGTACTTATGGATATGAATCTGAATCATTGCAGTACCCTCTCGTTAACATGAATTATGACCATAAAGTACCCCACACACAGTCGGACATCTATAGCCCCTGTTCGATGCCAAATGACGTGTCGATGTATTGTCACTTTTATAATTTACGAATGTGGTAACGCTTTAACAGGGCTGTCATAGAGTCGTTTATTTTTAATAGGGTTGGCCAAACAAACAGTTTATTCGTTTTAAAATACGTTACTCGTAGAAAACTGAGATAAAAAAAAATTACACATTATTTTTTGCGTAAACGTAATCTTTTTTAAACACTCATACGTATTACGTACTTAGTGTAGATTTCACCAACTCCGAATAACAATATTCTTTAGATTAAACTATTTCCGTCTCTGTTTTTGACAAGTATAAAGTAGAGACGAATAGTATTTTATCCGACGAATACCGTTTTTTCGAGTCTGTGTAAAATCCAGCCTTAATCTTAAAATAAATCAAATAATTTTTGAAAACAATTACACCTATAATTGTACCTATAGCACGCGTTAAGCATTGGTTACTGGTTAACATGAGGTGAGCCATCAGCTTGTTTCATCATAAAGTTGTATAAAAAAGCACATAACACGTGTTTTCTTATACACTAAAAAAGAAGAAACCATTGCATTACAAGTAATTTATGCCCCGTATTCTGAGACTCGTCAGATCAACAGCTTCATCTGCACCTTGACTGACAGACGCGAGGGAAAACCACGACACATCTCAAACCGACAACCCTATGCATAAAGATGCACCACTAGGGATGACCTCCCCGGTGGTGCATCTCTTTCACTCTCACAGAAATATCTGCTATCTCTCTCTGTAGATATTTATTATAATTTTATGCGATGCCCACGGTATGCAGTGTCGCTTTTGTGTATTAAACGATGTACTTGTCAACGTACTGTAGAGGGTGGTAAACTGGTAACTATGATGAATATTAATGTATTTTTTCGACTGATTTCGTTAATCTGATTGCTTAGTGTCAGTTGTCTGTAATTACTGAAAGCCACAAGTATTCATGTTACAATAGGGTTCGGCTTACACTTGATTTGATGTTATCAAAGTTACAATAGTTATATCGTTTTGAAATTGGATTTATTTAAAATTTTTACAAGATTCGGTACGCAGAGGAAGGCTGAAGAAGAAATTGTTGGATTGTGTGAAAGAATAATATGAGAGGAGACAATTCAGAGTTGACGAAGAGTGAGTGGAAGAAGACATGTGCCGACCCCACCTAGCGTGGGATAAGGGCAGGGGAATGATGACAAGACAAGTCACACTGTGATTTGATGGGAAATAATTACCTTATTAGGTAACTGTTACTCGTTGTAATCTTTTTTCAGTAGTCCCAATGACCCACACTAGTTTTAAAATTGCGACTCGTTGGGAAACTATCATATTTATTTATCTGCTCTGCCAATGACTTTGTAATTCAATACTTCCACAGTGAAAACCACATTTAAATCAGTTCAGCTAACAGGAGTTTTAAGTTCAAGTACCTAGTTATGAAGAGACACGTATGGATAAAGAACAATATTAAAATAAAAATTAATAACTGCTGGATAAAGAAACTGGTGATGTTTTGGCTTATAAGAATCAAGATTAGAATAGCTAAGTTTTCAAAGTCAAAGACAAAAATCTTTTTTTCAATTAAATCACAAGGATCACTTATATTTGTCTTAATTAAGTGATTCTAGGTGCCAGTTCCACGCGACCAGAGCCTAGTAAAACGGGCAAAAAAACTACTCTGGTATGTTTTTTTTTATGATCCTTCGTACAAATAAACTTCCATGCTCAAGTATGTATTTATATTTTAATACAAAAGTATGCCTAGAAGTATACTTTTATTTATAAGCAACAAAAGTATTACGATAGTCAAAGTTGATGTCAAAATATGAAATTGAAACAAACGTATTATTTTCAAACGTTCTAAATATGAAAGTGTCAAAAAATAATAAAAACCGTTGAAAAAGTTGTCATTCGGAATCACTCGAGCGTCTATCCCCGTGCCAATAGTAATAATGCACTATTATAAACTTTTATTAATAATAATAGTGACTTTTATTGTTATTAAAATAGGAATCATTACTGTTCGAGCGATACCGGTTCGCCAGACAAACACAATTGACTTTTGCCATTTGGTTGGGTCTCAAAGATGTAGGTATTTAATTATATTGACCCTACGTTTATTTTAGTTCATTATTCTGACATATTTTACAATTCAACTTTTAAATATTTGGTGGAAACAAAAAACTTCACATTATTTAAAAAGTTCAGGCAAATCAGTCTATTATTATAGTTTATCCGAATACACGAATACTGAAAATAAATGTTTTAACGATAGTATTATATTAATTAAGTAGACGCTGAATAATAGTTAAATAATACTGTTGTAGTGAACATACACTGAACATAGCTACATATAGGTAATAATAAAAATAAAGTAGATTATCACCGTGTTTGACTTTCAATCATCGAATAATTTCATTGCAGTTTTATAACCGTGAAAATCAGTTAGTCACCCGACAACCCTATTATTTCTTTCAATTCAAGCATAAAGCTACTTCCCATTTTCGACCCTATTTTTACGATCCTAAGACATAAATCAGCAAGCAATTTTACGCCACACGCCTGTCCGAAATTTTCAAGGATTCCACCATGAATTTTACGAAAATGTCCGGAGCGTCAAACGTGTGAGCGGAAAAATCGGAATATCGCACTTACCTAGTTACTATTTACGAGTGTCGCAGTCGTACGCTCTAGTGAATGTTTACACGTGTTTTGCGCTTGACCGAAGATGGCAAATAGGCAAAATATTATGCGTAGAATGTCTTACGAAGTCAAAATATCTATTTCGTACATAATCTTTCAGAATAATAATTCAATTCAAATACAAATAAAAAAAAAATTTAATCGAAAAATCGAAATGTCAAGTCTATAGCAATCTCGTTCGAGATTTAAAAATAATCAAGGTCAACGTGCGCCCGTTAAAAGTAAAACAACGTGTTCTAAATTCAAAATAAATTACATTAAAAACGTTCCGTTCCCAGCGTGTACCTATCAAACGGTGCCGTAAGTATGAAAGGTGCCCCCTAAATACCGGGTGAGGCGAAGCGCGAAAATTATCTTATATTTGTTCAGACGCCGTGAACGCAGGGCGAGAATACTTTTCAATAAGCTTAGAGAGCGATTTTTTTTATTTTGCGAGACCCATCTTGTAAAGCACGGCGTAAAACGAAACGCGCAAATAGAGGGTACTCTATTGATCGCTGCTCTCTGATTGCTGTGCATAGATTGATTGCATATTTCATTTACTAACAGGTTGTATGTAATGAGAAGGATACTGTTTAGTTTAAAGATATTGAGATGCTGACAGGATGGCTAAATGGATTACGAGGCGAACAACTTCATAAATTATTAGTCATGGTCAAAGAAACTTCAGCATTGAAGTATATTTCTTATTAAAAAGGATCATACGAAAAAACTCTCTCTGGTCGCGAGGAGCTGGCACCTAGAATCACCTTGTTATATTAAACGATTCTATATGATCCTTGTGATTTTATTGAATAAAGAATTATGACTATTATATAATTTAAGTAAAAGTGATCATCATAGAATGTATTGTCAAATATTTTGAACAGCCAATACAACGAATTTTATGAAATACCTACACAAGATTTTTTTATAAAATTCGTAATGGTAGAGTGGGCAAAGGAGGGCTTTCACTGTATATTATTTTAACTTTGACATTAACAAAAAATTTCTGTTGAAATATTAAAATATTCACGTTTAAAACCAGTTGATGTTATTGATTCGATTTTTCTCTCAACTTATTTTCGTAACCGTTTGAGTAAAATCTTTACCTCACTCGCGATATTTAAAGTGAAAATAAAAAGCATTGCATTGTCGAGTACAGGAGGGTAGCCGACAAAAGACGACCTGCTGGTTCTATTGTGTGCCAAGTCGGCACTTAGCGAGTCAATATTTTTGGTGACTTTCTCTCTTCCAATGTATTCAACGTTTTGCAAGTAAGCGCGCAGGGCGCCTAGCGTTCAATGTAGGTACGAAAGTGCGCATTTTTGCGATATTCACTCTTTTTTGTCTCATTGTTTATTTCGTCTGTCGACTTTGTTTTCGATTTTTTGCTAATGAATTAATTGAAGTGGATGCTGTGAGGATTAATAAGTACAAAGAGTGAGGAGTAATCAGTCAGATTGGTACCTTTCTATCAGATTTTGTAAAGATATTTTTACGTGGGCGTTACTTACCATAAAAATAGGTAAAATAATGTTTGGTTTCGAAGCTACATAGACAGACATAGACAGGCATCAAAATGGTTATTAGATTTTATTTGTTTACTAACTGTTGTACAAAACCACACATTATTTATTGTACTTAGGTCAACTGCCGATTAATAATAGTAATCCAAAAACGTGTGTGCTCAAGCCAAGATCGTGTTACTTTTGAAATAAAATACCACTGACCCTTGGAATATTTAGCACCTCATTCATAATCTCATGAGAAAATAAGCCCATAATTAAATTACTTGAAGCTGCGTATCCAAACAAATAAATCAACGGACAAAAGTACTTTATGAGACAACAATCGAATATAAAGGACGTGCACCGCCCCGCCACGACCACATCGAGAACGCCTCTAAGAAAAAAAAAATAAGATGACAGCAGAAGTCAAAATGCAGTTTATTTATAATTCAGTCGATTCCCACGATTCCGATTTTATTTTAATTCTCGATTTCTATTGTTGGTAATCAAAGAAATGGGTCAATATTAAGGAGCTGTTCATTGTTTGATTGGGAATAGGTTGTCAATACGTTGTGTCGCTGCGGGGGGCGTGTGTTGGGTCCTTAAGACCATTGAGGTTGAGGTGTTGTGTTGAATGGTATTCGGAATCAGTAGAGTGAAATGATATGCACATTTATTAGGTGCATTCTCATAGCATTGCATAGAGTCTTAGGATTACGAATAAAGGTATTGATCGATAAACTAAACTTGTTTGGGAAGTAAATTAAATTTCAACATTATTGACATACATAATCGGTAACGAAATAATTTCGGCTTGTTCCATCATTAGAAAATATAAAAAATTAAAAAAAAAATTGTAGCATACCACCACTTATCTATCAAATGTTTTTTTTCTGAAGTTAAACAAGCGCTATGAACCATGAGTTGTTTATAATTAAATAATAATATTGTCTGACAGTATCATTATTTTTAATGAAAACAAATGCCGTAATACTTGGATCACGTACTTATCTAGTAAAGTAAAGTGCCGTGAAAATTATATCGTTCAAATAAAAAGGTCATTTTCTGTGTAAAGAAGTATTTCGGTAGCTCATGCAGTTTTTTGTAATGAGGTAATCTCTACTACTCTACTGCTTATGGTTTATTGCTTATACGAGTGAAAAATGTAAGTAGATACAATCTAATCTTTTTTATCGCAATTAAACCCTTGCATTAACTTCAAACTCTCATGAGTAAGCCTACCTGTATTTAAAACCAAATTACGAGTCAATGCACCGTGAGCACATCTTGAAAACCACAAAAAATCGCATTTGGATCCAATCGTACGAAATGAGTCCATTGTCCTTTGACATTGTTTAAATCCGGTCTCAGAGAAAATTCATTGCAAACATATAAATATTTTTCAATGGGTTATTTACTAATTGGTGGATTGGTCGAGTACAATCATGGTATCGTTGAAAACGAATGAATCCGACTGTGTGATTCGGATTAGAGGACTGTTTACAGGTCCTTTTGGTTTTATTTTTACATACTGCAACCCTACAGAAGGTTTTACACATGGCCACACTTGCGCGGCTGGCTTGGTTGCTGGGTGTTTCCGCGGTATTTTCAACTCTAGCTACTGTAAAACATTTTCAGAATTTTTTAAATAAATACTAGTTAATTATCATAATTTATAATAATAATAACTTACATAAGATTATAATTTAAGACGCACTGTCTCTGCAAACGTACCTAATGGTTTTTGTTGTTTTTTATGCTATTTTTTAATTCGTTCAATTTATGACTTCCGGTCAATCAAGCAACTTTTTAAGGAAACAAAGATCAATTAGTGTTTTAAGAAAATTAATAACAAGAAATTAAAATGAATAAACATCTAATTGGCTCGAACCATTGATTTTACGAGATGACATCTTGTTAAAAATTTCCATTTCATTTGTGAGCAAAGTTCAACCCTTCTAAGAAATATAATATTTGCTCGGAAACGACAAAGTCTGACTTTTAATCACTTAGATACTACAACTTGTTATTTTTTCAATTGAAAACATTTTAAGTGCTGATATTTCTCAAACGTTCAATCGAATTGAAAAATTAACACTGTGTAAATTAATATAGATCAAATAAAACATTATTCTGTCGAACTTATTATATTTTTTTTGTAAATGTGTTATGTTATAAAACTTCTAATATCATAACAAAACTAAATCATAGACAAAACGCAAAACAAAAAAACTTTTTCGAACGTGGCACGCTTTCTCGCTCCATCGGGCATACCGTCATCTGCCAGTCAAGGCAAGGCGCGGACCACCGCGCGGCCGCGTATCACGTTACCTTCTATCGTCTTACGGCCTTCCTGCCCTACGTCTAAGTTACGTACCATGTCCGTTTCGCGCGCTGTCATATGACAGTGACAGTTGGTGAACCATGGGACTTTTTCAGTATGCCATGGGTGGGCCACAGCAGCTTGAATAGTCATTTTGGGAGGTCTAGATCAGTTACTTCCTCAATTTATTGTAACTTTACATTCTTCGATTCTTTATTTTGTCTGTTTTAGGAACTTTCACACGATTTTTTAATGTCATTTAAAAGTCATGTCATGTTTGTTTGCTTAGCTTGGGACTAGAGGGCGTCGTGTGAAATGTCCATGAATATTTGTTTATTTACATGAAACATTTTTATTTTAGATCCTAAAATAAAAAGTCACGAAAATCCCAATATTTTGCACATTGACCTTTACAGACGTATTAAACATCAAACAATCAATTCTCTGAACCAAATATTAAAAATCAAACAAACGACTGTCACATCTTTCTTAAAATCCCTCGAAGCGCGACAAAGGTCTCAAAAATAAGATTAATAATCATTTATTGCACGCCTTTCCGATTCTGTGTCGTCAGCGGCTCGGTTCCCTTTGCCGTAAACACAGGATCATGTCTCATCGAGCCTGTATTATAGCGGTGAAATTATGAGATATTTTTAGTTATCGACATTTTGATTTCATCAACACAACGTTTAGAAAATTTAAAATTAGCTGGACGACTTTTGAAATTTCTCATTTCGTTAGATTTTTTTGGGTTAGAAATCGAACATTTGATATGGTACCCGCTCTGCGTATAACAAAGCATTACATAGCACGTCCATTGAGAACTTGTCCTAAAAGGCATTGCACTGCGTTCATCATTTTGAAATGTAAAGGTATTAGGTATTTTTTTCGTCTTGAAATATGTTCCTAATAGGTTTCTACCAAGAAAAAAAACCCTATTTCAATAGCAATCTATTAGGTAGATTATATTATCTATTTCCTCTGTGCCTATGTGCCAAAAAACAGACAACGAAATATTTTCCTACCATAAAATATGTTCCGTTTTTACCTTTGACAACAGAACTTTAAAATTCGAATATTATACAGACAAAGGGTATTGATATTTCAAAATTGCCACCAGGTTTCCTCCATAAACCGCGTGCTCCGTAACCTGGCCGCGCAGAAGGAGAAGTCCAACAGCCAGCAGTCACCCTCTGACTGTTCAACTCCAGTGTACGAGCGACTGCGACTGCTCAGCACGCCGGGCGCGGCGCCCAGCTGGCCGCGACCACCATGGCCGACGCAGATCGATACCCGGACACCACCGTACCAACTGCACAGCCTTAGTCCTGGCCCTCAGGCGATCGGGTGCAATGGAGACATGGGCGGGATGAAGAAAGGTTAGTACTATGGTGCTATGCTACTCCGCCCGCTAGCCTAGCTTCCGCTCGCGATTTCGTTCGCGTTCCGTTTGATCCTGTTCATTTTCAGGGATAAAGAGTAGTCTGTGTATTCCAGGATACGAAAGTAAAATCGGACCCGTTGTTGCAACGTCTAAACATCGACGTTTATAATGTTAGTAGGAAAAATAATCCTTTATTCTACGCAAGGATTACATAAAAATCTCTATCTTTATAGAACAATAGGCGGTCTTATCGCTGAGAGAGATTTCTTCCCGTAACATGAAAAGTAACAATTCATTGTAGACCATTTTAGTAACTTTGGTAATTCAAAATGAAATGTAACTAAAGTACTTGTCTACAAGGATCATTTTCAAAGGTTTGGCTTTGCGTCAACGTGAAGAGGCATTCTTACTTGTCCTATTCAAGGTCTCTCATACCAATTAGTTTTATTTATACAAGTAGAAGAAAGTCGGAAACTTATAAAAAGAGTTTAGTAGAGTAGAGTTATTGTGCATGCATTAGCTAGGTACATTTGTGTTTATACTACCCACATTGGTTAAATACAGTGGTCCCAACGTCCAACGGGCATAATCGATCCATGTATCAGACGAGCGAAAACCGCATAATAAAACAAAAAGCACACAAAATGGCCAGAAATCCGCAACAGCCGGTCACACTGGCAGCGCAACAAAACTTTTTTCACCAGCATTTTGATAGTCGATTTGCGACTCCCCCTCCCCACCCTCCACCCCCTTAAGGGTGGGGGGCCCGCCTCCGGTACCGTCAAAAACATTACCCTGCCCATCCGCTTGGAAGATTTAATTTTCATTTTTATCTCAAACATCCTCCTTTGTAGTGGTATTCTGTATCCAATTAGGTGGCTTTGAGATTTTTCTGGGACTCCCACAAACCGTTTGGAGTTATGGAATTTTTAATTTCGATCTCTCAAACCCATTAGGAGCGGGTGCGTTGAAACAATATTAGCTTTGCTTATGCGGTATTCCGGCCTAAGCTATTTTAATAATAGGTAAATTGCTTTTGGTTTTTTTTCATACAGCGTTTGCACTTTTATTTTTTTTTATCATTTTTATACAAAGAAATCAATCGTTATAAACTTATAACGAGTATTTTAATACGTTTATATTTAACCACACTTATTTAAAAAAAACTAAACATCTCCGTGTCCAGACAACAGGAAAGTGAAAATGGCTACAAGTAATCACAATACTTTTTTCCCAAAAAAGATCCCGTTTTAAGTTTTCTGCAGTAGTATTTTTACACCCTGGATATCAATGAACTGCCTGACTGATACAGAGTGGATGAATCGTGATATTTCACGAAATAATTCGACAAGACATCTCTTCTTAGGACTAGGCGTCGGATCTCTAGATAGATAAATAGAAAACAACTTTATTGCACACACAGAAGAAAGAAATTACACGAAAGAGAAAAACATAAAAAATAGAGAGTACAATGGGCAGCTTTATCGCTAAAAGCGATCTCTTCCAGACAACCTTTGGATGGACAGGAATGATGTAAAATATAAAACGGCAGTGTGCAAAATTTTAAACCTAATAAAATTAAAACAAAAATATCCAATGTCCTATAGATATTTCAAGCTACACTTATGTTTTGACTGAGCTTGTAAGAATTAGGGCCAACGCACATCTATCGACAAAACTGTTTTGTCGCGTACTTAGTGACGTGAAAATAAATTTTCTGTTATAACGAAAACAGCATATGATGAATGCTTCCTCGTCATATGCTGTTTTCGTTGTAACGAAACTCACATCAATTGACACGACAGTCTTTTCTCAAGTATGTTTACCTATCTATTATAGCATTGTTTAGTACCTACCTATTAAACATTGCTTTAAATACGCACATACCTAGAGAATGAACTGTGTTTTTTAATAAATAAGAATATAAAGTAATTATGTAGTTTACTTAATATTATTATTAAGTACTTAGGATGATTCTCATTAAATAAGCAAGTAACGAAAACAGCAAATAAAAAGAAGCATATCGTAACTAAAAAAGTTTTACTGAGAAGTTTCACATCACTAACTGTTCGACAAGACGTTTTGTCTTTGGTTTGCGTTCTCCCTTAAACACTACACAATACGCAATTTTAGATGTGGAACGACACGGGGTGCGGATCGTGTACTTACATACTGCGTGGTTTCACTTTGGGCCAATGTTCAAACAGTTTTGTTCGAACATTGGCCGTTCAAACAGTTCAAATAGGGCCAACAGTTCAAACAGGGCCAATAGTTCAAACAGGGCCAATGTTTTTGAGTGTTTGACAGATCAGGGCCAACAGTTCAAACAGGGAAAATGTTTTGAGTGTTTGACAAATCAGCCGGTTCTGTGCTTATTGTTGAATTGAAGAAAGTTCTGTTGAACTCTGCTCCGTAGTCCAACTCAGGAGATTGTACCAGCTGTTTGCAACGAGAGTTCTTGCCCGAGGCTCCGCTTTGTAACTGTTTGCTGTTTGCCAATTACTGTGCCTTTGTGTTGGGCATTACAATGCGCGTGAAGGTTTGGACACATGTAAACAGTTGCTTTTTATTTTTGTAAGTAAATCGTAGATTCGAAAAAGCAATACAAATCAACAGTCAAAACATAGCAATGAAAATGTAAAGAAAGAGTTTTAAAATCATACCTGAGACTCTATTTAGCAAAACTCTATTTAGCTATATATTCAAATATATATATTCATGGTCATTTCACACGACGCCCTCTAGTCCCAAACTAAGCAAAGTTTGTATATATGGCCTCTGTCCGTCATTTCGATAGACCATTTTGTCAGATCTTCTTTGTAATCCTGCAATTTATTGACACACATACATACCTTCATATAAAAATACGGCTGGTATGTATGTACAGTCCTGAAATTATATTTGTGCCTCGGTCCGCGTAGCGACAGTGATATTTTTTGATACTATTATTAACTTTGAGGAAAAATACGCAGGATCTCAAAAATACCTAATTAGATGAAAATAACAAAAAATCTTTACACGTAGGTAACGAAAAAAACACTCTAAAATCTAACCCAACTTTGAGGTCATTACGGCTCTTGAAAGAGCAAAAAATACAACAGTATCATAGAATTAAAACAAGTAGCCTTTTAAGTACCATATCGACTAACAGTTTAAGTATCCTACACACGTGATAAAGCAGTGTAGCTAATTTTATTTTCACTTCCCCTATCCCCCAGCGAGGGGACTTTATTTATGATGTATCGTGGCGCTATAATGACCCATGATCAATAGTTACTGCATGTCTATTTTGCGAAATAAATGCATTTATCTTTGATTTGTTAGTATATCGCTGCAACAATGGTATCTTTAACGCGAGTCTGAAAAACTGAAAATTCTACCGCAAAGAATGTTTGAATAGATAGAGCTGATAAGTTTTTTTGCAAGTATTATCACAGAATATTATACAAAATTATTTATATATTTAATACTAAGCAATAAGAATTTAGATTATACTTATTATGGTTATTCAGAGTTAATATGCTATGTACTCAATAAAAATTAAATTTACATCTGAGCTCTAGACACTGCAAACATAGTACATAAAAAAAATATGTAAGTATTTTTATTTTTAGTGGAGACTACTCTAAGGTTTCAAGCATAAATTTTTGTATGAAAATATCTTTGCTTGAGTAACGAATTTTTTTTATAGGTACTACTGATTACTGTAAAATAAGAGCCTAAAAGTGAAATGAATACTTTAAATTGATGGTCCGGTCGTACAAACTTTCCCTATCCACAAACTTCTGGAATCACGTAATAAACTTACGAATTTGAATACCGCTCGACTTCTGTGTTTAGTATACTTGGTAGAGTAGAAAAACTTGTATTTCTAGCGCCCTACAAATACCGCATAACGTTTGAATACTAGTTCTTTTGCTTTTCTTATGTCTCTGTCCTTCGTCAAATCGGCTGTCATTTGTTTTGAAGGCAAAATGGTCGACCCACCCTTGGAAACGGATTCCATAAAAAAACTCTGAAAATAAAAACTCTGAAGTCTGAAAAAAAAATACAACCGAATTGAGAACCACCTCTGTTTTTGAAGTCGATTAAAAAGGACTAAAATACTGTTTTGATACATAAACCAATGATATTTGACAATTTTGAATAAGGTTGTTAGAATTAGTTATTGTTCCGAGTTTAGAATTCACCCACAAACAGATAGTTTCAGGTCAAACTTTATACATTACAGTTTCACCGACAAGGTCAAAGAACCACAATGCGGAATAAATCCATTTAGGGGTGAAAACTAAATAAAACGTACCAAATAAAAGAGGGGGGGGACAGATAAAACACTGTGTGAATGAGATAGATATACACTTTCAACGAGACAAAGAGAGAGGCACGACTGTCTGTAGTCCAAGATAAGGTGAAGAAAAATGCCGCTAGATTTCTCCGCGCGACGATGAATGGTTATTATGGGGTACAAGAGCAGTAAATTAGTGAGATCTACGGCCTAGTTGAATATGTATTTATTGGGCATGTGAGTTATGTCGCTTGCGGTCGGAATAGTCACACTTTGTTTGCTGTGTCGTTTGTCTTGGGATACGGAGAAAGTTTGGAGACATTTGGAAGTGTTTATCAAGGTTGGGTGCGAATGGCGGAAAATATTTCCGTTTATAGGTTTCCTTTGAACATAGAAAAAACATGAGTACAGGGTGTCAAAAGTCAGTTCCAAAAAACAGGGCCCACTGATTAGCTAGCTAGTCCTAATTACACAAACCCTAATCAACATACCTACCTACTTTATAAATCAAAATTGCTTTATTCCTGAGGAAGATAGGTTTAGAATTAAGAATGGATGCTGACTTATCTACAATAGGTATTAAGTAATTTATTTTTTACAGAAACACTGAAATCTTGTCAATGTCATAAAACAAATAATTTCAACATACCTCACTCATTAACATTAAAAAAACAATATGTTTAGGAAATAAAATGTTTTATTAAAAAAATAAAAATAATGTAAATCTGTTAGCGAACCTGTTTGAGCTTTTGAGAGTAATTTTTGTACACCCTATAACTAATGATGATGATTGTACAACTTTAGCTACCGAACATCTATATCGGATAATATAAATGAAATATTGGTTTAATATGAATTTTAATGATCGTTTCAGCACTCTCGATTCCCATTCAAAACGCTACTTTATTTTTCCGGTTCATTTAACTGAAACATTTGCATTATTTATTATAATTACAACTATTATATCTATTTACCTTTGCAAAGCTATACTTCGAGATTGCATTTTATAAACTGTCTTTTGTGTTTTTGCAGTTTCTACTCAAATAACTTCAAAAGTACTCAGTGACTCGTATGCTTATACAATGTTCAAGTTTGATTCAAGACTCAAAAATCGATACATTTATGAGCATACGAACCTAAAACTTAAAAAATTACGACAGTATAACGCGCTCTCTGAAGCACGTAAGCGTTTAGACGTAAATGCCAATAGAGGTCACCCATCCAAGTACTAAATCGGTAAAGATTCTACGCCACAAGCGATTCACATGATTATAATTATCCATTCCCAAACTCAAATAAATCATAACTAAACACAAACAGTTACCAATTTATGCCGGATTTTAACCCTAAGATCTATCAAAATAGAAGGGCTTTCAGCGTTAGACGGGTTGTAGGTACATAGTCGGTATATCGGTGTATGTGGCAGATCAAAGGGTCTGCGCCGCGCCCGACACGCTTTGAGCATGCCGACATACCATGTGCTAGAGGAATTTATGTAGTATATAGGATGGATTGTTTTGATAGATAATTTAATGGTAATTAACGTTTATTGGGGCGGTAAATGCTGGTAAGACGTAATGTAGTCAACTTTGCTAACGGCTGTTCAGTTGTCGGTCAAAGACTTTTACACCCTGAATTTAGAATTCAGATATTTATGGTATGGAAAAGTCCTGAATTTTTTCGGTCACATAGCTAAGAAAACCGGTGGTAACCTCGAACGACTGATGGTTACCAGGAAGGTTGATGGTAAGCGATCTTAAAGACGCAGCCCTCTCCAATTGTCTGACCAAATACGCTCAACTAAGGATGCGCTCCACGCCGCCAAAAATAGACGTGGTTAAAAAAATATTCTGAGGGGAAACCACGACCCTCAGCCATGAGGAGCAGCGTTCGACACTAGGAGGATGGTACCCACACCGGAACGGGTGCGGTGTACATAACAGTAGGTATGTGGTCCCTGAAGGATGAAAGGCCCGGGACACACCCAGCCAAAACAGCAATTAAATCCGTCTTCATTACATTTACAACCCTTTCACTACACGGATGGTTAGGGCGCGACAGATCTGTACTTATGATTACGTTATTTACGTTTTAAATAGGCTGTACTAATATTCATGTTTACTCGTAAAAAAAACCCTCCATTCTGGGAGGTTATAATCAAGGTAAAATATACAAGGGGATTTCTAGAATATACCAAGTAAATAATGTAAATATGAAACTGAAAAAAGATATAAAAGGTAGATATAGATAGATACATCTTTATTGTACACTAGGAAAATTGCATACAAATCTTAAAAATTAACTTATCATAGTACAATGGGTGGCCTAATAAGCAAATAATAACATGACCTCATTCAAAGTGAAATTTGTGTTAATAGCTCATTCATATTTTTTGTTGGGTGTGTGGGTTACGTAGGAGCTACGTAAAAGCTACGCTAGTGCTACATAAGATCTACAAGAGCTGGATAGGAGATACGACAGAGCTACGTAATTGCTACGACAATGCTGCTACGCGACAGTGCTACGTAGACGTAGGACATACGACACGGCTACGTAAGAGCTACTCCAGAGCCACCTTTGAATTTTTTGGAAGCCTAAAGTGTAATCTTTTTGTAAATTATATAAAATCTTTTTGTAAATATTTCGTCGATAATATTTTTTATTTGCTGCATTTTATGTAGCTGGCAGACACTGGATGAGAAGAGCCGAAGACCGAGCTCAATGTCGCGTCTTGGGAGAGACCTACGTCCAGCAGTGGATGCGTATAGGTTGATGGTGATGATGATGATGACAGCACACCTACACATTGGAAAAAAAAGACTTGAAAATACAATTATACTATAGGATGTGTATCAATAATTAATAGGATTTCAATTTTTTCAATGCAACGTCTCACAGTCGCACAATTTTCGAGCGAGCGGCCACAAAGGGTTGGGGCCAATAACGCATGAAACAGGATTAAAACATGAAAATGTTCGCTAAAGGGCGGTTTCGTCCCCTCGTTTGTATGGTTTACGTGTAATTATACATGTTAATTTACATGTGTCTAACCGACTAGGACACCCTTTATCTACCTACCTAGTGTATACAGGGTGTAAAGCACAGCTTTTGAAAACAGGGTGCGTATAACTTGACGTGTGTTGAAGTTTTTCGAGTAGGTATTGGCTTTGGAAACGTGATAGTAAAATAGCACTACAATGTTGCCATTTATCCGATCTTTTCTAGTAAAAATTGATTTTTGTTCTCTGAACCGTGAATAAGCTGGTAGAGTTGGTTTTAAAATTTATTTAACTAAATAAGTAGCATAGAATGAAGACACCACTAGAAGAAAGATAGGATGCGGTAGAAAAATGGAAATAACTATTTACATAATACTTTGATTTTTTCATATATTGATTCATACGTAGATAAAGTTGTTTTTGCTATTTACGGCGTAAAATGCTGCTAAAGTAAGCGAAATATACTTACTACATAATATTCATGTTTTTAAATCATATTCCAAAATGAGTGCTTTCAGAAAAATCGAAATCGCACTTGACTTTGGAAATGATCAAAAGCTGCAAAATGCCAAACAAAATGTTTGCTCATAAAGAAAAAAAAAATGTCGATGGTTGCGGAGGCGGTCCCCGCGCGCGTTAGTGCCGCCCCAGTGCCCGCCCACGTACACACACAACATATATCATTATTGTTTCGATATGGCATATTGGAACTTTAATATTAAAATAATTGATTTAGGTTATTAGGTCTTTCCTCTGAATGTGACTTGAAAAGTCTCAGCATTAAACATCTTTATTCTCTCTAAATATACACTCAGTTTGGCGCATTTTAGGTAGGTATAGGTAGGTACTTGAAAATTAAATAAAGTAATAAAATAAATCAGTAGGTCAATCTACTGATTTATTTCAATATAACTTTTTGTACACCAATTGTTTCCTAAACAATACTTTACCATTTCTCAATTTTATTTTATGTTCAATAATTTTGATTAGGTACCTAGCTAATTTAATAAATAACTTGATTGAATTAATCAAGTCCAATGAAACAAGCTATTCAGCCTCGTAATTTAAAACTAATGTTTCGTACTGGCAACAAAACATAATTAAAAACAAAAATGAATTCCAATTTTGAATAAGTAATTTTATTCAGTATGCATCGGGCGTATTCGCTATGGTATCGGTTACACCTGTGTGCGCTGGAGCGTGCGAGCCTTTTCCCGCCGTTTTGCGACAAAATGGCTGACGCGTGACTCAACTCACAATTTATTATTACTCATTCATATCGCTGAATTTTAATGTATTTAAATTAGCGATATCTTCGGTGCATGGAAAGTGAAAGTTTTTAATGGAAAGTTAGCCTTTCGGTAAACAATTAATTTTAGAAATATTTATTCTTAAACTTTGTATCTACCCACATTTTCATCACGAACACATACTCTTCAATAAGTGTCTGCAATAGTATTCATAGGTAAGTAAATGAAATTATTCATATTTTTTGTACCTACAGAGTATTCAATTCTGTAAGAATCTATTAGCTTAGAAAACATTAATGTAAAAAAAAACCCTCGTACTCGTATTTCAAAAATATCTACAGCATTATCTAGATATTGCGGATATCTGAACAAAACACACACACCGAGGGACGGCACGGGGGAATACCGGCGTATGAAATACATGTCATACCGACGACGTTTTTGCGATAAGCCAAGTTTTGTTTATGGTTGAGCCGCCATCTTGCTTTACTTGGCGGGAAAGCGGGAAAACTATAATGGGCTTGGGATGGATTTTTTGAAAGTCTTTAAAATACCCGTAATATTAACATTTTGAATTTGTAATGTAGGTTTCTAACTGAAATCATATTGAATCAGATTTCAACTAAAGTCATTACAGGATGAGTTTTCTAAAAATGCGATTTCCTAACGATAAAGTACTTAGGTAACATAATTCCGTGAATTGACAAGTTTTATACAAACTCTCCACTTTTATTATTGTGCCAAAACATTTCGTGTGGAGTTATCCAGCTCTAAATACCTCGATAGCTCTATATAGGTAAGGTACCAGAGTCCTAGGTCGAAGGGTATATGTTTCAACTTTTCGTACGTAGGTAGTATTATGCAAGTAGGTAGTTCCCCAAATGTGTATTCCCATTAGTTCGCGAATGTGTCGCCATCAGACAGTGAGTGACTGTAAACACATCCAGCCCTGTCTTGTGTATTATCTGATACGAATCTACACCTTCATGAAACATTAATATTTTGCTGACAGATAGGCTCCCGATGTATTATATTTTCACCATCGATTCTCGACTCTGTAACCCCGACATAACGTTGATTTGTTTTGTTTGAATTCGGAGGTGTCATATTCGATGTGGTTAGCGAATGTATTGGTGTTTTCGATGAGAATTGTATTTATTTAATAACTTCTATTTTGAAAGTAGGCAAGCGTAGTGTAGGACGCCTTCCGGCGAGATGGGGCGACGATCTGTGAAATGTAGCGCAAACACTGGATGAGAAGAGCCGAAGACCGAGCTCAATGGCGCGTCTTGGGAGAGACCTACGTCCAGCAGTGGACGAGTATAGGTTGATGATGATGATGATTTTGAAAGTAGAGTCAAGAAATTGATTAGGTATCTACCTACAAACTCTGCTAAAAATAGTAAGTACGTACCACAATTTTGTCAAATTCATTACTCCTTTAGGTGGGGAGCCGTTCCTACGCTTACCTTCCGGGTTGTGGTCATGAATTTTACTTAATTTTACTTAAATTAAATGTATATCCCAAATTTTCCCAGTAGAAACACAAATTAACTTCACGTAAAGCGTTTTGTGACTTAAAAATAATTGCTGCATAAAAATGCCTTGTATAAAAATTCATATGCATTTATCTAGCTAGTCTAATGTATTCAGATTCCTACTTGTAGATAAGAACTCTTTATAACTGTCATCCGTTGTAGCTATAAAAACACTCCAGCTTCCACGCTCCCCTACTACCATAACTCGATTCATAAAAAAAATATTTCATATCGAGCTGTCGTGTTTCAGAATCGTACCATTTTGAAGAATCGGTTCGAAAATCGAATGATCCAATTCATACGTAAGATACGATCTAATACAATAACGCAATGAACGAAATATGAGTACTTTTCATTAGATTACTTATTAAATAAATAAATAGTAGGCAATGTAATTTCAAGGAAACCGCGTAGACGTGCTACGCCGTAGCACAAGTTTTCTACGCTTGCATTTTTGCTCTAACATTTTCTTGAATTTTGTCGAAGTGGCCAATTGTCAGGCCATGCGTACCCACTTATATCTCGTACCGGAAATCGCATAGCCAGTATATTTAGAGAGAACTCAAAATACCTCTGAATTTTTTCAAACAGAATAATGAAACATTTCTTAGTTTTTTTTTAACCTTAGACCTAAGCTTTTCTCTACAGACGGCTAAGCTCATAATTTCATTTTATCTCTAGCCCAGCAAAAACTTCAACAAAACTCCTTATCGAACTTCATTATTGGGCATACATTTTTGAGTTACCGTCATGCAGGGTTACGTGGTAGGCCCGGCCGTTATCGTCAGTTTCCAACTGAACGCGCACGTTACGCTACCCCTCCCCCCCCCCTTTCTACCCTCCCCCCCTTCTCTTCCACCCCCTCCTGCTTGGAGACACCGACTGTGAGATTTTGACACTTGAATGTAATTTAGTGTTTGGTTCGTGCGAAGTTCGAGACATGTTATAGTATTAGTTTAAATAATTTTGGGTTTCAAGGCAAAGTTGATCACGATTCGGTAGTCAATAAAGAATGTGTTTGTTTTGCAGTGTTGGTATTTTTATACTTAGTCTATAAGTCATCCTATCGCCTTCAGGTTCATGTTCACTTTTATAGAACATAACCTACATTATAGACAAAGGTTTGACCGCAATCTCACCTGATGTTAAGTGACGATGCGGTCAACGATGTAGTATGTACCTACATTTGCCTAGAAACCTATTCACTCTTGAAAACATCTAAATTATGTGTTCGGAAACACAACCGAACAAATACCACATATTTTTACTTTTTATTGTTTTGATTTAGAAAAATAATTCTGCGTTTATCGATCTAGGAATAGTAGGTACTACTAGTCCGATGTTAGCGTTTTCTTCTTCTTCTTCTTCGAGTCGATTGGCTCCCATATGTATTTTTTATTATTTAGTAAGTACCTACATGTACCAACTAAATATCCCGTTTTGCCCAGAAACGGGCCACGTCAATGGCATTTTCCGTGGCGTCACACAGATCATTCCGGGTGCAGGTGTTGGTGCATTCTGGGCAAGACAGGAGGTGAGGCATTGTCTGTGGGGCTCCGCAGTCACATTGTGCTTGGTCGGAGTACCCCCATTTTACTAAGTTATGCCTGCAGCGGCCCACCTCACTCCGAAGACGGTTCAGAGACTTCCAGGTGGACCATGGGAGTAAGCTACCCACAGGAAGTTCTTCTGCTGGCATAACATAGTCAATAGGAGGAGGGTAGTTAACGTTTTTATTTACCTACTTAAGATAAGTTTAAGCGCCCAAATATAACATTTTTGCAATACCTGAAAAGGGTGAATAAGTTTTAAAGTGCCTCTGACTTTAGCATAAGACCAAACTGTAACACAAATGTAATTTTTTTTTTGTAAATTGTAATTGTAAATTGTAATTGTATTGTAATTGTAATTGTTTATTTTGGCAAATAAATGTATTTTGTATCTTTTGTAAAATGAATACGACATAATATCAAAATGTTTAGTCGAAGAATATCCCGTGCAGAAGGGCTGGCGGACGCGAGGTACCTACCTACGGAGGTACTTCCTTGGGGATTAGTAAGGACACGCCGCAGAATCCTACAATTCAGTGGGATCATTAAATTAACTTAAACTAAGAGTCTTATCAATTGTTTTGGCAACAGAGTATAAAATGTGTGAAGTTTACTAGTTTTTACTTGACTATTTCTCCGAGCAATAGTACTAATGGACGCAACTAACGAATATGGGTACCTTACCTACTGCTTTTGTGGTGTTATTTCACTAGGATTGACTACTTCATCATCTTGAATCGTCATCATCATCATTTCAACGTTCAATCTCCGGTGAGATCAGTTGTGTCGCTTGCTCTCGATCGCGCGTATCGAGACAGCGAAACGTGCTAACGTATCATAACAAAACTGTCGCGAACGGCCGTGCGAGCTACGATGACCTTGTCAGTCATCACGTAGGGAATGTGCGCGAACAGCAAATCATTTTGCTAAGGCGACGTTATTACGTGCCTGAACAATGGCTTCACCTAATAAACAAGTAAACATACAGTTAAAAACTGAAACTGAACATCTCTTATATAAAGAACTTATGGAAGCGAAATGCTACTATCAAGAGGAAAAAAACGAATGTAAAAGACTACAAAATCTTGTAAAAGTCTTGCAAAGCCAAATTGAAAGTCTACTGCAACACAAAGAGGTACCGGAAAAAAACCCCGTGAAAACTTCTACTTCTACCACGGAAACTTCTTCCGCCGGCGTTGAATATGCAACCGACGAAGAAGAACTTGCTAGAGAAACGGAGTGGATAAGAACTAAGTCGAGGAAAAAAAGGAAATTGAACACCTCACCTTCACTCTCACCTCAAGAAGCCAACAAAGCTACAACAGAAAAAACTAAGAAGGTCCCCTCTCCACCACCCATAGTAGTGGATGGAGTTAACAATTACCAAAGTTTCTATGACTTTCTGATAGAAAACCAACCAGCAGCCACCTTCAATATAAAAATGATGAGCGGTGACTGTGTTAAAATTAACTCGTGTGATGAAGAATCATACAGGTGCATTACAAAAACTTTAACAGAAAATGACTGCCTCTGGCACTCTTACGAAAACAAACAAGAGAGACCAATAAGAGTGATGGTTAAAAAACTACCGTGCTCTTGCAAACCAGAGAGAATCATAGAAGACCTAAAAAGTAAAGGTTATAAGATTGAAGATGCGGTCAATAAACTGAGCTGGAAAAGTAAGGAGCCACTCAACATGTTTATGCTGACCTTCAATAACCAAGAAGAAATCAGGAAGGTGTATGATATCAAATATATACTTGGGTGCATGGTAGATATCCAACCGCTCAAGTCTACAAAACTGGTCCCTCAATGTAAGAGATGTCAGGCCTATGGGCATACACAAAAATATTGTGCCAAAGAACCAAGGTGTGTCAAATGCACAGGGAAGCACCTAACTATAGACTGCAAAAAACCAGCAGAAGACAAGCCAAAATGTGTTCATTGCGGAGAAGCACATCCGGCTAACTACAGAGGTTGCATGATCGCCAAAGAAATTCAAAAAATAAGAAGCAAGGCAGTTAAGAAACCACTAGCCGGGCAGCCACAAAAAGTCACCGGAACGCTAATAAGTGACAAAACTCCAATAACTAACCATCAAAGCCGTGGTGCAAGGGCCACTAGCACCACTCACAAAAATGTGTCCTACGCACAAGCGGCTGCTAAACATACTATAATAATCGCTAATCATTGTAACGAGCAGACTACAAAATCAGATAGTAAGCTGGATGAAATACTAAGGTTTATGACATCCTTCGATGAGCGTCTGAAAAAAATTGAAAATAGCACTAAGCCCGCTATGTACAAGCCCAAGCAATGATTAATACGTAGATGTGTATCTTATATCAGAAACACACTTTACTAAGCACTAAGTAACAAAAAAGATGACTATCTTCCCATCTCTATCAACAAGAAGCTCATCCCGTATGAAAATACGGCAAAATATTTGGGCATGACGCTTGACGCGAAGCTACGCTGGAAAGCTCACGTCAAGAATTAAAAAGACGAGTTAGAACTACTTTACAAACAAGTCTTTATACCAGTATGGACTTATGGTATACAGCTCTGGGGCTGTACCAGAAAGAGCAATATTCAAATCATCCAGCGATTCCAGAATAAAGTGCGGAGGGGAATAGTGAACGCCCCGTGGTACATCAGAAATGACGATCTCCATCAGCAAAATCGAGTTTGTCGCTAGTGTTATTCAAAAATACGCAGAAGCACATGAACTAAGGCTTCATCATCATGTTAACGTCGAGGCCATCCAGCTCCTTGACAATACGGACTTAATAAGAAGGCTCAAAAGGAAAAAACCTTTTGAGTTAGTGTAATAAATAAGTGAAATTCAGTGAAAACAAACTAAAGAACACATGAACATAGTGTCTTCCCTTAAATCCTAAATAGAGACAATAAGAAACGTGTTAATGGACACGTTCTTAGATTAAGCAATTCTAGCAATTTAAGTTAATTTTAAATTACTTATTAGCCCACGTTGTGGCTAGATTGTAATCATATTAGGGTACATTCTTTAGAAATAATGTGCACTAAATAAATGAAAAAAAAAAAAAAAAAAAAAAAAATCATCTTGAATTGTTCTTCTCACTGTACCGACCGCCATGTGACAAAGCCTTTGTATCATTGTATTGTAGAATTTTAATTTCGAGCCTACGTTGAAAATACAGCCAATCATTTTCGATAAAAAGAAATAGGTACGGTACGGCCTAAGTTTCTATTTCTATCTATTTATAACTGTATTTTATAAATGATGACATTTTACTGGCTTGATATTGTCTTATGTGTTCGTTATAAGTAATTTCAAATACGATTTATTAATTGTAATTGAATAAATTGATTTGAATTTATTTTAATACATCCCCAAAGTTGGGCACCGCAGTGAACACAGTTACAATTAATTCCCAAACAATTCTCTCGATTACTACGAATTTATTCGACTTGGCGCGATTTTAATCTGCGTCGTCGACGTAAATTTCACGTTATCCTACGGGTACGCTGACTTACGATCCAGTTATTAAGTCCCGATTAAAACTTGTGAGTTATTAGACGATGATAGCTGAGAAGTTGGGTTTAAACCAAGCCTAACTTTGTGGATATATCTGCGATTTTCGGTACCTACCTCACTTCGCCGTTGTTCTTTTGTCTCTCTCAGTACCAAGCTTATTTCCTTATTATGAACAGAATAAGTAACTAGTCCCTCTGTGGTTAATATCTCAATTCAGTCATAGGATGTTCATTGCGCGCCCAATGATTTGGCTAGGACTATCGAAGGCCAATCACAAGTTTGCTATCTGCTTGCTACTGCATTCTGGAAGCAGTAGCAAACATAGCTTGTGATTGGCTATGTGCATTCCGGATACCACGTAGTCCTAGGCTTAGATCGTTTTTCCGTCTAGAAGCCTGACCTATTGGATTTAGGACATATCTATCTGTCAGATTAAGCATTCGTCACAAATCAATACTTCTGTTTTCTTTGCGTGGGTGGTTGAAATATCTTCTGTGGGTGAGACTCGCTCTACAAAATATTTTTTCATATATCCTATTACAATCTAAACTAAATTTCAAATACTACATATGAATAATTGTCAACAGGAGACGAACCCCTCGAAGGTCTGGAAGGCCTGCACTCCGACGAGACGGGTTCCGGAGACAATTCCAACGCGGGTTCCAGCGGAGCTGATGACGACGCAGCCAGGCTGCGGCTTAAGAGGAAACTGCAACGGAACCGCACCAGCTTTACCAATGAACAGATCGACAGCTTGGAAAGAGGTTCGTAAAAATTGATGAAACGCAAATACCTAGATTGCTTATCTGATTTTAAGTAGTTACCTCTGCCTATAACAATGTATTACCTCACAGAGCAAGTCCATTGAGGACGTGCCCTGTAAAGCAATGCACTGCGTCCATCACTCTGAGACGTTACTGTGGACCCCTAGTCAATAAATGGGGTAACTGACTATTATGAAGGAGGTACCATTTGTTTGCAGAATTCGAGAGAACCCACTATCCAGACGTGTTCGCCAGAGAACGACTTGCAGCAAAGATAGGACTTCCGGAAGCCAGAATACAGGTGAGCTCCTAAATCATGAAGTTCAGGCCAATTAAACCTGAATTACGGTTTTCATTGGTAACAGAACCAACAATATTTCATTATACTGCAATGTGTTTCAGACTACGAATAAATGTCTTATTTTCATGATAACTTAATTTTGACTAAGGTATTCAAGACATTGATTTAGAATTCAAGATTGAACTTATAATTTGTGAAGTGTGGTTCTTGAATCCAGTTTACAAGTGTCTAAGCACAGCACTGAATAATGTCTTGCATGTAGTGCGCGTTTATACCGCGCTTTTTATAACCCGGCCCGACATAAAGGTGTGGTTCTCGAATCGGCGCGCGAAGTGGCGACGCGAGGAGAAGATCCGCTCGCAGCGGCGCAGCCCCGACTGCGGGTACGCGGCGCACCCAGCGCACCCGCCGCCGCCCCCCGCGCACCCCCCGCCGCCGCATCCCGCGCACCCCTCGCATCCCTCGCTGCCGCCGCAGCCGCATGCAGCGCATCAGCCGTACCAGCCGCCGCTCAATGTTGACGCTTACAGGTAATTTCTAAACTCCACTTCCACTGTTTTCTGTGTTGGTAATTTGTATTTCAGGACTGATTTCCAGTAGGTAGGTACTTATTTGTAGAACATATTTACTGTATGTTCTTCAGAGCAAATTTTTGGACCACTTTATCGCATGCCGCACTGAAAATGTTTACGAATAGGTTCCTACTAGGTACTTATTTATTTTATTTGGAAAGCAAACTGTTTGTAGGTACCTACATAAACTCTGTAGTAGTTAGATACACCGTGTTTTGTTTTTTTTGCATTCAAATTCGATTGAAAGAGACATAACACGGCGTACCTAACTATTCCAAGTTTACATAGAGTTTGTTAATAACAGGGATGATTGCTATTATTTTAACCCAGCGAGCGACAAGTATACAAAAACAATGTTCCAGTATTCAGGCTCGATTAACCCTTCCAGCCCCCTGACCCCAATGGGCTACGGTGGCGGCATGGTGGAGAGTCCCGTGTGCGACAGCGAGGCAGATCTCTGCAAAGGAGGGTTTTTGGGCTACCCGCGATACGAGCTGGGCTACCGACAGCCGCATCCTTACGTCAATCACTATCAGCATGAGGCCTCGTCGCCTCCACCAGGTTAGTGATGAAGAGTCTCACTGTAGAGTCTAGTGTGGATCACTGTAGAGTCTAGTGTGGATCACTGTAGAGTCTAGTGTGGATCACTGTAGAGTCTACTGTGGATCACTGTAGTCTAATGTGGATCACTGTAGAGTCTAGTGTGGATCACTGTAGAGTCTAGTGTGGATCACTGTAGAGTCTAGTGTGGATCACTGTAGAGTCTACTGTGGATCACTGTAGTCTACTGTGGATCACGTAGAGTCTAGTGTGGATCACTGTAGAGTCTACTGTGGATCACTGTAGTCTAATGTGGATCACTGTAGAGTCTAGTGTGGATCACTGTAGAGTCTACTGTGGATCACTGTAGAGTCTAATGTGGATCACTGTAGAGTCTAGTGTGGATCACTGTAGAGTCTACTGTGGATCACTGTAGTCTAATGTGGATCACTGTAGAGTCTAGTGTGGATCACTGTAGAGTCTAGTGTGGATCACTGTAGATTCTACTGTGTATCACTGTAGTCTAATGTGGACCACTGTAGAGTCTAGTGTGGATCACTGCAGTCTACTGTGGATCACTGTAGAGTCTACTGTGGATCACTGTAGTCTAATGTGGATCACTGTAGAGTCTAGTGTGGATCACTGCAAGGATTTCTGGACTAACAGCGACACGAACTGAGCTACAGACAGCCGCATCCTTATGTAAATCATTCCCAACACCTTGTCGGACCGGTTTGAAGTCATTTCGGAGATCTTAGCAAGGTCGATAGTTTATAAAGCAAAAACACAACAAAATAAAACGCCAAATAAAATTACAATGACTGTTTTTCAAAATAACCCATTTCATTGACAGAACGGCTACATAAATGCAGTCTTAATTTTAAAATGAATTTTGTTCCAGAACTGGGTGGTTTACTAGGCGCCGGTGTATCAGTTCCCCTGGCGGTACCCGGTCAGGACTCTCAGCAGTACTGGTCCCGCCTGCAGTGACCCTGGTGGAGCTAGTTCAAGCATCCCCGCAGCCACTTGAACAAACTCCTTCATGAGACTCAACTTACCTTCTCTCTTAAACTCCTGCGGGTCTAGGATGTGCATCGTGACATGCCATGGATCACTCGAGAAGTTTTGTACGTAGGAGAAACGAAAAAAAATCCGATTCTCTTTCAGTGCATTTTCCGATTATTGCGTTCGACTTTGTATTAATAAAAAAAATATATAATTTGATACCCTCATTCTAAGATCACTAAGGCACATCATTTTCTAAGTATGTCGATATATCGACTATTATTTCGTTCTCAAAGAGGTACGAGATAATAGTCACGTAGATGTCAAAAGTTGATAGTGTAGGGCGCGTTTTGTCGACAACATTACCACAGATAATGTAATAGTTCACATAATGGTACAAAATGCCTACAGTTTGACAGGAGTCGACAAAATAATCTCGCGTGCGCATTCTAGGCCGGCTGCGTTCTTGTTTATTAGGATTAAAACAGGTCATACGTCAATCTTACCTTGTGTTTTTCAGCACATCGTACACGTTCAGTGCATCCTTACTTGTTATAAGAGCATTGACCTCTAGTATGCTTGGATTCCAGACACAATAGAAAATGTTTAGTGTCACTCGAGGTTACAAGGATCCGCGATTCGGCATACCAAAGGTTAAGGATGGCACTCTCAAAACAGAAAAAACAAGTGGCACCTGATTTATGCCTTCACTTACCTACCTATTGGGTGAAAATAATAACTGTTTTTTTGTTTCGTTTATGAACTAGGATTTAGTATGAAAAACTTCTCATGAACAACTGTGAACAATTTATTGTAATCAAATAAATGTATGTATAAAGAATCAACATATCTGTTAGTTGCCACAAAACTGGATTATAGAGCACAAACTGTAGGCTCAAATTGTACCTATTTCATTGCAAGGTGACGAATGAAAGTTTGCTTATCGCACAAGCATGTTATTCATAAATGCCTAGGAATTTTGCATTAGTTTTATTTAAAACTGTTGAGTTTTTGTACTGGTCTTTTCCGTACTATAGAGTTATCGAAACTAAATTCACTGAATGGCTTCCCGTTTGACAAGTTTAGTTAGCGGTTAATTTTAAGTCAAACGAATAGGGAATGTCATTCGTCAGCTTATAATGAACACATTTTTATTTATTTTTCAATATCTAGGTTGTTTTCACGCTTTTCACCATCTTAATAGACGTTGCATCAAAATTGGTCCCTTTTAGGGAAAAACTTTAGTATGAAGGGGAAATAGAGGACTTTTGATACAAATAGCATGGGACAACTACTTACAGACTAAACAATGATGGTGAAACCATTTGAATAATTATTTATAAAAAAAAAATTTTACGATACAAAGTGATAGCCCACCTGATGTTAAGCAGTAAACTCTGCCTATAGCAATGCATTACACAGCACGTCCACTGAGGACGTTTTTGAGCCATTGCACTGCGTTCATTACTCTGTTTAAATACTTTTTATGGAGCTTGTTTTAGATAACTCTCCCGATATTGAGTTTTTACCTACTTCATAGTGGATGCACATCTAATGTTGTATCTATTTTGAAAGGCTCTTCGCATTTAACTTGATGTTTTCGGCAATAGATGGCAGCACAATTTTTTTTACTTTTAATTTATGGATTTTTGTAGCCACCAACCACTTTAGCTTTTTCCGCTCATTTTTACATGCTCCTACGTGTATTCAATACGACAACATTTAAAGATTATTTTCAAAATAGTTATGTGCGAAGAGTCCTGTTTAAGATAAGAATTATTTTATTGAACAAGTAGATAGGTAGCTAAGAATAGACAGTAGGTATTTGTCTGTACATTATTGTAAATCTTAAATAATACATGAGTTTGAGCATGATTGTACTTAGATAAGTAATTTTAAGAATTGACAGAATGGCGATAAGGTTTTTTTAAGACTAATTTATTGCTAGTATCCGAACAACCCATTGAGATCACATTATAATCTAAAGAGATGACATTTTTTTTCGTAACCTTAAGAATAACTTGTCTGACAGTGGAATAACATAGATTAAAAAGAAAGGAGAAAATGAATACCTAAGGCGTATGTCCTAATACAAAGCGATTACGCGATCATCGCAAGTTCGCGCGAACGTTTGTCTATAATGTATAAAAAAAACTTGTACGAACGCGTGATCTAACTTAATGTAGGTAACATCTTGTCGAAATCGTATAAACGAACGTGCGTTGGTCGCATCGCCAGTTCGCGCGATAATCGCGTTGTATTAGGACAACGCCAGATCGCGTTGTATTAGGACAAAACCAGATCGCGTTGTATTAGGACGCGTGATCGCGTTGTATCAGGACAATCTACCCTTGAATTCATAAACTGTTCAGCCTCTAATTATGAACTACAGGATTAGATACATACCTATGTATAATCTCAATCGCAATACCATCCCAGCAATATAAATAGGGAACACTTAACATGAGAATATTAATCCTTTTTGCTGTTTATAAGTGTACATAAAACCTAGTTATTTTGGTGGATTATTGTTATCTTAGTGAAAACTATGTCACAAGTTATGGTACTTGCAAACGTGATTTTTCAGAAGTCTGGTTTTAGTTTCTAAACTTTTTATTTTACTTTTGAATTTTAGATCATTATTAGTTCAACTTACACAAAATATTTTCAAAGAATTATGTTCGAATTTACTGTAGTTTAAAATGTATAGGTACCTATCGTTATTATTAATTGTGAATAACTGTGTGATGTCGGTGATCTTTTTAACAGCATATAAATACACTTTTGGATCAATATTTGATTTTTATTTCGATAATTTCAACATGCATGGAATCGACCAAATGGTTTTAAATATGAATTCAACTACCTACAGACAGGTTCAACCAAAAATTAACTTTAATTAGCTATATCTAGGGGTACCTATTCAAAAACCTATATTTTTAATAAACTTACAAACCTATGACTTTCTTTGGACATAAGCGTCACTATAACTTAAAAAACCAAAACAGATTGATAACCTTTCCAAACTAATATAATCTAATCGATTCTATTAGTGCCTATTTCACCATCTTATAATCCCGTTATCCATCCCACTTTCCTACTAATAAAATAAAATTAAATGTCAAAGTTTAGATGATTTAGTTTCAATCATGCTGATACTAATGATCCAATTTTTCTTTTGTTTTATTCAATAGGCAACGCCAACAGCACACATATACACATTGGTGTTACTATGTATTATAAGTATGTATGTATCAGCATCTATATAGTTCCCATATTACAAGCTTTGCTTAGTTTGGGACTAGAGGGCGTCGTGTGAAATGTCCGTGAATATTTAATTTAATCTATCATTCAAAGACCAATTTGAATCTCACTTAAACTTTGTACGTAATTACCAATAATTTTAAAATCTTAGCAGCAATATCAGAATCATAAGTTGTCATTTAGAATATCATCTATTTCACTTATTACATTTCTATCATTATCTTTGTTAGTATTACTTATTTGACAACTAGCAACTACGTCGGGGACATTTTTAACTAAATCTAAATCTAGATCTCCTACAGTGATCTCGCCGTTTTCCTCGTCATCACTATCGACTATTTCTATAGGTTTCAATGGCTCTACTTCAATATCGCTATCATATATTTTGTCTAAACTCAAGTCATTCGAAATGTCTACCCTTACAATTTGTACTTCGTTATCAGAATCGTTGTCTGCGTTGCTGATTATAGTTTCTGTTATAACTGAATCTTCATTGTCTTTATTCTCACTAGTATTCCTATTTCTTATAAGTCTAGGTTTGTTTTGTGTACTCTGTTCGTTGACTTTGATGCGTTTGAATTCGTAACAGTTATCTTCTAGTTCGTCTGCGTGCAGCTCGCAAGCATCGCTCTGCTCTGAGAAAGTTCGTTTCCTAGATTCACTATCACTTCGTTTGCGTCCTAATTTAGCTTGAGTCGATGTTGCGGGTGCGTTTTGTTCAAACTTTTTGTACACAATAGATTTACTTCGGACGACTTTGAGTATTTTGTTTCCGGAAGTTGTGACGGTTTCCTGCGTGGACAGTTTACGCTTTCTAAGATTGAGAGTTATGGGAGGTATTGCTAAGAGGGTATCACTTTTAGTTTTCCTAGCTCTGATTTCGTCGAGGGATAGTATTTTGAAGTCTAGATTTCGTTGTTCTTGTGGTTGTTTTTTACCTGCGATTTCGTCGAGTGATACCTTGTCGTACTTGGCGGCTGGGTTGGCGCGCACGAGTTTCCTCTCGTTGGGCGCGTCTATGGGGAGCGCGTCGTAGTTGTAGTAGGCAGCCGACTCCGCTTGGATCCGCTCAAGGATCAGCAGCTCGTGCGACTGGGAGCCGTCCTCGCACTTGGTGGGCGTGCTCGATGGAGCGCTTTCGTTATCCGACTCTGCAAGAACACGCGAGTATTCGCTTAGTGAAATGCGACAAGATCGCGTCTCATGATTTTCGTAATTAGTTTTGAAACATCCCGTTTCTGAATACTCGCGTGTGTTCTTGTAAAGATCTGAAAGCGCTCCCTCAGGTGGGCGGTCAAAAATAATTACAAAAATCATAATACGAAACATTTTTATTAACTCGTTGGTATATGTAGTAAACACAAGTTGAACAAGCCAAGATACCGTTCCAATACGAGTTTCTATATCGGGTTGAATGTTAATCGGTTAAAACGAAAGATCTGAAACACACGCTTTACTAAACATAAATATTATTTTGAATTTCTTATTATATAAATAAGACTAAAGATTAACATAATAACAACCCCTTTATTATTTCAAACAAGGAAATGACAGTAGCACATCTGAACCAAAGGGTAAATCATAATACTTGTTTTAGTTTCACACCATTATTCTATCAATTCAAACCAATCCAACGTTAGCTAGAGCTGCGCCCGCGCCCGGCCGAGTCGGTCGGCGCTCGGCACGCCGATGCGATGTGACTATTTATAAGTATCAAAAGTGCTACTCTCTATATTTATCCTACATCCCATTCCCGCAATACAAATCTTATAAAAAACACAAAAATTGATAGCCGATTCAATTTGAAAACTAACAGCAAAGTATAAATTAGTTTATTTTATTCACAATTTTCAAAAACATCGAAATACATCTAAAAAAGATTTATGAAATTCACATATCCAATATTTTTTTTTCTTTTTCTTCCGGCTATCAATTTTAAACACGTCGTGTAACGTTGGTACAGTTAAGACTTTAGTGCCAAATAATTTTATAAACACTTTAAACAATAATTTCGTTGACAACGCAACACGACATTCGCGGTCACCAATAATTTACATTACGTGAATTTCCAAACGATGCTGGCACCTACTACATAATTATCCGAAATGAGTCTAGATCATTTCTAGACCTGTGTTCACGACTAAGCCGTACATTTCGTAATCGTACTTTTTACATTTGACCAAAGGTTAATCGAGGTTTAGTTTAAACGACTGTTTACATATTCAAACGGTTGATTAGTCTTTGACACGACTCTAATTGCCTATTTCACCATCTCATGATTACGTTATCCGTTAGTTATAAATACCTCCGTCTCTACTATAGACTTGTCAATGACAAAGACGGGTATAATGTTATTTGATGGATAGTGTTACTCAGTGATGGCGAAACGGGCCCTAAAACGTGAAAGTGACGTAATTTACTGGTGACCTCATAATTAAGACAGAAAATTTGACTGCCAAACAATAAATCAACAAATTAATCTAAGGTTAAATAAATAGATAAGAAAAGGCTACATTAACGCTAAATATAATTATGAAAATATTGCTAAAGTTTACGAGCGAAACCAACTTTTAACAGCTGCCCGGTGGAAGCTACCGTATTTTGTACTAATATACTATCTGACCCTAAATTATCAGTACTTTATCGCTAATAAATTTGAATGAAACCTATTTTTTTTAGTCAGTACCTCTACCCCAAGTTCTTTTGATAATCTTCAGAACGCCACCGGCGATCTAAAGTCGTCGGCGATGCATTTTAATATTTTTGTAATTAAATTAGATTCAATTTAGTTAGCGCTCCAGCCAAATCTGACCGATCAAGAAATGAGTTAGTACCTATTTCACCATCTCATGATTCCGTTATCCGTCAGTTAAAAAAAAATATCTTCATCTCTCCTTTAGACTTATCAAAAACAAAGATGGAGGTATTTTAATCTGACGGATCGCGTTACTCAGAAATGGTGAAACAGGCTCTTGGTCTTAATTTTTACTATGATTTTGTTATAAGATGTAATCGGAGCGTTTTACAGACAAAATGACAGACCGCTAACGAACTTATTCACAAACCCGTGGCTGATGTACTGTTACAAAAATTACAGAATAGTTTGAGTAAAAAATGAGCACATAAAATGAGATAACAACGAACGACCTCCCACGCTATCCTTCAAGACAACTTTTTTTTCCACTTTATAATATTGATAAATACTTTATACATAAATAATGACTAGGCGTACCATGGACCACTGATAAAATCTATACTCGTCGAGGTGCGGCTTATGTCTGGTTTATACAATTTGAATTTTTGTTAATAAATATAGGAACTTGGCTTTCAGTGCAAATATAAACAAAAACAAAACCTGAAAATGTTCCACATAAAAATTCATTTAACAAACCGAGACAAAATATATGTAGAAATCTGAAGCATTTATCAAATACGTATTATTTCCAAAAACGCTAAGCATAAGTGTGCTTATTTTTTTTTTAGTTTTGTTTAATTTATCCTCTCCTAAACATGGTATATTATTCTTAAGCACAAAAAGTT
Organism: Gandaritis pyraliata; assembly: GCA_947859175.1. Lineage (NCBI taxonomy): Eukaryota > Metazoa > Arthropoda > Insecta > Lepidoptera > Geometridae > Gandaritis > Gandaritis pyraliata. Next base: position 3,620,297 of record OX401869.1, on the reverse strand, counting down.
TTTTTTTTTTTGGATTCCCAATATCATATTGTATTCTTTGAGATATATTTACAATATGAGATTGAGTTTCCTATTAGTTTATTATCTATTTTTATTAGCTCTATCTACGCCTCACGGTGCGAATATTATGTGGGGCCGCAGCAGTGTGGGTACCTTTATAACCTGCTGAAGCCCCATTAAAACAACCTACAAACTAACGTACAAACAATTTAAAGGCTTTCAAGCATTTTTTTTTCTTTTTTTTTCACCTATACTAAATGAGTTATAATAATCGTGTATATATATTTTTATTTGTATTTTCATATGTTTATTTAACCTATTTATTATGTACTTTTCTATTATAGACAAAGATTATATCAACATCTACTAAAAAAAATCTATCTGACGATCTAGTAAAGATTGACGGAGGAGCATAAAGATCATTCAATCACTTTTTACGAGAAGGTCGATAATATTATGTGAAAATGTGATATAACTTTATTATATTTAATGAAAAGCGAGTTAGTACATCATGAATCTAGTTAGCTAAGATATGAATGTTTAATTCACTAAATTATTGCACATACAAAAATACCGACATGACTTCAAATCAATAAGTTACATGTCGAATTGAGAGAGCTATACTAATGTATAAGTTGAGTTTATGCTCCCATACCTAAGCTTGCCAAAGCCGTAATTGATACACCCCTTCTACTTAAGGGTAATTCAGCATATACTTTAACAGTTAATAAAAAGAAATAATCATAAAAAGTGCTATTACATTAGCAAACAAAATTAAAAATCCTTTGAATAAACAAAATGTTATGTTCATGTAACTGAATCTTATTGCAACCTTACAGTGTACATGACTACGGAAGAATATAAAAAAAACAACTGCTTAAAATCAAACGTACTGCAAATCTGGGATGTTTTTTTTTAAATATTAGAGCTACAGGAGGGAGCTAGCCTCACAATTCCCAGATTGGTGCAGCGAAATAAGAAAAACTCTTAAAATAACAACGTATGAATAAAATAAATATTTGAAGCTAATCTAACAGTTTGACATAAATGTTGGCACTGCCTACACTGTGATAATTATTATAAAGGCAACTTGTAGACTATGGGAGTTTCCAAATGCCGGCGGCCACAATTAAACCACTTTGAGTCATCGATGTAGCTAAATAAAGATCATAATCAACTTCTGTAATAACTCGTTTTAACAAGTCAGACCACACGGCTTATAGAACACCCAAACCTGAAATAATTTACTCGGAGATTCACTAGTTTGAAGAATCGATCGAAAATACAATACAAAATATCTCTAGAATTCTTTTTCAATCACAATTCGCGTACTACACAATTTAGTAGTACACATTTACACATACACCACGTTTGTGGTTCCAAACCTTTACATTGCACGTCCATTTTGCGTTCTACCTTTGTAGACAACGCAACACGTTTCTGTTGAATGCGTTACAATGTTTTTACCCTTCAATTTCCACGTTTGTGACACGAAAAGTCCCGTTTACGTCCAACAACAATTTTCACTCAAATTAATGAACCTCGCGAGTAAAATAAGTGGTGTCATGAAGCAAATCGTCTTGTTACGCGATTGCGTATAAAACTATGCATACTGAAATCAAAATACGCTTCACCATAGCGCTAATACAATACAACCGCTTACAACCACAATTCTGATATTTCTTAAAAACATCACGATCCAAACCATCCCACAAGCGGATACAACGAAATGCTTCATGTCACACAGTCGAAGTGCCTTCACAAAATATTAATCTAAAAGCTTAAAGTTACAAAACATAGTTCATAGTTCAATGTGAAGTATTAAAGATACATTTTTAGTCCTACATGACCGTTAACGCCAAAACTACGTGAATGCGTACGACATTCGTTCGTCTACATAAAGCATTACTCTTAAAAATGTTGAAGATACATTAATACACTCATTAATGTGCACTATACCGAACAGAATCTAACACACCAGAGTTCATTTATAGGTTGGCCACAGAAATGATTTCGAAAATCGACCAAAACATTACCACAAACGAAGCTGTATTTCACGCCAATTAAATAAAAGGTAAAACAAAGTACGAACTAGCCGTTCTGAATAAAGCTTGGAAACACAAGCTTCACGGTAACATTTCAGAACGATTTCAAAACATCATGACATCTTAGCATGGCCTTAAGCCCCGATCACACAATTTGAGAAGATTCGGCACAAGTTAAGCAACTCGCAACTTTGAGTAAAGACTCATTTTAAATTATAAACACAATCTTTACCCAATAAAGTCACCATAAAGAAAACAAAAGGGCTTTAGAAACATGGAACCCTGAAATTAATAATAAATGTAGCTTGTCTTTGGGTGGACGCAGGAAAATATTTAAACATTGCATTACATATCCATTCAATTTCTAGGCCCGATTGTGGTTGTATAAATTGATCGAGTCGGCACAAACTAATCTTCAATTCTAACGTGAACCAGAAAAACCATTAATGAAATCATCAGATGGTTCTCATATTCTCCAAGAGAATGCAATCGTTAATCTAATTTATTATTTCTGATAGTCATATTCCAAAGACTGTGAGCATCCTTCATTGAAATTATTTCGATGCTTGCGTGTAAGTCGAGCCTAATTCATATAACAGAATCGAACCTGCTACTATATCTTCTGAAGACGATAAATCCGCGTTAAAACTGACATTGACATCAGCTCCGTGATCACGTATCTAGAGAATTTAATCGCAACAAAATAATCTCAATGTAAATTGGATTAAATCGCAATGATAGCATCAATATACGTGATCGCTGTTGATCGATAATATCGCGCACTGACGCATCGAAGCGTTTGTGGCTAGGCTTGCTCAGTCAATCTTCACCGATTATCTAAGTAAAGCGACGTTCTGCGCGGTCATTATTCGAATGGGTGACCGCTATTGGCATTTACATCTGAGCGCTTCCGTACTTCGGAGGGCACGTAACTATCCTAGCAGTCGTTAAAAACTCTGTCACCAGAGTTGGCCACTAACTATGAACGAATGATCGACAGAATGGTTTAAAAATGTTAATATTAGAATAACGGGATACAGCCGCCATTGGAACTCGATTGTAATTTGACAGTAGGTCCGTCGTTCGCGTGTCTTTAGAATAAGACAATAAGTTTGTGCCTTCATTGTTACCTAGGTCTAAAAGATTGAGCCTCTTGTCTTATAAAATCTTAGAGTTGACATGTTTTAATTACCGTACGATTTTTATAAGACAGATGAATCTCGGTCCACCCAAAGAACAAAAGCCGCCCCCCTTGCACCTCAGCGAAGCCTCTCAAATCGTCTCACCAGGCCTTAGTACATGTAGTTTCAGTAGAGGCGCATACCTTCTTCGAAGTTGACGACGAGCGGGTCGACGGGCATCGCCCCGTACGGGTTGGGGGCGTCGTGCGGGTGCGGATGCGGGTGTGCGTGCGGGTGCGGGTGCGGGGTCAGCATGCGGCGCAGCTCGCTGGAGGCGGGCAGCACGCCCAGCATGCTGGAGTCTAGCACCACGGGAGGCAGGTGATCTGACGACACATATCGTTTAATTAGATAGATAAACACTTTATTGTACACAAAGAAGAAACAGGATACAAGAAACAATTAAAGCTATTGTACAATGGGCGGCCACTACTTAAAGACTTATTAAAGACTTAAAAACCTCGGAAAAGGCTCCGAAATCATCAACTCTTGCATATGAAAAACATTTGTGCTGTAAAAATGTTGAAAGAACAGTCTATGTTTAGTGTGTCAGGCGTCACAGCTCAGTTTGGAATAGCTCTGCCTTCCGTGCTGTGGGTCGTGGGTTCGATCCCCACCGAGAACAAACATTTGTGCGTGGAAAACATAGATGTTTGTTCTATGTCTGGGTGTTACTATGTATTATAAGTATGTATTCACAGAAAAAAAGTATATAAGTATTCTATCAGCCTCTAGTTCCCATTTTACAAGCTTTGCTTAGTTTTGGGACTAGAAGGCGTCGTGTGAAATGTCCATGAACATTTATTTATTTAATCTAATTATGAATGTGAGGGTCTCAATTCGATTGTAATTTTTCTTAATTTTTTTTATATTAGTTAGACTACCTAAAGAAAGGTAATGAGATGGTTACCTTGACGTTGTTGCTGCCACAGCAGAGGCACGGGCGCGGGGACTGGCGCCGGGGTGACGGCCGACATCGGAGGCTCAGCGGACACCACGGACTCGTTTATTGGCATACCGGGCATCTCAAAACAAAAAACAGAACCTTAGGAGCCTAGCGGGTACATCATTTTTTTTATACAACTAAATGATGGAACAAGCTAATGTCCCACCTAATGTTAAGTGGTACACTAAACGTTATATCAGTAGTGTCATATTGGGCATTCTAAACCACTCGTTTTGCCTGCCCCTTCACTCGCGTTGCTCGTTTCGGGGCTTTCTCGGCAAAACGACTGGTTTAGAAGCCCAATATGACTGGAAACATTGTCTGTACCTAATTAAGTTCGTAGCATGCAGATCGATAAATTCTTGAATATTCTCAGAGAGCACAAACACGCGTTCTCTACTGTTCAATAATAGCAAACACAAGTTGGTTGGGTGAACCATGGTAAGTAACACCCTGAAAGCCCGAGGTAGGATTATCTTTCACCAACGGTGATGCTAACATAGGTACAGCTAGAAAATTCGCAAATTGTGTCTCAATGCATGTCTAATCTACCGAGTAAAATTACGGTTTGTGAATTTAATCAGTTAAATTATTTTAGTTTTATTAGGCATTATGATAGCGATCACAGGTTGGTTGAGTGAACCATGGTAAGTAACACTCTGAGAGCCCGAGGTAGGATTATCTCTCACCGTTAGTAATGCTATCATGTATACCCGATTTTTATCGGCTAATACTTTGAAAAATTACTGCCTGTTCGTAACCTACGCTCTCCCGAGGAAAGAACAGGCAAGAAACTCGGTGAGCTTGAAAAACGCACATTACTTTTCTTTATTTCTCATTGTATGTCTCACACGGCTCGAGGGATTCTTGAATATTCCTAGAGATGGTAGCAAACACAAGTTGGTTGGGTGAACCGTGGTAAGTAACACCCTGAAAGCCCGAGGTAGGATTATCTTTCACCAACGGTGATGCTAACATACAGCTAGAAAATTCGAAAATTGTGTCTCAATGCATGTCTAATCTACCGAGTAAAATTACGGTTTGTGAATTTAATCAGTTAAATTATTTTAGTTTTATTAGGCATTATGATAGCGATCACAGGTTGGTTGAGTGAACCATGGTAAGTAACACTCTGAGAGCCCGAGGTAGGATTATCTCTCACCGTTAGTAATGCTATCATGTATACCTGATTTTTATCGGCTAATACTTTGAAAAATTACTGCCTGTTCGTAACCTACGCTCTCCCGAGGAAAGAACAGGCAAGAAACTCGGTGAGCTTGAAAAACGCACATTACTTTTCTTTATTTCTCATTGTATGTCTCACACGGCTCGAGGGATTCTTGAATATTCCTAGAGATGGTAGCAAACACAAGTTGGTTGGGTGAACCGTGGTAAGTAACACCCTGAAAGCCCGAGGTAGGATTATCTTTCACCGACTATGATGCTAACATACACAGTTGGGAAATTCAGGAATTGCCTCTCACTGCATGTCTAATCTTCCTATCAAAATTAAGATGTCTATGCAATACATACGGATTGAGAAATTCTTTACTATTCCCAGAGATGATAGCAAACACAAGTTGGTTGGGTGAACCGTGGTAAGTAACACCCTGAAAGCCCGAGGTAGGATTATCTTTCACCGACTATGATGCTAACATACACAGTTGGGAAATTCAGGAATTGCCTCTCACTGCATGTCTAATCTTCCTATAAAAATTAAGATGTCTATGTAATACATACGGCTTGAGAAATTCTTTACTATTCCCAGAGATGATAGCAAACACAAGTTGGTTGGGTGAACCGTGGTAAGTAACACCCTGAAAGCCCGAGGTAGGATTATCTTTCACCGACTATGATGCTAACATACACAGTTGGGAAATTCAGGAATTGCCTCTCACTGCATGTCTAATCTTCCTATCAAAATTAAGATGTCTATGTAATACATACGGCTTGAGAAATTCTTTACTATTCCCAGAGATGATAGCAAACACAAGTTGGTTGGGTGAACCGTGGTAAGTAACACCCTGAAAGCCCGAGGTAGGATTATCTTTCACCGACTATGATGCTAACATACACAGTTGGGAAATTCAGGAATTGCCTCTCACTGCATGTCTAATCTTCCTATCAAAATTAAGATGTCTATGTAATACATACGGCTTGAGAAATTCTTTACTATTCCCAGAGATGATAGCAAACACAAGTTGGTTGGGTGAACCGTGGTAAGTAACACCCTGAAAGCCCGAGGTAGGATTATCTTTCACCGACTATGATGCTAACATACACAGCTGGGAAATTCGGGAATTGCCTCTCACTGCATGTCTAATCTTCCTATCAAAATTAAGATGTCTATGTAATACATACGGCTTGAGAAATTCTTTACTATTCCCAGAGATGATAGCAAACACAAGTTGGTTGGGTGAACCGTGGTAAGTAACACCCTGAAAGCCCGAGGTAGGATTATCTTTCACCGACTATGATGCTAACATACACAGCTGGGAAATTCACGAATTGCCTCTCACTGCATGTTTTATCTACCTAATTCGAACAACCTATCTGTCTATCAAATACAAGGATACTTACGTTTACCATTACCATTACCATTACCATTAACCAATACCAATTACCAATGCACATCTGATATACCTAGATGTGACTTTTTACCGCGCATCCATTTACCTAATAGATGCGACTTTTATGTTACCTTTGAAATAATTAACTCAGAGAAACAATATCTGAACCTTCAGTTATTACCACTACCTAAGTATATTTTACTGTGCCTAATAACTGAAGGTTCCTATGAATAATTATAAATTGAATATCAAATGTTACATCTTAGATACTAGATAATCTCTTACTAAATACCTATAATAAATCTAATAATATTTCTTCTTCAATTTATACTCCTGCATCCACATCGTGGAGATACCTGGAACAAACAAAATTATTATTATTTTATTTAATAATAGGTAGGTACCACTCTCATATTATTTATTATTAGGCTGTGATGGTGCCTTTTATAAAATTTAAATACCTACTATAACTTGTATTCACAGATAAGTTATTATAAGGTACCTATTTAAAGAAACTTTTCTTTTCTAGGCATCTGTTTTTTTAACTTTGGTGTACATACATTTATACTACAATTTGAATGAAGTTTAAGGTAGACTTACCTAGCATAAATAAGTTATGTACATCAAAATAAATTTTTATTAAGTAAGTAATTAAAAAGACTTACCTATGAAGTTTTTTATGTGTATGGTGTTTTGTTTCTGCTTTAGTAGTATGTACTACTCGTAGTCCAGGGTTTTAGATTATCTGTAAAAATAATAATAAATAGTTATTAATAAATATTTTACTTTTACAAAATAGCAATACATATTCCTACAAGAAAATTACGGATAGATACGAACTGTATATAATCATTTAAGCAAAACACATTATAATATGATAATGTACCTATCTAATAATTAAGAATTTTATTTGAAATACAGTCGAGAGCAAAAATTCTAGGCCATCTTAAAAACTTGAACATCGTAAAAGTTAATTATTATGATTTACTTACATTTTTTGCAATTCACTTATTTTTATCACCAATTTAATAACTTTATGATCAAATAGCATCACAAGTAAGAACCACACGTGCATTGTATACTTGACGCACATGTCTAAACTCGTTCACACGCTACAATTACAGTTCGAGTAATGCGGAGTCGTCAGTTTAAGCTTATACTGAGAAAGAAGTTTCTTATGTTGTAGATAGATATGGAACAGAACCTGGTTTTTTAAAATACCTACCTTTGCTAAATATTCAAACTAGGTAACGTATTAGTGGAAAAAAAACTTACTAGGTACCTACCTACCTAATTTGTGAATATAATATTTATGAACTTTACTCTATCTAATTGACGCAATGGATATTATTACTATTATGATTTGTTTTTCAATAAGTGCTGCTGCTCATCATATAAGTAACATTAATTTAAGCAGGTATAATATTCGGTATTAATAGTAATTTTTCTAGTCAGAAAGCAAAACGTCTGAATTTACTATCAACGTATCAACCGTAACATCAAACGCTGAACATCAGCAAAAAATTCATGTTGTAGTCACTTTTAAAGTTTGTTTAATAGGTAAATAGGTAACTATAAAAGTTACTAGACATTATTATACTTCTAAATTAGATTTTTATAATATACCTAATTTCCTATTTAATGTTTCTCTTAAATAATGTTAAATATTGCTTATGTAAAAAAATTCTAGGTACTTACCCACCTACTTTTTTTGGTATTTATCATGGTAGGGTTATATTTTAACAACTAACTATCAAATATTATGTAGTTGTTGCAATAGAATTTAAAAACAACGCAAGAAATTATGTTTTGGTACATTCATCTTAATATTATATTATATTTACTAGTAGGAAACCAAACAGCCTAAATATAAACTTTACATCAACAAACGTATTGCATTGCTTACCTAGATTCTTAGGCAGTGTCTTGACTTTTGATTAAATTTGTTCGATGATTATTACCTACTATCTAATGGTTTTTTTACTTTGTATAGCCACCTAGCCATGCATACAAAGAATTTGTAACGAATGTTAGGAACCCTAGTTAAAATGTGATCATAGCTACTCACTGATTTATATACCTACCTACTTATAGAAAACCAACAGCACAATTTAAACTAATTAAACACAAGAAAGTGAATATAAGATTTTTCGAATGCGTTTATGCTTTATTAGTAAGAATGAAATCAATATGAATAAAATCATGTGTTTGTTTGAGAGTGTGTACACAGCTCTAGGTATGACAATGCATCCGTATTACCAAATTAAATATAACATGTGCATGAAGCTTAAGTATTAACACATATGAGTCATTTTCGTATGTTTAAGTTATGCGTGAATAATTGTAGAATCCGATTTAATCGGAAAAATACCTTTCCCAAGGAATAAGGGTGATAATTGCTTGACTTATTGAGTTTGTTAGCTTTACCTAAATTTTATATTTAAATCGTTCTTGTCGTACAAAATATGGTTCAGATTTGTTTATGTTGTCGATGTTGACACCTATTACTATTTAGAACTGGGATAAAAACCGCTGACGCTTGAATTTTGGAGTATAAAATTGTGAAAAATTAGAAAAAAATTACACAATATTCTTTGAGTGATCACTGCTGACACATCTTCACTCTGTTATCATTCTTCGTCACCGCCCGCCCAGTCACCAATTCTACGAGCCGCCCGCCGTCTGTCACACACTACCAAGTACCACCAAATCATCTAAAATGTTCGTAAGTTTCTACAGATTTATTTTACCTAGGTTAAGTTTTCGTAAAAAATCAAGTATAAGGTGTATTTAATTATTTTCAGGTCTGACTGCGAAACCGAGTACGAATTTTCCTCCGCATCTGTGCCACAGCAGCCGCAGCAGCAGCCACCACAGCCGAAGGTGTCAAAGGCGAAATCTACTAAGCGGCGCGTTGCGCCCGCTAACTCTGCTGCTGTTGCTGCTGCGAGTCGGCTCGCATCCCAACCCTCGACATCTCTCTTTGAACCTGAAGCTGAACTTCCATGGTAAATATTTTTTTACACTATCAATTTATGCCTTCGTAATTAGGTGTTGAACAGTCTAGTTGTTCAGGCCGGTTATTTACGTAGACAGGTATCACAGCTCTGTTGATATAGTTCTATCTTTTGTATCGTAGATTGTGGGTTCGATTCCCACTGCAAACAAACATTTGTGTGATGGTAAACATAGGTTGCTTTCATACATTATTAGGTTCTTAAAATACAAGTTTACTTGATTTGAGACTGGATGTTGTGTTAAATATCTATGAATATTTATTTATATAAAACTTTTTTACTTCTTTACAGGCCAAAGAAATCGAAGCGCGACATATTCACGATTCTTCAGGCGGAAGAGAAATCAAGCTCGGCAGGAGTGCGGCAGCGAGGGAACTCTGTCCTAACCTCATCGTTCACCTCGAGAGTTTCAGGCGGCCAGAGTCGCCGCACTGTCGCCATCGGTCACGGTAACTTTTTTTGTGATCTTAAATTCTACAACGTGATCGATGTAGAGAACACGCCGCCGGAGGAGCGTTATAAAAAGGCGCTTACTTCCGTTAAACTTCGTTTGGATGATGAGAGTCCCGAATGGGAACCCTTGCAACAGTTCCTTACGATCTGTTTTAAAACTTTTAAAAATTCAACACCTACCTTTTTTGCTAACCAAGCTAAATAAAGCATCGGTGTATTAGTTTGGTTTAGGGATTTGCTTTTTTAAAAGTATTAAAGTAGGTAGGTACTTATCGTTCTACATGTATGTATATTTACTACTTACGTAGTAGATAGTAGCTACACATTATAATTTTATTACTTACTAGCATTTAAAAAAATATTAATCAATATTTTAATAGGTTCATAATTTTGTTTAGTTAAAGTTTTTGTTAAAAATTTTCTTATTATTATCATCTGAATAGTAGATATGTTGTAAAACTTTGTTTTTATTACGATATTTACGTAGACAAATATGCCTTTCTGTGAAGTGTGTAGCACATCTGTTAGACGTAGGGCCTGGGTAGGACATTTGCGTAGCAACAAACATAAACAATGTAGCTCGAGTCAGCCACACATTGATGGTGTTGAAATTATATCGACAGCATTCCGTAGCCGAATTGTTTCATACAAAGTAACCGCGCAAGACACCGATCAAGTTTCTGTGGACGTTTTTTTATCGTCTATCCGAAACAAACTAGAACTTCTTATTAATGAATGTCTAAAAAAACATGTCTGTATTAAAGTCAACTTTGAGCTCTACGCTAAATTTCTAATGTTTAAAAATAATGAAGAAGATATCAAATCATTTGGCACTAAAAATATTCCAATTTACCAGAGTTATGATTTTGAGTCATTGTTCACATCGCTTGCGAACACATTACGAACCAAAATTGATGAGTTTCAAGATAGGGATTCCGGATGGGCTTTCTTGAGTTGTACTTATTTAGAGATCAATGTGAATAAATATCAACCACTTGGAGGCAACACTTTCATTGAGCTGCCGACATACATAAAGAAAAAAAAAGCTTGTGTCAACATTCGTAATTCTGATAACTATTGCTTTTTGTGGAGTGTGGTTGCTGCATTATATCCAGTTCAAAACCACCAGGATAGGGTTTCATCTTATCCACATTTTCGAGATGTTCTGAATATCGAAAACATGTCTTATCCTGTTACGTTTTCGGATATAAAAATATTCGAGGAAAACAACCCGCACTTAAGCTTCATTATTTACGGTTTAAAAAAACGGACAGTCATAGGACCATTGTATAAATCAGAGAGTAGCACTGATGGCAAAATAGTTATTCGCTTGCTATTGTTAGAAAATAATTTGACAGCGCATTATTGTCTTATAAAAGATTTGTCACGACTGATTAGATGCCAATTAACAAAACACCATGGAAAAATATACTTTTGCGATACGTGTTTAGTTTTTTTCACAACAAATGATGAAGTAGAAAACCATACTTGTAATGGCATCGTAACCGTATTACCAGAGAAAGGATCGGTAATTAAATTTAAAAATTATGATCGTAAGCAAGATATTCCATTTATAATATATGCGGATTTCGAAACAATGTTAGAAAACGTGGCAGACCGTGAACTACGATCAGAAGGTGCTCATACACATACTTTGCAAAAACATGTGCCGGTAGCATTCGCATACCAAATCGTTTGTTCTACTGACCCTGTATATAACAAGTTTGTGTCATACCGAGGACTCAATTGTATCGATCATTTTGTTTCTTCTATTTACAATGATTCTCGAGACATTCATACGATTTTGTCTCAAAACATGCCGATTATTTACAGCGAATCTGATAAAATACATTTTAAAAACTCTATTCGATGTCATATTTGTCAGAATTTTATGTTTGGAGATAAAGTTAGAGATCACTGTCATTTGACAGGTCGATACCGTGGCGCTGCTCACAGTTATTGTAACTTGCAGTACAAGCTTCCTAAATTTGTGCCGATTTTCTTCCATAATTTGGCTGGATATGACTGTCATTTATTCATAAAAAAATTAGGTGAAGCACCTGGGTCAATAAAAATTATTCCTAAAACAAAAGAAAATTACATCTCTTTTACAAAGTTTATTCCGATTTCTCGAAACGAATTTGTGCAATTGCGATTTGTGGACTCTTTCAAATTTTTAGGAACAAGTCTAGAAAAATTAGCTAAAACAATGGAAGCCTCTGATTTTACTAATTTACAAAACTGTTTTCCAAACGATATACAGTTTAACCTTCTTACTCGCAAAGGTATTTACCCCTACGAGTATATGAATACATGGGAGCGTTATGATGAGCAATCTCTACCTAGCAAAGAATGTTTTTATAGTTCTCTTACCAACGAGCATATCTCAGATGAAGATTACTCTCACGCACAGTCGGTTTGGACTCAGTTTGATATCGATGATTTGGGAGAATACACAGATTTATATTTAAAAACAGATGTTTTGCTGTTGACAGACATCTTCGAAAATTTTCGAAAAACATGTAAACATCACTACCACTTGGATCCTGCATTTTATGTAACAGCACCAAGTTTATCATTCGATGCTATGCTTTATAGAACAGGTGTTGAATTAGAGCTCATTGACGATTTTGCTATCATAGATATGATTCAATCAGGCATAAGAGGTGGCGTATGTATGTGTTCTCAAAGATATGCAAAAGCTAACAATAAATTTATTCTAGAACATGATCCGCTACTGCCAGAATCTTTTATTGTATATATCGACTGCAATAATCTATATGGTTATAGTATGTGTCAGACTCTACCATTATCAAACTTTAGATTTCTAAATCAAACAGAAATTGATGAGTTAGATATTGTCAGCGTTCCGGATGATGCTAAGCATGGATACATTCTTGAAGTAGATTTACTATATCCAAAAGAATTACATTGCAAACACAATGATTTACCGTTTTGTCCACAAAAGGATATTCCTCCGGGAGGAAAAAATGCAAAACTCATTCCAAACTTGTATGACAAATACTATTACGTTATACATTACGTGCATTTGAAAACATGCATTAAGCATGGTTTGATTCTAAAAAAAATACATCGCGCTATTACATTTCAACAGAGTGCTTATTTAAAAGAATATATTGATTTAAATACAAGTTTGCGACAGAAGGCTACTTCAACGTTTGAACAGGATTTTTTCAAACTACTCAATAACAGCGTTTTTGGTAAAACCTTGGAAAACAATAAAAAAAAAGTCAACGTACAACTTGTGAATAAATGGTCTGATAATAGCAATAGAACAAAGAAAACAAATAATGCTGAAAAGTTGATCGCTAGGCCCAATTTCCACAGTGCCTCAGTTTTCACAGAAAATTTAGTAGCAATTCAGTTGAAACCTGACCACATTGTTTTAGACAAACCATTGTATATAGGCTTTACAGTACTCGAATTATCTAAATCACACATGTATGACTTTCATTATTCCGTGTTTCAACCACTCTATAGAGATCAATTGCAGATGTGTTACACTGATACCGATAGTTTCATTTATCACATTGAAACAAGCGATTTTTATGAAGATTTAAAAAATCACTTGATCGATTATTTTGATACCAGTAACTTTTCTCCAGAAAACATTCATGAATTACCTATAATTAATAAAAAAGTGCCGGGACTGTTCAAAGATGAAATGAGTGGAAACATTATAACGGAATTTGTTGGATTACGCTCTAAGCTGTATTGTGTTAAAAATACCGAGAGTCTTATAAGAAAAGCCAAAGGTGTGAAGACGAGTGTTGTGCGAGATCTTGATATATCAGATTACAGGAAAACATTGCTATCTAATGATATACTACGCAAAAAGAATGTTTTGTTTAAGAGCATAAAACATCAAATATTTACACGTTCCGTAAATAAAATTGTACTTTCTGGTGGTGATGATAAACGTCTCATATTATCTGATAAAATATCAAGCCAGGCTTGGGGTCACTGGGCTATCCATCCATAAGGTTTTGTTTTAATTAGGTACCTATCATAAATTTTAGTTGTAAGTACTTAATTTTAAGAATATAATAGTACCTATAGATAAGTATCTACTATCTATCTACCTAAACCAAATAAAAGTTTTCAATCATATTATGTAGTTTAATTTTAAAAAACCTACCCATTTAAGTAGCCTACCTAATTACTGAAGTACAGTTAGTATGAAAAGTAGGTAGTCTATTTTAAGAAATTTTCATTCATTTCATCGTAATACTTTTTAAACAAAGTGTTGATTTTTTAATCTTAGTTTGAATAATAATATATTGAAATGAAACCTTTACTATTAACGTTGACTGTACATTGTTGCATTATAAGCATGACATAGTAGGTCTAGACACGTGATAACGTGTCAAGCCAAGTTCTTAACAGACTGGCGAGCGGTACCTAGTACCTACCGTGTGTAATAAAAAACTATAAAATTTCTTAGAAAGAGAACAAAGCATGCCAGGTGCGAGCGCATCGGCTGTACGTACTAAACATTATTTTGCAAGCTTTGCAGAAGTTTTCAGTAGGTAGAAACATCATTAGGTACTTATTTTATTCATTTGCTGTCCGTGCTTGCGCGCGCACATCGGCTTCCGATCCTAATCACGAGCAGTCATTATTATTGGTAAGTTTTGAACTCTGGATTTTTGGTTTGTCACTGTAGAGCGAAACTAAGCTTTTGTTCAGTTTAATAACTATTTTATTTTTTTCAGAAAATGGATGGCTTCGGACCCAGAAACGATGAAGAAACCCAAGAAAATATATTTGGGATAGAAACACAAGACCTTCTATTCCATTGTGCCCAAGACCCCAATGAAGAGGACGAAATTCCAATTCTAAGTTTGAAGAAAACTCTAAAACGTTCAAGGAGGACCCCAAAAAAGAAAATAAGCAGTGAAACCCGTGACAAGCGTCGCAAAAACAATCTGCGTCGCTCGTCATTTATTGTGAGTCGGCAGCCATGCAGAGGGAGAAGATTAATACAAATAAAAATATTAGACATTAGTGATAACAATAGTGAATGTGAAAATGATATTATAGTTTCTGCGCAATATATAGTGAACGATTTCGTGGACAATGTAATGGAACAAACTGAGAGAATAATAAAAAAAATATCGGAAACTATCACGAGTGATCAATAGTAAATTATATGAATATTACCTATACATTTATGTAAGTACCTACTTTGTAATTTTGGTCTTAATTATAATACTACAGATATTCTTTATCATTATTTTACTAAGTTCATTAAAATTTTTTATTTAAGAATGAAATAATAAATATTTTATCTGAATGTTGTATTTTATTTTTACAAAGTAAATAGTTAGGTAGGTAGGTAGGTGGAATAAAACAAACGAAGTAACAATATTTTTTATATTTAAAAATACATAGGTGGCTTAGAAAAAACATAGGTACATCTTATTTATAGGTTAAATACATTCATAATTATTATCATCACACCAATTTTTAATACATATCACATTTTTCAGTGCACACTCTTTTTTGTGGTGTACACAGTTTAGAATATTGTTTTCCTTTTCGTAATCACTATGTAATTTCATAAAATTTGGGCAACCATTTTCACCAACATCAATTATTTCACAGTTTTCACACAATTCTTGAATCCACTTCACTTTTTCAGTACCCTTGGTCAAAATTTTTTTCTTATTTAAGTATGGTATTATCGTGCGCTTAAATTCTCGATAGTCAATGAATCCTTCACTCCAAAAAATTCCTCGGTTGTTTTCTAGCCACCGCACTTGTTTTTTTTCTTCAGCTGATAGATAGTTATATGGATAGGGTGGTTTGACAATGAATGTTTGAGTGTATCCGTTGATGAAAATAGCAAACTCCTTTATCACAAAATTATTATGTGCATCCTTGAATCCTTGCAGATCTACTATTCTGATGTTACCGCTCATGATAATTTCTTCACCAAATTACTCAGTGGTCTATACTCTATTACGCAATCATTCAAAATGAGACAATATGCAGCAGTATGATCGGGTATCTCTTTATTACTTTCAAGCTCCACTCGCACACTTACAACAGGTCCTGATTTAAGGTTTTCGCTTTGTCTAGAGCAATCGATCACAAACAATGGTGTCTTTTCGATAAAGTCAGAAGCACTTAGTAAAGGTTCACTCTTGCGTCCGTAATAAGACTGTTGGAATTTGACATATTGCTCATATATTAGTGCTATTTTCATGTCAGCAAAATTTATGTTTAAACTTTCATAAGGAAAATAAGTAGAATTTAGATATACTTTAACATCTCTTAAGTGACAGTGATCGAACCGCGACATATCTTTATCTGGTAAATTTTTTCTGTTTGTCTGAAGACCTATTATAACGTATCTAGGTTTTTCAATCTGTGATGCAGTTTTAATTGACCACGTGTGCTTAGTTGTTTGAGGTAACAAAGGATACTCGTATAGATCCCAATTTCTAAAAGCAAAACGTAAAGGACGATCTTTTTCTAAGAGTTTGAGTAAATTAATTTTTTCTTTGTCAGATACCACAACGTGTGGAACACGCCAAACTAATTTATTTATAATAATATCTTCAAGAAGATCTCCTGTTGGAACCTTTAAAGAGTTTACATTTGTGTTACTACGTAACAGTATCAGTTCATGTTTACAGTTTATTATAATTTTCTTATAATCTTCTGCAAAACCTAAAATATTTGATAGTGGGATTGAAGCTGAAAAAGTTCCTGAAGTCTTGGTTCCATTTACATCCCATCCCCAAGCTTTTGATATTTTGGAATCATTTTCATTAAATGATAATAAATTTTTGATAGTTGTAGTTATTCCAGCATTTTTTATTCTATCTATTTCCACTCCATTAAGTTCGTATCGAATATCTTGGAAGAGAAAAAGAAGTGGATTGTTCGTGAATTCTACACTCGTTACTTTTACTTTTGTATCCTTTTTTACTATGTTGACTGTTCCTTCTAAGTAAAGGGTGCTTGCTGATGGTAATATGTAAAGATCTTGTTGATTGATCGGTATGCGAATTTCATCGTTCCTGTTAAAACTTGTCACGTATGGTTTGTAGGAATGGTATTCAATACTATCGATGGTATTATCATAAGTTGGTAAACTTGAAATGTCTAAAATACTCATTTTCGGAGTCCGATTAATTTTAGAAATCTCTTATTTTCTTTAGTTATTTTAATTATTCTTTTAGTTGTTCCTTTGCGAGTCGTTCGTTTAACACTGATGTGTTTTGGTTTTGCATTACCATATTTATTGTAATCAATCATCTTTTCCTAATATGTAAATATAATTGAACTTCTTCTCCACGTAAATTAATCAAATTATTCCGAATATCTAATAACCTGATATTAATACAGCTAACATTAATTTGATTGATTGGAAAATAGATGATATTTTTAGGTATTTCTATAATTCGATAGCCTGGTGGAACGTTGGGTGCAAATTCATGAATTATATGACTTGATTTTCCATTAATGTATGATCCGCTTACAATATCACATTCTACTCTCACCACGGTCGTTGATAAAATGTTAACTGGAAGTTGAGACTCATGTATTATATTGGGTTTTAAAGTTTGATCACCAAAGCCAAGTAGAACACCAAGGGAGTTATCTTTTTCAAAATGTATATCTTTAGAGCAAAAAATAAATGTTTTTAAGGTGTTGTTGTTACAAAATAAATTAAAAATGGTTCCTTTTTTAACATATGATTTTAAATAGTCAGAGATATCTTGTAATTCATAAGCACCTTCCGGGATTTCTACGATTTCATTATCACCATAATGAAATTTATTGTTTTTGCTATCGATGTTAGGAATCGAATTAAATGTTGATAAATGCAACAAAGCGCATTCATATTCACCGTCAAATAGTAACGCAGGATAAAAGTTGGTTGATAAAGTAGATGTATTACCAGTTATAGACAGTGTGAAAGACATTTTGGAAATGAAGTAAATAAAACTAGCGCTTCAATTTATACAATTATTTATTACATAAAATTCTTTTTCCAAAACTCATTAAGAAACTTTAAGCAGAGGTGTCCACAATTAAACGTATCAAAACTTTGGTAATTACAATAGTTATAAGTTACATTTTTAGATTTTAAATATTTTAATATTTCTAGTGGGGGTTTTAAATTTCCAAAACTGTCAAAATACTCACAATAATCCAAATATTTAACGTAGGCTACCCAATGTGTCCCTTCATTTTTCGAACTATCTAAATTGACGATTGCACATTCAATATCATTCGGTTTTTTTGGTAATTCATCTCTCATAAAAACACCTCTAAAATATGGAATGTTACCACTAGCATATTTTAATATATCTACATTAGTGAGAGCACGATCAGGTAACCTTTTCATTAGTTTTTTGAACTTTTTACAAAGAGACCATTGCCTTTCTTGTAAGGCTTCATATATAATCCTTTTCCTAATGCAATAGACTCCATCATTCTATTGTGTCGTTGAGCTTCTTCAAAGTTCTTTGTAGCAGATTTGTGATCATTAACTGCTTTAGCAATACCAGCAGACCCTCCCGCCAATGCACCTAGTGCAGAGAGTCCAGCAAATATTGGTATCAAGGGAAGTATACCACCTGTTTTTGGTAATGGTATTACACGTGGTAAACGAATATTTTTATTAGTTTTGATGAGCTTTTTCGCAGCCGAATATGCTATTTGTATAGCCTTAGAATTGTTTTTTGGCTTTAACTTTTTCAGACGTGTGCGTATTGTAGAAACAACAGATTTGAATGATTTTGCTCCTGCACCATGTTTTACTTTGTTTTTCATTACTTTGCTCACTAGCCACGAAGCTAACTTCTCTCCTTTTCTTGCATTCTTAGATTTCATTCGCTGCTTTGCCATGTTCAATAATTCTATATCGGCTTTATGGCGATCTTCTAAATTATTAGAGTTGTCGTATGCGATGTCGTGTTGCATACAAGCGTTATCTAGCTGATTAATTCCTTGATCACCTCTTAGTAATCGTTTTCTTAATCGCGTACCAGGTCCACAATAATTGTATCCAGGTAAATGCAGTTCAAATGGTAGCTTATTTATTATAGTATTAATAAGTCCTTCACCTCGCATTGCTGGGTTATAAATGATCGATGTAACATCTAATGTATAATTTTATATACCTTCTTATGATCTCAAAATTGATAGTTTTTCAATCCAGCTATTTTCACTATTTGGAAGTCCTAACCATTTTACAAAAAGCTTACTACCTTTCTTTTTTAAAACTTTTTCAATTAGGTAAACATTAGGGCAGTATGTTTTCTGAAGTTCTTCTTCATAAAAAGTTCCTAAAATGGGTTGTTTGTGCAAATCTTCGATTAAATACGTAAATGGTTTTGAAGAATTTACTTTTTTAATTAAAAATAATTCAGTAGACCAGTTTGGTGTGTAGCCTTTTTCAAACATACCTTTATATTTACTGATACGTACTAAATCTCCTACACAAAACTTACTTTTCTTTGAGTTATTATTTATAGCCTGGGATTTTTTGATGTTTCTCATGACTATATTTTGATTTAACTGGTTAACTTCTTTTGGCTTATATTTGGTTATCCGATGTATTGTATTATTGTATGCATTAACAACACTTTGTAAAGTCTCTCCGACCCACTTATAACTACCATTCAAACTAAAACGTTTATATAATTTGTTTTTAAGAGTTTTGATTAATCGTTCAACTATTGAAGCTTTTTTTATGGAGTAGGTAGAATAATGGTTAATATTATAAGACACTATAATTTTACTAAATACATCATTATAAAATTCAGTACCCATGTCTGTTTGTAAATTAACAGGTTTGCGATGCGTCTTAACTAATATTTTATTAAATGCATTTGCCACTTCTGATTTATTTTTTGTTTTTAGTGGAATAGCCCAAGAAAACTTTGAAAAACAATCTAATACCACTAAGATGTATTTAAAGCCCTGATTAAAACTTTTTATATTTTGAAAGTCGATAAGATCAGCTTGCCATAGATCATCGATTCCCTTTAATACTACAGATCGGCGAGCAAAGTTTTTACGTGCAGTTTTATGAATTTCATTTACCACTTGTAGTTTACTCATTTTTTGAAGTTAGATGAACTTTTGTGTTCAAATGTATGTTTGTATAATATTCGTCTATAAACTGATGTATATATTTTTTTATATCTGATTCAAAATCGTTAAGTAAGTCATGAACTTCTTTTTTGTTTATTAATAATCGAGATTGCTTATCAACGTATTCTTTATTAACAGCGTCGCTTGCTTTCAATGGACTTATAACGCCTGTTAGTCGCTGTGATTGCAAATCAATTTCTCCGTTTTCTACCTTAGCAAATGCTTTGTCAAAGTTTTCTAAGAATTCAGGTAAACGTAATCGTTTATGAATATGATGACCAAATTTATCCATATTCACTAGGAAGAACTGGTAAGTATAAGGGATAAAGCTTAAATGAAACTAAAAAGGAGTTTTGTCTTATTTATTAATAATACCACTCTCTCGCAATTCTTCTATAATTGATATAATTTCATTATCTAGTCCAGTATTACCAGCTTCTTGTGAAGCAATTAATAACTTTAATCTATCAATCAATTCATTAGGATCATCCCAGTATACGTAGTCAACATTTTTCTTCCATTTCTTTAACGTAGGCAACCCTTTTCCTTGATGTGTGTCAGGCTGACTAGAATCAGTGCTTGCTGATGATTTACGCAACTTGAACAAAGGCTTTACAATATTCAAGTATTTTCGACCTCTGTTACTTCTGATTGGTTTTAGTGGATCATATTCTCTTCGGTGAGCATTATTATCTAGTAACATAGACTTATAGTTTCCCAAGTCTTCCTTAGTTATTTGGGATAAATCTGGAACTTTTTTAAAAAGTAGCTCATGTATACCAGGCGTCATCTTATATTTATCTGTGCCAACTTGAATAAAATCGTCAGAAACAATCACGCGTGCTGATCCCATCATGAGCTTACCACGATCATGTCTCACACCAAATGGAATATCGGATAGAGCTTCGGAAGACTTAGACCATGAAGAAATGTCGTAACTTGAATCACTTGAAGGGGATTCAACTGTTTTGAATGATTCATCTCCGTTTTCAGCATCAGATTCTTTTGAAGAACTACTTGAATCTTGAAATTCATTAAATACGTCAAAACCAACGTTTGATTTATTCTGTTTGAGAGTTTTGTCTGTATCTAATGGACTTGATGTTTCAAATGTAACTTCGTTTTCTTTCAAATGTTTTTTATGGTCTGCCATTTGGTTAAGAGAATTGGTTAACGGTTTGAAAACAGATTCCAAAGCATGAGTATTTTCAGATTCAATATCTCGCATCTTTCGAACTTTTTTTTTCACAGACTCTGCAGCTTTCACAATTTGTCTTTTTATATTTTTTTCCATAGTCACACTAAGAAGGTTTAAGTGCTCTCTCGAAAATGGTTACATTATTTTATAGTTCAGCTATTTATAGTGAGCAAGTGAATAATGAAGTCAAAAATACAAGCGAATTATTTTTGAAAATACCGTTCTGCAAATTGGGCATTTATCACCTATGGACAGAGAACACTTTGAACAAGTCACAGCATGACCGCAAGGTATAAAGCAGGTGTTTACGTTTTCTACTAAACAAATTTTACAGATCATTGATGATGTGCTAGATTTCAAATCTGTATCATTTTGTGCGGTTAGGTTATTATCTTCTTGTGCTTCTTTTTGTTCTTCTTTAACTTCATCATAAACTTCGTTTATTATGCGCTTCACATAATTTTCTCCTTTCATTACTAAAACATGTGGACACGACTGAAAAAAACGAGCGTGCTCCTCCCAAGGTAGGTCTTTAGGAGACCAGTCTTTGAGTCTTCCATCGCAGTAGTAACAAATAACTCTATCACCATTTCCAGTGTAAAAAAATCCTGCTTCAGCCATTTCCCGTGCTTTTTGAAATAGCCCTTTAGGCCACGAATCAAAGCTTCTTAGGCGTTTATATTCAGTGGAGTACATGTGATGCACAGGATTACACGACATTATTAATTTTATATTAAAACACTTTAGCTGGCTGTTCGATGTTGTCTACGTAACGTTTCGATAAATAATGAGTCATATTAATTATTGTTGTTCCTGCTCACAGTACAATCTATTGAAACATAACATACGTATCAAATTTCTTTCGGTAACATCCTTTGTTTTTTTCACAATCCTTATTTATAACTACATAGCTATAAGGGTCTTTCCATATTTGTGTACACATTTCTCTAAATTCTTGCCAAGACATGTCCGTGTTAACGTGTTCATCATAGATATGTCTCATGTTTATATCATCTTGCTTAAAAATAACAATTAAATTTGCATTATCTCTTACTAACTGTTTAGGTATTTTGCTGTAAGTTTGATTTAAATAAAAACAGTCTATATATTTATGCCTTCCCATTGCAAAATAATCACGAATATTGTTTTGATTTTCACACGCTACATCATCAAATATTATTATTGAATTACATTTAGCTGCCTTTGGAGTAAGAACTTCTTCATTTTCATGATACTTTGCAAAAGTAATGCCGGGAACCATACGTAACACTTTTTCTAAATATATGTATTTTGGTTGGTAAAGGGTTTTTGAATAAACATAAACATTTCGAAAATTTAATCCATTTTCATGTAAGAGTAGACCAATAATCAAATTAGTTTTTCCGCAATTCGATGGACCACATATAATGCAACGTATGGTATTCGGTAAGAGTTTTCCATGGCGAAAACTGTGTTTTTCAGAATCAATATTAATATTTTCAAATTGTAATGATACTGGTTGCTTCACGAACTTCATTGTGAGAGTGACTATAGCAGAATGATTGAAACCACGAGTTTCAGTTGTGTTTATGCTACGAACTTAGTTACAGACAATGTTTCCAGTCATATTGGGCTTCTAAACCAGTCGTTTTGCCGAGAAAGCCCCGAAACGAGCAACGCGAGTGAAGGGGCAGGCAAAACGAGTGGTTTAGAATGCCCAATATGACACTACTTATATCAAGATCATTTTTGATACAAGCATATTTCTTCTCACATAACGTCACAGCTCAGTTGGTAATGGCTCTGCCTTCCGTGCTGTGGGTCGTGGGTTCGATCCCCACCGAGAACAAACATTTGTGCGTGGAAAACATAGATGTTTGTTCTATGTCTGGGTGTTACTATGTATAATAAGTATGTATTTACAAAAAAAAAGTATATAAGTATTCTATCAGCCATCTAGTTCCCATATCACAAGCTTTGCTTAGTTTAGGACTAGAGGGCGTTGTGTGTAAAGTCTATGAATATTTATTTATTTATATATTTATATCGGCTCACAGAAATCCCCTACTAGACATAGCCATCATCCACAGAATTTCAGAAAAAAGATTTTTAGCCTTCATCCTTCGACTTGCTGCGATCCTACCAATGTTGTCGAACCATCGGGTGGGAGGCACTAGGTGCAAATATAAATACATACAGGCATAGGTATAGGCTGGCTGGGAGCGATGCCATCGGTGCGAGCCTCCGGGTTCTTGTGCATGAAGGGGCAGTGGATCTTGCGACAGCCACCCGGCTGGTTCTCCCAGTAACAAGGGATCTGCTTGCGGTTTTTCTGGAAATTAAAATAATAATCAAAACCCCAACTGGAACCTGTGCATTTTGTTTTCACATCATCAATCAATCTGCTGGCTATATGCAGATCTTTTGGATATTTAAATATACCAGTGAAGACTTGTCTTTGGCTATGCAAAGCTGCACACTTGACTGTAACATAAAATCTGAATTGTTTCGGTCATACATTGTTTGATACTTTACAAGTGTCCAGTAGACCTTAGTTACTGGGATGATTTCGTAGATCACTGATTGCAATGTGCCTTTGCATCTAATCTAGATGATTTATACAGTATCAGGGGCCACTTTTTACCCATGCTCTGATGAATGGAATGCTGTAATGCCTGGGGCGCGATTTAGATGGAATAGGCATCCTCTCAGCCTAGTAGGCCTTATCCACAGGAAAGACAAGGTCAATACGTGCGGAGCTAACTAAGCTGCGAGTTTCCTCGTGATGTTTTCCATCATCGTTTTGAGAGTATTGGCATTATACACATAAATATTTCAAATAGAAAAACTCTTTGGTGATGATGAGATTATTCACCAACAATGATCTGTCTCAGATGTAGAATATGGAAATTGGAAACTGTAAGGCACAGTGAAAGTTCAATCTTGAATTAAAGTCTCAAGCAGCTATTTATCCTTTTCCACAATAATCCTTATCCCACACAAAGTCACAATCGGAATCTAATTTATAATCGTTTCAGCTTAGTTGGATAAATATTCATTTGTTATCAGATAAATAAAAACCTGTAGCTATGATAGTGTCTTGCTCAGCTAATTGGTTAATTTTCATTTTCAATTTCCTTGAATTGACTTGAATGTGTTGACTATTCCAAATAATTTTAAGAAACTTGCTATACATGTAAGGATTAACTCTTAAAGTAATATTTCTGAGGTAGTCAATAAAAGAATGAAAAGTACATGGAAGTGACTTTTTAAGAGAAGTCCCCTACAAGGCACTGGCTGGCCTTAGTTAAAAAATTTCAAACTTTTAAATTGCTGTTTTAATTTCTCTAGAAGTCATACAACACATCATAAGACCAGCCCCCCAATTGCTCTATTTCAATGACTATAGAAATAACTTCAAAATGGTTATTAATTTAGATACCCATATCATGCTAAATTGAATTACGCTAGGAATAGGAGTGTTGGTAAAGTAACCACTTTTATAGCAATTGAAATAGTGCAATTATGTGGCAGATTGTAGAAAATAGTTGAGTAATAACACACTGTTCCAATCTTGTCTCTAACTCAGTGACCAACACAAGTTATTCTTCAAAACAATGAGTCCATTAGAGCCGAACCAAAACTGGTTTAACTTGTTAGATGCACTTTCATAATCATGTCAAATGGCATATACTAACGGTATTATTCATTAAGCTCCAGGGAGGGTTTAAGTTCTAGCCCAATGATCAGCCCTGAGTCCCAAATTTTAGTGAACCTTTAAAATTACTGTGGGAATTGTTGTATCTGTAGTTACTATAGTTTATATTATCTATGCTGTAGTGTAGGTACTTGCCACACCTTGTTAAATAATAAGTAGTGGGTAGATATATATTGCACTTCACTTGTTTTTCTACATGTCTTTGCTACCAAGCTCAATAAACCGATTTACTGAAATACGATGTTTCAATGGACATAACAGGAATCTTCACAAGAAAGTGATTAATAAGTAAAGATAAATTTCAATTTCAATTTCATATGTTTTATTAATAACATACCCTCAATTCCATGTGGCGCAGTTTGCAGCGTTTGTCAAGGCACTTGCCTTGCTGCCAGGCAGTGCACATTGTCTCACAGCCGAGAGCAGACGGCTCATGGCGGAACACACAGTTGTCACCCTGTAGAAAACACTTTCTTATTCTCCCTTGAGTTGAATGACATGTAAAAATCTGACACCCTGTTTCAAACAGGGTATATCCATGGCAATTTCTCCTGGCCACCAGTTAAGATAAAAATGTGGACAGTAACTTCTGAAAGGGCTCTATAATTGTTCATAATTTTAAATGCGACTTGAAGATAATGCTCGATTGAATTAATACCTACTCAATTTTATTACATTTATCCCTTGTTGATAAACCTCTCTTATTAGAAACATATTTAAGAAATAGTCAAAATGGATCTTTGTTCAATCACATAAAAAAGGATAATGATTGAGAGTTTGTTTTCAAGTTCATAATAATTAGGACCCTTGATTCTAAATAGCAAACGAGTCAGGGTCCGGTTTAGCACACTGTACCTATTTTAGTTTTTCTAGTAAGTACCAATATAGATATAACCAATAGTGTGTTTCCAATTAAAATTTATTTTATTTCTTTCAAATTGTTGTGCAAAAATAATCAAAGGATATGCAGTTCAAATATTGCAATAAAGATAGTAGGTAAGTCAATACATAAATTATATTCTCTGCACTTCTCATAATTTGATTAATTGAGGCTGATTTACTCTTGTCTATATATTTATTAGGCAATAAATAACCGGCTAAAAACTATCAGACTATGCTATTTGAATGAGGGATTGCTTATCAACAAAATCACCTGTTTACAATATTGGGCTCCCAAATTAGGACCAATTAGAAACACATCTAAATAAATATTGACAAAGTTTTACACAATTTATAGTATATAGTTGGCTTACCTTGGTGCACGTGGAATAATAGTAAAAGTAGCAGTCGTTAAATTTTCGTGGAGACTCCATCGTGTTTTTGGCTATCCAGGGTCTGCAAATTATGTGAGCACATTAGGGCTATGTTGACGCGAACAATACGTGTTTTCAACAACCAAAAGGTTAGTCATCTATATAATTGGTGGATTATCTATAGAATCCTGACGAATTTGAGGTAAAACGCCCGCAATCAAGAGAGAAAAAGCAATTTTCTTTTTGACAGAGAGCATTGAAGTTACGCTGCGGCCAAACAAATTTGACACCACAAATTTTCCCGGTTGAAATTATCACTGTGTATATAACTCACCGTTTTTTTATTTATTTGCTCAACTAAAATTAATTAAATTAAACAATAATCTACGTACAACAACTAACACAAAATAATTCTAACGTCACTAGAAAGATGTAGATATGGCGGACATGTGGCGAACTTTCATTTCGTTCGGTGATTTGATTCTAGTAGTCTGTGATTTGATTTTAGTTTTGATTGGTTGGATGCCGCTAAGTTGTCTATGGTTTACCCACAGGATATAAAAGCTGGGTCCACCGGGAAGAAAATTATGTAAATTAGCACCATCTATTGCGGAGTAGGAAGACTAGTTGTTAATTTTAACCCTCCTCTCCTCGACCTTCGATCAAGATATCGGGCGGGCTCTTCTCTTTTCTGTGCTTACACAGCTACATTCGTTTACCAACCGACTAAGAAAAAAAGATTCAAATTCAACTAATATTGAAGTCGTTAGTTTTCTCCATGAATTGTATAAGTGATATTTATTATAGTCACATACCTAGGGCGGCTTGCACCAGAATAGCTAAACGCGTTTAACTCTTAAATAGTATTTAGCGAGTTGTCAAGTCATACAAATACGTCAGATTTAAATCGATTTAGCTGTTAAATACGTTTAGTGATGCTGGTGCAAGCAAAGACCTTATACCTTATGGTGCAAGACGCCCCTAATCATAGCCCATAATCATCATCATAGCGGGGTGTGTGTCAAGTCAAACCGGTTTATTTCGCTGTCCGTCCAGTTTACGATGATAATTTCATAGTGCGCCAACCTAACCACGATAATTTTATCTTAAATTTCACGCAGATTTTTGATAACTATCATGTTTGAAAGTAAAGCTAGGATTTGAAAAAAATCTGTAGACTTTCAGGTAAAATCAGTAGAATTAGGTTTATTTATTATCCACAGATTATATAGTAAAATAAGTGTTTTTAGAGCACCATCTAGTGTCGAGTAGCGGCAATAAACGAAAACTCCATCTAATCTATGGTTTCATTAAAACCTGGCCTATTGAAACGTCATTTTTGAGTTGCTGACACTTCCATTGACAGTAGTACAGACATACGTCTACAAAAGAGTAGACTGTCAGTTGCCTGTCATCTCAATAAATTTTTTTAAGCCGTGGTCTCATTACGTTTCGAGAAGTCCATGGTCTAAGCTGGTCTAAGCCTTGGTCTAAACCTAGACTAACTTTAGTCCTCGTATTGGAATAAGAGGGATTTGGTTTATCAAGTTAGGTAAACGGAAGTAGTTCTTACTCTTCAGATTCTAACGATGACACAAAAGAATTTGAAAGTGTAAATTATAATAAGGGCTCTT
Source organism: Gandaritis pyraliata (assembly GCA_947859175.1). Classification (NCBI taxonomy): domain Eukaryota; kingdom Metazoa; phylum Arthropoda; class Insecta; order Lepidoptera; family Geometridae; genus Gandaritis; species Gandaritis pyraliata. The sequence goes on along the minus strand of OX401869.1, from coordinate 3,592,163 downwards.
TTTAAAGGTCGCTCCACATTCTCAAGAGAATCTCGCGAGAAACGTGAATGTGGAACCGATTCTCGTATTCTTCTCAAGTTCTCGCGTAGTTCTCCGGCCTTTCTCCACTTTTTGTCGGTATTTTGGCGCGAGACAAAGGAGCGCGAGAACGTGAGAAAAGGCGAGAACGTGTATTGACTCCACACTCGCATGTTTCTCATACCACATTTACACTCGCGTACGAGTCGCGAGGCGAGGGACGAGGCGAGGGGCGAGGTGCGAGTGTGAACAGACGCTCGTAGCTCGCCTCGTCCCTCGCCTCGTCACTCGCGGCGCTCGCGTCCGGAGCGGTTTTTGGGGCACGAGTCAAAGGACCTCGCGTCGCACCCGGCGTCGTCGGCACGCGAGTGTAAACAGGCAACTCATTTACCATCGATCAACACAAGCCTCGCACGAGGGACGAGGCGAGCCACGAGGCGAGGGACGAAGCGCGAGTGTAAATGTGGTATCAGTAGCGCGCGAGCCGCCGACTTGAACGGTTGTATGTTGTGTACCTACCACGTGGCGTCAATATGAGCGTAACTTGGACAAACGAACTTGAGTTGAAATTTGTCAATAAACTTGTCGCAGCGGTTACTTCTGCGTCCATCGTCATCGAGCGCGAGAACTGTAGTGAGAACTATTTGAGAACTTTGTGAGAGTGTGTACCCAAAGAAGTTCTCGCTACAGTTCTCGCTGAGAATCTCCGGAGATTCTCGCGTGAATGTCTCGTGAGAATATGGAGCGGCCTTTAGGTTCTTTCTGATTCTGAAAGAGCCTAGAACCTTCCAGGATTTTCCATTGTTCATTATGAAGACCAAGAGAGAAAATGCCTAGTTCACATCTGTCAGATTTCGCTTTCGTCAGATCATGCCATGCAAAAATCTTACTTATAAAAATTGGGACTACCTATTTATTCCATTGCAAACTTAGCGTTGTCAGAGTCTGCTTGCTTGGAAGGAAAGTATGATAAGTAGAATAGTACAAAATTCGTAGGTATGAACTTTATTATCATTTATTAATAATACATCATGATTTAAACGTTAATTTACATTTTACAATAAATAAATGCTAACAATTAAATATATGAAGTCATGTTATGTAAAAGCAAAATAAGAGCAACTAGGTACATTAAAAAAATTAAATTAGACAAACAGAATAAAGTTACATTAAAATCATAAACATTGTCGAATCCAACTTATACCATCATTGAGTACCTTCCTTTATTTAAAAGATTATGCAAGTTGAGTTTTCGATTCCTATCTGAATTGCTGTTACAGTTAAATTTACAAGCACTACAAAAACAAATTTAAATGATTATTAAAGTATGAATTTAGTGCAAATCAGTGATTTATTCTAGACCATAAAAATGGGACAAAAATAAGACCAATACTGAAGGGAATGTTCTGTTTACATTGTTTTAGTAATTTTGATGTAGCATTAAATAATGAGACTAAAAGTGTTTTCAAACATAGAAACACAAGTTTTAAAACCTTTAAAAAGTTTGAAAGCACTGGACTAATGACAAAGCCTCATCTCAGCTTCCAAGTTTACTAACAAACCTACTGGATGATAGCGAAACACAATTAAACTTGAATTAAACAAAACACTATGAGTAACATCACACCTCACTTCGAAACATCCGAATCGAATAATAGAATATGTCAAAGATTATTGCTCAACAAGTCGCAAACCACAGTCTTTATAACACAAGCGAACACAACAAACAGGGGATCAACTTCGCAAAACGACATACGGTTACACTACGCACGAGGTGTACGAAGTTGAGAATTGTCGCGTTCTCGCACAGCAGTGTACGTTAAAACAAATGTTTATCGTTTTGCAGTGTAGACCCTACAATTCAAACACAAAATCAACATACATTAAACGTCATGATTACATCAATAGATAGTTTTCAGCTGAATGAAAACTACATTGATAACGTATACAAAACTATGAGTATGACACTATAGATATTTTCTATAACAATTATTCCATATTGGTTATTTATTGTATATCTGCAGCCTGGGCGAGGAAATTTAAAAAAAAAACTTTAAAATGTGAAACATTTTAAAGTTTACCTACTGTTATTATGTATACAATACAATTTTACAAGTTGTATGACTTATGTATGTATACTATTCATCAAAAAATCACTCTAACTTTACAATTTGACTCGTGCATGACAAAGGTGCAAAAAGGCCCAGGATCCACTTAAATCAGTTTGAATTATGCAGATGTTTACCCTTTAAACTACCTTATCCTTCACAACTTTGACAATACGTAGGTTTTTAAATTACCATTAGATAAGAAGAGAAAATAATAATATGGAGTTGAAGAATATCAAGATATTTTTCAAAATGCAAAGCGGATTTTATATTTTTATTCTTCTTCAAAAATTTCACTTTGGACACTGTAGACCTAAGCAGAAGAAGTATTTGGTTCACGCATACTCGTTGTGAATGTGTGTGACAAACTGTGACAAATCTAACACTCTTCTATGCTTGGTCCTTCTAATTACTAAATAGAAGTACTGACTGATCAATAGTTGATCAATCTGATCCAAAATCGAATATGAAAAGAGCACCGATTCAACATTTTTAAAGACGCATTTACACAGGTCTGATCACAGGACTTAATTTTATACAGACGAAAGTGTAAACATGCCTTAAATTGAATTGGACAATTATGGTTCTTCTCATGTTCCTCTCGTTAATTTTAAACTAATTTACATAATTATCTAATTTAGCAGAGTAAATGGTGCTAGTAAAGCAGATTGGACTATTCTAGCCCACATTTTTTATTCAACGTTTTTAAATCTACAACCAATGTTCTCTCCGTGCTATATCTAATACGCTTTAAAACATGTAACTTACGCCTAAGCCATAACACACCATTTTTTAACAAGATATAACGCTATACTGAATTTAACTTTGTAGATAAAATCAAAAACTTGAAGATATTTACTACTGAATTAGTTTACCAAATATGACAATGGGGCAGGCTGCATAAATACATAGATAAGTGCTATCGGTGCACACAAACTGCAAATACACAAACATCTAAGGAAATGTTGAGATTACGTGTTATAAACTTCACCTTTACCCGTGAATACGAAAAATTATTCATTTATGAACATATTTTTTATTCATGCCTCGTTTGGCTATAAATTCCAAGGCAAATAAATACAGCTAACAACAAAATGATAATATTTTAAGATGCAGCGTTTTTGACTAATCCTCATGGTTTTTATGTATTTTTGCTGCAATCAATACGATATCGCTTTTGTCGTTGACTATATCTGCAGTAAGTTTTATGTATACACAGACAGCTCGATTTTATCAAAAATATTTCATACCATAGTTTACTACAAAGCATTTCATTCAAACTATACTCATTTGAACATTTCTCGAATGCTAATATTTTGTAACTTTGAATATGTTTTAGCAACTATGATGTGAAATAAAAAACAACTCCTAAGACACAAGTACACCACCATTCTACCCTGTGAGATACTGTTTGCCGTATTGTCGAGTGGTTAGTCCATTGCTCACCAATACAACGATTAAATACAGTGACAGTAAAGATGATAGTTAAAAATGTGGTAATTGTTGTTCTGAGATGTGGTATAAATATGACATCTGAGTCATATAGAAGTCATATAGCTAAACATTGACTGAACTTTCAAAAAGGTCAAGTTTTCCTCATCTATTTTTAACATCTGAGTCATATAGAAGCAAAGGAAGCAACATTCCATTTTTTTTTTCATCCAAATTGTATTTCCTATTTTTGGAAAATAGAGAGTTTATTCAGTAATTCTGGTGGTGGTATATCTGATAATAACATCATTGGTTATTATTATTGTAACTCATAATTACTATTCTGCTACTACACACAAAGGAAACAAAAAAAAATGACTACCGTCATTTTAGTAGACATGGATATTGCTACCTTTGCTTCTATAAGACTCATCTGTTAAAAATAGATGAGGAAAACTTGACCTTTTTGAAAGTTCAGTCAATGTTTAGCGAAGATAACTGCTATACTGATCATAGCCATATACAGAAGTATCTAGTCTTTCAACTATTGATTCTTTCAAGTCAAATTATATTATACCTAAAGAACTTTTTGATCATTGACACGTGGCATTTTGACAGTGTCATACATAGATTTTTTGGAACTCTACCGGCGTCATGGTATATAATATAATAGGCAGTAATGTATTGGTGAACTTTAGACATATCAACAGAATTGGACGTTACATTTAGGCCATTTTAATACTAAGTAGCCCTAGGTACTAAATGAGATGGGATAGGTTCACTGATTTTTGTAAGCCAATACGTTTTTGTCAATCTTCAGTTCAATTTGCAGCGATATAAGGTTCAAATTCGCGTTTGCCGCGTGTTGTGATTGTGAGAGTGAGAGAGCTACCAAATCCGGGACGCGTGCGAGAGAGACGGCCTTATCTTTTAGACGAACTCTTTATTTGTTGGAGTTTCTGGCGGAGTAAGTCGACTGCAGCTTCGTTCTTTTGGGGCATTTGAGTTGTATGAAGCTGAAAATAAGTTTATTTTAATTAAAATAATTTTTAAAGTAGAGTTCTTGAAAACACTATCATTCAAATTGAACGAGGTATTTTTTTAAGAAAGCTGGTTCATCTGTGATTGTTTTTAGCTATGTTTGGTAGAAATAAGTGCAGCGGTTTCCAAGTTCTGAGGATATCCAGCTCTGTAACCTAGTTTTGAAGGATCATGGCATTGTTGAAACATTCGGATCATGTCAGTTTTGAGGAAACATGGCATAAATGCAGTTTGAGATATTTAGTTCACGTTGAACTATTTGACGAACCAGAGTCCATACTGCATAATATGATGATGACAATGATGAAGAGGATCCAAGGAGATGTTCTTAATTTTGTATTTACCTCGAGTTGTGGATCAATGCTGTGGGTTCTTGGCAGTGTGTTTTCGTTTATAGAATCTGTGAGTGCTCTGTTGTCGCCGACTGGCGTGCGAGGCTGGGAAGAAGGGTTTGAGTCCGTCTTCAGACCAGCTTTGGCCTGCAAAAACCATCGGAAGTTAGACTTCTTATAATGTATGCTTTTGTATCAATGCAACGTCAACGCTTGTACAGTCGAAGACACGTCCACCTATACTGTTTGGATTTTGAACTATTAAAAGTTGAACGCTGCGAATCGTGCGAAAGGGACGACAGTGTGTTTGTGTAGGACGGGCTGCGAGCGCGGCGCGCGCCCTAGCCTATTGCGCTCCCTTTCCAACGATTCTTTACATTGTATGTAGCGTAGTTATGGTTGTATTGGGTGTATAACCTGACCTGTGGCCGTGTGTACTTTGGCAACTAGATTGCTGATAGAATACTTTTTTTTTGTAAATACCTACATACTTTTATTACATAGTAACACCCAGACATAGTACAAACATCTAATTTTGCCATCACACAAAATGTTTGTTCTTAGTGGGGATCGAACCCACAAACCACAGCGCAGAGAGCTCTGCCTGTGCCGACTGAGCCGTGACGCATGATCATAAATGTACAGATAAAAGTTCGCTTACCTGTAAAGCGCGTAATCTTTCTAGGAACATAACATGGGATTTCTCATCGTTTTCATTGGTGATATCTGAAAACAACATGTTGTATTCAATAATCTAAAATATATTTATCTCGCAGAAGTGTACGTAAAAATTCAAGATCGGCGAATAAACTTGCTTTAAATACACTCAAATATATTATGGGAATATATTACAAACAGACTTACCTATATTATCTGTATTGTAGTCGTGTTTGTAAATGGGCATAGAGGCGAGTTTCCTTTGATCGGCAACCTCCCGCAGTCCTCTCTCGACAAAATTGCGGAAATAGAACGATGAGCCTTGCATAAACGTCCAGATATCTACTTCTGGGTGACGCTCCTGTAAAATAACATTATTTTACATAACCGATATGCTACCCACGGCTATTCCCAATAACCAATTCCCTGGAAGTCTTTAGACTTATGATAAAACTTAGGATGAAATAACTTGCCTATCCTACTAATCTTACTAATATTATAAATGCGAAAGTTTAGATGTTTAGATGTTTGTGTTTCAATCACGTCGAAACTACTGAACCAACTTGGATGAAACTTGGCATATATATAGTACGTAACCTGGATTGACACATAGGCTACCTTTTATCCCGAATAATTAACAGGATCTACAGGATAAAATGAACGAAAAGAATTAGCAGCGCCAATTGGCAAGAGGATATCATTGTCATGTCATGTCACGTCAGTTTGACAGGGCGTAGTACTACCTCTTTGGTCTAACGACTAGCGTTTGACATTCCAGTAGGTACGAGTTCGGTGTAATGAGGTGTAATGTCAAGTTTCTCAAAGAAGTATCCGCTCGGTACACGCACAGATAATATAATGTACACGGAAACTGTAGACGCGTACGAAGTCGCGGGTAACTGCTAGTATGCTCATATTTTGTGTGTGGATGTATTCTGTCGTTGTAACACTTACCCTCAGATCATAAAGTTGTTCCAATGCTTGTTTGTTGTGTTCCTTGGTGCCGATACGCTTCAGTATAAGCGTCAGTTCCTCGTGCAGTGCGCGTGGCAGTCGACCCGCGTTCAGAGCAGTGTTCCCACTGACTGCGCTTAGCACTGAGCTGCCGTTAATCGCCTCTGTCGTGTTTTCTTTCTTCTCATCAAGTTTTAATTGCTGGAAATATAATAAGGTTTAAAACTCTTGTTAGGGTTATGCTCGCCTTTGTACATTCCGTGCTGTGGGTCGTGGGTTCGATCCACACCGTGAACAAACATTTGTGCGTGGAAAACATAGATGTTTGTTCTATGTCTGGGTGTTACTATGTATAATAAGTATGTATTTACAAAAAATATATATATAAGTATTCTATCAGCATCTAGTTCCCATATTACAAGCTTTGCTTAGTTTGGGACTAGAGGGCGTCGTGTGAAATGTCCATGAATATTTATATTTATTTATTTATTTTTAATATTTACTCTTACCTTGAGTACTTTGAGTAGGTACGGGTACAGGTCTGATTCGTTCACGTCTGGTATTTGCGAGAGATGATTTGTGATTGACGCACCCTTCATTTTGACTAGAGTGTGCACGAGGGTTTTAACAGTCCTGAAAAAATAATCATTTTACAGTTTCTTACATTTTATGAGCATCAACCAACCTATATACTCGGGCCGCTTTGAATCGAGTCGTTTAAAACAGAGTTGAGTCAGTCATAAGTCTTGTTTTCTGTCTCGCTCGCACTCGTTAGTCATACGAAGCGTGCTAGTGATGTCGGTAAATCGATAACATGCGTAATGAGGGTAACTATAAAAATCTCTTACATCGATATATAACTTTATTATTCCAAGTGCCATAGACTGATAGTGACAAAAATGATTATCTAGACATAATCGCAATGTTTAATTAAAGTTTGAGAAATGCAGAGAAGTTGCGGTTTAAGTCTACCAACCTGTAAGGTGTATCACTAATATCTGGATTCTTCTTCCAATAGCTATTTGGATACGCCTTGTAAAACACATGTATCTTGTACAACACAGCATCATAATCTATGGAGTTGACGTCCCATGACGGTATCATTTTCAAGGTCTTCCAGAAGCATTTGAGGAGTAGGTCCTGGTACCGGGGGTAGGCAGGGTCTGACACGCCTATCGAGTCGTGGAGAAGTGACACTATTGCGCTGAAACAAATATTTGAAAGTTAGGTTGATTGTAATACTCAGAGCAGCTGGTATATGCTCTCATATATAGACGACCCACTTGCAAACCCTGACTGACTGTCTCACTTTAGCCACGGTGATTTAGACCCAACATCTTAATGATTGACATGCAACCAACATTCAGTCGTCTCGTAGACTTTGGAGGGCTCCATTACTTCTATGCTACATAGCCCTATCTATAGCATCAAAACCATCCCACTAATATTATAAATATGAAAGTTTAAATGTTTGTGTTTCAATCACGTCGAAACTACTGAACAAACTATTTAACCTGGATACTTTTTATTCCGAATAACATGACCTACAAGATAAAATTAACGAACGCGATTAGCCGCGTCAATAGATAGATAGATAGATAACTCTTTATTGGTACATCACATGAAAACATTACAAAAAAAAAAACAAAGAAAGCTTATAGGGCTCAATAAAACCTACTTTGACAAGGACAGAGGCCATATATATATGAGAAGAAGAAAAAGAAGAAGAAGAAGAAGAGGACGACATCACGTCAGTCGCTTTAGAGAGCATAGGCTCTACGCTTACTATAGAGTAGGCGTATAAAGCTGGTGGAAAGCATCTGAAAAAAAAACGGTACCCAAGTAGTGAGTACTGACCACAGCAGTGGCGTGCGATGCGACCGCTCGAGTACTTTGACGCAGACGTTGTTGAGCACGCGCACCAGCCGCTCCGCGTCGCCGCCCGCGCACCCGCCCGCACCCGCGCCCAGCACCAGCAGCAGCTCGCCCAGCACCGCGCACAGCGCGCTCTCGCCGACCGACGCTCCGCACCCGGCGGTCTCGTAGAACTGGAAAACGAAACATACTGTAATCTATGTCTAACGTGAACACGTTATAATGTTCTGAGAGGTAATCACGAACAAATCTGACAGTCGCCGCGATAGATAAACCTAACTTATTCGAATGATATTGCGCGTCAACGCCGGCTCGACTGCCAAACGTTGTAGCGTCACGTTAAAGGGGTCTGAAAATTATAAAAACAAGCAATTTCTGCAGGCTATACTAACTTGGGTAACCCAACGTGGGTATATATTTCATTTTTGTTTTATGTATGTTTATTTTGCCTAATTGAGCCTATATTTTAGTGCATGCTGTGGCATCTTAATCGAAGGAACACATAGGCAAGTCCAATAATATCTTGTTATTTTTGTATTTTCGTGTTACCTTTGTTGGTTGTCCTAATTAATAAATAATAATAACTTGGAACATTTAATAATAGAACTACATATGAATATACTGACACTAGTGAGCGCCCCCGCTATGTACTTGTATGCCGGCAGAGTGTCCTGCGTGTGCATACCGGTGCGCAGGCGCTTCACTTGCGCTGCGATAGCGCTCACTAGCCGCTGCTCATGTGCCACTAGCGCTGCCCCGCGGCCGGACGCCAATGCACATGATATCAGCGACAGAGCGCGGATTGCGGCCTGAAACAATACAATTTATTGTAAAAACTTTGAAAATTCTCGATTTATTTATTGATAAATAAAATGTATCAATCGTCGTGAGGTCTTGAGTCTCAAGATGTCAAGAGATAACTTTTAGGAATAATAGGGAATAATTAAACAAAAAAAAAAACAAAATCGGTTCATCCGTTTGGGAGTTACGTTGCCTCAGACGGATGGACGGATGGACGGATGGACGGACGGACGGACGGACGGATGGACGGACGGACGGACGGACGGACGGACGGACGGACGGACGGACGGACGGACGGACGGACACACACACACACACGTCAAACTTATAACACCCCGTCGTGTTTGCGTCGGGGGTTAAAAATAGCAACGTCTTAGGAATAGAATATGGGAACATTCTCTACACATCAGCGAAATAATTATCACAATCAATTTACCAAATAAGGGCGATATCTTATATCTTATTTTATTTATTAAAATTACAATCAGTGCGGAGCATTGTTAATGTAAGCTTCTGACAAGCTCTTTTAGTGTGGATGGCATGTTTATGATTTTTAATAACCGATTTGTACCTCTGCTAAGGAAAAAGCCTCAGCCATACTCCCATCCCATCATAAGACGAGTAGCAGTACTTACATTGAGATCAGGACTAGCAATGGAGTGGATTGTGTCCGCAAGTTGTGAGTCGTCGACCGCTGAGACAGTGGTAGGAGTCACCATCGGATGAGGGGGCATGTGACGCGGCGGCGACATTGGAACTATGCTGTAAACAAACATATATTTTATTCTACAGAATATTTTAAGTGTTTTTTTTTTATTTTAATTTTTCAAATGTGAAAAACAAGAGCACAGTTGTAAAGACGATCCATAAAAATTCAGTCGATTTCAATAAATCTATTCCGGAGTTTTTGTCGAATTATGATCAAATTCGAGCGTTTTACGATAAGCGCTCTTTATGGCTGAATTCAGAACCATTTTTTTTGTTTTGGTTACACTGCTCGGCAACACAGTCAGGCTGTGTATAGCGCACAAAGCGTCCTTATACATCAATATCTTTTTATAATAAAACGAAATGTTCCATACAAGCCGATGGCCCACCTGATGTTAAGCGGTAACCACTGCCTATAACGATGCCTGTAACATTGCCCTGTGATACATTGCACTGCGCCTGTAATTGCATCGGCAACCTTACCCTTCAAACCGGAACACAGCAATGCGAGCATCACTGCTTGTCGGCAGAAATAGGTACGGTGCTAGTACTGAACCCAGACAAGCTCCTTCATAAAAAGCTCTATTACTACAGTAGTAATAATAATAATAATTACAGAGAGCCGTCGTGTTAAATACATGTAGAATAGTTAGAAAATTTCTACAAATAGACTCGTCTACTGAAGTGTTACCACCAAATTCAGCTGATTTATCATCAGGCCCTCCCACTGGTGTACACTTGGCTTAGGCGCGTGTACATCAGTCATGTACAGACTCTTAGGAGCCGAGCGAGACTAGCTTAGAAAAGAATAATAATAATAATAAATAGATAAATAATATAAATGGTAGTAGTAATGAAAATCGATAAACAAGTAGTAATTAGTAACTAATTACTACTTGTTAATCGATTTTCATTATTTCCATTTGCAGATGTCCAGTTCTAAGGAACTCTACTCATTACTGTATTTATATAATGTAACCTGGATCGAATAGGTTGGCTGATAGCAGAGTGAGGTCGGCCCGCGCCCACGGGAATGGGTTCGTCCAAGAACTTGAGATCCAATTCTGGTAAGTTCGGGTGTCGCAGCACGGGCACGGCGGCGTCCAGCCTCGCGATCAGCTCGGGGTCCAGCCCGAACGGACCAGAGATCACCTTTGGTTCTGGTATCACACTGCAAAGAGAAATGAAAATAGATTCACGAGAGAATCCCTAATGTGAAACAACCTCTCGCTCGCACATTTAAACGTTTTTGAAGATGTAAACTTACTGAATGTAATTATACAAAATTGCAAAGCTCGTCAAAAATCGTCGCAAAATCGTCTAGATTCTAGACAATAACAATATGCAAAGGTTCGGGCAAAATTTTATTTTGATTCAAACCAGTTTTCCGACGTAAAAATCAATAATCTATTTTAGGTCACTCTAAACAAATATTTCATTTCAAAAAAACTTGCACCAATGACCAATTTTGGTAAACATTTTTTGTCTGAAAACGCAAAATAAAAATCAATACGAATATTCGTTTATCTTCTGGGCTGAAAAGATAGATTAATAGGATAGATAGATAGATAGACAGGCTGGTTGGTTACTCACGGGTGTACAACAGGTGGTGGTAATTCTTCTTCCTCTTCTTCTTCTTCCTCGTATTCTACCGGCGCTGCGATAGTGTGCGACATCGCACGCCTCGGCGGCTCCATGTCCTGTCAAATAACATTGTGAGCATTTTCAACTCACGCCTAAAGAATTGTCTGAAGCCGGTGTGACTTTTTAGCTCTGTCACGTCTACATAATTTTAATAGAACTTGGTGGCAGTGCAGAACTCTGAATGAGGAAGACGAGCATATATATTTTAGTGTTTCGGTCCAGTTTTGGAAAAACGGAACAGTTATTGTCTCACTCTGGTGTCCGTCTGTCCGTCTGTCACATCCACCAGAGCTAAACCGTAGAAGCTGGAGTTGAAATGCGGAATGGTAATAGTTTGTTACAGCCCATGATGAGAGGTTGGTATGTGGAAAAACTACATACTTAAAAAAATCGTATAAAATTCCGTTTTTAAGATATCGCAAAAATTCTTTCACAGTTGTCCTTATAATCTTCTACACTTTTGATTTACGCTATAAAAAAACAGGAAAAAAAATTCAGGGCAGAGCTATTACCGACTGAGCTGTGACGCCTGTCAAATGAATCTATCCGAATTTTCATGTTTTTGTGAAATCGAAGCACGTGAGCCTTCAGAGTTCTTCCACCCGAAACATTTTATTTATAACTAGCAGTTACCCGCGACTTCGTACGCGTCTAGTTTCCGTGTACATTATATTATCTGTGCGTGTACCGAGCGGATACTTTTTTGAGAAACTTGACATTACACCTCATTACACCGAACTCGTACCTACTCGAATGTCAAACGCTAGTTGTTAGACCAAAGAGGTAGTACTACGCCCTGTCAAACTGACGTGACATGACATGACAATGAAATCCTCTTGCCAATTGGCGCTGCTAATCCTTTTCGTTCATTTTATCCTGTAGATCCTGTTAATTATTCGGGATAAAAAGTAGCCTATATGTTAATCCAGGTTACGAACTACATATATGCCAAGATTCATCCAAGTTGGTTCAGTAGTTTTGACGTGATTGACACACAAACATCTAAACATCCAAACATCTAAACTTTCGCATTTATAATATTAGTAGGATAATAATTGGTGTAAGTACCTCGGAAGGTTGCTGGATCGGTTTCCCGGAGGCAGACAGTGGCACCACCATGGAGCGTCGTGATTCAGCGCTGCGGGTTTTGCTGGCTCGCTTTATACGCTCTTCCAAGAGTGATAGATCTTTGTCTGATATCTATAATAATAATAATAATATTCATGGACTTTACAAACAACGCCCTCTAGTCCCAAACTAAGCAAAGCTTGTGATATGGGAACTAGATGGCTGATAGCTTATATACTTTTTTTTTGTAAATACATACTTATTATACATAGTAACACCCAGACATAGAACAAACATCTATGTTTTCCACGCACAAATGTTTGTTCTCAGTGGGGATCGAACCCACGACCCACAGCACGGAAGGCAGAGCCATTACCGACTGAGCTGTGACGCATGTCACAAAATCCGTGAAATGATTATTTGTTACGATTAGTTGATGTAAGAAGGATCATACAAAAACACGCTAGGAACTAGAACGTAGTTTCTTGGCAGTTCTTCTAGACTCTGGTCGCGTGGAATTGGCACCTAGAATCATATAAGACGATACTAAATGATCCTTGTCTTCAATTTTCTCGTTCCTTCTATCTTTATTGATGTTTTTGACGAAACTCTGACATTTTATAAGACCCTTGTTGACTCTATTCAATTGTATGCTTGTAATTCCGCTTAGTCAAAAAGAAACTTATTTAATTGTTATCACATCTGCCATCAGCTTGCTGTAGAGTTGAGTGCGGAGTTGTACTACCACCATTTTGATTCAGTTTTGTTCAATTGGTTCTTCGAATTATACTAGAGCCAAGTGAGAGAGAGAAACGTTAGTGAGAATTTGTCTCACTTGTCTAATCATCTCATAAAACTTTTCTCGAAAATTTAGTGCAGCAAACCTTACTGCATTATCTTTGGAAATAGAAATTATTTATTTTACGCAACACACAAATACATATTTACTTAATACCCACTCAGGAAATGCGGCAGGTGCACGGTGGCTCTTTTAGCGCTGGTTTTGAGGGGTGCCGAGAGTGAACTGCGCCTCTGCGACACGACATCTCGATCATCGATATGACGCGCTAATTCCTTTTCACTGTATTCACGTGCCCAGTTATCAATTACATTGTGTACTCACTTGTCCAATCATCTTGTAAACTTTCTCTCCTTCTAGGAAGTAAGCGCTGGCGACACAGTTGAGTGCGCCGGATCGCACTGCATTGTCCCGATCACCGATATGACGCGCTAACTCCTTGAGCGCGGCAGTACCTCCGGGAGCCATTACTGTTGAACCGTACGTTTCGAGCAAATGTCCTATGCATTCTAGACATTCTGTAAACAAATTAAAGATGAAAATGGATGCAACAAAAGGTATTTAAACTTTTTTGAAATTGAATTCTAGTCATCAACCTCTTGAACCAATATGAATTTAGGTGCTATAAATACGATAGACATTCTTTCATAATCTTTTGTAAATAAAGACCTTTTAAAAATGAGGGTAGTCACAAGTCTAAGCACATTGCCATATGTCATTTTTGCACTATATATGTAGATAGTAATTAAAATTACAAATTAGCAAATTGGTCCTGGTTGAATGCTACACCCTACCTAATTACTGTAAGAATAAAGACTAATTTCTCTTACCCGCTCTTTGCCTCGCGTTCTTAGATTTTAACCCCTCCATCAGATATCCAAACAGTTTAGTCACAGAGTAAACAACACAGATCTGCTTGAACAGAGCTTTAACGCCGTTTCGAACGGTATCTTTAGGATCACCGACCTGCAAGCAACCATTAGATTAGTTAGTGATTAGCTTAACCTAAAATAATAATTAAACTAGAAAAAATCTGGTAAAAAAATCCGCTGAAATTTCTAAACAAAACTAGTTTTATGATGAATTTCAAGAGGAAATTCATTGTTTTAGTTTAGTGAATGAACTTCAAGACCTACTGTAGTGTTTGTATCTACTTAGTAGATACTGTACCCTGTCTCACAAATACACCAAGACCGAATACCTCGATATCGGTAGCTCCGCCATCCACCGTGTGTCAGTTTCAGTTCCCTCCAGGCTTTCCCCTCCCGACCCCCTCGTCCTGTCATCCAGACGTACGGATGACATTGACAGGTCGGGAGATTGACACCGGCAGTTACCTCACTTACTTGTGTATGTGAGACAGGGTACAGTATCTACTAAGTAGATACAAACACTACACCTACTTTTAACCCATGCCTAAATTTACGTGTTGAAAAATGTCTGTGACGTGTAAAAGGGATTAGGCTTTTCAGCCTCCGGTCTTATCCAAAGTAAAAACATAGTCAATACGCGCGGGTTTCCTCAATTCGTATTCCTTCAGTTTTCGAGAGCACTGGCTTTGCGTACATAAAAACTAAACGCAACACTTATACGAGATAAACTGTTCAATGTACAGTAAATAAATTCTCACCTTCAAAACCAGATAAGGTATAAAACAATTGGCCTCGTACTCCGCCATGGTATAATCACTGTCCATCAGAAACTGGAACACAACCGAGAGATACTCCAGTCCCTTCAGTATAACCGATGGATTTGTGTCAAAGAATCTCAGGGTTAGCCATTTCAGTACGAGATCTAAGTTCGCCATCAGAGCTGAACCGTTATCACTCAGATCATCTGATAAGGATTCTATTGCTTTTAGATGGTACCTGAAAGAAATCGTATTGTATTAAACTTTCAGAGCTTATTTTAAACAGATATCCCACTAATATTATAAATGAGAAAGTATAGATGTTTGGATGTTTGTGTTTCAATCACGTCTAAACTACTGAACCAACTTGGATGAATCTTGGCATATATATAGTTCGTAACCTGGATTGACATATAGGCTACTTTTTATCCCGAATAATTAACAGGATCTACAGGATAAAATGAACGAAAAGGATTAGCAGCGCCAATTGGCAAGAGGATTTCATTGTCATGTCATGTCACGTCAGTTTGACAGGGCGTAGTACTACCTCTTTGGTCAAACGACTAACGTTTGACATTCGAGTACGGGTTCGGTGTAATGTCAAGTTTCTCAAAGTGGGTATCCGCGCGGTACACGCACAGATAATATAATACTCAGATAATATCATGTAAACGGAAACGGTAGTCGCGTACGAAGTCGCGGGTAACTACTAGTAAGGTATATAACACTGGTCATAAGTGCACACACGCGGTGCTAAGCCAAGGATATGATATAAGGGCACCAATGAGCCGCCGAGAGTAATTGTTTTAACGAATAGAGGTTAAAAACTAACCTAAAATCGCTGTGAAACATGTTGCTAATAAGCGACTTGTTGAGTCCGGCAGTGCTCATCTGTTCCTTCAGCAACTCGAAGAACTCCTCGCGCGGGGTTGTGAAGTTCCATTTCAGTACTAAAATTAAAAAAAAAACACTTTAAAACTAGTTTATTGTTACTGCTTTGGGCCTGACCATTTTCTTGAGACATCCTCAAAAATCTTAAAAAACACAATATTATCTTTCAAAAATCTTACAAAACACAATAATTGTCTTTAGAATAGTTACATTATGATTCCCTCATTTTAAATTCAAAAATTATTTTTTTTATTCTGTTTTTGCCAAAACCGAACAATGTATGTATGTTTTTTATGACAAGATTGAAAAATCCTCCTAAAAATAATAGCTTTTGCGACCGATGGCGAAAACAGCATAGATTACTTTTTATTCACAAGTAATTAAATTAAAAAATTTAAAAACCCCCGAATCTTGGACCGATTTTCATCAAACATAGCTAAGAACACTCCCGACTAATTCACCTTTCAAACAACAGAAACAAAATCAAAATCGGTTCGTCCGTTCGGGAGCTACGTTGCCTCAGACAGACACACATGCACACTCAGACACGTCAAACTTATAACACCCTGTCGTTTTTGCGTCGGGGGTTAAAACTACCTTACGTGCCTAAGTTAGTCAGTCTTACCCTTGAGTTTCTGATCGTCGATAATACGCTGGTTTTTCGCATTGTTGTTGGGAAGCAGCGGTGAGAAGTCTTCATCGTCTTTCTTACCACGGCTAGTCGCAGACGCAGGTTTTACAACCTACAAACAAATCACATTCAACATCATCATCATTGCAGCCCGAGTTCACCCAAAGCTGGGTAAATCTGGGTAATAAGCATCTTTGCTCCTGCAAATCACAAAGGTGATGTAATGGTGGGGCCAGGGCTCTCAGTCCTCCTAACACTACCTGTTTGTGTGAAATCCTATCCTACTAATCCTATCCTACTAATCCTACTAATATTATAAATGCGAAAGTTTAGATGTTTGGATATTTAGATGTTTGGATGTTTGTGTTTCAATCACGTCAAACCACTGAACCAACTTGGATGAAACTTGGCATATATATAGTTCGTAACCTTCCTACTAATATTATAAATGCGAAAGTTTAGATGTTTGGATATTTAGATGTTTGGATGTTTGTGTTTCAATCACGTCAAAACCACTGAACCAACTTGGATGAAACTTGGCATATATATAGTTCGTAACCTGGATTGACATATAGGCTACTTTTTATCCCGAATAATTAACAGGATCTACAGGATAAAATGAACGAAAAGGATTAGCAGCGCCAATTGGCAAGAGGATTTCATTGACATGTCATGTCACGTCAGTTTGACAGGGCGTAGTACTACCTCTTTGGTTTAACAACTAGCGTTTGACATTCCAGTAGGTACGAGTTCGGTGTAATGAGGTGTAATGTCAAGTTTCTCAAAAAAGTATCCGCTCGGTACACGCACAGATAATATAATGTACACGGAAACTGTAGACGCGTACGAAGTCGCGAGTAACTGCTAGTTTTAAAATAAATGAATGATGCGAACACAGAGAACACACACATAAACATAACATAAAAACAAATAAAATAACATAGATATGTATTAAAATTTGTAAACAAATGAAAAACCAACCTTTCCTTTAGCAGGCGCGGATCCTTTTTTGTCAGCTTCCTTCTTAAGTGCACCGGCTGACTTGACCCCTCTCGGTTCATCCTTCTTGCCTTTAGATGAAGGTAATGGCTGAACGGGGAGGTTCGGTCGTGCTTTGTCTAATGCTGCTAATACGCCGGGCTTTGATGCGGGCTGTGAATACAAAATAGTCCAGTCATTTGGCTCAAAAACAGTTTTGCCTAAGTTTACCGGAAGTTTTGAAAATTTAGTATTAACGATTTTGATGCGCTCTGAATTTCTACTTTGCCATCTTGAATCTTTGCCGGAAGCGCCGCCATCTTGGAAAAATAGCAGTCAGAAACAGTTTTTTTGCAATAACCCTACTTTCCAGACAAAACTCCCAAATGACTGGAGTAAAAAGGCTAGTTAGCAATCTGAGTGTCTGTTTAAGGATATAGGACCTAATCTATGTTGTTTACCCTCAAGTCTTCGTCTTACTTAGCCTTCCCTCAGTCTCCGGCTCACTTAGCTTACCCTCAGTCTCTGGCTTGCTTACCTTTAACTTATCCAATTGCTTATGCATAGCGTCGTATCCGAGATGCAACATAAATGGCAGCACGCAGTCAGCAGTCGCTTTCCTTACATCTGCGACGCGGTCCTCTATACACGCGAATAGGGTAGGCACGCACGCTGATAGCTCTTCTTTGGGGAACGACTTTGGTGGTACTAAGTCATTTTAAAAATAAAGAAAATTAACATTAGCTCCATGGGGAATAACTCCTGGAAAACACATACAAAACCTGCTAAACTCACTGGAGTAAAGCCCTGCACATCACTTAATATCGTATCGCAAGATCTGCTTATAGCCAGGATGCTGACCGCAGATGAAAGTTCCATGGGGAAGCTAACCGTGTATCCACTGAGAAAAAGTGACTGAAAAAGCAGACGATCCTAATGAGTAAAGTGGTTACTTTTGCCTATAAAAATTTTAGTACTTCACAGAGCACCACCATTAAGAACATTGGCTATGTGTCGTTGTATTTATCCATAAGATAAGATAAGATAAATTTTTATCTGTCCCCAATTACTTAGGTATACATGTAGGTACAGTAGGTAGGTAGGTAGGTAGTATATCCATCACTCTGAGATGCAAAAATGTTAGGTTTAACGTGCCGGCATAGCACCCGCGCTAAAACAAATCAAACCCAACAATTGATCGCATTGATTGCTGTAAGAAATACGTACGCAAACCGTCTAACCTAATAAATAAATAATAAATATTCATGGACATTTCACACGACGCCCTCTAGTCCCAAACTAAGCAAAGCTTGTAATATGGTAACTAGATGCTGATAGAATACTTATATACTTTTTTTTTTGTAAATACATACTTATAATACATAGTAACACCCTAAAAGAAAATGAACTTGTTTTTACATACAATAATTTGAAAAGTTGAAGAAAACGCGCTCAATCTAATAGTAACATAACTAACCATTAGGTAGATGCTCGCTAAGCCATTGCAAGAGCGCAGCTCGCAGGACAGGCGAGCCCGCTTTCAGCGCGTCGAATATCATTTCTCCTTCTAAAGGTGCGGTCGGTCCGGCTTCGCGACACCACGTTTCAATACACGATACTGCCGCGGTACGGATCCATTGCTTGCTGTCACCGAGAGCTGGGGAGGGAGGGGGTTTAAAACAAGCAATACACTGTAATTTTCGCTGTGTAGCTAAGAGCTGGGGTTAGACGTGGTTTTATAAAAGCAATACACGGCAAATACATGTTCATTCTACTTTTTGGTTTTGATTTTTTTTATACAACTAAATGATGGAACCAGCTGATGGCCCACCTGATGTTAAGCGGTAACCACTGCCTAAAACGATGCATTGCCTCACTGAGCACGTGCATTAGACTGCGCCCATCACTCAGAGACACAAAGGTGATGAGGTGGTAGTTATGGCAACTGAATCATTTTACAAATTACCTTGAAAGAAAGCTGGGAAGAATGTCCGAACATGCGTTTTAGACTTTGGCCCCATAGCGGTGGCTAGCATTTCGCATATTTGCAGCGCGCTTTGCGCTAACTTCGAGTTAGAGTCGAGAAGTCGTGCTGATAACGCGGCCGGTAACTCGCCCAGAGATGGTTTTATAGGCGATGAGCTTGTGATTATCGCTTTCACTTTGTCTAGACCTTCGTTACGGACCTGAAATTAAAAAAAAACTCTACACTATCGATAGCAATAATACGCAGCACTGCGCCTGCCCATAAGACACGTGAGTGGGAGAGAGAGCGAAATACTCGCTGCACCGCACCCACGTTTTTTTTTTCAATTATTATTCAATTTATTTACAACGACTAATATGGGCTATTCTTACTTACCTTCCAGTTCTTATCATTAATTTCCCCGACAAGTGAGTCAGTGATGAGTGGTGCGATGTCGGTTCTTGCTCGGTTGTCTTCCACGGGTGCTGGTTCATCTTCCGTCGCGTCTTCGTATGCTTCGTCTAAGTCGTCGCCGACTGACGCTTTGCTTGCTGACTAGAATTGAAATAGTAATTAGACATATTCAAAACTATCAAATCATGCTTATAATTTATCTTAATGAAAACTGAAAAATTCGCCCTTCACTGTCCACGTAAAAAGTATCATATTCATAGAAAATGCTTATTTACCTTGCTAACGGTGCCAAGCTGTCTAGTCGGCGTCGGAGGCGAGCTATTCGCATGCTTGTCCAGCTCCAAGCTAATCAGCTGCTTGGTAGCCGGCTTCTCGCTGTCAAAGTGGTTGATGAGCGAAGGTCCCACGTACAGAGACACAATGCCGAGGAAATTGACCGTGGATGTTCGCACATTCGGGTTTGTAGCTGAGAGAGCTTTCTTTGAGTGTGCGACTATGGACTTTATGTTCATTCTGTAAGGGATATTTTTATTTTATTATGGATGGATGTTTGTGCGTGCAGTGAGATTATGCAGCTTCAAAATTCTGGCAATATTTTGACGTGAACCATTTTGCGATTGTTGTCTGCTGTGACTTTTTCTCATAATTAGATAAATTAATAAAATGAGCCATGCATAACATGGTTTAAGTTTTATTTATGCCTAGCTAATTATCCTTCGTTCGCACGCAAACAAATTGAACACTGAAGTAATCTCTAAGTATTTGCTAAATTGGCCTGTGATAAACATGATGAATATAGGTATATTAGTTTGTTTGTGCACACTTTGTACACCGCCGTCTTTCTGTTTCTGTTCATCCTCTCCATCCAAAGGTTGTCTGGAAGAGATCGCTTTTAGCGATAAGGCCGCCCATTGTACATTAGCTTTAATTGTTTTCTCTTATGTTCTGTTTCTTCTTTGTGTACAATAAAGTGTTTATCTATCTATCTATAAACAGATATGTTGAAGATCCTTTGCTTATCACAATAGTAATTAGTGAACAAAGCAAACCGCTATCAAAAATACACTTACGAGAAACCAAACTCCTTTATCGCATTAGAGATCCAATTGAACATCTCAGACTGAACTTTAGGGTTCTTCTGCGAGTCCATAGCATACGTTAACCCTTCGTTCAGCACGTGTTCCAACCCGCATGCTTCAGCTAGTGACGTGAGACATTCCGCTGAAATAGCGGCGCAGGAGGACTCGCCTAGTTTATTTACTACGTCTTGTAGGACGAAGTCTGCTGCGGTACTGTGGAAAGAAAAATAAATCAATCTCACTAAAAGTCTATTATACTACAAATCTACTCTACAGATTTCAGACTAAAAACTAGTCCTGTCTCTGTTTTCGTCAAACAAAAGAAAGTGACGAAGTATAAAATCATACTTCGTCCAAAGAAAAGACAAATTTGTCTTTTCTTCGCTAGAAAGAAACGTTTTTGGCGCTCATGCTAAGCGTGCAGGATGGGTAATTCAGAGCTTTTTTGGTTTACAGAATTTTCATGACAATGTTCTCTGTCACTTGGGTTTCTTCTGGTCAATTCGGGAATCTAATATCTTCACTCCCTGGTCAAACCTAGTTTTGGAATGAATTAACATTTAGATATACTGGAGTTTCAAACCACAACAATTTGATCCAATAACTAGTTTTAGCTAATCTATGCTACTAGCATTGGATTATTGAGGACAGATATTGCCTTACAAAGGAACTATATCACATATTGTCAAACTCATTCTACATAATTATAACATGTCGATTCCAACAGCACATTTAATTTTGTCACTTAGCAACAATATTTGTGCAAAATCTGTGAAATACTTACGTGGAAACAGTGAAGTTCTCCGTAACGTACTTGCAGGCCTCCAGCCTGGCCTTCATGACCTGTACATTGGTGTCTTTGAGACCTGGTTTCTTGTTCAGAACGCGGAACAACACCTGAGCGCCTGTATCGGCTGATGTGAGACCGCGGGTCGTGGAATGGAATGACTGGACGGCTACGAGGCGGTTCTTCCAGTTACCATCGCCTAGACCTGCGAGAAAGAGATAACTATCATTTTTCTCCTTCACACATGATTTATTTATCAAAATATTGCGCGTTCTTAGGAGCCTGAAGAATTGCGCGCGGGAACAAAGCAAACTTTTAGTTCTCCAGAATCATTTCTAAGCCCAACGCTTAGACTAAGTAGCTACTAAGATCTAATTTGGGTAGTTATTGTATGCACGAAGACACGTCCACCTATACTGTTTGGACTTTGAACTATTAGAAGTTGAACGTTGCGAATCGTGCGAGGGACGACAGTGTTTGTGTAGGACGGGCTGCGAGCGCGGCGCGCGCCCTAGCCTATTGCGCTCCCTTTCTAACGATTC
Source organism: Gandaritis pyraliata (assembly GCA_947859175.1). Classification (NCBI taxonomy): domain Eukaryota; kingdom Metazoa; phylum Arthropoda; class Insecta; order Lepidoptera; family Geometridae; genus Gandaritis; species Gandaritis pyraliata. Next base: position 3,569,809 of record OX401869.1, on the reverse strand, counting down.
TCTGTATTGTATATAGCGTAGTTATGGTTGTATTGTGTGTATAATCTAACCTGTGGCCGCGTGTACATGTACAAGACCAGGATATCCCTAGTAGTCTTTATGAACGACCTCGTCCGAGGAAGCACGACCGTAAGTACGGTCGTGCTTCTAAAATAGTCCAGTGAGATGTTTTACATACCATTGATGACCTCAGCCGTGAAGATTTCTTCAGCTCTGACGTCCACTTCATCTTGCGATAACTCTTGTTCGCGCGGCGGACTAGCCTGTCCTCTGGAGGGTGCTTTTTTGGCTGTAGCTTTCTTTGCCGCTGTAAATAGAACGTTTTGAATAATAATATTTCTAGCAAACAACTCAGATTCAGTTAGACTTCCGTTTTTCGTCGGGGGTTGAAAGGGTAAGTACTCACTGGCAGGTCTCCTGACAGGTTTAGGCTGCGAAGAGCCGGCGGCCGGCTTGGCGTCACCTTTACCGGTCGGTGGAGGTCCTTTACCCTTCGCTTCTTTCTTAGGCGCTGCTACTTTCACTTTTATTTCAGCCTGCGTAGAAGAAAATTAACTTATTCAAAATGGTTACAAAAAGTTTGCATAATTTATTTACAATCATGTTCCACCCAATCAACGACATTATTTTTTTATTAAATTTACTTTGGCCCGTTCTGAAAATTTGTCTAAGATTAAAAAATGTAACCAGATTAATCTGTTAAACTAGGATATCTATTTACTGAATGAAATACCATGTAAATAATATTATAAGCCTTAGTCTAATTTGCGAAAAAGTTACTTAACTAAATAAGTAATGGACACGAAGGTAGCTACAAACAAAAAACAAACAACTAACCCTTTTTGTAAGAATCTTCAAAGAAAATGATTGTTTCAGATTCAGTATTTCCGCCTACAAGAGATTTATTTATGTTATTCCATAAGTGTTTTTTAAATAAATAAAGGGAAAGATATTACGGAATTATCAAACTCCTTTAGAGAATTCAGTTATACCTTATTGTAAAAATACTGCATAGTATTACAAAATTCATTTACATCTGAATATTTGAATGTATCATACAGTAGACAGGTGATTAACCTTACCTTATCAGCAAACTCTTTGATCTTCTGTTCCTTAAGAGGCTCTATTTTGCCGATATGAGGTGCAATATTCTTCTCGCCAACCAATTTAGTGGCAGTACCCAGAGCTTCGGCAGCTGCATCTCTTACTGTGGGATCTGGGAATAAGAGAAGATGAAATCCGCTTTTGTTGATGTTTGGACTAGTCTGTGACAAAGAATAATCTCACGTGTTATACATACTGTCAGGGGCCTTATTTGAGAATAACTATATATTATATTTATATATTATTATATATATTATATTTTTAATTTCTTATTTGCCGAAGTGAGCTTCGGCAGATATTTTACTCTAATAGGGATGACGTCAAAATGACGTTGAAAACTCCTGTCACTAGTGGGTGAAACCAGTTTTCGACCGAGATTCGACGTCATCCCTATTAGAGTAAATTCTCTGCCATACCCAGAATCACCCCTCAGATCCATTGGCGCACAAAAAGATTGTCCAACTCAAGTCTAGTTATATTAGCATTAAGCTCGCCTCTGTACCATTTTGTTTATGTGCAATAAAGAATTTTCTAATCTAATCTAGGAACGGTTCAGGCGTTTTATCTCGGTTGCGCATAGATGCCATCTCTTTCTCTCATTTACCGCGTTTGAATGTTCCGCAACGAATGGAAAGTGCATAAGGTCGCAGAGTAATATACCCCTGCATCAAGGAGTAAGCATCAGGAAGGGTAGAAAGAGACGAGGCACCTATGAGCCGCTGAGAGTAAAGCGTTTAAACTTTCCCATGTAAGTTCAGTCGCGACGTACCAGCACTTTCCAATAACTTCAGTAATCCTGCAACATAAGCCTTGACGAGTTTCTTGTTGAACGCCGCCGGCTGCGTGATGCAAAGCGCCCGCGCAAGAAAGAGTGAGCTCTCTGCTTTTATCGACGGGTTCTTATTGTCGAACGCGGCAAGCATGTCCTCGCTTATCGCTTCTAAGTTTGTCTGTAAAACAATAGGGAAATGTTTAGGCGATTTGCTAATATTTTTAGATTGTTCCGAATAACAATGGAGCGATCTCATAAGGCCGATTATAAGTTACAAGTAATTTGTATGACATACTTTGAGAGCATCCTAGAGCTTAATATTGATTTATCAATGTTTTTAAACATATAAACACAAAGTTTACTTCCGTATCCGTCGTCGAACCGTTACAAAGTTACCGCGCGAGCCAATTAATACGCAAGTTTCGTGTTCGCAGCTCGTTAACCTACTAGCGTCTTAGTACCGGTCATTGCTCTCAAGTTTGGTGATTTAATACACACTGAATTCATTAAACTGAGGCTGAACCATCTGCCGAGCCGTTTTAACCAGTATGTACCTATCACAGACCTTGATTCTACCACTAAAGGAACTTCTACATCGGTTATGGATTCGAATTTTGTAGTGACTTGAAAGATGGAGAGTTACGTTCTCATACACGAATTGATTTTTTCTCTAGTTATAAGAACTGTTATAAGAGTCTTTTATTTTGAATTTGATTGCCTCTGTTTGAAAAAAGAAATAACAACTAAAATTAAGCTATTCTGTACTATTTCGAGTATTTACTACTTATTGTATATTCTATTACCTAATTGTCTAGTTGAGTCTATAAGTGAATGCATGCCGTGGCATCCTATAACTGGAGAAACACGTAGTTATAAGACCCATTAAGCTTTTGTATTGTATTTTATTTGTGTTTTCTACTTTGAATGTCTAAATTAATAAAAATAAATTGATATAACTTAAGTACTTACACTAGGATAAATGGCATCAATGGTCTCTCTCAAAGCAGCAACCACATTGGTTTTCTTTTCCTTGAACTTTTCTAGTATAGCTTGGACGCAAGCCGTGGCGTATGGAGAGAATTTGTTACGTAGACCACTCGCTAGCATGCCTAGCAGCCGCGTCGCAAGCGCCACTATTATCACATTCGAGTCTTTTGTTATGATCTGGAAAAAAAAAATTGAACAGTGATACCAAGCTATTGGTGGGAACTCTCACGACTATTATTTTTATGTACGCTAGATGAAAATAAATACAGATTTTTGGCACTTAAATTACTAACCATAACAGAGGTTTGTATTGGAGTATTGGAAGTCTTTGGGGGAGACCTTTGCGCAGCAGTGGGACGAGACAGGTTAATTAAAAAAAAACAGATGTTTGTGTACGGAAACCAGGCATACTAATTAGAGAAATATTTGACACAAGAAAAATATTTATCTATCTGAGCTTTTACAAATCACAGACAACAGAGTTCTATCTTAGTATGTGTTAGTAACATATATTATGATATAAATGAACCCTTTATATGTTAAGAAAGTTTTACATAAAATATTAACGCGAGTGAGATTAGGATTCAAAAGGAAAATTACCTTCTTCAAAGCCCGAACCAAATCAGCATAATCACCAGGCTCAAGTTTAGGCGCATTTTTCAGCAAATTCTCCAAAGCATCTAGTGCCTCCTTACGGTCTTGCCATTTCTTAGCTTCCAGTTTATCGTAGAAATCTTTCGGCAGTTTAGAGATGATCTCCACTGGGTCGAGGAGGTCGTAAGGATCCATGTCTGCAGAGTCTCCCCCTCCTGCATCATCATCTTCATCTTCAACTGCACCTGTTGTAAATTATAATATTAACATAACTAGCAAAATGCACATGAAATAGTTGAGCTATTTGCATATTGTTGCTCAATCTATACATGGTATAACATAATATCCTGAAAGGGGTATATTTTACATGTTATGGACAACAACGTTGATCTATATTAGAAATTTCGAAGTTTTTCGGTCATGAAATGCCTTTCAAACTTTCTTTAACAAGTAATTAAATTAAAAATTAAAAAAACTCCCGAATCCTCGACCGATTTTCATCGAACCTAGTTAATAACACTCCCGACTAATTAACCTTTCAAACAAGAAAAAAACAAAATCGGTTCATCCGTTCGGGAGCTACGTTGCCTCAGACAGACACACACACACACACACACACACACACAAACGTCAAAGTTTTATCACCCCGTCGTTTTTGCGTCGAGGGTTAAAAATAGCATGGCAAAAGCACTTACCATCAACAGCGGAAGTGGCTGGTGCATCCCTGATCTTATGCTGATGTGAGCGCAGGTACCGAGTGGGTATCGCCGCGCCAGAACTACCGAATGCCTCTCTCAACTCCTGCTGCACCACGGCTTGGAGTGATGCTATATGCGGCTCTATTGCTGCGCCTATCCACCTGTAACCACATGTTACTTAAGCGAGTACCCACACAAATGACAAGACCACAGGTCAGAATCTCTAGTTGATAGGTTCTTGAGAGATCTACTCCACGGGTCCTTAAAAAACCTTAAGTAGGTCAGTGGGGTTGCCCGCGTCCTAGCAAACAAAGTACTGGTAATTATCTTAGCTCCCTTTCTCACGATTCTCTGCACTGTATTAACGTAGTTATGGTTATGTTGAGTGTCTAGCATGACGTGTAGTTGAGTGTACTAAAAATAATAGAACCAAGATTGAGATTGCGGTCAAACGTTTGTCTATAATGTATAAAAAAAAACCAACCTGTGCATCTCAACAACCAGCGCTTTCATCTCATCTCGAACCGTCTTATCCCTATCAGCCAGTAGAACAGATATCTTCTTCACCATGGGTTTGATGGCGATCACTTTGTTGCCAAACTGTTTCAGCGCTTGATGGAGTGCGGCCACGCAAGCTGCAACTACCTTCGGGTTCTTTTGTTCCATGCCTTTGATCAGCTCTTCAGAAACTACTTCGTGTTTCTCTATTTCTACGTACATTAGTGTCACCTGGAAACATTACGGCAGATTTAGTTCTATGACGGTTAATATGTACGAGCGTGAATCTGTTTGACGTTATCCGTCGTCTTAAAATGCATGGCGCAAAGATATATCGGCAAATAAAGTAGAGTAATAATGGAGCTTCTAACAACAATAAAGATCCAGTCATCTATTTCAGTAATAAGTTAGGCGATAAGGCCGCCCATTGTACATTTTGTCACTCTTTATATCCTTTACAATTTCTTTTCTTTATTTCATCTAATGTACAATAAAATGTTTTCATTCATTCATTCAGTTTGGCGAATAAAAGTAGTCTAAAATCAATTTCTTAAGTGTATTCTCAGGAGTCATAATGCATGAGTCACGTATTTCTTTCCTATACCATAGAATAAATAATAGTCTGCACAGGGTTGGTAGCGTGCTTCAATTACACCGAAATTATGACTCAAGGATTTGATAACTAAAACAGTTCTGACAAGCTTGCATGAGGAAATGCATTGCATTGCATGAGGAATTGCATGAGGAGGCAACTAAAAACATAAAGCAGACATGATAAAACCACCAATTAGAAACCGTTCAAGTGGTATGGCCGAAACAAAATTAGATCAAATTGGGATAACCGACTAGTCCAGAGAAGTGCTACCAGTGTCTCAGAGACCACGCTCACGTTGTTTCCACATGGCAAACATTAACAGCTAAAAAAACAAGAGTTAAGGAGCAGTTCTTACTTGTAATGCGAGATCCTTGGTCTTAGTCTTAGGTGCAGCGATACATTTAGCGACAATGCCCGACATCACCTCGCCGGTAGTCTTGCCAGCAGCATGGCAGTTCTCAACAAACACTAGAGCCGCTTCCAAGCCTAGAAATACGTTTACCGATCATAATGTAGTATCCAGGAAACCTTCACATATGAACTAGAATCTGTCGCATTGAATAAAACTACGCTATGTCGCCAACTGCTGTTTAAAAAGTTGGTATATGCTGAAGGCTAAACGTTATAGACACTCGAAGGCATTCAACGTAATTTAGCGACTTTTATAAGCCTAGAAGTTTCAGTTGTAAGCCTATCCATTGCCTATTGCTGTAAAAAACGAGCAGTTTTTGACCCCTTTATAATTATAGTTCAGTTACTAACAATCGAAAGATAGTAGATTCACGTTGATTGGATAATGTCCGACAGATTGGTCGTCTTCTCATTCTAGGATTTCCTGTTTTTATATAGAACATCGCCACATTCAGCTAATGGTGGTTCTCTTGGATAACTGTACTATCATATTTTTTAATGGAACTACTTGATTTCCGCGCTTTTGACTTTCTACTTGGGCCAAAAATACTGCGAAATCTCGATATTATACAAGATGTATCAACAATCTCACCATCGTAAATTGGAATAGTCGGTTCTTAGATTTTTTGTATTGATTTTGCATTAGCATTATAATAATACTAATCAAAGTTGGTACTCGTAGATACACTCAACTCTCTCTTCAACAATAGCCCAGATAATGAAGCCGATTCAAAATTATAATAGCACTGACATTCACTTTCTAAACCATCGGTATCAAAACACTACATAATAAAATCTGCACATTTGTATTTTTTTTTTTTCATAAAAACGTGTTCAGAGGAACTGTAAATAACGGATAAAACTTTGCAACTTCAGTTTCGCAAGATGTTTTTGAAAAATTTGTTTCGTCATTTGAGATAAGATCCGAATGTGGATAACGAAATTACAGAAAATCACGCGTGGGCACAGTAGTACGTTCAATAAGTGGCAATTATGTGTGACATGTCTACTTGTAATTAGATCTTTGACTAATCCAGTTTTGACTGTCTGTTGACTCGCACGTGAGTTATAATTCTGCGTAAGCATGTCTGAAAACATGTGCGTGAAGCCATTTCACCTATCAACTATAAATTGGATTTCAATTCGATTGAATGAGCTTTCACGTGGAATTGAGCGTGATTCTTATCAGTTCATCGACACGGGCGTATCGTGCATGTTGTGTATGACATTGTTGGTATATAATTACTGATCAATAGAATAGTGTGTCAAACGTGTATAATCGGCATTATTTTCTGTATTTGTACAAGCTTTTTTGTATCCAAGTTCAGCACTTGTAAGGGCAAGATTCTCAGAGTCAAGTACACACTTTATAGAGCAAGATTAAAGATTGTAAACCTGTTTATTTATAGCTTGAATAAGACGTTATTTATTTTCAATGAGCTGTTGTACTTCCTGCTATATATGCATCATTGATATTGCAAATTATACCAAGATAAGTAGACTGGATGATAAACGATTACGACTTATGACATGACATTGTCCTCATGACTACTCAGTTCCTTTCTATGAAACTAAGAGAGCCTAGTCTACATGTATGCGTAGAGATACCTGTGTGGCCTAGGTACCTAATTCAAAGTTGCGGTTTGATAGCTTGCAATGTGTTGGTAATTTTTTGTGGTAAGTACTGTTAGCGCTCAATGTAGCAGAAAGAGTTTCAATCGTCGGTCGTGAGTTTGGAATGTTATAATGTATCCTCGAAAAAATTGCACAACGCTCAAAAAACCTGGAGCCTCTAGCCCCCCTGGATTTGCTAGTTTTCCTCCACGATTTGATCACATAATTCAGGCTAGTAGATAACAAGTAAACAACCACTGAGATCAATAAACGATGTACAAAAGAACCATCTGTCTACAGCGTCTACACAATCCATCTACCTATGTAGTTACAGTTTAGCTCACACAGCCAACAAAGAAATGTTTCAGTTTATTTCTGTGCATCTGGATGCAATAACTTACACAAACGCAATTACACAGAATGCAGGTTGCCGGGCGGCGCGTATACCGCTGTTAGATATTATGATACTTTACGCAATCAATAACGCTTCTAGGTTTCATTAGGCAATGGCTTTCTTTTCACGCTTCCATTCATCAGTCTAAAGCTGATAATACGATCTGAGATATGATGATTCAGCTCAAAACTGAACGAAGCCGCCACAGAATAAGTAATAGTACAACTTCGCGTTCAAAACTACCACGTTTTTTACGCTGTGCATCAAGCACAGCCAAATGTTCAAAATGATCCTTATAGTGTTATGAATAAATTATATTATAATGACTCCCAGTCGCAACGGAGTGCGCCATTTTATATGAAACAGTCTCTAGATTTCATTGGTCAATAGAGATATGAATCAATGCATGTTAGTATTAGAAAAAGTCGGAAATAAACGTTACATGCATTTTTATTAAAATAATGATGATTGGTCGGGTGTTCAACCGACTTTTTACGTAATTGCGTCCAAATAATACCACAATTGAGTATCATTGCAATTAAACACACAGTTCTCAATATGGATGGTTATTTTAAACTTGCTATCAATATGACTAAGGAATTTTAAGATTAAAACAAGTCAGAGACTACCTAATACATTAATAATTGCTGACTAAAATCAAGCTAATCTAGCAAATTGGTAGAGCACTAAACCTGTTTATGCTTGTATTTTTCAACCCAGCAGCTAACCTCCCACTTTCCAGCATTTGCCCTGACAAGTGTTTTCTTTCTTTTGCTTTTATAGGACCTCCATTATTTGGCTGGTAAAGTCAATGAGGAAGATGAGTTAGGCATTTTTTCCTGTTTTTATAGCTTAAATCAAAAGTCTAGAAGATTGTAAGGACAACTGTGAAAGAATTTTGGCGATAGCTCAAAAACTGAATTTTCTACGATTTTTTAAAGTTTGGATTTTCAAAATCTGTTTTTAGCCCGGCGATTTCGCGTGTGACGTCAGCCAGGTCCGATCGCTCACCCGCGCGTTTTAAGCGTTTTCTGCCTTTACGTTTCTATTTATATTTCTGATAAATAGGGAGAAAAGTACCAATATTTTTATGTAATATTGTGCCTCTAAGTCCTAAGGACACGTTTAACGCTTCAGATAAACTTTTTAACCACCGACTGAAGAAGAAAGGTGTTCTAAGTTTGAGGCTTTTTGTGTCTATGTGTCTGTACCTTTCAAGGCTCGTAGCTCCAAAAAATCACTCGTAATTTTTTTATAACTATTCTTGAAATGGAAAGCAGATAAATCTGGCATAGTTCTAAGCCAAGTTTGGTAGAAATCGGTGCAGCGGTTTCCAAGTTATGAGGATGTTTATCAGCCCTCGACACGCATTTTGAAGGGTTCTCAGGCATATATTGATTGTAGTTTGAAACATTTGGTTCTTATACCAGTATAACGTGAGCTACTATTTCTTAGTGTTTCATTGATTTTGTATATCAGGTAAGACTGGTAATGAGCAAGATTGTGTTATCGACGTGATTAGCAATGTTTTTAACCCCCGACGCAAAAACGATGGGGTGGTAAAGTTTGACGTGTGTGTGTGTCAGTGCGTGTGCGTGTGTCTGTGCGTGTATGTGTGTGTGTGTCTGTCGAATGCGCGCGTTGGTGCGCGTGCGGATGCGGATGGTAGTAGTCTAAGTCACATTGTCTACTAAGGACGTGCCTAGTGAGACATTGTACTGTCAAGTACAATGCCTCACTAGGCACGTCCTTAGTAGACAATGTGACTCGCTGAGAAGAAGAAGAATGTGACTTACACTAGGACGTGCCTAGTGAGACATTGTACTGTCAAGTACAATGTCTCACTAGGCACGTCCTTAGTAGACAATGCCTACACATACATATAGTGCAATGCCTCACTAGGCACGTCCTTAGTTAATCAAGTGCAAATCGCCGGGCTCAAAACACATTTTGAAAATCCAAACTTTAAAAAATCGTAGAAAATTCAGTTTTTGAGCTATCGCCAAAATTCTTTCACTGTTGTGTTTTGGACGTAAAAATCTATCGATCTACATTTAAAAAAAAATACGCTCATCTTCCTCATTGTTGAACATTGACCGTCAAGCCTTCACAATGTAAACAGACTATCCTTCTTGTTAGTCCAATGTTAGTAAAAATAATAAAACATTACAAACCCTTCTCCTGGGCAACAGCATTACTGTCGGTGACAAACTTCTTTATCAGCCCCAGGAATTTGTTCCACTCCGGAGACTTCTCATCATCGATCTGGTTGAACAGTTTGATGGCTTCCTCGTAGCCGGCCACTCGGGCCTTCCACAGCTTGTGTACGCATTTGTCTTCTGTTGGCAGCTTTTTATATTCATTTTCATCCTCCATTGTATCAGTTTTGGTTTATTCTGAGAGGACAAATATTATTTTATATATTTTTTTATACCGAGTGTAATAAACCTCTCCGAAGAGATTCAGGGAGGTAATTTTTTGTTTCACCAAAACACCCTATTCTTTTTATTCATCACACAAAATATATGTTCTGGGTGGGAATCAAACCTAAACTTAATATAGTGCTAATTGCTGCATGTAGCCAATACCTATGTAGTATTGTATGTTTTGTTTTACCTACCTACTTAGTAGGTGGGTAAATAAAATCAGAAGTGTAAGTAGGTAACACATTCATTAAACCAGGCATAGGTTTATCTATCTACTGAAATTGCAGTCTTCAGGCACATTTTAACTTTCTGTTATTTACATCAATACAACTGTCCAAACCGGAAATATAAAAGAAAGTTACATGACTTCAAGTTCCTTTTCTAGTTTTCATACTATAATTTTCATATAATATAATTAAATATAATTTTCATACTTTCATACTATAGGTCTAGAAAGAGCTCAGAGATCAGTACTGAAAGTGCTTTTATTTAAGCCTTATCGGTTCCCGACTGTAGAGTTGTATAAAGAAAGCGAAGTGCTTTTAGTGCGGCAACTATACCTACACAACATTATCATGTATGTCCATTCTCGCACACCTTTTACCATATTCCCTTTCAAACGCCGGCAGGATAAAATTTGTAAAATAATAAAATTTAGAACAAAATTTACTCACACACAGCATTGTTTTATGGCGTCTTATCTCTACAACAAGATAAATAAAAAACTATACGTTCACCCTCTCAATAAAATAAACTGCAAAATGAAATTAAGAATCTGGTTACTAGCTTTAGATTATCTAGAAACAGAAAAGATATTACAAATCGATCGCTAATTCTTACTAAACATGTATCTATTGGATTACCCTGCTCCCATACAAAAAGTTATTTTTGCGCACATACTCACCCTCTCACATGCATACATACTGGATACTCCTGAGATCTCCAGACTCTTATGAGACTGGCACTATCAGGAGTACCCACCCACATTAACACACTCACTCACTCTATTCACACAATGACACCTCGCAGCCTTACATACCTACAAACACACAATCATAGGTGGGTTTCTCCGGATACCCCGACTCTCGAGAGTCTGGCATGGATCTGGAAACCCACGCTTACACACTCATACACACTTTCAAAACACAATCTACTCATTCTCCCTCACTGTACATATCACAAACACTACTTCTTTAACTACTAAACTTTAACTCGTACGTAGGTAGTACGTAGACCAACTTAACCATATATATAGTTTTTATTTTTAATTTTTTTTCATCATTTCATGTCTCTTTTCGTTGTAAAGCTGTATCATAGTTGTTAATCATATAAGACTCCTACCTAATTAGGTCTTCTTTAAAATAGTATTAGTCTTTGTTTGTAGTTTTAAGAGGAGCGGGCACTAGGCATCGGGAAACAGAATTTCTTGTCCGATGCTTAGAGTTCACTCTAGCATTTATACCTAGCTTATAAGTGCTAACTGTACACATTTCTGGTTTGAATAAAGATATTATATTATATTATATTATATACTTTTTATTATGGTGAATGACTAGTGACCTAGATAATTATATTCTTTGTTTATAGATTCTCAATAGTGAGTTCACCTACATTGGTTTTGTATTTCAATTTGTTTTGTTTTCTGCTTGTACTACATATACAAATACTGTGATGAAAGTACGGGCTTGAATTTATTTAAGTGTTTTTTTACATATATGCATTGTTATAGGCCGAGGTAACCACTTAACATCAGGTAGGCCATTGGCTTGTTCCGTCATTTAGTTTTATTTTAAAAAACTTTTCATACCATATTCATTCATAATATTTACAAAGTTCTAGACATGAAGTAGGTAAATGTATGATTTCTTTTTACGGATTCCAGTTAGCCATGAACATAAATGTAGATAAATTTAACTGTCATTATGTCTTGACCTTTCTTACCTGATGCAGGTCCTCAAGAAGGTCAAGGGAGCTTGACTTTCATGAGAAACTGCATTATATCAATAACATTTTTTTTAGTCTGATTTCCACTTTTGTCAGTGAGTAGAGATGATAAAACTACAAAGTTGTGATGGATTTGATTGAGATTGCAGCAAATAGCAATTTAGGTGTTCCTCCTAGGCAATAAAAGCCATGCCAACTTTCTTTACGCGTAGGCGTGTATTTTTAGAGCTGCAGAATGAATACAATGCACCACAAATTCGTTAGAACATCTGATGGTGATTCAGACACAGCTGAGCTCAGGCAAACTACAACAAATGGCTACCTGCGATATCGCAGAACAAATTAATCACGGGCCGGTTCATTACGAACCGTGCCCAATAGATGCAGAGGTGCAAAACTGGATCGCATCTGCAACGACTTCGTTGTTCCAACAACGGCCACTTTCTCGCTTTACAAACAAATCAACGTAACTGATCTTACCGTTACAATCTTCTCCTGGTTACACCCTACCGTTCGCAGCAATACAGAAAACCATGAATGTAAACTGCAGTACACTTTCAATAATTAGCAGCAAGATTTTTAACGAATCTAACCGACAATTCGACAAACAAATTGTCTTTTCCTTTCCCGTCGTCGTTTTTTTGAGTTTGCGAAATGAAAATGGACGGACAGAACGAGTGAGTGAATGAAATAGAACAAAATTAAACTTGAAGTGAACGGAACGGGCGAGTGCTGCCAATACAAAAAACCTAAAAACGGTGCAAATGCATTATTATTATAGTGGTAAAAGTTAAATGTTTCAAAAAACAAGTTGCGATCTGCATTCCTACTGTACCAAGCTTGTGTTTAGCCAGTGTTGCCACACATACTGTAATTACAGCAGATCTACTGTATTTTCACACACTGTAATACTAAAATTACAGTGTATGGAGAACACTGTAATTTTTCTACAGACAAAAATCAATTTAGTTTAACATGTCAAGCCTTGAAAAAAACTCCGCACTGTCAGGTGTCGGGAGGGGCTACTTAGCGATCTAGGACAATAAAACGCTTATCTATACCTAAAATGACTAAATATTTGGTAGGACATGATTTATGATCTAGGATCTAGAATAAAATTAACCTAAGGATCTGTATAGATAATATTTGTGATAACATGGTTTATAAACTGAACGCAGCTTTTGTGAAAAGAAAAGATAATATATGAACTTGTCGAAATGCAACTGCCACCACCACCACGCCACCTCTTTGCTTATGTCACAATCACAACCCTTAAATCATAAATTAGGAATAGCTTCGTAGTATTAATCGCCCAAATTGTGTCAACCGTGTGTTAAGTAAGTTTTCAAACCTATATTAGTAGTGCCTTTCTACAATTTTATGGTAGGTAAATTGGTTTCGTATGCAACGCAATACGAATTTGTTTGGCTCGTTCAAGACAATAAGACAAAAGACGTCGACCATAAGAGGCAACATGTTAGCGCAACAAACCATTCGATGTAACAGCCACTCGTTGTGTTAATTTTAAATCACCTGAGAAAATGATAAAATCATTTAATTCAGGAATAAAATCTACAAAAACTACATGATAGTGACAGTCATTAATTAGAGGTTGGTTAGTTATTTAGAATGTGCATTTTCATTTAAAGTTAAACAATAACAGTTTCTTAAGATCTACCTACTGTAAAATTCACTGTATTTTTTTTCACTTCTACTGTAATTTTGTCGCAAACACCAAACACTGTAATATCAGTTTTCTCATCTGGCAACACTGTGTTTAGCCATCCGCATGCCAGATTTGTAATTTCAGATGCCAGGTAACCCTGACATAGGATATTATATTTGCTCATTAAATCAGGAAAAATGCGCGTAACCATTAAAATTAACTAGATCAAACACAATACAGCGTCATATATTGGATTTAACTATGCCAGTGCCTTCCCATTCAATTTCTTTGTCAGCGTCTACATGGAATTGCATGGAATGGAGTGTGAGGCCGTACCCTATACATGTAGAAATTCTTTCGTATATTTTTGTAGCATTACACATTCATCTGATTCTTCAAGTTACGGAAAATCAAGGCTGAGGTAAAAGTGCGTTAAAAGTAGCGCTAACAGCACTAAAGTGGCAGCCCTAAACCAAACCGGTCAATCGGTCACCATTGTCACCAAAAAACATGAGTTGCCACTCGTAAATTAAAAATTACTTGTCAGTTTAATTTTGTCATGATTTTCAAACGAGCCGTTTCTTCTACGTTGCCAAAACGTAGAAAGTAAAACAAGGATAACTGTTTTTGTTTGCCAATCATGGTGTGAAACCTATTTGGAATCAATAATACGCGATGGTATGCGAAAGTTTCTTGCGTGGTTGCGTACTAAAATAACATTGGAACGCTCGCTCTGTAATGTTATTTTATTATAAGAATAAAGAATTTGAATTTGAACATAGCATGCGTGATTGATTCGTAATCAAGGGCATGCAAGGGCCATAATGTTGATCGTGTGAAGAGGAGTTTATTTGTTTATTTTTAAAAAGCCCAGCCCTGATGTTCACTTCACTCACTCATTCTTCGGCATCGTCATCAGGTGGGGTCGACTTTGTTTGACGAGTGCGGTACCTCCCACAATACCTACTTGGGGCTGCAAAGAACAGGGATAGCTGTAGCTCGGTCTCGCTCATAGTAGTTGCCTCATCAAACTGCACTAAAACTGTGCAGTTTTGTTAAGTTAAAATAATTGTTAATTATTTTTACAATTGATTATATTTTTATGTAAAAATAAACTGCACAATAAAATAAACCATTTAAAAAACAATCAGAATATTTAACATTTTAGTGCAATAATTTTTAGGCAGCGTGCATTTCTCATCAATTTTTTTATTTTTTATTTTTTTCTGGCGCTGGATAGGTACTAGTCCTTTTGCCAAATTCTCAACAAATTACTGTCCAGTGTTTCCAGCCAGTATTAGTTGGGAAATTCGCCCTTCGAGATACGAGTAAATATTTTGATCGAACCTAATATTCGCCAACATCATTGTCACTCACGCCAAACTCCCGCGCCATTTTAGATGTTTGAGATAAAAAAAATGATGTGGAAAGCTAAACAGCATTGCCATTGATTTGACAGAGATGGCAAATAATTTACCTATTGCGGCCCGGAATACAACGCAAATTGGAGTTGGTGGGTTCAAATGTCTCGTAGTTGAGCTAAACAAATTTTTGAGCGTGGTGATGCCGTTTTTAACTATGAGTAAGAAAATGAAAAAAAAAGGGGGGGGGGAGGGAGGTGTACTATGCGACCTAGGGCATTATGGAAACAATTTTTACAGATACATACATAAGAGTAAGTTTGGAGTGTTCTAAGGCATGATAAGCCAAATTAATAGCCAAGGAGATGGATGATTCAAGATCGATAAGGTTGCCAAGAGGATAAAAGATTGAATAATGTAATGTAGCAATCGTTAAAATAATAATGGGGTAAAATTGAATTGTGAGTTAGTAGCACTGCAACTCCATGTTTTTCTTTTCAAAAACATGTCCGTCATTGTCCGTTGGTGTTGGCTTTTTTTACTTTCGTGAAGTTTCGTCAAAGAAAGATTTCCTATGAATAACATTGAGTTGAGCATCTGCTCCTCCGTTTTCTGTAGTGAAATCTGTGTGTTGTGGGAGATAAGAGACTCGTGGTTGAGACAGTGACTCTATTTAGTTGCAAGGGCTTCGCCCTCCATTTTAGCTGTAGTGAAATCCGTGTGTTGTGTTGTGGGAGATACGAGACTCTTGGTTGAGACAGTGACTCTATGTTATAAGGGCTTCGCCTTCTATTTTAGCTGGAGTGAAGTCCGTGTGTTGTGGTAGATAAGAGACTCGTGGTTGAGACAGTGACTCTGTATTTAGATTGGAACTTTGTGATTAGATCTATCTTTCAAATATGAAAGAAAATCAAAGGAAGTGTGTCAAGTGTGGGGCTTCACCGTGTGAAAACCCTGATACCATATTACATCGTTTTCCTAAGCCGGGACCAACTAACATTAATCGGTAAGTAGTCTACTGAAGACAACCTGATTGTGTCTTGTCTCCATGGGAATTCCCATCATATTTTTTCACATAAAAACTCTGACACTGATTGTTATGAAATGAATATAATAATGTTACTAGGTATAAAAGCCCGATCTGCGGTAAGTCTTTTAAGATTTACCAATTTGTACGGGTAAAAGTTCCAATAGTTCTATGATCATCGTTCATTAGGACTTTTACCACCATTCACTTGGTAAATCTTAAGATTTACCTCAAAAGTCACGGTAAATGTTGAAAAAGACATCTCAGTCATGTGATAATATAGGGTGGCATAACAAAGCACATTACAAATCTATTGTGTTTCGTTACTTCCATCGTTAAGACTCCCTAAATAACATAAAATTAGGAGAAAATAAAATAATAGATAGATAATTATTTATTTTGTTCACAATCACAGGTAGGTACAGCACAAAACAAGCAGGAAAAAAAACAGACAATAAGAACTATTTGGAACATTTTTGCTTTGGAATGAAATAAATACTAAATGATGCATGTAATAAATTTCAGATGTGTGTTGTGGACCAAGTATTGTTTTCTACATGGTTCCTGGAGCTCTCAAGAATTCTATCGCCGACTTCACAGTGAACATAGAATGCTGTGCACTAGACATTTTGAAAGGAAATGGTTCATTGATAATGCTGGTATTAGGCTATTCAAAGCTGCAGTACCAGATGCTGAATGTGACAAGGTTAGTGAGTTTTTTCTATTATAATATACTAGCTTCCGCGCGCGACTTTGTCCGCGTCCCGTTTGATCCTGTGGATATTCCGGGATAAAAAGTAGCCTATGTGTAAATCCAGGCTACGAACTATATCGACGGTTAAAAGGCGACTTGACTCAAGCGACATTTTTTGCAATATTGAGTTATGAAACTTGGAATAAATTATGTATTCCAAGTTTCATTCAAATCGGACCAGTAGTTTTTGTGTGAAAGAGAAACAAACATCCATACATAATTACAAACTTTCGCGTTTGGTATGATAACTAGTTGTTCACCCGAACTAAGATCTTATGATGTTCCCGAAAAAAACACAAAGAAGATATATAATTTATAAGTTAAAAAAACTAGAAAAACTGACTTCAATTCGACTACCAGCTTCATCATCAGAACAATCCCAGTAAACTGTCTGTTCTAGTGACCATAAACACCACTAAAAAGTCACAGGAAAGCAAAATACGCATTTATATAAGTTATTTATAAACCAAACTACAGAACCGATTTTGATGAAAATTAAATGGGACCAACCTGGAAGTACATCCTTTCAGATAAAAAAAAGAATTTTTGAAATCGGTTTATAAATGTCGGAGTTCTGAGGTAACACACATTAAAAAAAAACTGAATTGAGAACCTTTTCCCTCTTTTGAAGTCGGTTAAAAAGGGCACACAGTTTCTTAACACTACTTGTTTGTTTATTTCAGGTTTTGACAGACCCTGTGTTGGTTACAATTGAGCCTGTGGCTGGTCCATCTTTAACTCTACCTTTAATGGAAAAATTTAACTTATTAAACCAGAGCCAGATGAATGTCGATGGTACAACTACAGGATCGCTGATTACCCAGAAACCAGCAGAAGATGGCAAACAAAATACCTACAATTTGGTATGTATGTATGAAAAATGTATGTAGGTATGAAAAATACATGGACCTATATGGCCACCAGCCATGGTGGTATAGTAATTCTATTCTTACTATACTATCTACGTCTAATAAGACAACCAGCTTACCACACGAAATAGTAGATTGTGTCATAAGGGACCAAAATTAGAGTAGAATCCTGAACGTAGCGAGGATTAACACTACACATAGGCACACTCTGCTTTTCATCCCCCTCTATGAGAAAGATAAATATCATAGGCTTTTAGATATTATTCTCACGATTTGTTCGGTAGTAAATTGTTTATGACAGTTTCTGTGTTTAATTTTACACTTTCTGGTGTTAATATGGTGTTCTTGGTGGGGAATAAATAAATATATTGATTTTTTTTTTGTACTGAGAGTTTGCTCACTTGGCTAGTTTTATCGTTGTTTGTTTAGTTAATAATAGGAGTAGGAGTAGGAAATTTGGGATAGTAAGAGGTATCTTACTCACTTATTTTTTTATTATTTCAGGAGAACTATCGACTTCACCGACAACGACGGCAGAAGTATTAAAAAAAATGGATGAACTATTTGACAGCGTCAACGCTTATACGCCAGACAAAAGAAGAGGAAAGCCGTTAGCCACCAATATCCAAAATAATAAGCGTCATATAGAATTATTTGGGCAAATGAAAGAATTTTTTAAAAAACTGAAGTTTTTGGGGTGCAGAACACCACCCCCTTCACAACAAGGATGGTTATGGACCATTAACGGATTGGAACAAGTGTGGAAAAATCTTACAACTAAACATAAAAACATAAAAAGTCTAGCCTCAAGAAGGCTCCAGCAAGACCCACTAGAAAACTTATTCGGGTGCATAAGAGGTAACTGTGGGTCCAATTCTAATCCAACAGCTGGACAGTTTGTGGCAGGCTTGAAGACAGCAGTCCTCAGCAACCTGTCCCACATTGTCATTGGAAACTGTGAGAATGACGAAAATGCGGTCATGATAAGCAATTTTAAATCATTGATAACGCCAGGCACATTATTATGCACAAGCAACCTAACGGAAATGGAAGCAGTAATACAAGAAAATATTAATTATTCATACAATGATAGTATAACAGAAGCAAATGAAGGAGAAAAAGAAGCTTGTGCATATGTATGTGGTTTCATTTTGAAAAATATACCAAGCAAAAACTGTCAGTTTTGCAAAAGAATATTTGTAGCCGACCGAGAACTGCCAGAACACATATTTACAGAATTTAAAGAATATGACGAAGCCAAAAAGTCTTTGATGTATGCGAGTAAGGAATTTATTGCATGTGTTGAAGGCAGTGCCACAATAATAAATGATTTTTTAAACAAGGAGGCGTTTAAGAAGAATTTGAAGAAAAATGCTACAGATATCTTGACCGCATCTATTGATTACAGTTTCCTCAACAATTGTGATGCACACAAACAAGCAAATGTAGAATATTTAATAAAAAGCGTATTTTATATTTGTATAAAAACGATTTTGTACATTAAAAAACCGCCAGTTTGCTGAGGAACATTCAAAAGCTGCTCTTAAAAGAAAAATTGATATTCTGCAACACAAATAGGTAACTATGCATTACTATAGTTGAGTATGAGTATTTTCTTGTTTGATTAATGTAGGTACGAGTAGAGTCTTTATTTGATAAATTGTAATAGTCATACATTAGTACATTAGACAAACGAGAAAATAGATAATCCATTTCAACGACATTGTATTGTAGTTCAATGATCCATTTTGTAATTTATTAGGTACTTAAATAATAAAAAAAATCAATAAACTTGTGACTTTTAATTTGTTAGGTACCTGATTATTTGTCGTATTTCAGTGCTAGGCTAAGAAAGACAGATTGCTTATAAACAGTTTCTGCTGTTTGGCTTATCTTTTTGTCAAATGCTGACCTGATAAAACTAGCAATGATTAATAATTCGGTAATAATCTTATGTCAGCATTTTGACAAAAAGATAAGCCAAACAGCAGAAACTGTTTGTACAATTTTAATCCCTGCCAGGTCTGTTCGAAATTTAGCGCTAAAATAGTTTGAAACTTGCCACCAAACATTTTAAAAGTTGGTGCCAAAAATAACGCCATCTAGTTACGAACCCCCAAACAAATGGTCAATTTTGTCCTGCCATATTTGTATGCAGTAAATGTTCTTCTTGGGTAACAGTATTCTGTGATCGTCATTCGTTCGTTCGGCAATATCATAATATTTTTTTTTCTTTCTTCTCCAAACTAAACAAAAATCCAATCCAACACAAATCGTTTTTTGAACTCTAGCGAGCGAGACGTGTGTTGCGTTGAATTTTTGTGACTACTGTGCGTTCGCTGTTCATGTCACGATTTGGTTCATGATGGGTCAAAATAAATAACGTTAACGTTGTATATGCCTAAAATTCAGGCTTGTTTATTCATCTTAATTTGTGCGCAGAGACTTTCAAAGGGTGTGCAATTAATCTGAAACTCGTTAAAGTTTCGTCTATTCCATTACAAAAAAACAGCTGTGTTGTGTATCTGGCCAAGATAATATTGTTTGAAATCCGGAAAAGGAATCCAACAGCTGTTCAAGAATAGTATGCTTTATATTGTGAGTATTTCCACCTAGAATAGTTCCCATTCCCAATATACTTTGGCAGAGCATTGAGCTCATGGAGCTGCGTACCAGGCTCGTTTTATCTGTTGGTACGGCACTAAGACAATATTATATTTTATGGCTTCAGATTTCATTGTCTATTATTAGATAATTATGTAGATACCTATTTATTTACTTTTCTTAGAGCCGGCGGCGCTTGCTTAGCCACCTTAGCCACCTGTATTCTATTGTTAGTGCAATGTAATAAAGGAATACAAGAGCTGTAGTTTTATACATCCTTTGTGTAGGCAACCAAGCTCGGATCATGCATTGCATTCATCTTAGTCTAGGTATATTATGTCATTGCTAGCTTCTGCTGGCGACTTCGTCCGCATCCCGTTTTGTCCTGTTGATTTTCCGGAATAAAAAGTGTTAATCCAGGCTACGAACTATATGTATTCCAAGTTTCATCCAAATCGGACTAGTAGTTTTTGCGTGAAAGAGTAACAAACATCCATACCTAATAATATGATTATTAGATAGCTTCTACTAAGGGAGAATGGAAGAAAAAAATATGTTGTGCCCCCACTTAGTAGGATAAGGGCAGGAAGAAGAAAAGGTGCCTACTGCCTGCCTATGTTTAAGACCTACTAGCCTATCTAGTATTATGTAGTTCAGCACTGGTAGGTATCTAACGGTCTATGATTTTATTTTATTTTTACCTTCTAATGGATTTCTGTGTTTTGTCAAAAACAAGTTTCAAGATGATATGAAACTGAACCATTCCGTAGATGATTATCAAAGATTTTATTGTTATTTGTTGTTCCTGTGACATTTTTTGTATGCCCTAAATGGGTAGTACAATAAATGATTCTTATTCTTATTCTTTTAGATTAGGTCTGGCAATACAATATTTACCTACTTATTTACTAAGTAGGTACGTATAATAGTTTACATAAACTTCTGGCGTGCCTTGCCTTCCTACCTTGATTTTAGGTACTAAATACCTACCTGTTGCTAAATTGCACCAAATACTTTTGCAGTATAAATAAAACTAGATTGGCACACAGAACACTAACTCCATAAAATACCTATCAAACGCTAATTTGCAATATTACAATATTTCGTGGTAATTTACTACAATCTAAGTAGGTAATTATATTTATATAACAATCATCATAGTAATTATAGGAAACCATATCTAAATCATATTTTCTGTTTGTTATTTTTGCACGAAAACAAGTTATTTGATGAAACAATCCAATTTCAAACTTATCTCAAGTCAGTAAGAGTTACTCTTATCGCATATATCGGAAATAACAATGGAAGAGTTCTCATAGTTTCTAATTAGCTCTAGTAGTTCGATTATCAACTAGGTAGGTACCTAATTAGAGGCAAAAAGTTAATCGAACTGTTGCTGAAAAAGTTAACACGGAAATGAGATTCTAAACATTGAGGCCATTGACGGAAAATGCCGGAAAATTCGTCTCGATATTGGCCAGGCAAGCTGGGAAATACAGGGTCTCAATTCTACTAACAACGGTTCACGTTCTATTAGTTTCAACTATGGTTCAATCGAATTTCAGCTTAGCTGAAGAAGTCCATGCCCAGTAAAATAGTCTAATAATCGCATCCCAATATCCAGAGCTGTGTTAGAAATCGATACATAATGACTAGTTAAAAGCTGGTTCATTATTATCTTCGACTTCGCTGACTGATGGACCTCTGTTTTCAAAGTTTCAAAGCAGTACGCTTAGCAAGAGCGCCAAAAACGGTGTTTCTTTCTACCAAAGAAGAGACAGATTTGTCTTTTCTTTGGACGAAGTATGATTATACTTCTCTTTCTTTTGTTTGACGAAAACAGAGACTCTAACAGAGACTAGCTTTAGTCTATTCTTTCGTAGACCAATCACTGTCTAGGGCGCATCATGGTAGCCCTGCTGGAATGCGAAAACCCTATCTAGACTAGATCGAGACAATGTGATATCAAAGTGAATTTCACTCTATTGTGAACATTGTATTAAACATCACAGACAGACAGACAGGAAGCCGCTAGTCACGATGATGTTTGTTATCTCAGTTATTTCTGCACATTTCGCACACCAACAGAAAATCAATTATTTCGCCGCAAATAATAGTGTATTTAGTTTTAAAATAACTCGTTTGTAAACAATGAAACGAAGTGAATGTGAGTTGAGTTCAGCACCCTATTTGACATAGCTGTGACTTGCACTCGTTGATCAAGATCATGCATTCGATTAAGGGGCCTTCTTTTGATTTTGGCCTATTTACATAATTTTCGAACTCGATTTTTATTACAGTTAACGTTTTACGATTACAAATATAAATGGAAATTAAAGTTTGGTTCAATAAAAATAGAATGCTGGGAGAACATTTTAAATTAGGCAATACACAACTGAGAAATAAATTAATTTGTAACGCATGTCTTCGTAAAATTATCAAAAATGTGAACTTTTCGTCTTGATTTTATCATATAAAAAACTAGTTTAAAGATAATTTAAAAATGCAGTTAAAATATTTATTTTGTTAAAAATAGAATGCTGGGAAAAAATTGCTGCCCGTTCATACAATATGTTAGAGAAATTAATTTTTGAAAACACCGCCTTTTACGCAATTTTACTCTTCAAACAAACTGTGATTTCTACGAAAGTAAGAAGTTTAAAGTTAAAATACGCATACTATATAAAAGAACAGGTTTTTTTCTTACAAATAAAAATAAAATTATAGTCTTCTTCCATGTACTTATTTTTATAGGATTTTTCTAAAATCACCTATAAATCATGCAGCGCAACGCTGCGAGTGGCATTCCGCGCTGAGCGGCCGTGGAGGGAGGACGTATCGCTTTTCGTCGTGCGCACTATACATATACATATATCGACAAATAGCAGTATCGGCATCAAATTCTAGTGTGACCGCGTGATTTGATCCTTCGTGCGGCCGTAGGTACTTGGTAGATGTTTTCTAACTACATTATTTAGGTTAAATAAAATGTCGGTATCTTCACGATATTTGAACTTTTGTAAATAATAAAAAACACTTTTACAATCAAGTACCTACCTACTTAGTATATAGGCCGATTTATAAATTACTCAAATGTACTTACTACTAACTGCTACTTGCCTACTGCCTACTTGCATCTACTTACTGCTGACTGACTTGACTCCTTGTGAAATCCCCCGCCCCCTCCTCTCTACCCCTCTCCAATCCTATCCTTCCTACTAATATTATAAATGCGAAAGTTTAGATGTTTGGATGTTTAGATGTTTGGATGTTTGTGTTACAATCACGTCTAAACTACTGAACCAACTTAGATGAAACTTGGCATATATATAGTTCGTAACCTGGATTGACACATGGGCTACTTTTAATTTCGAATAATTAACAGGATCTACAGGATAAAATGAACGAAAAGGACTAGCAGCGCCAATTGGCAAGAGGACTTCATTGTCATGTCATGTCACGTCAGTTTGACAGGGCGTAGTACTACCTCTTTGGTCTAACGACTAGCGTTTGACATTCCAGTACGAGTTCGGTGTAATGAGGTGCAATGTCAAGTTTCTCAAAGAAGTATCCGCTCGGTACACGCACAGGTAATATAATGTACACGGAAACGGTACTCGCGTACGAAGTCGCGGGTATCTACTAGTTTCTCATAGAGGTACCACACACCCTATGACGTATATTTGGAAAAAGTAGAATTAGATCGATTTTATCGATCGATCGATTAGTGACAAAGCGAAGAAGGCTCTCACAAAATTTAGCTCCCTCCTCCATTTTCATGTCTAAGATGGCGGACATTGATTTTTTTGAGGAAAGTGATATGGGTGTCGTTTTCGGGATATTTTGGGATGCTGATTACGGAAATGGTATCCATTTTGAAATCCAAGATAGCGGACATTGGTTTTTTTTTTGTAATGTGATATGGGTGTCGTTTTCGGGATATTTTAGGGTGCTGATTACGGAAATGGTATCCATTTTGAAATCCAAGATGGCGGACATTGGTTTTTTTGAGAAAATAGATATGGGTGTTGTTTTCGGGATATTTTGGGATGCTGATTACGGAAATGGTATCCATTTTGAAATCCAAGATGGCGGATATTGGTTTTTTTGAGAAATTAGATATGGGTGTCGTTTTCGGGATATTTTGGGGTGCTGATTACGGAAATGCTATCCATTTGGAAATCCAAGATGGCGGATATTGGTTTTATTGAGAAAATAGATATGGGTGTCGTTTTCGGGATATTTTGGGGTGCTGATTACGGAAATGCTATCCATTTTGAAATCCAAGATGGCGGACATTGGTTTTTTTGAGAAAATAGATATGGGTGTCGTTTTCGGGATATTTTGGGATGCTGATTACGGAAATGGTATCCATTTTGAAATCCAAGATGGCGGATATTGGTTTTTTTGAGAAATTAGATATGGGTGTCGTTTTCGGGATATTTTGGGGTGCTGATTACGGAAATGCTATCCATTTTGAAATCCAAGATGGCCGACATTGGTTTTTTTGAGAAAATAGATATGGGTGTCGTTTTCAGGATATTTTGGGATGCTGATTACGGAAATGGTATCCATTTTGAAATCCAAGATGGCGGACATTGGTTTTTTTTGAGAAAATAGATATGGGTGTCGTTTTCGGGATATTTTGGGATGCTGATTACGGAAATGGTATCCATTTTGAAATCCAAGATGGCGGACATTGGTTTTTTTGAGAAATTAGATATGGGTGTCGTTTTCGGGATATTTTGGGGTGCTGATTACGGAAATGCTATCCATTTTGAAATCCAAGATGGCGGATATTGGTTTTTTTGAGAAATTAGATATGGGTGTCGTTTTCGAGATATTTTGGGGTGCTGATTACGGAAATGCTATCCATTTGGAAATCCAAGATGGCGGATATTGGTTTTATTGAGAAATTAGATATGGGTGTCGTTTTCGGGATATTTTGGGGTGCTGATTACGGAAATGCTATCCATTTTGAAATCCAAGATGGCGGACATTGGTTTTTTTGAGAAAATAGATATGGGTGTCGTTTTCGGGATATTTTGGGATGCTGATTACGGAAATGGTATCCATTTTGAAATCCAAGATGGCGGACATTGTTTTTTTTGAGTAAAGTGATATGGGTGTCGTTTTCGGGATATTTTGGGATGCTGATTACGGAAATGATATCCATTTTGAAATCCAAGATGGCGGACATTGTTTTTTTTGAGTAAAGTGATATGGGTGTCGTTTTCGGGATGTTTTGGGATGCTGATTACGAAAATAGTGTCCATTTTGAAATCCAAGATGGCGGATATTGATTTTTTTGGGTAAAGTGATATGGGTGTCGTTTTCAGGATATTTTGGGGTGCTGATTACGGAAATGCTATCCATTTTAAAATCTAAGATGGCGGATATTGATTTTTTAGAGTAAAGTGATATGGGTGTCGTTTTCAGGATATTTTGGGGTGCTGATTACGGAAATGCTATCCATTTTAAAATCCAAGATGGCGGATATTGATTTTTTTGAGTAAAGTTTTATGGGTGTCGTTTTCAGGATATTTTGTGGTACTGATTACGGAAATGCTATCCATTTTGAAATCCAAGATGGCGGACATTGGTTATTTTGAGTAAAGTTATATGGGTAATCTTTGTGATGGCTGAGGAGGACTCTCAGATTTTGATTTTGAAAGTAATCGATTTATAAACAAAAACTTCAAAAAAGATAGGATCCATTTCTGTAATCAGTCCCCAAAATATCCTGGAAACGACCCCCATATTACTTTACTCAAAAAAATCAATGCTCGCCATCATGGATTTCAAAATGGACACCATTTCCGTAATCAGTATCCCAAATTATCCCGAAAACGACACCCATATCTATTTTCTCAAAAAAAAAACAATGTTCGCCATCTTGGATTTCAAAATGGACACCATTTCCGTAATCAGCACTCCAAAATATCCCGAAAACGACACCCATATCATTTTATTTAAAAAAATCGATGGCCACCATTTTGGATTTCAAAATCGATACCATGTCCGTAATCAGCATCCCAAAATATCCTGAAAACGACACCCGTATCACTTTACTCAAAAAAATCAATATCCGCCATCTTGGATTTTAAAATGGATAGCATTTCCGTAATCAGCACCCCAAAATATCCTGAAAACGACACCCATATCATTTTACTCAAAAATATCAATATCCACCATCTTGGATTTTAAAATGGATAGCATTTCCATAATCAGCACCCCAAAATATCCTGAAAACGACACCCATATCACTTTACTCAAAAAAATCAATATGCGCCATCTTGGATTTTAAAATGGATAGCATTTCCGTAATCAGCACCCCAAAATATCCTGAAAACGACACCCATATCATTTTACTCAAAAATATCAATATCCACCATCTTGGATTTTAAAATGGATAGCATTTCCGTAATCAGCACCCTAAAATATCCCGAAAACGATACCCATATCACTTAACTGAAAAAAATTAATGTCCACCATTTTGGATTTTAAAAAGGAAACCATTTCCGTAATCAGCACTCCAAACTATCCCGAAAAACGACACCCATATCACTTTACTCAAAAAAATCAATATCCGCCATCTTGGATTTTTAAATGGATAGCATTTCCGTAATCAGCACCCCAAAATATCCTGAAAACGACATCCATATCATTTTATTAAATAAAATCGATGTACGGCTTCTTGGTTTTCAAAATGGATATCATTTCCGTAATCAGCACCCTAAAATGTCCCGAAAACGACACCCATATCTATTTTCTCAAAAAAAAAACAATGTTCGCCATCTTGGATTTCAAAATGGACACCATTTCCGTAATCAGCACTCCAAAATATTCCGAAAACGACACCCATATCATATTATTTAAAAAAATCGATGTCCACCATTTTGGATTTCAAAATCGACACCATGTCCGTAATCAGCATCCCAAAATATCCCGAAAACGACACCCGTATCACTTTACTCAAAAAAATCAATATCCGCTATCTTGGATTTCAAAATCGATGCCATTTCCATAATCAGCACTTAAAATATCCCGAAAACGACACTCATATCACTCTACTCAAAAAATCAACATTCGCCATTTAGACTTCAAAGTAGATGCCATTTCCGCAATCAGCACCCCAAAATATTTCGAAATCGACACCTGTATCATTTTACTCTAAAAAGTAACGTACGCCGTCCTGGATTCGAAAACGTAGTAGGGGAGATAAATTCTGTCAGAGTCAAAATGTTCCATTATTTTGGCAAAATTCATGTTTCGATTCGAATGGCTCCAAATAATGGAGGTCGAATTCTGCTAGTAGCGGAGATACGGGAAGGGAGCCACAATATCTCTGAGAGGAGAAGAGGGGGCATTAAACTGGAATTATAAATACTGTTAGGTCAATAAAAAAATTATATAGAGGGGTTGCTATATTTATTTTATTTTCTACATAATAGAGGGGTTGCAATAATTATTTTATTTTTTACAATCTTTTTATTACAATTCGTACAACAGTTCTACACACGTCACATGGAGATAGGTACCTACCACATACCAACTTAGTAATTAGACTAGAAATCAATCGTACTCATCCAGTGAACGAACATGTCGAAAGATCAAATTCGTTTGTCCTTTGCGCGTCGCAAACGCGTAGCGCAGCGCGTCGCGTATTCATAAATGCCTAAACTTGACGTCGTCAAATTTTAATACGGACTCTTAAATGCCTTGATCGCGAATAAAATGTTACAATCGTAAACGTATCGTAATGCTAGCGTATATTCGAGATACACTGCGCGGTGACGCTACAACGTTTGGTAGTCGAGCTGGCGTTGACGCGCAATATGATTCGAATACATTAGGTTTACGTAGCACGGCGATTGTCAGATTTGTTCCTGATTATCCCTATGTCCCATATAAACCCAACTTCAAAAAATAGAGGTTCCCGATTGTGCGAACCTCAAATTACGATACTTATCGATAATGCATCTAGGTGCCTTGCCTCCATCTACAAGTAGGTACCTAATTACCTACCTACTTAAAAACTTGAATTGTATAGTAGGTGCGACTGATAATTGCACCTTGGTCATCAACTTAAAATCATGTTACCTGGTCACGTAGGATCAAGGCACACCTCGCTCGTTATTTCATAAAAATAAATACTGGCTTGCGTTGTTTACTCAGACATAATCTTTAATTTACAATCAGTGAGTGCATTAGAGAAGCTGATATTTTGAAAAACAAGTCATACGAATAGTGCTATGCCATCTGTGAAGGAATGCTAAAAAAGTGTAAAGTTCATCCTGAAATCAATTTTTTGCGAGGTTATTTTATAATTAAATTAGGTAGGTATAACTAATAGAAAATTACGACTAAGTAATAAAATATTTACAACATTTTCAAAATACACATTATAAGAAACAGTTGAGCTAAACTATTTTTTTTAAATCCAAAATACCTATGTTAAATCTGTTGGTCATCCAAAAAATAAATAAATAATGTATTTATTATAATTTAATTTCGAAATAAATATAGTTCTTGGACTTTGGTGACCCCAACAAAACGAATGACTGCAGTAAAACGGATTATAGTACTGTACTATATGTTTATTAGAGGTAAACAAAGCCAATGGCTTTATCAAAGATTGTCATTCCTACGTGATATAGAAGAATTGAGTGCATGACGTACTTTTACAACTTTCACACGCCTAGTCAGATAAAACTAGCTTCTCTCCCGCCTTTACTCGAAACTTGCCGACTTGTACCAAAGTACTAATCGATGATTGCACCCTTCGATCAACTATACATATTGCAACCAATTATCTTGATTCCACCACACAAAACACTATTAGTTATTTACGTATTTATTGTACCTAACCTCAGCAAGAAATGTAATTATTAACTGTTTACTTATTCCTATATTATCCATATTGTATAGAAATAAAAAAACCATTCATTGACAATTAGGTAGGTATTATTATGATTGTTATAGAACAAATGGGAGTTGCCGATGATGTTGAGTTACCGGAAGGTAAGTAAATGTGATAGAATAGAATTGACTTTGACTTCCGAAGGTTCAATTTCTTACTTCCTCTTAAGCATAAAATTGTTCTTATCTACCGAGAGGTGGTATTGTTATTTATTCTGTGCCAGGAGTACCTTGTTCTATTGAAGTAAAATGAATGCATGTGTTCAAACCGGTAAGGTTGGAGGCGAACCTTGGAGGAGCAAGTTTCTGTACCATTTCACTAGCCCATGCTAACGCTAGGCACCTAACCTACCTACTTATCGACTGCAATATTATATGTAGTTCTGTTGATACGAGTAGACCAATACGGCTTTAGAATTGCAAGAAATCGGTTGCAGTTTGGTCAGAACTAGATTGGTTTTTGTCGCAATACGGGGTGCTATACTTGAAAAATCCTTGTCCTAGATTTGACTTACAACTTATAGATTTGGTTATACATTCAGCCATTATCATCGTAGGACTAAGCAATGCAGTGTCTTTACCTTACAATTCTTCTAAGTCATATTTTACTTAGGTACGTATTTGGCCTTCATGACTTTCCGTCAACGTCAATATTATTTTGTATGCTTGTACACATACTATGTCCAGTGTCCACTATTCGATGAAGCATGCTTATGTATGTCGATAGTGCTAATCTTCATAATCATATTGGAATTATTTCGTTACTGACTGTTTGCAAGTGTAACCAAGTCATGCATTATTAGTAAGTAAGCACCTACCATCGAACTACTCACCCAACTACTCGTTCTATTTAGTTAGAATGACGAAAACTGCGAATTAGTCCAAAATTCGGCAAATCGTTCTTTGATAGTTAAGTTCTTTCATCAACACAACGGCTAAAACCCCAGTGTCACCATCACAATGCCATGTTTTCTTAATAAGAATTGGATCCATATAATCGGTACTAATGGGATTTGCACTGTCATGTCGGGCACATGACTGCACTGTTGAGGATTCCTCGTGATCTGATTTGATTAATGGCTCGTGAATCGTGGTCAGACACAGACTAAACCTTGCCCTTATGGTTAAGTACAGTAACTGTTTGGTTAAACAACTGTTGTAGTTAGTAATAAGCAACTTTGTAATTTTTAGTTCTATTTTTAAAGTGCAATATTAATAAGTATGTGAATTAGAATATTGAGTAGATACCTAAAGAACACAGATTATAGAAATATTCTAAGCTAAAGAATATAAAAATGTAATTTAATAATTATGTTAGTAATATGGTTAAAATACCTAGTGACCATTTTTAAATTGTCGTGCCCTAACTGGGCTCATGTTGGTAGCATAAATACATTTAAGACCCTTTTGTACAACATGAACGCAATAAAGTATTGAGTATTGAGTTGTCTAACCATCTGAAGGCAAGGTACCTACCTATTACCACTATTAGTGGTTTAAAGTATCGATAATATTGTAGGTTTGCATACGGCATTGTTTATAGAAATAACATATTCATAGTCACCGGTCCGATTCCGACCCAAAGTAGCTGTATTTTTGAAGAAACCTGTTAGATATCTCCGCCATCTTCGGTTATTTTGGCTTTTATACATTCCAAAATATGAGTTTTTTTTTTTCTCAATTAATAAGTATCCGCTTTCTCCAGTTTATCTTTATCTGGACATTTTTAATCGGAATATAATTTTTATACTTACTCTTAGTATCTACTACTGCTCGTAAAACCTCAAATACCTACTGCACTGTATTTTATGACTACAGAATTAAAACATGTTGCTCCACCACACCACTCCACTTGCAATAGCAATGGTTACTGCATAAGTACCCACTTGTCATAAAAACAATCTTCGATAAGTGCATCCAAACTCCATACGAATGATAATGTCGCAACAAACTGGCTCAGGCCCAGTTTTTAGCTTTATCTGATGCAGGTCAATGATTTCCACACAGGGTAAGCAATAGTCACTGAACCGTCTCTCGAGTTCAATAACCGGAGTATATTTTAGTTTGACCGAAATATCAGAAATATTGGAATTGATATCAAAACATTATTAAATGTGCGTGGGTCGAACACTCGGTCAAACATTCCCGATCGATCTCGGATACTGACTCTTAAAATATAACCTAGCCTACATACAATAATTGAAATAGGTAGGTAAGTAAGTACCTAAGTACATCTTTTTAATTATCAATAAAAGATTTACGATGTTTGAAATAGAGGCCGTCAACAAATAAGTTATGAGGAGGCCACAGGCCACCTACAGGGTTCACCAGCCTAAAATTATAATTCTTGTTTACTAGCAAAAGTAAGTACCCAATTAAAGTATACAACATAAATAGCGCAACTGAATGTTAAATAGGTAGGTACCAATTTAAGACCAATAAATGAATTCCATTACATACAATACAACCGATCAGACGGGTATATACTCATCACAGTTATCGACTAGGCCCCCAATTTTGTTCGCTTTTGGGTCTCGCAAATAAAAAACACAGTGGTTCATTTGACCCACATCAAGTTCCGGAAAGTTCAGACAATTAAAAGTAAAATCAGTCTTGTTCTGAGTCAGTCATGTGATTAATAAAACTTGGTCAATTTATTACTCCTCGATTTTTCAAGAATCAGTATTACTCTGCTCTCAGTGGGGTAGTGGGTGGTCTTGTGATAGCGATGGCGACCCCGATTTTAGATATCCTACGAAAGGTCATTGGTTTGAATTCATTCGTACACTATTATTCGATATATGTGTGCACAAAATGCCAGCCAGTGGTCTAGCAACAAAGAAGACATCGTGAGGAAACTC
This sequence comes from Gandaritis pyraliata, assembly GCA_947859175.1. NCBI lineage: Eukaryota > Metazoa > Arthropoda > Insecta > Lepidoptera > Geometridae > Gandaritis > Gandaritis pyraliata. The sequence goes on along the minus strand of OX401869.1, from coordinate 3,537,708 downwards.
GTAGCTTAATCAGCTTTGAAGTTTAGAAAGTCTTACTAGGCTGAGAGCATGGTATGGGGTTAATTGGAATGCGAGTACATAAATATTATCCCACATTCGAATGCATTTTATTAGATCAGTGGATCATCAGTAAGTTCGATCGTATGTAGGTATAGGTAGGTAAAGTCTAAGGTCTATATGACATTAAGCTAAACAAGTCTAATCTAATCCATGATTACTCTGTGATGCCACACCAATTATTACTCAAGTTCATACTCCACTGGTGTTTGCTGACAAAATCCATTAATTCAAGCCAACAGAGGAAGTTTTGCCACAGGAAAAATGTTCAGTCGCGCATAGCATAAGATTAGGAAACCACCTTTTGAGCATACTTCCTTCGTACTATAAATAAGTGATATGGCGGACCGGAAACCGGGCGGCCTCAATGCCGAGAACCTTTGTAACCTTTGTTGAAACTACCGTTATGTTACCTACCTTTGAAGAATATCAATACGGTGATTCTCAGTAGCACTTCTGGCAAGAACATTGCGAAAAAACCAAACTCAGAAAGGCCACACTGCATCGCCTCTCAGCAAGCTGTTTCGAAAGTTGCTGGAACCGCACACGTTTTACTGATATCCTGCAAGATAAAACACCTCAAAGTAACACAGCTTAAATGGTTTGACTTGAAGATATCAAGCAGACGTAAGATCAATCTAATCGCTAAGCAGAAGTTTAGTTATACGCGTCTGGCGCTAGTTCTGACCAGCAATGCCAAAACTATTTGGCACTTGACACGTCTGCGAGCTGTAAACAATCCCTAGGTTCACTATTCTTCATAGCTACACGAATTTCGGTGTTATAGGTTTCTCCATTGCATTAAGGAACTGGCAATATGCCCAAGCGATGATAAACAGTGCATGCAGGCAATTACTAACATGCCTACAGCATTAACCGGCTTTTGTACAAGATTTTACCACCAATATAATAATATGCTAATAACCACTCCGACTTCCTTGACAATAAAGCGTGATTTATTGGACGGAAGGAATAAGCAGAGACGTGCAATGAGTCAACAGTTGATAACATCCGTAGAAATCAAGAATTACGCACCTTTACTAAATACAAAGATACTTTACCTACTGACAACTAATATCGAGTTAATGTGGATATGGAACAAAGAACAGCAATTACAGCTTGAGAGATTAGAAACACAATTGGAATTGGAATACACTCTGTATTCCATATAATCGATTGGAATATAGCTAAATAAATAATTGATTGTTTATTCGATTGTTTTAATGAGTAGATATTAATTGCATCTTTTTTTGCCAAGGTGCAACTTACAGGAGTAATTTGGCACTCCTACAGTCCTGACTTGCCAAATATCACTCCGTAGTGGAAACGACCGGACAATACATTGTCGTCAACGAAATGATCGAATTAGCAGCTAAAACCGTTGCTATGCGTATAGCGGATCTTTTTAATACATGTAACCTGCTCTCAAACTATTAGATTCCTTTTTAAAAGTCCGAGACATCTGAATGTGCGACGGAAAAAGCATAGGGAAGTCAATTGTCATTATCATTGAATGATTTCTCAATCCTGACTGGTACTGGTGAAACCTGACACGATAAATGCACTTTGAGTGATGGGTCAGCATTGGAGTTCAGATAGACATTGACCCTGCTAATCAAAACCGTGTTTCTATGCGAATCGATTATCTGCTAGGACAGTTCGCTCAATAGAACACCTTGCATGCCACGTTGCATTTTGTCCTTACTGTACTTGGTACCTACTTATGACGATAAAGTTTATTTCATCACTAGATAAACCTCTTGTAGTTGCAAACTTATAATGCTTATTGTTCGTCTCGTCGGCGCTTGTTTTTAGATGGTTTCATGAAATCAAGTACACCAGTGTATTATTCAGCATCATTCGCGTTTAAAAAGAAGCCTTCTAAAAATAGTTTTGTAATAACAATAGGATCAAGTTAGTATAATTTTTTATGCACCCCATATTCGTGCTTCGCTGGGCTTGTTTAGGTATAGAGTAGTATTTTAAACGGGGTGCAGTTTTGTACAACGCGTGGAGTTGAACAGTTGGGGATATTTAAAATATCTCAAACTGTTGCCAGATGGTCAGAATCGCGGTCACACACAACAGATGCCTGTTATTTGGCCTTTAGATTTTGTTTTTGTTCTTTAGTTTTGTTCGCTTCGCACTTCAACAACGGATATTTTGTAACATTGGGAATATTTTGTTTCGAGTTACTGGTTTCATCATTGTTTTGCTTCCTTGTCATGGTTTTCAGCGCGTGACTGCTTGACGATTGTTGACGATAGTCGGATGATCTCACTTTAGCTCTTATCATACCTCAAGGAAAAGTCTAGCAATTAGAAAAGCAAAGATATTTAATGAGCTCTTAAGTCAATACACTGCACCTCATGAAAGTTTCATGAATGTCTTACAATTTATCCGTACATGTATTCTGTGGTCTTTCTAACGTAAAACAAAAATATTATCCCACATTTTATAAATCATTCCGTTTACTTATTTATATCCCCCTGTCATTTTGTCGCGGCTTTAAAAAATGCTCTGTTATTATCACTCGCATGACAACGAAAAGAGATGACAACAGATTTAGCAGCCATTTTAGATAGCACAGCTTTAGAAAATCATTATGAATATACCCTGAGATCCAACACCGCACTACTTTCCTTGATCCAAAGGATCGAGGCGATCGAAAGGGCATACTTACCAAAAAAATCTTTAATACTACATTATTCATGTTTATAGTAAGGTCTTAAAAGTTGTACATAGAGAGATTTATTACTAGAACACTACCACACACGGCGTAAGATTTTATTATACTTCAAAAACCTTGACGAAACGATAACCGTTTCAAACCATAGCATGGCAACATGAACACAGAATACAAATAAGTACCACCACATGGTGTGTGATGCAATTGAATGTGTAACCTGCTAAACCGTAGTACTATTTCATATGTTGTAGGTCTATGTATTACATTTTATAGTTCAGTCAAATTAGCTCTTAGGTCGTTGTGATAAGGTTAGTATTCCTGTTATAATGACCTGCTCTACATTGGAGTGCATTGCAGATGAGTTGTTTTTTGTGGGCTCCATTTAGAAACCACAGTCTGTGAGTAAATTCAACATAAATATGAAACAGACTTGCTAATAAAATTTGATTTACATTACATATAAATACATGTATTATAAGTATGTATTTACAAAAAAAGTATCTATGTATTCTATCAGCATCTAGTTCCCATATTACAACCTTTGCTTAGTTTGGGACTAGAGGGCGTTGTGTGAAATATACATGAATATTTATTTATTTTTATATGTATAATTAAATAAACCAATTTAAATGTATGTATATTTTTTGCGCAAGAAGTTTTTTTGAGATCTTGCTCATCGATGGTGATTCAGTTCTGTATACTACAGGAGTATATGGGTAGATGATAAAAATACGAGTAAGTGGTTAAATTACTCATCACAAAAATGCAGTGCTCACTGCGATCCAAAACTATTTTTATTTATTTTGTAGGATGGATGAATGTCATGAATATTAAATGGTGCCTCTGCTTGACCATGAGGCAGGTCGTATTTCGGTTCATGGGTGAAGTAGGCGGGGTGTAATGGTTCTATTAATTTATTGTTTATTTATAAATAACATCAAAGAACCTATTTTTTTCTGTTCTTTTTAATAAGTTTTAGTGTAATTTTATTTAAAAAATTTGAAATGTACTGCTGTCTTCAACGCGGGAGACATTTTACGTATCTCTTGGTATTCAAGATGCTCGAAGGCTTAGAGGTATTCACAGGCGTGTCCAAATATTACATTTAATACATGTCCACTTTTTGCAGCTTAGAAGTTAAGGCGGATATCACGGTCAAACCGTGAAAATGCCCATTTTTGACGTTCTAGATCTCTGAAACCGAAACTCTTAGATAATTTCGATTTATTGTATGACGTAGAATAGTTATTCGCATTGACCGTAGCGGCCTCGCTTTTTGCAATTTTTCTTTATATATTTAAATAAAGCCAAAATTCCGAAACAAGTTTTTAATAAAACTCGCGCAGACACTTTTTCAAGCTCCTGGATTGAACTACTGTGCAAAGCAAACGAAACGAAAAATATCTACAAATATCTCTTATATACTGCCATTGACCGTAGCGGCCCCGGAATTTAGAAATAAGTATGGGATATCTACAAAAAAAAATCATTTCAAAACCATAAAATTGCTAAAAACGTTCAGAATTAGCCGTTAATTTCTCCATACTACATTAATATTATTAAGTAAAAATTATAAAAAATAAACGTTAGTTCATAATCAATAAAATTGTATACTTTTTATTTAATAAATTTATTCTATTATATTGAATAAACGTAATTTAAAACTGCATAAAATGCGATCACAGACTCTCAGACGAACTCCGACGCGCGCCAGCCCTTGTATCGCGGCCAAACTGTGATAGCCCTCTTAAGTATTTATTAATAAATATTCATGGACATTTAACACAACGTCCTGTCCCAAACGAAATAAAGCTTGTGATATGGGAACTAGATTGCTGATAGAATTTATATACTTACCTTTTTTTGTAAATACATATACATAATAAAAAAAGACACATACATAGTAATTGTAATTATTTGAGAATGTTTGCCATCCTCACAATATTTACTTCACCGATTATGAGCAATGGTTGGTAAAGTACGCATTAATGAATGATGATGACTGATGAGATATAATTAGCAACTTCAGTGTACTGAGCAATAGGTAATATAGAAATTGTGTTTTTTTTACACAAAGGAAGCAAACAATGTTGTTATGTCGATAAAACAGCATAGTTTATGCAACAGCATGTGCGATAATACATGTGTATGTAACATTGGCCTTTTCATATGTATGCGGCACGCTTTTCAGCAATGTGGAACACATTCTATTACATTATCTACAAATCACTGAAAATAGTTAAATAATTATAAATTGTTTGTTCTGGGTGTTACTATGTATTATATGTATGTCTTTTGAAAAAAAAATGTATCTAAGTATATATGTATTCTCTTAACAATTTAGTTCTCATATTACAAGCTGTAGGTACTTAGTTTGGTTGGGACTAAAAAGCGTTTTGTGAAATGTCTATTTTTATTTATGTTATAAGGTTCTTCCGATGTTCGTGGCTTCACTGACGGCATCGGCCCCGTCTGAAAACCAGCGCTGCATTATACCTAGGTACCTGTACCTAGGTATAATGCAGGTTACTGTATTTATGCTACCTACTGTATATGTATACCTACCCAAGTAATTGGGGACGAATAAAAATTTGTCTTATCTTATCTAAATGTCTATAAATATTTATATATTTATTTATTTTATTTACCTTTACTAGGTCGTCTAATCTAAAGGAAATCTCGAGGAAGTTAAAAGCATAATCATAAAAAGCGTATAATTTATCATAGAATTTATAATTATAATTTATAGGAATGTTTACACAGGCGGAAGCTATTATAATAAATATAAATACGCCCCATTTGTAATTTGGTTTCAAATTACATTGCGCATTGACATTGCTATCCATCGACCTTATGAGACCTCGCTTCAATGCACTATCGTAAAAAGACCTCACAGCACAGAGGGTCGTTTGACAAAGAAAAATTTACCTACCTTTCTTCATAGTGTCCGTATCAAATTGCTTTAACAGAAAATAATTACTATTATTTTAATTTTATGTTATAAACTGAACTGACATAGTTGCTGGGTGTGACCACTTGGACTAAGGTTCTTTAATCAACGAGTACAATTATCATGTATGAAATAAGTGGATTATTAAAGATATATATGACATGTGATATTTGACACATAGTTAAATTCAAATGACAAACGGCGGCTTGGAGCCCTAAACAAAACCCATAGAAAAATCAAATTAAATACTTATAAAAAATTTAATTGCTTAGGGCGGCTTGCACCAGAATCACTAAATGTAACAGCTAGCATTTAACATTTAACATACAATTTAGCATTTAACAGCTAAATCGATTTAAATCTGACGTATTTCTATGACTTGACAACTCGCTAAATACTATTTAAGAGTTAAACGCGTTTAGCGATTCTGGTGCAAGCCGCCCTTAATGTTTTTATCAGTTCATGTAAGAACATTATTATATTTATCACTTCACATTAACAAATATCAATTTAAATATATTTATATAATTTAAAAATATATTTACATCTAAGTATTTATAGTTTGTTATGTATATTTAAGTACAAAACAAAACCCCAACCTCCAACAGAGTCATTCTGCAAGAAATTGCGCGGAAACAACATCATAATTAATTATATAATAGTCAATAGATAACTATACTTAACATATTTTAAAAGAAAAGCTGTAAAAGTTTTTATCATGTCAAGGTCACCAGTGCCTTGATCACGAATAAATGTGACAATCGTAAACGTATCGTAACGCTAGCGTATCCGAGATACACTGCGCGGTGACGCTACAACGTTCGGCAGTCCAGTTGGCGTTGACGCTCAATATGATTGGAATACGTCAGGTTTACGTAACGCGGCGACTGTCAGATTTTTTCGTGATTACCCCTCTGAATCGTAAACTTCCGCATTCGTGTTGTATAATAGACATAATAACTAAAGCTAGGAGGTACCTATTTACTTTTTCAAGGGTGTCAATTCAGACGCACGTACAAGGCCTTCTTTTAGCAAAAAGATAAAACCATTGCCGCTTCTTTCGAAAGCAATGCATTTAGTTTTCTTTCAGATCGTGCTTGGTTCGAATGAGAATGGCTCGGTCCATCAAGTCGAAGACACGAAGACTCTCGATAATTGGTTACATCACATTGAAATATTTAAAGTCGTGGAACAAATGTTGTTCACCATGAAGTGTATTACCCCCCATTCGGACTTATAGGGACAATAAGGTTATACGTTGTATAACTGCTACCTATATTTGAAACAGATTCGAAGGTCTCAGTTAATGAAATTATAGCTGTCAAATTACATAAAAACCAGTTTACACCAACATGTATTTGAAATATTGAACATTGATTGACATGATTACATAAATCATTACTTATATATAATTTGATATTTTTGACCAGACAGATTTATTTCTTATTAATTAGTATTACTACCATCTCGCTATTTAAATTAAGTATATGACTTCAATACCATAAATATTCATAATTATAATACTGGTCGGGTATTAATACAATAATATCACAGAGAAACCACTTTACAAACTTCTATAGGTATATTATTATAAAATATTTACATAATATTTTCCTAGGTAATAGACCGCTATGAATTACTTCCCGAGAGATTACCTACTTCTTATAAACATACATTATTATTATTTATTGTCCAATGAAATGAAAAAAACTTAATTTGACAAAACACAAGTATCAAACAAAAATCATGATTTATGTCAAAAAGGTGTCAGCTCAGCCTATTGTTGAATTTACAAGCAATTAATTAATTATTGGTTTATTTTAGAAAATAAGACTTACTCACCTATTTATTAACATTACACATTGAACTTATGCCGGCCTCTCGGCACAGATTATTTTGAAGTGATATTGCGTGATTCATACCATTTTGTTTAATTTTGTTAGTAAAAACAAAATGTATGCTAAATTACGCTAATTGCTTGCTACTTGTACTAACATTAGCTCTGCTAGTAGGCATTCTGATGCTTAACAAATTAAAAACATACACATAGTTAATAGGTACTTATAAGAGGTTTCTTTTAAGAGGGCTATCACAGTTTGGCCGCGATTCAAGGGCTGGCGCGCGTCTGAGTTCGTCTGAGAGTCTGAGATCGCATTTCATGCAGTTTTAAATTACGTTTATTCAATATAATAAAATAAATTATTTAAATAAAAAGTATACAATTTTATTGATTATGAACTAACGTTTATTTTGGTATAATTTTTACTTAATAATATTAATGTAGTATGGAGAAATTAACTGCTAATTCTGAACGTTTTTAGCAATTTTATGGTTTCGAATTGATTTTTTTTTTGTAGATATCCCATACTTATTTCTGAATTCCGGGGCCGCTACGGTCAATGGCAGTATATAAGAGATATTTGTAGATATTTTTCATTTCGTTTGCTTTGCACAGTAGTTCAATACAGGAGCTTGAAAAAGTGTCTGCGCGAGTTTTATTAAAAACTTGTTTCGGAATTTTGGCTTTATTTAAATATATAAGGAAAAATTTTAAAAAGCGAGGCCGCTACGGTCAATGCGAATAACTATTCTACATCATACAATAAATCGAAATTATCTAAGAGTTTCAGTTTCAGAGATCTAGAACGTCAAAAATGGGCATTTTCACGGTTTGACTGTGATATGAGCCTTAAGTTGCATCAGTAACAGATACAAGATGGCTCTGCGCGACCGCAACAGCAATAACAAGTTTAAGAGTAAACAATATCGTCACAAAGAAACTTTAATGTTTTTATAGCTGTATGTCTATTTACATACAATCAGCAAGCCTACGGCTCCTTTGTCCTAGGTAGACAGACACTGTAGATAGCCAATCTTGCCATTCTATTCGACATCTTGTACACGGTGTTGCCTTTTATCATTTTGTACTCTCTTGAACTTGGTGACATTCCTATAGATAGGACATTGGTGTCGGACGTGTTGGCTTATAGAAGGACGACCGGTAAATAATTTATTATGATCGACAAGACGTAGCTTGCTTCTAGAATTTAGATGTTGTTACATCAACACTATTTGAGAAACCCTTGCGCTTAGCGCAGATACTAGGCGTACGGACGCTTTAGCAACATCTCTAACGGTAACACCCAGAGTCATAAATTTTTTGTCAAAAATTTAGTATTGTAAATACTTAGAAGGATGTTTATTGTTCATTTTGTGACTACTTTCAAAGTGGGGCTATGTTGCGTACACCACACCACAAGGGTTATAAATATAATTATTTTGGGTACGTCGGATATAACCGGCTTTACTAAAGAGTTACCATAGGACATAATTATGATTAGTTCAGGTAGTCCCATCTATTTAGTTCGTATGCACCCACTGCTGGGTATAGGGCTACTCTTTAGTACTCGTACGTCAGTCTCTCCGGTCCTGCATGAGTCTTCTTCACTGCTGCCCAACTACGCCCCCAATATCATCTGACCATCGGGCGGGTGGTCTGCTTTCGGCCACCATTCCGTAATCGCTGTTGTCCATCTTCCATCATTCCTTTTTGCCACGTGTCTTGCCCATCTCCACTTCAGGCATGTGATTCGCATACCTACGTCTACAAACTTTATCCTTTTTGTCGAGGTCAGGTAGTCCTAGTTTACATTAAAGATTTTTAGATTCGTACGCTCTTGCACTTTGATATTTATATTCGCTAAGGCACGCATCGCTTGTCACGTCACCCCCAGGAAACGCAAAATGTATAATGTTTCACGTGCAATTTCTATAGGGGACTATAACGGGAAAGCAGACACTCTGTTATTATAACTAGACAATAGTGTAGAATTACACGGGAATAGCGGCTGAAAAAATATAGAATTTCTCCTAACATTGTTGTCTTGTCATGTCAACCCAGAATCCAAGCATCTGAGCACACAAATGTCAATGAACACATTGACATCACGTAGATGCTTGAATATACAAAAATGAACTAAATGAGAGCAACGTACTCTTCTCGAGCATGGTTCCATCCAGCTGTGTAATCAATATGCAATTTCTAGTAAGTCATCTCTTGACATTCCACATCTTGAGAGTATTTTCTACAATGTATGAACGTGTATTTTTAAAATATTCAGTGGTAAATAATCTTATTTATGAATTTGGACACTGCATAACAATCCAAGCACTTACTTGTACACTGCTTTTCCACCAATGACATGCTACGTCCGTCCGTAGCTACCATCCTGACCACGCCTCGCAATACAAAAAACAACTTCAAGCTAAGCTATGAAAATAAACGATCCCTATAGGTAGATATTAAACACAATTCTAAGCTACATAGCTTAGGTTAGATTTGGTGGAAAAGCACCCTATGTTCCAACCAACGTTTCGGTTTGGTTTTATTGTTTCCAATCAACTGTTACTGTTAAAGTCAAGAAACAAACGATAACCCTTATTTACGAGTGTAATTAGCAAGCTAACTTGAATGCGATAGTTTTTATAGTACTTCCACCAATGAATGCCTCTACATTAATCTCTTTACCTCTCTTTGTTTTGATCCTATACTTACGCTTGTTCATTGAAGTTGTTTTGTGTGGGCTATCATTATTACCATCTTCTTCTTCCTAACTTTATTCCACTAGGTAGGGTCGGCACAAAATGTTCTTTTCTTCTATTACCATAACAATAATAACATGTGTCATCAAGTACCATCGTATTATGAAACAGCATCCTTGAATTTGTTATTTCATGATTTCCTATGCTGTGAATACCTATAATCTACATCCCCACGCATACAATAGAACGATTACTATAATACACTCCACTTGTATTGTTCTCATCGCCGTTTACTGATAATTAAAACAATTTTCTATCGTACAATAATAAAATTATGCAATAGGTTGTAGATTATGTACCTTCTAAACGTACTCGCACGTAAAACATAGAACCTGTTCTCGTATCAAAAATCCGAGAAACGAATAATAGTTTTATTTTATGCAATATTTGTGTAAATGTCTAACGCCATATTTGTATTTCTCAATCATGTAAACACTAAATCATGGTTAGTGCCTTTACAAACAAAAGTTCTCCAGCCAACTTCAAAAGCCATAAATAAACCAGAGTAAACGTTCTTGCTCAGTGCTCAACTGTCAAGTGTTTCGAATCTTATGCAGTACCCTTTATAATCAGGAAAACCCATGTTGGGTAAATCCACTGAGTAGATAAACACAGCCGGTGGTAAAACCTTTCTTTGTTCTGTGATTAGTACCTTAGAAGTAATTAGAAGTAGATTACTTCTAGAAATTTTAACAAAATAGGTCATGGTCGTGGCGTAGTGTGTTTTTAAGCAAATTCTGAATTCATCTCATTATCGCCCTCAATGGTGTTCAATAGCTACTTACTAATCTACCGTGTTTTTTTATTGTTTACCAAAAAACCTTTTTTACGCAGAGCTCATTCCTTTGTGCAGGTTCAAAGTATCAAGCTATTGTTGTTTCGGTCCCACTAGCCTGTTGCATGCAGCTAATCTATTGGCCAATTAATTTGTTCTATTATGTAGCTAATAGTTTTTATCTCCGTCTTGATGCACCTGATGATCCTGAGCTGCGTCGTCGTCTAAATTATTAATGACATGTTTTACTTCCGAGTAGGTCCCTGCTACTACACGAGGTTGGTTTTGTTCTTCTTTTGTGTTGTTGACTTCCTGACATGTCTTATCCTTATCAATCATTTTATGATTGACCAGATTCAGACAATATTCTTTAGGTTTTCTTATCCATTTGTTTAGCTGAAAGATCACAGAATCCAGTATTTTATTGTGAGCAAATTATCTTTAGAAATCATGCCAGTGTTAGATATTACCGTGACAGGGCCGGAAGGTGACCCCTGACCTGGCGTTTGTTAGCACACCAGCCACCCACGCGGCTTGCGAGGTTATTGGTATTCAGGTACAGTAGGGAAACTCCATTCGTAGCACTATTTCTATTTTGTGCCTTTATAACTTGCAAGTGATACTTGGAAATTGGAATTCAAACAGGTTCAGAGTTGAGTGAACATTGTCTTACGCTTGAGGCTGTTGTAATGTAAACCATGCAGTGAAGGGCTGCAATTAATTTTATTGGCTTTGGTGACCCTGAAAAAGGTGCGTGCGACTGATAGTGAAATAACAACAACATACTCGTAAATTATTGTATTAAAGTGCTTGTCCAGTTCAGTCTCAGGTGAGACTACGCTTACCGACGAACGGCGGTAGCTGACGAAAGAGTTAATAATGGGAATGCAAAAATTTGCAGCTGTCACGGTATCTAACCGTTTTCATCACCTAATTGCCCCCAACAGGGTAGCTACTGACGCACGTTCATTCATGTTTTCTAGATTTATTATGTAGGTAGACTAGGTCTCGATGTGTCTTGATTTTCTTGAAGCATTGTTTCTTGCGGTTTCGTCATCACAAAAAATGAATGGAGCATATTCAACACTGCTGCTGTGTTTTTCTCCCGCAGCAAAAACATTTTATCACATTGTTAACCCTCTTAAACTCTTCAAACAAAAGTAAGTACCTACCTACTTTTTTCCTACACGGAACAGTTCGAGTAAAAAGTGTTCGATTAAGAGTGCCGAGCCGCTCCATTTCGCTGAGAGATTGAACGCTGCAAAAACTGTCTATCGGGAAGTCGTCTCATTCTGAATGATTGATAGATGAAACTGGAAGAAAATTACCAATGGCTCGCACAATCTAGGTCTTGTATTGTTTATGAAAAGTCTTGAAAAGTCACTGCTTCATGTGCTACTGTTGCAATTTTCATTTCCTTGGTCTACGTTAGGACTAATGTAAAAAGTGTGAGTGAAGCAGCGTTGGTTTTCAGACCAGACAATAGAAATGACTCAGTTGACTTTGATGTGAATTATCGTGCGACCCATTGCTTTATTAGTCACCGGTACAAGCATATTGGAAATTATTATCTTATCACTAGACACACCTAATACTCATATACCCAACACCTCAGCTCATTAAAAGCAATAGGCAATAAATGAAGCTCACCCCTTATTGACAGCGAACACCTATCGATCCATGGTCACCATGGAGCCACGTCAATGTCAAACAGTCCATTAGGGTCCAAGTTTATAGCAGCCTTCGCCGTGTAAATGCTTCTGAAGTTCATGGCATAGCCGATAGCCGGCACGCGATTCCCCCCTGGTGACCCCTTGTGCTTTATTGTAGTGCCGTGCCTTAATCTACATCGATGTCTTAGGTCCGTATTTGTATTTACTTCTCAAGCACTGATTCGAACTCAAGCACCTTTTGCACAAGCACTTTTTGGTAGTTTTGTATGAGAATCTCTACTTTAATATCTGCATGAGTAACGACTGCTTTATCAGAATACATGCCTTAGATTTGAGCCCACGTTTGTGACAGTGTGACTCTTCCTGCAATCACTGACAAAGGTGAAATTCGAGATTTTTGATCTTTTGTGTCGTCATCGTACCCTGATTTGTTTGGCAGGTAAATTAGGAAAAATAATCAAATAAAAATTTCGAAATTGTGTACTGTGGGTGTACTCATTAACCTTTTGAAATGTCAGGACTCCAGACAGACACATAAGTTTTATTGAATCCTAGGAGAGTCGGTGTTTATTAAAGGTTAAATTAATTTTTGTTTTAGCTTCAATGTTAAAAACTCAGTACAGTAGGTTAGGGTCCTTCGTAGGTACCTAGTGGCCAGAAACTGAACTGGGTAGGTACTAGAATTACGGCCAATTATTTAGTTGCCTGCATGCCCTTCAGGATTTTCAAACCCGGAAGTCTTCTATAACCAGCTATCGATAAAAACCCTTTCCCAACCTTATTCCAACCCCACAGTGGAAGCCTTGAAGAGAGCTCTGTCATGGTCGGCACCCGACCTTGCACTACGGAAAGGCTATAATCGACAAAATGCTGAGGTTGTCGTGTATACTTTATTTTCCAACTCAGCATATATTTATAACTAAAGATTGATGAATCGAAATTATTTTCCGCCAAGGCTTTTTACTACTTGTACTATAATTTATTTTGTGCTGCAATCGGTGATCCTGAACACCTTGATTCTGTGATGGGATAGAATGGAACTATTGTTGTAATGAGAACACCAGACTATTCGCATATGGTTGGAAGAAAACTGAAACATATTAATCTTTTGGTACCACTAACCTATTTAGCAATAGTACCTACTAATAACATGACTTGAAACCTTAGTTGAAAATAGCAATAATGAAACTAGTTTTATGGCTGAATTTATAATCAGTCAGACAGAATGGCGATAAAGTTCATTCGCTTATTAGTTATTGGTGTCGTTCACCTAACAAATACGTAAAATCCAATAATATTTTTCTCTGGAAATTGTAAAATATTCAAGTACCATATTGAATACCTACTTAATTATCCAGATTTAGCTCATTAGGTAACGATGCTCATGAGCAGTCTTTAATATTATAATGTCGACCCGTTTAGGTGACCAGTAATTAATTCAATACGTAATCCATTGTTTCAGGTGCCTGCTGTTGACGAGTTCCTTGCCGGGTATGGGGCAGCAGTCGACTTCTATACGACTGCTATAACACACGACAAAATGACTATAGCAAAAGTATCATGACCTTTCGATAACCAAGACCATCAACAAAAGAAAACATAGCACGAAAGAGTTCCCCAAGGAAGCTAGTGTTGTGCAAAGTCAGACCGATAACATTATCGCTTTGATCCACTGGTTTCTACGATAGCGCAGCCGGTTTTGTTGTTTTATTTTCATTCGGCAAGACGTCGCGCTTCTACTGAGACGTGATTCGTGCGGTCGGAACAGCAACGTCGCTCGCCGATGTTTGAAAACATTCGGTTCGGTAACCGTTTATACATTACAGTTAGTTACTCGTGTGGTGTAGAGTGATTGTGTAAAAATGCCTGCTAATGAACTGTGGTCTGGACTGGCGCTGGGAGTTGTGATTAGTCTGGTGAAGTGTCATGCCGGTAGTGAGCTCGAGTCCGTCCGGTACGGGCCGACTTCGGACGACAGATTCATTAGTGACACATACACAGTGGCCAACATCAATATCACTTATCAGGACGAGCATGGAGAGGAATACACTGAGACTTCAGAGGTAAGGATATAGGGACAACTAACCTGCTCAGAAACTCGATCTCCAAAGTTGAAAATTAGCTCAAAAAACTTGCTAACGTGCCGAACAATCAATTGAAGTCATAGTCATATTAGTCAGGTTATACCTGATAATATAATAAACAATGAATTAGTGTTTTCGAGAATGGTGTTATCTGGTCGTTTAAAGATAAAATTCCATTAAAGTTATACTCATAAGTTGGTATAAAAAGTCATTTTGTCTCTTTCGTGGTTTCTCAAATATTTACAAACTTACGTACCTATTTGGTTGGGTTTCTATGCAAATTATATCATTACATAAGTCTAATTATACCAACCGCTTGAAAAACATGCAGTAAAAAGTTTTAAACCTGTTATTTATAAATTCACAAGTAATATAAAATTACATAATGTGTTTGTAAGACTGCTTGTAAATACCAAGTACTTTATTTTTTAAATATTGAATTTAAAAAATATTCCTATCACTGAAATTATTATTATCATAACGCCATACTGAAACTATAAACACCGTGTATAAATGAAGACTAGAGTTTTGTACTGTTTTTTTTTTTTTTTTTTCCTTAACCTATCTCGTCCCACTGCTGGGCAAAGGTCTCCCCCAAAGACTTCCAATGTTCTCTCTCCTGGGCTTCCTCCCACCATCTCCTTTCAAAGGCGTCCAAGTCGTCCCGCCAGCGCTTTTTAGGGCGACCACGAGGCTTTGTACTGTACTATACATATAACATCTTCAAAATCAAGGTGAAACATGGTATATATTTTGCTTAGTTCAATCAAATCAATCTCTATAAACATTAAGTTTGATAGGTATATTATGTAAGTTTTAAAGTTTATGTGAAGGTATTCTTCGTCTCCGTTCATCATTTATTACTCTTGAATTTCTGGTTTCTAAGAGGATATTACCTACTTTACCTACATAAATAAATTCGTATTTAATCACTGTGACGTATAAACACACTCAATCCAATCTTATCTCATCGATACCAAAATTAAATAGAGTTGTATGATAAAACTGATAAATCACGATGCGTTTTAAACACAAATAATGAATCCTAATGAATTACAGCCACGAAGTGAAGTTATTAAATTAGTAATATATTATTTCTAAACATGTACAAAAGTAACGAAAAAGATATGAAAAGGATACTATACTAGTAGGCACGTTTTTTATGCAGAGAGGAGAGAGTCTGTCAAGATAGCTAGATAAAAAAAATATGAGTAAGACAGAAGTATTTCATGGCGAAATAACTTGACAGTGACAAAAGATAGAAATAGCATTTATGATTAAAAAATAAAAAAATCCCTAAATACCTACCGAAATAAATTGTATTCATATTCATTTATTTTAACCATAGGATCATAAAGAGAACACATAGTTACTTATTTTGGAAAATATCATTAAAATTTATAAAAATGCTAGTAAATTTAAAAATAAACTACCGTTATCTAAATAGATTATTTTGTATGCTATGTTTGCACATTTTTTTATGTCCAGATAGAATATTATAGCAAGCTCTTATTTGTTAGCATAACCGTTTTTCATTCAAAGTTTCACAATAATAGTTCATTGTTTACCAACCTCTATAACATGCCGTGTAAAATGAATGATCACACCAATACTACATAAATGTAGGTAGGTATATCTGTGATGATAATATACAGCGTAGACCAGCGGCCAGCGTACGTAGTATTGAATTACGAACCCTGCCGGTCGAAGGTCTAGCCGGTAGCTATTATCGCTCGCTCCTGCTTCAATTTGTATTGTTTTCATAACATATGCAACCGCCACACAGTATGTGTAAACAACAGCCAACCACTAAACGATTTTCCACTCTATTACCTAAGTACAAGAAATAAAATAGCGTGAAGTTATAGCATGATGAGTAACGAGGTGGTTGATCTTTGGTGACTGTACTAAAGTATATCGGTCGTCGTCGCTGACGTGACTCAGCGCGCGATTTATCTGGATTTCTGATGTTTCAGACTTATTGGACACACATTTTTTAAACCCAATTGTAAAAGCTGTGACAAATTCAATTATATGGCGAATAACTAGGAACGAGTCCTTAATGTTTCGTATTATCAACGCTGGGAGATCATGTATCTACTCAAGATAGACTAATGATTTAGTTAAGTAAATAAATCAACTGTGGCACAAAGTTTTAAAAGACTTTAGGTAGATGTTGAAGAAACTATTGAAGAAAATTTTGCAAACGACATACCAAAATATACAAACAACCAAGTTAGGTATATAACAATAGCTAATAATTCAACGATAAAGGCATTTGCGTTCACAATATCAAAGAAGGAAGCGGAAGCTATGATTTAACATAATCCTAATTTGTATGGCGATCGTGACTGTCGGTGGTATGTGTACCGTACGAGACCCACATATCCGATCGACCACCAATAACAACTATTTAGTATAATATGTGGTACTTGTCGTGGTTACCTTGGAACCTGATAACCTGAGGAGAAAGGATAAATCAAAGGATAATAAAGGATAATTGATTTATTTAGGACCGGAGCGCCTGGTCTAATAAAGAGAGAGCCTATACCCAGCAGTGGGTGAATTACACAGGCTGAATCGTAGAAAAAGAATCGTCTATCTATGAGTAAAAGGTAAAAAATGCTGAATAGATATATAATATTGCAGAAATAGAGTTATACGTTACATAACCATAACAACATAAAAGCCGTGTTGGCCGAGTGGGATTGTACCTCGACTTTCGATCCGAAGGTCGTGGGTTCAAATCCCGACCGTGCATCAATGCATTTTTCGTTCGGAAAATTTATATGCGCATTAACACGAGCTTTACGGTGAAGGAAAACATCGTGAGGAAACCCGCGGCTTAGTCAGCTCCGCACGTATTGACCTTGTCTTTCCTGTGGGTAAGGCCGACTAGGCTGAGAGGATGGTATAGGTGCTGGGCAAGCCTACTCCATCTAAACATTGTCCCAGGCACTACAGTGTCCCGTTAAGTGTAGGCATAGGTTGCCTCCTGACGCTGTATAAATCATCTTCAATAGATGTAAAGGCCAAATGTAATGTAAATGTAACCATAACACTACAACTTTCAACCGATACAGTGAAATTAAAATGACTTACGTCCGATCCGTATATGAATATGAATCGGGCGTATAGTTTTGCTAATTTATTCTATTTTAACTATTTTAAAAATAATTGTAGTTTTTCGTGGCTAAAAAGTTTTCTTATTTAAACTAACTACTACTTTGTAAACTTAGCTGGTCGTATAGGTTCTCTATAAGACTTGCACTTGCGTATGTAATTCAACTGCTTATCGTATGGTATCCTTAATCGGAAAGCAGTCATGTCCTCTATATAACTTGCAAATCTCGCAATACGAATGCAACGACCATGACGAATAACCATTAGGTATCTAATCTGTTATAAAATTGTAAATTAAAAAAAACAAATAAAAATACGTGCACGTTACTCTAAAATCATAAACGATGCGTATTCAATAAAATATTATGTAATCATAATGCTCTATCATCATATCTATCTGTTGATCCTTACCTTGTTGATGTGACGAATAAATCAAATAAATTTATCGGTTCGCGAAAAAATATGATCGGTTTTTGTGATTGTCAACATCCCCAACTTGTCTCAATTTAAAAACCAATATCAAAATGCATTTATTCAATAGTAACAATAACAAAAATAACTTTAAATTTTCTTTAAATTATTAATCCAATATCATCTTTAGCCACACTAAACCCATGTGCTGTACTGTTATACATATGTATAGTGGTACGATTATGCCTATTTGGTTTTCTAAACAAGATATGTTCCAAATTCCAATCCTCTGTTTGCTTTGTTTTGACCTAGAAAGTGTAATTTATTATTTTATCTTTTGCTAACGGATTGTCTTGACTTTTCTACTTGATGTCCATAGACGATCGTATCTGTTTATTTAAATTTTAAATTCTAGTTTCATTATACTATTGAACCTGATGTTCTGTCTAGTTCTCGGTCGTCCTTGATAATCACATCAGACAAACAAACATTACCAAGTTTACGCTTGTGTGATCATCTACTCGTACCCTAAAATCCTGGTGTCACTATCGGAAAAGATAAGATTACGTCTCAAATATATCACGCAAGAATATCGCCAATCAAAAACTAAATGAAAATGTTCTTCGTTTTCTGAAATATTTCCTAATATACTCTGAACTCAATCGAGTATTTTCCATCCAGCTTGTCGCGATCTTGTCGTCGGTTCATGATGATAGATTTTGATAGCGTCTTCACCTTCATTTTACTGACCGGTTCAATAAAGACATAATTTATATAGCAAATTTATACCAGTCTCCGAGTGTTCGCTGTGTAGGCTTTGCATGTACTGTGTAAATATTATTTGATATGTCAGTCGCAACCTGTGCCCACCGCATTGAATAAACATTACATACTGGACATAGCTACAAGGTCTTACGATGATTCGTGATCTTGACTATCAGCGGGCTTTTAGAGCCGTGGACAAAGAAGTCTCCTAGGTATTTTTTTTTTCAATCGCAATAGTGTGTAGCTAAGAATTTCGTTAATTTTGGAAGCAACTTTCTATTTTTCTGGTTGTACTATTTACATTAGTGATTAGTCTAATGAGATAATAGATGGTACAATATCGTCTTCTACACAAGATCTAACTAAACTTATAGCACGATGCTGCAAAATGATCTGGCACACTCCTAAGATAAGTTAATATTATTATCATTTATTCAAATATTATGCTGTGCGGTTTGCGTCGAGCGAGTACATCGACAAATACTTACATTCACCGACAAAACTTCTCAGTTCTCATACACAAATGTAAGCCTAAGGTTCAAAGTACGAGTATCGTCTCTGAATGTACTTACCGAAATAAGTTTGTGAAAGGTCTTTTTTACTTGCAGTCCGGCAAATATGGTGAAGGTTTCATCGGTTCCTGTCGAGGGATGGCAGTTCACGTCCGAGCCAAGGACCCTGAGGGGGCCCATGACCATACCGGGTGCATGTGGCCCTTGTGGTCGGTTACCACCAACGAAACACTGCCCAAGGAGCCCTGGATAGCGGTGATCCGACGAGGCAGCTGCAACTTTGAGATCAAGGTTAGTTCTTCTTCTTGACTCGTCACTCGTGTCATGGTCCACGTTCTACTTAGTAATGGTTATTGAACGTGGAGACCCCTCCGTCTAAGAAAGCTACTCCACTAGAAGCAGTTCAATGTGAACTTCAGATGTATATTTTGCTCAGTTTTGTAATCATTTTGACATTTTATATAAGCGATTAGGAGATCAATGGATCTATTCCTGTTTTTGATATCCTAGATTTATTGATAGATAACACGACATATTAAAACAATGGACTATATCAGTACCGATGTTATTTTCGTTGTAATTAGTGCGATAAGTTGACGAATACTTTGATTATAGGTATTCATTGAAATACTACAATATTGTACCTTACCTAGTCGTCTCTAGAGATAATAATGCTTTATCATTATTGCCATTGGAGGTCTTGCGACTTCGTTTGCTCGAAATGGCGATAACCCACTTGATGTCCAGTCCTCGAGTATTTCATTCTTGGTCCCTGCGAAAATGACTCTGAGCTTGAGAGTACCATATAAGTACAATAGGTACTTGTATGTAGAACAGCGGCAATGGGCTTACAAAATGTTATTAGAACCTAATATTGTTAGGTTGTCGTGTCGTCAGTCTAGGCTCGTATTATTCTGATAAAGAAATCGTTATATTTGAGTAGAGATTTTCATGTCCAGATCAGTGCTTGCTTGAGAAATCAGTACTGCGAAAAGTATGCGTGCACGTTGATCTCAAAACTTTTGTATTTGGTGTTCTAGGTGCAGAATGCTTGGCGGGCCAACGCGTCAGCAGTGCTCATCTACAACGACAGAGATACTACTATACTAGAGAAGATGAAGCTCACCACCGATAATGGTCGTGAGTATCTTTTGTTCCGCCTGCTGAGGAAATCTGCATCTCAGTCAGCTCCGTGCGTATCGACCTGTGGAGCATGTATATTTGTTTAGTTATTTGAGTCACTAACATTATATACATTATAATGACAGGCGTCACAGCTCAGTCGGTATTAGCTCTGCCTTCCATGCTGTGGGTCGTGGGTTCGATCCCCACTGAGAACAAACATTTGTGTGTAGCAAACATAGATGTTTGTTCTATGTTTGGGTGTTACTATTATTATAAGTATGTATTTACAAAAAAAAAGTATATAAGCATTGTATCAGCATCTAGTTCCCATATTACAAGCTTTGCTTAGTTTGGGACTAGAGGGCGTCGTGTGAAATGTCCCTGAATATTTATTTATTTATTAAAACACAGAAAAGAAAAAATTACAAAGAAGGAATCATGCCAAGTGCTACAATAATTACAGGAGACAGACAACAAGCTATTAAGATTAGAGCGAGAGCGAGCAGATATAATAGAAAAAGATACACATTAAAATGCTAAAACGTAATATAATAATACTTAATTTAAAAAAAAATCTAGTTCAAATAAATGGATTAAAATTGAATTAAAATGAAGTATGAAAATTACAACATGAAATAAAATTAAAATGTTGACTGTCTTTCCTGTAGATAAGGCCCACTAATAGGTGGTATAAGCTGATATAGGTGCTGGGCAAGACTACTCTTTACGTACTTGTTCATAGATGACTGAAAAATATTGAATGACGTTCACTGACAAGGCAAATAGATAATGTTTCATGTAACATCAAGATATCGTCTATTACCCTAGTCTTCTATTCTCTTTAAAGAGGGGGAGATATGCAGGGAGAGGGGGCCTCCTTTATAACCCCTGACCGTAAAACAGAAGGGGTGTATAAGTTTGACGAACGTTGTGTGTCTGTCTGTGCCCTCGTAGCTCCGAAAGTAAAGCTCTGAATCGAATGCGGTTTTTAGTGTTCCGGTCTAGTTTAACTCTACCATCGTCTCTGGGCTTCCAATAACTAAGCCATAGGAGCCAAAGGTGGTCATCTCAAAAACTGCTAAATAATTGTTGCAAACACGGAAGTTAGTAATTACTGTTAATATTTATAGATGTCGATATTCTGTCCACTTTAATTAATGATTGCTTACTTATTTATTATTGAACAAAGGCAAACATCATCAGTCTGTAATTCTGTATAGATAGTCAGAATAGGTACGTAACGTATTGTACCTAGTAGGATAAGTTAATGTAATATATGCTAAGTGTATTGAAAATATAAGTAAAAGTAAGCAGATTGTTATTATTAGAAGTCACTAAAGTTGTTTATTTCTGAAACAAACTACGTTATCAGGTTATCTAAATTATAAGTGTAGGTAGGTAAGGTAGGCAGGTATTAAAATGATAAAAAGATAATTATTTATCCAAAAGTATTGTAAGGAAGGACATGCAGTTTATTGACCTACAGAATTAATTAAATTAAAATTAATATTCTTGTCTTAAAACAAGCAATGGAAAACACCGCTCATATCGTGACATTTCCATCTCCTGAAGATAGTAATAAATAATCTGAAGGCTATCCAGTACAGGAACTCCAATTTTGGACAAAGATATTTTGTAAACGTATCGTGTCTGGAATCAAAACCACATCACCGCGTCCATGGATGGAAAGTTCATCGCATCATTGATAAATAATAATTTTTATCGTTCACAAATTAAAAATTACTTATACTTACTTATATAAGCTTTGCTTAGTTTGGGACTAGAGGGCGTTGTGTGTAAAGTCCAGGAATATTTATTTATTTATTTATTTTATTTATATAAGTTTCTTAAAGAAACATGTTCATAAATAAACGACAGGCGTCACAGCTCAGTCGGTAATAGCTCTGCCTGAATGTCCCTGAATATTTATTTATTATTTAATTATTAAAAAAACCTAAGATGTGTTTTTTCTAATACAGTGAACACAGCATATCTCACATCACTGTATCACTATCATTTCGTCGCGTCGACAACACCGGTTGTTTCTAAGAGAAAAATAAACCTACTGGTTTTAATTTATGTAATTATTGGTGTGTGAAATACGTGAAAAAAAAAACTCGAGCTAAAGAGGATCCAGCTATGGCTAAAGAGCGAATCCAAAAATGGGTAGCCATAGACAATTTATAGACAGGTTCCGGGTCGTAAATGGACGTGAATAGCACTGGATTGTGATGGAGGGAACAAACTGAGGGGACACTCAGATCTGTTAGATATTTCTAATTTTATTTTTATTATTGACATTGTAAAAATATGTATTTAGCCCTAATTAGTTTAGATTTACTTTGGAGAAAATAAATGAATTGAATTGGATACAGGAGGCCGAATACACTACACCTAGCATTGGGTGAATTTAGGTTGTGGTCCACATTATGAAAGCTTGATCATCATCATCATCCACAACTTGTGTATGATGATGATGATCAAGTTTTCATAATTTCTATCAAAGAGCTGTCGATTATCCATCTAGGCCCTATAAATGACCTCCATAGGGATTGCAGACGTGAGGTGAGTCGTTGGCTCTGTGAAGGCCGCCCGGTCAGCGCGCCTACGCGTTATCGCACGAATGCGAATGTTTTCATAGCCCTTAGCTCTCTCATACATACCAACTTGTGCATGTATGTAACCCCACTATGAGAGTGCGACAGCTCGAGTCGCAAAGTCGCACGTTTTCACAACTTGTCGCAGAGACTCCACGACCATCACTAAGAAAATAGCTTCCTTCACTGTTTTCGCAACGACTAGGTTGCAGACGCAAACGAGCGACAAGACGCAAATGGGCACTGCAACTCTGTGACTTATTGAAGCGACTAGTCGCACAGTTGGAACTGGAATCGGTCAATCAGCATTAATTAATCTAATAATAGATCGCCTCACATCTTCGAAGCCCGGTTTTGACAAGTAATTAAATTAAAAATACCCCCAATCTTGGACCGATTTTCATCAAACATAGCTAAGAACACTCAATTCATCTTTCAAACAAAAACAAACAAAATCAAAATCGGTTCATCCGTTCAGGAGCTAAGTTGCCTCAGACAGACTCACACAAACACAACACACACACACACACACGTCAAACACCCCGTCGTTTTTTCGTCGGGGGTTAAAAATAAGCAGCAGTCAAATGCAGTTTTTAATTTTATACAACTTTGATAAACATAAAAATAATGTCAATCAATAATTCATTTCCATTAAAAATAATATACAATTTAAAAATTAATTTACTGTTACTGTTTTCAACACGTAAATATGAAAAAAATGGGTGGTCACGGAAAATTAAAACTTAATGCTTTGAGTAGATATTTGTTGTTACCTAAATTACAAAGTTTTTACTATATAACATCCCGAAGATATTATTTATAGAGTTTACCATCTCAACCAACTAATATGAACTAATCTCTGAACTAAGAGCACAATTTCATTTAAATGTAGATTCTTCATCCATATTTTATTTAGGCAATAATAGATAAATAATGCTCGCTTTCATCAATTCTGGCACTGATGCTGGTTTTCAATAATCTGAGCACAAGTTCCGACGTTTTCAAAATAAAAACGCGAGATAGAAACATACCAGATTATCTCGCTTGACCCTTGATCAGTATGTTGTTTATTTATGCGACTATCCAAGTTATTCTAATTTATTTAACTAATTAAATATTATGCAAGAGATTATCGGACGAATGGGTGTTTTCCATTCTCTGATTGCATGCAGTTGAAACACCTAAACATTCCTTTCTATACATATACGAGGTTTGTTTGTATTCCACTGCTGAAATAATGAGAGACCACCTTCCCAAACATTGTGATTCTGTACTACTGAAGTCCGTACTCGCATTTACGGATAGATTTTTAGTCATTTTTGTATGAGAATTTCTACGCAACAAAAATCTATGCTTTTTTATCAGATTACAAGCCTCAGTAGTCAGTCTACATTTTGAACTCGTTACCGCGTTGTCCGCGCTATTTTAGCGTTTTAGCGCTACGCCTGTTGCGCTCCCTTTCCGACGATTCTCTGCATTGTATGTAGCGTAGTTATGGTTGTATTGGATGTATAACCTGACCTGTGGCCGTGTGTGTGTGTGTGTACCTAAGATCACATTATACCTTAAGGTTTTAGCGTCATATAATGCTTTCTATGGAGGTATAGAAAATAACAGATCAAGTGAGTGTATACTTTATTGACGTCAAAGTTATAATTTTTTGTATGATCCTTTTTACAAATAAAAATACTTATTATCCCCGATTATCCCCCATTCAATAAGGCCTGGGTATAAAGTCGTGATGTGTTTGTGATTTTATTTCTATCCCTATTCGTGCCAATCCAACCGATGATAAGCCTTGAATTGTCCTATGATATAGATCCACGAGTCCACAGAACAGTTGTTTAATGTATACAATTACTTTACGCCTCAGCTCTAGATAATTCTAATTGAATTTACCTATTTATTTTCTATTTTTACACCGACGCACCGTCACGTGCACGGCTACATTTATTACAGTCCTTGACAGAGAAAGCCTATGATCGCATTAACGATTCGCAAGCTTGTAACTTGTACTGTAAATAAAGACCTAAGAAGTCTTTGAACAGTGGGATACCTACGATTCTTATAATCCAATAAATAAGAATCTATATCCTGCGACTGATTGACTTTTATCGTGGGGATTATGTTTTATATTTTGCTCTATGCACTACAAAAATTAGCTATGACGTGATCCTTCGTAATAATATTATTACACAAAAAAATACTGTCTATTATAACATAATTCGTGTCTAGAAACAAAATCTCTGTTACCACACCGATAACGTTTCTGGAAAACATGACAATATTATAAATCTTTCTCATATCGTGAATTTGTGATAATAAGATCCAAGCCGTGATAAGAATATTACATAAAGATGCTGATGGTCAAACTTAGTTTGGACACGTTTCTTTGATCTAAGAAAAGATAGTATTATCTTCAAATTCCTCTAATTTAATATTTTTTTAATTTTGTATCTGGTTTGTTACAATAAGATTATTAAAAACATAGTAGATTTTTTTTTGTAAAAATGGTAACCCAAGTTTTTGTTTTCCATTACCGTTTCACTTGACGATAGGGCTGCAGACCAGACATAGAATGCACAAAGATGAAAGGACTGAGGTCTTCACTTCAGTCTCGTGTAGTAATTTGCACTGGAAACTGTATATTTCAAACCGAAAATCAATGCATTACTGCTTGGCGGCAGAAATAAGGACGGGTGGTTGTACTTCCCCGAACGAAAACCTTTACCATGACTTCTTCTTCTTTTTACGTGTCAATGGTGACAACCAACACTAGACAAAGTTCGAATAGAACTTCGCCACTTTTACCCCTTCGTCTGTGGCATCCATATCACCCATTGTGCAGGTGGTAGGACACAAGGGTTTGCCCCTTGCAAATGGGACATCGTTTGGATTGGTTTTGGTTTTGTTTGATTTTGTTTACCAAGACTACCTAGACGTCTGAATGTAAATATGTGTTGGTATCTATTGTTACAGGGAATATCAGCGCTATTTTCACCTACAAATGGAAAGGAGAGGAGATCACACGACTGATCGACAACGGCACTAGGGTTGTCCTTGGAGTCATCAAAGGACGGACATTCGCTCACGTCACTAATAATATTAACAAGTAAGGAGTCGAGATAATAGCATTATCTTGATATTTATTAAACGCAAAGGACTATGCAGTCCTTTGCGTTTAATAGATATCTAATCTAGATGATATATAGTGTCAGAGGCCACTATAGACCCATGCCCCGATGAACGGGACGCTGTAGTGCCTAGGACATGATTTAGATGGAGTAGGCTTGTAGCACCTCTTCCTCTCAGCCTAGTCGGACTTATCCACAGGAAAGACAAGGTCAGTACGTGCGGAGCTGACTAAGCCAAGGGTTTCCTCACGTTTTCATTCACCGTTGTTGAAAAAATTGTTGACCTCACCTCACAGCTTACTTGGTACGGCACTGCTTCCTGTGATGTGGGTTCGATCCCCGCTAAGAACAAACATTGTTGTGTTTCACACAAAATGTTTGTTTTTGTCTCAGTGTTACTTATGTATTTACAAAAATGTTGTTAAGTAGGTGCATATTGGCGCTAAGTAGGCAAAATCATAAGAATTTTCTCAGACCACAAAGGTCTGGGTCAGCTCATAGTTTTTTATCTTAATGTTAGGATGGAAACTGATAACCCATCTGATGTGAAGCGGTCTTATCTGCTTATAACAATGCATTTACAAAGCATAATATAAAATTATCTATGTTTTCCGTGTTTCAGGACTTCAGTGTTGTTCGTGTCGATATCATTCATAGTGCTAATGGTGATATCGCTCGCTTGGCTCGTCTTCTACTACATACAGCGTTTCAGATACATACATGCGAAAGACAGATTGTCTGTGAGTATTATTACAATTTTAGAACTTTGGAGCAAATTGCTTTTGCTCACAGTTTTGATTTTTGAAATATATTTTTTACATGAATGCTACTACAGTCTTTACCATCGCTTTGATATTATAATTAGGCGTTTACTAAACACTGACAAAACACAAGCAAGTGAGAAATCATTACATACCTTCATTCAAATTTAAACGATCCCCACCAAGAACAAACATTTGTGTGTGGCAATCATAGATGTTTATTCTATGTCTGGGTGTTACTATGTATTATAAGTATGTATTTACAAAAAAAAGTATATAAGTATTCTATCAGCATCTAGTTCCCATATTACAAGCTTTGCTTAGTTTGGTGCTAGAGGGCGTCGTGTGAAATGTCCATGACTATTTATTTATTTATTTAAAAATTGGGATTCTCAAAATATTGTTTTTTTTAATTAACCCCTTTTTTATTTTCAGAAACGGTTGTGCTGCGCTGCTAAGAAGGCGCTTTCTAAAATACCTGTTAAGAGTTTAAAGACTGACGATAGAGTGAGTAATTCTTTCACCGGCGTCATCATTAAATGATGATGAAGGCAATTTATTGATCGTACACTCCATTAAAAAAACCTTAAAAAATCACAGGAAAGCAAAATACGCAACTTCGTGGACGGCATATTTTTCCAGTTATTTCAATCTGCTTTACTGATTTTGATGAAATTTTTATGGAACCAATCTGAAAGTATTAAAAAATAATCGGATAAAAAAAGCGTTTTGAAATCGGTTTAGAAATTACAGAGTTTTGAGATCAAAGATACCACCGATTTGAGAACCTCCTCATTATTTTAGGTGTGTTCAAAATTAATTAAGATTACATGATTTAAGTGTATTTAAGTGTGGCATTATTAATTGCAGGAAGTACAAGGAGACGGCGAATGCTGCGCTATTTGCATAGAGCCTTACAAAGTGTCTGAGACGCTCCGATCTCTTCCTTGTAGGTAAGTCGATAATCACATCTTCCAACACCACAGTACTTATTATTTTGATAAACATCCTGATTTACAAATTCCTGAATTAAAATATCCAAGTAGACACTTTTTTTACGTTTGATAGACCGTTTTTTGACTTCAATCTCACCTGATGGAAAGTGACGATGAGGCCGACGATGGAGCAAGACGGTCTAGAAGACACCTTCACTCTTGCCTTGAAGACCCAGTTGTAGAGACCAGGAAAGACCAACTCAGGCTTTTTTCTCATTTTTGAGGGTATACTCGTATAGAGTGTAACAAGACCGGAAAACTTAAAGGACTTTTAGAGTTATCTACAACATTTTTAAAAGTTGAACCTTAGATATATTGAGTTAGGTATGGTACCAAGATTTCTAAAAACCCTGTTTCAGTCTACTTTTTAACCCTCGACCGAAAAATTAAAAAGGTGTTATAAGATTGAGGGCGCTGTATGTCTGTCTGTTTGTGTGTGCCCTCGTAGCTCTGAAAGTAGGGGTCCGGTTTGAATGCAGTAAATTTTTTTTAAGAAAGCTGATTTATCTCGGATGGTTCTTAGTCATGTTTGGTGAAAATTGGTGAAGACGTTGTTATGATATGAAGATATTCATCAGTTCTAAAAACCAGTATTTAGGAATCTCAGGCATAATCCGGTTCATCTCAAAGTAATTGATTTGATGAAATGAAGTTCATACTAAGGTCTGATGATGACCAGCAATGATGAAGAAGATCTAATGCTCTTAGCATTAAGTCCTCTTAGCACTACCTATTTGCGTGAAATTTTAAAAATAAATAGATAAGGAGATTTTCATGGTTGAAAGACAGAAAGAAAAAACATTTATTGCCTTAGGTGCTTATAAACTATACCTACATAATGTGCACGCAAAATAATTTAAAAATACGGTGGGGGTTTTTGAAATTTTTGTGAAATTAACTAGTAAAGTACCTATATCAAATATTTCAGACACGATTTTCACAAGAACTGCATAGATCCGTGGCTTCTGGAGCATCGCACGTGTCCCATGTGCAAGATGGATATACTCAAATACTATGGTTTTGTGGTGAGCTCTTTTTTCTATTCAAGTTTTTTTTTAATAACGTAATCAGATCGCTTAATTAATGTGGCTTACATCTAAACGCTTCCGTACTTCGGAGGGCGTGTCCGTCCCGGCTCTAGCAGTCGACGGAACTCTTAAAACTATGTCACCAGCATTGGTCTAATTCATACGAATGAACTAAGCTAAAATGTTATGTTTCAGTTCACGGGCAGTCAAGAAAGTATCCTACAGCTGGATGTCGACGAAGCCAGGAGTCGCGCGCTCAGCCCCGCGCGGAATCGCCATCCACTCACTCTGGTAATATTTTTATTCTATTTTTTAACCCCCGACGCAAAAACGACGGGGTGTTATAAGTTTGACGTGTTTGTGTGTGTCTGAGGCAACGTAGCTCCTGAATAGATGAATCGATTTTGATTTTGTTTTTTTTTGTTTGAAAGGTGGATTAGTCGGGAGTGTTCTTGTTTATTGTTTATTTATTTGAGTCGCCAACATTGTATACACTAAAACACAGAATAGAAAATAAATTACAAGGAATCATGCCAAGTGCTACAATAGTTACAGGAGAGAGACAACAAGCTATTAAGATTAGAGCGAGAGCGAGCAGATATAATAGAAAATGGTTAAAAAGCTAAAACATAATATAATAATACTAAAATAAAAAAAAAAGAAATCTTGTTCAATTAAATGGATTAAAATTGCTATCTGTGTTTGATGAAAATGGGTCCAAGATTCGGGGGTTTTTTAAAATTTTTAATTTAATTACTTGTGTTTCGGTTAGTTTAGTTCCATGATGTGTCTGCAACTATATTTAAGGTGGAATTTGAATTGGGGACTGAGCTTCAACTAGGTGATTGTTTAATTCGCTTCATCTTTGTACACCTAATTTGTAGTGAGACTACATGTCATATTATATCGAGCTACGCGAGTAAGACTTATTGCGAGGTAGACATTTTAAAAAGTAGACCTTTTGAGAGGTCAAAAGGTCTACTTTAGTCTAGTCCTTTTAGGGCCTAAAGGGACTTAGTTACGTTATGACTAGTCATAGTGCTAAGTAGACATTATTAGTACCCTTTTTATTTATTACAAAAACAACTTCATTTGAATTAATTAATTAATCGACAGGCGTCACAGCTCAGTCGGTAATAGCTCTGCCTTCCGTGCTGTGGGTCGTGGGTTCGATCCCCACCAAGAACAAACATTTGTGCGGGGAAAACATAGATGTTTGTTCTATGTCTGGGTGTTACTATGTATTATAAGTCATCATTTCCCTGCCCTTATCCCGCGCTAGGCGGGGTCGGCACAACATGTCTTCTTCTTCCACTCGCTTCTATCATTCGTCAACTCAGAATCTACTCCTCTCACATTCATATCCTCTTTCACACAATCCAACCACTCCTTCTTCTTAAGTATGTATTTAAAAAAAAAGTATATAAGTATTCTATCAGCCATCTGGTTCCCATATTACAAGCATTGCTTAGTTTGGGAATAGAGGGTGTTATGTGAAATGTCCCTGAATATTTATTTATATTTTTCCCAGCTGACGAGCGACAACTCGTATTCAGAAGCGGGAAGTGCCCGCAGCAGTCGCGCCTCCTCGCCGGACGAGCTCGCGCCCTCGCTGCCCAGAGACAACGTCTGTCCGCACGACAACAGGTACCTACCTACTATTCTCCTTCCGGCCGGTTCCGCAACTAATTTTCGTAACCAGTTGCGAAAACGGAAATATCATTCTTTACCCGCAACTGGTTGTGGTAGAAGAATAAATACTCTACAAAAAATTCTTCATTCGCAACCAGTTGCGAATGAAGAATTTTTTGTAAAGGTGTGAAATATATTCTTTAAATTAGGATAGGTATATAATTATGGTATCTGATTTCGTGAAAATTATCCTTCCAAGTTTGAAACTTAAAAAAATCTAGAACGAGAGATGGAACTCATAGATAGATAGAAAATACTTTATTGCACACCTTAACCTAGGGACTACTATAACATACAAAACAAAACTTAACTAATTGTATAATGGGCGGTCTTATCGCTAATGAGCGATCTCTACCAGACAACCTTGGACGGAAAGGACTTCGAGGTATACAAGGGGTAAACTATAAACTCATACAAAATCTATAGTCAGTTGAGCTCTCTGTAGGTCGTTGTCTGCAAATTGTACAACGGTTTCATGCGAATTTTTTAAATTGTAAAATACTGTTAAGTATTCAGTTGTTATTTTTTTTTATAGCTTTTGCTATATATTTTATTACATGTTATTGGTTACGTCTAAATTAGTAGTATTAGTAAGTAAGTGTCAGTTTGCAGAGATAATAAAAATAAAATGCAAAAAGTTTTCTAGCAGAGCGTGGTTTCGATCCACGGACCTCTGGGTTATGGGCCCAGCACGCTTCCACTGCGCCACTCTGCTCTTGTTGAGATCGACGAAATTACTGTATAGATGATATGGCACGCGCGGAACAAGTATTATTGACGTAATCGATAAAGGCATTAGAGAATGATGACGCAGTTTTTGCTTTGATCGTTATATTGTGAGGAGTGGTTTCGTATTTACCAAATGTCATAAATTCGAATTCTAGGACTGTATAGAATTTTTAGTTGGACTCGCCTCTGTGTGATTTCATGTATTTTCTAATTTAATATTCTGTTTTTTAATAATTTCATGTGATATTTCGCAATATCTTCGACAGTTTCAGAATCGGTTATTTTATTTTAAACAATTATTATTCCTTCAGGTCGTGTGCCGGTACTTCATCTCCGCTTGTTGAGAACAGACAAGACAATGTATCTCTCAGTTCTACCAGCACTCACGAGTGAAGCCATTGTGCCAAACGTTCATTAAACTTGCACTTTATCTCCTCGGTATACGGTGGAAAATCGCTTGCCCATGATTAACTATACAAACAGGAGTTCAGAGACTGCAAAATCTGATATTGCTTTGGTAGTCTGAACTTTCAAGAATTCACGGTGATATGCGATTTTGGACTGTGTTCCGGATTGATAAAGTTGAAAATGGCTCGAGCAAGAGCGAATGGTTGGAAACGAACACTGCAGTGCGGACGTAGATTTCGAGTGTGAAACAAAAAGACTTGTGAAGTGAGACAGTGAATGTGTTCATAAAAATAAGCGAAAAATACTCAAAAAAATCCAGTGATAGTGACATGTACCGTGGCTAAGTGATATTTTATCGTAAGGACTAATAAGAAGTTAGAACGATCAATATTCAATCAATACCTACTGACAACACTTATTAGTTTCTTCCACACCTTGAATTGCAAATGAACCTACATTTTTTACAATATAGTTATGTTGGTAGACAAAAGATTGATAGATAGATAACTCCTTATTGTTGCACCACACGGAAACATTACTGAGAAAGAAAAAAAAATTATAAGGTTACACAATGGGAGGCCTTATCGCTGAGACCGACCTCTTCCAGGCAACCTAAGCGAGATCAGTGAAGATAGAGAGTAAGGCCGTGTTAATATGTAGATACAGTATAGAAATAACATTAAAAATAAAACAAAAAGGTGTCAACTTATATCTAAATTTCTTATATTCAGAATTTCTTTTTTCTAAATGATCCTTGTGATTTTATTGAATAAAAAAATTTTGACTTTGACTTTATGCCTAATAGATGATTGTCGGTATTGACAATTAATATTGATCGGTCAACGACCCCTAAAGTAAAGTATGAAGAGATCACCACAGTTCCGCCTAGTCAACGTAAATTCAAATTCTACGTAACACGACAGCTTCTAACGGTAATGTTAATAACTCTTGTTAATTCATATTTTAAGTTGTTTAAAGAATCGTTAAGATACATTTCTAGGCCGTCTTGCTCCATCGTCGGCTTCATCGCCACTTACCATCAGGTGAGATTGAAGACAAAACACGGTCTATCAAATGTAAAAAAAACCATGATCGACTATTCAGTCACATGTTAACATGCTAAATGATTTACAATTCTAAGAGTAAGAAAAAGGAGAATTGTCTAAACTGAGTCACAATGTAAAGCCCTTTAAATTACTTAAAATTCGTTTAATGTACTTAATGTTTTGATTGGTTCATGATCTCATAAGTTGGATCCAATCTCGTCTTAAATAACTTATGTTAGGTTTGTGGTGGCCCTTAAATTAGTGTGGGGGGATCTTAATTGGTACCTATTTTTAACTGGCACCAAAATAAACATATTGAAATATGCTTGGATTTTGGAGATGATTTTAAAATGGTGCCAAGTAAAATGTGATTAATGATTCACTCACTTTTAAATGGGATATAGGGTATCCGTCCATAAGGTTATAACTAACATAATGTGGTTTTATTTACAAATCGGTAATGAGTAGTTACATTTAGAACTGTGTTGAAGTCATTCGTTATATCAATATGTAATAATCTATAGTATTGATGCTTTTTACTATATTTAATTGAAAGTTTGACAAGCGAAAAAGTACTTTACGTTCTAGGTCATAAGAGTATGTGTAACCATTTATCGACTGTTGATTAACCACCTTTATTTTACAAAATAATTATGTAATATGTAATCAAAGTTAAGGGGCCATGTCGCGACTATAGGGAATGTCTTAGTGTCTCTACTCTGAGTTAACGATTCGGTTGTGATGTTTGTGTTACACTGCGCAGTGACGCTGTCTCTATGCAGGAGCCCGCGTTATAGCACGAGGCGGCCGCGCAGTGTAACACAAACGTCACTACCGCATCAGTAGAGGCCCAGGCTAGATGAGTAATTTCGATAATTCTCATAATCGAATCGTTTTTTGCGCTGATCCGTGCAGAACGCGAGTGGGACTTAATCGATAGTACCTAAATAGTTATAAGTTTTGTAAAGAAAATTTTAATATTAATCTAGTCTCAAATCGTGTCGCTATATACATATTGTGAGTTTTTTGTTCAAATCATGGACTATTGCATATATTTTCATATAAAAGTTGTGTTTTAAAGCAAGTATTGAAACTGAACTTGAAGTTATGATTACATTATGGTAAGGTATTCTAAGTGAGCATTTAAGTTATTAATACAGTACATAAGTACTCGAATCCATCGGATTTTATATTACAAGGAGACTGGTATGTAATTTTTAAAAGAAAAAAAATGTGTGAAATATTTTACATTCCCTTCTTGCAATGTTCTTCTTTACACCATGTGCGGAAACGAAGTGAATAAAAAACCAAAACAGTATTTATATTTGAGTTTTAATAAAATCCAATACCTACCTATATCGTCATGATTCAAACCATTTTCAACCTACATCCTATCGACCAATAAGTGCGCTGGCAGCCCAACGCCCATTATACAAAAACTTAGTACAATCTGCAACAAATATGTACTTGTACAAAATCATAATTATTTTCATTGCTCGTCCTAGCACTAGGTACTTGTTTGTGTGAAATTTTAAAATAAATAATGTCAGATTCAAAAAAAGATTTCAAAATATTGGCACAGCAACTTCATTAGAACTCTTTTCTTTTATTATTTTATTTTATTGTAGCCGACTGTACAGTCGAAGACTCGTCCACATATACTGTTTGTACTTTGAGACTTAGAAGTTGAACGTTGCGAATCGTGCGAGAGGGACGACAGTGTGTTTGTGTAGGACGGGATGCGAGCGCGGTGCGCGCCCTAGCCTATTGCGCTCCCTTTCCAACGATTCTCTGCCTTGTATGTTGCGTAGTTATGGTTGTATTGGGTGTATAACCTGACCTGTGGCCGTGTGTACATACTAATTTTGCCTAACTATTCTGTGCTAATACCGTTTCTACCTTTTCACTTTTAAGATTCTGAGAGGTGTCTACAAGAAACTATAGTATGGTAGTCAAGAGTTTAATAAAACCAAAAAGTGATTTAGGAACAGTTTATTTATTAAGAAAAATACTATTTACAAGAATTCAAGAAAGTTTTATAGTCATGACAAAAAAACCGATCACGATTTACAAGTAGATAGGTAATTAAAAAGAATTATACAGAGAGCATAGCATGAAACAAAAATCAGTCTTGCGTCTAAAAAACTTATTGAAAGAGCATTACCCATTATATGAGACAATGTACTTATTGCTAAAGTCCGACCAAGCCAAGTTTACAGCGCTTAGAATATGACAGAATTTGAAAAGCTATAGTTGGAAATACCGTCCGTACCGCGAAAAGTAAAACAACCTATCATTCGTTTGTCGATTGATCTACAAAAAATACCATCTTTTTGGTGTTGCTCATTTATTACGTTGCTTGCAAACTTGTCTTGGTCAAACTATATCTCTATCGAAATAGCGTTATTTATCTACTAATACCGAATACATACAAAATTACCTATCTTCTAGAAAAAACACTCTTTGATGTTCTATACATAGCTAACTTTATACACAATTTATTTAGAGCTAAACGTATACAGCAATATCAACTTGATATTTTATTGAAGACAGAATCAGTATGTACAATTTTATTTTGATTGTAACAATAACTAAAAAACTTGACTTTGAAATATAGTATCTAAATCAAGCTTTTCTTAAACAATTCATATTTTTCTTGCGGAGCTGATCGAAGCACATCACTAATTACTATTTCACACCAACATCGTCTGCAATGTTGTACTTATTTTTAATTTATAATTCGTTTATTCTAAGTGCTATTTGTAATAAAATATATACGCTCAATCACAAACCATTTACAAAGGTAAGTCGAATAACAAATTCAGTTTTTGAAATCATAGTCAGGGAATATTATAGAAATTCATTAATCTAACTAAACTCTTGCAAAAGTTACTTAGTTATAATATTTAGTCAAAAGCTCCCAAAATATAGTTGGATAAATTTTATACTGCTGTCGATTCTGTTGTTGCATTTTTATAAACTAACCTAATTTGACAGCACTAAAAATGTCGCCGTCCCTTTCTCACAAACTGAAACTACAAAGACAGCTATAATTTTAGCGCTGTCAAATTAGATTAGTTTAGAAAAGCTGTACATATAGATAAATCAATTGCTCGAGAATTATAAGCACTCTTTTAACATATTTATTTTATTATAATACCTATGACTGCACTCAAACTGCTCTACACTAATATTGTCTGTTCACGTGACGTCACAAGCCACGTGGTCTTCATTTGGAAGTCGATGATTCCGTCTCGTGCGCGCGCGCACTGACGAGGTGCTTTATGAAGAAATCATCGAAGTTAAACGCTGATCATTTGTCCCACATGCCGACCTCTTTCATCTTGCTGTGGAAGTACTTTTCTAGTGCGTTTGCGCATCTGAAACAAAATTGCATTTTTTTTCCAGCTATTTTTATTTATAACCAAACTACTGAACCGATTATGAAGAAAATTTAATGGAACTAACCTAGGAAGTAGGTACTATCGGCAAAATTTCCGCCTTACCACTTTTGAAACTGTTTCGCTTGCAAGCAGTTAGCTACCTGACCTCGCCTTTTTCTTTTGTCTTCTTATTTTGACCAACCAGAGACCTAAACATCTATTTATTTTTATGACGGTCCATTGTTTTCATAACTTTTACACCCGAAATAATTTGCTTCTATTGGCATTCAAAAATTAACGGCTAGTCAGTTCACAGGAAATGCACCCTTAAGGTGGTAAGGCAGAACTTTTGCTGATGGTACATCCTTTCAGATAAAAAAAGAACTTTTCAAATCGGTTAATAAATGACAAAGTTCTGAGGTAACAAACATTTAAAAAAATATATAAAAAAAACATACAACCGAATTGAGAACCTCCTCCTTTTTTGAGTTGGTTAAAAATATAGTAACCTGTAGTAATCAGTCTCTGGCGAGTTGTAGAGGCGACAGTTGGTGCATATCCGCGTGATGTCCGCTATGAACAGCCGCTTCGACACGTAGTACCGAGCCTTCAGCCGCTCGCCCATCGTACGGAGATCTGCATATAGTTCAATACATCTCATCTAGTTATAGCGTTAACCGACCGCTTAACATCAAGTGGTGACCACTTTTGTCATAAAAAAAAAACAAATAAAAAAGGATATATTTAAATTTTTGAAATAACTTCATAATCTTGTATATTATTTATCTTTTGTAATTTGTACCTTAGTGTTTATATTATAATAATTGGTTTTGGTTAATGACCCATCGATTTTATTTACAAATCATCTAAACTTGATATAAAATGACTTTCAATTGATACTTGGATATTGTTTTAAAATTGCATGAATGAGTTAGATTCATTATCATATCGCTTCGTTGGTCAATCCTGTTCATCTATATGACACTAGTGTAATACGATGTCGGGAAGGGATAGGAATACTCACCCATGGGGTATTTGTCGGTAAGGGATAGGAATACTCACCCATGGGGTATTTGTCGGTAAGGGATAGGAATACTCACCCATGGGGTATTTGTCGGTAAGGGATAGGAATACTCACCCATGGGGTATTTGTCGGTAAGGGATAGGAATACTCACCCATGGGGTATTTGTCGGTAAGGGATAGGAATACTCACCCATGGGGTATTTGTCGGTAAGGGATAGGAATACTCACCCATGTGGTATTCGTCGGTAAGGGATAGGAATACTCACCCATGGGGTATTTGTCGGTAAGGGATAGGAATACTCACCCATGGGGTATTTGTCGGTAAGGGATAGGAATACTCACCCATGGGGTATTTGATGTGGTCGTAGTAATCCGGTACATCGGCCTTGTCGACCGGCTTCAGGAATGGCCAGGCGGCTGCGTGGTTCTTTACCTACGGAAATAAACAATTTGAGTAAACATTTCTTTTATTTTTTACTAGCAGTTACCCGCGACTTCGTATGCGTCTACAGTTTCCGTGTACATTATATTATCTGTGCATTTACCGAGCGCATACTTCTTTGAGAAACTTGACATTACACCTCATTACACCGAACTCGTACCTACTGGAATGTCAAACGCTAGTTGTTAGACCAAAGAGGTAGTACTACGCCCTGTCAAACTGACGTGACATGACATGACAATGAAATCCTCTTGCCAATTGGCGCTGCTAATCCTTTTCGTTCATTTTATCCTGTAGATCCTGTTAATTATCCGGGATAAAAAGTAGCCTATATGTCAATCCAGGTTACGAACTATATATATGCCAAGTTTCATCCAAGTTGTTTCAGTGGTTTTGACGTGATTGAAACACAAACATCCAAACATCTATACTTTCGCATTTATAATATTAGTAGGATTTTTATTCATAGGACATCCAACAAAGGTGACACGATAACAACAGAAATGTCATGGCAATGGGCTTAAAACTATTGTGTTCCTTCAATTAGAGGATGCCACAGCATGCATTATATAAGACTTATCAAACAGGTAGACAACAAATATTCATAGAATGATATTATAACATCAAATTATTTGTTAAAGGATCGTACAAACTCCTTTAGGAACCAAGCCATTGGTTTCAAGTTCGTTCTTTTAGAACTTGGTCGTAAGTAAATAAAAGTTAAGTAATATAAATCCCTAAAAGCACATGTCATAATTAAATATACACACATGTACAGTCGGCGACACATCAACCTATCCACTGTTTGAACTTTGAACTATTATAATTTGAATGTTGCGAATCAGGGATCGCAATAGGTGTAGGCGCGTGGCGCGCAAGCAGCGAGTCTCACATAAAACATATCGTCCCTCTCGCATGATTCGCAACATTCAAATTATAATAGTTCAAAGTTCGAACCGTTGATAGGTTGATGTGTAGCCGACTGTACACAACACACACACCCTTATAAAATCGGAGAAATAAATCGAGTAATATAAATTTCTAAAAGTAAGCCCACAGGCTACCGTTGTCCACCCTATTGAACAGTTACACCTCTAGGCAAGTACAGTACGCACAACGGATCTTTATCCCTCTGAAGTTATGTACAACAACGATTGCGCATGTACGGATATACGGAAAAATTAGCTTACCTCCAATTCGACCCAAAAATTGGTTCAGCGCAGATATTTCAGAGGGACAAAGATCCTTTGTGCGTACTGTAGACAGGTGTATAACATTTTACAAATATAACATTTTTGCGATACCTGAAAAGGGTGAATAAGTTTTAAAGTGCCTCTGACTTTAGCATAAGACCAAATTGTAACACTTATTTTGGCAAATAAATGTATCTTGTATCTTGTATCTTGTATCTTGTGTACAGAATGATGTGAGTACTTACAGCATGTAGTACGTTCCGGAGCAGCGCTGGCTCAGCGTCGTCGAGTTCGGGCCGCACGCCCGCCGCGGGCCGCGCGCCGCCCGCCTCGCGCACACCTGGGATACACTCGACCGGGATGCTGCGGACCTGAGGGTGGAAATTAATATAAGATCCTGAAGAATACAGCTGAGGTTTAAGGCTGCGACTTGCGCTGGAATAAAGAGTCCTGCGACTTAATTTTAATTAGTTGTGACAGGCGTCACAGCTCAGTCGGTAATGGCTCTGCCTTCCGTGCTGTGGGTCGTGGGTTCGATCCCCACTGATAACAAACATTTGTGCGTGGAAAACATAGATGTTTGTTCTGTCTGGGTGTTACTATGTATTATAAGTATGTATTTACAAAAAAGAAAAAAGTATATAAGTATTCTATCAGCCATCTAGTTCCCGTATCACAAGCTTTGCTTAGTTTGGGACTAGAAGGCGTTGTGTGTAAAGTCCATGAATATTTATTTATTTATATTTATTTAGTTACTATCCGAAGATACTTTGTTCAGACCCTGATCAAATTGTGGATTGTTTCTAAGTAAGAACTATGATAGGGATGTATTTAGCGGGAGTTAACTCACGCCTTCTTTGAAACAGGTCAAACCGGGATGCACTTTCCTGACTTCCTTCTGTCGCATATCTATTAGCTTTTTTACGATCTGAAACAAGTTGGTACCATTATCGATTCACTGTGAATTTGTTAACCTCATTCTACCCAAATAACCTTTATGCTATTCATTTTAAGGTTCATTATTATCTATGTTGTTGCTAAAATTTTTGTTTTATAGGTACGCAATAAGATTTAAATTGCCTATACTTTCTTACAACTAATACAAACAGAAATAGCCTCTACTCTGCTAGAAATAAGATTAAAATTACCTCCTTCTGTCGCCTCACGACGCAAGTAAATTGCGTATAGACGATTCGTGGGTTCAGTTCGCAATGCATGAGTGTGGCGCCTTCGTAGTCTTTTATGTAGCCCTGGTACATCGCTCGGGGTAGCTTTATATCCTTGCTGAAGCCCTGTTTTTTGAAGTAGCCTGAAAAAACCATGTAAGGAACTTTTCCCAGAAACGTAGGTGGAAGAATTCATGAAAACTGTGATAGCCACTAATTCAGGTTCGAATCATTCTCACATCATGATAATCTGAGTTCAAAATGACAAGCAACAGAAAATTAAACTTGACTTTTCATAACTTTATGAAGAATCAGCGTAAATAATTCGAACAAGATTTCCGACCAGAAAATGTGCACCAAAATTGACCACATTAGTGCAAAGTTTCTAATCTGAAAACTTTTTAACCGACTTCAAAAAAGGAGAAGGTTCACTGCCATCATCATCATCATCATCAGATGATGAAGCCGGTAGTCGAATTGAAATCGGTTTTCTAGTTTTTTAAACTTATAATTATTTGGATCAGATTGATATTTTTGCTAAACGTTTGTATTGATAATCTCTAGATTGTGAAGCTTTGCGATTTTAGATTACATTCATTTTTTTTTAATTTATTTAGTGCACATTATATCTAAAGAATGTACCCTAATATGATTACAATCTAGCCACAAAGTGGGCTAATAAGTAATTTAAAATTAACTTAAATTGCTAGAATTGCTTAATCTAAGAACGTGTTCATTATCACGTTTCTTATTGTCTCTATTTAGGATTTAAGGGATGACACTATGTTCATGTGTTCTTTAGTTTGTTTTCACTGAATTTCACTTATTTGCATTCATTACATTCATGAGTTTATATATTTTCAAAAATGTTGTAATGTGCGAGCGAGAAAGTTGCTTGACATTACCCATCTCCTCTACTAACTTTTTGATTATTGAACTCACCTATAGCGAACTCGTCCGCAAAGCTAAGGAAATGCAGAATATTGTTCCGTATGTGGTAGTCTTTGAGATGGTTCATGAGATGAGTTCCGTAACCTTTCACTTGTTCGTTGGACGTCACCGCGCAAAATACTACTTCGCTGAAACCCTGCAATACAACAAATAACTCTAAGGGGTCTAAGGCCTCCTCGAAACGGTCTAAGGCCTCGTCGAGGGCAAGCTCCAGAGCTTCGAAGCGCTCAGGGTCCGGCAGTGGCTCTGCGAGGTCCCCAAGTGGTTCCAGAAAGGTAAAAAATTCGTTTCTAACAAAAATCTTTGGGTAGGGAATTGATTAATTCAAATGCACTGTCGGTTATAGGTTCGAATCTGGTCGTGCACCAGAAAAAAACAAGAGACAACCCTTGGCTTAGTCAGCTCCGCACGTATTGACCTTGTCTTTCCTGTGGAAAAGGCCGATTAGGCTGAGAGGATGGTATGATGTCACAGTCATAATTTCTTAATTATGATACAATCTTAATACAAGTAATTAAATAAAAAAATTTAAAAACCTTCGAATCTTGGACCGATTTTCATCAAACATAGCTAAGAACAATCCCGACTAGTTCACCTTTCAAACAAAAAAAAACAAAATCGGTTCATCCGTTCGGGAGCTACGTTGCCTCAGACACACACACACACACACACACGTCAAACTTATAACACCTTGTCGTTTTTGCGTCTGTGGTTAAAAATCACAAGGATCATTTAGAATCGTCTTATATAACTAGGTGATTCTAGGTGTCAGTTCCACGCGACCAGAGCCTACAAGAACGGGCAAGAAACTACGGTGTTACAAACCTACTCCACCCAGGCACTGCAGCGTACCGTTCATCGGGGCATGGGTACCACGTGGCTCCAGACGCTATATCCTACTTATATTATAAATGCGAAAGTTTAGATGTTTGGATGTTTGTGTTTCAATCACGTCTAAACTACTGAACCAACTTGGATGAAACTTGGCATATATAGTTCGTAACCTGGAATGACACATAGGCTACTTTTTATCCCGAATAATTAACAGGATCTACAGGATAAAATGAACGAACGGGATTAGCAGCGCCAATTTAGCAAGAGGCTGTTGTCATGTCATGTCACGTCAGTTTGACAGGACGTAGTACTACCTCTTTGGTCTACCTACTAACGTTTGACATTCGAGTACGGGTTCGGTGTAATGTCAAGTTTCTCAAAGAAGTATCCGCTCGGTACACGCACAGATAACATAATGTACACGGAAACGATACTCGCGTACGAAGTCGCGGGTAACTCATATAGATTAGATGCAAAGGCCTGATTACCTGAGATGGGAAAGTCCTGAAGCATATTCCACCGATGGGTTTGCCTTCTTTAATTAATGCTAATGTCTTATGTTTACTGAAATAGAGAACAAAATGTTACAATATACACGGAAACCAATGATCCAGGTATCTGTGAAAAATACTCACGAGTCGAAAACTAATTGAGATATGTATTCCTTCGTCATTTCTGGCAATTGGTGAGAGAACACATTGTGGAGACCTGCAACAAGTGCATATCATTTCAGCTCTATCAAATATTCATGGACATTTCACACAACACCCTAGTACCAAACTAAGCAAAACTTGTATATGGCAACTAATATTGCTGACAGAATACTTATATACTTTTTTTTTTGTAAATACATATTTATAATACTAATTTGTAAAACTGCCTACCTGACCAATTGTTAGGAACTTTTGTTTATTATTCCAAGTTTTTGGCTAAGTTTGTTTTTAAGCACATTAACTACATAGTACTTATTCCTGTTTGTTTAGTGTAAGTAGCAGTCGTTTCGACTTAGCAAATAATTTCTGAAAGTATACATGGCCCGAAAATTAGTTCATTATTTTGCATGTTAAATTTTGGGCACTATTTTTGTCTCTAGATTAGTATTTTTTTAGTTAAGATTATTTCGTTTATGACAGAATTTAAATAAATAAAATAAAATAAAAATAATATGATAACTACACTACTTTGTAATTGATCAAGAAGTATAGTTTGAAGGGCTTTTTCAACACGGCGACACGTCGACTTAGACTGTTTGGATTTTGAACTATCAGAAGTTGAACATTGCAAATCAAGAGAGACGATATGTTTTTATGTGAGACGCACCCTTTCCAACGATTCTCTGCATTGTATATCATCATCATTTCCCTGCCCTTATCCCGCGCTAGGCGGGGTCGGCACAACATGTCTTTTTCTTCCACTCTCTCCTATCATTCGTCAACTCAGAATCTACTCCTCTCACATTCATACAATCCAACCACTTCTTCTTCGGCCTTCCTCTACCTGCGTACCCAGTCACACTCATGTTCATAACTTTTTTCGTGATATGACTTTCATCCCTCCTCATTACGTGTCCATACCATGCTAATCTAGCACTCTTCACCTTTTCAACAACAGGCGCCACTTTCAAACTTCCCCTGATATACTCATTCCTTATCTTATCTAACCTCGTCACCCCACACATCCATCTTAACATTCGCATCTCACTAGCATGCACTCTCCTTTCATCCGTCTTCTTCGTTGCCCAACACTCTGATCCATACTATTATACATACTACATACATACTATTCTCTGCATTGTATATATCGTAGTTATTGTTATGTTGAGTGTTTAACTTGACGTGTAGCCGCGTGTACATATTGTTTAGATTAATTAAAAGATGTCCATACCTATAAGCCAGAGCATAGTCTGCTTATTAACCGGCCCAGTTAAAGAGTTTCCGATGACGTGGAACTCGATCAGCTTGCGTTGTTCTTCCACTTTGGCAGCTTCGTCGCGGGGCGCTTGCATTTGGAAAAGTGCCTGAAAAATAATTTGTGAAATTTATAATAAGTTCTACGAATATTATGTGTAAGTATTTATAGAAAAACTTTACCTTTATAATTTACTGTTTGTTTACTGTAATTTTCATTAAAAACTGGATATTTACCATGATTTATGAGTTTTGTTGTTACCCGATATTTCGGCAAAGTTGCATCACGGGTCGAACTGTCTTTGCAAGTAAATATCAATGACGTATCAGTCTACTCTTTTATAAACATAATAGTTTCAAAAATTGTACCTTGTTCAGCTTACGCATTATTTCAGCACACGAGTGTGCCTCGTTTTTGTCAGATAGCACAGAAAGTTTCTACTGGAATCGATGTTGCCTTCTCAATTCTAAGTTTTTTTTTACATAAGATAGAATGTCTGAATTAAAGAATTGACGTGAAATAAACCTCGGTCTGCCTACTTTCCTGTTGCAATACCCCTGAACAGGGTTCATGTGTGATACCTACCTACAATGTCCTTTGGCCATATGAGTGTGACCGGGTACGCAGGTAGAGGAATGCCGAAGAAGTGGTTGGATTGTGTAAAAGAGGATATGAATGTGAGAGGAGTAGATTCTGAGTTGAGGAATGATAGGAGCGAGTGG
Source organism: Gandaritis pyraliata (assembly GCA_947859175.1). NCBI lineage: Eukaryota > Metazoa > Arthropoda > Insecta > Lepidoptera > Geometridae > Gandaritis > Gandaritis pyraliata. The sequence goes on along the minus strand of OX401869.1, from coordinate 3,492,929 downwards.
AAGAAGAAGACATGTTGTGCCGACCCCACTAGCGTGGGATAAGGGCAGGGGAATGATGAATGTCCTTTGGCCACAATCTCACTTGATGGTAAGTGACGACGAGTTTAGTAACTTTGGAGCATATTGGGTTTTACTTCCATCTATCTATCTACACGCCGTTTGCAACGGTTTGTAGATAGCTCAACTGCTTCACGTGTATTTTGTACATATTATAAATATTATAAATACTGTATTAGTCGTAATTTTCTTTGTGAATAAATAGTTTTTATTATTATTATATTTAGCCCTCTGTGTCCCACTCCTGAGCAAAGGCCTCCCCCCATTCTCTCCACTCACTCCGATCCTGGGCTATACTTTGCCAATCTGACAAATAACGGTCCAGCACGTCGCGCCATCTTCTTTTTGGTCTGCCGCGTCGCCTACTTGCTGGGTCAGGATGCCACTCAGTGGCAATCCTTGCCCACAGCTCACCAAAATAGTTTTACTTTAGCAAATTATAAATGTGGAGATCAGTGACTTACATCGGGTCCGCACATATAATTGGGATCGTCGATAGTTGCGACGATATCGGCGACAGTCCGTTCGCTGACGTCATCATCCCCCTCCTCGACCACGCGTCGTCGTTTCATAGCCGTGCCGCCGTCCGAACGTGATTCCGAACAACGTTTAGCGGCCTCTTGTTTCACTGTGCCTGGTAAGTATGTAGTAGGTAATTCACCCCCGAATTCATAGTTGTAAGGGCTGAACAGACCCCCAAAATACATACGCAATCAGCAGTATAGATCGACTAAAGCTGTGAATAGTCGTATCTTGTCGAATTAAGTTTTCACCATAAAAGGAAGAAATAAAATAAATAAATAAATGAGATAAATGCTACTTTAAGTTTCGTTGAGATAAACTTGTGCCTTGAACTTCTACTCATTTTGGCGTATCACTGATATTAGTTTTTAACGAAAAGTCTTGACTAAGGGAATTGATTGAATCATGAAATTTAGGTATTCAACGTCCACCCAACCTCCTAACTACTAACTGGGGGGATTTTTTTAGCTTATGGTAGTATTCAATGAATTCACTACATCCTGGGTACAATTGTGACACTGCGCGTCCTCTAGGGGACTGTTCAGCGCCTGCGACTACATATTTGGAGGGTAGTCACTGTACAGTATAGCGATTACCTAACTTTGTTGCAATCAGATTCGAACGGTTTCTGTTGACGATTAAATATCCTATTTCAGAAACCGCTACAGATAAACTATAAAAACAAAATAAAACAAAAATATGTAAGCGTGACCAAGCAGGTGTATCAAGATTGAATGTTACTGAACGAATTGTAAAATTGATTAGTAGCAAAAACGTGTGAAAGGAGTACGCGTTGAAAGCGAACATTGTAAGAACACCTATGAATAAGTAATACTATGCTATCGATTCTGTTGTCGCATTTTTCTAAACTAACCTAATTTGACAGCACTAAAAATGTTGCCGTCCCTTTCTCATAAACTGAAACGAAAAAGACAACTATAATTTTAATGCTGTCAAATTAGGTTAATTTAGAAAAATGCAACAACAGAATCGATAGCTATGTGTAGGTTTAGGGGGTGTAAAACAAGCCTATTAAATCTAGACCCAGCGCATTCTTGTAAGCACCTGTATTTGTAAGTTGTTTATGATTTCTACTATAAATTATCTACAATAGAAAGCACAATTTTTAGATAAAAATTATAAAATTAGCAAAATCCGAAGCATTCTCCATACATACAAGAAACCAGAAAATGTTGTAAGGCAAGTAGTTCCAGCGGCAAACCGTAATGCAACAGTGTTGCAGGACAACTTTAGGGGATATTGTGACTAATGTCTTGCGATTGGTGCGAATATAAAAATTTGAGTGGACATGCCAAATGATTGTTCATATCATTACTGAGACTTATGATTAATCAATAAAAAGCAGAAGACTTTTGTCAATCCGCGATTTGTCAACATAAAAGTTAAACCACTTTATGATTGGTCATTATCACTGTGAGGACCCGTTGTTGCAGCACAAAATACCACTTTAAAATGTTTTAGATTGGTCAATATAAATAGAAGTGACTCGCAATTGATATTGATCAACCGCGTATCACTTCTCAACGCGTTTCACCATCAAAGCTAGAGTCTGTCCATGCCTTAAAATGGTTTTAGATTTAAAGTTTTTTTATGATTGGTCAATAAAAAGTGCAAGAGTGCCCACGATTCATCAATATAATAGCGAGAGTTCGCACACGCCCCACGATTGATCAATATTATCACTGTGCGCACACGTCATTGCAGAATGTATTACGATTGGTCAATAAAAACCAGAGGAGTACCACACGATTGGTCAAAATAAGAGAGTCCACATGCCTCATGACTGGTCAATTTGACGGATATAATATTTGATGATATTACTAAGAGCGTTAGGGTGTATTGCGATTGGTCAATAAAAGCAGTTATGACCTGCGATTGGTCAATATAAAAGCTAGAGTCCACATGCCCCCTGACTGGTCATATCATCACCTGACGAGAGCGAGATAGTAGTGAATCCGTCTTTGCTGTCCCCCGCTGGTGTGACCCGTTCAAACTCGCCAGAGATGCCGCGGCGACCCGACCAACCAGATTCATCTTAGAATTTCACACATTTTTACAAACTTTTTGTCTAATTTCAGCTCTAAAGTATCTGCGTAGAACTCATTTTCGCTCGAATTGGAGGTAAGCTATTTATTCCGCACCTGTGCATGCGCAATCGTCTGTTGCACCTAACTTCAGAGGGATACACGTTGTGCGTACTGTACTCTGCAGGTAAATATAAACTGTAGCATCCAGTGCGGTGAATTAAATTGTACTATCGCGTTTTAGCGAGAATATATTTATTTAGATGTCTACAAGAAGTGAGCCTTCTGTACTTGTATTATTATTTATTCTGTGGCTTGAGTTTATTCAGACGAATGTATGGAACATTAGATTCATTTTTGCGCGAACACTATTGGTTTCAAAGGAAAAGTTATTCATATCGATGTGTACTTTAACCTCTCAAAAATTTCAGGGTGGTCTTAATAGTACTCACTTTTGCTATCCATAAGCGTTTGGAGATGGTTCGGAGGTACTTGCTTGTACTCTGGATCCCAGATAGGAGAGTTAGGGCTGAAGATCTCCTCCTCCAAAAGTGCCAGAAAACGCGGGAAGTGGGTCAGAACCAGCACCTAAAATTATATAAACAAATTAATTTGAAAAAAGAAATCACGACTCTGAAAACCACCATAGAGGATCTTCATCACAGCTGGTCATGATCAGACCCTGGAGAACTACAATTTATCATATCTAATTGATTGGACAAGAGTCAAATTAAAACTTCAAATAGACATAAATTGATCACGAATAAGGGCGTCTTGCACCAGAATCACTAAACGTATTTAACAGCTAAATCAATTTAAGGGCGGCTTGCACCAGAATCGCTAAACGCGTTTAACTCTTAAATAGTATTTAGCGAGTTGTCAAGTCATACAAATATGTCAGATTTAAATCGATTTAGCTGTTAAATACGTTTAGTGATTCTGATGCAACACGCCCTAAATCTGACGTATTTGTATGACTTGACAACTCGTTAAATACTATTTAAGAGTTAAACGCGTTTAGCGATTCTGGTGCAAGCCGCCCTAAATGTGACAATCGCAAACATATCGTAACGGTAGCGTATTCGAGATACACTGCGCGGTGACGCTACAACGCTTGGCAGTCGAGCCGGCGTTGACGCGCAATATGATTCGAATATGGTTTACGTAACGCGGCGACTGTCAGATTTGTTCGTGACTACCCCCTATTATTTTACCCGTTTTTCCGGCGGCATTCTGTCACGTTCTGAATGACACTTATCCATCAGCTGACGACACACAGACTTGAACACAGCTCGGAGCAACGTGCGTCCGAAGACAAGCGACGTATCGTAATGTGGTAACGAATCGCAGAATGCTGGCACGTGGCAGAATACAAGCCATCTGGTGTAGTTGATCTGGTACGCTGATATGTCTTCGGGGTTTGAAACTTGCTGAAAAATAATATAAATATTGCATCTAGTAATTGAAGAATGAATGAAAAACACTTTATTGTACATTACATTTTTTGTACATCAGAATAAAGTGGGATCAAATACACAGGTTTAGCTTCATGTACAATGGGCGGCCTTATCATTCAGTAGCGATCTCTTCCAGGAAAACAGCAGTGGTAGACTATAATCTCTATCAGTTTGCTTCTTTGTAACTTTTCACGATTACTTTAATAGTAGTGGTTACAAGTTACCAAGACTTTAAGTCATGGAGTATAGGAATTTTTAAGACTGACTATAGTTAAAAAGTTCTGCAAATTATCTTACCAGCTTTCTAACACTTGGAGTCTCGAAATTCCAATGGTTGAAACAATGCAGGAACATCTTGGCGAGGTCATACATGGTCTGCCATTCACGTTGCGGCAGCGAATTGAACTTGTACAGCACGAAGTTAGTTATCGCCTTGGCGATGGATGGTCGTTCGAATGGCGGCTGTCCGAGTGGTCCTTCGATGCGTGGGTGGGAACGAAGGAGAATGCATTTGCGGAGAATCTAAAGGATAAATAAGTTTTAGTAAGAATATACACCAAATTTTAAGGTCAGAATCTCAATAGTTATAATTCATAGATTCTATTCATAGTTGCTGTGCATCAGCTGACCAAGGAGTGTTGTGACAACAGTTTATCAATTCTGAATGCTTTGACATCAGTAGAATGTTTAAAATAGCAATTATGCTAAATCCCTTGAAAATTGAGAAACGACTGCAGCAATTTCTATCAAACATAGCTAAGAACCATTTCCGAAAGTTTAAGGCTCCTGTGTTGGAGCCTTAAACTTTCTTACAAAAAAACCGCATTTAAATTGGAGCATGAATTTCGGCGGTACGAGGTCATAGACACACTATACTACAGTCTCTACCTTAAAACAATCTTTTTTTCTAATTCAAGAGTTAGAAATGCGAATTTTCCGAGTAAGCAATTGATTACCTTGAACAAGTAATAGTAGACCCGCTTAGTATCATGATCATCCTCGCGATGCATGGACATGAAGATATTCTCCACATCCACCACAGCTCCGAGGAGTCGGTTGACTTCTGCAGTTGCTAACCCTTGCAGTTGGGTCACATGTTTCTCTGTAATCAAAATAATACACCCATTTTAATAATTTCAGCTCAGTTTAGAAAAAAATACAACAGAATAAATAATTAATAATTATATTATATTAATTAACATGGACAATGGACAATGATGTAAAGGGTATTATCATGACATAACAAACTTTCCTTGAGACAGAACCAAGAAAAAAACCTGTGAAGGAAGCAGAGGGCCTAGTACGAGTTTTAGTGTATAAAGTTGGTGCATTGCGCCTCCATATAAACCAGCGCACACTGGTGTGCTGGACGCCACATGTACACCAAAAGTCATACTAGGCCCTGCATATGGTGTAAGCATTAACACTGAGACTACTGACCGAGGATATGATTGCAGTTTCGACAGGGATCATTGAAGCTGGCTAGTGGCTGGATGTCAGCACGAGGGATGCCTTTAGTTGACTGTGGGACCGGAGTCTTCCATCCATTGCATGTGCACTCCGGTGTCTAAAAAACAGTTTTTTTAAAATCACTTTCTCATCATATGAGTTGACATGCAAGATAGAGGCTTTTGGCTAGTTTACGCCTCGCCATCATACATGGGTGAATCAACTTTTAAGGCACTCCTTTTTTGTCCCTATCATGGAAATAACGATAAAATCTGTATTTCAGTTTAAAATAAGATTGTTTAAATGTAAACTTAGATTCTCCGCTTTTATAGTTTATAGCAAAATTTTTGCTTTTCCTATGGTAACTCAGCGGAACTCCATACAAAAAACAGGTGTATTTTGACGAAGGTGAAGTAACAAAGTACGATGTTACTTAATAAAAACATATGAAGACACTGCATTTTCACACATTACTTGGCTTCAGAAAAGGTAAGGCTTACGTTTTAAGTAAAAATTAACAAAAGTTTGACTTAAATTGTGTATTTTACATGCACCTCAACTTTTTGTCCCAAACGTAGATTAAATCATCAGGTATACTGAGTTACCGATAAAAGTTCTGAGTAATATCAAGAAATGGCGTCTAACTTGGTATCATCAGAGGCTATTAGTATCTAATATTTCGTTGGTATGGTCTGACAAGGCCTACCTCGCTTTACCCGCCTCTGAGCTCGCAGTAAGCTCTCAACTGGTGCGCGTGCGTTTATTAGCGCTCTGCTGCGATGTTTATTAGGCACACTCATCAGGTTTTCTACAAAAACTCGTTTAAACTAGCTTAGATGTCATGCCACATAGCAAAACCTAAAGATAGAATAAATAGTGCAAATGTTAACACTATATTTGCTTAACATTTCGATAATTCATTTTTATTTTTAGCTATTCACAATGTTGTCAAAGGAGTGCCTTAAAAGTTGATTCGCCCACATACTGATTTGTATAACAACTGTGTCTCAATATTGTTTACCCAATAACCTGTGTTCTATTTTTGGCAACCAATATTCCTACCCTTTTAGTTAACAAACCTGGCAGGCAGAATAGATGGCCAGCTTGAGCAGTTTCTTGCTATGAGGCCAGTTGTAGACTTGCTGCTTTCTTTGTTGAATGCGCTGCAGGTTTGACTGTCGCGATGCCTGAACCTCGCTACCAGATGGGGTTGCTGCGTTGGTTGACGATCCATCATCGGCTAATGCACTGGATGCAACTGGCACAAATTTCCAATTGTTTATGCTCATAATCAGGAGCAATGCTAATGTCTGAATCTATAGTTAGACATAGATTTATTGTTGATTGAAAAGTGCTGAACCAACTCAAGAATTTGGTAATGTTTAGTGGTTGTATATCAATAACTTATAATTCTAAAATAGGTGCAAACCAAAACCAAACAAAGTAGTAGCCTAAAATACTTAAATACTGGTAGAAGGTTGACATTGACAATGACCAATGAGATAAAAACACCATGAAATAGTAAATCAGCTGTTTTGCTCTACGAAAAGCATAGGTAGTTGTAAGACTTGTAAGCGATAAACGTAAATGAAATGAACAATAATGAAACTAGGTTTGTTTGCATGTTATTTTGTTTAGTGTGTTTATTTACCATCATTTTGAGTTTGCGAATCAGTGTCGGAACTTGTCATCGCGATGCTAGCCAATTCGTCTCCTAGTTGGGAAGACATGATTCGGTCACGACAATCACGGGACATAACGAACTCTCGGATTTTCACTCACGATATACAATAATGCACCATTATTCTCTCTTGCTTTCCGAATCCGAACAATGGAAATAAAAAAATAGTGAATGATCTTCTTGATCGATATTATTTACAATTACAAGAAAATATTCGGACACCCACACACGCACGCGCTCTTTTTTTTATATTTTCGTTTTAGACATTTGACAGACTGTTAGACAAGATAACTGTCGCGCAATGCACGAGGTCACAGACACAAAAGTAAGTTTCTCTTTAGCAAAATTCAGTTTTATATGTTGGCAACTCTAAATCGACAATAGGTTGGTATTTTTTCTGGCCTGTTTTTATCTTTTGTAGGGTTGACCGCAAATCTGTGCGCACCACCGAGAAGAAGTTTTTAACCTTGACCCTGGGAGGAAAAGGTCTGGATATGAGTTGAGACGTTGTGGAGTCGAACGATTACCCTGTTCGAGTACAGAAGTACATGGTAGTACTGGCGTGGAGAAGTAAGGTAGCCCATAGCCACAGGGTAAGTGCTAGCGTATAACCTGCTACTTTTACGGAGAGGCTAGTGAGATTTTGGGAAGACAGTTCCGCGATAAAATCTGTTCTCCGCGATTATTAATCTGAAAGTCTACTTGCGTACCTTTGTACATGGACTAGTTCGGTCGATCGGGGAAGAACGTTGTATACGTTCGGGTACCGGGGCTTCTGACTTGGTTCAGAGCCCATCGAGCACAGCTCGAAGAAGGGCATTAGTACTTGGGAGTCCCGGGGTATAGCCGGCTGGGAAACCGATGACCTTCGAATATCTTAGTTGGTGCATCAGATCTCACGAGTACTAAGGGTCCGGGCTCAGCCGAAGGGATGTGCCTCTGATAGCGATCAGAGGCACGGAGTAGCCCACAGGGCTGTGGTCGACCTTTTGAGAGGAAGCGGACTGGTTGCTCGTGGGGAAGGTTGGCGGTAGCACTTGGCACAGCCAAGCTCAACCGGTTGTCCTTTGAAGGACTGGAACAGCCTAGTTCTGAGAGGGCTGGAATCCGGGCACTATCACTGGCGTAACTGCGTGTGATGGTGTAAGAGACCAGGGTCGACCACGTGGCCTTCTGCCAGCTTAGGGCAGTAAAATCATTTGCGAAGCAGTTCACATGACGATAAGTCGACCCATAATCTCATCCTCATGTTATCTTTGTCGTACGGGCTTGTCGCCGTTTTGTGATAGCCCTAGCATAGTATAAGGCGCGACAATAACCAAGTAAACCATAGAGTAAAAAATGTAACAGACTACAAATAATACCACCAGCTCGACCAGCAGAGATGTTATTTTTTTTCTATGATGTATGAAACTCGTTAACGTCACGTAGAATGGGTACGTTCCGTAATACTTGCATAGATTAGATAAAGGGTATAAAAAGACCACTAGGTACTCGTAAGTACTGTATTGAGCCTATTATTGTGGCTGTGGCACGAGGTACTTACGTACCTACATATTATGTATACATAATATTATTATGTAGGTAGGTAGGTAGGTACGTACTCTCATACCAACTTCAATTTGATTTCAACAATTTCGGTTCTTCAGTTCGCGCGGGAACGTAAGCCGAGTCGGTCGTTTTGGATGAACTCTCTAAAAAGCTTTCGTAAGATGAAAGTTTACAAAAATTAATTCTTGTTTTATTGGCTTTTGTACAACTTTTAGCAGAGTAGTTAACGCGTATAGACATGATTGTGTAAATTAACGCCTTAAAATCATGTGTAAACTTGTAAAACGGTAGTTTACGGTGAATTTAGTTCTGATAAAAACTTATATTAGGAAATAAAAATGGATACAGCTTTCCTCCGAGAAAATGAGACGTACGACGGGTTCTTCAACCGATGTAACAACGTCACCCACTTCGACTGCACGGAAGAAGAAATGCTTTGGTGGATGATGGGCTCAAGGCGGCTGCCTCTCAAAGAAATCGTACCTCTCAGTGTGGTGCTAATACTCATCTTTGTGACAGGAGTTTTCGGGAATGTGTGTGTGTGCGTGTTGATAGTGCGACACCCTGGGTTGCACACAGCGACAAATTACTACCTGTTTAGTCTGGCTGTTAGTGATCTACTGTTGCTACTCTTTGGTAAGTTAAAAAAAACTAGAGCGAGGGTCACGTGATGATGGTTCTCTATAATGTACAGAATGATTTATTAAAGTAGGGGAAAGTTTCAAATGCCTTCATTATGAATCTTGTATATTATCATCTAGTACTCAAAGGTAGGTACACCTACTAATGTACTAACTCGCTCAAACAGGGCTAAATATTCTGCCGAATAAACAAAAAAATATTTGAATTTAGAACTTAGCAGAGCTACGAAATGAGCTACGCGCTACGCCGCGGCTAAGCGCGTAGGCGTTCGCTACGAAGTGTAGAGCTAGCTACGAATGATAAACAAGGTTTATGTGCTTTTACCTAATTTTTTCAAGCTCAAAGTTTCGGTTTATAACGTTCATATTATGCTAATGTTTAGAGCCTAAAATTAATGAGACAAAATCATGGGACCACAAAAAAACACTAACCTATCAAAACTAAGGTTTAATAAAGCAAGGAGGACGCTAGGTCGAAATTTTGAAAACAGTAATAACTCTCCGACGTGTCGTCGGCGGTCTGAAAACCTCATTGAGTATCTTGTACTTATTTACTTATTTCTTACTGTATTTACTTACTTATTTCTATTCTGAGTACTTATTTCTATTCTGTGGTGGAACACAACAACTTTATTCAAGTACGAGTAACATGTAATGTAAGAAACTTTTACATGAAGACGTTACACGTTTTACCTACGCGTAGGTACTATTATACTGGTCTGATTTGGCTGAAACTTTGAATATATATAGTTCGTAACCTGGATATGCTTTTGAAAACATATGCTTTTTATCCTGAAAAATTCACAAGACGAACGGGATGCGGACAAAGTCGCGGGCGGAAGCTATTCATATACCTACGCATACACTCAAGACAAAGAGTTGAATTAATTTAGGACTTCTTCTTCTTCTTTTCTTAATTCTGGCTGTTCGGTGGCTAGGGCTGCCACGAATTTGCCAATGTCAGTGTTTAATGGCGTTTACTAGTTTACTAATCTTTTAGCAAAAGGCGGAGATCTGAGTAGGTGATGAAAATGACCGGTGAAGAAGGGAGTCTCCAATTTCTTGGCTTTTGCGACTAGCTGTTAATTTAGGACATCTGTCATTCATTATCCGAGATTGAACGCAAGGGGCATGCATTATGTAAATTAGTTTGATAATCTGACGTTGTTCCTCGACAAAATCGGGGCTATTTACTTACATAGAAATTACATAGAAGCCTATCTGCAGGGGTATTCCAATCTCAGTTGAACTGCAAAGTTTTAAATCATGGTCAGTTCATACTAACTCATAGTTATTCTGTGACTAAATAGTGACATTATGATGTCATTTGATTGATTCTCGCGCATATTTTGCTGTCACGTGTCTAAAAAGAATGATCACGTGGTACAAAATTGTACCACGTGACTTGAAGAAATTACACTGGGCAGTGAAATATAACTTGACAGCAAAAGATTGGAATACGGGGGCAGGGTCCCCAGTGAAAATGTTTATGTAGTGGTACCCTTTACCGATGCAAATTGAATCTGTAAGTGATGGGTACCCTTATTAATGTCAAAGACACCTGACCGTGGTTTCTTGTTGTTTCAGGGCTACCTAATGACTTATCGGTTTATTGGCACCAGTACCCATATAGTTTGGGTATCGTGTTTTGCAAATTGAGGGCGCTCATATCCGAAGCGTAAGTACAGACTTTTATATTTTTAAACCTACCTACTATTTAGGTGGATAAATAGGTTCAGTGGCAGATTCAGGATTTAGGTTTGTAGAGCGAGAGAGGGAGGGGGCGTGGGGGGGGGGGGAGTCTTACCCAGTTACTCACAGTTTACATAAATAAAATTCGAAAAAAGTATTTTTTAATTTAGATATAAAATAACTCGATACTCAATAGTCAATACATTTATTGCTTTTACATGGTATTATAGTTGTTACATTGTTGCGATTTATTTTTAACTATCAAGGTAGGTTTGTAGTAGTCATAAATGGGTGCGTTCTCAGCATTTCTGAGATGTCATAAAATAAAGGATCTTTTGGACCGTATTACGACGACATAAACGTCAACCGGAAACATTTTTGAAAATTGAATCGTCAAAAGACTTCCTAGTGCTATCACATCAAATGAAATAGGTCTCACAAGAGTACCTATACCTACCTACCTACCTACTTATATTTCCCTGGCACGGTAGGTATATATTACTACAAAATATACAAATATATTTGAAAGCTTTTCATCTGTGGCCGCCGAGCTGGCTGCTGCTACTTGGCCATCGCGACTTTGCAGTCTAAATAATTTGAAGGCTAATTGATCTGTCTACGTACATCTTCAAAACTACGTGATCAAAGTTATAAGGATAGTAACTTTATATCCATACACTTTACTTACTTTACTTACTACTTTACTTTTTTTTTACTTTACTTTATATCTTAAGATTTGTGTGTGGCAAACATAGATGTTTGTTCTATGTCTGGGTGTTATTATGTATTATAAGTATGTATTTACAAAAAAAAGTATACAAGTATTCTATCAGCATCTGGTTCCCATATTACAAGCTTTGCTTAGTTTGGGACTAGAGGGCGTCGTCGTGTGAAATGTCCATGAATATTTATTTATTTATTTATACATCAAAGACTGATATCTTCCAGGCTAATCGATGAACATAAAGCGATTTATCCTTATACAAAATTAATGATCCATTGTATTAGGAACTTTCGACCTAAAAACTCTCGAAAAAACATAGCCTGTCTAAAAAACAGTTGTCTAATAAAACAGAGATGGGCCGCTCTCGAAATCAATGATGTGAATGAGTAGTTTTCGCAGCCATGATGGTCTCCTGATGTTAAGTGGTAACTAGGTACTTATAACAATATATTTCCTCACAGAGCACGTCACCTGAGGACGTGCCCCGCGGCGTGATGCATTGAACTGCGCTCATCACTCTAAGTCTAAGACAAAGTGTTAAGTCCGTTAAGTCCCATGTGCCTGTAATTCTTCAAGTTCATGCTTATACTTACTTTTAGCGATGAGTGTCTTATATTGTCTTATTTTATTCCCCAGGGCCACATACGTCTCAGTTCTGACGATAGCCGCATTCTCACTAGAGCGGTACCTAGCAATATGCCATCCTCTACACCTCTACGCCATGGCAGGCCTGACCAGAGCTTCCAGGATCATAATGGTGCTGTGGGTGATATCGATCTTCTGCGCGACACCGTATGCTGTGTATTCTGACATCAGCTACAGAGAATATCCTCCGAGTAAGTACCTATGCCCTCAGAATGTTCAACCTTGGTAATCTAAGCCGAAGATAAAACAAACGTCATTGTAGGAAACATAGTACTTAGCACATTTGAGCTAAGTCGCAAAAGTTTACCAATCTGCCCCCGTATGCCAATCTTTTGCTGTCAAGTTAAATTTCACTGCCCAGTGTAATTTCTTCAGGTCACGTCATTCTTTTTAGACACTTGACAGCAAAATATGCGCGAAAACACATCAAATGACGTCATAATGTCACTATTTAGTCACAGAATAACTATGAGTTAGTATGAACTGACCATGATTTAAAACTTTGCAGTTCAACTTTGATTGGCATACCCCTGCTGAACCCCCATGTGAATGAAAGGCTAAACGCGCACTTGAGGCGAAAGAAGCAACCACTAGGGCTGGCCGCTTCTTTCGCCGCAAGTGCGCGTTTAGCCTTATATATACCTTATACGTGCCGGACGAATGGCCTTCCGTACACGCTCCGTATCTTTTATATTTAGATGCATATGCATGGATGCATTTAGAGAGGTCTCTAAATGCATCCTGCAAATAAAAGATAATGATTATGCAGTATGAAAAGACGACTAGATATTGATGCGATAAAATTCCCTCAAAGTCTGCAAAATATGGACAAAACGCTTTCCGGTGCACGTTTTTCTAATATTAGGTCTGACTAACGTAGACCTTAATATTTACTCGAACAATTAGTTTTACCTAGGTATTCTGTCTAAGCTCGTAACAATCTCCCCGAGATATGGTCCCTCATTACGTCCGCTATCGTCTGAAGAGCGAGGTGACGACGTACCGGAATCTACAGAGATGTGAGGAGCGGGAGATGAGAGGGTCTCAAAGATAATATGAACAATATTGTGCGAAAAGACGGATGATATAAAATGCCAAATTCCACATGAGTAAACAAATGAAATAGACATAATCCTTTTGTTTTTATTTGGACTGAAATTAGCACGCGTGAAGTATTCGCGAAATGTTATAAATTCTCAATTAGAATTCATAAATATTTTCCAAGTTTTATTCGATTGTTTTACGATCGTTATTTGTGTTTCTGCGTTATTCTATACTTACATATTTGATAAGTACATAATGCATGCTATGACATCTTCTAATTTGAAGGAACATGATAATTTTAAGCCATTTGTGCCCATTAAATCCTATCCTATCCTACTAATATTTTAAATGCGAAAGTTTAGATGTTTAGATGTTTGGATATTTAGATGTTTGAATGTTTGTGTTTCGATCACGTCTAAACCACTGAACCAACTTGGATGAAACTTGGCATATATATAATTCGTAACCTGTATTGACACATAGGCTACTTTTTATCCCGAATAATTAACAGGATCTACAGGATCAAATGAACGAAAAGGATTAGCAGCGCCAACTGGCAAGAGGATTTCATTGTCATGTCATGTCACGTCAGTTTGACAGGACGTAGTACTACCTCTTTGGTCTAACGACTAGCGTTTGACATTCCAGTACGAGTTCGGTGTAATGAGGTGTAACTGCTAGTAATAACTAAATAATCAAAGTTCATTTATTGGGCCAACTTAGTCCATAACAATTGCCATGACATTTCTGTTATATACCTTTGTTAGAAATTACAGTTTCGGACCTCCGGCTCTGAGCCTCCCTTGTTCTAAAACCAATTTTGTTTTCATAAATCGATTAAGTTTCAATATACACAAAATACTCCAATACCGTCGATAAAGCTCTGTTTATTTATTAAAGTTCTTAATCTGAGTCTTGACCTGGGATTAGGGCGATAATGGAAATGAACGGTCTGAAATCCTATAGATAAGTCCTATTTAAGTATTTATATATGAACAGCTTTCAAACAAATCAATCAAAACTTTGGAATACCCTTTGCTGAATATTTAATTAAATGTTTTGGTTAATTAATCAACCAATTTCAAGTTATTATTTGATTAATAGAGTAGGGTACCTATTATGTAATTAATTACATTGATGTCAGGTTCATACAAATAGAAGTTTGTTAACAATGAATGGACATATTACATTTTATACTTACATTACATTTACTAACTTATTTTTTTTTTTATTTTATACTAGTAGTTACCCGCGACTTCGTACGCGTCTATAGTTTCCGTGTATATCCATTATATTATCTGCGCGTGTACCAAGCGGATACTTTGAGAAATTTGACATTACACCTCATTACAACGAACTCGTACCTACTGGAATGTCAAACGCTAGTTGTTAGACCAAAGAGGTAGTACTACGCCCTGTCAAACTGACGTGACATGACATGACAATGAAATCCTCTTGCCAATTGGCGCTGCTAATCCTTTTCGTTCATTTTATCCTGTAGATCCTGTTAATTATTCGAGATAAAAAGTAGCCTATGTGTCAATCCAGGTTACGAACTATATACCTATATGCCAAGTTTCATCCAAGTTGGTTCAGTAGTTTAGACGCATTGAAACACAAACATCCAAACATCTAAACTTTCGCATTTATAATACACTCGAGAGCAATGATTCCGGGTCACTTAAAGAATGTTAAAAATCTCGGAAACTAAAAATGATAGGTTAATGCAATAAATTGTATTTAATAGACAATGTAATACTCCTTAAATGAAAGTAAAAAAATATGAGTCACCATACATTTTATTAACACAAAATTACATAAAGAAAAAAACTGCTGATCTCTCCTTAAAACAAAAATAGGAAACATGAAATTTTTGAACTTTATTACGATTTGACTTGAATTTTAATACTTCGTATTGCCTCCTCGTGCTTCCATTACTGCGTTTACGCGGTTTGGCATGCTGTACACCAAGTTCCTTATACGATTTTGGGGAATATTCTCCCATTCCTCTGTGAGAGCAATTTTGAGCTCACGAAGCGTGATTGGGGGAGGGTTTCGTTGTTTTACGCATCTGCCTAGCTCGTCCCAAGCATGCTCGATCGGGTTGATATCCGGGCTGCGCGCTGGCCACTCCATACGAGTAATGTTCATCTCTTGAAGGTAGTCATTCACAATCCTACCTGTATGAGGTCGGGCATTGTCATGCATAAATATAGCATCCTCACCTAAATTGACCATAAATGGACCAACATGATCATTGAGGATTTCTTCCACATATCTTACGCTAGTTAAAGAGCCGTTTTCTATGATCACCAGCTCTGTGCGACTTTCAGAAGAAATTCCGGCCCACACAAGTACAGACCCACCACCGTAGGCTACTTTTTCTTCGATGCATGCTTGCTTGAATCTTTCCCCTGGTCTTCGATACACTCTGTGTCTTCCATCGTGCTTGTAGAGCATAAATTTTGATTCGTCGGAGAACATAACTTTTGACCAATCTTCAATACTCCTATTTACGTGGCTCTGGGCATATCTTAGTCTTGAAATACGATGCCCACGCTCCAGTTTAGGGCCGTTTGCAGGTCTAAGGGGTTTTAAGTTAGATTCAGCAAGCCGACGTCTTACTGTCCATGCACTTGGGTTACTTCCTCCGAGGCGTCGAAACTGATTTGTGAGTTCAGTTCCTGTGAGAAAGCGATTTCGAAGCATGGTGTTCACCAAGTATCGGTCTTCTCGTGCTGTGGTACACCTGGTTCTGCCCGTTCCTGGTCTGCGTAGGTTAGAACCAGTTTCTTCGTAACGTCGGAGAACTCTTTGTACTGTTGACAGCGACACACCGACAGTCCTGGCTGTATCGCGCTGACTCCGGCCGGTTTCCAGCATTGTAAGTATTCTGGTGCATTCTTCAGGCGTAAGCGACATAATTTCAGCTTGAATAATGAATATAGAGCACTATCAACATGGTTTATATACCCACATAAATGACAGATTACAAACAAAAGCAAAACCAAATGCTGTAATTTCGTAGTTCCATCTTCGAAAGTGGCCCTTTTTCAAATTTGATTTTTTTAAGATATAACTTTACAATAACTAAGAAGTTTTAATACCTTCATTTAAGGAGTATTACATTGTCTATTAAATACAATTTATTGCATTAACCTATCATTTTTAGTTTCCGAGATTTTTAACATTCTTTAAGTGACCCGGAATCATTGCTCTCGCGTGTATTAGTAGGATTTTTTTTTGCTTGGCGCACGAAATAGGTACGGGGTGGTAGTACCTTCTCGGACGAGTTCTTTTACAAAGAGGCCTACTATTATACTACTAATATATATAGCTTAGGTAAACATTTAAGCTTGCGGTATTTCCACTTAAACTGGCAGTGCTGTGTCATAGTGCAGACTAATTACACTGTGGCAACTGTGGTTAATGTTCAACTATCAAGCTATTCGTGACTTGATAGTGGCGCGTACACCTCGGCTGTCCCAAACCAAAACCTAGTATATTTTTTTTGTAGACGTTTTTTTACGACCTCGTTCTTTGAATGACATTCATGAAACGATGATGCAAAAAAAACGTCTACCTAAAAAAATGGCTCATACTAGGTTTTGGTTTGGGACAGCCGACCTATTTGTGGTAAAGTTTTGCTCCCGGTAGAAATATCAAATAAATAAATGACTTTTTATTGCAGACACATGTAGGTCCATAGGGCAGGTACACAAAATAAAAACAATACAAAGTAAAAACTAAAATAAAATAACACTAAAATAAAACCAAGAGATTCAGGTGGCAATTTCCACCCATCGTCTGTACGTTGCAGTCAGCATCGGTCAGAAATCCCCACTGTTGGTGATTTTAATCTTTTTTCCAGAAATCCCCACCAAGTATATTAGTCACAAGTCACAACCGATCTTTGTTCCTCTAACTAAAGTATACCTATCTGCGCAGAACCCATTTTGGGTCGAGGTAAGCTATTTTTTCCTCACAACAGTACCTACCGCAATCGTTTGTTTCACCTAACTTCAGAGGGATAAAGATCCTTTATATTGTAATTTGATCGCTATTAAGAGTATGCCATAACATTTTCTTTTTCTAAGCTAATGAAGAAATTAATACTCGCACATTAACTTGTCTTGTAGACTGTACCTGGTATGTACCACACAATAACATTATGTGCATTAACACGTGCCAAATCTAAGGATTATCTCAGCTAAGAGCTTTCAAGAGTTTCGCCATTTTATGATACTCATAAACCATCTCAAAATACTTTCGTAATATTGTTAGCTCAGGGACTTTGAAATGTGTACGACTTTAACTCATCCGGATTGTTGGTATCCAGTTTACAGTTATCGACTGCTTGTATGACACGTTTTGTATAAAAGAAGTAGCAGACAAAGAAGACGGAACAACCGGGAAAAAAAGGACAGAAAAATTTAAAATATAGGAACGCTTACGCATAATTCGTAAACACTTGATTAGTAGTTTTCTATTTTCTAGCGTTTGCAGTAAGTATGTCAACTTGGCTATGGGATAATTTCACATATTTTTTACTGAAACATTTAATTCTTTCTCTGTTTTTTCCGTGATGCGCCACAGCAACGATCGGCAGCTGTACTAATTTTCATTCTCTTTGTACGTTACTTGAGATGATAAGTTTACAAACAAGAAGGAAGCCATTTTGATATTTTATTTGTCGTGTTGTTTCCTGTTTCCGTTCTAAGTACATACATTTAATATGAGTCGGTATGATTTGTATAAGGCAACGTACGCACTTGACAGCAAAAAAAATTCACTGTTGTGTACAAAATGCAACATCTATTATTATTATTTTTTTCTGTAGATTCCGGTAACATGTCAAAGGAGTCTGCATTCTGCGCGCTGATGGCTCCCTCCCCGCTGTTGGAGCTAAGCAGCGTTTTCTTCTTCTTCGTGCCTGCTGTTCTCATACTCTGCCTCTACGTGAGGATGGGACTTCATATAAGGTACTTTACCAGTCTATGTACTTAATTATAATTACAAGCCATTATTACCCACAGGTACAGTCTACAACCTCTGTTCGTCTATCCTCTTAAGAGTTTTTGATACCAACTTACTTTATTTGATGTCTAGCATCTAAGTCAAAGCACTAGGATAAAATGACTAAAACCATGACTTGACATTATCAGTATTTGTATATAGTTATTGTTTTGAGCAAAAGCTGTTTATTTAAG
The DNA here is from genome assembly GCA_947859175.1 of Gandaritis pyraliata. Taxonomy (NCBI): domain Eukaryota; kingdom Metazoa; phylum Arthropoda; class Insecta; order Lepidoptera; family Geometridae; genus Gandaritis; species Gandaritis pyraliata. The sequence continues at coordinate 3,474,211 of OX401869.1, read as the reverse complement.
GTTCGAGGAAAAATCGTAGAAAATTAAAAACCATGACTTGTTTAAGGCACGGTTTAAGCAATAACAGTAAAAAAACCATACTTACCACCTGGTGGTGTAGTTGTTATTATACAGGACTAGCTTCTGTCCGCGACTTCGTCCACATGCCGTTTTAACCTGTTGATTTTCCGGGATAAAAAGTAGCCTATGTGTTAATCCAGGCTACGAACAATACCTATGTATTCTAAGTTTCATCCAAAGCGAACCAGTAGTTACAGCGTGATTGAAATATGTACAAACATTCAAACATCCCAAACAAACTCTCGCATATATAATATTAGTGGGATGTCAAAATACTTTGAAAATTGTAGGAAGCCTTCAGGTATTTCCTGATACTCCAATATCGTGGTTTTCGACCTCAATTCAGAATAAATGGGTTTATGAAGATTCCAGACACTAGAGCGATTACAGTCATCAGTCAAACTGGTCAAACGCAGGAAATGGCTCGGATATTGGATCAAACTAAGCTTCCTTTCGCCCGTGTAAAGGATGGACGAGGATAAGCCTTACCTATTCACCTTTAGTCGTGCCATAAATTAACTCACAGATCGTGATGTAACTCATAATTTATAAATTTAAAAAACTATAAAAACCGACTTCAATTCGACTACCAGCTTCATCATCAGATGTCATGTCATCTGAATTCCTTGTGCGTACAATAAAGTATTATTTATCTAGAACTAGTTGATTTCATGGTTAGAATTACTCCATCTGTATCCAGATTTTTTTATCTAAATATCACTTGGTAACAAAAATAAGTTGACAAGATGACTCACACAAAACAAAGATTTTTATAACATTCCAAAAGATAAAAAATAAATCATAAAACAAAGTTCGCACTGTAAACAAGCACACTAGAAATGTCGTTAAATAAAAATAAACTTTACCCCACCCAACGGAAGTGTAATCAACTCTGCCACGAAATAAATAAATAATAAATAAATATTCATGGACATTTCACACGATGCCTATAGTCCCAAACTAAGCAAAGCTTGTAATATAAGAATTAGATGCTGATAGAATACATACTTTTTTAAATAAAACAGTAATTTACGCGAACTTTGTCCAACACTATACATATAACGTGATGGTGCGTAAATACTGTACAAAAATTGAACAACATTTATAAAAAATATTACTCTCTAGCTCCTCGACGTGAATAGCTATAAAATACGCTCTCCAAATTGGTAAATTGAGCGAACAAAACGTTATCCGAGGGCCAGAACTTAGTTAATACAGTCTATAAGTAGGTAGTGGCAAAGATTTAGGGCACAGACCCTTTTAAAAGCATAAGACCGTGTATATCAATTTAAGTTTTCCTGAAGTTTAGTAGATGGGTGACCGCTTGTGCTTTTCGGTGGTCGTGATGTCACCGTACAGAAAGTTATTTGTAGCTACTTAAAAAAAATACCTAGCTACTTACAGGTTTTAAATTAATAAAGTTGCCCAGCCCCCGTATGCCAATCTTTTGCTGTCAAGTTATATTTCACTGCCCAATGTAATTTCTTCAGGTCACGTGGTACAATTTTGTACCACGCGATCATTCTTTTTAGACACTTGACAGCAAAATATGCGCGAAAACACATCAAATGACGTCATAATGTTACTATTTAGTCACAGAATAACTGAGTTAGTATGAACTGACCATGATTTAAAACTTTGCAGTTCAAATTTGCAGTTCAACTGAGATTGGCATACCAATGCAGAAACTTTTTGTCTCTGTGGATTTCTATCGGCTTTCTATTCGCTTTACATGCGCGCACTTTGATACAAACCCGTGAATAACAAATTAGTTGCAGTAACAAAAGTTGCTCATGCGCGGGCTCTCATATAAACAGTTGTGACGTGAATTTCATTTTAAATACCTATACTGACAATTTATTTAACTAAAATCAATGTAATAAAAAAGCAATGTGTAAAGAGTTACGTAAAATGACGTGTCTACAAAAGCCTGCAAGCCGCCAATGAGGCCACTTAACACCAGGTGAGCCATAGCTTGTTCTATCCATCATTTCGTTGTATAAAAAAGGCACGATATAAAAAAGCAGTGAATAATCAATCAGTGTCAATGTAGCTAAAACTCACCTAAAATGATTTCAAGGCGTATCGTAATAGGCTCCCGTTCGTGATATTATGATGGTCGCAATAAAGCGCAAATACGGCCAAGCAGGGGTATTCCAATCTCAGTTGAACTGCAAAGTTTTAAATCATGGTCAGTTCATACTAACTCATAGTTATTCTGTGACTAAATAGTGACATTATGATGTCATTTAATTTGTTTTCTCGCATATTTTGCTGTCAAGTGTCTAAAAAGAATGATCACGTGGTACAAAATTGTACCACGTGACCTGAAGAAATTACACTGGGCAGTGAAATATAACTTGACAGCAAAAGATTGGAATACGGGGGAAGGTCAGGACCAAACTAAAACTTGTTTTTCAAACAAACTTTGAGGAGACTTGGGGATAATAAAGCACAAACTTTAGTCTGTGAATTAAAAGAATAAAAACTCCTAAAAATAGTATGACTTAACGTTTGGTTTAGTTAGATAATAAATTTGCCATTGTAATACCTAGTAGGTTTTTTTTTTTTTTTATTTAGGGACAGTTTGGACAAAAGAGTCCAATCTGTCACCCTGTTAATAACAGGGCGACAGATTAAATTTTTGAAACTTTTAAAGGTCGCATCTGTCACCCTGAAACAAAAAGAGCGACAGGTTGGACATTTTTGTCCAATCTGTCGCATAGGGTGACTTGTGACAGAAGGGAATAATCCAGTGACACTTTATGACTCCTTGGGCACAAAGTCAAAGTATATTTAAATAAGAATAACATGTGTAGAGATGTCATTAACCAGCACTTAACAAAAAATGTAAGAAATATTTATCCAGTTTGCTAAGTTTATTTTGACCGTTATGAGCGGATGGTAGCAATAATGATTTCAAAAATCACCGTTTTTTAACGGTAACTGCGTCGCAAGGGGTTAGTCTCAAAATCCCCTTTGAGTTTTTCCCTTTAAGGGGATTTTGAGACTTTCAGTCTCAAAATCCCCTTGATTTAGAAAAATTTGAAATCAAGGGGATCTTGAGACAATGAGTCTCAAAATCCCCTTTGGCAAATTTACACCGTAATAGCATGGAGTTCCGGAACCTATAAGATTGTACCTACCTAAACTAGCATTCATAAAAATGAAGATTTGGCTTGATTTGGAGGAAATTTTAATAAAAGTACTAGGGTAGTAGAATAAAGTAAGAGGTGGTTCTAATTATTAAAACTAACATTGTGCAATCTATCTTTTCATTATTATTAGTGGCTACTAATAAAGCTATTTATTAAATGTAATAAATAATAAACCAAGAAAGCAAAATACTATCCAAAAGGATGGGCTCATTCTGTTGGATAGTATTTTGCTTTCTTGGTTTTGTACTTATTAGCAACTAGCAGTTGCCCGCGACTTCGTACGCGAGTACCGTTTCCGTGTACATCATATTATCTGTGCGTGTATCGAGCTGATACATTGAGAAACTTGACATTACACCGAACCCGTACTCGAATGTCAAACGCTAGTCGTTAGACCAAAGAGGTAGTACTACGCCCTGTCAAACTGATGTGACATGACATGACAATGAAATCCTCTTGCCAATTGGCGCTGCTAATCTCGATTTTTTCATTTTATCTAGTAGATTCTGTTAATTATTCGGGATAAAAAGTAGCCTATGTGTCAATCCAGGTTACGAACTACATATATGCCAAGTTTCATCCAAGTTAGTTCAGTAGGTTTGACGTGATTGAAACACAAACATCCAAACATCTAAAAAGTTAAACTTTCGCATTTATAAAAAATCTAAACTTTCGCATTTATAATATTAGTAGGATTAGTCTACCTCTTGACTGGTTCTGCTCTCCTAGTACTTTTCACAAAACCATCTCAATTGATCCGAGAAGAGTTTTATCTTATATTTGTGTTTTGACTATATTAGTTTTTATTTCTTAACTGGTTGTGGTCTTGATGTGAAAGTGAATTTTGGTACAAATAAATGTGCTATAAAGATAAAAAATATATATTTAGGGTCCAAATATCACGAAACGTGTGTGTGATTGTACTATTTCTAAACATCTGGGACCAATTTGTTTTTCACTCTATATAATAAGCTATTCAGCGCGGCAATGTAGCCAAAGTCTTGGGCACGGTTCCGATTGGTACTAGTTTGGATCAGTTGAGCTATCTATAAATCGTTTGAAATTGTTTCATGTGTATTTTGTAAATATTATAAATATTGTAAATACTGTATTAGTCGTAATTATAAGCTGACTTTATGTTAGATATAGTAAAATCTCGCACACGTTCCGTAACATTTGGACCCTAAATAGATATTTATCTTGTTTTCAGTTACATTTTCAGCTATAAATAATGCTTACCTGTATTAGTATTGTGAAGTTGCATCAGTTAAATATTTAATACGAAATGAATCTCCTTTCCGGAGTCAGAATAAAAATCTCATATAAAAAACCTCATTTTGAATGTGACCCGAATAGCACATTTTAGTGGTACTAAAATGTATTGTCACATTAAGACCACAACTAACCCACCAGTCAAGAAATAAATAATTCAGTTGATTTTGTGAAAGTACCAGGAGAGCAGAACTAGTCCAGAGGTAAACCAAAAGTTAGGTAGGTGCTTAAGTATAAGAAAGCGAAATACTATCCAACAGGAAGGACTACTAATAATAATGAAAAGATAGATTGCAAAAGCTGAGTTTTAATTAGAACCACATCTTACTTTATTCTACTACCCTAGTACTTTTATTAAAATTTCCTCCAAATCAATACAAAACTTAATTTTTATGAATGCTAGTTAAGTAGGTACATTTTGTTCCGGAACTCCATGCTAACTAGGTTGATAATTTATAAAACAAGTAGTACCTATGCTGGAGGGTGAGGTTAAGGTTCCATTTTTATGTAGGTACTGCTACAAAAAATATTTTGATCATTGAAATGGATAGTTCAGTAGCAGTGGACTAGGTATTTAATTCAAAAAGTAGGTAGGTAAAGTAAAGTTAAGATACGACTATTTCGGTGTAATTTTACCCAAAGGGGATTTTGAGACTTTTAGTCTCAAGATCCCCTTGATTCAAAAATTTTGAAATAAAGGGGATTTTGAGACTAAAAGTCTCAAAATCAGCGTGTTGAACGTGAGTATTCTCAAAACCAGTCACAAATGAGACAGACTTTTCAATCAATGTTTTCAACCAAGTTTATTGAATAACTACGAAAATCTTTTGATTGATATTTATTCATAAATAAAACTATGACAAATACAATATTTACAAAATACATATGAAGCAGTTGAGCAGTTGAACAAACCGTTGCAAACGATTTATAGATAGCTCAACTGATCCAAATCAGTACCAATCGGAAGCGTGCCCAAGACACTGGGCTGCATTGCCGCGCTGAATAGCAATGCTGATGCGTTGGCTCCACAGTTGGCCCGATACTCACCAGCCCTTGGGTCACGCGCCGCTTCGACTAGATTCATATTGGATACTTATACATTACTTACCATATTATGAAAATAAAGTAGAGCTAGAATAGTTTAATAAACGCTTAAAATGAAGAGACGTTTACGAACATAAGCGTGCGCTGCATTTTAAAACCCTTTTGTCTAGTAGGTAAATCTCTCGTTAAGTTAGTAAAATCCCTCGCAAATGTCTCACAGCTTCAATTCGACACCACACTGAGCTTCGCTATTTTGCAATGAGGATCTAAAATATTTTAGAAACCAATCCGTTTTGTTGACATTTTGCGAATGGTCGCGCGGGGCTTCAGAAGTAATCCTTGGGATTGACTTGCTTTATTTTAAATTGCTTTTTAACCCCCGACGCAAAAACGACGGGGTGTTATAAGTTTGACGTGTCTTTTTTTTTTGTTTGAAAGATGAATTAGTCGGGAGTGTTCTTAGCTATGTTTGATGGAAATCGGTGCAAGATTCGGGGTTTTTTTAATTTTTAATTTAATTACTTGTTAATTCAAGGCTATCACAACATTTTATGTTTTCCTAAAGGGTATTTATTCATCATTATTTGGGAGATTTCAATTTCAATGTTTTGGTAATTCTCTGTGCCAAATAATCAAACTCACAAATCGTGATAAGCACAGATTATGTGTTTTCTATATTCTAAGGTGATAAGTCAATAAGATTGTTTTTTCACAGGTCCTCAAAAGTCACGGAGAAGACAAAGATGGGTTTGCTGAACGGTCACATTCACGGCGAGACGCGTCAGGCCAAATCTAGAAAGGCAATCATTCGGATGCTGGGTAAGCAATATTTACATACGACACCGCTAACCGCTGCGGTGCGCGGTGCCCTGTCGGATAGGTAGGTACTTATTATTAAATTTAACTCTGACACATACACATCATATAATGTACCTCTCAAATTACCAAATAGTCTATATATTCTGAGGTATTCTACATCTCTAGGAGTTAGAATTTGATAGCATATGAACCCCAATTGTCTATCGGGTTGGAACCGCCTAACCCCAGTCCGGCCTCCTCCCGATGTAGATTACCAATTATTATGTATGCGCTAAATCAATTTAGAATCTAACAAATGACAATCAAATGTCGGTTTACTGGTCGCTGATTCGTTTGTTTGCCGTTGTACCATTAGACAGTACCATTGATGGTACTGCGGCAAATAATATTTGCTACAGTACCATCAATGGTATTCGCTGAATTCATTTTGATATCATTTTCATTGTAATTTGTCGGATGACGGTATCAAAAGACGAGGGTAGTGTTCCACGGTGACATTTCACTTTAAACTTTCCTCCACAATTTTCTTCCTATCATACAAGTTCGAAAATTGAGTTTGTCAGCCTGTGATGCTTCTTCAAACTTCGAAACTATACGAAATCATTATAACTCTTGTCAAGTCCTCGACGTTTACTCATTCTAGTGGTTTAAACAGTCAATAAAGTTCTTGGACGATAAATTGGCATAGGCAATCGTCTTATTATAACGCAATTACGCGATCATCGCAAGATCTCGCGAATATATCGATCTATTATCACCTAGTATAGTAAAAAATAAATGAAATAGCTTGGCCTATTGTTTTCAGACACGATAACCTATAAACCTTTCACTTTTATTGTAATTTCAGACAATACATTACTGAATTTTTGTTGCCATACCCACCTTTATGACTCGTTTTAAACGTTCAAAAACTTTGATTTACTGAAACTCATTTAACTTTAAAGCAGCAGATTCAGATTTTTTTTTGGTGGAAATAAATTTCAAAGTTGTAATTAAAAAGTTACTTATAGCCCATTTATGTAAAATACCTAAGCCCCTTTCGGCGTACTAACTACGCATTCTGAAATTAATAACCTAATATTTCAACCATGGTCGTCCATCACTACTATCATCATTCCCCTGTCCTTATCCCACGCTAGGCGGGGTCGGCACAACATGTCTTCTTCCACTCGCTCCGGACGACCAATAAGGGAGAACGCAAACCAAAGACAAAAAGTCTTGTCGAACAGTTAGTGATGTGAAACTTCATAATTTCGTGACAAACCATGTCAGTATAACTTTTTTCGTCACAATATGCTTCGTCTTATTTGCTGTTTTCGTTACTTGCTTATTTAATGAGAATCATGCTAAGTACTTAATAATATTATTAAGTACTATTACGTAACAAAGAGTTCTAGGTCCTAACTAGTTCCTATCCTACCTAAATAGTGGCAGGGATAAGTGAAAACACGGTAGAACCCAGTAAAATGTAATATTTTATTAAAAAGTAAACCTAACCTGTCACATACAAAATCCTTCTAATACCTGTAATGTAGTTATTCTTACTGTACGCACATAAAAATAAGTAGTAAATAGTAGGTAGGCTACGCACAGCAAGTTAAAAATAAAATAGGTATTAACTACAATTACAAACCCACTACAAACACATAAATGATAACAGGAGGTAGTACATAAATTTGCCGACTAACTATTTAGAGCTAGGTAAGTACTCAGGGGTATAGGTACTTAAGTAGATAGGTCCTAACCAAGGTGAACATGTATGAACTCACTTAGATAATTTAAAACATAGGTAAAGCATAGTAAAAGTAAAATTTAAAGGTAAAATAAATTAAAGGGTGTAAAGCATAAAAAAACTAATGTAAAGCATAATTCTTAGAATATTAAATTAATTCCTAATCTTCGAAACATTGACAGTAGATACGGGCGCCAAGCCAAGATATGGCTGATAGAACAAACTACTGAAATTCTCCAGCAGTCACCAAAGAGCGTAGAAAAAAATATAGGAGGTACCGACTTAGAGATTCCCAGCAGAGAAAGGGATGCGGTGCTGGTGGGAAGCTGTCCGAAGCGGCGGCTCAGCTGGGGTCAGCCGATAGCAGCTGCGACGACTCGACAAAGGGTGCGGTGTCCAACCAGGAAGGCAGCGCTGACCACGTGGCGGACCACCTGATGCGGAGCGTGGCACCGTTCCCGACCCAATACCAGGGTGAGGAAGGAAGCGAAGCGAGGCCAAGCCAAACCAAGCGAGACCAGGCGAGACCACGTGGGTCCAAGTGGGTCCAAGCGGGTCCCAGCGGGTACAAGCGGCTCCTAGAATTTAAAACAATATTAGCATTCTAGAACAAATAAAGCGAGAAATGCTATACCTAGGGCGTAGGCTATAACACTCTCTTACCTATCCAACAAATTCAAATAACAATAAAATATTATAATAAATAATATACCAAAAACTGTTTGCTAGGGTAGGTAGGTATTCAAGGATGAAACCCCCGTTCTCCCGAAAGCAAGAAAATTAGAAAATAAATATAGGTAGCTAGCGATATGATATCGTGCCACATCAGAACCTGTAAAATAAATGAAGTAGGTACGCGAATAAAAAATATCAGAGCATTACTAACCTTTTCAGAAGCCAGTAGATTGTATGACACCAATTTGGTGTGGAGTGACAATAAATGGAAACTATGCGTGGCTCCGTCCCAGCCTACTGCAGCAGGACGTCCATGGACAGGGTCTCCGTGAACCAGAAGGGAGCTATGGGCCGAGCTCTGAAGACGTCGAAGGCTGGGAGGCAAGAGGACGCTCCGAGGGCCCCGACACCCTTATATAGTCTCTGTGAAAGTGGGCGGATCGTATGACATTCGACGACCTTACAAAACAAACCGGGCTTCCAGAATGTTCGAATTCGTAGCCAATCTGTGCGCACGACACTCAACTCTGAAATTAACGTTATAGCGCCATCTATGAAAGAATGGGCGAACTAAACAACCAACTACTATACTAAACAGAAAATTACAAAACACTAGAGAGATTCCCTTGCGTGCAAATGGTTCGCCAACGAGACGACCGATGGCGCCACTAGTCTGAAAATAGAACATTAGACTTACTTAAAAAAAAAACCGTAACAATATCCCCCTTCTCGGAAGATTTTTTGCGCTGGCAAGAGAAAAAAATCCGTGCTGGCCCTCCAGCACTATCAACATCGAAAAATTAACAAAACAAACTAACAAAAACATCCAAACTTCCAATCAACTTACTGAGTTAAAAAAAATAGTAAGAACCAAAACTAACTCGAAACTAAAACCTAAACTAAATGAAGTTTTACCCTGTAAGGTAAGGACAAATTATCGCAAGTAAGGCGGAAGCATTCTACTAAATGTTAAATAAATTTACACAAAATAAAATAAAAATAAATTGTTGAGTATATATGAATATATAATGTGTGTGTGTGTGTGTATGTAAGTGTGTAAATGTGGAGTAAGTGCCGTCATAATACTAACTAAGAGAACTTGTTGTCATAATAACGAAGGCTCGAAGTTGTTATAACTTGAACTAGTATCCTTACTACATAGTTCGTAATGTGTTATCTGTGGAGTAAGTAGGTGTAATGTGTTACTGTAGGATTTTTAAAATAAATAAAATTTTATGTAAATAAAAATGAATGAATGTCTCCCGAACTACTATTAATAATACCTATAGATGACTAGGGTTTTCTATACAACCAACTCACTGACTTCAAACAGAAAGAGGCAAAAACAAAAGCAAGACTATGGTGTGATTAAACAAATGAAATTAATAAACTATGTGTTAAAATTTCGAAGTTTTTAATTTGGATCTTATCTAAGGTACGGAGTCTCCCAAACCGCTCCGAACGAATGCATAGGCCTTTGGTACACATTGCAATCCGTGTGGGGAATAAGGCTTGTTTTTTAACCCCAAAGATAGATTCCTAAACTAACAGACAACGATGAAGGAAGAGGAAAAAATTTGAGTTGGCAGAGACAAAGGTACAGAGTTTTCCAACCGCTCTGAACGAATGCATAGGCCTTTGGTACACATTGCAATCCGTGTGAGAAAAAGGCTTTTTTTTAACCCAATGTATACCAAACACAAACTCAAGAAAACAAAAGAAACACATTTCCAGGTGTATGCTAGAAAGTGGTGAAATAAACTACATAAACTACAAAAAGACAAAAAAAAGGTAGTTAACCGCCCTAGGCTCCGATGAGGTAACTGTCCAGGCTAGAGAACCCTATTTTATATATAAACTAAAAAAAACACACAACCACAATCTCACAATTAAAATTCCAAACTAAAGATAAACTTTCCATATATAATCCAACACCCCGGTCTGTTGTTATCCCATCGTAATATACCTGCTGACCAGGGGAATATCCCTGACAAAAAAACACAAAAATTAGCAAAAAAAAAAAAAAAAGTTACTTCTAGCAAGAATCGAACCCACGAACATCGAAAACACTTAGTGTAAAAAATATCGACCATACCCTACTTAGTATGTGCAGAGTACAGTACGACCAACTGATCATCACTACGCAATGAACTTTAACCTTCGACGACAACATAATATAATAACCTCTCCGACGACAACTATAACTTCTACCACGACTACTAAACTTCTACCACGACATAATAAATTCTACCAATACTACAACTTCAAAAAAAAAATTACCAAAACACTACTTCAAAACTACTTCGACAAGAATAAGCTCCTTCTACAAACAAAAATTATATAAACAATGACACAACCTTGCTTATTTAAATATTACAAGATTGGGGTTTTAGATCTTTGATATGCCAAGCTCCTAGATTCTTCTTCGTGAAAAAATCAGCAAGCTCATAGACCAACGAAGATATTTTACGCAGAACTACACACTTATCATACTTTGGAGCTAATTTAGACATGAAAAACTTAGACGCATCACTCTGAGGGTAAGTACGTTTCCACACAATATCACCTACATTAAATTCGAGATAACGACGACTGGAATCATAGTGCTTAGCACTTCTAGCATGAGCCTTCTCGATAGCTTGTTTGACACTCTGGAATGTGTCCTGCAAAACTCCTAACTTATCAGAATAATCAACCCTGGAGGCACAAACTAAATCCAACGTAGAATTAGTAGATAGACCGTAGTAAGATCCACAGACTACAGCTTCTCTTCCATGAACTAGGTAGTAAGGAGTGAAACGAGTGGTTTCATTAGTAGAAATATTCATAGAAAACTGTATTCTAGGAACGACTAGATCCCAAGATCGATGATCTTGTCCAACTAAAATAGATAGTGCTGTAACAATAGTACGGTTATACCTTTCTACGGTATTTACCTGAGGAGTATAACGAGGAGTAAGACGTAACCGAGGTATTTTATAGCGCTGAATGTCACTACCAATGAACTGCAATTCATTTTCTGCAATCACTGTGCGTGGCATCCCGTGAACCACAAATACCTCCTCTGCTAATTTCTTACAAAAAAAACGACCCAGGGCCCTTCTCAACGGAAATATTAAACAATACTCGCAGAGACAGCAAACCAATACTAACAGAAAAAAACAGTTTGGACTATCCTCCATGGTGAGACTAAACAACCAAAAAAACAACCTAAAAATTTTCCACGAAAGCACACAAAAACAAAAAAATAATGGGAAAATACAACAAAAAAATGACCCAAAAAATTTCAAAAAATGAACAGCACCTGTTTACGTAAAAAAATAATGGCAATGGAAAATTTTAGAATCAGTAATCTATTGTCAATGATTTCTGTGCTAAAAAAAAAAAAGTACCCTCAGTTAAAAAAAATGAATGCTCAGACATACACCGTTTAACAAAGAATGAATACTCTGCCTGATGCCTAATAATTACCTAAACTACGACAACACAAAACTTAAAATTAACTTAAACTAACACGCACAGTTTCCAGATAAGATAAAATAATACAGTAAGAACACAGTAAATACACAACAGTAAATACACAGCAGTAAAAAAATAAAAGTTTCTAGAAAAATCCAAGAATTATGCTTTTGAAAAAAAATGTAAAAATATTAGTTCACACACATTCTTCTGTTACAGCAGAAAGACATAACAGTTACCTATGATTAAAGCCCCACGTTGGGCGCCACTATTACGTAACAAAGAGTTCTAGGTCCTAACTAGTTCCTATCCTACCTAAATAGTGGCAGGGATAAGTGAAAACACGGTAGAACCCAGTAAAATGTAATATTTTATTAAAAAGTAAACCTAACCTGTCACATACAAAATCCTTCTAATACCTGTAATGTAGTTATTCTTACTGTACGCACATAAAAATAAGTAGTAAATAGTAGGTAGGCTACGCACAGCAAGTTAAAAATAAAATAGGTATTAACTACAATTACAAACCCACTACAAACACATAAATGATAACAGGAGGTAGTACATAAATTTGCCGACTAACTATTTAGAGCTAGGTAAGTACTCAGGGGTATAGGTACTTAAGTAGATAGGTCCTAACCAAGGTGAACATGTATGAACTCACTTAGATAATTTAAAACATAGGTAAAGCATAGTAAAAGTAAAATTTAAAGGTAAAATAAATTAAAGGGTGTAAAGCATAAAAAAACTAATGTAAAGCATAATTCTTAGAATATTAAATTAATTCCTAATCTTCGAAACATTGACAGTAGATACGGGCGCCAAGCCAAGATATGGCTGATAGAACAAACTACTGAAATTCTCCAGCAGTCACCAAAGAGCGTAGAAAAAAATATAGGAGGTACCGACTTAGAGATTCCCAGCAGAGAAAGGGATGCGGTGCTGGTGGGAAGCTGTCCGAAGCGGCGGCTCAGCTGGGGTCAGCCGATAGCAGCTGCGACGACTCGACAAAGGGTGCGGTGTCCAACCAGGAAGGCAGCGCTGACCACGTGGCGGACCACCTGATGCGGAGCGTGGCACCGTTCCCGACCCAATACCAGGGTGAGGAAGGAAGCGAAGCGAGGCCAAGCCAAACCAAGCGAGACCAGGCGAGACCACGTGGGTCCAAGTGGGTCCAAGCGGGTCCCAGCGGGTACAAGCGGCTCCTAGAATTTAAAACAATATTAGCATTCTAGAACAAATAAAGCGAGAAATGCTATACCTAGGGCGTAGGCTATAACACTCTCTTACCTATCCAACAAATTCAAATAACAATAAAATATTATAATAAATAATATACCAAAAACTGTTTGCTAGGGTAGGTAGGTATTCAAGGATGAAACCCCCGTTCTCCCGAAAGCAAGAAAATTAGAAAATAAATATAGGTAGCTAGCGATATGATATCGTGCCACATCAGAACCTGTAAAATAAATGAAGTAGGTACGCGAATAAAAAATATCAGAGCATTACTAACCTTTTCAGAAGCCAGTAGATTGTATGACACCAATTTGGTGTGGAGTGACAATAAATGGAAACTATGCGTGGCTCCGTCCCAGCCTACTGCAGCAGGACGTCCATGGACAGGGTCTCCGTGAACCAGAAGGGAGCTATGGGCCGAGCTCTGAAGACGTCGAAGGCTGGGAGGCAAGAGGACGCTCCGAGGGCCCCGACACCCTTATATAGTCTCTGTGAAAGTGGGCGGATCGTATGACATTCGACGACCTTACAAAACAAACCGGGCTTCCAGAATGTTCGAATTCGTAGCCAATCTGTGCGCACGACACTCAACTCTGAAATTAACGTTATAGCGCCATCTATGAAAGAATGGGCGAACTAAACAACCAACTACTATACTAAACAGAAAATTACAAAACACTAGAGAGATTCCCTTGCGTGCAAATGGTTCGCCAACGAGACGACCGATGGCGCCACTAGTCTGAAAATAGAACATTAGACTTACTTAAAAAAAAAAACCGTAACAGTACACTACATAATTACACTATATTCTTATTTATTAAAAAAGCACAGTTCATTCTCTAGGTATGTGCGTATAAAGCAATGTTTAATAGGTAGGTACTAAACAATGCTATAATAGATAGGTAAACATAATTTTATGCATGCGTCGTGTCAATTGATGTGAATTTCGTTACAACGAAAACAGCATATGACGAGGAAGCATTCATCTTATGCTGTTTTCGTTGTAACGAAACTCACATCAATTGACACGACAGTCTTTTCTTACGTTTTTTTATTAATAGGTTCGCAAACCAGCCGTTAAAACAATTTAATTAATTAATTAAATTGGCCGAGCGGCCTTCAAAAGCAAACATGCATGCATAAAATTATGTTTACCTATCTATTATAGCATTGTTTAGTACCTACCTATTAAACATTGCTTTATACGCATATACCTAGAGAATGAACTGTGCTTTTTTAATAAATAAGAATATAAAGTAATTATGTAGTGTACTTAATAATATTATTAAGTACTTAGGATGATTCTCATTAAATAAGCAAGTAACGAAAACAGCAAATAAAAAGAAGCATATCGTAACTAAAAAAGTTTTACTGAGAAGTTTCACATCACTAACTGTTCGACAAGACGTTTTGTCTTTGGTTTGCGTTCTCCCTAAAACCTTTAATTTATTTCTTATTTTTTTTATCTTTAAATAAAACCAGCCAGTATTTACAGTTTTTAGGAAAGCTCGCGCACGAACGACTAAGTTGCCCAGAAACTTTTGTCTCCTTCGATTTCTGTCGGCTGTTGCGTCGCACTTCTATACAAACCCAGACTTATGTGAGTGAGAGACAAATTAATTGCGGAGACAGAATTTTTCATGTGCGGCTTCTCTAAAATAATTCAAACCACGTATTGGATCCACTGCTAATATTTGACATTGTGACAGAGACAACTCGCTAGAATCAATATCGATAGAATACATTTATTATTTGTTTCCCTTGGGCTGCTACCATTTGAAGTATTTGTAAATAATATTGGCGTAGACTTTCTTTACTTTTATTAGATAGATACTTTCTTTTAAAATACCCACATACTCATTGGATCTATGCCCAGTGGGGATGTCAAAAAAGTTAACAAAAAGACAGCTAAAAATGATACTATGGTCGGTTTGCACAACATTTTTAGCGAGTTCTCAAGTCACAAGATTTAAATATAATTAGCTATTAAACACGTTTAGCGATTGTTGTGTAAATTGTTGTTCAGTCAGCTTCGCAACAGTTTTATATTTATGTATATGTCCCCTTAGTTTTACCTAGGACTCCACGCAGACAGAAAATGGCACTGGAATTCAGTTTCAGTTTGCTAAACTACTGTAAATTGTGTTATTGGTTGAACGGTTCGAGGTTAAACTATATACACTTTTTAGAAGCTTCAGTGTTGCGTGGCTGTTAACAACTATTTAAATAAATAAATAAATATTCATGGACATTTCACACAACGCTCTCTAGTCCCAAACTAAGCAAAGCTTGTAATATAGGTACTAGATTGCTGATAAAACTTATATACACAAAATGTAGAGCTAGCATTTGAACAGTCAAGATCATAAGCAAATGATACTATAACATACTATTTGCTTTTAACTTCTAGTACTGTGGCAGCAAATGACAGAAGATTTTCTTTTTCTAAATTGACGTCTAGTCTAGTTTTCACGTCACGCGTAGTTCGACGTCGCAGTCTCTAGAGAGTACTTCTGAAGTACGGCATGTTATGTAGTCCGACCCTTGGATGCTTTGTACAAGTAGGGTAGTTATACCATCCTATACTTAGATTTAACTGACTTTCCTTGATCGAGAGTGCTTCTACCTTTTAACCTAGTTTTTTAAATGACGGAAATTTCCTTTTGCCTGCTTCAAATTGAGAGTCTCTTCCTGAGCATCTCAATTCAACGAGTTTTTTTTTGCCCACAATTATTTACTCATTTACAAATGAGGGCAAGATTAGTTTTAGTGGGACTGTCTATTTGTAGATGAGTAAGTAAGTAGTTTTCTTTCTTTGGGCCCAATTTTATAAAAGTTAAAATTAGCTTGACAGAAAAATAGTTTATTTTCATATTATGAATTAGACGTATACTATCATAATTTTTCATAGCACTACCACAGATATTGTAAACATAATACTTACTTACTTATGGCATAAACGTTTTATAGTTTTCATTGTCATAATTTGGCATTTTTTTAGAGAGGCAAACCTAGTCGAATCATGTTTTCCATATTTTATAATTAGGTACTTAGGTACCCACCTAGTTTTATTCGAAACTTGGCCGACATTCCTTGTTTATCAACAGACCGTTCATCTGATTTGCAAGATTGCTGGCATGCATGCCAAATTACAAACAAACGCATTCTCATCCAGTCTCAGCCTCATCAATCATAGCCAAGTATTACACACATTGCACACTACTAGCTAATCCAGGAGGTGGCTAGGGAGCTCAACACTCACGAAAGTATCGGATCTCCCCAAGGGTGTACAATTGTGTACAAGGGTGTGCATTTGTCAAGACAGAGTTAACTAGGTCATGCACATCCCAAACAGAAATCTTGGCTCTGTTGCATCACACTTAGGGGAGGGGGGGGCATAACGGGGACGCTAAGGGAAATAAAGAATAAAACAATAAAGATAAAATATTTTTTTATCAAAACTAATGACAACTCTTTGGTTACTCATTAATTAATCATTTGGCACCGAATTTGGTGAAGTAAGATATCAAATAATATTTTTAATTTTAATTTGACAAAACTTTCATGAAAACTCCATCGTGCCCCGGGGTAGGGGCAGTATGGGGTACCCAGTGCGGGGCAGTACGGGGTACACTATTTTATTTGTTTTTCTCGATTTCTTCTAAATCTGCGTCACCAACTCCTGCACAGGCGGTATGGGCCCACTGTCCACATAGCTGGCAGGCCACCCAACACTCCGAAGACTTCAAATAAGTGTGGTTTGAGTCAACACAGTAGATGCATAAGACATCCTCCTTAATATTTTCTCCATCTGTCTGAGTCTTCTGTTTTTTGAGTTTGTTTTCAACCGGGGATTATTCGGATTTGTACACTTCTTCGTCCGTTTAAGTTGTTCGCGTTCTTCTAGTTCGTTTTTGTAGGGAGTTGAAGTGAGAACAACCGTTTTTCCGTGCAATTGAGCTGCTTTTCTAAAACCTTCAATTGCGTGTTTCATGCTTTCTACAGACCAACTGCCTCTCCATGTCTTCTTTTTATAAGTACGTACCATTTTTAAAAACCTAAAACAAAATAAATAATTTATCAAATGAACAGGGCATTCAGGGGCATAATGGGGACGGGGCACAACGGGGTACCCCATTATGCCCCATAGCCATGTCCCCATTATGCCCCCATGTCTAACAGAATTTTAAATATCAAACCAAAAAATTGAATTACCGGTCAGAGTGATTTTGCTCAAAACATATCAATAGTTGATGTTGGTAGTAATACACATTAAAAAAACTGTAGTAGTAATCTTAACACTTACCTTTTTAGACGCGTTTTGGTAACCACTCAAAATTAGATGAAATGTTGCCAGAAAAAAGAATTGGTCGTCAAAAATAAACGCGTGCACTGTGGTCGCCGATCACTACCGCACTAAAATTTGTTGCGAAATACCCTCTTATTGCCGAAAACAAAACACGGCTAGTGTGCGTAGTTACTTGTAGGTGTGGGTGGCCCCGTCGTGCCTCGCGTCCCCGTTATGCCCCCCCCTCCCCTATTTTTGTGTGTAAAATACATCTCAACTAAGATCGACACAAAAATCGCTAAACTGTAAGCTGACAGAGAAAAAATTTAATAAGTTTTCCGTCATCATCTTCTCTGTAAGTAAAAATAAGTAGGTAAATTTTAGCTATTTGCATTTTTGGAATTTCGTAGCACATTTTTATTAATAGTCAAGAAAAATAAACCA
The DNA here is from genome assembly GCA_947859175.1 of Gandaritis pyraliata. Taxonomy (NCBI): domain Eukaryota; kingdom Metazoa; phylum Arthropoda; class Insecta; order Lepidoptera; family Geometridae; genus Gandaritis; species Gandaritis pyraliata. The sequence continues at coordinate 3,456,024 of OX401869.1, read as the reverse complement.
TGAAAACTTACCTTTATATAACAAAATTAAAATAAGTACAACAGAAATTCATTAAAAATAGCTACATTATTTTTAGATTGAGAATTCTAATTAATGTAAATGGCATGGCTGATAATTTACTAAAATAACACTAATTACGTTAATATAATGACAATTATTATTACTTAGGTGTATTCTGTGCTCCTAATTTGTAAAGTATTGCTAAACCCTGCCAAAATGATGTATTTAGGACATAAATCCTTGTTTTTTAGAACTTTCATAACTTTTCGTAGAAATCTGTGAGCTCGTACGACGTTTTCTAATGCAAGAACTTACGAATTGATTCGTTCCTATTTAGACATAAGTTTTAAGATTCGATTTTCAATCAGAATCATATTCTTAGATCATTCAAAAAAACTCACTGCTCTCTTTTACAGTCAAATATTCGCACCTCAGACTAAGTAACAGCTCTGAAACTGGATGCCGATCATCTATTTCATAATTTCCCTAGAGTCCCTGTTACTAACTAGGTAAATATTTGTATTGATACATCTCAGAGGTTGCGAAAGCAATCTTAGGGCACCGATAACATTTTGTAGCCTACGATATCTGCTGCAAAATTGGATAGTAACAATATTCTAGGACTATTGCGAGTTGTATGGGGACGTTTTCTAACAAAATAAACGTTTATTCTGTGATTGTTTGCGACTGGGTATTGGATTCCTAATTCCTAGGGTTGATGTTGCTAGCTGATATTATCAGAAACACAGTTTCATGTAGATTTAGGCCTTGTTTCAAAGCTTTGAATAGAATAGCAATAAGTTGATGCATGAAGTGTTATGTACTTTGCGCGATTTTCTCTAGCACAATAGAACACTGAGATTTACACCAGAGTCCATAGAGACGTATTCACCGGACAGGGCTGGTTTATTGAACCAAACGAAAAGAAAAGATGACCCTCTATAAAATACACACCCATATCACACCTTACCTAATTACCTTACCTACCTAATGAAAGAAATTTCCTCGGTGTGATTATTTTTTTTAACACCCGACGCAAAAACGACGGGGTGTTATAAGTTGAACGTGTCTATATGTGTGTGTCTGGCTGAGGCATCGTAGCTCCCGAACGAATAAACGGAGTTTAATTTGTTTTTTTTTTTGTTTGAAAGGTGAATTTTAGTCGGGAGTGTCCTAAGCTATATTTGATGAAAATCTGTCCAAGATGGCCGCCACCACAAAATGGCGAATTAAATTTTTTTTCACAACTCCTTCAATATAGGTCTCAAAAGTTTCTTAAAATTTTAATTTAATTACATACTTGTTTCCAACAGTGGCAGTCGTGATTGCCTTCTTCGTATGCTGGGTGCCGTTCCACATCCAACGGCTGTTCTTCATCTACGGCTACCAACTGGCTGACTTCCATGCCATCAACGAGCATCTGTTCAATGTGGCTGGTGCGCTGTACTACGTGTCTGCGACCGTCAACCCGATACTCTACAATGTTATGAGCGAAAGGTGAGGAACTAGTCTTACCGCGAAGCTCGAAGAGTTACTACCACTAGCGGATGGCGTGGATTCCACTACACTTAGCGGTTAGGCCGTGGCTCGGTTGGAAGCTTGGAAGTGGTTGTGTGTGTGTATGTAAATGCTATTAAAATATTTAACTCATTCAAATTATTGGTATTTTAATTCTCTATTTTTTTTTGTGTAACTAAGAAAAACAGGAAATTAAAGCTGTCTGTATGCTGCCTCCGGCACCCATACCCTTCCAACCGGAACACAGCAATTCGAGCATCACTGCTTGGCGGCAGATATAGATATGGTGGTACTACTTCCCGGGCAAGCTCTTTCACAAAGAGCCCTACTGCTAAGAACTGCTTAGGGAATTTTGTTCAGAAAGCTTTCAGACAAACGTTCTAAATAACTGGATAATATACCTAACCCAACTTTTTAGGGTAATTAGGTGTGTAATATAGGTGCCAGGTTTCGAAGGCCTCATAATACTGTACTACTTAGTGCTTTATAGTTGTCTTCTTTTTAAAGTTGGATAATTTCATTTATATGTTACTGTAAAAGCCCTAACTACGGTAAATCCTGTTTACCAACTCATACTGGTAAAAGTATATAATAATTTTTACTCTACTGTTCAGTACACGATATTTATAATGTTTACAAAATACACATGAAACAGTTGAGCTATTTACAAACCGTTGCGAACAATTTATAGATAGCTCAACTGATACTTAATAAAATACCATTTATTTCTTTTAGATACCGAAAAGCCTTTCAAGAGACTTTCCTCTGCCACAAAGCGGTAAAGCGCCGCGACTCTCGAACCTGCGAACAAACTATTTGCCGTGACGTCACACCCAGCAGTATCTCCAACAGGCAACGGGAGTCGAGGCAATCCTTCGTCAAAATCGACTATGTTAAGGATCCAGCCCCTTTGCATATTGACCACGAGGGCAGCGAGTTCAAAACGTTCTCTATCACTTGAAAAACTATCGTAATTTTAAAAAAAAGTTAGCAACCTCTGTCAATGAAAATTTCCTTACATCTTCAGCATCGTTGCTGGTCAGACCTTGGAGTATGAACTTCTGTTTATCAAATCTAACTAACTTTGAGATGAACTGAATGTTTCAAAATCCGATTATGCCGAAAAAAGGTGTTGATAGAATTTTCTGGATCGGTAGCCACAACTTAGCACTTTAGGGGTAATCTAAATGAACTAAAATATAATTGGTGTTATATTCAACTTCTTCCATCATAAAGTAAGGTAAGGTAAGGAGTACCCATCCACATAATATACACAAAGACACCTCACAGCACACATACGAACGTGTTTTTTTCCTGTGATACCCATACTCTCAAGAGAATGGCGTGGATCAGGAAACCCACATACACACCAGTACATGCACACACACACACACACACACACACATACACACACATTGGGTTTTCCTGAGATCTCCAGACTCTTAAGAGACTGGCACTATCAGGAGTACCCACATATGCACACCACACACACACACTCGGAAACACACCCTCACTTAAATAAAACCCATTTCATACAGACACACTCATCTTTCACAGACACTCATCCATAACTTACACCCTTCGCACAACTTACACCCTTCGCACTTTTTTACACTTGGTGGACATGCACCTTGTTGAGCACGGTTGGGGGAAAAAAAACATTACAAAAATACATTGCAGCCGACGAACACCTGTCGAAGTGTCGACCATAATTTAGGGGTACACTGAAAATCAGCGCTACACGGACATAATGTCCGTGCAGCATTCATGCTGAGTGTACCCCCTTTGCCTTAGAGAATTAATCTATGTATCTAATTTTAATATATGTAGCTCGTAAGCTCTAAAGCAATAAATGTTTTTTCTTTCTTTCTTTCTTTCAAAGTTGTATAAAAAATACTTACATTGTGGCCAACATCACAACATATGTAAGTATTTAAGTAAAATAAGTAAACTATGTTAAAGTATTCATCTTATATTGCAATATTATTTCTGTACCTTTTAAACAGTAGACCGTGGCAGCCATTTTGTAATTTTTATGAAATTCCAACATAATCATATAATGAATGATATATTTTCTTAAATTTACTAAAGAGCAACTTATGTAAAGTTTTAGTTACATTTGATTATACTTACTTCTGCGAAATGTGTTCGTGTACAAATCTCTTTTATCAGTAAAAGGTTTATTGAATGTGTCGAGTCGACACATAATAGATAAAATAGATTCGATACAAAACTTCGAGGCGAGGGGTGCGAAGGGATACTTTAGGTAGGTAGATTACTTGTGTAGAATGTGTACAAGTCGAATTGTAGTCCCCCAACACTATACAATTAGCCGATTTTCGTCATAATGCGGTGTTGAAGCGTATGGTTAGGTATGATATAACGCGATTTTGTAATCTGAAGATTAATTCTCCTGTAAAATATCTATCTCTACTAAAATCAAGTTTTATTACGAGAACTACCTGTCTAAAGTACAATTAAAATTTTTTATAATTCAAAGTCTAAAATCTTATAATTAATAAAATCACAAGGATCATTTAGAATCGATTTAGGTATATAACTAGGCGATTAGTGCAGACTTTTGAATGTAATTTGAACGAATCTTTCACATTTCATTTATAATCGAATGAGGCCGTGCCCCAGCTTGGTTTGAAATACTGAAATTCAATTAGCTACAATATAATTTACATTGTTCTTGACTTCCAAGGAACCCTATGTGTTAGTTCTATTTACTTATGTCGTTTATAAGGATTCTGAGGCAGCTGTGTGAGCTAAAATGCTCTGATATGTTTCGTACCTCCATGCTAAAATGGCTGTCTATTCTGTTGTCATCTTTTTCCTTATCATGCAAGTGAATATGATAAAAATTTATCTCTTCTAATACTACGTGAGTAGTGTGAGTACCTATTAGGTAAGTTTTAACAGTATTTTTAATTGTTCCCATTGTTTTGTGTATGTTGTAGATATATTGTAACATTTAAATCTCGGTTATAAGTGTACATACATTAACAATTAATTAATTAATGTGTGTGTGTTAATACATTTTAGTCGGATATTTAATAATTAATTAATTTCTATAATTAATCGATCTTTATTATAAGGACAAATAGTTGAATTAATTTGAATTATTTTACCACTACTTTTTGAACTATTTTTTATTTACTTAACTGTTTTTTTTTGTAAATGTGATTTTAAAGATTTTTTATATAACTATGTATTCACAAATCCCTAAGTCGGTTGTCCTTGGTGCCGATTCTGTTGTTACATTTTCTGAATTATTAATGTTAACAAGTTAATTGTTTGTATGCTTGGTGAATGTATCTTATCATTTTATAGAATTAAACTACTTTATAAATCTGTCTTTTTTTTTTCATTAATTTGCCATTAAACCGGCAACAATAATGTAATTGAACCATTTGAATCTATTTACTAAAGTACGTTCTTTGCTGTATCATTCCATGGATATGGCTTCCTTGTTAAAACCCTTTTAAGTATACAGTTTTGTACAGAAATATAGTTTTTTTTAATAATCTCAGAACATCATATTATGTTCAGGATTCATTCTGAAGCTTTCTCAGAAGACAAGACACCGTTCATATTATTTTATAAGTCTGTCAGTAAGACCTCTACGGCTACGAGCCTCTACGGCGTAGCACAGAACAAGTTGTAGCTACGGCGTAGCAAGTACTCCCTATAACACTTACAAGGTAAGCAAGAAGTATAAGTGGGTTCACTCTTAAGAAAACAGATCTACATTTTTTACAAAAAGTATTTTTTACCGGAAGTATATTTGTGTTTATATTATATGATTTTTTTAAAGTAAAAATGCGTTTTGTTAGCTGTGCATTCAAGGATTTATGTCCATTCATTTTTGTCTGTCATGACCTCTACGAAAGCGGCTAAATGAAAAATAACTCAGAATATTTGTCTCGACAGTGATGTAGGAAATTGCGTTTAATTCACAGACGAAATATCCTCAGATTCTCTGAGACAAAGTCGTAAAAATAAATAAAGAAACTTTCACTTTCTATGTATTCTTGCGACAGTGAAGGACAACTGAATAAAGAAGACATAAAAAAAAAAACAAGTAAGGCTTTTTCGTCGGTAAGCATTTGATTTTGTTACACTGATTTTTTTCTACTTGCTTTATAAATTGAAGTACTACCACCGCTGTACCTACCTATTTTCTGCCACCAAACAGCTTAGTGATACTCGCATTACTGTGTTCAGGTTTAAAGGGTATGGGTGCCGGTGCTATTACAGCTTTGCATCTCAGTGATGGACGTAATGCTTCACAGACCCTCAATGTCAAAGTCCTCAATGGACTTGCTCTAGGCAGTGGTAACCACTTAGCATTAGGTGGGCCATCAGCTTGTTCCATTACTTTATTAAAATCGAACTCGACCCAAAAATATCTAAGCACTTCAGATGGACAAAGATTCGTTGTGATTTTAATATCTAGTTTTGGCATGTTTAAGATGACAATACCGTAGACAGAACTTCCCTTCCTGAAATTTCCTAAAATCTCATTTAACTTTATAACAACACTGTTCCAGTTTTGCTAACAAGCACGAAATACAAGTTAATAATAAAATAAGCCTACTTTCAAATGCGGATTACCATACGAAGTTAAATTTATTTTCAGTCTGATAAATGAGCGTAACGAATACAGTAGATTTGCACTGTACTTTATTATACCACGCTATATTTTCACATGACATGTCTTTTTCAACATTTACCGGGCCATTGAGGATCTTAAGATTTATCAAGTGAATGATGGTAAAAGTCCGAAATGAACGATGATCATAGAACTATTCGGACTTTTACCAGTACGAGTTGGTTAATCTTAGGATTAACCGCAATTCAGGCTTTTATTTATTTATTTATCGGACTCCCGTTTCCGCATTTAGACCGAAAAGTTGGTCCATTATGCGTAGGGGGTGTTCTGACTCGGAGTGTAGCTAGCATATACTTACATATACCTACTTATACAAGAAACACGTACCTAGGGTTCTTGGTTAGTAATCTAAAGTCAAACTGAAAAGTCCATTAGGCACTGGCTTGTTCCATCATTATTAAGTAGTCTCATAGGTTTCCAAGAAGAACGGTTTGGAACCTTCACCCGCCCACTTTCTGTGATCTTTACAATGTCGTCGGTCCATCGAGTGGGGGTTGTAGGCCGTCCTACGCTTCGCCTACCGGGGTGGTGTTTTTGGATCCGGGCACTACAGCGTCCAGCTCATAAGGGTATGGGTCAAAAGTGGCCCCTGATGCCGTTTAAATCATCTAGATTATAGTAGGTACTTGGTGTTAGTTTCTAGTTTTCTTTTTTTTTCTTTTCTGCTTTATGTCTTTACTAGCAGTTACCCGCGACTTCGTACGCGTCTACAGTTTCCGTGTACATTATATTATCTGTGCATGTACCGAGCGGATACTTCTTTAAAAAACTTGACATTACACCTCATTACACCGAACTCGTACCTACTGGAATGTCAAACGCTAGTTGTTAGACCAAAGAGGTAGTACTACGCCCTGTCAAACTGACGTGACATGACATGACAATGAAATCCTCTTGCCAATTGGCGCTGCTAATCCTTTTCGTTCATTTTATCCTGTAGATCCTATTAATTATTCGGGATAAAAAGTAGCCTATATGTCAATCCAGGTTACGAACTAAATATATGCCAAGTTTCATCCAAGTTGGTTCAGTGGTTTTGACGTGATTGAAACACAAACATCCAAACATCCAAACATCTAAACATCCAAACATCCAAACATCTAAACTTTCGCATTTATAATATTAGTAGGATACTGTTGTCTGTAATATTGTTGCGAATGCTGTGCATGCCTGTAATTGGCACACATTCTATAGTATAATTATGGTTTTAAGTGTTATTTTCGAAAGTGTATTATGTGTGCTGTTGGTGATGCCTATTAAATATATAAATAAATAGATTAGATGCAAAAGCCTTTATCGTTCATATGTATTAACCTCTGTAAAACCATGTAAAACTTACCACAGAACACCTAATACTAGTAGGTTAATGGCAAAATTTCCAATTGATTTCAATATTTATTGCCATATTTTAACTGTTGGCAACCGGGTAAATAAACACTTGATATTCAGACACGTATGTTTGCGTTTCAAAAAAGATTAATTAAGCGGATGCTCGAGTGCAAATTGAAACCAGTTCATGAATAAAACACGAGTTTATACATGGGTATTGTAAAATTAGCTTAATATGGCACGGAGTTTTATTTATTCTAAAAATTACTTGGCATACGTAGTTAGGAAGAAGAGAAAAGGTCTCTAAAATAGGATTACCTAGATATTGATGTTTCAAAATGAAATGATATTATAAAAACAACTGAGGGGCGAGTACGAGTTTACAGTGTGCAATACGTCTGACGTCTAGCACACCGGTGTGCGCTGATTGGTATGGAAACACTGAGCGGATTTTTTGAGAAGCTTGGTCTCGTCAAGCTTCCGCTTCAGTGTTTCCGCCGCTCTGGTAGTGCGTCAGGGAAAGAGAATGTTAGCTAGCTAAGTTGCACGACGGGTGTTACTTCCCGTTTGTACAACTAGTTGGACATACCGGTTGTATGACGGATCGAACACAAAAGAAGTTGCGATAGAGGGCCATTTAGCTTTAGATAAGGTCTACACTTTAGTTTAGTTTAGTACTGTGATGTGATTTCTTTGTGTTAAGTTGTCGTTTGTTCCTCATCGCATGCTGTGACGCCCTATAAGTATGGGAGCATTATTATTATGACCCTCGACTAGTTTATTTGATACTAAAGTGTAAACCCGTGTTGGGAGTCCTATTTAAATAAAATAAAAAATTATGAAAGAAAAAAAATAAATAAAGGTCACGTACGTCCTTCAATTAGAGTTACATCAAATTAGCTACGTATTTTTGAGCCAAAACGTGGGTGATTTAGTCGAGCTGCTGTTCGTACACAAGTTATAAAATAACTAATATAATAAATATTATACTAATATAATATACTAATATAATGAATATAGGTATATTAGTTTGTTTGTGCGACACTTTGTACACCGCCGTCTTTCTGTTTATCCTCTCCATCCAAAGGTTGTCTGGAAGAGATCGCTTTTAGCGATAAGGCCGCCCATTGTACATTAGCTTTAATTGTTTATCTTATGTCCTGTTTCTTCTTTGTGTACAATAAAGTGTTTATCTATCTATCTGTCGATCTAAATTTATAAAACATTTTTGGTATTATTATTTTATTATTACTTCTATGACTCTTGTGGTCCTTTGTATAAAGATTCATTGCTACACATTGTCAGAGCCGTGTCACTTTACGTGACTGAGGATTTCACTTTTGTACTATAAGTTAAGGTGTGTGATGGATGGTAATGAAAGACAGGATCAGGAGGAACAGGAGATTTATGTAGAAGACCACACCGTCTGTGTTGGAGAGAAAATTCACACATCTATTTTTTCCCTGGTGACATCTGTCGAACCTTCTGTCAGTTCAAGTTTAAATAATGTTCCAACAGTGTGTAATAAATATATCTATCTATTTATTAATTAAAAAAGAACGGCTATTGTTATGGAACTATCTACTCAATGAACCAATTTATTTACAATCACGGCTATTCTAATCAGCTGCTAGAACTTTATAATATTAAGTTTACTATAAAGTTAACTTGATTTCATAGAGCTATGAGTAGCCATTACGCTAGTATAGCGATAAAGCCGCCCATTGCATTAATATTTGTTACCTAGATACCTAAGTGCTACCTACATAACTATTCGACGCTGAATCTTTGTACCCTACCATCACGATTCATTACATCTACTTTGATGGTAGGTACCTACATCCCACCGATTTCGTAAATCTTAAACTAATTAGACCCAGCCTACGGGAGGTTTGCACACCGCCCGTCGCCGACGCGAAGATAATATATTCAGTGGCTCGATTAGTTATTGACGTACCATCAGCAAAATTTCCGCCTTACCACTTTTAAAACTGTTTCGCTTGCAAGCAGTTAGCTACCTGACCCCGCCTTTTTCTTTTGTCTTCTTATTTTGACCAACCAGAAACCTAAACATCTATTTATTTTTATGACGGCCCATTGTTTTCATAACTTTTACACCCGAAATAATTTACTTCTATAGTACCTACTACCTATAGTAGGTACGCACAACGGATCTTTATCCCTCTGAAGTTAGGTGCAACAACGATTGCGCATGTACTGCTGTGTGGGAAAATTCTCTTATTATAATTTAACCCTAAAATCGGTTCTGCGCATATATTTCAGAGGAACAACCGAGATCCGTTGTGACTATGTTATTGTGTGACTAAGGTGTGACTAAATACACTAGGAATAACTACTAGGTGAATGTATGACACTGGTGTCGATCATTGTTGCATTTTTTTAAACTATCCCAATTTGACAGTAAAAAATGTTGCCGTCCTCTTCTCGTAAACTAAAATAACAAAGACAGTAGTTTTTACCGACTTCAAAAAAGGAGGAGGTTCTCAATTAGGTTGTATTTTTTAAGGTTTGTTACCTCAGACAGAACTCCGTCATTTATGAACCGATTTCAAAAATTCTTTTTTTATCTGAAAGGGTATACTTACTTCCAGATTAGTCCCATTTCATTTTCATCAAAATCGGTTCAGTAGTTTGGGTTATAAATAGAAATAACTGAAAAAATATGCCAATCACGTGCACGAAATTGCGTATTTTGCTTTCCTGTGACTTTTAAGTGGTGTTTATAGTCACTAGAACATTCCCAATAAACTGTCATCATCATTATCATCTGATGATGAAGCGGGTAGTCGAATTGAAGTTGGTTTTTTAAACTTATAAATTATAGCGTTGTAAAATTAGATTAGTTTTGAAAATACGCAACAACAGTCCCAATAAGCTTTTCCGACAATATCGTGTAGTGTCGTTGGTAGTGTAAAAAGCCTACCCGGGTTTAGCTTCCAGCTCTACAAAGCTAATGTTAAATTAACTCGCCCTTTGAAAAACTTTAGTTCGTGGAAACTATCAACATAGTTACCAAAGAACTGATTGGTTCATCCTAAACTTCTTGAAATAGTTGCATAATAGATGAAAACACGAAATTGACTTTGAGTAATATTGTCGACTAACTTTTCTCGCTACGTGACTATAGAGAATTACATAGTACTTAGGTACCTAATATTTTTTTATTGAGATATTTTTATAGCACTTTTTGGTACCTAGTCTTTGTGTGCGAGCTCGTCCGGGGTAGTACCACCACCGTACCTATTTCTGCCGCCAAGCAGTGATGCTCGCATTGCTCTGTTCCGGTTTGAAGAGTGGGCGCTGCCGCCGCGCCGCGCGGTGCAATTATAGGCACATGAGACTTAATACCTGTAGGTACTCGTAAGTCTCAAGAGTGATGGACGTGCGGCAACGTCCTCAATGGACATGCTCGGTGAGGCAATGCATTGTTATAACCAGAGGTTAACGCTTAGCATCAGGTTCTGCTTGTACCCTTTCATAAAAAAATCTATAATTTCAGCTAGAACAAGGGTTTTCGATCCACACAATGAATAAAGTAGGTACCTACATAATATGATAAAAATTACTAATAGTATATTATGTGTCTATAGAAAAAAAACTACAACTTTACAAAAAACATTTATGTCCTTTATTCAAAACTTATTTATGTCAAACATTAATAGTTTTTGAAATGATTAAATACAACACAAAAATGGCACAAAATACAAATCTTAATGCAACCTAAAACTAAATGATAAATTTTAAATTCACATCCAGTTCTCCTTAATAATAAAAATTAATTATAAGCAAACCACAATAAAAACTAATTAATTACGATTTGTAAATCCAGTGTTTTTTTTTTTCAGAATATTTCTAAACAATGAGTAAATTGCAAATAGTTATGATATCGAATTTATTCTCTGCGTTTAAGTAATAAAATATTTAAATATCCAGATAATTCCAATTTAGTAGGTATTCAGATTCATTTAAATTAGTGTGCTTAAATTAATCTAAATAAGAAAGTTGAAACTACTAGTAGTTACAGGCGACTTCGTCCACGAAAAAAAACAAAAATATATAACCTAAAAAAAAATCCGAACATCCAGGTTACGAACTATAATCTATTCCAAGTTTCATCCAAATCGGACCAGTAGTTACAGCGTGATTGAAACATAAACATCCTAACATCTAAACTTTGATATTTATAATAGTAGTGGGATAATATAGGATGGAAAATAATGAATTGCGGCATTATACACTTGCACACATATCTTTCTGTATGTCATGTTTTAGCGCTTGTATGTTGTATGTTTGTTGTAGGTACATTGCAGATTGGCACTCAAGCCCTTCTAAGTATTCGCTAATCAAGCCGTTAATGTGTAACTAAGAAATGTGCTCACGCGCTCGTCTGAGCATAATTGTACCGTTCCATTTTCAGAGTGCCAATGCATAGTCAATTGAATAAAATATCGTTGCTATGACCAGATAAATCGTATCCAAAATGTAGAAATCAACATTCGTTCTACGAAATGTGGATAATTTTGGACCCGTTTTCCATTTTGGGTAATCATGAAAATAATGTGTGCTTCATCTTCATTGTACCTGCTATTGGGGTTACCACCACGAATTGGCTAATAATCAAAATAGAATGTCAGTATTAATTACTAATTAAAATTAATTTCGAGTCTAAGCCCTGAATGAATCCGACCTAACTTACAAATTAATACTTCTTAACACGTATGCGAATGTTAGCTTATTCTAGAAGTATAATTAAGTACATTTATTTAGCTGTAGAGACAATTTCTTTTAAGTCTAATGAGATAAGGTCGTCTTAGTAATTTGGATCATGCAAAAATCGAGCCATATTCTTAATCCCTAGGCTTACACACACACACACACACACACACACACGCACACACACACAAACAAAAGAGACTATCACAGTCGCTAAACTGTTGACAAATCAATAAACTGAAAGCACTTTACCACAATATAGGTAAACCTGCAGCAGGCCTAACGATATTGTCTTGACATGATTTAATTTAATTATAAGTAAGTTACCCATTTTTACCTTGGAAGAGTAAAAAATGATTTTTTATCGCAATTTTTTTTTTTTTAACATAAAATTATTTTATTTCTAGATTTTAGATAGGTAGGATACAATACTTATAAATTCCACTCACTGCATGTTATGAAAAACAAATAATCATGCGCTTTTTATGTTAAAAGCGCACAATAATAATACGTTCATATTTTTGTTGTTGTATGTTTCGTCTTAAATAATAAATAAATACTTAAATCTATTTTTACAGGTTTTAATAATTATTTAAATCCTATGTGAGGTGGATTACCATTTGGTTGTATAAAGTATTTTGATAAATAATCCAAATTGCATTACATTTAATGTTTTGTGTGATTTTAGTCGCGAATGATTTTATTTTTGACATTACTGGCAATTAGTTTTGTGGTGCGATTTGTTTTTTGTGTCATATATTTTCTTTTGTTTTTCGCTGGTTTACCGAACACTTTTCTACCATACCTACTTGTGACTTATTAGTATTTTAATAATAGGATTATATTTTTTTGCTAAAAAAAAAGGCTAAATGTAAACACCTATTCGAATCAAAATCAATTTTTTATTGGTTCTTAATTTGGGGAAAAAGATTTGAAAATGTTCCTTAGTTATAAATAAAATAATGTAATACTATTTGGATCGGTTTTGGAAAGTGCAGAAACACTCTTTACCAAATAATAAAGTAGTGCTTCTATGCTCCCTTAAATAATAAATTAAAATCGTTAAAATAATTAAATGGACCTAAACGCAACATATTTTTACACTAACAGGATTTTATTATAATTATAATAATAAAATACATAAAGTAATTTAATATGGCAAAAACCTCTGTTTTCGATCTACCCTTAGTTCTAAATTTCTTTTTATAATTTTATTTTATGTTATGTGTTGTAATATGGATTAAGTTGTCCGAAATAAAAATTAATTTAATTTAATTTAAAAAAAGCTAATAATGTATTTCGTTTCTCATTTAAAACCAGAAAACAAGTTATTATGAGAAAAATGTTGCAAAACAATACAAATAGCTTAAAGAAATGTAATTTTAACTTTTGAGAACCGACAGATTCCCTTAGAAGTCAGAAATAAGAGTATATAAAAGAAACAGAAAACCTGGTGCTTCAAAGGTTAACCTTTGCTACCTGGATTCAAGATACAATAGAAAAATATTGAGTCTCGCGTGGATCCATGTTCCGGCATATCAAACGAATGCAGGATGACGTCTTAAATTATTTGAAATAAATTGAAATTATTTTTTTATTATACACTATTCTTTAAATTTAACCCCGTTTATTTAGAAATAAGTTACCAAATTCGTCCTGCAAATAATAATTAAATCAAATTAAATAATAAATTATAACTAACGTGAATTTAATAAATCTAGCAATTGAACGAAGGAGTACAAACACAAATAAGCTTTTATGCGAACAAAAGCTTTTACCTACTACTTAGTTCTTTTTTGCAATTTTTTTAATGCCAGACCTAGTGATGTCGAACATTTTTTATGTTCGCTTTTTTAGGTCAGCTCTGACCGTTTTGCAACTAAGATCTAGCTAATAATCTTTAAATATTTTTGTTTTTGGACAACCTTGAACTTCCCTTACCTGTTTGTAATGATCTAGGTACACCATGCACTTTTAACTTCTTTTTTTGTGACCGCTTTGAACTTTTCATAACTTAGTTGAATAAGAACGACGAACTACATCAATATTTTTTTCCTTTTTTGCGACTGGACCGGAACCTCAGTTGACACTAAGCTTACATGTATTTTTCTTTGTTTTTTTTTTTATATATTTTTTTTATACAGATGGTTTTATTATTCTTAGATTTAAGATTGGTTAAAACCAATCAAGCCTCAAAGTTTATTATCGTGATTCGTTAGCCTTTCTATTATTTGAAATAGTATTTAGTGAAGTCAAGTCATTCGTCAACTTGGCTATCATTTGTTTTGAAGGAAAAATGGTGGATTTTCCATTTAAAACTTAGAAAAAAATTCCATCGCATAAGAAAATTAGATACATTTTATTTCAATGGCTCTCACTTTATGCTGCGACCTCAAGTATTATATTATTGGTTAAAATTCCACCGAAATTAAATAATAACACCGCGAACATATTGTTTGTTTTCTTAATCTACCCACCTATTCCTAGCAAACGAATTATTACTTAAAATATTAAAATAATGTGTCTCTCCAAATTGCAACGGATGATTTTAAGAGTACCTAGTCCTAGAAATTTATAAGTATGGCGTAACATTTTATGTTTCTTATAGACTATTTAGAATAATGTAAATATTACGATGTCATCGCATTTGAAGATATGAGGTCACAAGTCAAACCCTATTGAGCCTTGGACGAATAAGCACACGGGACATGTCATGCTCGAAAAAAGTATGAAATCACAGTCGACCAATTTTTGCGGGGCACGGGGGGAGTGATCTATTGCTGCATTAGTTCTGCATATAGCTTTGTCACTGTCTAAAATTGTTTTAAATTGACACTAGTGATTAACGCATTTGATGAAATAGTATCAATAAAAATGAATGAATGACGGAAAACGAACTTTTTATTGTCTTATCTTATCTTCTTTCATTGGCATCGATATTATTCATCGATAGTGTCAAGTCGTTACTCAGGCAAAAATTCTGAATTCGTGGCAAGAGGGGGTAAAGGTGAGATAGGCCGAGTTACGTGTCGCATGCTCGCATGTGCTTCTTCTTCTCTTATGGCCTCTGTCCGCCATTTCGACAGACAATTTTGTCAGTGTCAAGTGGATTATTTGAAATAAGTTATGTCAAGTCGAGTCATATGTCAAGTCGTTTGTTTTGAAGACAAGAAGGTGGATTTTGCCTTCAAAACTTGAAAACGAATTCCATCAAATAATAAAAACCCAACACATTTATTCCAATGGCTCACACTTTATGCTATGACTGCAAGTATTATTGGTTAAAATTCCACCAAAATTAAAGAACAATACTCAATATAACACCAAGAAAAACAATTAAAATAAATGTGCTATGTTCAAGTATCGAGTCTTATATATTGACACTGACGTGTACAATATGAC
Source organism: Gandaritis pyraliata (assembly GCA_947859175.1). Taxonomy (NCBI): domain Eukaryota; kingdom Metazoa; phylum Arthropoda; class Insecta; order Lepidoptera; family Geometridae; genus Gandaritis; species Gandaritis pyraliata. The sequence continues at coordinate 3,440,363 of OX401869.1, read as the reverse complement.
AGCTGTCATGCAAGTCATGACCGTACTAGCAAGATGTTTTCCAGGTCTTTCGTGGACTTATGTACTTTCAGAATAAGGTTATTCTTGCTTGATGACCTTTGCTTTATCACCATTTTCATGACAAATTCCTTATACTCTAATGATAAAACTAAATTAATCCTAATCACGCGATATCGCCGAGTTATTACAATGCTAAGCATGTTGTCTTCGTATCTTTCATGTTCTTGCGATCAACGTATACGTGACGTGTATTATTTAAACTTATTTATGTACCTACATGCATTTATTGAAAACTTTAGAAGTTTTAGCTTTTTTTAGTAAGTATCACAAGGATAATCCGCTCACTGATTGTCTTATTCCGATATCATCAAAATCTGACAAATTACCAATATAATACTTTAGCGACGAAAATGACAATCAGAAATGGATCAAAAACTATCTGTGATGTAATTATAATTACATACGACCAAATAAAATAAAAAAATTATAGTAACCGTACACGATTCCTACTACTTATGACTTTGAAAATTGGTCGGATTAATATAATTTGCTGCCAACTTCACTTTGTAAAAAACTTAATTGAAATCTATTGATAGCGGTTGAAAAATCATGGTAACAACATACACGGTCGCTGTACAGTCGAAGACACGTCCACCTATACCTACTGGACTATGAACTATTAGAGTTGAAAGGACGTTATTAGAGACGACAGTGTGTTTGTGTAGGACGGGCTGCGAGTGCGGCGCGCGCCTACGCTTATTGCGCTCCCTTTCCAAAAATTCTCTGCATTATATATAGCGTAGTTATGGTTGTATTGGGTGTATAACCTGACCTGTGGTCGTGTGTACATCGATTATCATAAGCAGCTTGTAGTGACCCATTGCTGGGCATAATATCGATAGTATCAATAAACTGATACCTTCAAAAAACCCATGGTATTGGAAGACAATCAGGGAGCTGGTTATCATCTTGTGAACTACTTAAAACTGATTCAACATGATAATTTAGTGACATGTTATTGTCACTGTAAGTCATAATCTGTACTTAAGCAATACTTCATTGCCATTTCCCGATTTTTCACGGACTTATTATCATGCTACGGTGTGCACAGTATAGCATTGTATGCTTTCGTGTGCAAATTAAATATTCTAAATTTTTACCATTTTTTACCACTAGTTGCAACAATTTCATATATTTTGATCTACGTCTGGGTGTTTCTATGTAGCTATGATAAGTATGTATTTACAAAATAAAGTATTCTATCAGCAATCTAGTTTCCATAGTACCAGCTTTGCTTAGCTTTGGGCTAGAGGGCGTTTTTGGATTATAACTGGTAGGTTAATGGATACTTTATATAAAATTGTTGCAATTAAGTACATTTTTTTTTACTTTTCTAGAGTATTTTTATAGAAATATATAATTTCTTATTCTAAAATATTTAAATCAGGAAAAGATTTCGTAAGTACGAGTTTTATCATATATATAAAATAGGTTAATTAAGGTAACTTACAGACTAGTATATGTACACGCGAAGACACGTTGACCTATAGATACTGTTTGGGCTTTGAACTATTAGAACTTGAACGTTGCGAATCGTGCGAGAGGGATGACATTGTGTTTGTGTAGGACGGGAAGTGAGCGCGGTGCGCGCCTACGCCTATTGCGCTCCCTTTTCAACGATTCTCTGCATTGCATATAGCGTAGTTATGGTTGTATTGGGTGTATAACCTGACCTGTGGCCGTGTGTACCTATAATAATAGTGAAAACATACTACTACTTCCCGATAGGTATATTTGACTGGTCAATATTCATAAACAGATCTCAGACTACGTAATTTAAGAACCGGTTTGCACTTCCACAAGTGGGTACAGTAACATAGTAACAGTACACTGCGTGGCGACAGAGGCTCGGCTGCGAAGTGTTGTTGCATGTCGCGCAATGTAACTCTATTTAACTCGATACTAATTTGTATGTAAATAAGCAAGTAATTAATGAAACTGTATATTAGATAGCGAAATCTTTTCCTGATTATACTTTTCGTAAATCACGAGCTACCTTACTACTTCTTATTTTTGGCCTCTGTCCATCATTTCTTCAGACAATTTTGTCAGTATTTCATTTTAATAGTATTAATAACTTCTATATTACTATAATATACAGGTACCTACCTACTTATATATTACATTATAGTATAGCTATAGAAACGAATTGTGGAATCACATCTGTCAACGTTATTGTGACATATTTTTGTATAAAAATTTGCACTCCTTTTGAGTGAATGAAACAAAACATTCTACTTCTATTGGTTTCTCGTTCTAGTTTGACGTGATTGCACAATTCACGCCTGTCGCTATTTGCTAAGTATTGTCAGCAATAATAATATGCACTGCGCATGCACTGACGCTGTTATTGACATGTGACACTTTTAGTCATAACCGTACTTTGACAATGACACTCGTAATTGTTGACATTTCCGGGTTTTTCGTGGACTCACAAGCCAGGCCAACTCAGCACAGTGCAGCGCAGATAATTAGTAATCATGAACACAGAACAAAGGAAGTAAATAGAAAGAGCATGATGACTTTTTAGTATGAGAACCAGTGTAGCTAAACTCACACCATGTCAAAACTAACACACTTAGAAATAAAGATTATAATTGGTTGAAAGAGAACGTAAAACGGACCTAAATCCATTAAAATAATTTTATTGATATAAAACCTTAGTTCCATCGGAACATGGTTCAAAACTCAATAAAATAAACAAGTGATAAAAATTAAAGTTTACTTCGTCTACTCAGCAAAAGGTGGCGCTTTTGCGAAGCATTTTTGTTATAGTCTTTATCAACAAATCTTAAGATTGATAATGCAATGGCTGTTATGACAAACATAGCTACTCACTTAGTGATGTGACCAATGAGGATACATGACGAATTTGTCGATATCGATTATTACCTACCCACTGATTGATAACGAAATAGCTACGTTTAGCCGCAATTACATATGTCTGATACGTTGTGTCCAAGGGCTCTGCCGTTTGTGGTGGTCGAAATAAAAATATTTTCTTTCTTTGTTTAATTATAATCAATCACAAAGGTTAGTATCAGACTGACACTATTGTCAGTCTGATACTTGGGTAAGGACCAAGAATGAAGGTACCTACCTAATTAATTAAAACTTCATGAATATAAATAATAACACTATAATTACCTGAAAACACAAAATTATTAGAGTCGGTATAGCTGTGCCAACAATGTATTTGTTTCCACTTTTTTTAATTACAAAATCTTGGTCCTTAAAGTGCAGCAAATTGTACCTACTGTATTTTGTAGGAAACCAATTTTGTTTCCCAGTTGCATCAATCAATTTTTTTTTATGTCTGGCACATTGGGTAAACTGAAACCAGAAGATATACCTATTTTTTCAAAATATTTCTGTAATTTTCATCTGACCCAGCCATTAAAGTTATCGATAACGCATTCATCAGTTTATTGGGGCCACATCCCTAACTGAGTAGCGAAAGTTGAGGTTTAAAAGAAACGCGACTTTAACATGTATGATTTACAGTCTTTTTTTCTTTGACGGTTTTGCATTTTAACAAAACTAACAATTAACAATAAAATATTACTTATCGGTGATATGATATGCCCCCATTTGTTAAATTTTTGATTCCGCTATCGTTTTTGCACTCTAAAACAGCACAATATGGCATGTTTATATTTTTTAATGATTTTTTTCAAGTACGGTTACCATGACAAAATTCAAACACGACTGAAGTGAGCGGAGCTAGGCGGCGCTTGAAGTGCGTAATACGATGCAGACTTGATATGAAGCGGATCCACCTACTTACTAATTCTACTTATTTTCTTTTTTCTGTGATCATGAAGTAAGCCGTTTGTGATGTGCGATAACAATTTAGTTCGACTTAGCGATTCTTAAAATATTCAATAATTACCTAATACATTTCCATTTATACAATTTTTTTTATATACATTTATTGACCAACGTTTGACCGCAATCTTACCTGGTGGTAAGGATTTTTTTAGATCCAATATACAGAGTGATTCATGATATTTTATAGTCCAAGCAAAAAAGGGATTATAGTACATCTATTGGACGACCACTTTTGGTTGACTTTTAATAAAATTTGACTTATTTCCATGATAATTTTATTAAATTTTCAAATTGTTTTTCTGATGTTTCACATTTTTGCATATTATGCAATATTAAATAATGTTGATTTGAAAAATGTAACAGAAAAATATGTTTTTTTATACTCTTCTTGATTGATAATTATTTTCCTTGCGTGTATAAAACAAGCCTTTTCGGTATTTAACTGGACAAACTTTGAATCACCTTACATTTTGATAAAATAATATATTTTTTTAAATCTTTAATTAGAATATTATAACTGCCACATAGTTTTAATTCTAACCAAAGTAATTATCGCAAAAAATATAAATACTTACAGCTATATGTTATAATTTATAAAAAAAAAGTTTAAAGCCATTGTGGCATTAAATAAAAAATAACTAGCATTATTTTTATCACTCCGTTGACGAGAACTTATTTTACTTACATTAAAATGACTTATTCTATGATATGATTACATATTTTAAAAAATCTTTACGCAACTTACCGAATCTTAAAGAGCTAAAGAGTAATTCTATTTATGGATACATGATCATAATTAATATACTTTTTATAAAAAATTTTAAGCATTTCACCATTGGGAACGATTTGTGTTTCAATCACGCTGTAACTACGAGTCTGGTATCGTATGGAATTTATATAGTTCGTAACCTGGATTAACACATATGCTACTTTTTATCCCGGAAAATCAACAGAACCGACCGGGACGCGGACGAAGTCGCGCGCGGAATCTAGTCTAGTCTTTGTGTGTGATTAATATAAAAATTGACAAATCGTTACACATAATAAACATAATAAAATATGTAAGAAAAATATTGTAATCGGCAACCGCTTATATACTAACATCGATATGAAATATTCGAATTAAATTATACAGAGTATAAAGGGGGTAATTTTTTTTCTATAAAATAGAGTTTCTTTTAGTTATCATTTCAAAAGAGATGGACCAGGTTGTAACAAAATTTCTAATTATTTATGGATTGTTAGGAAGTTTTAATATGTAAAAAAGTATCTTAAGGCTCATATTCTCCTTAACAACTCCGACTTAAGCGTGACTTATTTGAGTAGATATTTTCACACAATCACAAAAAAATGTATGGTTGAGTCTGGATCAGTGTTTCAGTAAATGCGAATACGAACATAGTACATAGTGTAGTAGCCACAACCGATCTTTGTCTCTCTGAAGTATCTGTGCAGAACCCATTTTTGGTAATTGGAGGTAGGCGAATATTCCCGCACAACAGTACATGCGCAATCATTTGTTGCACCTAACTTCAGAGGGATAAAGATCCGTTGTGCGTACTGTAAGTAATATTTATTTTTGTTAGGTCACTCTTTTCAAGATTTTATCTAAATACATTAACTTAATTATTATTAGGTCCTTATTTGTAATCTTATATTAAATACTTACGAGATAAATACAGGTAACGTTTGTAAACGTTTCATTTCTTCATTGATAATGAAAATATTGAAAATATTGATTGAAAGATGTTGCTTTATTACTGTCAGTATTTTAAATTAGATTTTTCACCAATAATTAAAGCAAATTTAAGAGGTTAAGATAGGCGGTTAGAATTTTATTCCGTTATTCTTACGCCACATTTTTTTAAAAACGTAGATAGATGTATATTAACAAAAAAATTACTAAATACTATTTTTATAAAGTTTTATAAAGAAACTTCAAGGTACTTACTGGACTTTTTATAAAAGGACTGTGCGAATAACATTTTCTTTACTTATGAGTTTTTTATTTTAGTTTTAGCATATGAATTTAAATTTAATATATTTACTTACCACAAATTACATTCGACAAATCGAAGACTCAAAATAATATCCTAAAAACTATATAGGTAGGTACTCCTTCCTATAACAACATTTCTATTTTGAATTTGGAATTTCCCTTCATGAAATGTGGATTTCTAGATGGAAAGAAAAAATTTAGAGTGGGTAGCCTAAACTTATAACAGATTTGGTAAAATATGTCTTCCATTACCTGTTTAGAGTTTATTCTTGCTTGATCTGCTCTTGCAGCATCTGCTCGAGACCTTCTGGCGTCCGGCCCTGTTCCAGTTCCATGTGGATCTTGTATAACTGAAATGTTTAAGGTACTGTTTTATAATACAAAAATTCCCTTTACTATTTGATTTTATGACATAATTTTCTTATCCAGGTATTTATACCTACAGGGTGAGTATCTGAGGGGAAAATCTAAACTGCTGTAGTTATAGAAAATAGTAACAACTGCATCTAAAACTTCAAAAAAGTTGTTTATTTTTAGAAATGTTGTTTATTTTTATAGAAGATTGTTTTTATTTTGGCATATTTCGATCCTTTACTTGATAATAAATACTGTTAAATAACAATGGATGAAGTTTGTCAATCTGTGCAGAACGCATTTTTGGGTAATTGGAGGTAAGCTAATTTTTCCGGACAACAATAGATGCGCAAACATTTGTTGCACCAACTTCAGAGGGATAAATATGCGTTTTACGTACTTATACATAAGTATAATAGTTTTATAGTGTAGCGCCTGTGTTTGCAACAACTACGACTATCCATGCCAGGCATGGCGTTTGGCGCTGAACCTCGGAGTCCGCGCCGCCGCCCGCAAGAGGGCAACACCTTCTTCTCCACAACCTTTTCAAGCGCACGACGCGCTCATTCATTTTTATTAATATTATATTATATTGTTGTAAAACCGAAAATTAAACCCAAACCTATCCGAAGCTTTTTATTTGGGACCTATCTACAACAGCCTGTAAGTGTACCTTTTCCAATTCCTTCCTCAGGGTAAGCACGGAGCGCTCCCGGTCCGCCACCAGCTCCTCAAGATACTGGTACCGCAGTTTCTTTCTGGCACGACACTCCCGCGCTGACTGCCGACTACGCTCTGAAATTGACAATAAATCCTTTTATTAGTAACTAGCAGTTGCCCGCGACTTCGTAAGCGAGTACCGTTTCCGTGTACATTATTATTATCTGTGCGCGTACCGAGCGGATACTTTGAGAAACTTGACATTACACCGAACCCGTACTCGAATGTCAAACGTTAGTCGTTAGACCAAAGCGGTAGTACTACGTCCTGTCAAACTGACGTGACATGACATGACATCATCTTCTTGCCAATAATTGGCGCTGCTAATCCCGTTCTTTCATTTTATCCTGTAGATCCTGTTAATTATTCGAGATAAAAAGTAGCCTATGTGTCAATCCAGGTTACGAACTATATATATGCCAAGTTTCATCCAAGTTGGTTCAGTAGTTTAGACGTGATTGAAACACAAACATCCAAACATCTAAACTTTCGCATTTATAATATTAGTAGGATAAATATATAAAGTGTTATCTGTAAAATTTTTATTTATTTTAATCTGCATTGTTTAAAACGAAGAGCAATGTCAAACAACTTCTTGCTCGCACATTTCCACAATGTGTACCTACTAAAGTGGTCAAGAAACTTGTTTGGATCAAAATTATATTTTTGCTGAGCTACACAATCTAGAGAATAATAATGTTATTCTTTAGATCGCGAAGCTTTGCTATTTTGCATAATTTTACATTCAGCGCAAGAAGGTGGTTTGACATTATCCATCGCTGGGGAAATACCAAAGAGGTAGGAAACCATAAACATGGAGAGGCCCCATTCTATTATACAAATTAAATCGACACTTAAGCCGTCAAATATTATTTTTGTTTCTTTTTAACCAAACAAATACTGAATGTGTTGAAAGAGATAGACAATAATATATAGTCCCTTCGAATTTTTTTTGTGACATGATTTTTTGTTTGCGTAACCAGCGCCGCCATTTTGGTTCCGAGTTTGTAGTAGATCTGCTGTCAATACTACTAAGAAGGCAGCCATATTATGTTCCGTAGTATATAGGTACGCTTTTTTTGTTGGTGGGGCGTATCGTATCCATTGGTTTTCAGTACCAGAGGAAAAAACGAATAAAGAATCCGTAAATGAACAATGACATTTAAACTACACGTTACTCCTTCTCATCTTTTCCTACCTACCTAAAATGTAACAACTAAATTAACATGTGAAAGCATTAAATTGAGTATGACCATCACACCTAGCTTAGCCTTCATATCGGACTTGTCAAGCGTTGCTTTTCTTCCAGGCCTGCGCCCCCGCTTTCCCCCTTCCCGACGTTCGCTGCCGTCGGCAGATGCCGCTCCTGCTGAGCCGTACACACCAGCACACTCCTGGAAAATTTATATAATTTAGTCTTAGAACATTTTACTAGAATGCTAATTCCAGACGCGTTCGTTTGCGGTCGTTACATTAGTCACAAGTGTCACAACGGATCTTTGTTCCTCTGAATTATCTGCGCAGAACCGATTTTTGGGTCGTATTGGAGGTAAGACAATTTTAACGCATGCGCACTTGTTGTTGCACTTAACTTCAGAAGACAAAGATCCGTTGAGCGTACTGTACAGCTCATACAAATGTTCTAAGGACCATATGTCAATACCTTCTACTTGCCTAAGTTATATTAATAACCATACACTGTTGCCAGATGTTATGATGCAAGTAATCTAGAATTTTTTAGACAACTTACATAATAATAATAGGCAAATTTTTTTTTTTTATAAGTAGGTAAGGTACGGTCTAAGTAATAAGTAGTAGTAGCATTATACGCATTAGTTTTATCTCGTGGTAGGTACCAAAATGCTTACTACGAGTGGTCGGGTAATGTTTATGAAAACATTGATATCAACGGTTTATTGTTAAACATTATAATAAATAAATTCGTTGTAATCAAAATAAGTGTTCCGTTTTTTCCAAAACTAGATCGGAACACTATAAATTGTGAAGTATTAAGTACTTATTCTGCAATTTGACACGCTATCTTTGCAATCGGATTGATAAATGAAATATATGATTGCATGGTGTAATACAAACAAATTGCAGGAATGTAAAACAATCGCTATTGCATGGGAGTACAATGACCTAGAACACTTGTAAATATAAAAGCTATTAGGTTACAAAGTTAGGCGTTAGAATCTACAATGTTATGCATAACAAGAATATGCACAGTAAATATACGCAGTCTGGTTGCCCGGTTAGCAACAAAAGACCGGCCGATACGAAACTGCGTCGTACACTCCCATCAAATGATGCTTGATCATACGACGTAGTAACTGTCGATATAATCTAAAATGAATCACCTTCGGTCGTAAATAGCGACAGCACCGATTAATCACTTGAAAATTGAACTTTTCTCACAAGATTCCTGTTACGTAGGTATTTGGTTACGGACGGAGTGCTGTTGGTGTAAATAGTCCGCTCAGCCGGCGAGAGGGACGCGCACTGCCGTGCCGTTGTTGCGCAACTTGCGCAGTCCGTCTGAGTGAACGTTCTTCTTTTTTTTTTAACTTTTTAAATCTCGAACGACGCAGACAGTGCGTCTCGTTTCGCAATGAGCCTATTGTGCTCCCCACCTTGGACAATGTGACCTTATCGACTGCACTGCACTCGGTGACAGAGTAGAGTTGCAACGTAAAACATACCAAGCCTATATAATAGTGGCAATTCTGTTGTTCCGTTGTAACCAACTAAAAGTGTTTCAAATACAAAAGCCCTTATTTTGTTTAAACTAAGGTTCAAATTGGGATAAACACTTATGAATGACAATTTCAAATCAAATAACGTCAAATAATTAAATAAGTCAGCACCAAAAACATGTCGATTGATTTGATGTAAAAGTACTTGCAGCTGACTAGATAAATAAATAAATAAATAAATATTCAGGGACTTTACACACAACGCCCTCTAGTCCCAAACTAAGCAAAGCTTGTGATATGGGAACTAGATGCCTGATAGAATACTTATATACTTTTTTTTTGTAAATACATACTTATGTACATAGTAACACCCAGACATAGAACAACCATCTATGTTTGCCACACACAAATGTTTGTTCTTGGTGGGGATCGAACCCACGACCCACAGCACGGAAGGCAGAGCTATACCGACTGAGCTGTGACGCCTGTCACAGCTCAGTCAGTCAGATAAATTCTAATTTTAAGGTGGTATGCTAATTTGGACCTTGGCTTATATATGATAAGACCTATATATTTTTACGTAATTTAAGTTTGTTTGCTGTAACAACACATTTACCACCAATACCTAGCTGTGCCTATGTTTTAGCGTTTTCAGTACCTAGCATATGTAATCGTAATCTATATGTGATGGTTTCCTTATCAAAGAGATAAAACACCCTTTTTTGTACTCCAATATTTTAACATGCGTTTGTAACATAAATTAAAATTTGAATAGTTTATTCTTAAAAAAAAAGTACTTTTAATATCGGCAGGCATAACAAAGGTTTCTTTATGAAAATAAGACTCTTAGTCGGAAGTCTCAAAGGAAAGTAAGCTTCAAAGTAATGTTCAAGTTTTCGTTTTCGCTCTCATTTGCGCGTCAGACTCAGATTATTGGGAACTTTGGCAAGCCCGGTTATATATTCCGTACGACAGGCGCCAAGTAATGGTAGACTCAATCAATGCGTTTCACAGATTGCAACTGCGCAGTACGCAGTATCAGCTGCGCAGGTACCAACCTAGGTCATGATCGAACGGAAGTAGTCATTGCTGATAGGTAGTACAGTACGCACAACGGATCTTTATCCCTCTGAAGTGAGGTGCCACAAACGATTGCGCATGTATTGTTGTGCGGAAAAATTAGCTTACCTCCAATTTGACCCAAAAATGGGTTCTGCGCAGATACTTCAGCTGGACAAAGATCCGTTGTTATTATATATTATTACTATTACGTTATTGATGTGCCATATACATCAATAGATATTTTCATGACATCACTACATTTGCATAAAGTCTGTTGAGGATTTTTAAAATCGACTGACCCTAAGAAGGTGTAAGTATAATATCTATTTGTTTGTTTTGTTTGTTTGTTTATTTGTCTGTTTATACCGAATTTTGCGCAAATGTTTTATAGCTCATTATATTTTTTTTATTTAATATCTAAGAACCGGCTTGTCTCCTTTTTACCCAATGCTGATGTGGGAAGTAATATGAAACAGCGGTTATCAAAATTTAAAATGAATGTAACCTACAGTTCACACTAATTTTATATAGTTGTTGTAAGTACTGATGTACATAATAGGGGATCGTAAAATAAGGAATAATGCAGACGAAGTAAGCATTTAAATCAATGTAAATGAGCAATAAAATAAAATAAATAAATAAAATAAAATGGTGGTAGCGAATTAACGAAAGTTTCTCTGAATGTACGCCATCTAGCATATACCAAATCCAGCATCAGGGCCGCGCCCTTGGCTTTCAATGTCTATACGTACTTTTTACATGCGCGAGTTGTAATAATGTATGAAGAGTGAGTTCTGCGCACGTAGACGACGTGGCTTCGTGGCTCTACAGCCCGTCGGCTTTTGCCACACCCTGGCGATCTGTGACTATGGTTAATATTCGGGCACCTATACATGAAGTATTTGATAGTATAGGAGGAATGAAGAATTAATATAGGTACCTACACTCTATTAAAAACCTGATGACCGTTATGCGACAGTATACGAATATTACTCCGAAAAAAATTTCCATTCTACATTCAGACTCTCTTTTAGTCTGGATTTTAATTCCCAGAAATAACTCGGGATGTTCTCCCAGAAGGCTAGATACCCAGAAATCTGAAGGGTTGTCTCGGCCTTGGGGGCTCCATTAGCTAAAATGGTTGATGGGTTTGATATCTCTCTTTTCGTTGGTTTGATAAAAAATAATGACCAGTAGTTGGTATACTTTTTTTCTAGTTACCATAGTCACGTTATAATGATAGATTAGAATTTATAATTAGTAACTGATTTTTCTGAAGTAAAAAATGCGTCGGTTATGATAAAGAACCATTGTTTCGTTTCAAAGATGTCTTGTAAAACAGACGCAATCGCCCGATCAAGCAAGTGCGGGATGCCAAACCCCGCCCACAGCACCGCTAGTACCCAATTCTTTGTTCCAAAGTCTAGAAAATTCTACACCAATTTAAAAAAACCTATTCAAAAGCGATCACAGTAGACTAAAAGGCTAATACTGATATGACGCAGATGAAACCCCAAATAAAAAGCGCATAATGCTAATTTAATATTCTAACAAGAATACCTACGGAAACCTCTTGCAATTAAAGAAAAACTCGTAGAAAAATTGCAAAAACCGCGCAATGCTAATAAAATCCGTTGCTTTCAAATATACACGCTAAAGTTCACAAGACTTGAGATCGCTTTGCTGAATTATAATGAGTAAAATTAATTAATGCAAGATGGTTATGAAATTAATACGAAACATGACTCACCTGCCAACCAGTCTAGATCAAAATGGTCGAAAAGGTAGCCCGGGCGGAACACTAGGTTGCAATCGGACATGCGCAGCATAAATCATACAAATAGGCCAAAAAACGCATCCTGCACTAAATCAATACCCTTGACGGATAGTCTACGAACTATGGCATCGAATATTCTAGCAGGTTTAAGATGTGTTCATGCAAAACGACTGTTGCTACGGCAAGTGTGAAAATGAAAGTCCCGGAGGGGGCGGAGGATTTATGAGGTGAAGCCAGGAAGAGGTTGCCAGCTTTTCTAAACAGAAAAGCTGGCAACAGTTTTAAGGGTAGGGTTTGTTTAGCATACCATGAATATTGTGTTGTTACTATAAGTAGGGTGGAGATGGATACTAGGGATCTAGAAGACATTATTAAGGCTTCAAAAAGCCCAAGCATCATGCAAGGCTACAACTGTGAAGAGGAAGAACAATCAGACAAATCTTAAGAACAATTTAAGTAGGAAGGTGTCTCTAGAAAACGAATACTGGTTCTAGAATAATCCGTAAGTATGTAAGCATAATATTATGTGAGCTTTCAGATGATCTTCTTGCAGTGTTCAGGGGAAAATTCATAGCTTACAATAAAATGTAATAGATATATGTAGATTTTATTGGAAGGGTCATGGTCAAGAGTAGGTATGGGTAGGTCGACGATGTATGAATAATGTTATCAGAGTAAATGAAACTAAAGAGGTGCGACAGAATCGTACCGAATCTGCGATCTCTGCCCATTGAACTACAATAAGTACAATGTCGTTGTCTCTGCCTATTTTTTACACAACGCCCTTTAGTCCCAAACTAAACAAAGCTAGTATAAATACCTCTATGAAATCTAGCGTGATTCTAAGATGTATGTAAATGAACTTTATAACTTTGGGCCCCAACTGTTTAGAACCCCTGATTTTACAATGATTACGAAAATAACAATAAATATATTGAGCCTTTCTTTCTAGTTACCAAAGTTAAACTTTTCTTATCAACGTGATCGACACGTTTTCAGTCACAAAAAGGAAACACGTAGGTATCAATTGTTGTGTTATTATTACTGCCAAGTTTTTTTATTTTAACTTTGATTAGAGTTTTTAGGATTTCTCTTTGTTTCAACATTTTGCTCAGAATATGAAAGAATATGCGTCACGTTGAGCATTTATGCAATTGAACAGTTTTTTGTGTGGTTTTCAAAACCTAAAAAGAAAGTGGTCAATGGTTTTTAATCCTCAACCATTAATCAATGCCCTCAACCAATAAATGGAAGACGTGTTATAAGATTAACGGCGTTGTGTCTATCTGTCTGTGTCCTCGTCGCTTTGATTTGAATGCGGTTAATGCGGCGAATGCCTAGAAAGGTAATTTGTCTGGATGGTTCAAAGCTATGTTTGGTGAAAATTGGATGAGTTATTCCAAGTTATGAGGATATCATCAGCTCTGAAAACCAGTTTTAAGGACTCTCAGGAGTAATTGCAGTTTGTGGTTTAGTATCTCAAAGTATTGAGATTTGAACTGAAGTCCATATTCCACAGTCTAGCAATGATAGAGGATCTAAGGAGATTTTCATGAGGTTTTTAAATTTTTGTAAAATTGACTTGTGAATAAGAAAGTATTATTGACCGGAAACATTAAAAAAAAATCAAAAAATCAACATTGTTTTTATAAAATAAAATTAAAGTGATTTAGGTAAATACTTTTGAAATCGGCCTATCTAGCATTCATCAGTGAGTATAATAGATAAGTAATGCCGACAGCGTTTTTGAAAAGTAGGAGGGTCCGAAGTATTATCTATCTATCTAGGATACCTACTACCTACCTCATAGTATCGGTACATTCCGTACCTATCAAAAAATACCAATCGGTCCACCTATATTTAAAACAACCATACCAGTTTCAATGTTTTTAATGAGTTTTAGTGACATCTACCACATTTTAAATGAACTAGGTGGGAAATGTGTGGAAGTCACAGTATACTCGCCATAACTCCAATACAAAGTAAGAGATGGCGCTAGTCTAGTCTTGTTTGTTTTGATCAAAATTTCTAAGATCATAAGATCAAAATAAATCCTTGCAAATTATTTTGAAAATGGATGAATTTTGTATGACTCATGCATGTATGATGATCACTGATCAGCCCATGACCAGCAAGTTAGTATGTACCTAGCTCATAATAATGTAAGTAATGAAATTGTGACAATGCAATTAGCGTCTTGGAGATTGTTCGGATTGGTACTCGATTTTGTAAATATTGTTAAATTCTCATAGATTTCTAAATTCTGGTCTGAATCTTTCTGACTATAAATGAAGTAGGTAGGTAGTAATAAGTGAATGATTTAAGAACATGGGATAGAATAAATGTGATAAATAATCAGCGCAACAACGGGTGGTTTTATTTCTTGTAAGAGGCTAATAAGAATTATATAGTGAAGTCAAATTAGGGACCTAGAAGATGATGTAATGCATGATTTTATTGTGCAATGTGTTTGTGAGTAGTTGTATGTAAATGAGCTGACTCCATGTTTTTGTTATTTTGTTAAGACAGGAAGTAAACAATCTACCAAATAACCATTTAGATTGGCCCTATTCAACATGCTGATTATTTGCTTTTGAAATAATAGCGCTGAACCACGAATAGTATTAGTTTCATTGTAAACACATGCTCTGAAACAAAGAAATCTAATTTAGACTTACATTGTGGGATTCTTCTTCCAAAACAGCCATAGTCTCAAAATCAATATTCATTTTGATGGTATGGAGTGATAGTTATGTCTCACGGTAAAAACAACACAGCTTTTACTCAAATTTATAAACCAGGAAACGAGTAAAATTAGATAATATTTTATCAAAAGCAGTTTCGCAAGGTATTGTTTACAAACTGGCAAGGCAGGCAAGCAAAGCAAGGTCATTTCATTTGTCATTTATCTTATCTTGTGGTTCCCTCACTCATTCACAAACTACACTATATCTTTTCTCTTTTTCACTTATGCGACGCTCTACCGAAAATAAACAAGTGACACTTGGTGACAAGTGACAGACCATTGAGCTTTACTACTCCTATGGAGTGAGTTGAGGTAGGTAACCTCTCTTCTCTGGTCTATGGAAGAGTGCGAAAGCGTACCCACAGCCCCGGCACATGGTGTGAGAAGGACCCCCGTTGGGTTTTAGTCGGTAGGAGTCCGACCGCTCACCACGACAGAAGAGTATCCATGAGGATTTCCCAACGTTAAAAAAAAAGTAACCTCTCTGGTAAGGGTAACCTATGTAATGCCAATGCCATAACATTTTATTTATTTATACATAGTACTTAGCTTGGGACTAGTATAGCATCCGGAATGCGGTTGGCATATTGATAGAATAACGCATTGGATTTATGTATCTGTAATGTTATTTTATTATTAGTATATAAAGAATTTGAATTTGGCATATCACAAGCTGTTTGCTACTACAATATGCATTATAGCATTAGCAAACAAAGAACATCATCGATATCGATGTACTGATTTACTAAGCACATGCACCACTAGCTCATAGACAACTTTTTTTGTTGGTATTCGTGACACTGATAGAAAGACAGACAGACGTTGACAGCCCGAGTCCAAAGAACGTCCAAAGATATCTATCAACTTTTTTTTTAAATTTTATAGTGGCACTGTTTTCTGGTCATTTTGCCAAGTCCTATTTGCCCAAGACAGAGGAGGTTGGCGTAACATAGGAGGCCTATACCCAGTAGTGGGTGATACCGGGCTGAAATGATGATGATTTGTATATCTGTCAACTACTGGCTAGTGCTGCCAATTAAGTGACTGTGTCGCCAGTAATGGCGATGTTAGTTTTTACATCTCAGCACCAAAAAATACCATTACAGTGTTTTTTATCAACTTCAAAACAATAATTAGACATTTTTCAAGTAGTTAGTAAGTATTTAACCAGAGTTGGTACTGCCTGGCTCTGTTTTAAGTTTCTAGCATAGCATATCGGTACATATAAATGACATGTGATGAAAAATTCGAAAAAACTACCCGTGCCTCCTTTATTTTGAAGTTTGTCCCAAGTTTAACCTGAGCCTTGAGTTTTTGCACTACACATTTTTACAAACTTACTCGCGAAAAAAACCGTCTACGCACCAATTACTTAGATTTTGAGACAAAAGAACCTAAAATAAAAAAAACAAAAACTTCAAATTCAAATTAATGATAAATATGATAGCGAAGTGTTTTAAACAACATAATCGTAAGCTAAATTACATACGTTCTAGTAAATCAGATTTGATATTATTTAGGTAACTAATCTTCTGTTTTTTTCGAAAAAATATCCTCATTTTCGAAATTAGGATGCGGCAACACTAATTGCATGCAATGTCATATTCATATGTCAATGTCAATTCTTTTTTCAACCTCGCTGGTTCTTTCTGTGATAAAAAATTCGTAGTTTTTATTCGTATTTGTAATGTTTTTTCAGTGAAGCTGTGATGTGGCCTTTTACACGGTAGACAGTAAAGCTTTGTATTGTTTTAGGATGTGTATAGTGAGTGATATTCAGGCAGTGGTTACGTGTTATTGCTTGCGGTAGTGCAGTAGGGTCATTGAGAGATCATCACGATGCGTATCGGTGTAGTGTTGTATTGGTGCGTATTTGCTTTTCATCTGTGCAAAGCTGAAGATGTGGAAAGGACAGAATCTCGGGAGGGTGGAAGGCGGCAGCATTGGGGGCCTGTCGTCAGGAGCGGCTCCTTCACCAGCGAATCGGTGAATGAGCACAGTAAGTTCCCATGACCCTGACTATTCGTATTTCTCATGACACCTGTTTATGTCCTTCACATTTTAGTGGTAAGCTATGGGTAATTTTAATAAATTTGAACATCAGCATTTGTAGAAAGCATGAACAAACAGATTTGTACAGATTTGCCGCCTACCAAAATATGCTGCAGTTTGTAAAGCTGTAAAATTAACTGAAAACATTTTTGATATTTTTGTACTTTCTATGTAAATAATTAAAATCTGAGAAATAATGGCCCCTGTCAACAAAATTATTTCTAGACTTTCTTATGCCTGTAGTTTTCCTTATCTTTGCTGCTAATTATTGTGTGTGTACAAACTCTTTATCATTCATTTATCCTATAAATAAGCTTATAATTTAATCCCCATAAGGTCAGGAGCGAGTCAGTTCAAACAATGTACTTAGGCCATGTTTGCATCATCACCACCGGCAGGCTTCGGTCTAGACCCAACCAACTTAAAATTATGAGATGTTGCCAGTTCCACTCAACAATAGCCTAGTACTAACTCGACATTGAAACAGTTTCGATGGTGTGTAACCACTCTTTATGAGTTTGGCGACTTTGGCGTTAAATGTTATTATAAATAAATAACTATTACAGACATGGTAGGTCCATTCATGGGGAATATAATTATGTAAAAAGACAATACAGATGTTAAAGTAAAACCTAATAAAAGACTAAATAAATAGACACAGAATATCTAAATGTAAGATAGAAAACTCTTCATTGATTTACTAAACACTTGTTTTACAAACTTAATAATAAAACATAAAATAAAAGTACCTACTATTAACAATCACACTTCACTTCAGAGAAGGATTGGGGGCACATCCTCAGTAAACATGAATTGTTACAGGCAGAGGTACTCGTTTAGTATCAAGTAGACAATCGGCATCATCCATCACTGTTTGTCATTAGTAAAACTTCATTTGGAGAAGTTGGTCTATTCCAAAAATTAGTCACTAGATTAAGTAAAACGGCGAGTAAATTAACAGCCTTGGAACGTTAAAATAGAAACTTGTTAAGTGTTCTTACATCATGAGATGCCATCACTAATAATAGTGTTGTTTTGTTTGACTGGGGAAGGCCAGTTTTCAATCTTTTTATCTGTTTATAATAGCAAACAATTACACTTGTGTCGCATCTCTTTATAATACAAGTTATTTTCCAACCTACCATTTGTTTTTGATGTAGTGCTATTAGTAGTAAGTATTTAAAATGTTAATCTATGATGCTTGTCATAAAGTTTAAATTCAATTTCACATTTCTTAGAACCAAGTGTGTAATCTGGAAAAAGCAAAGAGGCAAATCTCTTAGTACATTAATACAAGAAATTAAAAAGCCAGTTCCTATTAGCATTCCTTGTTCTTAATTCCGAAGCTTATCTCATGATTCTAATGATAATTTCCAAAGCAAACTTGGATGTATGCAACCATGCTATCTTGTGTGCATTAGGTATTTGTAAAACAAGGTATAAAACATGACACAATGTTGATAGAAATAAAAGCAAGTTCGTCTAAAACATTTTTGTTTCATCATCATTTACTAATTATGCTGATTATACCAGGTAGTATACAATACACAGTCTACTGTCATCTCGGAGACGAGACTCTGCGTTGCTAGTGTTGCTACTACGCTGCGCGCAAGTATTTGGAGGAATTTTCTTTTCATGATCTTGATAAAAATCTAAATCAAATCAGGCTCTACGGGTGGAGTTAGTCAAAAAGTCACGAAAGCGAAGTCCTGAGCACTCTACCCACTAAGCTAACCATAAAACAAAAGGTTATTCCATGTAACGGCTGTTACAGGTCGCACACGAAAAATCATACCTTATAAGGAAAGCGTGATATTGTAAGATCACGGACAATTATTATTTTGTCTTCATCATTTATTAATAAGAGCGTAAACTTGTACCACCTGTAATGTAACACCCGTTACTTGGAATAATCCAAAACGCACTGTAAATAAAAAAAAGAGATAGGTGATGCATTTTTCTTTGATATTAAAAAAAAACGCATCAGCTTACTAGCTGCGTGCATCTATCACGTGATCACTGGGTCGGCAGACGGTGGCGTGGTGACGCATCACAATATCAGTGACAGACGGACATGTGGTCGGATTTATTTTAGAACGATAACGTGCACCGATCCTCATACCACTTTAAATTGGCGTTCAGTAGCATCAACTCTGTCGTGTTGTGTTTAGATTCAATATTAATTGGAGATGCAAGTACAGACAGCTTTAATAGTGATACTGATAGCTACAGTACAGCGTGCGAGTCTGTAACCGGATTTATTAGTTACATCTGAAGTTCCACACAAAATTAATCCACGGGGTAAATTCTGTAATGTTCTGTAAACTGTAATGTTGAGGTGGAACGTCAGTGAAATACTTATTAGGTACTTGCTTTAATAGTACCTATCTCTATTTATTCTATGTCATAACTCATAGCGCAGCTCTTTGTATAGTCACCTGTTGCCAATTGATATTGTACGTTGCTTCCGTGTCGGATTTTCTAATTGGCTCTCGACCTGGTCACAAGTACAGCATCATCAGTTCTTTTCTAGGTGGCAATGAAGCCCTTCGAGGCGTGCATGGCTTAGTCGATCTTAAAAGTTAGATAACTTGCCGCATGACGGAATTTTCGAAAATTTTGATTGATATTTCTGGGACGGACATCTGGTAGATTAAACTGCAAACAAGGTAGATTTTATAAGTTACCATGGTGAGATTGCGGTCAAAACGTTTGTCTATAATGTATAAAAAAAATCTACAGCGTTGTCTTTATTGTAGAGATGATTTATTCTAAAATGCATGTACTCACGTTTTTCTAGTCGCCAGACGTGTTGCAAAAACTAGGTACCTAGGTATAGTTGATCGAAGACCTAGGTACTCGCATCATCGTGCGTACTATTATTCATTATACCTACACAGACTAAAGGTCGTTTTCTCTATAAAAAGTTTAAGCATCTGTATAATTTGCAGATTGCCTAGTTCTGAATAAGTGTTGTGATTGTAACCCTTCCTACCTCTGAGCCATAGAAAACCTAGTGTGAGATCCAGGGCTCATTAGCTCTGAGAAAACGAAGCTCTAAGGCCTGTTATAAATCGATTTTGAAGCCGGTCTAGTTATACTGGCGAAACTGCTGACTCATTAGGAAGCATACGATAAAATCCATTATAATTTGAGCGTTCGGCTATTTACAAACGTAAAACTTACATTCGTTGGCACGGTGCGACCGATCGCTTGATTAATTCCATTGCTAAATTAGTACGCCGAACCTCTTTACTTGCGTGTTTTATCTCTGCTGAACCACAGAGTATAATGATAGTGTCACTCAATTCATTCGAATGTACCATACCTACTAATCGGCACAGCGTACATACATCGAATAGGTATCGGTATAGTTTTCGTCTCGGCTGACTGAATTCATGGTTCATTGTCTTTGCCAGTAGTTACTAGGCAGACTTATAATACATTTTTAGATGGGTTCTGCCAACGCAAAGGTGTGCGATGGCTCTCCTTTTCACCACCACTCTTGTAACAGTCAACCTCGTGTCTCGTTCATTTGTTATTTGTACTGCCTTTTTTTCCCCAAATTCGCTAATTCTTTCCAGTCGCGTTCTAGGTCATGAGGATCATCATGTACCTACTTAGTATTCAGTAGATAGTAATGTTTGCGACTCCGTGCGTTACTTTGAATATTTACCTACATAGGTAAATATGCTCAAACTTTTGGCGAATGGGAAAAAACATACCATTGTCGACGATTTTGAATAATTCATTTAATATACTGTAGGCACGCAGAATTCTCTGCTGGGTAGGTAGGTAATTCCAGCTTCATTGACATCTAGACATCCTCAAGTGTTATGAAGTGCAGGTCTGTGAGCTGGTCTATCATGGATTTGGATTAGGAGGTACAGCCGTGGGAATATTTTATTTTAAGTTCAAAACAAGGAAAGATATATACCTACCCGAATGGTTTTATTCACATTACATTTAAATCACAGCCCACACACACATTGATTTGCAAAACAAATTGGTACAATGCTTGCGAATGTGTTTGCAGAATAAATTGTATCATAAAGTTTCCTTGTTGGCTATTTTGACAATGCAGCGCGCAATCACGCTGTGTCTTATCATTGTTATCTAATGCTTTATTATCTTGCTAATGTCCGATTGTTGTCAGCAACTACCTAGACTAGACTAGACATGAAGGAGCTTTCTAGAAGAGTCGTCGTAGGCGTCATAGTAGTAGTCACATCATCACATACCTCTGTTCATGACTTCCACGGTGGCCAATACAGGAGTTTCTAAGGCCTATCGATCTAACGTCCAGCTGCACTGGACTCAAACTTATATAAATTTGAGTAGGTACTTTTACTTTAAAAGCATGAATTTCTTTTAAAGTCTGATCCACGTTTGAGTCACGTTTTTCAAGCCATGTGTTTCAACCTAGATTCCCATTTAGGGCCATTCTAAACCCGAGTGTCAACTGAACAGCTAATGTCTGCCGACTACGAGTTTCTGGCCAAGCAAAGGTGTACATTGGCAAACTAAATAAGGGTTCTTTGGTAATCATTCGCATATTTTAAATTACAAAGATAATTTTGCTCTTTTTTCGATTAAAATAAAAGTTCAGTAAGTTCTTGCTTGGAAAAATCACCAGCGTATTAGCGCGCATTGCGAGCATGTTACGTTAAAGGGCTTTTTATAGAGACAGGCAGTGCTTTAGTGGTCCCAGGCCTTGAAAGGATAATTATACCACAAAAGCTGCGTACCCAGTTCCCACGCTTTTTATATATTTTTATACGCAAACTCCTCGTTCATACGTAGGTGTAAGATATTTTCATTCATTTGAAATGAATCTTAGGTCGTTCACATTAATACAATCTAAATTGACTCCTCCCTCTTTGTAACATCATGAGCTTAGCGCATCATGGGCGCCAAAAACGACGTTTCTTTCTACCGAAGAGAAGACAAATCATACTTCGTCCCTTTCTTTTGTTTGACGAAAACAGAGACAGGACTAGCTTTAGTCTATTCTTCCGTAGACCAATCGCTGTCTAGGGTGCATCATGCAAGCCCTGCAAATCATAAATTTTATGAATAGTACCGACTAGGGAACCAAGTTTCACACCGAAAGATCCGCTTCATTGTATCTTAACAAAATTG
The DNA here is from genome assembly GCA_947859175.1 of Gandaritis pyraliata. Classification (NCBI taxonomy): domain Eukaryota; kingdom Metazoa; phylum Arthropoda; class Insecta; order Lepidoptera; family Geometridae; genus Gandaritis; species Gandaritis pyraliata. The sequence continues at coordinate 3,417,924 of OX401869.1, read as the reverse complement.
TTGCACATGAAGATTCATTGTATCATTCCTCCAATTGTTAGTTCACAAGCAGAATGCGTCTACGACATTCAGAGAGCAATTGATCCTAATAAAAGGGGAGTTAAATTAATGAGTCCGGGCTACTGCCTCTAGATGATTTAATGGTTTCATCCACGCAAAACTATTAGATTTAACCGGTACACGTATACTACAACTTAATTTTACAAAATATTTAAAACTGCATAAAAATCTTAGATCCACACCATCATTACTGGCCATAAGACCTTTAGAAGACTCCCCAACTCCAGTTCACCAAACTTCAGTACAGTTGAGATGAAATAAAGTTTCAAACTGCAATTTTTTGTCTGAGATTCCTTAAAACTGGTTTTCAGAGCTGATGAACATCCTCATAACTTGAAAACAGCTCCACTAATCAATTAATCGATTGGCTTTGCACGTGGTTTGTACAGATAAACATTAAAGGAAACATAGCGTCTTTGGATATTGTTTAACAGCTTGGGGAAGTGGATAGCCTTGCCTCGGTCGGGTCGGACGCGCCCATACAACACAACCTGTCTCCTAAGGTCGTGTGTGTGACACATGTTCGAATGTTCTAGAATTGTTGATCCCTTTTTGAGGGGAAGGTGATGATTTTCGTTACACTTAACTGATATCGGAGTCCTTAATGCTCAGACAAATGTCTTCTTGCGAACCTGATTTGTGAACACATACCGTTCTGAAACAAATGTACCTACTACTCTACCCTCTATTTGGTTAAGTTGGTAGGTTTTCAAATTTTTACTACTAGGTATAGGCAAACATTTCAAACCACGACTACAAAAGCCATGAGTTTATAATAACACCCATCAGTGATCTCCCACAAGAACTGTCCAGCATGGCAGTGATAAATAGAACATTTGGTCAACGGATTATCTCCTTGACAATGTAAATAAAAACACATCACGAGTGCGGCCTGGCAAAGCCGAATGTGATTCAACTCTACCGAGTTAGGAGGCTGGCATCTATACAATTTACCGGCTTTGGTACTGCGATTTGGCATTAGCGGTCTCATAGGAAATGAGAGTAACGTTGTCTGTCTCTTCTTTGGCTTTCGTTATATTTTGACTTCAATAAATCATCTAAGAAATTTTTGGTTCATTTTGGTGCAACTCCGAAATTTTTTGCGTATTTTCCTTGCATTTAAAAGATGGTTCTTTTGTTACTTTTACACCGATTGCAATGTGTTTACAGAAACATTTTTAATCGTATTTTATACTAGCTCTCTCATTGTTGAATACACAAACAATGGCGTAACGAGGGAACACGGCTGCACCGTTTGCGCTTTTATGACAAGGTCAAGTTCATGTCCATTGCTTTGTAGAATTTATAACTTTCTCATTATTTTAAATGTATCCAGAGCTCCTATCAAGCCAGGCAATCTAACCTCTCAGAGCCATACTTTACAATGTTTATGATTAGTCTATTTATATGCCGGCTGACACCAAGGTCAGGATTTATGCTTATTTCTGTGGGGAAAATTGTCGTCTGATCAGAAAAAAAAACTATAAGTACTTACCTAACGTATTTCCTTTTTCGATATTTACTTATTACATGTGTATATATAATTTTTGCGCAGCTAAATAATTCTCCATAAATCAAAGAGAACTTATTGGGAATGCTGTGTTATCTGGTCCTTTTCTATTTCCTACTTTTGAATGAGACAGTATTATTTGTTCGGCTAAAGCTTCTACTCCCTTGTCACGTATTACTTCTTCAGCATCATCGGAAATCGGTGGAGGTACATCCTAAACTATTGCAAATTCTAGTCAGCGAAGAAACGGCTTCATACTTAAAACTTTACGATGAAGTCTGGAAAAGAAAACAAAGAAACAGTGAATAAAACTTTGTTTTCGTTTCATAAATACACGTTGCGCATGCTACATAAAAACTGCTACACTGATAAATCATGCAAAATACCTTTGAATGTACTAATGAATGTGATGGAGTTATTATCATTGGTGTTCAGGTGCATTAGTAGCTTGCACGTGACAAGACAATGGCTTGCAGACGCCGCCGCCGGTGGATGACACTGTGTCTGTTTACCACAGCACAAAGCCACTTCATTGTTTACTGGAACCTAGTACTCGTGTATGCAAACTGTGATTGTCTCACAATTTGTTTGGTATCAAAAATCTACTGCTTGAACAACAAAAAAAGTAAATCCCGGATGACTCATTGATGTTGTGAATTTTGGAACTAATTGATTGCTTTTCAATAAAAATCCTGTTATTAATCAGTCTGATGGAAAATTTGTTAGAATCTTAAGATGATTTGTTTACGAATATTTATTGGCACTTGGATTTTAATTGTTATAGTCATTATCAAGTATTGTGTGTAACTATTAATATAAACCAAATTAAGTATTTGAAACAGGATATCGTTCCTTCATACCGTAACTACTTATATTTCTGAAGCAAATTAAACGATGATCGAATTGCAGGTGACCATTTTCTGTATGCAATGTGCAAGTGTTAGGCCGACCCATTTCTTTCAATAGCGTTTTCGGGTTTAGCAGTCATTATGTTTACAATTTTCACCCATTAGTCATGTTTTTTTGGACTCGTCTTAGGTATAAGAAAGAAAGAGTTGCAAACGCTCCAAACACCATAGGAGCCTCATCCTAGTGTTGGTAAAATATCGCGTATCGTAGACACAAGACATATTCCCTACCTACTTATTTACGGATTCATTTTATGTAGAAGCCGGTTCACACTGAATCTTTTTTATCTTCAGTCTTAAAACACTTGCTGTAAGTGTAAACACATAAACGTATCTTCTATCATTTCTGTTGATAAGCTCGCGTTTATTTGACTAGTCTAGTTCATTGTCTCGTAAACTGTAAAGTTTATTTAGGAAATCAGCCGGTATCAACTTAATCATTCACCGACCTACATTAACCTTACGGTCTCCCATTATTTCATAAAACTTGAATACCTGCCTATCTTACTTCCTTTGTCTCACTTTTAGGTGCGTCTCATCTCATCTAAACTAGTACCTAGATTGATGAATCAAGACTAAAACTGCCCTCAAGCATAATTTTTTTGTCATTTTTCGATGAAAAAATATACTTATGCTTGAGATTCCGACTTGAGTAACTATGAGCATACGAGTCTAAAACCCCCAAACATTTTGTTTAACAAAATGTTTCTGAAGTGAAATTTACTATTATTTTTACTAAATTGGATAAAACATTTATATAGAAATAAACGGTTTTCCTTATCAGGGCATTGGAGTGTAGCAATAACAGCGCACCACGTCCTATCATCACATAGGTGTTTCGAACCAACCCGTTTAGCTAGTGATAAAACAATTTAACCTAGACATACGAAAAAAACATTTTTCTTATTATTTTCATTATGGCTGGTAGGTAGATTTTCCGTGAAATCGCCGGACGGCTCTGGCGGAAGACCAGCGTTGGTTGTTAGCCGACCAACCTATGCTGAGTCAGGTTTTACGCTCTATGAAACTCAAGTCCCCCTATTTAGTATAAGTTTTTGTAATTACTATTTGCTGTTGTATAAACGAGCTTCCTCCGGAGGTTTTCCCATCACCCTACACTCTACAGCATGACTAGCTTCAAGAAAAGGCTAAAGAGATTCCTAGAGGGTAGGCAACGCATCGACAATGCCTCTGGTGTTGCCGATGTTAATACCCATGGTAACCGTTTACCATCAGGGCCGTAAGCCTGTTTGCCCAACCATGGCATAAAAAAAACAGACATTTGTTTTATGTGTCTAGGTTTCTCGAGTTCTGCTACACTTATTCATCTAGTATAGCACGATCCTTGTGATTTTGTTGAATAAATGCAATTTTGAAGTGCAATCGTGTGGAAGTTCTATAAGATATTTATATATACCTACAAGTAAACACCTGTTCTTTTCCAGTACTTCTGGAGGCGTGTCACAATGACGCGTCCTGTCTCCAAGACAAGGCTGGGTTGGAAGCTATTACACAGCTGCACAGACAGCTGGATGACGATGCCAACGGCAACGTTGACCTTAGTGAGAGTGACGATGTGAGTACACCACCAGCATCTACATACCTGTACCTACTGTATGCCTATCTATAGATACATACCTGTTGGGGACGAATAATGATCTATCTACCAGTAAGTTGGATAAAGACCTATCTTCTCGCGTCATAATGTCATCAGTCCATCGGATACTACTTCGGTTCCGTTAGGAGTCATGCTGTCTCTCTATAATCGTGTCATAATATTCTTTTGTCCATAAAACCTGTGTTTGGATGATTAATCTAAATGATCATTCTAAATGATCCTTGTGATTTTATTGAATAATTTATTGAATAAAGAAATTTTGACTTTGACTTTGAATCTGAGAACTTGATTGTGGATGATAGCAGAGATAAAAAAAAAATATTTCTAATTTATTTTGTTACGTTTCCATGTATATTGCTTCTGAAAGCTGTGGTTTAATAAGTCTTCGTCGTATTTTCAGTTCCTCCGTGAAGAGTTGCAGTACGATAGCGGTTATGAGAAGAGACAGAGGGCGTTCCATCATAACGACGACATGCACATATCGGTCAAGGAGCTCTGGGAAGCGTGGCTGAGATCAGAGGTAAGCTCACGTCATATATCGTCGCTGTTTTCACTAAGTGACGTATCTGATATTTTGTGATTGTTTCGCGCCTCAGAAACCGGAATTCGGGCGCGTCCAAAACTGTGATAGGGCTCTTAACGCACAGACCATAAAACTGTCTGTGCGTTAAGAGCCCTATCACAGTTTTGGACGCGCCCGAATTCCGGTTTCGAAGGCGCGAAACAATCACAAAATATCAGATACGTCACTTAGTGAAAACAGCGACGATATATAAGTATGTATTTTCAAAAAAAAAGTATATAAGTATTCTATCAGCCATCTGGTTCCCATATTACAAGCATTGCTTAGTTTGGGACTAGAGGGTGTTGTGTGAAATGTCCCTGAATATTTATTTATTTATATCAGTTTGTACAAATCCAATAACTACTCATAATTCAACGATTTTAAGCCTTCTCAGTGGATGTATGTATGTATGGATGTTTGTTACTCTTTCACGCTGTAACTACTGGTCCGATTTGGATGAAACTTGGAATACATATAGTTAGCTTTGATTAACACATAGGCTACTTTTTATCCCGGAAAATCAACAGGGTAACACGGGACGCGGACGAAGTCGCGGGCAGAAACTAGTAAATAATAATTATATGTCATCTTGCTAATTCATGCCCACAGTGGAGTAACTGTAATTCAATCCAAGTACAATATGCTCAACGGATCTTTATCCCTCTAAAGTTAGGTGCAACAAACCATTGTTTGCGAGAAAAAATGTTATAACCTCCAATTCTTCTTCTTCTGTGCTGTGGGTCGTGGGTTCGATCCCCACCGAGAACAAACATTTGTGCGTGGAAAACATAGATGTTTGTTCTATGTCTGGGTGTTACTATGTATAATAAGTATAAGTATGTATTACAAAAAAAAAGTATATAAGTATTCTATCAGCCATCTAGTTCCCATATCACAAGCTTTGCTTAGTTTGGGACTAGAGGGCGTTGTGTGTAAAGTCTATGAATATTTATTTATTTATTATTTAATTCGTCCCAAAAATGAGTTCTGCGCCGATATATCAGAATGACAAAGATCCGTTGTAACTACTATAAGAACTTAGAATCTAATCGTCGTCAGTGGGCTGATATGTATTATCAAGTGAATCTTCTACTTACTGCCATAATAAACCTATAATTTTGGGAAACCCGTTTATTGTGGTATACCAACCCATATATTAAAGTGGCTTCAAATTCTTCTTTTTAAAAATACTTTTCTGTATTCTAGGTGCACAACTGGACGGTCGAGCAAACAGTGGAGTGGCTGTCACAATCAGTAGACCTGCCTCAGTACAAAACAATGTTCCTGCAACACAAGGTTACCGGCGCTACCTTGCCTAGGTCAGTATTAATGACTGCAACACTACAATATTCGTTTTCGTTTTTCACGAAAACCGTTTGTTATGGCCCATATCACAGCTCAGTCGGTATCAGCTCTACCTTCCATGCTGTGGGTCGTAGGTTCAATCCCTACTGAGAACAAACATTTGTGTGTAAGAAAGAAGAAAGAAAGAAAGAAAAAACATTTATTCTGAAACACAGTGTGGTTTTAGAATGAAAAATGGTTCTCAAGATTTCAAGTACCAGGAGAGCACGACTCGCCTAGAGTTCGCTATGCTATCAACAGGCTATACTTAAATGTTTTAAGTCTTTAATGATTTACTTCTTGGTTCATTCAATCTTTGAACCGATTTTTATCAAACATAGCTAAGAACACTCCCGACTAATTCACCTTTCAAACAAAAAAAAAAAAATCAAAATCGGTTCATCCGTTCGGGAGCTACGTTGCCTCAGACACACACACACACACACACAGACACGTCAAACTTATAACACCCCGTCGTTTTTGCGCCGGGGGTTAAAAATATTGGAAGTTAAAATAAGTTTATTTTTATGCAGATTGGCTGTGAACAACATGCAATACCTAAGCAACATTCTTGGCATCAAGGATCCTATCCACAAACAGAAACTGGCCCTCAAAGCTATGGATGTGGTGCTTTTTGGACCCCCTAAAGGTAACGTGTTCTATTTATAAGACGACGACTAATACAGTATTTACAATATTTATAATATGTACCAAATACACATGAAGCAGTTGAGCTATCTACATAACGTTGCAAACGATTTATAGATAGCTCAACTGATCCAAATCAGTATCAATCGGAAGCGTGCCCAAGACACTGGCTGCATTGCCGCGCTGAATAGCAATGCTGATTCGAATATAATAAGAGAAAATATAATTTTTTATGAGAAAAATAAAGACGATATATATATATACACCTGATGAAATTACAGCCTAGGAGAACCCTACATGATGAAGTTGGTTAAAATGACTTCACGACATATAAATGTTGCTGAGAGCCGATGGGGTGTTTAAAACCCTATGGAGGCCTAATATGGGCCTCCAATGGCCTCCATAGATTTCTACATCCTAATCCCACTGCAAAAATAATATGTGTATCTAGCTTCCACCCGCGACTTCGTCCGCCTCCCGTGTTACCCTGTTGATTTTCCGGGATAAAAAGTAGCCTATGTGTTAATCCAGGCTACGAACTATTATGTATTCCAAGTTTCATCCAAATCGGACCAGTAGTTTTTGCGTGAAAGAGTAACAAACATCCATACATACATCCAATACAAACTTTCGCGTTTATAATATTAGTAGGATAGGATAGATATTTGGGGAAAATAGGCTGAGTTGCTTGGTACCACTATACCACAGGTACTGTATTGAGATAGAACAACTAGGAGTTTTTGGAATTAACCAATTAAAAAAAAACCCCTTTTTTGAGCAATTTAAGAACCCTACTGTGACCACTAGCTTACTTAAATTGTATCATAACACTTATAAGAATCTCAGGCACAAATGAGTTATATCATAAAAACGAAGGTCGCAATCAACACGTGCTATGCCAATGTTATCCTTATTCCATTGTCATAAGATCCTAAATCATCAGGTTGGTCATCTCGCAAAAAGGTGACCATTGTTCGTTGACATGACAGTCATGGTCGATTGTTAGCTAAGCTGTTTTTTAAAAGGTGATGTGCTATGATTTTGTCTGCAATGATTATGGATTGACTGAGTTCACTACCACAATAGGTGTTAACGTTTGATTGGAATAGGAATGTGAAGCATACAGACTATAACGAACCATATTCTTTCAACGTTTCTAGTTTGAAATCAGAATCAGAAAATTATTTATTTACTAGCAGTTACCCGCGACTTCGTACGCGTCTACAGTTTCCGTGTACCGAGCGGATACTTCTTTGAGAAACTTGACATTACACCTCATTACACCGAACTCGTACTGGAATGTCAAACGCTAGTCGTTAGACCAAAGAGGTAGTACTACGCCCTGTCAAACTGACGTGACATGACATGACAATGAAATCCTCTTGCCAATTGGCGCTGCTAATCCTTTTCGTTCATTTTATCCTGTAGATCCTGTTAATTATTCGAGATAAAAAGTAGCCTATGTGTCAATCCAGGTTACGAACTATACATATATATGCCAACTTTCATCCAAGTTGGTTCAGTAGTTTAGACGTGATTGAAACACAAACATCCTAACATCTAAACTTTTGCATTTATAATATTAGTAGGATTAAAATCACAAGCATCATTTTGGGATCGCTTTACTCGTAGTTTACTAGGTGATTCTAGTTGCCGGTTCCTCGGAACACAGCAATGCGAGCATCACTGCTTGGCGGCAGAAATAAGTACGGTGCTAGTACTTCCCCGAACGAGCTCTTTCACCAAGAGCTCTATTACTACTAAAATATTTCCTCCAATGTAGGTACCTTTACTTTGTTCTTTTTGTCTATTGTGCTGACCGTACGAAAACGGTAGCGAAAAGGTTGCGATCCACAATGTCACAAAGCAGGTTATTACTTCCAGCGTGTTATTAAAATCGCTTAGTAGGGTCACCATGTATTTATAAGGTTAATAAACTTATCGCATCCAGTTTTCCCTAAACTACGTAATATCTATTTTCACAATTAAAAAGCAGGTTTTCAATTGTGTGAGACAAGAAAAATGGTCACAAATATGACAGTGAGAGCGGAAAAAATCCTATCTGTCTCCCTATGGCGTGTCCCTAGGGTTACAGAAGGGAACAATTCTCAATTTGCGATCACGTAAATAAGACAACAATGAAACTTTTTCATTGGGCACAGATGGGTGGTAGGGCTGCGCCGTTATGACTTTATGTTCTGTGGTTACGAGTGACATTAACATTATGCTCACCAAGATGATGGAATACGCATCTAGTCGTGCTTCGAATCTTTTAACTCGCTGTGAGTTTTCAGGCGGACATACAATTTGTTTTAATTTAATTGTAATGTTCCTATTATGTAGAACCATAAGCGAAGCCGTATTCAGGTGCTTAGATAATTTAGGCTCTGCGAAGTACACGCACCAACCATTTGACACCATTTGAGAAAAACAGTATGTGACAGAAAAGTATCGTATAGGTAAGTATGCTATTATTTCAATTTTAATCTTGTAACGTTTGAAGAAAGTCTTTCTTGCTTGTTGATCATTTTTAAACAAACCCCAGTCAAACATCTATCGAAAATAATCTAAGCTATTCAGCGTTGTTCTAGTCACAAAATATAAAAAATACAGTCATTTTTATGATCGTTGTGTATGTGTAATGCTAATTGGCAAAACCATATCGCACTCGTAATCCTGATTCCCTAATTTATTTATCGATTCTGTAACGAAGAGTCCAATTAAACTAGTGTACATGTAATTGAATTTATACCTAATTTTTTAACGTATTTTGTGAAAGAATTTAATTTTTATAATCAAATCCCACCATAAAACTGTTAGTTTTTTTCACATAACAAAACGTGTTCAAAAACAATAAACCTACTACATTCATTCATGTTAATGATCTCTCATTATTAGTATTGTCCTGCTAATATTAGAAATTATGGTCGCAACAATGTTACGTCACGGTTCAAACGGGTGTAATTTTTAGTTTCAAACAAACGCCTGCTGCATTCGCTTCGCAGTTACTTTAACTACGAAACATAACGCGACAGAGAATCACAATAACAAAAAAATGTAGATGGTCCTCTGTAGATTCTTGACCTTGTCATTGTGACCACAGAGAATCGTGTGTGGGTTGTAGTCAGCTATGTGTGTGCTTAGTGCAAAAAAACTTGTTTTCTGTGAGAGTGCTTGTGCGAACTTCAGGACAGTCGGGGGAAAGACAGCATCGTCCTTGCAGCTAATATCACTCCGGCCAAGTTGCCTGGCGCCCCCTACTCCATGTTATAAATGGTGTTTGACATTTGGCTCGCGTTTGGCCTGATTTATTGTGTTTACGTGTTGTGTGGTGGGCGATATGTGGAATTAAATGATGATGGTGATTATTAATTGATACGATCGTAGGAAGTCTGTGGACAGAGTAGGCTCAATATCTTTCTTTCTTGAAATCTATGTGGTATTATGTCCAGCAGTGGGCATCTACAGACTGATATGATGATGATGCTAGAATAATTTAGACAATTCTAGGAATTTGGTGGGAGAAGTCTATATCGAGCTGAGTTAGTTAACTAAATAAATATTTGATTTGATTTGTAGATACAGGCTGATGATTATTTTATTTTATTTTATTGAGTAACAAAATCCACAGCTCTTAAAATATTGACGAAAAAACTTATATTTAAAACAGATAGCCAAAAACGGATTTACATTCTAAGTACAATAACAATAACAAAAGTCGACGATAATAAATATAAATATTCATGGACATTTCACACGACGCCCTCTAGTCCCAAACTAAGCAAAGCTTGTAATATGGGAACTAGATGCTGATAGAATACTTATATACTTTTTTTTTGTAAATACATACTTATAATACATAGTAACACCCAGACGTAGAACAAACATCTATGTTTTGCCACACACAAATGTTTGTTCTTGGTGGGGATCGAACCCACGACCCACAGCACGGAAGGCAGATCCATTACCAACTGAGCTGTGACGCCTGTCTAGTCACGGGATGATTAAGAATAAAAAATATAATTTTCGTATCTAATACTGAGTGTATGTAGTGGTGTGTTGTTCTATTGCGTGTGTGTATTATTTTAGAACAATTATGTTATGTTGTGAATTCAGTGTGAATACAAGTACATTACTTGTTAGAAGATTCCTTCAGCGTAAATACGGGACTCTAAAAACATAACTTTTTGTCGCGCTAATCGAGATAAGATTTTTTGCGTTGTGGGTAATTGTTTTTGTTTGCGTTTTTCTATAGGTAAATCCCAATGACCAACTTCTGTATAATTTGTTGCATAATGATTTATGAGTATGCAATTGCATAAGAGTCTATTAGCAGCTAAACCACAAACGAATTATTATACTTAGTCAATAATTTGACATAAAAATGCTAGATTCATTAGGCGAAATTCGTAATGATTTGATGCAATATTTCTTTGAATAGTGATGTTCAATGTTCAGTAACCTACTCTAGGGCTCGTTTATAGAGAAATCGTTATTCAATCATATATTTGAGTTGAGATTCTGTCCAAACATCTGCTTGAGTCAGAATAAGTGCTTGAGTGGTAAACGCGATTACGGGCCTTATTGTGTATTGGATGAGAATTGATCATAACATCTATTCAGAAACGAAAAATTCATGGATATACACAAGGCGATCCAGTTCCAAACTAAGCTAACCGTGTACTATGTGAACCAGATTACTGACAAAACTTTTTGTAGCTGGTTACTTGCCCGTTAAAAATCCTACTATATATTATAAACGCGAAAGTTTGTATGGATGTTTGTTACTCTTTCACGCAAAAACTACCAGTTCGATTTGGATGAAACTTGGAATACATTAGTTCGTAGCCTGCATTAACACATAGGCTACTTTTTATCCCGGAAAATCAACAGGATAAAACGGGACGCGGACGAAACCGCGGTCAGAAACTAGTACTTCTATAATCATATGTTCTACGGCTCATCAAAGTAATTATAAATTGCGTTATTAAAATAAAATTGTTAGAAGAAAACGTGTACTAGTCATACTTGCTTGGTACCTAGGTCTGAGTACTTGGGTCCGTAAATAACATAGATTCGCCACATTTATGTTTGAATTGTAGTTTATCGGAATCAGCTATTGTGCGTTTGGCATTGTGTGGTTCTTTGTACTTCACTCGCCTTTATAGGTTTGTGGTACATTGACAATAGGATTGACTTTGGTTTACAGTAGGTATCGATGTAGGTAGGTTTAATGTAACCCATACGGTTAGGGTACAAATAGTCTTCTATTTTAGTGAAATGATTTGGGTAATACTAAAAATGATGAGCAAAGTTTTTGAACTCCATTATAATAAAATTGAGCTTCGCGGTAAGGCAGTCGCTCAGCTGATAAATCTCACTATTATTATAAATGTTCAAGTTTAGATGTTTGTGTTTCAATCACGCTGTAACTACTGGTCCGATTTAGATGAAACTTGGAATGTATTAGATATAGTTCGTAACTTGGAACACATACGCTACTTTTACCGCTTTATTTAGGTTATAATTATTTTTATATTTTTTCGTGGACGAAGTCGCGGGTAACTGCTAGTATACTAATAAACAATCTGTCAAGGCTATTGAGTTTCTGTTTACCTAGATAATTAGCAGCAAATACTAATTTACTAGAAAAAACATTGCTGTTATTTTATCTGTTAACGACAGCATTTTTCCTCTTTTCCTTATGTTGTCCACTGTTATGTCGGTTACAATATCGTTTTAATTCATCCAAAATATTTGCCGTAACTTTTGGTCCTATTTGTCAGAACAATATTAGGTCGTACGATGATCAATATGGCCTTATTTAGGACCGTTGAATGAAAATCACCGGAATAAATAATTGTTATCTTTTTTCGTGATTATATGCGTGAGGCGTGATGAAAAGCTGAGGTGACCCCCAGGACCATTAGAAAGAAAGAAAATAAAATTCGCCAACACTAATCAGTACCTACCAATCCATTAAGTACCACAGATATTATTAAGTAACTAAAATTATGTATAGTTTACTGTTTCCTCCATTTTTTTTATACGAAAATCGCTACAATTTCAATCTCTTTCAACAGGCAGTAGATGGAAGGACTGGCTTCTGGCCTCCCTGCTCCTCGGCGCCGTCATCGGCGGCTGGGCAGCATTGCGTGCCGGCCGCGCCAGCCGCAACCAGCTCCAACGCATGCTTCGGGACATGGAACAGCTGAGGAAGGCTGAATTGGCTCTCGATGATATGCAGAAGGAACTGGAGAAGGCTCGATTGGAACAGGTAATAGGATCATGGAACGCGGAAGGCTGGTTGGGCTGGTCAGCCGCAATCAGCTAAAACGAAATGCATGGAACCTTTGAGGAAGATCAAGGTCGCTCTCTAGATTATATGCAGAAGAAACTTAATAGGTAATATCTAGTTTTTTTCAGGTTTCGTAACAACAAGAAGGTGTATCTTAGAATGGGATGGTTTCTTTCAGACTTTTTAAGATGTTGACTCGTGCGTCGGTTTGACAAAGAAATGCCTATGCTCAGCAGTGGGTGCAATTGAGAGGTTGATGGTTATAACCACACCGTTTTTGCTACCATTTTTGGAGGAAAAACTGGGGAAAAGCCATCACCATCACAATATACCAAGTCCCAAAACACCTATTTCTTTTTACAATAATATTCTTCGAATCATATTGTTATGGCACACTCGTGTTTATTACATCATTTGTCTCATTCGATGAATCTTCAAGTACTTTATTTTGCGAGTGGGTTTTCATACTTTTTACGATCAATTCGAGTCGAGTCGTTTGCGAAGCTAGTCATCGAATATATTGATGTGGATTTAATTACAACAACTGTGGGAACAAAGCTATGTGTGCGAATAAGTTATAGCTAAAATTCTTCGTAGATTTATCACTTAAAATGCGTGTGACGTGGTATTTGTGTGTAAGTACGAGTGAATTTGATAGTAAATTACATTGTGTCGGCTTTTTAAATCTAGATTGAAGTTTAAAATATAGCCGGCTGTATTGGCGGTCAGCTTTGCTCATAAAAACTTAAGCACGCCATTATCGTTTGGTTGTAGAATACGAAATGAATTAAGAACAATTACTTGTCTTAAAATAGATCGTAATGGGACTTGTGGTAGACAAAGGCACCTGGTTTGTTTGTCTAACATTGTACGCACGATTTGCTGTCATCATCATCATCTGCAACCCGACTTGATCCACTGTTTGGTAGGCCTATAGGCCTCTTGTTGCTCCTGTTATTCCACGTGATCATGTGCTACCCTCAGCTAAAATACAGTTATTACGGTGTAATTTAACCCAAAGGAGTTTTTGACACTTTCTGTCTCCAAATTCCCTTGATTCTAAATTTATTAAAATCAAGGGGATTTTTAAGACAAAGTCTCCCCCCTTAAGAGGGAAAACTCAAAGGGGATTTTGAGACTAACCCCCATCTGCGGCCTACGACGCTGACAATGTCGTGCTACTGGAGGGCCGACGTTTCTCTTCCCAGTACTCGGCCACCACTCTGTCAACTATTTGCACCATCTACGTCTTCTAAGGTGTTCCGCCCAACCCCACTTGAGCTCCTTTATTCCTATTCCGACATCCTGGACTTTGGATCGGCGTCGAATCTCGATATTTGGAACTTGATAGAGTGCCGTAGTGATTCCAAATTGAGGTGTCCATTTTAGTCGTAAATTCGCAAATAGAAATCATCCTTTTGAAATAGGCCAGCTAGTCCTTAATAAATAATCAGCATACATCACAATGAGACCATTCTGTCTAAAATGACACATTTCCAATGAGCTCACTGTCCCGCCCTGGGGTAGTTTTGGTTCCCTTGGGGTAGTGGAAAAAAATCATACCCTAATGATTGTGTGACACTGCACGAAAACTAATTTTATTTTATTAACTTTTTGTTTCAGGAAAGTGCGACAACCGAAAAGAAAAATCTAGAAAAGAAATTGCGCGAAGCCGGCGATACGCCACTTCTGAACTCCACATCCTCCGACTTGGAGGTCATTCAACTCAAAGCAGAAGTCGAGGTGACTAGTTTTACCATCATGTTTGCATACCGTCATCGTATTTACTATTTACACTGTTGACAAGCGTCACAGCTCAGTCGGTATAGGTTTGTCCTCCATGCTGTGGTTGTGGGTTCGCTCCCCGCTAAGACCATATTTTTTATTGTGAGCATACATCTCTGTTCTGTGTTATAAGTATAATATATTTACAAAAAAAAGTATACATATAAGTACATTTACTTTGAGTTACGCTATGGCAAAAGTTTTATAGCAAGGAGTATTTTTTACAAGACATTGAGGATTAGATGAATCTGTGAAAAAATCTTCATCGGCAGACACAACCAACCATTATATTATTATGTTGATGAATTGGTTGTTATGAACTTACTGTCACGTTTAATAAGTTTTTTTGGTTAATAGTGCTTAGTATTTTTATAAGTAGCTACAGGTACCTAATTGTAGGCTGGTCCCCTTGAAGTCGGTTAAAACTCTACAAAAAACTAACTCACACCATTTTTCCTTCCTTTTTTGTTTGTGGCACGAAGGCTCGCACATATTTTTTTGTTTGTCAATAAGAATCACAAGGAAATCTGAATCTAAAGCATCCGTCTTAGATTCGCCATAAGAAGATTGTCTTGATTTTACTGTTTTTATTTTTATGAATAAATGTTTAACTTGAATGTTCACCGCAGATGCTTCGCCAAGAGCTCCGTCGAGCGGAGGGCGAGTTAGAAGACCGGTGCTGGGCGCCGCCGCAAGGACTGCAGCAGTGGCTGCAACTCACGCACGAGGTCGAGAACCGAGCCTACCTCCGCAAGAAGCAGCAGGCGGATATGCAGCTGCAGCAAGCTAGAGAAGCGGTTAGTACCTACTGCTATCGATTCTGTTGTTGCATTTTTCTAAACTAACCTAATTTGACAGCACTAAAAATGTTGCCGTTCCTTTCTTATAAATTGAAACGACAAAGACAGCTATAATTTAAGCGCTATCAAATTAGGTTAGTTTAGAAAAATGCAACAACAGAATCGATACCACTGTCAAAGTCAAAGTCAAACTTTCTTTATTCTGTGGCGTACCTACTCCGCCAACACGTATACGTAGATACCTGAAACATAAAACATAATGATTAAATATTACAATCTTAAAACTAAAATAGATAAAACAATACTTACCTTGCTATTATATAAAAATTTATATTTCTTAAAATACTTGCATTAAACAATTTAAACTAGCAATGTAAAACTTAGATTTCTAACTACAAGCTAAATAGTAATTCAAAAATTGTACTTACCTAATATGTAATGTCGGAAGGCAGTCGTGAATGCGTGCGCTAAAATCGTATCGAGTGAAGGCCCTTTTTCGCTTCTTCGCGAATGAACAACTCACACGCAGGACCGACTGGTTAGACTCGCGAACCACTACTACTTTCACTAACGTGAAAAATCACAACCATTTGTATTGCAGTGTGAGAAACTGCGCAAGAAGCGATCCAGCCTCGTGGGTGCGTTTGTGTCGACGCACGGCAAGTCCATCGACGACGTGGACAGATCCATTGTGGAGGCGCGCACCGCGCTCAACGAGGTCACGCAGGAATTACAGGTCACTATCACATTATTCCACATTCGACACGCGTCACAGCTTAGTCGGTAATAGCTCTGCCTGCCGTGCTGTGGCTCGTGGGTTCGATCCCCACTAAGAACAAACATTTGTGTGTGCCATACATAGATGTTTGTTCTATGTCTGGGTGTTACTATGTATTATAAGTATGTATTTACAAAAAAAAAGTATATAAGTATTCTATCAGCATCTAGTTAGCATATTACAAGCTTTGCTTAGTTTGGGACTAGAGGGCGTTATGTGAAATGTCCATGAATATTTTTTTTTATACATTATAGACAAACGTTTGACCGCAATCTCACCTGATGGTAAGTGATGATGCGGTCGACGATAAACACAAAACATTCAAATTGTAAGTGTTCGGAAACACAGACGCCGGTAAAGAGTTCCACTCCAGAGATATTTATTTATTTTAGTGTTTTCAGGAGCGAATGCACAGATGGAAACAGATTGAGCGCATGTGTGGCTTCAACATAATCAACAATAATGGATTGCAGTACCTCGAGACAGCGCTGTACAGGAATGCGAACGGACAGCCGAGAGGCAGAGGTAAGTAGTAGTAGTAGTAGTAGTAGTAGTAGTTAGGACTCTTTGTGTGCAAACTCGTCCGGGGAAGTACTAGCACCGTACCTATTTCGTGCGCCGCACAGTGATGCTCGCATTGCTGTGTTCCGGTTTGAAGGGTATGGATGCCGGTGCTATTACACGCACATTAGACTTAACATCAATATTTCTTATTGACATGCGTCACAGCTCAGTCGGTAATGGCTCTGCCTTCCGTGCTGTGGGTCGTGGGTTCGATCCCCACTGAGAACAAACATTTGTGCGTGGAAAACATAAATGTTTGTTCTATGTCTGGGTGTTACTATGCATTAAAAGTATGTATTTACAAAAAAAAGTATATAAGTATTCTATCAGCATCTAGTTCCCATATCACAAGCTTTGCTTAGTTTGGGACTAGAGGGTGTTGTGTGTAAAGTCCATGAATATTTATTATTTATTTCTCAAAGTGATGGGAGCAGTTCAATGCATCACAGGCATGTCTTCAGTATTCTTTTTTTTTTGGTAATGTGGAATGGAAGAATAGAATGATAGGATTCTGAGTGCAAGGAAACGCAAGGAATGAGAGTGAGATCGATGAATGAGTGAAAAGGAAGAGAATGAATGGGATTATTTAGGCAAGAAGAGAAAAAGACGGTCGGTGTAATTTGTAAAGAAATTTAATAAAAATGTATCCTGGATATTACTACTGGTTTTCTGTCAGCCCGCTCCCCTGTCCTACAGTAATATCAAAATGTAGTCTTATTGCTATTACATGAAAGCTTATTTCTGGTTACAGGTCGCATTAGCAGCTCTCAAGATGACCTAAGCATGGGGGATGACACTTCTCTTTGCGGTTCAGGTAAGGCTCTCGACGACGCCTCATTATACCACGAACACACCGAATAGATTCAATTGTACACTTAGGGCCTGTTTCACCATCGTTGAGTAATACTATCTGTCAAATAAAATTATACCCATCTTTGTCTTTGACAAGTGAGTCATATAGAAGCAAAGGTAGCAACATCCATGTCTACTAAAATGAAGGTAGGCATTTTTTTTTTGTTTTCTTGCGTGTAGTAGCAGAATAGTAATTATGAGTTACAATAATAATAACCAATGATGTTATTATCAGATATACCACCACCAGAATTACTGAATAAACTCTCTATTTTTAAAAATAAGAAATACAATTTGGATGAAAAAAAAGGGATGTTGCTACCTTTGCTTCTATATGACTCAAGTGTAAAGTAGAGACAGAGATATTTATAACTGACAGATAACATAATCATGAGATGGTGAAATAGGCACTTATGGCCGGTTTCCGAGAGCTCGATCAACACTAATCGGCTGTCAAGTCACTTGCTATTTCAACTTTTACTTCAAATTAGATAGAGATAGCAAGTGACTTGACAGCCGATTAGTTTTGATCGAGCTGTCAGAAACCGGCCGTTAGTGTCAGCGCGCATGAGCAACTTTTATCTCTCACAAATCTACGGGTCTGTATGCGAGTGCGTGCATGTAACGACGCGACAGCCGATATAAATCGACAAACACAAAAAGTTATTCGGCAACTAAGTTGCTCGTGAGCGACGACACTTACGGCTATTTACAATATAAGATTCTATCTTTGGTTTTGGTTCTAAAGATAGATTATATCAACATGGTATTAATTCTGTTGTTCCGTTAACTTAAAGTGTTTAAATTACAAAAGTTCCTATTATGTTTGTACTAAGGTCCAAATCAGCATTGTAGTGCCTACCTACTCGCTGGCCAGTAAGTAGTACTTTAGGCAGCACCTAGTACCTAGATCGTCACAGGCTCGACAACAAGCGGTGTGTACAAGCGACACGTCCAACCTCGCCCGTGGCTTGCGTAAGACTCCCTCGCCGCTCTTATCGCCCCGGTTTATATAGCAGCTAGTAAACAAGTGACGTCAGCTGCAGGTGGCTCGCAGGTGCGCCGAGACCGTGGATTGTATTAGTTGTCTAACACAAACACTACATCTCTATCTTATTAAATTTATTTTATTGCGCTACTGCTGTTTACCGTATTAAGTACAGCTCGACCAATGAAACTAAAGTGATAGCAACTGTTGTACACATTTGGTCAAGCTCTAGTCAAAGCTAAATTGGATCAACCAACACCGTTCAATCAATCCTCATCTCAAGTATCATTTGACCAGCTTCCGTTCAGCAAATATTCACCAATCGAGTACATTCGAAGTAAACAGCTTCAACCTTCAACTAGCAACTAAATCTAAACCCAAACCGAAACATCTGGTTTGAATGTCAAAGCAGTTGAGAAATCAACTATCAGGAACCAGCACATATAAGTCTAAATAGGGCTTCACGCACGTTCTTTGTAGCCTTGTCTAAAAGCGATTCTAACATCAACACATCAATAATAGTCCAAAGCTCACTGTTTCTTTTTTTTTTTTTTTTTTGAAACCCTGTTGGACAGACTTTTTCTTTATATCAACACATCAATAATAGATCAAAGCTTCATCATACTAAAGTCGTACTCATTGCGACTCCAATCCAACTCCCATGACGAAGAAAACGATGAAGATTACATTGAAATTCTACATTGACTCTACGTTGAAACTCTACAAGAGACTAAACGAGACTTTACATGATACTCTGCATTGACTCTACATCGACTCTACATTGAGACTCTACATCGACTCTACATTGAGACTCTACATCGACTCTACATTGAGACTCTACATCGACTCTACATTGAGACTCTATATCGACTCTACATTGAGACTCTATATCGACTCTACATTGAGACTACATCGAGACTCTACATCGCTTCGATACTTGCTACAATGCTACAAATCGTGTTCGGATCATAGATAGATTCGTTTTAATCTAAATGTGACCTTACCTTTGCCGAGTCCGAGGCGCCTCCCGCGCAAGACTGATATAACGAAGTTCGCTAAACTAGTCCCTGGAACCCGGAGTAGAACCCGGAACTGCAAAGACTACGTTGCAAAGTACGGAATTCTCCAACAGATCAATGAACACTCAACAACCAAGGGACTCGGAGAAATACCAATCCACCAAATCTACCTTCAAAACGAATACGCCTCAGGCAACAGGATATGCTGGAGACAAACATTGATAGCACCAGTCAGGCAGCCAAAACAAAAGGCATACTATCCAGTGAACTTGCGCGTACCATCGGATACTTGGTAACACGTACACCAAGACGGACGATGAAACCAGCGAACTTGAAACGCACTTCCCGGGATGTCTAATATCAGACTCGTTCGAATGGGAAGCACACAGCGAACGAGCAACCAGTAGTCAAGATTGGACCACCGCTCAAAACCTGATCAACAAAGAGAAGGTAATTTGGGCCATCAACAGCTTCCTTCTTTTCAAATCGCCAGGGCTAGACGGAATCTTTCCGGGCCTTTTAAGGTGGAGTGGCGAATTACTAGCCGAACGCCTAGTAAACATCTTCAGAGGATGCATCGCCCATCGCTACATACCCCAGAAGTGGAGGGGAGTGAAGGTTATATTCTTACTAACTTGGTAAGAGCGACTACACAATGGCGAAATCCTTCCAACCTATTATTCTACCATCGTTCCTCTTCAAAACCCTAGAGAGGATATGTGACCAGGAAATCAGAGGTAACACTTTCCTACGCCAACCGCTACATCCGCAACAACCCGCCTATAGTCCAGGCAAATCAACAGATTCCGCACTCCATAGCGTAGTCTCTCGAAATGGAGACGGTTTAGCCACAAAACAACCAACTCTGGGGGCCTTCATAGATATAGAAGGTGCCTTTGACAAAACAACCTTCACTAGCATAGACCTTGCACTAGCAAGATACGGTGTCGACCCTACGCTAGCAGAATGGACAAACAACATGCTTAAATACAGAGCAACACAACTCACAGTAAACACCACAACGAGGGGCATAGTGGTGAGAGGCTGCCCACAAGGCGGCGTCCTCTCGCCCCTGCTATGGAACATAGTAGTGGACGAACTCATCCGAAAAGTGGACGGCCGCGGCTCTTCACAGTGAGATATGCAGATGATCTTGCTATCCTCACGACTGGATGATTCGAAAACGTACTCTGTAGCCTGTCTGTGCAAGCAGCGTTTAAAACAATTGAAAGCTGGTGCACTAGCCATAGCTTATCAGTCAATCCCACTAAAACAGAACTGATCATGTTCACACACAAAAGAAGCCTGGGAACCCTAAAAGTACCAAAGCTCTTCAACACTGATCTCAAGCTAATCAACGAAGTCGAGTATCTAGGGGTCATACTGGATAGCACTTCTTTGGAACAAGCATCTTGACCACAAACTCCAACGCGCGAACTCCACATTCTTCCAACGCGGTAGAATGCTCGGAAAAACATGGGGTCTTTTGCCAAAATAACCCGGTGGCTCTATACAACCGTAATAAGACCAGCACTTATACGCGGAGCAGTTGTATGGTCGACCAGAACCGAATTCACGACCGTGATAACCAAACTGCAACGCTTTCAGAGACTGGCATGCTCTACTATAACAGGTTGCATGAAGACCAAAGAGATCAATCAGGAATCAGCGAAGTACGAGTCTACACTGATGGCTCAAAACCCAAACAGGGTACAGGCGCCGGAGTACACTCGCTAGATCTCAACATTAACATATCAATGACACTAGGCACACTCAGTTCCATCTTCCAATGTGAATGTGCAGCCATTTCCGAAGCAGCAACAGCAATCAACAGGAGAGGAATCGCTGATTATAACATGTGGATTCTTTCAGATAGCACAGCCACACTCAAAGCCTTGGAGAGCCACAACTGCACCTCCAGACTCATACACGAAAGTCACCTTGCCCAAGAGAGCATCGCCTTAAGAAATGGGTTAATCCTACAATAGATGCAGGGACATAGTGGATCACTGGGTAATGACGCTACAGACGAGTTAGCCAGAAGAGGATCGGAAACAATATCCGAGGGGCCAGCTCCTTTCCTTCCTCTACCGTTCTCTCTGCTACGCACCTGGGTGCGTCTGAAAACCCTACAACCACACAACACATGCTGAGCACGTACGACTGACTGCAGACAGTCAAGAGCTGCAATTCCAGCCATCACACCGAAACTAACACGCCGTCTACTAAGCCTGCAGAGACTGAATCTCAAAATCATTGTGGGGACCCTGACAGGACACTGTCCCTGGAACAAACACTTTTACAACATCGTAGCCACTGACAGCCCACTCTGCAGAGGCTGTCTTACCGAAGAAGAATCAGCTGCTCACGTAATCCTGGAATGCGAGGGCGTAGCAATACAACGAACAGAAATCCTAAGCAACCCCAGGTCACTCTTCCAAGCCTGCGAAGCCCTCAGGAAGCTACTGTACTTTTGGGAGGAGTTAGGCTGACTACACTCCTAGCCAGAACATCCCCCACGCATAATGGACCATCTTTGAGTCTAAATCCGGAAACGGGAGTCCCATAACATAACATGACATAACATGGTCTACGATTTAAGTATTTTGGGGTGACCTGTAAATAGAAAGGGATTTCCTATTTCACAGTGAACCGTTTCCAATTAAATGGGGGTGGTTTAGCCATTTTCCAATTTGCGGAGCTTTTTATGCAAATTTCCAATTAAATGGAGGTGCTAATTAGTACCAATGTTCCCAGTTAAGTGGGTACCTACACGCGACGCCAAATTCTCAATTAAATGAAGGTATCATTTTGTACCAACCAATCTTCCCAGTTAAGTGGGTACCTACACGCGACGCCAAATTCTCAATTAAATGAAGGTATCATTTTGTACCAACCAATCTTCCCAGTTTAGTGGGTAGCATAAGTTACGTTCCCAATTTAATGGAGGTATTCTTTACCAAATGTTCCCAGTTTAGTGGGTACCTGTTTCCAATTTAATGGAGGTATTCTTTACCAAATGTTCCCAGTTTAGTGGGTACCTGTTCCCAATTTAATGGAGGTATTCTTTACCAAATGTTCCCAGTTTAGTGGGTACCTTAACTTAACTTTTTCTACATAAGTTACTTACAGTCATATTTAATTTACTGACTACGTAAAAAAGATAACAGAGTAAGTACCTAGTAGGTAAGGTAGGTAGTCAAATAGGCACTCTACCAATTTGGTAGATAAGTACCACTTTTATTATTACTTTTAACTACCATGTCCTTCTTTTACCCTGTAAATAACGTAATTCTATTCACTGACATTTTATTTTGTTCATTGAGATAGCTACACAGTTTATAACTTTTGCTGTCTCATCGTTTTATCTTGTAATTTAACCTATATGTACCTAGTTCTGAATAAATTACGTTTGAATTACATTTGTAATTAATTGTCGTCATAGATAGATAGATAGATAAATCCATTTATCCGACACTGAACACACATAAAAAATCTACAATAAAATGAAAGTGGGTAGGTAGTATGTAACCAATAACTAAACTAAACAAACTGAAAATAAGAAAAACAAGACTACCTCCCTACATGTTCTCGGTTGTCGATGGTGATAACTAAGTAGGTATCTAAATAAAATGGTGCGTAATGCAAGCTTACGCTCGCGTTCTCGGCCAGCTGCGCCTGTGCTGCCAAGCGGTAAACAACAATACCTAGACTAGGTAATAAAACTGGTTTGCACGCCTACCGGCATGAAACTGAATAGTTTTTATTTTCGTGCTAAGTACCGAATGCCATTTTATTTTGACACACCAATATCTTGTTTACGTTAAACATATCGGTATATCTCTATTTTATAAACTTTTTTTTTTTTTTTTTTTTTTAGTTATTTATAACCTTACCTTTTTACCTCGTCGCCACATGTAGTGCCTACCTACTCGCTGGCCAGTAAGTAGTACTTTAGGCAGCACCTAGTACCTAGATCGTCACAGGCTCGACAACAAGCGGTGTGTACAAGCGACACGTCCAACCTCGCCCGTGGCTTGCGTAAGACTCCCTCGCCGCTCTTATCGCCCCGGTTTATATAGCAGCTAGTAAACAAGTGACGTCAGCTGCAGGTGGCTCGCAGGTGCGCCGAGACCGTGGATTGTATTAGTTGTCTAACACAAACACTACAAGCATAAATACTCATGAATGACAATACTAAAATAAACCTAGTAATGTCAAATTTTCATCAAATAACGTTAATTAAGTCACAGAAAATATGTCGATTAATGTGACGTAAAAGTACTCGCAGCTGAATAGAAAAAATCTAATTTTAGGTATTTTTATGATTGTCAGTCAGATTCTCATTGAGGTGGTATGCTAATTTGGACCTTGTGTTAAACATGATAAAACCTATATTTACGTTGTTTTACTTAGTTTGCTGTAACAACAGAATTACCATATTATTTGTCAAAAAATGTTTTTGACAAATAAAAACGTAAAATGTTAGTTATTAAAGCCGATTTACATTGGTCAAGTGTTTAGCGAAGTAGATATACTCCTATATACAGTAGCAAGTGATTAAACATGGTTTGCATGTTCGCCACTGTACTTGTACTCGCTACTCGCCACTGTCCTTGATCAATGTAAATCCGCTCTTTCTGCTTCAATCGTCGAACATTATTTGAAAGTATAGAATTGCTATTTGATTTAAATGTTAAGTGTATTTATAAGAAAAAATAAATAAAAATGAGAGAGCGAACAAAAACGCTCGCTCTTACCACTTGTCTACTTAAAACGTTAGAACCGATTTACACATTCATAAGTACAGTGAGTAGCGCTAATATGGCTATTCGGTCGAGTCGTTATCGCACAGTGTAACTCTACCGCTACTTACCCCGCTACACTTATGCATGTGTAAATCGGCTTTTATACTGAATGTTTGGTTTGGTTTGCATTTTTTTTTATTACCAATAGTTTGTAGTTTTTGTACTTAAAAACATTTTGAAAAGACATTATGTGCATATCAATTTGGTACAATCTTTAGATCAAATCTAAAAGAATTAAAATTTCAAAATTAGACTACTTTTATTGTCTAGTTTTACGCTGAATCGGAATGTTTTCTACTTAAAAATTTAACACTACTTTTTGTCTGCTTATGTTGGGTTTCTATATTTTACGATCATCCGTTAGTAACACTACGAATCGCCGTCCGTCGATCAATCTTTCATGGGCATGAGAGGAAGTGACGAACGACGATCCGTTGTTCTACTAACGAACACTCGTAAAATGTATAGAAATCGGATGAGAAGCACTCAGTCACGTATCTATCAAAAATCGTGTCTGAAGTCTTAGCAGTGAAAAGGTATTTTTTAATTAACAAAAAATAGCAGCTGTATAAATATTGCAGCTTTTTGGAAAGTTTTACAATATTAAACATGACTCCGTGCACCATATTTAAGGGTTACTTACCATAATCAGGTCATAGATCTGTCCAAAGCATGATAGAACATCCTATTCTGTTTGCAATCTCAATAGTTGACAACAAAGTTAACCTTTACAAACTTTCGTTAAAAAACGATTTGTTGTGGCGATATCCTAAAGATAATTTGACAGCGGTAAAAATCTAGCAGTCCTTATTATTTCAGTTCATAAAAAAGGACGACTATATTTCTAGTGCTGTCAAATTTAGTTAATTTAGAGAATGAATACCACTCACTAGTAGTCAATAATCTTTTTGACCAGTGTGAAGTGCGCAGCACGCACTTATAGGTATCAAAGACACGGGCGAGTCTTGTACACACGGCGATATATCAACCTATACCGTTTGGCTATTAGAAGTTAAACGCGGCGAATCGTTCGAGAGAGACGATATGTTTTTGTTTTCGAGCGCGCGCGTAAGTATTGACAATATGTCTTCCCTTTCCAACGATTCTCTTCGTAGTTATGGGTATGTAGGGGGTTTAACTCGACGTGTAGCCTTGTGTACCATGCGTGGTTTTGCTTTGCGCGAAAACTGCTCAAGAAGATTACCGATAACTACATTTTAACCCTAGTTACCATAGTGTTTAATACTCTAATATTGGATTGTTTACATAAACCTGTATCGATTGTGGTAGCAACAGCATTCATAATTTTTACATGAAAAAATTGTGATATATATTTTAGGAGTATTTTACTAGTTTCAAACTATGCAACGATAAAAGTAGAACGTAGGTTACAGTGCTCAAAGCTACCATTGTGACAAATAAGGTTTCCTATCGTGTACTTACGTAATTTTTGTAATATTATATTTAAACTAAGACAACATCTTATCTAGAGAAAAAAATATTTTAATTTTACATTATAATTTAGTGAATAGCTATGTCAAAGTAGATAAATAAATATTCAATCTTAATAGTAAGCGGCAACGGGCTTGCTAACTGTCATGTATTGAATACACACTTATGTCCAAATTCTGAAGAAATTGGGTATAAAGTTGTACTATGTAGTTTGACATAGTCAGAACATTGTAAGCAATTTTTACTTTCACTATTCGATACTGAATTAACCCCTGAATCTCGCATTTTTTCAAAAAATATATTTATTAAACGTAGTGGGGTGTAGTTTAGTTCTTCATAGATACAAATCACAAATAGATTTTAAAGTTAAGCTTAAAATGTTATTTATTTCTCGATAGATCGACTTGCACAACGAATCCTATTTTCAAATTTATTTGTTTTAAACAGTTTTTAAATTAATAATGTTTTAAATTCGTTTTGTAAGTCTGACGATAACATAATTATGTGTAAGTAGTTTTAAGTTTTTTTGATTTGAATAAAATAATTTTGAATTTATCATTAGTCACAATCGTTAGGAAGCTTTCAGGCACAATGTAAAAAGCATGTATGAAATAAATAACATAATATACACGCATATATCTTCTGTATATAAAAGTGGTTGGTGTGGGTTTACCTTTTTTTTTGCATGTTTTGTACCCTAATACTAGTCGCAATATTATACGTACTTTATAAAAAGCTTGATATTTATATGCAAAAGATTAAAAATATGCTATCGGGATATATACTGGGAATACTAGCGACTTTTGCATGTTTTAACCTTGGAGCTACCTATGTGGCAGCTAATAAAAAGTTTATTGTGGCCAAAATACTGGTTTTTCAAATGTTAATCTTTGCGTAGTAACTATGCAATGTTATTTGGATAAACGGAAAACTTTGATCCAAAAACTGTGGTCGCTGACCCATAGACTATGAAAAATAACATGAAGATAAACATTGGTGTTTGAAAATAACGCTTTTTGGTAATGGTAAAAATGACTTCACCAATAAATACCTCAAAATTATCTCTAAGTATTCATTATCCTACTATTATGAGTACCTATAGTTATAATTTGTAATACTGCACGTTTGAAAGCTTTTTACGATTGTGATTTCGTTTTATTTTTGCCGCCACTTTCGCCTTGTGTTTTACACCATAGATTAGAATTTTGCTATCAGTGTTTCATATGACAACATTTTGACGCAGCAGGTAAGAAATATTTTGTTATGATATTTTATGCTTTTTCGCTTGGTATTTATTGTATTTGTGTTATTTCATACATGCTTTACTCGTTTCAAGAATAAAAAAGGTACTAAAAACATAGTCATTTATGTAATTGAAAATCAATAAAGAGATGTTAATACCACTTGTCAACGGCTACAGTACACACTCAAAATTAGTTCTTGAGCACCTGCTTTAAGTATTATAATTGCGTTGTAAGAGAATGTTTAAATGTGAGTAAAGTTATGAAATTTGTAGTTGCGGAGACATTCGGTTGGCGAGAGGACTCTTCGGGCAGCGAGGCTGATGCCCCACACTATCCACTTGACCTAAGACTTGCAGAAGCCAAGTGAGTATATAGATAGATAGAAAACACTTTACAATCTTAGGGCGGCTTGCACCAGAATCGCTGAACGCGTTTAACTAAAACTTTAATAAAATAAAATTACAAAGTAGGAACACAATAGGGTAATATATAACATAAGTACAAACAATTCCAGTTACGTTCATAAATTTTTTACATTTCCTTCGAGGTGAAAGCATAGTTTGTGCCTACCCTCACGACCACTTTTTTTTTATCTAGCCTGTCTCGTCCCACTGCTGGGCAAAGGCCTCTCCCAATCACGTCAAGGTCAACCCTCCAACGCTCAAACATATTTTACCCTGATATATTGTCACAATGGTCTTACGAAACAGAATCCTAGATTCGGGATAATTTAAAACTGTCTCGATGTTTCTAGGTTACAACTAGAAGAGCGCCTAGCTCAAGAAGCTCGTGAAAGGCGAATCGATGACCGCCCAACTCGATTCGACGATCGACAGAATCGATACGATGATCGACAGAGCAAGTTAGACGAGCGACAAAGCCGGCTTGAAGAGCGAATGAGCAGGTAATAAAATATTCATTGATATTTCACACAGCGCCATCTAGTCCCACACTTTGAAACTTTTTGTGAAATAGCTGGTCCGGGGAAGTAATACCACTGTACCTATTTCTGGCGCGAAGCAGTGGAGCTAGCATTGCTGTGTTCCGGTTTAAAGGGTATAGGTGCCGGTGCAATTACAGGCATTTGAGACTTAACACAGTGTAATGCATCACAGGGCACGTCTTCTGTGGACGTACCTTCACTGAGCACGTCCACAGAAGTCAAGACGTGCCCTGTGAAGCAATGCATCGTTATAAGCAGTGATTACCACTTAACATCGTAGGTGGGCAATCGGCTCGTTCCATCATATAGTTAATATAAAAAATAAGTAAACTTTGTAGGTACTATGTGCGGATTTTTGCATCATCAGATTCATCAGACACAGAACAAACGTCTATGTTTAGCCATTACACAAACGTTTGTTTTCGTCTAGGTTTGAAGATAAGAAGCCGTCATCTGAAGAGTTAAGGAAGAGCATGATCAATGATGTGCGGAAAAGTCCTGTCGGAGACTTTAGGAGGGATCAAGTTCAGTTTGTGCTCGGAGGAGACAAGTAAGTACCTACAATGGCATATCAAATACGACTTTTTTATTGACAGTGGTGTTATCTGCTCTATGATATATCTAAGTATTCCCCTCATATTGTCATGCTCCCATTAATTAGCAGCTTGAAGGAACATGGGACTTTTGAATCATCGACGACTGAAGTCCATTTTCGCCGGTGTGTGTGGATCAAACTAATTGTAGTGCTGTAGTTCGTGTCAAAATAAACATTAAAATCGTTTACTATTTAAAACTAATAAGAATTTGTTATTAAAGAATTAAGAATATTGGAAGTCTTTGAGGGAGACCTTTGCCCAGCTGTGGGACGAGACAGGTTCAGGAAAAAAAAAGAATTTGTTAGAAATTAAATAGCTAAGAAATTAGCTAATGTTATTGGATCTGACAATGCAATACCAACACAATATTGAATTTAATTTGGCTCTAGGTTCGCATTCAACAGCCACAAATTCAATACCGATCGATCGGAATCGCCAGAGTTAGGCTGCTGAGCCTACTGATAATCCTAGTCGCCATGCCTGAAATCGGCTCAGACATCATCATCAAATCCTATCCTATCCTACTAATATTATAAATGCGAAAGTTTAGATGTTTGGATGTTTAGATGTTTCAATCACGTCAAAACTACTGCACCAACTTGGATGAAACTTGGCATATATATAGTTCGTAACCTGGATTAACATATAGGCTAATTTTTATCCCGAATAATTAACAGGATCTACAGGATAAAATGAACGAAAAGGATAAGCAGCGCCAATTGGCACGAGGATTTCATTGTCATGTCATGTCACGTCAGTTTGACAGGGCGTAGTACTACCTCTTTGGTCTAACAATTAGCGTTTGACATTTCAGTAGGTACGAGTTCGGTGTAATGAGGTGTAATGTCAAGTTTCTCAAAGAAGTATCCGCTCGGTACACGCACAGATAATATAATGTACACGGAAACTAGACGCGTACGAAGTCGCGGGTAACTGCTAGTGTTGAATATTGTGCAGCGTGAACTGGACAGGCGAGGATCTGAGCCGGTCCGCGCACTCGCAGTCGGTGCCCGCGCTGCGTGCGTCGATGCGCGGGGCGCCGCTG
The DNA here is from genome assembly GCA_947859175.1 of Gandaritis pyraliata. Taxonomy (NCBI): domain Eukaryota; kingdom Metazoa; phylum Arthropoda; class Insecta; order Lepidoptera; family Geometridae; genus Gandaritis; species Gandaritis pyraliata. Next base: position 3,388,099 of record OX401869.1, on the reverse strand, counting down.
CCGCCGCCGCGCCGCACCGCGCCGCACGGCATCGTGCGCTCGCGCAGCACCGACATCGTCGCCGAGGAGCCGCGCGCGCCACTCAAACATACCGCGCTGCATGAAGGTAACTACTTGTCTTCTTGTCCGCGCCGCACCAGTTTTTTGCGGCTCTTTTGGCACCTTTTTTTGCAACCTTTTCATGTCTAAACATTACATTTGACTCAACGGTAAGGTTTCTTACTCTACTCCCCAGACCCTCCGACTCCGGCCAGTCGCACGCCACCTGAAGAAGAATCCACAGACTCATCCCTCATGGAAGATGACATCAGCACAGGAGTGCCCAAGCCACGCAAACGTCGTCTGCACCTCCCCTTTGGCAAGTCCCGTAAGACGCCCGCCTGACCGTGCCCACATTGCCCCGACCAAGATTACTGCTGCCAGGATCAGTACGGCTGTCACACAACGGGGACACTTCTCATGACGGTAGATCATTCTCCATAGTAAAGGTCATAGCAGGCAAAGTTTGCAATGGGCAAAAGGTTTATTCTTTCGAAGGCATGGTTCGCCTCTGATCCCGAATCCGTGAAGATGCGGTCCGGAGTAGTCGTCTACATCCGTCATCCAATTTCTGTCCTTTAACCGTGAATCTCCAATTCAAAATAGAATTTTGAAGGACTAAGTTAGCCGTGGATACCTAAAAAGTGACAAAAGGAACCTTCTGGCAAGACTGGATATAAATTTGGATCCGACAATGGCATCCGAGACTAGGTTAGTGCGTAAGCAAAATCCGAATTAGGTCAGTTTTTTTAAAGTATAGATCCGTATATTCACGGATTCGGATCGGATGTAGTTCGTGTAAAGCAATATCTGAGTTTTTTTACATCTGTATTTTCATGAATGCGAAACGGAATCGTATCGTATGAGTGAGTCTTTTTTTGGACATGTTTTTATTATATAACCTAGCTGCCATGTGCGAGCACTTTAGTTTGTTTCGTTTGCCGTTCTGTTAGGGCCAACGCACATCTATCGACAAAACTGTTTTGTCGCGTACTTAGTGACGTGAAAATAAATTTTCTGTTATAACGAAAACAGCATAAGATGAATGCTTCCTCGTCATATGCTGTTTTCGTTGTAACGAAATTCACATCAATTGACACGACGCATGCATAAAATTATGTTTACCTATCTATTATAGCATTGTTTAGTACCTACCTATTAAACATTGCTTTATACGCACATACCTAGAAAATGAACTGTGCTTTTTTAATAAATAAGAATATAGTGTAATTATGTAGTGTACTTAATAATATTATTAAGTACTTAGCATGATTCTCATTAAATAAGCAAGTAACGAAAACAGCAAATAAGACGAAGCATATTGTGACGAAAAAAGTTATACTGACATGGTTTGTCACGAAATTATGAAGTTTCACATCACTAACTGTTCGACAAGACTTTTTGTCTTTGGTTTGCGTTCTCCCTTAGCAGTTTTCTGCTGTCCGACGTCGAAAGGTTCTTTCACACTTTCTTTCACTTTCATCGTGCGTAGCAGTACCGTTAAAGCGTTAACGCTTTAACGGTACTGCTACGCACGATGTAAGTTACGTTTACGCTACGTAACGCGTAATGGCGTCAATAGCACCCAAAACTAATCTAACAAGTCTTCCTCATGGTGACATCACTAGAAAATCATGTCTATTAACCATAATTATTGTACCAATAATATCCGATAAGACCTCAGTATTCTCGGCTGTAAGTTGACTGACCGATAGTTCCAATTTTATTATTTTTTAACTCGCAGTAGTTTTATTTTTGCATGTTTCAGTCGGAGCACGTTTGTTATAGGTACTTACGTTTGTTTTTTACACCTTAGGCAGCGGTTTGGTAAAGGATTTATAAGCCGTAGACATATAATATTATTTATATAAATTATATTTTAGTTAATTGAATTGTAAATGTTGTGTAAATTGGAATGTTTTTCTGTCCTGATATCCCGAACTACTTAACCTGATTTTTATTACATATGAATTGTCTATTTTTGTATAAATAAGAGTGGATGCGTCATTTTGTAAAAATAATAGTTAATTTGTATAAGATCTATGAAAATAATGGTATGGTTGTATAAAAGTTCGTAGTCCATAACTGCCCAATGCGCTTTAGCTTTTTACAAGTAAGTTATCGTGTGAATGAAATTAATAATACCTTTTTGACATATTTATAGCCTAGAAATTGAATAATTCAATAATAATGTTGCCTTATGTATTAAATGATGTTAAGTATATAAAATTTCCTACTTAGCCATATTAAATATCGCATCATTCCCTTTGTTTCTTTAGTTGTGATAGCGATATTTTGCCCTTTACATAGTTCTATTTTCATATAAATACACATTTAGTCTAAGGGTTTATGTCTAAATTTGATTCGTAATACGATTTTGGTGCTAAACAACATTAACGAATTTTTTTAATTGGCAATATAAAACTTTTTGTATAGTTTGGTATTTTAAATTATTTTTCAGTATAATTCCGTTGGTGAAAAATGTCCAGTGTTTTGGTAGTAATACAGCCGCATAAAACGACTGAATTCAAGGACGAAGCTATGTAGAAAATGTCTGGCAAATAGATAATAGTGCCAAAACATTTTGACTGAAAAGTTTGTGGCTCAAATTTTATAAAAATATATTATTCAACGTTTATATAATATATTACAAATTGATATTTCGTTAGTTTATCCCGTTTTAAACCGTTTTTAACTCTTAGCATTAGTGACTAATGTACGATTTAAAAATAGACATGTGCATTAATTTATTAAATTCACGGTTAAGTACATATTTAGGTCAATTACATAATATTAATGTGGGCTTTTGGGTCGTATAGACTCATCATTTTAAGATAGCGTAGATTGAAAATAATGTGATGCATGTGAATATTTTCAAAAAATTCTGTTAGTAAATATTATAAGTATTAATGGTTTTATGAAAGTGATTTTTTTTAATTCGAGCTATTTTTTGTTTCGCATTGTAACACCTACGTCTATTAGTTTTTCATCTGTGCTGTTATATAATATCTAGGCCTAACCTCCTTACATATACCCCCCACTTGTATTAAATGCAATAAGTAGGCGGGTAAGGTACTTAGAAATATTAATATACCTAATTTAGTAGGTACTTTTTCAGTACAACACTACTTTTTACTTATGAAATCGTCAGTTTAGCACGATTTCAAAATAATCATGCCAAATGAAAATATAAACTCAAGTTTAAATTATCTTCTTCGATAAAAGGTGCTGGCAAGGGTCTTGTTCCCTTCAGTAACTTGCAGAAACCCAACAGGCATATTGTAATAATTTAATTGTTTTAGTATTTGAGATCTGATCGCGTTGTATCAAAAGACAAAACAGTGATACTATGTTACATCATTGAAAGTTGACAAATAAAATAATGATCACAATAAAAAATGGTTTTCTTTGACTCCTATAGAAAACATATTTACCCTCGAATTCATAATATACCTTCAGCACTTTTGTAGTAGTAAAAGTAGTAGTTATAAGCCTTAATTGTATGGACAGCCGTTTGTAGCCAGTGACCGGTGTTCAGCACATAGGTACAGTTTCAGACTTGGCTTCGGAATTTATTTGGCACCTAAATGACCTCTATTCACCCTCTAATATTTCAGGTAGGACTAATTATTAATTAAAATGGTATTCAAAAACTAATTTCTAGTAAAAGCTTTTCTTTTTTCTGTCCTAACATGGAATCATTTAGTTTAACCAATCCATATCCAGAAACTGCCAAAACCGAACAAAGCATAAAATTACAGAAAATGTTCCCTACCTATGAAGAAATCAAAATGCAATAAATAATAATAATCACATTTATTCAAATGTAAGTGTACAAATTACCTATAGCCGGTGTATGTAATGTTGCTTATTTCTAAATTATTGATATAAAACCACTGATGACATAGCCGTTCCTGTCAGACAACTCAAAACAATACTAAAGCTGAGTAAACTTCAATTCTATGCACATTATAACATCAACATTTTATTCGCAACCATTCCTGATCATTTTCGTGTAGACCTAAAATGCAGACTTACAAAATTAAAATTACTTGTCTCGGAGACAGATAACACACAGATGTTGACACAGGCTTACTCGCGGTTTCCTAACATTGCATACGAAAATTAATTTCCATCAGAATTAACAATACGGCCAAGGCGGATAACTACACGTTTTAAAATATATATATAACATGTAGGAATGTAAAGGACTGAATTTGCGAGGTTACCTAACGAAGCGATGATCTTTATCAGTCGACATTACCGTAGCGTTCAGTTACACTTGCACGGTACGATATTAAGATTACCTATCCTAACTTACGGTGGTTTGACACGATGCAAATCGTAGTCTCGTATCGTGTCGTCCTACCTCTAGAAACGTTAGGCGATTCGATACTAGAGCGTATAAAAAGACCGCGAATTGCATTAGCTAGTATAGCGCAATCGTTTGGGAGGTGTCCTTTGGTTGCGTTACTGTTGCTTGCATTCGGCGGGGTTGTCGGCGCCGGTCGCTGGTCCCTTGCTGGTCTTCTTGTTGGCTCGCCGCCTCGGAGGAGGGTCATCGTCCTCGCTTTCCTCCGAAGAGCACTCCTCCTCCTCCTACAAACGCGTCAAAAACTATTCAGTTTGTCAATTATCACGTGACAAAAACACAAAACAAATATTCAGTGAAACAGTTACCTTATTCTAAAGTGAATTCTGCAACCATCCGCATTCTCAACTTTACCATGCAAAAGGATAATAAAATAAAAATAAAACACACTTATAAAAAGCATACAATTTTAATGACACCATAACGACATCATGCCAGAAACATAAAAGCCATTACCGGTACCTAGGTTACCTAACGGGCTGCTCGCTATTATAAAAGCCATTACCGGTACCTAGGTTACCTAACGGGCTGCTCGCTATTATAAAAGCCATTACCGGTACCTAGGTTACCTAACGGGCTGCTCGCTATTATAAAAGCCATTACCGGTACCTAGGTTACCTAACGGGCTGCTCGCTATTATAAAAGCCATTACCGGTACCTAGGTTACCTAACGGGCTGCTCGCTATTATAAAAGCCATTACCGGTACCTAGGTTACCTAACGGGCTGCTCGCTATTATAAAAGCCATTACCGGTACCTAGGTTACCTAACGGGCTGCTCGCTATTATAAAAGCCATTACCGGTACCTAGGTTACCTAACGGGCTGCTCGCTATTATAAAAGCCATTACCGGTACCTAGGTTACCTAACGGGCTGCTCGCTATTATAAAAGCCATTACCGGTACCTAGGTTACCTAACGGGCTGCTCGCTATTATAAAAGCCATTACCGGTACCTAGGTTACCTAACGGGCTGCTCGCTATTATAAAAGCCATTACCGGTACCTAGGTTACCTAACGGGCTGCTCGCTATTATAAAAGCCATTACCGGTACCTAGGTTACCTAACGGGCTGCTCGCTATTATAAAAGCCATTACCGGTACCTAGGTTACCTAACGGGCTGCTCGCTATTATGCTAACTTCAATAGAAAGTTACATTCATAAAAATATACATGTACAATCTGACCTAGCTATTGTCAAGAATCATAAAAATACATAATTAGATATATCAGAAAGATCACAGTTTCATTCACGTGATGATAATATAGAAATGCAGTTGGCACTAAATAGAGATTCGATACATTCAATACCGCCGCTTTTACATTCCGACATGAATTATTTTCAAATTGCATGGAATGAAAGCGTTTATTGTTATCAAACAGGACATATTATCAAGGTAGCCTTAGAGAACATTAATATCACATGAAATTTTAGAGTACATAAACGACATGTATAATTCGTAAACAAAAATACGCGCTATAGTTACTGTAAATATAATAATAAATAAAAACGAGAACATGTATAAACTAAACTAGAAATGCAATATAGGCATCGTAACAGACATATCTAACGATTGAACATGCATTATTATTCAATGCGAAGGCACCATACACTTCTCGCTTTTAATTCAACATAAAACACTGCATTTATAAAATACGATTCTAAAACATATTTATCAGAACGGATAAACCATGCATAGATCAGAGTAAAATTACTAAAGTTTTCCGATTACATCTAGCAAACAAATACTAACTAATTTAGAAGAGCGCGGTGTCGCCGCAGTGCGAGTATTTGCACGGATGCACGTGTTTTTGGTAATTAAATACTATGATATGATCGCGGTAGAAAGCACAGCACGCTGTAGTCCTACGAACCAAGATCAAGTAGAGACATTGAGCTTGGTGGCGCATCGGACCGCCTCGAAGGCTAAATGAATATACACAAGGGGGGGCGACCGGATATTCGTCGGACCGGATATCCGGCGGGCATCAGTCCTCCGCGTCAGATACTTCTTCCGTGCCAGAGTCTTCGTCAGAGTACGAATCCTCCTGAAACGATAACATTCCGCGTTGGTTGCGAGCCCCCCGCCTCAGACGTAGATACTAGATGCCCATACCCAGCACATGTCCGGCACGTGACGCTGACGCGGCGAGAATTACTACAACCTGTACCTTCGTCTGTATGGGGGGGGGGGGAAGGCAACTACACAGGGTGCTAACTAAGCAAGCACTACCATGCAAGTCTATAGATTTATGGAATGCTAAGATGGCTGTAGAATTCACTGTTTTGCAGATAGAGAGCATGAAAATAAGTTAGCTATAACAATAACTGTGACAGTAGTTAATTACATTGATTCATGTATTTAACAATTTATGGAGATCAATTAAATACTTTTTGAGAGAACTGATTGAACGAAAATATCAAAGTACTAAAATTGTACAGCTAAATTGTAGTTCCATAAGTTCTCCACATCTCCATATAGCCGCGAAACTAAATTAGACTTATTGAAAGTTAAAGCAAACAAGGCAACCTCAGTAATCAGATGTCACATATACTGAAAATCGGTGGATTTGTTTGATAAAAAGCATCTAAAATAATAGAAATCTGTCATTTCATGCGCGGCTAAGCCAATTCGACTAGTTGGACCATTATAACATCAACCTCTTCAATAAATGATAATTCATTCAAACAGGTGAGATGCACCAAAATTGTATTCATTTCACATCCACAACTTTTTGCAGCTAGTCTATTGATAGAAACGACACTATAAAATATACAAAGTTACCTTCTAAGTGTTGAATTAAATGGTCAAACAGCCCAATTGGCCTCGCGTATAACCAATTAAAAGGCATGTTTTACTCAAACACTAACATCTGCTGTGTAATGTTTCGGCCATTCGCAATATTCAATCTATCTTGGCTTTGCCCTATGGTATTATATATAGCTAAACAACTTTTTTTCTGTCAAAAAATGTATGGGTTTGACGCAGAACGATTCAACCTTCACCGAGGGTTGTTTATTGGCTTCGGTGGTTAGAGATGTATGACGCATTAAATGTAATGTCTGTGTAACGTTAAGTTCACGACAAGTCTGGGTATTGCGGCCAAAACGCGACATTTATCACTTCGATAAACCGGACATCGTGTAAAGAAATGACTGCTTTCCACTGCGAAAAGGTAATGAGCGGAAAATAGTATAGCAGAACGGAGTAAATAGTCTTTGCTTTCCACAATGAAAAAGTATGACAGAAAACTGGTATCTGCATCTATTGACAACTCTGTGACTACTTTGGCACTCGTTTATTTAGCTCCATATTTATAAAAAAGCACTTTCATGACATGAAGTTTACCATTGTGAGTGGAATGGAGTCTGGCTGGCAAAAACGTTCGGCACTTGATACATCAGACGTTAGTGTATGAGTTCAACAGGAGTTTCTGATAAAGTGTAGTGTGTACTAACCTCTTCTTCGTAGTCGTCATCATCATCCTCGTCGAGTCCTTCGCCGGTGTAGAGCAGCACCGCGCGAGACACCACGCGCTCGCGGATGTAGTGGCCGATCTCGAAATCAGCTGTTAGAAGCGTCTGGAATAAACGTTTTCCGTGAGCTAGTTTGGTTCTCGTATACCTAGCATTTGATTATAACACTATAGAAATACTGTTTTTAACCCCTGACGCAAAAACGACGGGGTGTTTATAAGTTTGACGTGTTATGTGTGCGTGTCTGGCTGAGGCAACGTAGCTCCTCAACGAATGAACCGATTTTGATTTTTTTTTTGTTTGAAAGGCGAATTAGTCTGGTGTGTTCTTAGCTGTGTTTGATGAAAATTGGTCCAAGATTCTGGTGTTTTTTTAATTTTTAATTTAATTACTTGTAATTATAACTGTGCTTATAAAAACAGTGGCAGTTACTGTAAAAATAAAAAATTTATTGTTTTTAATAAATGTAAATCCTGCTGCTTAGAACCGCCAGAGTGGTTCATTAACATATCAGCTTTGAGATGTCCACAGCTGGACATTATGGCACCCACATTGATTTCCTGGAAGACTGATTTTAAGCTTTATTCATCTACAGATTTCCCGCTACCTTCACTATGTCATCGGCTCCGTGTATTATAAAAGTTAAGAGTTGACACTATGGTATGGTTATATTCTATTTATGTGGATGTCTCTCATCAAAATATTAAAACAATGATATTTTTCCAATTTTTAAGATTTGAATAGTACCCGCAATGCTACATACCTGGATATCAGAGGCTAGAGTGGAGTTAGCATCTTCAGGCATGGCCGGAGGCGAGAAGAAGTTGAAGAAAGAATCAGCTTGCACAGACTTAGTGACAGTGCGCACCGAGCCACGAGACTTATGCTTTTGCTTCTTCTTTATTGTCTTCACCGTCACATTCTTGCCTTTCTTCCAGTTGATTTCGCAGCCCTGCGGGGGATTAACAGTCAACAGATGCGAAAGGCTACGTAGTTTGGGATATGGGGTTAGGTTACTTCAGTTGGTGATGCATGTAAGAAATCCTCATAGCATTCAGATCTTGGTGATAAGAGAGTCATCATATTCAAATGGGAGTCTTTTATTTGAAAATCTCGACTGGTTTTTTTTTATGTCACAATAAGCGCTCCTAGCACCCAAGCAAGCCAAAACCATTTTTCTTCATACAAGATCCATATTTCATTTAATTCTCGAGATCATTCACGATTCGAAACCACCCTAATAAATCTTGGCAAATTTTGTCAAATAGAATAATTGAATGAAAGACACATTATCAAACATGTGGAATAAAATACACAGGTTTAGCTTGAGATGTGGGCAGCCTTATCGCTAGTAGACTGGTTTATGGCATAATGCAGTGTTTTATTTGTTACTAGCAGTTACCCGCGACTTCATCCACGAAAAAAACATAACCTAAAAAAAAGCGGGAAAAGTAGCCTATGTGTTAATCCAGGTTACGAACTATAATATATTCCAAGTTTCATCCAAATCGGACCAGTAGTGACAGCATGGTTGAAACACAAACATCTAAACTTTGACATTTATAATAGTAGTGGGATATTGGAGATGTTTTCAACAAGATACACAACTACTCATACTAAATCCTCATTTTTGGATAATTTAATCACACAAACCTTGCAAGAGTAGATCTCAGGTCCTTCAAATTCCAAGGGATTTTCATCATCAGGCTTGCATTTCATTGAATACTCCTTGGTAAGAATGGTGTCGGTGAAGTAATCATTGGGCGCGAAATGGAACTCCAGCGTAAAGCCAATAGGATCTTCATGCATTTGCACTGCGGAGGTATAACTTATTAGTATTGCGATTTTATTTGGTAAGAAAATGAAGTTGGTTATGGTTGTTCAGTTGGTGATGCATGTAAGAAATCCTCATAGCATTCAGATCTTGGTGATAAGAGAGTCATCATTTTCGAATTCCTATCAGTAGGTATTGAAATTTATTTAGCTAGCCAGGTAGGAACTGCAGCATCACTGTACGGTCGTCGGATCTTCACAATCGATAAGTTGGTGATATATGTGATGCGCAAATACAATTTTGTTCGAAAAAGCCCATCGAAACCGTTTACCACGGTTTCACGATTGCCTAGATCTGCTGACGTACTACAAGTAACATTATTCAAGTTTCTTCTGTTTATCTAAAACGAATTTTCGCAGCTTTTGATTTTTTATTATACCATCAAAATTATTTTGTCTAAAAATAGCAATTTGGATATTTTATAGCGTAAATAACAGTACCTTTGATGTCTAGCAATGTTTTAAGAATAGGCTCATCGTGTTCTTGCATCATCTCGCAGAGCATTGACACATTCCTGAAGATAGTGAACCAGAAGTCGGGGATTCCCTTTACATTGGGGTCCATCGGAGGCCTGAAATGTGATTGCCAGTTTAGTAAATGGAAGAAATGAGGGGGCAGAGAGTCAGGGTATAGAAGAAACTTCAGTTGGTGATGCATGTAAGAGATCATCATGGCTTTCAGATCTTGGTGATAAGTGAGTCATCATATTATTATGAATATTAGAAAAATATAGTTGAATTGACAACTACAAAGCACGTACTAGGGAGTTCTGTGTGCTGTTTTGATCAGATCTTGTTCATCAAAAGGTGATCTAGAAGAGACTGCTTTTAGTTAATAAGACCGTTACAATTCATGGAATATCTTGTTTTATCTACCAGTCTCGTTGACAATATGTTCCGGAAATAATAACTAATGTGAAGAACTTACTCAGCAGGCTTAGCATCCTCAATAGCAGCAGGTTTATCCTTATTTTCACCCTCAGTGATGGCAGCACTTGCAACTGCCTTTGCCAGTTCCTCCTCCTCGGTTTCATCTCTCCAAGGATTCTGGCATTCTTCCTCTGTTGGCTCATAGCTGCCGTTGACGATTTGAGCACGCTGGAAGAGGTACCTTCTTTAGTAAAGGTAGTGTTTGAGGTTGTGTGAGGTAGTGTGTTTGGGAATTCAGTTGGTGATGCATGTAAGTGATCCTCATGGCATTCAGATCTTGGTGATAAGTGAGTCATCATTTTTAAACGTTATTTATATTTCCGCTCAGTGCAGACTTTTATCCTTTTTTTAACCCCTGACTAAAAAAAGGGAGGGTTCTTATTTTTAACCCACATGAGATTCAATTGGTTGATTAGTTAGACCAAATAATGTAGACATTCTACTAAGTGAGAATCACCAGCTAAAGTATCTAGAGTAGAATTTGTATTTATTATTTTATTTAGGAATATTCCGGCTTGGGTAGCCCATTATTGAAAAAAAAAAAACATTTTATTGGGAGTTTTTGTTCCAAATTAAGAATCAAAAGGACAAAACAACGAAAGGCCAACTTGAACCCTCTTGACCCTAATACCTGATAAAACCAGTTACCTTTTCAAACAGAGGTTTGTAGAGCTTCTCGTATTTGCACTCGAGCGCGTGCACTTCACTGTAGAACTTAGCTTCGATGTCCACAAACTCCTTTTGCAGAGATCGAAGGCCGCGGATGCGCCGGCGCACGTTCGGAGGCAGAGACGCGAGCGCTTCCGCGTGCAAGCGGTTTGTGATCGCTGCTAGCATCTCGTTGCGAGTGTACGCGCTATGAAGAAACATTATTGTTAGGGGATATGCCTAAATTTTAGAAGTTGATGTATATCTTATAATATGGACCACACTGCGGGGCAGATTTCTGAAGTTGAGCTGTCGTTGCTAAGTCGGATACAATATTTTTACGCCATCAGGATTGTTTTTAGTTTAGTGCAGGGAGATTTTAAGATTTGATTAAAAGTATACCTTAGTGACAGTTTTTTTTCTTTAAACTAATAACAACGCTACAAATAAGAAAAGGCGTGCTCGTAATATTGTTGAGAATATTTGATTTTTGGGTTTTGAGGATGCTTATGTTGTTGCAGTAACCTAGTAGGTATTATCTTCCTCTAAAACACGAATTATTTTGTCATTGAAATATTTAGGTACCTAACCCAAGTTTAAAATTAGAATGTCAGATTCAAGATGGATCTGGATTTTATCTTACGATCGCGTTTCGAAATGGGTACGACGTTATCATGATTATAAATAAATTGATTGTAAACAGTTCTCACGTCTATTGCTATGGTATCTCTTTATATAACAGTAGCGACCTCAATTCTACTAAAATAGATATTTCGCAACTTAGTTTGTCTAAAATGGAGGATTTTACATTTTTTTTTTTTAATTTTCATGAGGGTTTGTCATAAATGTGTGATAGGTTGGATGTATCTTTGAAACCATTTTAAATAAAATACCTGTACCTACCTACCTAGATAGGTAAGGTACTAGGTATATCTAGTTCAGTACACTCCATTTACCTATTGAATTTTACCTACCTACCTAGTTAGAGCAAGACTTGCTGTCTTGCTCTAACCGAGCAAGACATGCCTAAAGAAAGATGAATCATTGAATAAAAATAAAGGAACGATCACGCGAACACGACAAATACCACCAAATGCCTGTCTGACACAATATTAGGGTAGCAACACGAGAATGCTAAGTTTATAGACCCAACAAGACTGAATTGTTTAAAAGTGACTTCAAAGCGATTGGATAATAAAAATCATTATTTACGAATACCAGATTTTAATGTAGCTTGAACCATTCTTATTGTATACTATAGGTACATGCATTGTACCAAAAATGCCCATGAACTAATAAAGTAGAGTAGGTAGGAAAGTAAAATGGACTAGCATATTTTTCAAAAGAGATATCGGTATGGTGTACTAGGTACCTATTCAACAAAAGAAAATCAATACAAGCAAGCTAAAGGCATCAAATATTTATGTCAAGGAAAGTAACTCTTTGAATGGTGTCAATACTATCAAGGAAAGTCAATAAATTGACTTGAACTGTCTACTAATTCACTGTGCTTACTTGCACTTTTCAGTAGAAATGTACCTAGTATTTTTTTCAACTCTGCTTGTATGTCAATGAAAATTTATTAGGTCTGCACATAATGGCACAAGTAATTTCAACTTGGAACGTAAGGGGAACATACAACTAAACATTTTATTGATCAAGTGCATGTAACAAGTAGGGCGTAAAAATGATTCATAAGTTCAATGACCCATCTTTTCTTTGCCTTAGCAGCAGATGATTGACAAAAAACTTGATTGCTAAGTAGATTGGTGTTTTTTGAAGGAAGCAAGTTCATTATGTGTAAAAAATGCTATTGTTGAAATACCGGCATAAAACGCTTTGCTAAATATAGATAGGTATTTTCTAGCTCTTCATGTTAAGATTAGGCCTGTGTTAGGTGAAATTATTATTTGGTCCATACCTAAGCTGTTGTATAACAATTTTTGTATATTAGTCAACATCAGCTTAGCATTTTCTCCAAAGATTTAATAAAGGGATGTATGTCTCATCGACTAGATAACAAAAATGATCTAACAAATAATTCATGCGTCACACAGTACCCTAATTGTAATTAGACTTTATTACATCCAACACAATGGGTGAATCATAAGTAAGGAATTTGAACATGTGGTTTGATATCTAGCTAAGACTAGAAGGATGAACTGGATATGTTGCTTTTTCTACACTTTTTGGTTGTAATTCAAACCAATGGTGCAGTAAGTTATTTTTGCCTTACTAGGTATTTTTGGATACAAATTCATTCAGATACAAATTAGGACTAGTTTATTTCTAATTGACCTACAGTTTATAGATAATTCTAATTCTTATGTAATAAAAACTGAGTGTAGAGAAAGACATGCAGATGTCTGCTGATATCTCTGCAGTCTAGCTTAACCTCTGTTCAAGTAATGATCCAGATTTTTGCATGAAAATCTCTACTCAAATATTATGCTTGAGCAACTATTTTTTTATCAGACTACAAGCTTTAGACTTAGACTGTGGGAGATTCCTAGAAACACATGTGTCAAAGACATGCTGTGTAGTAACAGTAGGAATTTCCCCCATTCATAAAGTGTTCCTGGAAATATAAGTATTCATTTCATAAATGAGTTACTGAAATTCAGCAATAAATACTGAAATCAAGAAAACTATGAATTACGAACTGCGTATTAGTAAAGTGTGGTGTTTGTATCTACTAAGTAGATACTGTACCCTATCTCACATGCACAAGTAAGTGAGGTAACTGCCGGTGTCAATCTCCCGACCTGTCAATGTCATCCGTACGTCCGGATGACATGACGTGAGGCTCGTGGGAGAAAATGCCAGACAGGGCTAAAGGAGACACACGAGAATGGCAGAGCTACCGATATCGAGGATTCGATCTTGGTGTATTGGTGAGCCAGGGAGAAGGTTAAAACACAGGACTTTACAGTGGCGACGAGGATAAAGGTCTGTAGAAACTATAATTTTCAAAAGGAGGAGGAAGAAGAGTTCAGGTATGTCTTTTCTTTGTGTAAATTATGGTTTCGGCCATTGGTGGCGTGCGATCTCCATTACAGGTACAAATTGTTTAATTTGATGCTGTACAATTTTTCATTGACTAGGTACCTACCTAATAATTATTAGTGCTGGTTTGTTTGTTAAAGTAGCGTGTATTATTATTGGGGTCCCTCCTTGTATTTTGTGTAGAACATTTTCTTTTGTGCAATATTGTATTTCTTCACTAGATACTAAACAGATGTTTACACAGCAAAAAAAGTTCCGCATGCACTACACAGGTGGCGTTGCATTACAATAATGAAAACAAAATTAGGCTGCCGTATTTTCTCTCATCCACAAGAAGAAGCATGAAGCCTCGACCGAATGAACCTCCACTTCACTCCTCGTTCGTTCCTTTTTCTTTGCTTCATTCGCGTTGGCTCATTAGCGTCAGCCAATCATCTGATGCTACAACTAGTTCCGCTTTGAGTCGGTGGAGGGCATCAGTCCTTTAGTTCCGCTTTTCATCATTAGATGGCGTTGGTCGTTTAGTTCCACTTTGCGTTGGTAAATGGCATTAGACGTTTAATTCCGCTTTGCGTTGGTAGATGTCATTGATCGTTCTCTAATTTATAAAGATACCGAAATTGCCAACATCTGTTTATACTTATGCTTAATTCAACAACAAATCTAGCGAAAAATTGAGTTCACGGGCTCAATTCCACTACTTATTTACAACGGTTGATGTTCTGTTCGTTTCAACTATACCTAGGTAATTCAATTGATCTGTGGCTTGGCTAAGGCATATAAAATAAAAGGACTCCGATTCGGTTGCGTTTCGGCTGTCGGGGCTTGAGGGTAAAGTGCGAATTGACCTAAAACGGATGAAGGGGCAGTCGAGCTGCGTTCCAGCAGTTAAAAGAATCGTTAGTAGAATTTTATTGACCTTCAGGCAACGCGTAACGTGCAGTAATAATTACAAAAAAAAAAAGGAAAGAGATATTATGTTCGCTGCATGTTGTGTCGGATGTCGGCGCGGGGTGGTGCGGTATGACGTGTAGTGCTGCGTGTCGTCATACTTAGATAGGTAGGATACCTAGTACCTACCTATTTTATTATATTTTGTGATGCCAAAAAATGGATATTATTATAATCACTTGGACTTGTTATGAGGAGATAAAAGCGGGATTTATATTTTACCATCAATGAACCATTTTACGGGTCTATACTTTTTATAAAATTTCAATTTTGGTCTACCGATTTTGTTGGAAGTTATAATTCAAGAGTTTCACCAGACGTGATAGCCTACCTAGACGTGTGATTTGCTTGACACAAGTGGATAGGAGAGGTATCTACTTACTTATTCGATGGGTACCTAAATGGTTGGCAGGTCTGCTACTTTTGTTTGTGTGTAGACAGGTAACAACAAGAACCTATTCCATAATATTTTATAAGGACGACAATAACATGATGTTATCTAATTCTACTGGGAAATATATTACACCTACTTAATTATATTAAAAATCCACAATATTTATGTGAAAGAGGAGGAAGCAGTTTCTAAGCGATTTTCTAAAAGGTCATGCGGAACAGTAGATGGGTACCTACGTCTATTTTACGCAATATTTTGGTTGCATTTCATAAAACTTTAAATTAGTATATACGAGGTTGACTACTTACCTATATTCTGTTTAGTATGTATTGATATACTAACTCCTGGCTTAGGTACTATTAGTACCTATTGACGGCTTACTACTAGTTACCTGTTACAGGTGAATTCAGTAGGTAATTAAATGTCTTGATCTATCTAGATAGGTACCTACTGTTATTTCAATAGGCGATCACTGGGAGGGTGCACAAAATTATAAAAGTTTTATTATGCAATTTAAGTTTGTTAATTATTCATTCATTTATTCATTGCATACATGGTTTAAATAAATAGCTTAGGTCTTGGTTGGTTAAAGGAGCGGTCATGTGCCCTCTGAGGATGCGGCAATGGTAGTATAGAATACCTACATAATTTAAATAATAAAGTGTCATTTTAAAAGCCGAATTAATGTCAATAATAATGGAAAAGCTTCAATACACTTATACAATAATCAATGGTACCTACAAGCGGATGCAAAGTCAAACACCATTTCAAAACAATACTTACAATATTTAAGTACCTGCAATTAAGTTAAACTTATTACTAGTTAAGCTTTCCCTTGGTACCATTGAACTGGTTACATGATTGTTGGTCAAGGCTTACCATTAAATTGGTTGCACAGAAGTCAAGGCTTACCATTAAATTGGTTGCACAGAGGTCCAGGCTTACCATTAAATTGGTTGCACAGGAGTCCAGGCTTACTATTAAATTGGTTGCACAAAGGACAAGGCTTACCATTAAATTGGTTGCATGATGGACAAGGCTTACCATTAAATTGGTTGCACAGAGGTCAAGTCTTACCATTAAATTGGTTGAACACGGTCAAGGTTTACCATTAAATGGTTGATGACCTAGGAAGGCTTACCATTGAATTGGTTGCTGGTGATTGACCTGAGGCGTACCATTAAATTGGTTGATAATATGACTTAGGGGCTTACCATTAAATTGGTTGCTGATGATTGACCAAAATCGTACCATAAAATTGGTTAGAGGAAACAAGACTTCCCGTTCACGTTCAATGGTGACCAGACAGGGTTTGCTTAAAAACGGACAACAACTTAAACCGAAAATTAAAACTAAGCATAACTAAATTAGGAGGTACTTAAATAAAAAAAAAATAAAAAAAAGTAGCTTACAAGTTGTTTAATACGGTTACCTGTATTAGAAAACCCGTGATATTATGACAAAATCAAAAAAAAGAGATAAGGAAATGGTAGGTTTACCTAGATGTATTTTAATTTGGAATCAGTGTTAACTAAATGGGACGAAATAAACAAGAAAATACTTAAGAGGTTTTGAACTCCTATACTCTTAATAAGGTTAATAAGGTATGTTTGTACGCCTGCATCCTGCATCAAAGGAGTTTGGCCAACTTTCGATGTGAAGTGTGAATATGAGTAGACGTAAAAAACACTAAGTAACGATGCAAAACTCTGGAAGAATCACCAATATTTATAAAACATTTGCTACCTACCAAAGATTCGTTGGGGACTAGGATAACGTTGTGTGAAATATTCTCGAATATTGTATTTATGTCATGAAAAAACATTAAAACTGCTTTCCTTATAATAGAGCGGCAACCGGATGTTAGTGTAAAGTTATAACATCGAATGGTACAGGCACAAAAGGCTTGATGTGTGTATCGTGCGTGTTTAAATGTTTCCAGAATGTTGAAACAAAACGTTAACTTCGCTGTGAAAGATTCAGATTACCAGAATTTAATATTCGAAAAAAAATAATAAATTGTGTAATAGATGACATTCTGGTATGTGGGAACAACAAAGAATAATACTGCCGAACCTAGTTGTCAAAGTATTGGAAGTATTAATGAAAAATTTAGATACAGTACATAGAAAAAAAAATGTTTGCTTCTTGGGGAACCAACTTATACAAGAATGAGGAAAGAAAGCCATTCCCAAGCAAGGTACCTATATCTATACCTTATATTTTATTTAGAGAAGTTACCTACTGAAAAGGACGAGTCTTCTATGCTATTGAACTACAAGGCAAAGCGAAAACATAATTAATGTATTAATGGTACCTATTCCGAAATATCACTGAAGTTCAAACTCTGTCTTTGCGGAATCTAGAACCTCCAAGCGTCTGAGCGATCTTGTTGTCGATGGATGTCGTTCATAGGTATCAACGAGCGACAGTGCCCTCTATCTGGTGTGATACCTATATACCTATGTGATACCTATCAGGTGTAGTAAGTAATGCCTGCGTAGTGTAGCTCTTTTCTTCGTTCTGTGACGTGAACCATAATTTTTAGACTATTCTTCGTAGCGGAGGTAAATAAATTCGGGATTTCTGTGCTTAGAGCCCTATTAGACATAAAATGCCCGATTTAAGACGATTCAAGTAAGAGATCGCCATAAGTGACAGAGGAAAAAGGGGAAGGAGTATGGAGACTGGAAATAAAGAGCTGAAGATGCAGACGTAACAGAAGATAATAATTTATAAGGTTCACGTGGAAGAGATAGAAAAGAAAAATAAGCTCTCTCTGTATTGCAACCCAACGCCTATAGTTACCTACCTACCTATAGTTGAGAATGTTTTAGGCGGAGAAGAGATTGCAAGAGTTAAGGAGAAATATAAACTTCCTTGTCTTTATGAAGTAGAAGATCAATAGAAGCCGGACATAGAGACGCAAGTGGACAATGAGTTGCCAGTAGACAACTCACACCTATTTCAGACATATTATGTCAAGTGCGCAAAAGTCCAATTTAAATGGTTTGTAATGTAATCACATGTGGTATTGGTGAAAGCGTGTAATGAAAATGTATGTATTCAATGTGAAGTTGTCTTTATTGGTCTGTGTCTTGATAAGTACCGAATTGCATAAGGCTAATGATAATTATATTGTAATCTAGGGCTTTGTCCGGAGGTGTGCGCTCACACCACAGTACGATCCTATATGGGGCATAGCTTTATGTTTTGTTGATTCAAAATATTTAAATAAGAAAGGGGTTGTGGTGTTTGTATCTACTAAGTAGATACTGTACCCTATCTCACATGCACAAGTAAGTGAGGTAACTGCCGGTGTCAATCTCCCGACCTGTCAATGTCATCCGTACGTCCGGATGACATGACGTGAGGCTCGTGGGAGAAAATGCCAGACAGGGCTAAAGGAGACACACGAGAATGGCAGAGCTACCGATATCGAGGATTCGATCTTGGTGTATTGGTGAGCCAGGGAGAAGGTTAAAACACAGGACTTTACATAAAGTATTGTTCAATGTCGAACATAACGCGACGACATTACTTACACCTCGGTAGCGACGCAGATGAAGAAGTAGCTAACCTAGAATTTAAATAATTACCCTTTCAAGAGTTGCTGCGTCAGTTCACCTCCTCCCACAACTTCCTCTTCGTCTCCAGACTCCATCTCGGAGGTGTGATCGTCACCAGCTCGCTCAACAGTGCCCATGGTTTCGTCTACAACAAAGGACAGCGGTCAGCAAACCCTTATTCCCGCCACGTTGAGTTCTACGCCGGCACACAGACTGAAGACCGAAAGTAGCTCACAAATGCAGAAGTAAATTAACCAAATCCCACTTATAACGTCCGAAACGATTCTGTCTTCACTCCAAGGTCCCGTAACTTCACCATTTTACATGTAAAACTTAGTGCGTAGTTGTAGAAATCCCAGTATGCCCGACCACATGGCCGACATTTCAATCTCACTGGTTATGAGAATACTTCAACTTACGATGAACAAACCCACTAGAAAACCGTTTTAAACAGCAATTGAACAAGTATTTTATCACAAAATCGTTTAGTTTACGTAAAAACCCAATTTTTAGACGTACCTTTGCGCCGACAAAACTTGAGAAAAGAAAGATGGCGACCTGGCAATTTGCGGCCGACGAATGAATTGATTGAAATGAAGTTTGTCAATTTTGATTATCGAATGACATGAAACGAGCATCTCGCTCGCAGTCAATTTCCGGCTGTCTCTGGTCAAAAAAATATCTATGGTGAGTATATATGCACGTGCACACTATGTTCACCTACAAAAGAACCGAACAAAATATGTCAGCCAGTGAGACTAGGGGATAATGAAACACGGTAGGGCTGGCAGCTCTCATAGTCACATATATATATATAACCACGAAACGACGACGCGTTAATAATACAAGTCTATATTCTATGGTGAAAAAACAAATAGGACTTGACAAAAAGACTAGTATCCAGCGCCAGAACAAATTTAAAAAAATATATATTTATAACCTGTGGTGACGAACGAACGTCACGCCAAAAAAGTGCGAAGTTTTGTTTATTTTGTAGAAGCTTCGCTTCTATAATTTTCAAGATATCAAGAGTATAATGTTTCTAAAATAATATTGTGAAAGATAATTTAGAAAGCTACAAGATGCCTCCAACAGTGCAACAAGCAAATGAGCCTGAGAGGGATAAACGCCCTCAAAGAGCTGGGGAGAGAAGGTTAGTTTCGTTCTGCGCTTACTTTCTAAACGCTGTTAACATTTTACTCAGTTGCTTATTTCACTTTATCAGGTCAGAGTTGGTGACCCGAGTAAAGTACTGTAACACGTTACCGGACATACCCTTCGATTTGAAGTTCATTACGTATCCTTTTCAATCAACGCGCTTCATCCAATACAATCCTACGTCTTTGGAAAAAAACTATAGATACGAGGTGTTGACGGAGCACGATTTGGGTGTCCATATAGATTTGATCAACCGGGATATTTATCAAGGCGACGGGAATGCTGTACTCGACCCTGCTGATGAGAAGTTATTAGAAGATGATGTACTTACTCCGCAAGACTCCAAGCGTTCGCGGCATCACGCTAAGAATGTATCCTGGCTTCGTCGCTCTGAGTATATTTCTACTGAACAGACAAGATTCCAGCCTCAGACTATGGAGAAGGTATTTACCTTTTTCAACAATACAGCCCTAAATTAGGCGATGCCATGAATCTTTCTTATCTGGTCTCTATACATTCAAACTTCGTTCTAAACAGCAAATTGATGTTTACCATCAGATCAACACATTGCATTTAAATAACACAATATATATTTTTCCTGTACGTAAATAAAATGAAACAGTCTGCTAGGATCCTTATCAGGAGCACTAGGTCACTGCCTAAACATAACAAAAGTTAAACTAATGACTGTCAAATGGATTATAAACAATACCGTCATAATGCTATAAGCTTATTTGTTATTTCAGGTTGAAGCCAAAGTGGGTTACAATGTCAAAAAGATATTTAGTGAGGAAACCCTATATATGGACCGTGAGAGCCAGATCAAGGCTATTGAAAAGACCTTCGAAGATAACAAGAAGCCTATCGAGAAGCACTACAGTAAACCAGGTGTTACTCCCGTGGAGATCATGAACGTGTTCCCTGACTTTGAGATGTGGAAGTACCCGTGTGCTCAGGTTATATTTGACACGGATCCTGCGCCTGTTGATAAGAATGTGGCTGGACAGATCGAGGCTATGTCTCAAGCTATGATTCGGTGAGTGACTGACAATAAAGAGAATGTACTGATGTGTTAAGATGGTGTCCTTTTGGATGCATCAATTAGAGAAACACAGCATTGAAACTTTAAATTTAACAATTTACTGTTACTTGTGATTTCCTTGTTGGATGCTCTAAGTAAAATAAATAAATAGAGCATTATATGGCTTTCGCAAATAAGCCTCACGCCTCTTTTGCTGCATTGTTTGGCTTGAATTGCCACCACCATCATGCCCGCCAAACAATGTCCTCCGAAAGACTACAAACTTGCTGATACCAGTCCAGTATGCCTTGCCCTAGTACTGATTCCTTTTTCTTTTCCCCAGAGGTGTTATGGATGAAAGCGGTGAACAGTTTGTCGCATACTGTCTGCCTACAGAGGATACAATCCAAAAACGTCGTCGTGACGCAACTGAAAACGTGCCATATATGGACGGCGATACGTACGAATATAAAATGGCGAGAGAGTACAACTGGAATGTTAAGAGTAAGGCGTCTAAGGGGTATGAGGAAAATTACTTCCTGGTAAGTTGGATTTTCTTTCTTGTTGAAAATGTACCTTATTTATATAATAAAATGTACACACGGCTACACGTCAGGTTAGACACCCAACATAACCATAACTATGGTATATACAATGCAGAGAATCGTTTGAATAGGAGGACAATTAGGCGTAGGCGTGCGTGCAGCGCTTGTGCCGTCAAGGACACATCGTAAAATACAACCAACATGAATGACAGTTGATAGAAAGACATAATGTGCCAATTTTAACTTAATAAAATTACACTTTGACCCCAAATGAAGTGGGATAAAGATAGAGTAGATGATATCTATGCAGTATAGGTTATTGGAAGTCTACAGCTGGGCATAGGTTTCCATAGGGCATTCTAAGAAGAATAATATTTGGCCTTTATTTACTTACTTTCCGCGAAATTTACATTCTACATTTACATTCAATAAACGTTCTACTGGCATGGTTGCCAGTAGAACGTTTTTTCTTCAGCATAGTACCGATATACAAATGGCGTTTTTACTTTCCAGGTGGTGAGAAACCACTCAGTGTACTACAACGAGCTAGAAACCCGTGTGCGTCTGTCTAAGCGACGCGCTCGAGCAGGGGTCGCAGCACAGGCGTTGACAAGATTAGTGGTCACGCATCGCCCGCTCAGCGGCCCCGAACACCGCATGCTGAGACTGAGGGAGAAGCAATTGGAGCCTGCTTTGGTATGAAATAAATAATAATAAATTATTCATGGACATTACATAGAACACCATTAGCTAGTCCAATTATTACTTTAATTTAATAACAGTTTTCTTGACTAAGCCACTTTTTAATTAGTTCACTAGAGTAGATTAGCAACTTTACCAAGTGGCAGATAGTGGAGCCCCTTTTTTTAATTATAACTATTTTTTCTAGGAGGAAGAAGAAGAAGAGGAAGAGGATGACGAGGAGGAAGAAGATAAACAAGAGGGAAATGCAGAAAAAGCAAGGTATACATTCGAATTCATAAACAATGTAAAGCCGGGGGGGATTCTCGTGCTAAGCGAATGCTGACTGTAACAGTTTGGCAGACTGTTAAACATCTGTTTATGAATAGGCTCGATATACTGGCGCTTTACTACCTGTTACAATAGATCTAAAATGGAAATGTGGCATTTGTTTCAAATTGTTTTGAATACTTATTCGATATTGCGCGGAAAGTGGTTCTTATAATTTCCGTGAAATAATTGAAACGATTTAGGAGTAAGATCGTTTGGAACTGGACTCTGGAGTAAAGTCCCTTCTATAGCTTTGCACGAGGTATTATCTAGTATACTAAAGTATAACTATTCCATTGCAGATCTCGCTCCCGTTCCAAATCGGGATCAAAGTCGCCAGCGGGATCAGGAAGGTCAAAGTCGAGGTCACGATCGAGGTCGAAGTCAAGGTCGAGATCCAAATCCAAGTCGAGGAGTCGGTCAAGGTCGCCCTCGGGGTCGAGGAAGTCGAAATCTAGGTCGAGGTCTCGGTCAGGATCTGCTAGGTAAGAAAAAAACTTGCGACCAAGTAGTACATACGGCTACTCGTCAGGTTAGACACCCAACTTAATCATAACTACGTCCTAAAACATATCGTCCCTTTAGCACGATTCGCAACGTTCAACTTCTAATAGTTCAAAGTTCAAACAGACTAGGTCGAGGTGTCGTCGTGTGCACCTCTCCCTGATTATTTTAGCGTAAATAAGCAATCATTGCTGAAACTCAATATTTTAGAAAGTCCATTTTAAGGTTAGGAAGTACGCACGCAAATTTCGACCGGGTTTTTCCACTTAATTGTCTAACCTACCTTCAGAAGAGTAATTTTTCAGTCGGTGTTCTAAAATTAATAAAAAGGTTTTGTTTCAGATCGCGATCGAGGTCAAAGTCGGCGCAGTCGAACCGATCCGGTTCGCGGTCGAAGTCGGCATCGCGTGCGAGCTCTCGCGCTAGCTCTCGGAGTGGGAAAGGATCGCGTGCGAGCTCGAGAGCCAGCTCTCGGGCTAGTAATAAGGTTAGTACAAAATCCCACTACTATTATAAATGTCAAAGTTCAGATGTTTGGATGTTTGTGTTTCAAGCACGCTGTAACTATGGTCCGGATGAATGAAACGTTTGGATGAAACTTGGAATATAGATAGATGTATTCTTTATTGTACTCCACTTAAAACTAATATAACAATAAAAAAAGACTCTCTTTCTGGAATAATATGGGTGAGGCCTATGTCCAGCAGTTATCTTCTACACGCTGAAATGATAAATGGTGTAGGAGTTTGTAAAAGTTTTAGGGGTTATTGGGGTTTTTAAGGTTCTGTAGAGGTTTTGAGGTACAATGGGCGGCCTTCTTGCTAAAAGCAATCTCATCGAGGCAACCTTTGGATGGACAGGATCTAATACATATTTTCGGTGACGAAGTCGCTGGTAACTAATAGCATCTAATAGTATTTTATATACGAAAAGATTCGGTAGTGACGTTTCTGTTACACTGCGCGGCCGCCTCGTGCGAAGACGCGGGTTCTTGCGAAGTTACAGCGTCTCTGCGCATTCGAACCTAATTCGAGCATTCAGTCACATATAAGTAATATGCAATGGATTTCTAGGGCTCCAGGGCAAGTTCAAAAGCATCCTCCCGGGCGTCTTCTCGTGCCAGCAAGCGATCATCCAGGGCCTCGTCCAGATCTTCCAAGGCCTCTTCTAAGGGGTCTAAGGCCTCCTCGAAAGGGTCTAAGGCCTCGTCGAGGGCAAGCTCCAGAGCTTCGAAGCGCTCAGGGTCCGGTAGTGGCTCTGCGCGATCGAGGTCCCCAAGTGGTTCCAGAAAGGTAAGAAATTCGTTTCTAACAAAAATGTAGTAAGTTTTCTCATATTTATGTTTTACTAGCAGTTACCCGCGACTTCGTACGCGTCTACAGTTTCCGTGTACATTATATTATCTGTGCGTGTACCGAGCGGATACTTCTTTGAGAAACTTGACATTACACCTCATTACACCAAACTCGTACCTATTGGAATGTCAAACGCTAGTTGTTAGACCAAAGAGGTAGTACTACGCCCTGTCAAACTAACGTGACATGACATGACAATGAAATCCTCTTGCCAATTGGCGCTGCTAAATCTTTTCGTTCATTTTATCCTGTAGATCCTGTTAATTATTCGGGATAAAAAGTAGCCTATATGTCAATCCAGGTTACGAACTATATATATGCCAAGTTTCATCCATGTTGGATCAGTAGTTTTGACGTGATTGAAACACAAACATCCAAACATCTAAACATCCAAACATCTAAACTTTCGCATTTATAATATTAGTAGGATGAGATTTTTCATTTTGAAAGACATTATGGTTTAGATTTAAAAAAACATTTTTGGTTTCAGGGATCCCGAAGCGCTTCGGCTTCTAGTGCATCTTCGAAGCACAGTGCTTCCGAATAGAATTAATGTATTTTATAGTTTAGTGATTATTATCTGAGTGTGATTTTAAAGTGTAATTTTAAGTAAAAACTTTGTTTTAAAACTAAACTTGTTTTTCTTTTTTAGATATAAGTAAAGGGGGTTCGAACATTTTTGTATGGAAGCTGGCATATCCATCGTGCGCCATTTTTAAATTTTTTCAAAGTTTCCGCACATGAAAGTAGTATATATGGGTAGAGGACACTAATACTAGCAAAAAATATTCTATATTTATTTTCGAAACGGATCCTAGGATCCGATTACAAAACAATTCGGGTTCGGTTTTTACTTCATTCTGATCCTAGAATAAGGTGTCATAGACCCTTTTTCAATATAAAAGACACAAGAAAATAAATATTCAGTATAAATAAATTTATTAGTGCATATTATTCACTTGATTACATACAAACAAACATTGCTTCAAACTAATTAATTACAATTTTGTTCCCATCATTATTTTAGAACGAAAAGTGTTCTATTTTCTATGGTAGATAATAAAAATACATTCATGTAAATAAAAAAACAATTATTTGACTTTTAAATAAATTAGAATCTATGGATAGTGGACACATACCTAAATATTTTTAATTTTATTTCATTTTGGATATGCGGAAGGTAGAAGATACATTTAGGCTCATACGCTAAACTGAGAAATTTCACAAAATCTATCTTTAGTCTGAACTAAACTTGAGGAAGCTTTTAGCATGCGAGCCTCTAGAATTATATGAAAATAATTCATACTAAATCTCAAACATACAAGCTTATAATTTCAACATTTTAAGATTAAGAAGTTCGGTGTAAAATAGTAAATAACAATAATTTTATTATATCGATTAGTTACAAAATAAATAAGCAGTTAAAAGAAAAAAAATACTTTCATACACTGCTTGCACAGCCTTAATTATTGTTCAATACTTTTATTTCATTTTTAAACTGTTTTTCGAATTTGTAACATAATTTCAAAATATTAAAATCTCAAGTAATTTTTTATCATTTTCTAATGCTTTCGGCCAATCAAATATCTACAAAAATAGATTTTATATAGTTTGAGAGATTACAAAAACTTTTTTCCAGTTTGCGTAGCGTTCTTAGCAGACATTTACTGACTAGGCCGTTGATAATTTACTTACAATCAAAATATTACTTTAGTACACTTGAGAGTAATTAATTCGAGTTATCTAGCAAGATAGCTAGGAGTGCCGGTTTATTGGCAAGAACGATGTTTATCAGAAACTATTCACTAAGTTGTATTAAATTTCGGCACGTTTATTTCAAAACACTCTTTCTTTTCATATTAAAGTTGGTGTTGACGAGCCGTATTTATTGCTCTCAAGTGTACTTCTAAGGCTAAAAGAACGATATTTCCCGTTTATTCAGATTTTTTCTGTTTTTATTGGTGGTTTATATATAAAACTCGCTATTCTAGTCGTTACAAAATTTTAGGCTTACTTTAAATGCTATAAAGTAGGAAGTCATAAGGGATGTTTGTGAATCTGAAGTTGGTTCCGAGAATTTGAAGGGTTGGCACATTTATAGCTGCAAGATGCTTGTGTGAAATCGTTAGACAACTTTAGAACACAGAGATCCAATGTCAGTACTATTCTAAGTTAGTAATTTTGGATTAAAAAGGCCGTAGACTTCAATATACAAGTACAATAGGGCGCGCAGTGTAATTCAACCCAAGAATTCAACTTACTACTGTACCTATTATTGAAGTGTAAACCAGAAAATGCAGTTGTTATAGTTAAACGGAAGTTTTATGCACATTCTAATAAAAAGATTTGCTACCTCGTTAGCAAACCAACACAAAAATCTTACTTCCTACTAATTCTTCCACTTACAGCGCGGTCGGCGGATCTTGGCAATCGTGAAGGCAGCCGTTTGTGATGCTCGAGGACAAATTAGTTCGAATAAGATCCGTTGCGCAAACAGCTTCGCACAAACATCACAATTGCCCTTTATTGTTTCTTCATTTAGTTGTTTTACTAACTCTTTATTTATATTTCGGCATTCATCTCCTACTGGGTTTTTTATGGTGTCATATAATCTTTACTCAACTCTGTCAAGTTTGGTCGGGGAACTATTCGTCACTCAATGTTCCTACCAAACTCTTCCACAACTATTTAACACCTACTCAATTCACCTACTCAGTTCTCCTCTTTAACAATAACCAAGTAATGTAGTTGAACACAGCTTTATTGTGCATTACACATCGTAGCAATGTTGATGAATTAAAAAAGAATTGGGGCTTTTTACAAACGTTATGATCGTTAGGTGATATAACGGTCTTAATTAGGTCAAAATCGTTGATCATTTAGCTACCTCATAAATGAATCACTCAAGCTGCTATACGAAGATTAACTTTTCTTTGTTAAGTTTTGACTTTAATAGCTTCTCAACGTTGAAACGGGTTTATGGGTGAGAATTTTTCTGATCATTACACGTCTATCAATTTTTGAGAGACGTTTGAGAAGTGGTTTTAATTTTAAGTAAAACAGTTAATTATCTAACACTACATCCTTACTCGGTCCTGTCGAAACTTTTCCCGACTCAGAACACTTTCTAAACTCGATCATTGCTGTCTACTATTCCTCATAATCAGTGCTCCTACTCACTTCTCCTACTCAGTTCTCCTGCTCAGTTCTCCTACTCAGTTCTACTAAGCTCTTCCTCAACAATATCCAGGTAATGTTTAGTGAACACAGCCTTATTGTGCATGACATACCGCAGCAAGGTACCGGATATGGAGGTGAGTTCTTCTGATAGAGCGGATAAACCGACTGGGATTTGACGGGAGCCGCCTGCGCAGACTAGCACCACTTTCAAGAACTCGAGGATCCTTAGACCTGGAAAAAATGACAAGGATACTCCATACATTTATTGCTTTCACATGGTATTATAGTTGTTACATTGTAGGTAGTATCACATGAACCCTGTTCAGGGGTATTGCAACAGGAAAGTAGGCAGACCGAGGTTTTATTCACGTCAATTTTTCAATTCAGTCAATTTCTTGTGTTAATTCAGCTCTGCCTTCCGTGCTGTGGGTCGTGGGTTCGATCCCCACCAAGAACAAACATTTGTGCGTGGAAAACATAGATGTTTGTTCTATGTCTGGGTGTTACTATGTATTATAAGTATGTATTTACAAAAAAAAAAGTATATAAGTATTCTATCAGCATCTAGTTCCCATATCACAAGCTTTGCTTAGTTTGGGACTAGAGGGCGTTGTGTGTAAAGTCCATGAATATTTGAATATTATTATATTCGCACATTTTGTCATTCATATAATCATTTAATTCATAGTAACATTTTTAAGAGGAACGATTTTAGTAATTTTATAAATAGGGTATCAGATTGGGCTTCTTTCATTTGTTCTGGTAGTTTATTATATACCTGTATGGTCATTTTATATGGGCCTTTACTGTGCATTGTTATGTTAACTTTGATGGAGGTTGAACTACTAAAAACTGATAAAAAAACTGGTTTTAATAATGACTTTGGTAAGTCTTTTTTCGATGCAATTACAGGCACAAAGTGACGGGCGTAGTGCGCAGTGCAATATGCTAGGCTATCTGTTTATTTGGTCAGTGAAAGGAGAATTACAGATTTTCGGATTAAAAAAAATCTTTTTCGTTTATAAAACATTCTTTCTTTAATCCATTAAATTCATCAGCTCACTATTTACGTACAAATAATAGCAATTGATATCATCATCAGTCTGCAGAGGTCCACAGCACATAAGCATCTTCTGAGTGTGATTGCTGATTGAACATTTTTGTAAATTCAAATAACACCAATGTTTGCCATCTGTTAGTTCTTAGTGGGGATCGAACCAACAACCCACAGCGCGGAAGACAGTCAACCAACTGAGCTGTGACGACTTTCTATTCATTCAAGTTTTCTAATGGATTATTAAGTATTTTATAATACCACTTACGGACAATCTCTCGCACTCTATGTTCTGGATCTCCCAAGGATACGATTTGTGTTCTGATGAGTTCTTTCGTCTCAGCATTCAGAGGCTGCTGGTTTAGGGTTTCCAGGAGCTGATCGGTCACGAGGATCACCTCTTCAGCTACCGAAGGTAGGACCTTTTTCAGTTCACTGTAAAATCATCGGAAATGTTACCGCGCAGACTTTGGCAAAAACATATCTTGAGCTGCTAGAATGGGACGGCTCTATGGACTATCCTGGGGTACTTACAGTACGCACAACGGATCTTTATCACTCTGAAGTTAGGTGCAACAACGATTGCGCATGTACTGTTGTGCGGAAAAATTCGCTTACCTCCAATTCGATTTAAAAATGGGATCTGCGCAGATACTTCAGAGGAACATCGATCCGTTGTGACTACTATACACAAAATTATGAAAAGGTGATCTATTAATCCTATCCTACTAATATTATAAATGCGAAAGTTTAGATGTTTGGATGTTTGTGTTTCAATCACGTCTAACTACTGAACCAACTTGGATGAAAGTTGGCATATATATAGTTCGTAACCTGGATTGACACATAGGCTACTTTCTATCCCGAATAATTAACAGGATCTACAGGATAAAATGAACGAAAAGGATTAGCAGCGCCAATTGGCAAGAGGATTTCATTGTCATGTCATGTCACGTCAGTTTGACAGGGCGTAGTACTACCTCTTTGGTCTAACGACTAGCGTTTGACATTCCAGTACGAGTTCGGTGTAATGAGGTGTAATGTCAAGTTTCTCAAAGTATCCGCTCGGTACACGCACAGATAATATAATGTATACGGAAACTTTAGACGCGTACGAAGTCGCGGGTAACTGCTAGTTTTTACATAAAGGTCCTAAACAAAGGCAAACTACTACTACTACCAGTAGATACTTGTGATGCTAACAGTACTTACATATCATTACTCGCATCATCCAATATAATGGTGATCTTGTTCTTCAGGTTCTGTTTATGTGCCGCCACGACGTGAGGGTCAGCTCCACAGGTAGGGCTGGCCAGCATCAGCGATGCGACAGCTATCAGCTTGTACACTTGCGAGCCGAGTTCGGCGAAACGCATCGCGTCAAGGGCTAACGTCTGAAATATACCATTGAAAACTGATGAAATCCCACTAATATTATATGTCAAAGTTTAGATGTTTTTGTTACAATCACGCTGTAACTACTGGTCCGATTTGGCTGAAACTTGGAATACATATAGTTTCTAGCCTGGATTAACACATAGGCTACTTTTTATCCCGCAAAATCAACAGATCAACGCGGACGAAGTTGCGGCCAGAAGCTGGTATGAACTAACAAGTAGGAAACAGAGGAAAGTATAGAAAAATGCCTAAAAGCCATCATAAATAAATCAATCAGTCAAATCAAAATCATGGTGTGAAGACCAGCGCCCGCAGGTAGGACTGACCAGCATCAGAGAAACGAGGTATATATTCTGAAATATAGTTACCATTGAAATTCTCTACTATGAATGATAAATAGTCTCTCAAAGCTCTAAATGGGTAATCAAAATTAAAGGGTTATAAAGGGGACATTGCACCAAACACTTTTTGCAGCTGCGATCAATAAATACTCTCTCAAATCCAACTACAGCCATCCTATGTCACTCCCCAATCCAAGCCAAGAAGTCTCCGGAGCTACCTGCGGCTAAGTTCGGATAGACAGATCGAGTGTGACTAGTTGCACCCACTCAAAATCCTTGAAGATTCAAAAATCTAAGAGATACATTTTCAAACAATAGATACTTGTATTTACAATTTAGATATATAATAGTCACCAATAATAAATTTTCTTATAGAAAAATGTTACTATTGATGAGTTCCTAAACGATAAATTGTAATTAACTGTAAGTACCTACATTATAATTTAATTTTGCATGTTTTAATTTTATATAAATGTAGAGACTTTATCACCTAATTTCTATCCAATGTGAGTTCATTTTGACGAACTATTAGCGTACCTATCATCTCGACTTGCACACCGGTTGATACCGGTAAGACATGTTGTTACTATAAAGTTTACCATAATAGCAAATAAAGTATCTTTATCTAACGGATCTTTGTCCCTTTGAAGTATCTGCGCAGAACCCATTTTTGGGTAATTGGAGGTAATTTTTCCGCACAATAGTACATGCGCAATCGTTGTTGCACCTAACTTCAGAGGGATAAAGATCCGTTGTGCGTACTGTAAGTACCTCAGGATAGTCCATAGAGCCGTCCCATTCTAGCAGCTCAAGATATGCCTTTGCCAAAGTCTGCGCGGTAACATTTCTGATGATGTTCACATCTGTGACCGGTATACTGAGACCCGTCTTGTCTATGTTACGTTTCAGCCACGCTTTCGTGAATTGTAGACCATCTGAAAATCACATAGTAAATTAACAATGATAAACAAACATCTATGTTTGCTACGCACAAATGTTTGTTTTCAGTGGGGATCGAACCCACGACCCGCAGCACAGAAGGCAGAGCTATTACCGACTGAGCTGTGACGCCTGTCAAATAGATATTCAATGAAGTATGATACCTTCAGTGATCTTTAGCATTTCGTCGAACTTTGTGCGTTCGTAGTGCACGCTTTCTTGTTGCACATGCGGTTGGATCATAGCAATCAGTGTGTTCGCTAGATCTAGCTTTAGCACTTCCAGCGTTTCTAGTATGGCACGGAATATGTCCACCTGGAATGTAATTATTAGTCAAATTAATGATCTATCTGAAATATAATACAGAGTAATTTGCAAACTGAAAATGAGCAAGCCCAAATTCTCGTAATGAAAAATGATAATCGAAGCTTTGTTTTATTTTAACATTTAATGTAATATGGATCTGTGTACATTATTGTTACCTATCGTGCCTGCAATTAACGAATTTTATTTATTTATGCCACGGAAGTCACAAGTGTTATAATTATAAACAGCATTGTAATTATATCGTATGTGACCAAAAGTTAAAAAAGCTAAACCAGGATTTGCTGGCAAAACGAGATAAGATGTTACCGAAATTTAGTGGCAGAATTTAGTTTATAAACTCACTGTTCTCAGATGCCAGAGAATATAAAACTCCACTTGAAAAAAAAAAAAAAATGAAAATGAAAAAAATTATTTTGGCACAAAGAAAAAAAAAATAAGACACAAGTAAGTAGGTACACAAATAAAAAAAATAAAATAAAATAAGAAACAATGAATAGGTACAGGCAAGAGTTTTATATGTTCTTTCCTAGTTTCTTCCTTACTCTGAGTAACCACTATTTCTGACTACGTACGCCTTGGCGCTTATTACTTCGCCTTACCGTATCAGTAAGTTTGGAAATATCCTGTATCATCTCATCTCTCGCCGGGGCCGCCATCTTGGCCATCAAGTCGATGACAAATGTCGCGTACTTCTGGAAATCTAAGCTGTTATTCTCAGCTTGCTGCTGTATGAAATCCGTGTCCAGAACCTCTTCGATCATTTCTCGAATTCGAGTGTGGCGTGGGAGCAGGATGGCGAATAAACCCTGAAACATAACATTACCTTGTTTACTGAGGAACGCTCAAAGAAGTTGCTTAGTCTTGTTGGAAGAATAAGGTAAATCCTACATATATGACGTCACTATGATCAAATTGGCTAAATTATTCAGGTAGTCGAAAGTTCGAAAATATGAAATAACTTGAACAACAATATATCACGGAACATTCATATTTGGGTGTTTAATTATTGGGACACCCTGTATACCTACAAACAGCCTGTAAATAGTATATTGGCCCCCCTGCTTGACACATTACTGGTGGGATTCCGGGAAATAGGGTTAATGAATGGGTACTTTAAGACTCGACATACAGAGGTCGGTCATCTTTCTACGGTTATAAATATGCGATACAATCCCCTGGTGGAGGTGTATTATGCATTACCTCCTTGCCTCTCTCTTATTTAGTATTTTTTACCTGTTTGACATCCTCCAATAGTATAAGAGCCTGCTTGTATTCAGGAGGATCTGCGTTGAGTTGTTCCCTTAAAATATCGAAGTATGCTTTGTGCATCGTCTCTTTCACTAACTTCTGATAGCTGAAATATTGAAGATAGGTACAATGTCACAGGCGTTACAGCTCAGTCGGTAATGGCTCTGCCTTCCGTGCTGTGGGTCGTGGGTTCGATCCCCACTGAGAACAAATATTTGTGCATGGAAAACATAGATGTTTGTTCTATGTCTGGGTGTTACTATGTATTATAAGTATGTATTTACAAAAAAAAAGTATATAAGTATTCTATCAGCCATCTAGTTCCCATATCACAAGCTTTGCTTAGTTTGGGACTAGAGGGCGTTGTGTGTAAAGTCCATGAATATTTATTTATTTATTATTTATTAATGTCATAGAAATAAAGCCTCCTATCTGTAATCACCATAAGAATGAAATAGAGGTTGCAAATAGTGATGACATCATCTTAAACAATGCAACTTAACATGACTAAAGAAAGACCAGAGCTATTTTATTTTAATTAAAACAAGAAGTCCATAAGTTTATCTAGAAGAAAGACTTTATTTACTTCTTTGAAGATAGCATACCTATTATCTGGAGGCTCAAACGGTTCCAACTTAAAGTCCTTATCAACAGCTATTTCGTGAGCAAGAGCCATATTTTGCATGCCATGGGCTGCCTTCATAATGTCCTCCAATGTGACAAACTTGGGCGGAGACGCTCCAGTTATGGAAGACCCTCGCACACGGAACTGTATGGGTTCGGAAGCATAGTAACTGTTTGGTCTGAAATCATAAAAAAACTAAATTTAAAAGACATGTCTAGATAAATAACTAATAAAACAGTGACTATTACACTAAGGGGGAACAAGATCTGCACTGATATCCTGCGTTGTGGTGTATTGTGTGTTGTTACACTTCCCATGTTATTTGAAGTGTGTTTTATTTTTCAAATTGTGTATTGGTGTAGTATATCAGTCGGCTGACTGTATTGTCTTCAATATCAACCACAACAGCTTGCTATCAATAAGTAAAATGTGCATAAAAAGTAAAGAAAGATCATTGAGTCTCAATTTCATCAATGTGTGATATAAACTCATAGACTTATTCAACAAAAGGTGCTTTTATTCTTTATAAATAAATAAACTTAAGTTGTAGACATGAATAAAATTATTATTATAGGTTCAGAAACGGTTACTACATTAGCATAACAAACACCAGTCATGCTAAAAACAATTAAGCTATTCAGCGCAGCAATGCAGCCAGTGTCTTGGGCACGCTTCCGATTGGTACTGATTTGGATCAGTTGAGCTATCTATAAATCGTTTGCAACGGTGTGTAGATAGCTCAACTGCTTCATGTGTATCTTGTACATATTATAAATATTGTAAATACTTTATTAGTCATAATTTTCTTTGTGAATATAGCTCCATAATAAATTAAAAAAAAATTAAGTGACTTGGGCATTACCAAACTCAAAGATTTAAGTATTTGGGTTTGTGCTAGCCTTATTAGGAAACAAAAAGCTCACAAACCTAGATCCGGTCGGGACAGACTGCGAAGGAGTCCTGGTATTCTCTTTGTCTTGCCCCTGAGAACCAGAACTGGGTCCCTCACGCTCACTCATTTTGAAATCACAACACAAACTAACTTGAACAGACCTCAGTTGACCCTTTTATTTACTCGTTTTACTTATAAGGCAGACCATAAAGGCACAATAGCTATCAAAAACTACGACTCATCGCAGAACTCAACTACCTTGAGTCACCACATAACCTTACTTTTTAACAAAGAAACATTGAAACTTATGCAGTTTTTATTACTTTTCGAATGTTAGAATAATTCTTTTCGTGTCCACGTTTAGATTTCACAGTCTGATAACGATTTTTTGGATTATTTTGGTTTATTTTTAGATAAAAATCTCAGCTGTTTTGATACACTTGTCAATTTCAAACAAAACAAAGCAAAATGTCAAAAACTTTTTTTTTTCACATTTAGACTTGGCATAACACAGAACGCTCATTCAGCCAGCTATTATATTTTATTTCTATTCATAAACATACAGCTTCATTTTATTAAAAGTTGTAGCGCTATTACAGATTTATGTTCGCCTCAGGCTTATTTTGTTATTTCACTTCTTTTTATTTTAGTTAATATTTTGTTAACAAAATAAAAATGAACAACACGCCAGTGAAGCCAGTTAGTGCACCTAACTCTGTACCTACCTACATAGGCACTGAAGACCTAGCTAGCTAGGTGCAGCGTTCGAAGCTATGTAATTAGATATCATTTCTGTTTGCGATTTAGGATGTCTCATTATGTATCACTAGGCATTTGCGTTGCGTGCGTTAGATAGCAGGCGTCGTCGTCGGTAACTGCCTAACCGCTTACCATCAGGTGGGCTGTACCTACGCTTGTTGTTTGCTTAGGTACCTACTCAGTAGTTTATAATAAATAAACCTTACGAACGAAAAAAGTGGTTTAAGTATAAAATATTTTTTATTTTCGCATTTTAAAAGTCAACACCAAATTAGAATCAGACTTCATTCCCGTTTTCAATCAAACCTTTCAAAGGAAAAGTGGGGAAGAAAAATTAAGGAGAGTCAAGGCAATCTAAGTTGTTCCCAGTGAGTACTAGCAACTAATTTACCTATGCAAACGCCGTCGGATGCTTTTTCTCCCTCTATTTCATTTTCAACTTCAGTTTACCTTTCTTCTTTGCTTTGGGGATAGGGTTGTCACCATCACGGTAGTTTTAAACTTGTAGATTATGTAGGTTGGTTCCTTAGAATAATAGAAAACACTTTTACCTATCGGTATATGGATTTCTAAAAGCCTCATCAGTTATCTTATCACACTGCCGATTGCGGGCGATCGAGTCCGCCGCATGTTTTGTATCGACTAACAATTACGGGCTTTGAAACAGGTGCATCTACTACTTACCTATATTGAAGAAGCATTTTTAGCGCAATTTTAAAAGTAGCTGACAAAAACAGCTAGCGTTCAAATAAACTACCTACATATTGAATATCTACGTCCTTTTAAAGCGAAATACTAATTTACTTGCAATGAGCTCAGCATCCGTAATACTTGAGACCTGCTTATTTACCTTATCATTCAGTTTCATGAAACTTCAGCCTGAAACTTTTCTATAAACAGTTACTTTGAAAAGCTTGGAATTTGAAAAGGAAAATAACTAGTTACGTTGATGTTGATTACATTTTCAGATTTTCTAAATGGGTTTGTTTATTATTGGTTCTAATAATACTTTTACATTATATATTTTTACATATTTTTTTAGCTTGGTACTTTTTATATGGTTTACTATATACCTAGTAAGTAGGTAAGTACCTAAGTAGGTACATTTTCCCTTCATTTATTAAATTGATGCGTCCATGTATTGAGGATAATTGTAACTCCGTAGACCGTTACTCCATTTCGTGGCAAGTTTCTTAGCATTTTGTAGCAAGTTTCATTGTAAGTTTCGTAGTGGATCTCGTAGCAAGTTTAATAGCGATTTTGTAGCAAGTATCACTGTAAGTTCGGTAGCAGATCTCGTAGCAAGTCTCGTAGCGATTTTGCAAGTTTCATTGTAAGTTCGTAGCAGATCTCGTAGCGATTTTGTAGCAAGTATCACTGTAAGTTCGGTAGCAGATCTCGTAGCAAGTCTCGTAGCGATTTTGCAAGTTTCATTGTAAGTTCGTAGCAGATCTCGTAGCGATTTTGTAGCAAGTATCACTGTAAGTTCGGTAGCAGATCTCGTAGCAAATTTCGTAGCGATTTTGCAAGTTTCATTGTAAGTTCCGTAGCGGATCTCGTAGCAAGTTTCGTAGCGATTTTACTTTACTAGTTATCTTAGCACAGCAAGTTGTATAGTAAGTTTCGGCTGAAAAGTTTTAATCATGTTTTAATAGATACTCGTTGCAAGTCTTGTAAAATTATTACATTCGCCACATAAACTTTTAACTGTGTCAGAAGAAAAATTAAACTATTATAAAAGAGGGTTTTTAGTTTAGCTTATCCCGATCTTTATTTATCCCAGAGCGCCATGTATGCTTGTAGAGAGTCATAATCATCTAGCTAGATCATATAGTAGGTAGGTAGTGTAGGTACGTAGCTATATTATGTAGGTATTATACCTACAAACTCAGTGCATAATAATATTGTTCTGAGATAATACGAGCACGTACTGCTATTTATGCAATTTATTAGCTCCAGATGCCAAGATTAGGAATTTAGATTGGTCTGGAGACAAAAACTATACTTATGAGAGTTATGCAAGATGGTTTCCGGGACCGTTTAGCATATTAATTAATGTTTTGGATGTGATACCGCGCATGGCTTTGGCATGTATAATGCTGGTCCCGCCTTAGCTTGTGTTTTCTTTTTATAGACGGTAGGTACCTACTTGATAATTTGAATATAGAATATCATTGATGACTCGACTTCAATTAATCCACTTGACACTGGCAAAATTGTCTGTCGAAATGAAGGACAGAGGCCATATATAAAACAAGAAGAATCTAGTGCTTTATTTTTTAAACTTCGGAAAAAAGAAGGTCCTTGTTAATTTTTCTAAAGAGAGATATGTTTTTGGACTCTCACTCACTCAATTAATTTATTCTAATTGCGACCTAATAAATAAACAAATCACAGCGAAAATGAAAGTTTAAACATTCCTACAAATGTATGTATGTAGTATGTATTTACAAAAAAAAAGTATATAAGTATTCTATCAGCCATCTATAGTTCCCATATCACAAGCTATTAGTTTGGGACTAGAGGGTGTTGTGACTTGTGAGTAAAGTCCAAGAATATTTATTTATTTATTCCTCATACAAATTACTTGCCAGCATATAAAGAGGTGCTAACATACCTACATTTTGTAGTCTGTAGTGACTTTATGGTACAGACGCTTTGGTCTACACGCCCACATAACTTATGCTAACTGGGTACTTACTAACTAATCTACAACAAAGTTAGGTCTGCAAACTTAACTATTCCGACAACAATTTGAATCTTCATTTTAGCCTCTGCAAGTTAAACTTTCACAGCTTTTCACTATTTTATTTCGTAAAATTCAGATCTAAAAGCCGCAGGAAGCGTTCAAACTATTCCGTACTCTTCGGAGCTTTCATTTATTAGGCTGTTATTCATAAAATAAAACTGATCATGTTTTTATACTAGCCATTTCTGTCCCACTGCTTAGCAAAGGCCTCTCCCTGCAGGGGTATGCCAATCAAAGTTGAACTGCAAAGTTGAACTGCAAAGTTTTAAATCATGGTCAGTTCATACTAACTCATAGTTATTCTGTGACTAAATAGTGACATTATGACGTCATTTGATGTGTTTTCGCGCATATTTTGCTGTCAAGTGTCTAAAAAGAATGATCACGTGGTACAAAATTGTACCACGTGACCTGAAGAAATTACACTGGGCAGTGAAATATAACTTGACAGCAAAAGATTGGCATACGTGGGCTAATATTTAACACTTCTCAGTCCCACTAAAAAAAACTTATTTACTTTTTAAAATACTACTGTGTCAAGCAAGGGTAATTGTATACCTATGCCAAAAACTAAAAAAAAAATTACTTTAGTGTTGACTGTGCCCAGCGGAAGTAAGTATTTTGTTAGATGTTTTTGAGCCGTTTCGTCCGGGATGAAGCCAAATAAGTAATACTGGGTCCATTAAAAACTGCGGTTCTAAGTAATAGTTATATAAGACGATTCTAAATGATCCTTATGGTTTTATTGAATAAAGAAATTTTGACTTTGACTTTGAATATTGTATTCTACATTAGAATTACCAACCATTTTACATACTTTTTACCGAAAATCCAGTTAGGTATGTCAATAAAGATTTATGGAAGTTCTTTGAATATAAAAGTTATATCTACCAACCAAGTCTCTTGACGTTTAGTTCTGAAATAGACAAGGACAACTTTAATGAATATTTACTTAATTAATAATTAAAAAAAAAGTTAAAGCTAAACCTTCGGTTCCGTTAAACCGGCGCAAGGTTTTTATAAATAAGACAGTTCAGCTTAGTATTGGCGGACTTAACTTAAGCTGCTACTTACATTGACTTATAGACTTACCTCACTTAGGAGTCTATCGGCTTCCGGAATTGGAAAGTAGTTTTGCTATTTATTTTATAACTTAACTTCTGAAAGTACCAAGTTTTCTGCTTTTGGAGAATCTACTCTATAGCTAGGAAACACTACTATTTAATTATCGTGTCTCATCTCACTCATACACGCTCAGGTAGATTCTACATTATAATAAGTTTGCACACTGACCAATCGGTGCCAGCGCAGACTTATGAAAGTATCTACTGACTGCGTCTCAGAGTAGATGTAATTTACTCAGTATAGGTACTTACTGTGTCTAATTGTCAAAAGCACCTAGTGTATGACATCGTGGTACTTTGGGTATAAAGTAATACTTAGGTACTTACTTAGTAATACTTTAATATCTATTCTGTGCTTTTGGATTTGTGACGAATTTCACAGAAAAACCAATGTTAGGTAGAGCTTTATTACAATCGATAAATCGATCGATTTGCTTCGATTTGCGGCTGATTCTTTTTTCGGGATTGATTTTGAGAATTTTTTTTATCTGCATCTATACAAATTGCCAACGGAATAGGCCGACAGTTCAGAATTTTCCAGAGAAAAAACAATTTGGCATTTAAAAACCAAACTTTTTATGCACGAAACTCGCAAACACTGGCCGATTTCGATACCGAACAAAAATACAACGCGTAATCTAGCCTCCTCGAACACATTCTAGTCCAAGAGCCATTGATTTTTCATTACGTCATGCTAGTTAAGAAATGTAAATAAATAGTCATCTTATACAAAAGCGCGAAACTACTAAGTTTAGACTTCTCGTGCTATTGAGGATACAGCTTGCTTCAAAAAATAATTTTATTTTATATGTAAACTATATTTTATTTAATGTGTTTAATGCTGAAGTAACACCCTGTACTTATGCATCAAAAAAATCCTTATCCCTACCTACTGAAAATAAGCCTTGGCTAAGTGGTATCTCCTACCATGTTTACAAAGCATTTCCATTCTGCCTGAAAACTCTGACATCAGAACATGACCACTAACTCACAAACTGGCTGCCTGAGCTATGAACTCAATATTGACATGACGTACAAAAAACTGCACTGGCTCTTGCACTACTCCGCGAACAAGGCTTAAAAGTTTAAATTATTTCAACAGATTAAAACGTATGATAAAACGGGATATTCAGTGGGCATTGTCGCCACTTCGGGACCATGTTAATTTAACTTTAAATCCTTATTCTGTTCACTGTTTACTTGTAGGTACAGTTAAGTATGCTAATGCGTTTTGTAGACCTCGTAAAAGTTTCATTGTGGGTATAGGTACACAATAAACCAATAAGTATGATATGACTGCTGGGGACTTGGTAAGTTATACTCTACCTAAAGTTTGAAAATACTGTCGTTAACAGAAGTTTCATCGTTTTCTTTCCATTTTGTTAGGAAGGGGGTATGTCGTAAAGTCATTAATGTGTAAACGCATTTATTATTATACCTACTGTTTTACTAAGTAAGGGTATGCTCATTAAAATGTCGATTGACATAAAAATATTCTATCAGAAATTTACCAAGTACCTACCAAATTTTTTTCTAGATTTAGTATTTTAAGAAGTTAAAAAACGTCTTCTTATCCTTTCCACACCGACTCTCAAAAGAAGGGTTCCACCATTTCCTGAACCCTTGGTAAGTGGAGCTGTACGTCAGCCAAGTGGGATTATTGAAGGCTGTGCATAGTCCACACACATCTAGAACCTCGGATTTCTTCACGGAGTAGTGGGACTTCCATTTGAAGAGCTGCTGGTAACGATTGGAGTCACTTATAGTCTGGTACATCACTTCAGCTAACTTCTTGACTCCCAGCTTCCGACCGTCTATATACGAGTCTGGTGGTAAAAATCTGTTAAAAAATTTAACTAATTATAGTGTGACGTATATAAGATTTGCCTTATTGTTTTTTGCTTTATTGCCTTATTGTGTAATCTAGACATTCATGGGTAAATCTATATAATTTTTATGTAGTGTCTACTGTACTTTTTATACCCCACGTCGGGAGTCAAAAATCTATCTGCCCCACGTTGAGCGCCAAAAAATTTGGGGCATCATGTGGCGCCCAAACGTGGACAACAAAATAAAAAAGAATATAACTGAGTGGTACCTCTCATAATCAGCTCCTCCGTAAACAATTGGCACTGCATTATTTTCATAAGCAAACAGCACCGTCTCCGTCACATAATCCTCATCGAAAGAATCTTCTAGAGCTAGGTAAAAGAAGTATAGCTTCCTCAGTTTCCACAGGCAAGGTTTCATAGTTTTTCTCCGACATTCCATCTGACCACACTTTCCAAAGACGTCTACCGTCATGTTATACCTTTGCAGTTGTACAAAGAGATCTGAAATGAAGATCTCTCTTCGACTTCTAGTTGGGCATTTATCTAGAAATATTGCAGCAGCTTTGCTTTTAGACTTTAGCTCTTTTTTAAAGATTACATCTGAAGCTGGCCCTATTGCCTCCCAATGGAAATTACCGCCCAGCTTTTCGCGGTGTTGATTGTAAATGCTTATGAACCGGTATGGTATTGTCGAATCTACCCTAAAAATTAGACAAAATTTAAAATACTGTATGTACTTATACAATGGCGCTGACGCTGCCGATTGGATCAGTTAGAATTGACCGTGTATGAGCGTGGATTGGCATGACAGATTTGACGGCACAATCGAATTAAAATTCTTTTGACTTGATCATGCCGATTGGACGGTATGAAAGATGGTGTATGACCGGCATAAAAAAGAACACCAAGAAGTGAAAAGATAATAGCAAAAAGCAACTTACTTATAAGTCCAAGTCCAATTGAAGAAGTTTTCATAAACAGGGTTGCAAACAGGATAGTTATCCGACGAGTCATTTGCCGCAAAGACGTACTTTTGATGGTGTCCTCTCATACTTGGCAAATTTTGAACTCCCTTACTCACATCCTGAAGGTTGAAGATTATGCCGTCAAAGTACCGGATATCTCCAAGCATGTTTTTGTCATAGGTCAAATAACAGTTGATACTAGAACATTTCTTAGCGAAGAAATGCTTCTGTCCGTGCCCATTAAGCCCGTAGATTTTCGTCCATAACAGCAAGTATTTTATATCTGGGAGGTATCGGTTTAGCTTCCTCTTCAGTACTGGGCTAAAGGACTTTCCGGATATGAAATAAGATACCAATATAAGACACAGTATATTCGTGACCAGTCGAACGAACTTTGACATTCGTGGCATTTCTTTCACTTCTTGAAGTCTGACTTGCAATGTCCACTGTGGAAAGTGTATTCAAGAAACTGATCAGGCAAGATGTTACTCCGATACTCTAGATGTGACTGTTCAATCCCTGCAGTGGTTATCTTGTTGGTTTACAAAACATTGTCTTGCGAGAAATTTTTATAGTTCAATGAGTTTGAATTCCTTCGCATCAGCGTAAGATTCTGGGAAATAAACAGTGATGGAAAGAACTTCCATGTATAATGAATCTAATTACTTTCCTGCAAGTAGTGTTTTGCATTCTCAGACATTGCGATTCTGTTTGAAGTTTTTTTTTAAATATTTCAAAAAGTTTTCCTGGAGCTATACAAAAAAGGTAAAGT
Organism: Gandaritis pyraliata; assembly: GCA_947859175.1. NCBI lineage: Eukaryota > Metazoa > Arthropoda > Insecta > Lepidoptera > Geometridae > Gandaritis > Gandaritis pyraliata. The sequence goes on along the minus strand of OX401869.1, from coordinate 3,345,085 downwards.
TTTAGCTTTGGAAAATTAGCCCTAGCTATACCAACTTAAAAACTCATTACTTAGAAAGCAAAGATCAGCACGCATTCCACTTGGCATAACATGACATGTGATCCATTAATCAACCCCTAAAGGAAAATGAATAAATTGAATGCGAGAAAAATTAGATTTGATTTGTCACAATGAATTTTTTCCAACATGGCGATAAAGCGGAGTGTGCATTGTCCACGTGACGTGGGTCCACAACTGTCCCGAAATGTCCCGAAAATTGTCCCGACTTTTTTGAATAGCCCCGATTAATGCTGTACAAGAAATCGTTGTGATGGACGCTTTAGAAAACATTTTTTTGTTGTGAATCCGTGAACGTGACGTATGAAGGGGGACGGAAAGGTAAAGACTGATTTTCTTTTGTTATTTTATTATATTTTTAGGGGGAATGCGCTTTGAGTCTACTTTGAATTATCAACGAATTTTTATGTATTTTTATTTGGGTAAAGCTCTATGTACTTAGAAATTGCTATGTCGTACGTAGTTGATTTCCCGTGTATGTTAGGTCCAAATAATTATGTTGGTTCGTGGTCTATCAGATTACTATTATCTATAACACGAGTAGGTACAATTTCTTGGGATACTAAGAAATCTATCTACTAATCAATTGAACTGCCTCGCCTCGAACTAATATCCATTCTTGACCCAGCGGATATCGAACCATAAAATTTAATATCATGATACGATATCGCACTAAACGATTCAAGTTCCGTGCGAGCACAATAGTGTGTTGACTGGAGCACATTTAGCGGATAAATCGTAGCGGAAAATCAAAACTTCACCAGAGGACAAATTCTTGCATGCAAAAGTATCTGACACTCTGTTCTACTATTTCGAAGACGCCAATAATTTGGGGCTCAAACAATTAAAAAAATTCCTTGGGAAGACGATAAGGTTCAGAGTCACAAGAAAAAAAATTTAACCCAACCGGATTTATCTTAAAACCCAAAGCCATCATTATCCGTCTTTACATAAACATCACGTCGCGTCGTCTGTCTGTTTTGAAATGGTAATGTCGGAGGCGACCCGATGCAAATTGTTGAATAATCTGCTTATTGAGATGCGGCGACAATGAGCCTCTCCAGCGACAGTTGTTCGACATCGATCTAGCTAGGTATTCTGGTATAACTACGAAAAACGATAAGACATAATTCACTAGCGACATTTCAGTTATACTGCGCGCCTGATTGGTATACTAAGCGAAGGCTCTTGCGAAGTGGCCGCATTGCTACGCAGTGTAACTCAAAACGACAAAATAAACGTTCGTTATTCCTTTGCGTACTAGGCACGAGTCTGTAGATTGTACCTTTCTGTTGTTAGCTGGAATTGTTTATAAAAAATACTACGAAGCCTTCAGTGAATCACTGATTTTCAGAATATTTTAGTATTTCATCATATAAGTAAATGAAATTGATTAATATTTTCTAATATTCATCAATTTTATCTTACCTTTTATGTTTATTTATTTATTTATCAATAGAATCACCAACAGTGTTGTGCACAGAAACATTATATTCTTATTCTAGTAGTCTTATGTCTAGTGCAAACACCAATTATAGGCGAACACAACAGTTAACTTAAAATTAGGCTAAGTAAATTAAAACTAACACTGATGTTCTAACTATATCGGGTGTACTTAATAAGAGGGCTCCTGAAAACTTGGAGGGTTGAAGTAGACTTGCCTATACACACTGTATAAATAGGTAAGTGTATAAAATACTGTAAGTGTAGGGTGCGCCCATCGTCAGTCAAACCAACTAACTGCGCGTATATCAGGAAACCGCATTGAAGTTACCCTATTAGCGGAACCAAATCAGGAGTTATGAAGTGCCCTGTGGAGTATGAAGCTCTGTAACGTGGTGAAAGCCGTTTTCTGATCCACGTTCAGACGACGTAAACTGACAACTTAGCATTTTGTATCAATAAGAGAAAGTGGACTCAAGATTGCAATTTTCAAATTTCTTATCTAGAGAGAATTTATAGGTACCATCAGCAAAATTTCCGCCTTACCGCTTTTGAAACTGTTTCGCTTGCAAGCAGTTAGCTACCTGACCCCGCCTTTGTCTTTTGTCTTCTTATTTTGACCAACCAGAGACCTAAACATCTATTTATTTTTATGACGGCCCATTGTTTTCATAACTTTTACACCCGAAATAATTTGCTTCTATTGGTATTCACAAATGAACGGCTAGTCGGTGTACAGGAAATAAGAACTTTTGCTGATAGTACCTATAGTATGCACAACGGATCTTTATCCCTCTGAAGCTAGGTGCAACAAGCGATTGCGCATGTAGGTACTGTTGTGCGGAAAAAATTGTTTACCTCCAATTACCTAAAAATGGGTTCTGCGCAGATACTTAAGAGGGACAAAGATTGGTACTACTGTACTTACCTACTAGCTTGTACTAAACCTATCACCTAACTTACCTAAAAAGGAAGTAAGTACTTTCTACTAGTTTCATTTTGATCGCGTACCAAATTAGAAACTTGTTCTCACGTCCTGTAGCTTACTGTGAACGGGGCGAATCGCGAAAGTTCAACCATAAAATTAGGTATTAACCTCAGGAAGATCACTCAACTTTCGAAGAATTTATGTTTTATGAGGAAAAATTGTGGCCCGGGACGACTCTGGCATATCCAAGCCTCAAATCGGTTATAAATATTCTTAAATACACTGGAGAGAAAAATTACGGATCATGTGTAAAAACTTGAATATCTTGGAAACCGTGAATGGTATGCATTGTTATAGGCAGAGGTAACCGCTTAACATCAGGTGGACCATTGGCTTGTGCCATCATTCAGTTGTACTTATAAAAAGAATAAAAATGATTCAAAGCTCAACCTATTTATTTTATCGTAGGTTTTGTAAGTGGGTATTGGGCAGCACTCATTTTCCAAAACAATCTTTACTATCACATGCTATCACAAAGCTTCAGAACCATCCCCCCCCGCCCTTTCCTCCTTTGGTAACGTAAATCAATTACCCAACGCAACGTTAAATAGTTGGCAGGACTGCGCGGGGTATTATGGAGGGAAATTACATTACAGCAATGGCGAAGTCTCAAATAACGCATACCGAATGCAGGAACGCAGAGATCAAAAACATAGCGGAAAATGCAAAAGACATTTAGTTTTTTTTAAATTTCGTGTTTTTTGTTTGTGTCACATGAAAAATAAATCAGATTCGATGGCGCTTACGTTGTTGATTTTTTTAAACTACTTAAAAAGTAATTTGTAAAATAGCGGTAAAATTAATAGAAAGAATTAAGGAAAAAGTATTTATCTGTAAAGTCACACGGAAAAAAATAGGTTTAACATAAGTAGTAGGTACACACACACACACACACACTAACACAGCATTTTAAAACAAAACTTATAGCCGTCTTTGTCATTTCAGTATATGAAAAAGGGACGGCAACATATTTTATGCTGTCAAATTAGGTTAGTTTAGGAAAATTCAACAACAGAATCGACACTATTATATTTTGATAAGTCGTTAAAATTATTACGTAGGTATAAATATTTTCGTTTTAATGAAAAAAATATTCCGCCCGTTCTATCTTTTCCGAGCTCTGTGGATCTAGTCTAAAATAATGCAGATACCGCGTGGGGTAGCAATATTGCATACTTTGACGCAACATCCGAATCCAGGCTCTACATGATATTCTAGTGGTTTAATCACCGATAGATATTATAATACTAAGCTCTAGGGACATAAATAAATAAATAATACATGAATATTCATTGACATTCAACACATCGCCACCTAAGTAGGTACAGTCGGCTACACATCAACCTATCAACGGTTCGAACTTTGAACTATTATAATTTGTATGTTGCGAATCATGCGAGAGGGACGATATGTTTTTATGTGAGACTCGCTGCTTGCGCGCCACGCGCCTACACCTATTGCGATCCCTGATTCGCAACATTCAAATTATAATAGTTTAAAGTTCAAACAGTGGATAGGTGGATGTGTAGCCGACTGTACATACAATAGTTAATCCCAAACGAATATAGATTTGTATTTCTGGGATACCGATAAAGTATTGATAATATGATATATCTTCAATCCTTGTACAAAACAGCGATTTGTAGGTTGTTTTTTGATCGAATTTGATTCTGCGAGTTTCTAGCAACTAATACAGTACGATCAAATTGATGAGGAAACAGGATCATAGAAAATTTGTCATCGGATATCGAGATCCGACTCCAACCGAAAATAAAAATATTTCTAGCGTCCGACCACGATATCGGATTGCAGCTTACTCTGGGTCTATGGCTTAGCAAAGTAGCTAATTATAATTTTTCTAGAAGTTTTTCTAGGTAAAATGTTGATATTGGTAAGTAGGTAGGTAGCCATTATACAAAATATCAGGTCAACAGCAGGTGACGCATGCCACAACTGCTTGCGGTGAGCTCAAACGAATAAATTAATTATTGTTTGAAAATAATATAATGATTGCTGTTATAATATTGGGTGATAAATCGTTGCAAAGGACAAACTACCCGCTCTTTTTTTCTGTACTCCTACAATATTGTGTAACCGCTTGACGATTGCTGACAGCGTTACCGGACAAACAACGTTACCGAACATGGCAGCGTTACCGGACTGCAGGGGTATGCCAATCAAAGTTGAACTGCAAAGTTGAACTGCAAAGTTTTAAATCATGGTCAGTTCATACTAACTCATAGTTATTCTGTGACTAAAAAGTGACATTATGACGTCATTTGATGTGTTTTCGCGCATATTTTGCTGTCAAGTGTCTAAAAAGAATGATCACGTGGTACAAAATTGTACCACGTGACCTGAAGAAATTACACTGGGCAGTGAAATATAACTTGACAGCAAAAGATTGGCATACGGGGGCTGGACAGCATTACCGGACAAACAACGTTAATGGACATGACAGCGTTACCGGACACTGTAACCGCTATACTATTTGGATATTAATTTATACTAATTATATAAGACATAATAAAAATCAGTCCTGACCTAATAGACCGAACTATAGTCAGTTATTAACCGATTTCAAAAAAAGACGAGGTTCTCAATTCGGTTGTATATTTTTTTTACGTCTACGTTTTGTTTTATATATTTTTAGTGTTCCGGTCTAGCTTTGGAAAAACGGAACACTTATTTATACTTTGTAGCTTTTTGAAACCTATACTTGATTAACCCTTCATTTGCTTTCAAATTAATAGTCATAAAAACACAAAAAATGTGAAACTACGATGAAGCTCGAAGAAAGAGTCCTTTTTCCAAAGAAAACATAAAATGTCTGCTACTTGGATATTCTATTAGATCAAATTATTCCCTCTCTGTCACGTGAATGACATTTGAAATATGATTTGTATAAAAAGGGAGCAAGTACCTACTAGAAACGTTGTTACAATATCTTGAATGTGAGGAGAGCATGCAAAAAATCCTTTTATTGAAACTAGTTGTCCCTATATACATTATGCATAACTATGGTTTTCTATATAACGGTGAACGTTATTTAACAGAAATAAATTATTATAGCAATAAGTGTACTTTTATAGCTTTTTCACATATTTTACTAAATGAATACTATTCTAAAACTAATGATATTTGTACAAGGTAATATTTTAACAGTCATGACCTGATGGATGCTAATTTTTAGGAGACCAAAGCTTAAAACACTCGGTTGCGAGTCCATTGTCACACGATATTTTACAAAAGTAATTCTAGCCATTGAAATTAATAGAAATATTTAAGAAGAAAATTACGGCTAAGTTATGTGATACAATCTTACTTCTTACTAATATTATAAATGCGAAAGTTTAGATGTTTGGATGTTTGTGTTTCAATCACGTCTAAACTACTGAACCAACTTGGATGAAAGTTGGCATATATATAGTTCGTAACCTGAATTGACATATAGGCTACTTTTTATCCTGAATAATTAACAGGATCTACAAGATAAAATGAACGAAATGCATTAGCAGCGCCAATTGGCAAGACATTGTCATGTCATGTCACGTCAGTTTGACAGGGCGTAGTACTACCTCTTTGGTCTAACGACTAGCGTATGACATTTCAGTACGAGTTCGGTGTAATGCGGAGTAATGTCAAGTTTCTCAAAGAAGTAACCGCTCGGTACACGCACAGATAATATAATGTACACGGAAACTGTAGACGCGTACGAAGTCGCGGGTAACTGCTAGTTACTTATATACCTATTTACATAATAAATGTTGAAAAAATTGTTGCAATATAGATTGCTCTGAAACATTATGCATGCTCAACTATCGGAAGCAATTCTAAGTATTAGCATCGATTATAGGTATTTTTGATTTGCTATTTAAACCGCCCAAGCTCAGCCCCTTGATTTATCTATCTTTTAATATCATCAGTATCTGACAAATTACAATCAAAATGTCAGTTTACCGGTCGCTGCCTCGCTGAACTATATCCTTTCGATTGTAATTTATCAGGTTTTGTTGGTATCAAAAGATAGATAGAGATAGAGACATATTCATTTGAAACAATTACAACATAGGTACAGCACAGCACAAGCTGAAAAAGAAAAACAATAATGAGTACCTACGCAATACTAAGTAAGTAATGTAAAGTAAGATACAATCAAGGGGCATTTATCCTCACATTCAGGGCAAATTTTTAATCTGAATTTTCACTTTCTTGGTCTGTGGAAACGCGCAACAATAGTGCTCTCATATCTGCAATATTCAGTTTTTCTCCCCAGGGGGCGCTGGCGTTGACAGATGCGTGGGACAGCGGCTAGAATGGGCCCCTTGAATACATTTGCTCACGGTATGAGATGTTAGCTTTTTGCTACCATATTGCGAAGCTTTTTTATCTGTTCATAAATTTTCAAGCAATGTCGTTGTTTGTTCTGCGAGTTGTCGGGGTGTTCAATGGGCTGCTGGATTTAGAATACGACTGTTTTGTTGCTGTCGTAAAAAAATATTTATTTGATACTAGCTTCTTCCCGCGAATTCATCCGCATACCTTATTATCCTGTTGATTTTCCAGGATAAAAAGTAATCTATGTGTTAATCCAAGTTACGAACTACATATAATATATTCCAAGTAGTTACAGCGTGATTGAAACACAAACATCTAAACTTTGACATTATATAATATTAGTGGGATTTCACACAACATCATCGCTCTCTAACTAAGCACTAAGTACCTACTTGTATTACGGTACCCCATTGATGACGTACTCTAAAAAATAAAAGAACAAAGAACTATGTTTGTTGTACAGAATATGACATGTTGATCAGTTTAGCTCGGTACTAAAACGAATTTCTATGTTAAAAGTACATGCAAATGTGAGTACTTACAGAGTCATCCCTCTAGGTTACCAGTTACTTCAAACGGACCATCTATCAACGTAAGTAGGTGACGTACCAAGTGCTAATGACTCTCTAAGGAGGGATCCATCTTAAGGGTACACCCTCAACCAGTGCCAGATAAATTACTGTTCTAAATACCTAATAGCAAATCTGTGACAAACTATAGTAGATTAGATTACTAGAGCTTAGTTTAATCTGAAGTATTCTACTTATTTTTTGAAAATTCAGAGTAAATTGGTATGTTCTGCAATGCAAAACCTAGATGAGAAATAAAATTTTATTCGACAGAAAAACTTCACGATATCTAGTGCAGATTTCGTATATCAAGATATTTTTTTATTTTTATTGAATAAAATCACAAAATTCACTTACCGGTAATTTTGTCGGGAAGATAACATGGTGTGGCGATCGAGCGGACTTTAAATATTGCACTATTTTTAATGATGAAAAAGCTGTTAGTTGGGAACATCTATCTCGCTGTCAATTTTGCATTGTTTTGTCAACTAACAAAAGCGCCGTCATCAGCTAAAAAAATATTTTTTTCTTCTTCTTTATTTTCCGAAACCTAAAACCTATCAACCTATTTTTAATCGATTTTTCTTTGCGACGTATTATAACAAGATTTAAAGCGAAACGTAAACGCAAATCGTCAATAGGGTTATATTTAACCACGTTTACGGTAGTAATAAGACGCTCTCCAAATCTCTTCAAATAAAAGCACAGATCCGTGGCCCGTGATTCAACACTTCTGACGAGTGTACTAGGGATATCACTTAGCATATGACAAATAGTTCCACAGTGACATGCTTTTAAGGCGAGAATAGCCATGTTGGTAGCGCGAGAGTGTGGTGACAAGTGTTTTTTTGCGCTTACTCGGGAAAATATCGTTTCGAACCGACAACCTAGAAAAGGTTGGTGGGAGCTGTTCAATGTCGAACAAAATCGGTTCTATCTATGAGAGATGTTCAGCCCAGTTCAGCCAAAATTTAAGTTTAATTAAAAGCATTCATAAGATAGGAGAGTTGACAAACATAATTTGCTGTAGCTTTCGACAGGCGTCACAGCTCAGTCGGTAATGGCTCTGCCTTCCGTGCTGTGGGTCGTGGGTTCGATCCCCACTGAGAACAAACATTTGTGCGTGGAAAACATAGATGTTTGTTCTATGTCTGGGTGTTACTATGTATTATAAGTATGTATTTACAAAAAAAAAGTATATAAGTATTCTATCAGCCATCTAGTTCCCATATCACAGTTTTAGTTTGGGACTAGAGGGCGTTGTGTGTAAAGTCCATGAATATATTTATTATTATTATATTTATTAGCTAATTAATCAAAATCCCTCATAAAATAAATGAAAAATAAACCTAAAAATATTATGACGATCAATGAAACGAACTTATTTGTCGCTTACGTTCGCTTCCTCGAATTCAAGCAACTTTTATTATAGGGTTTAAAATCTAAATTATAAAAAGGAGATAGGTACTTATGTAAACAAAAGATAAAGATTTCTGAGTGGGCAACGAGTTTGTTATTACTAATAACTTAGTAAAAAACTTTTGTTACAAACAATACTTTCACAAGAAGCAGGTGAGGTTAATCCCCGATCTTTTCAGAACATTCCAACCCATTTTCCAAATCCCATAACTTCTTATGTTGTTGTTCCACCCCGAATGCTTTGATAGACTATTGTATCTACCTTTAGGCTACCTTTCCACCAAAGTGGGTGAGGATGGAATACAAAGGTTTTTAAAATGGGTTTAGTTTTGGCAGACTAAAGTTTTAAGACTCAAAATTCGAGAATCGAGAATGGTTTTCGATTCGCCCGCGCATAGTCTCTATACAAATTAATTTGGATTTCATCCTCGATTTGATTTAATTGTTGAGTACAAAACTCGGACTCTGGACTTGGTGCTTTAGTGGAAAGTTACCTTTACCGGTCATCGAAAGGAGGGTGAGTAAATGAGTGAACTTTTCGCATTTCCACTGCAGAGTTCGCCTAAGTCTATCGATCAACTCGGCCCATCTACTCGTATGTCTACTTTGCTTGTTTTGGGCGAGGATTAACAGCGCGCCTGGCATTACTAATTGATTTTTGAAAGGTTTTATATGAAGGCAATGGGTAATCGAACCGTTTTTTAAGAGGATTACCGTTATAAAAGTTGTAATGAAATAACTTTTTTTAAAATTAACAAAAATAATTTTACACGCATTTTCTCTAAAAACTTATTAAATTAAATTATGTATTTGCTCTAATAATATAGGCCAAAGATCTGACTAAACATACATAATGATGATAATAAATATGTACTGAAATACGGAAATATAAGTCATGATGATCACCACAGTTCTATTGACCAATACAATCCCGTGATGAAAAACTAATAGGTATAAAAGTCATTGTCCCCAAATAGAATTGGACAAACAAACAAAAAGGAAGTTTGTTTTATTAGTTGTAGTCCGCGGACCCCTATTTCCGACGGAACCACGTGTATGCCGACTAGAACTTTCTAAACAGCTGGTAATTTTCTATTCATAGGATATGTTACAATTACAATCAATGATAGCAACTCTGTTGGTTCTAATGTTGATATTAACAACTAAAAATGTGTCCGTTTCTCCAACCTTGTTGAGAGAATTTGTTGTTTTTTCGTAAGCTAACTTTATCAACTGTTAATAAAGTAAGTTTTTAGGAAAACACAACTTGACAACAATCAGAAAAAAGCTCGGAAAAAAGTGAAATGTTAAAAATGTAGCGTATAGCGTGCACGATAAAGTAGACGGTCCAAATAGGGATCAAATTATGGACCTCGGTAAAAAATACCGAAAAAAAAAATTAATATTATTATAATACTCAGATAATTAATATTCTAATATTTTTACTCGCTCGGCGATTTTTTACTAAATTGTAAAGAGTACGCTCAGTGTTCGGTCGAGTTTTGTATAAACGGAACACATAGCTGTTTAGACAGTAACTATGACCGAACTGGCTAACTAGCCACAGAACTGACTCGCCTGTTTACTTTCTTTTGTGCCTCAATGAAAGTTTCTTCAGCTTGTAATAGTGCCTTTTGTTACGATAGATTAATGTTGTGTTTGTAATTAAAAGTTTTGCTATTGCGAAAAGGGCAAGCCTTCACGTGCACTTATTTTACTTTCTACTTGGCTTTACAACATACTACTATTTGTCCACGGCTTGACTCGCGTCGCCAATTTTCGGTTTGAAATAATCATCTATAGGTATGAATGCTATTTCTAAGGTCAATGATGTCGAACACTATATTCGTACGTTCGTACGAGTTTAGTGGCCAATTGGTGACGGAATTTTTAGGCCGCCTGTAAGCCTCTGTCGTGGCTTAACGGCTGCTAGAGCTGGGACCAACAGTTTAACGTGTAAATGACACTTGCGGTCACCCATCCATGTAGTGACCGCGCAGAACGTCGTTTAACTTAGACAATCGGTGAAGATTGACTAAGCAAGCCTAGCCACGAGCGCTGCAATAAGTTTCATAAAAATCAGCGTAGCTGACATAGTGGGTCATGAACCAAACTCACAATAAAATTGCTCACAATCATCTAAAAATTCAAGTAAATGACTAAGATAAGAATATATGGGCCTTGATTATGTGAAAATAATAAGATTTAATAGATAGGTTGCTATTATTTTAAGCGTTGGTTTTATAAAGTACAAATCCATTAGGTACAATAACTCATCAACCCGCGCTTCTCAAATTACGGCAACACGTTTTCCATTCCATGGAATTAAAAATCCATTAATATCGAATAAGTGTCTAATCCTGTTTAAACTGGTTAAGCTTAGGCGCCACCCACACGGGAAGTTTTAAAGCCGTGGTTACACGGCCTGGCAAAGTCCTTTCTCCGGTGTGGCCCGGAAATTGGTTTGGTAAACTTAGGGTTCCAATCCGCAAGTGTCTGAACGTTTTGTATTAACGTTTGTCTGTAGACAGAGTAAGTCATCTAATTGCAGATTTTTGTTACTATTGCAGTGAAATGACAGAATTTTTAGGACGCCCAAACGTCACAAATCGTTCATATTGGGTGTAGTAGATTTCCGAAGTGCGTCAAATATTGGCGAAAACCTCGCCCCTGCCATTTCAAATATTTTTCTATTCTTTTCTACTCTTTTAGTTTCATCTTCTTCGCTGTCATAATTTTCATCTTCACTGTCATCTTCATAGTTTATTGGTTCATATAATTCCAGATCACCGAAAGGTGCAAATATAGGACCCTTCAATTTTTTTTTTAAATCTAGTACTAACGGATCATTAGGTATTCTTATTAATTTAAACTCGTGACTATTTATACTATCTTTGGAGCCGTCATCTAACACCTGCAAAAAAAGTCAGGGAACACATTAATCAATCGTCTTGCGAACTGGATTGTGAATATTGCTATTTAATTTTGATTATTCCCATCTGTCTGACAGATGCTAGGGCGACACATGGGAAAAAAAGTCCTATCTCACCCTCTTTTTGCAGCAGGGTGACAGATAAAACTGTAAAATTATCTAAAAGTTCTATCTCTTCCCCTGTCAGCAGGGCGACAGAAAGGAACAATTCTCAATTTTTCCTTGGACAGCTTCAATAAGTTGATATAATCCAGATTTAATAAAAGTCGTGGTTTACAGCAAGCATGGAAATTTATGCCTTAGGCCACTATTGATTACTAAGCCATAATATATGATTGTTTCAAAAAAATACACTAAAAAAATAGTTTAATAAAATTACAATCTTACCCGTGAATTAACATAAAGTGGAGATACCAAAAATGTTAATACAAAACCGATCAGTTCATGCATTGATTTTTTTTTACATTTGCGCTATAGTATTGAATTCTAATTAAAAATTTATGTTGATTGAAATGAAAATAACCGTTTAAAAAAGTAAGTGTTGTTGAAGAAGTAAATGAGTTGTGTGACGCGTAGGACGTGGAGGTATACGCTTGAGACATAAAATTTGTATGACGTGAGAAATCTATTCCATAATCATCAGAATTAAATTAACAAAGTACCTACAAATACAATTATTTAACTATAATCTAGTGTTGAAGTGGTAAGGTTAAGAGCCCTCAGAGCGGGAGCCAAACACGCGCGTCGCAATCCTTTTTTATATGTCAAATCTTAATATAGGAATTATAGGATACACCACGTCTAAATATTACACTGTATGTTGTTTGATTGGACAAGACTTAGTTTATTTAAAAAAATATAGGCTTTTCTATTATGTAATCCTAGTGCAACTATGTAGGTTTAAAAATGTAAGCCCCCGTCACACGGATCGTAAGCCGGAATAGGTCCGAATCACTAGTTATTCATAGCAATGTCGCGTCAACCGAGATGGCATTGTCGGTAACGACAGGTAGCATTATTTATTGCAGCTATTGTACGCCACAACTGCATTGGAAGACTGATTTGTTATCCCGTGTGACGTGTAAAGGAAGACTATGAATAGTAAAATCGATTGGATTCAATGTTTAGTGATCGGTTCATTATTTTTATCGAATTTGTCGCATCTAAAACATTGCATAGCTGTGCAATAACGTGTCTAGAAAATGTAACCTATTTATTAATAAATATTATGTTAGACCGTTAGACCCTATATTCTAACTTCCTCTTCATTTTATGTGCTGGATCATATTTTTTCTGGATTTTAAAGAAATATTAAATGAGATTTTCAAGTTTCGCTGGAAATGAAAATGTTCTCATAAAAACTCGGTGAAGTCAACGTGAAACACACATTTTTGTAGAATTTGTGGACCCTTTAAAAACATGACTTCGCTAGTTTTATAACATTCGTGTGTATGTGACGTTGCGGATTTCTACTTTATTTTCACAATTTGAAAAGTTTTCATAGATGAAACTACCAGGAGGACATAACAAGGCAGAGCTATCGATCTGCCTACTCGCGGACAGGGTGACCACGCGTCTCGCTGCGATCTATCTTCATCCCGAACGGGCAGCGCGCGGGTGCATTGTCTCGCGTGATCTATGAACTTTAATTTGCGTGTTTCTATGACAAATGACTCAAAACTACCAGGCGAACATAACAAGGTGGATATCGATTTGTGTTTTCCCATAGTGACCGGGAGGGCACTATCTTTGTCTATGGCGTGTTCATTGTATTGTATGTCAGTGATGAATGGAACGTTTGGTGATTGCACACGCTGCACAGTATTGGCTATAGTTTATTATTATCTGTGGTATTGGTTAGCATTAGCTGTTGTATTTCTAAATGCCTGTAAACTGAAAGGTACTGCATTGAAAACTACTAGATACGTTCTTTAGAAAACCACGAAAAGTGACGATCTAGCTTTTGATTGAATTCCCGTACCTACATAAAAATTACACGGTCACATTATTGTAGTTCTGCTAAAAGTCGTGTGAATTACACGATACTTTTCGACGTCTTCGGAACACCACCCGTGCCGTATTCAAGAACGCGACCGCCCCCCAGATTGACTGATAGCCTCCGTGTAATGGGGGCTGAGTGATCACCCTCCAATCTGACAAGTTAGTACTCTTCTGATGGATGGAACGTCGATGTTACGTGCTTGTGTGTTATTGATTGACTTTTATACGCTCTATTTATTTAGTGATTAATGGGAGCGGGGCTCGATTTCACTGTTATTTTAAAAGAAATTCAAATAATTCGAGGAAGAATTTAGAGTAGAAGTAAAATGGTTGGCTTACGCCTTACTTCTTCTTTTACTTTTTTTATTGTGTAGACAATAGAAAATTACGAAAAAATACAAAGGTGAATGGGCTGTTTTACTTTATTAAAAGTATCTGATAGAAATAGTACTTAAGCATTTTCAATAGGTTATCAGAAATAACATTTTCTAAATTTCTTACCTTCTTCCAGCGGTCTTCACAATGTTATCAGTTTATTGTAAGCTTCATATTCATTGTTTAGTTAAAGACAGACAATTAATTTATGGATGAAATAGGTTTCGCACCTCACGTACTTCCTCCGAAATCTCATTATTAGGCAACGAGTTCAGTGGAGCAGCGAAGACGGGATTCTGATCTGAAATGCAAACCGCGAGCCAAAGAATCTCATTAGCGAGACGAGACCCACTGTTATCTAAGCTACAAAGAGTATTCTGGGAGGAAATATAAATTGTGGAAATAAATAAAACAAAACGGGTTTGCACGTCGTCGTACTTTGTAATAATTTGAACCAAATGACCAACAGAACATAGATCCGAGTAATAATATAAAACATGCTAAAACTTTGCTCTATCCATAGGTAACCTAAAAAATCTTTTGTCTATGGCTCGTTCTAGTGTTCACTCTGGATGAATCGACTGCTGGGTACAACTGACGGCCTCCTTTTTGTGCCATTTTTTCTAGTTGTGTATAACATCTCTTTACCATTGCTACACGATTTTAAGCCGAAGAACTTTCCAGAATACACCCGTTTTGCGGCACAGTGAAGACATCGTCTTTGCATTCGTAGCTCGCTCATTGGAAAATCACTGCCGCCCGCTGAATACTGAACAAACGTCGCAGCGCAATATGCCGGTGTATTACCTTATCCTCGTATTAAATCTATGGTTGTTTGCACAACTAGCGGATAAAAATCTTAGCGGATAATACTATGAAATAATAATATTTTTAGAGTTCAATTAGGTTTACCTGAAAAGTTTCGTTTTGACACTTACTATTTTTGATAACCTAAAATACTTTCGTGTTATTCTAAGATAACGTTGAATGATTTATATTTTTTTTTAATATAATCCTTTAAATATAAGCACTTGCTACCTTTTAGTGGTAGCCGTAGTTTAGTGGAGATGCAAGTTAGGCCTAACTTTCATAGGTATTTGACCATTCTCCTTTGAAAGGCAACAACGCCTGGCGAGTCAAAAAAAGAACCTTTTATTTGACTTTGAAACAATCTTCCGTAGAAACCATCATTAAAGAAGAAGAAACATCTTCCCGCATTGAATTAGCAAGTTGCCGCGATAAAAGAACTAAAAGCCTCAAATCCCACTAACTTATTCACAGTGCGATTTAAAAATAAAAGTGTTTAAAAATTCAAAAAGTTCCGCCGAGGATCTGAAGTCAGTTCCTAACTCCACGCGAAGAGCTTAGAGTGGAAGTTTGAGAACCGCTTGAAAAATTAAATACCTTCTTTGAACTATTAATTTACATCTAGATAGTGTGACTGGAACTATTTCTTTCAGATTTAAACTGTCCTAGTTATGTAGGTATGGAAATTAGTCTAGTTGAGTCTTTAAGTGAATGCATGCCGTGGCATGCTATAACTGGAGAAACATGTAGTTATAAGACCTATTAAGCTTTTGTATTGTATTTTATATGTGTTTTCTACGTTGGATGTCCAAATTAATAAAATAAAATAAAAATTAGTTATCACTTTACTGAATAAAAAAAAAATTATGGTGCCTGTGACGGTTTCGCCCATAATATCAGTCGACATTCTTAGGTAAGTACTCTAAATATTTTGATACTAATTTCTTGATGAAGCAGATAATGAATAGTCGAAAACGCATGCAGGATTTGGTATTTTTAACCCCCGACGCAAAAACGACGGGGTGTTATAAGTTTGACGTGCCTGTGTGTGTGTCTAAGGCAACGTAGCTCCCGAACGGATAAACCGATTTTGAATTTGTTTTTTTTTTGTTTGAAAGGTGAATTAGTCGGGAGTGTTCTTAGCTATGTTTGATAAAAATCGGTCCAAGATTCGGGGGATTTTTAAATTTAATTGTTATATTCTTTCTTGTATTTTCTACTCAATATTCTAATTTGTCTCTACTGGGATTATGTACCCTATCTTCAACGAGCTATCCATGCATTCAAATTTCGAACGTTTTATATCAAGCCCCTATACTGCAGACCAAAAACATTGTATCTAACTTTTTTATTTTTACCAGCTGTCAGTTTTGTTCATGACAGCACTATCAGGACGCGTTCCAGCTTATTGGCGCGACAGTTTGCAAGTGTCATTTGAAAGGAAAAATGTTTTTATGGGGCTTTTAAAGTTCGATATTGTGGAGGACAAAAGGGAGGCTGGTACCGGAGCATTTTGTGTATTTTAATTATTTTAGCGACCGTGCTAAACAAAATTTATTATTTTATTTGTTTCAAAACAATAACTATATACAAATACTTATAACAAAAAAAAATTATTAAAATGAACTCTGAATTCTAAATGCTAGAGATAGAAAACAGAGTTCAAATCACCGACTGCAGGCAGGGTGCCCAAAAGGCTGGCAACGTTACCTCTTTGTATGACAAAATAGTTTTAACCTACTTAAAATTCTACTTTCAGCTTATCACTCATAATTCTCAGAGCGAGGGGAATTTCGTTATCTATGATGGTTAGAGAAACTGTCGAAAAAATCAAGGATTTTCTATGGAATCATCATCATAAAATAAATCATAGAATTTTTTTGCCATTTTCACTTTGATGTCAAGGAAATTCGAGATAAAATATTTATTTAGGGGTTACCGTTGTGACCTAGGTATTAATTTCAATTGTTAAAGCCTTCTTGACATAATTATAATATTACTTCCTTTGTTGGAAGAAACTTGGGATGCTTAGTATGAGCTTCGACAAAGACCTGTGCCCAGGACAACCACGGATCAGTGGATAGCGGTTGAAAAAAAAATGTGGCGAGATTTCTAAGTAATAAGGATTTTAGCAAACGTAAGCTAAACCTACTCTATTCTATTGATATTGTGTAGAACGCATCCATTTAGGGCATAGCAATTACAATAATTCAAACCATTGTGGCTGCCCTATCCGGAACTCATTAGCTGATGTGCAAACACAACCAATCGAAACACATTGTTCATGAAACCTCCTTTATCTTTTTGAAACCTTAAAGTATATTTAGATCGAGTAGGCTTACCCAAAACCTATACCATCCTCTCAGCTTAGTCGGCCTTATCCACAGGAAAGACAAGGTCAATGTGAAGGAAAACAACGTGAGGAAACCCGTTGCTTAGTCAGCTCCGTACAGATCTATAGACAGTGCTAATCTGTGACAGTGTTACTACATGCAGTAACTAGGTGTTGGTCGGTAGATTTAGCTTCCAATAAAGCGGTGACGCCAATGACAGTTGTAATGTAGCGGTGAAGTTAAAATAAAAACATATGCGGTATTATAGATTCCGGTGATCATGTAGGTAGAGAATTATGGTCGTGAGTTTGAATCTACACCTTTAAATGGTTATTTGAAATACAACAGAGCTTTCTGAGGAACAAGAGAACAGCCGCAATGGTTAGCAGCGGCAATAGGCCTGCAACAAGAAACAACTTACGTATTGAGAATGCCAAACGTAACGTTTAGATGTCTCTTTCTCTCTATCTTTACCACCCTTAATTATCCTCTTATGAAATATATGTCCAATACTCAAAGCGGAATTAAAACTATGACTTTTTTACTATTGTCTTATTAAAGTAGGTACCAAATTGGAGTAACCATAGCGCCTTTTACGTGGAGGTCACCGTTGCTTACGAAACTAGAGCTTAACATTTGTTTACACGTTTGATCGATGTTTGTAATTGATGGGAGTGATAATGCAGAATTTATTATAGGTGCTAATGTACTGGTAGATGGTAGCACTGAAATCAGTCTTCGACGACTTTTGAGGTGCAACTACACTTCACAGTTGACCTGCCATTCTCGCGCATTACAATGCAAGATAGATAGAAGTGTATCCAAGATATATCTTGGATACACTAACGTTAGCGACTGTCACATTTAATCGTACTTCCTTATTTTAGTTTTATCGTGCTGGACACAAACGGCGAACTTTACAAATGCGAAGATCCGCCGACCGTACTGTACTTGAAAATGTGAGTTGTGATTGAACTGGTAGGTATGTTGGAATAAGTCTCTTTTTCAATTATTATCTACTCCAAGAAATACTAGCCTAATGTATTTATTTCCGGGCTCTCATAACAATTTCCCAGTAGTTTGCTTTCAACTAATTAGACTGCGTCCGCTACAAAATAATGTTAGGTTAGTCAAAGGAAAGCTTTTAGCTAGCAGATGGCCACAATTTAGCTGTGTATTTCGGGCTATATTTAATTTGGCAACTTTTTTTTTCAATTTACAGACTTAGCTGATTTTTTTGGTCTGTGACTAGGGAGATTTTTTAATAACATTCCATTAAAAAGTCCAGCGCGATTTAAATAAAAACCATCTAGAACGGCACTAAAATGCTGAAAGGAATTCAATATTTTACACGTAGAATTGCTCTAAGAGTGAACACAATGTCAGGAAATTATGAACAAGAGCCGTAACTATATATTTGCAATACCAGATACAAAGTTTTACATGTAGACTTGTAGAGAATGTTTGAGCGCTGCAGTCGACCGCTCAAATGTAAATTAAATGGTGAATAGACACGCGCTTCAATGCGCCGAGCCACAAAACACAAAATATACGAAAAAATAATAAATGCAACTTCAACGATCACGTAAGTACCTGTATTTTGTGCGAGTTACGTAGGTAACTGGCTGTTACCCGCGACTCCGTACTCGTGTACCGTATTCTGAGCGGATTTTTTGACAGTGCCACAGATTATTCTATATTCTAAGGACAGTGCATAAGTGCACGTAGCTGGTTTGTAAGAATAAATGAAAAGTTGTCAGTCATAAACCACACTGGGGGTACCCACCCACTCCTGAAAACTTTGGGGAGTACATATCAAACCATCAATGTTAGCGCAAATAAAAAATCTGCTGTTTCATACATTTTTGCCAAGTAGCTTGCATTTTGTATGGAAAAACGGCTATTCTTTTGTGTTGACTCTACCAGCCACATATTTATGTTTTGTGCATAGAAAATAAACAAAATAAATACAAATACAAATAAAATTTATTGTCAACAAAAGGTATAGGTAATAGGTACATTAGGTAAATCTACAAGTTTTGTTATTTGAGGAGTCATAAAAGTTCAGAGGGTTTTAGAATCGACAATCTATTGTCGTGCGCATCCACTTCTATATAAATGAAAGCAATAGTTTGGCAATTTTCAAACGTATCCGATAGAAAACCAACCAACTCGGGAACAGTGAAAGGGCGGAGCGAGGGCTGATGATTCAGCGGGATCTAAATCGACTCTTTGTAATAAAATACGATCCGACTTCAAAATAAATGAAAAAGATACTTTCTGGCGCGATTGGACTTGTTATCCTGTCACGTGGTTTTGTGCAAAGTCTTGCTACAGAATAGCAGTATGTTTCTGGCCCGTTCTTCTCGGCTCGCTCTGGTCGCGTGGAACTGACACCTAGAATCACCTAAGTAGTTTTAAAATACGTTTTTTATCTTTTTTTTAATTTATTTAATTAACGAACAATAGACATCCACACGCCGTTCAAAGTCTTCAAACAACATTGTAGATTTCATTGTCATCTTATTGTTCTTATCAACGTATACAGGGTGGAATTTCCTTTGAGTAAAATGTTCTATCTTCAGTATTTAAAGTCCATTCAAGTGGCGTTAAAAAAATTCCACCCGGTATATCGCTCATAGTTACTTAGAGGTACTACCGCCAACTCTATTCAAGATGCATCAATGACAAAACCTAAGCACCAATATTCGAGTGGAGACCACGTTTAGGCAAGCGTAGTGTAGGACGATCTCCGGCGAGATGGGGGGACGATCTGGGGCCTTCTCACTTCGGCAGAGATTTTACTCTAATAGGGATGACGTCAAAATGACGTTGAAAACTTCTGTCACTAGTGGGTAAAACCAGTTTTCGACCGAGATTTGACGTCATCCCTATTAGAGTAAAATCTCTGCCATACCCAGAATCACCCCCCTGCAAAATGTAGCGCAAACACTGGATGACAAGAGCCGATAGCGCGTCTTGGGAGAGACCTACGTCCAGCAGTGGACCGAAATAGGTTGATGCTGATGATGAAGCAGCAATATCGAACAGTAGACGTACACACGTTGTTGAAAGTGAGAACAACAGTGTAGACCTCGTTCGCAGTTCAGTCGCGAGCGAGGGAGGCTTATCTCCTAACTCAACTCATCGCTCATAGTTACTTAGTTTGGTAGTTCCCGCCTCGTACAGGGTACGGTAACCGGGGAAGTTACGAACGTTTGTTGAATAATATTTCAAGTTCAGTTTGTACAGGATACGTACTTTATGTTTGTTTACTGTAGGTGAAGCTTAGGTCGATCGATTGCTTTAGAATTTTATTCAAAAGCTCTTTTGTGAGCGTTGTAAACATATCACGAATCAAAAAGTTTATAAACCTAGCTAAAAGAATAAAAAGTTTGTATTGAAAAGAGGTTTTAGTCTTCATAAAGAGGAATAAGTTTGTATTGCAAAGTCATAAAAATTCAACAAAAAGATTCTTCGTTTAATGCATAATGTAAGGGTTATACCTACTCGTAGGTGTTTAAGCCGATTTTTGTTTTTTTTAAACGTTCGGAAGTTATCTTCTTACTAATATTATATATATATATAGAGTTCGGTGTAATGAGGTGTAATGTCAAGTTTCTCAAAGAAGTATCCGCTCGGTACACGTACAGATAATATAATGTACATGGAAACTGTAGACGCGTACGGTCGCGGGTAACTGTTAGTAGTAAATAAATAAATAATACATATACTTAGAATTCATACGAGTGCGTGTAGTATGTAAGTTCACGAAGTAGTGCCAACGAAACTAATTAACAAGTTGAACTCGACTCGTTTTGCGGAGATTTCGTTAGCTAAACAGTTATTTTCGGTCCAACTTCGTCGTTCAGTTAAATCCTTAGTTTTCCTAAGAAACGGTACCCGTCATTCAACGTCTGTAATACAAGGTGTAAAAAGACTACGCTTTCATTTATGAGAGGCTATCAAAAGAACGTAAGAATCCGAAAATTATTTTATTCATTACACACTTAGAATACTTAACTAAATAATATACTTACGCCAGTAAGAAACAGGTAATTATTTAGTAGAGAATATGGCAAAATAATAATATAGTCATTATAAACAAATAAATTTTTTTTTTAAGAAATTGAGACTTTAAACTTTCCGTTCTAACTTCATTGTCACGAGGTACATAGATAAATACATTTTTTAATATTTGTTCAAATTGATTTAGCCCAAGCGAATTATTCCCATCTGTAACCTTGCTCTGTCCCCCTTTTGGAGCAGGGTGACAGATGATACTAACCGTGACGGGTTACAAACATTCAAAAAATTCTTATTACTGATTTAGGACCCATCTGGCATGTAACTTAAGTTAGTTAAATTTCATTAAGATACAATACTATGAAATAGCTTCAAGAAATATTATGATAAACTTTCAAAGTTTCCAACTCAAAGTTTATTTATTTACCGAGTTGCTAGAAAATATGCTTAAGTTATGATTGGAGATCCTCTGAGGTGCACAGCGCCGCGTTTGCATGGTATGGATCTATAAAAAAACATTAACTAAGTTTTATTTCGATTAGGTACCTACTGGAAGAGTTGCTACAATAATAAGTTTTTGCAAAGTGCATTTGATTTATCCTCGTTTGATGTACAGTCAGCATCAGAAGTAGATCACTTTTTAAGAATTTCAAAATTGTCTACTTTTTAAGAGTTCTTAATTTTAGTTGGAAACAGAAAATGGAAAGTTGCTAGTTTTCAGTCATAAAATATATTTGAAACTTTATCTCATCATTATTTAATAATGATTCTGACTGTACTAGATCATCCCACTAGTCGAATGGGAAATTCCCATCCTTTCTCCCGGGAATGGGTTGTATTTTGTCCCAATAGGTAAGCTTGTTGGTTGGATGAACAGGAAATCGGACAAGCGCTTTGATACCATGCGATATAGTCCTTGTCCTTACTTTGAAATATAGATAAAAATTTACAAAGGTGTATCCACACTTCCATAATAAAATGTACGCAAATTCATTCTCCTGCATTCGTTTTCGAGTTATTCCAAGTTAAGCAAACTTTCAGACGTATGTGTTTGTTTCTAACTTCAACGACTAATGACGTATAGCAACTTATTTATATTTAAATTTTAAGCGCACAGAAATGAGAAACTTTGAATTAAGTTTGTTAGTTTGATGAAGCAAGTTTATGCACTTAGATGTTTCTCTGGCTACTCGTTACGGAGACAAGCCATGTTTGGTTAATTAATTTTGTCATAGTCTTGTGAATATGTTTTCAGCAGGGGTATTCCAATCTCAGTTGAACTGCAAAG
Organism: Gandaritis pyraliata; assembly: GCA_947859175.1. Classification (NCBI taxonomy): domain Eukaryota; kingdom Metazoa; phylum Arthropoda; class Insecta; order Lepidoptera; family Geometridae; genus Gandaritis; species Gandaritis pyraliata. The sequence continues at coordinate 3,322,509 of OX401869.1, read as the reverse complement.
TTGAACGGCAAAGTTTTAAATCATGGTCAGTTCATACTAACTCATAGTTATTCTGTGGCTAAATAGTGACATTATGATGTCATTTAATTTGTTTTCGCGCATATTTTGCTGTCAAGTGTCTAAAAAGAATGATCACGTGGTACAAAATTGTACCACGTGGCCTGAAGAAATTACACTGGGCAGTGAAATATAACTTGACAGCAAAAGATTGGAGGGGGCTAATGCCCAAAAAGACTGATAAAACCTGCATAGTGGGGCAAAGGCCCGTAACCGAAACGAATGGCATTTGAAGAAGGAGGCATCTGAAGATTGAAAAAATAACGGTGCTAGTACACCCAAGTTAAATAGGATTAATCAAAAGAGTCCCTCGCGGCAAAACCGACTCTTTTTTACTTTACATAAAAAAAAGCCTTTTTTTCCTGCTGAAGAGATAAAGCTGGCCATCTGCCAGTTTTTACTATAAATTATTGGATCAGTCATCAAAGCCTATCGTCAGCACAATTTTAATTATATTATGAAAAAAGCGATGATGGCTTCATCATAATTGGAATTATCTCGTTCAGGATTTGAATAATGAGTTTTGGTAAGAGGATTGCTGGCCCCTTTGGAGCCATTTTACCCCTAATGGGTGCGATTCTTTTAATTTGACGAGTGGCTTTTTCCGATAATTGTAAAATTCTGGAGTTGTTATCGTCGTGTATCACGGTATCGCCGTAAAAGAAGTCCATTCAATATACACATATATTTGGGATGGTTCTTAGCTAAGGTAAAGGCACCCAAATCCATGGTATTCCAAAAGTGGCACCTTTCTCCGTGGTATTTAGAAAAACAGCATTTACTTCTGATTCTTAGGTTCTTTTTTGTTGCAAAAGTTATTTGTCATTAGGAAATATATTTTTTAGTATATAAATCTAAAAACGAGACTTAGAACGGGCTTACATTCCAAAATAATTGGCTAAATTCGCAGTGGTGGCTGGTCCAAGTGCACTCTCCATATGTTTTTGCCTCTGTGCACGAGAGTAGCAAGATTTTTAAAATAAGGCTTATTTTGATTTTTTTGTTCTAGGTTTTGATTTTTAGTGTTAAATTATCGAAAGAAGTATATTCTTTACCGTATGTAATACATGTTTAAGTGGTTTTTTAATTATAATAAGGTAAAATTACATATTGAAAATACCACGGCATTAGGAGTCAAATATTTCACCTAGTACCTAATTCCAAGGTATGTGAAAAATATACCGCGGAATAGCAATTTGAAAGACCTATTTTTATTTTTGAATTTCACAAACTGGGATTAGGTTTTTGTGATTTTAACGATATATTTGACAAATTAAATAGTTGATTGAGACTAAAACCTTATTTCGAGGTATACTTTTTACGAGTTATAACACATCAAAAGTACCCTACTTATGTATTTTGTTTATTGGTTGTATAGAAAATTATGTTACGAAAATATTTATTTACCACACATTTGGCTGCATGTTTTATTAAGAAGTTAATCTTTAACAAAAGTTTTAACAATTTGGCATCAGCTAACATTAAGAATGATAGGTATATAAAAAATTTTGGCTTTTAGTAGGTACTGGAAATTAGGAAACATGATTTTTTAGTCTCCACAGCTGTGGGCTGTGTGGTGTGTGGTGTGGTGTGTGGTGTGTGGTGTGTGGTGTCTGTGGTGTGTGGTGTGGCTTTGTAAATGCCGTCAAAGCAAAGCCGCCTTTCGAATCGCACTGTGGAGGGCGGCGGCACGAGTGACAAAAGTGTCAAAGGCACCGCCTCGAAGCGACGCGTGGCGGCGGTGTCTTTGACGCGCCGCCGGCGTCTTTGGCGGTGTTTCCTTTGTCGGCACCGACACTCATTTGCCTTGCACGCGTCGACCACGCTTCAGTCTTGCGCTGATATTTGTACCATTTGCACGCTTGGTTTTATTTCTTCGCGAAATATCGTATTTATAATGTGGAATACTATAATAATGTTAATAATGTGTAATGTGTGTGTGTATGTGTGTGTGTGCTTAGGAAACAGTAAAAGTATTTTTTTAATTTATCACACGGGGAGATTTTCCTGTTATCAGCACTTTGTGTATTTATCCGGGTTTGCAATCACAGGAGGAATATATTAGCCAAGTTGACACCGCTGACGTGGAGTTACAAACATCCAAAGAGGTATTTAAAAACTTTTACATTTATAATATTTATAGCATTTATTAAATAATAATAGTACTACCACCAAAAATTACCTGTATTCCTAAAGAACAATCAAGTTAATCTTTGTAACATTATTTTATCAGTTTGTTACTGTCGTTTCGTATACATTTTTCATACAACGCAATTAGGTACCAAATACCACGGAATACGGATTTTTGCATCGGAATTGGGCGATTTCGACTTGATTTACATTTTATTTAATTTCAAATAGAAATATAGGTTGGACCGTCAAAACTTAAGTAGTTTCCGAAAGTAAAAACACTAGAGCTTCTGATAACAGAAACCGAACCTTCAGAAAGGTACAGTAAATGCTTAATATTTGATATCCTTTCGAGTTTTAGTGAAAATACCACGGAAACAGGTGCCGTTACCTTATGTATGGTGAAAATTGGTGGATCCGTTTTCAGGCTATGAAAATATTCATCAGATCTTAAAATACAGTTTTAAGGAATCTCAAGCAATTTCACTTTGAAACATTCAGTTCATCTCAAAGTATTAAGATTTGATTACATTAAGATCTGATAATGACCTGCAATGATGAATAGGATCTGAAGAGGTCCACGGTCGGGATTTTCAAGTTTTGTAAAATTACCTTGCTATTTATTATTATTATGATTTGGATCAATTGAGCTATCTATAAATCGTTTGCGATAGTTCAACTGTTTCATGTGTATTTTATCGACGTTCATTTGTGTCGTTATTTTCTTTGTGAACAAATAGTATTTTTCTTGTTATTTAAATGATCAAATTGTTTGTCCGATTCCATTCTTCCTTGCACGACTGCTCGAAGTTGGGATCCCACCACTTCCTGAAGTTATCTACCACGGAGTATTCTTTCTTTGGGTCATTGAGTACCTCACATAGCTGGCACACGTCAGCGACAGTTGGCGATTCCTTGTACACGTAGTGGTTGTGCCACCTGGAAAGTTTTATAAGTTTACAACCTCGTTTACCCGAAATTCAGGGATTTTATTTATAAAATGCAATATCACAATGAATGTACGTAAATGCTATTTTCTAACTTTTATAAATACCTATGATATTTTAACTAGATTTTTATATCGTTGGATATATATATTGATTTAAATTATATAACAGCTGAATCATTTTAAAAGTTTCATCTGTCACCCCGCTGCGAAAAGGGTGACAGGTCGGAATTTTTGTCGCACCTGTCACATCATATGGCCGGTTCCCCCAAGTGCGCACACAGACTCAGATTTTTTTTATAATGTAGATAAAGTTTTAATTAACCCCTTAGTTATATCCTAAATTATTAATAACATGAAATCAAAATATTTTAATTAAAATGTTTTACGTTGCCCTGTTTTCTACGCTACCCTATACTATTGTTGTTTTCCTACAAACCAGTAGATATTTTAGATATTAAATAACTAAAATACTAAAGCTCAAACTTCCGTGAAACAGAATTAATTGGACGGAATGGAGCTTATTAAAGTATGAGTTACACTGATATTCTGAATTCGTCAAAATTGCTCATTGTTTGCGAAACAGCGTGAATTTCCACAGGTAACTTTAAACCATTTTGATACCGCGAATTGAAGCGAAAAGCTAAACTCATTTGTGTATTATATTGAAAACAGAGGTTATTTGAATAAAATAAAACTCGCATGTATACCTACATATTCCCCCGAGGTAGAGATTGGTTATTTTAATATTGCGACACAATACGGACACGATATTAATCTCATACATTTAGCAGCACTACGCTACACTTTCGCACCTCACCGTGGCGGCGCGGCGGCGCCACCATCGCTCTAACACTAACTTTTGTGCTATTTTTGTTCGAGTCAGTGCGGCATGTCGGTATCCTAAGTTATCCTGCATCACCCAGTGTTCATACGCCCATTTTCCTCTCAAATATTTTGATACTCAATCAAGGCCCTAAAAAGGCTCTAAAAATTATCAGACTACCCGGGAAAAGCAAACTTCACACCTTTAAACATTCATTAAATAAATAAATAAATATTCTTGGACTTTACACACAACACCCTCTAGTCCCAAACTAAGCAAAGCTTGTGATATGGGAACTAGATGGCTGATAGAATACTTTTTTTTTGTAAATACATACTTATAATACATAGTAACACCCAGACATAGAACAAACATCTATGTTTTCCACGCATAAATGTTTGTTCTTGGTGGGGATCGAACCCACGACCCACAGCACGGAAGGCAGAGCTATTACCGACTGAGCTGTGACGCCTGTCAATACCATTAAATAAATACCTGAAATAATTCCTGTACTCTTCGGGATTTTTTATTGCATTGTTCATCAAAAGTGCTACTTCTGTTGTGTTTAATTCTCCTGCGTTGATGTACGAGCCAGGAGGCAAAAATCTACAAAAACATATTTGTTTTAGCTACAACTGAATTCCAAAATGAATGAGAGAATTATTAATTTTGATGAATACATTACTAACCTGGAATAATTAGCTCCTCCGAACACAACAGGTACAGTCATATGAAGAAGTGGATACAGCAGCTTCTCCGTCACATAATCCTCACACTTGGAGTTCTCAAACGCAAAGTAAAAATAGTACTCTTCTTCCAAAAGCTCCAGACATTCGTCTATACGATCTCTAGGACACGACAGTTCTCCACACAAACCAAATGTGTCCACTTTTAAGTCGTACGTTGCCAATTCTGCGATCAATGCCTTCCCAATAATTTCCCTACCACTTTTTGCTTTGCAGTGGGATACAAACCAGGCTGCTGCTTTCTTTTTATGAACTAATCTTCTCGTCACGTGCTCCGGTGTGGGCTTCATAGGCTTAACCCATTTTATGTCAGCTTTCGGTCCAACAAATCTACCTTTTGTATCCTCAATGGTGATGTAAGACCAACGGATATCAGAGTCAAGCTTGTAGGTCCAGGTCAAATTATAATAGGTGTCATAAAACGGGTGGCACTGCGGAAAGTAGTCCGCAGACTGTGATGCCATAAAGATGTACTTCTGATGGGCAGCTCGCAGAACCGGTGGCGCATCCCAATTATTTTCCACGTCAAACAGAACTGCGTCAAAATACCTGGGGTCTACTAGCAGGCTTTTATCGTTCGTCATGAAGCAGTTGAAATGAGGGCATTCCTTTTCAATGAACGCTATTTGTCCATGTCTGAAAATTGGCGAGTTGTAGTGCGAAAACGCGTCCGTCCATTTCAGTATGAATTTTAGATCTTTCGGCAATCTATTTGGCTTGTCATAAGAGAAAACCAGTTGTTTAGTTTTCAGGCTGGTCTGTCTTAGATCGTGTAGGATTTTCTTCAAAGTTCCTGGAGGCCGGATTAGATATTCTATCTCTATCTCAACCTTGCTTCTGCTAAGTGTTATTCGCAAGTATTGAATAAGAAGAGCTCCATACGCGCTTATTATTACAGCTTTTAGCACTTTCGACATGGTCTAAGTCAAACTTACGTTTGTCTCTTGGATCACGAAAACTCTTAAAGAGTTGCAGCATCTTTTATATTTGTAAACGTGCATTGTCACAAAAGGTTGCTATGATTGAAGGAATTCAATCACAATACAAAGCTACCGAGAAAAATGTAAAACTACTTAGCCGATTCACGTATGCAGAGTGCGGACAGGAGAGAAAATATGTAGGCAATTATACTAAATAGAAAATTAAATCTCTTTGTCCGCCAGAGCAGCACTCGACGTTCGCCGCTCTCGACGGCGGCGCATATGCAAATGACAGCGAGAACGAGTGGCGCCCCCTGGTATCAAGAGAGTTTAGTTCGCTTTTGAATGTGCTGCAATTTTTATTTTACAAAAATATGACTGATAGACTTTTTAATCTACTATTCTAATGATAGATCATAGGTAGGTACGAGTACATGTCGCCCGTAGGGGTTAAATTCTGAAACTGGGTAGGTAGTGAGATGTTTGGATGGAATCCCAAAAATCAATACGTATTTTACGTACCTACCTACTTTGCTTCGGCCGACTTTGGACATCACAGAAAATTATAGCATGAAGTCTTATATTTTACTTATAGCAAAATCTTATGAAAACTTATAAATGTTATTCCGACACGGTAATAATAATTTGAAATTCCGTCTTCGCCTCAAACGCGTGCAACCGTTAAATGAATGAACTTTTATAACTTAGGGTCTCGCCAAGTTGGCCTTTAATACCGACTTTGAGGCCGCATTCGGTATGATGAACAGCGCCCTTACTTTTAATGACTTTTTGCTAATATTCAGAGGCTCGAAAAAAGTTCAGCGAATTTTGAGTTTTCGATTTTTTGAATACAGTTTCGTGTGATTTTCGTTAAAGTTGCCAAGTTATCTAATAAATGGTGATGGTATTAGCTTGCTGCTTTTCATTCTTGGCACGATGTTCGTGGTTAAAAGTAAGTGGTGATTTTCAAGTTGAAAAATGACTGATGTATATAATATTCTATATGTAAGTAGATATATCTACTTGCAAGACATGAGGGTATCCGTAATCTTCTCGAAAACGAGAAAAATATGCCGTCGTACGTAGCTTTATATTACCGTTTATCAGAACACCGATGGAAAATAAATTGTATCAAGGGCGGCTTGCACCAGAATCGCTAAACGCGTTTATCTCTTAAATAGTATTTAGCGAGTTGTCAACTCATATAAATACGTCAGATTTAAATCGATTTAGCTGTTAAACACGTTTAGTGATTCTGGTGCAAGCCGCCCCAAATGTATTAGAAACAAATGATATACACGACCCAAGTGTAAACAATTCAGAACCGGATCGGTACTCGGATGTCCGGTAATGCAAATCCAGACAAGATGTCACCCGGTTCTTGTCAACAGATGCTGTAGTTATAGTGTTTATCTGATGAAGATTGGTGCTTCACTGGACTTTGAAGTGGACTTTGGACTTTATTCATTGTTCTGTTTTAGTGTTAGGATCGTCTTGAGATATATACAAGCTCTTTGTCTATAGTTTATTTATTATCGGTGGCTATAGAATACTTAGAATAAAATCAAAAACAAATGGGATTGATCACGTGACTTATAGCGAGATGTTATTCCCTGACGTATTCTATTCTTTAACGATTTTAGAAATTTTATAACTTGTTTGGATCAAAATGATATTTTTTTGCTGAGCATTTGCATTGTTATTCTCTAGATGGTGAAGGCTGGGGATCTGCCAAATTGCCAAAACTAGCGAAGTTCAAAGTGTGTTTAAAAGAAAAGTAAGATAGTAACTTCATTTATTTTGGTTGCAAATCAATATTCAGGATATGTGTAACAATTACATATTTAATTTAGCTTCATTTAGCTGGTTTATAATAGATAAATCTGGGATCAAACACAGCTCTCTCGCGCCCAAACCGTTTCGAGTCAAGTTTGTGCACTCGGATTAAGGAAATGAAAACAAAATCGCAAAAAGTACTCAGCACGTCTTGATGTACATATCCTTGTCTCCAAAACGCCCTGAATACATTTTGCGATTTTGTTTTCATTTCCTTAATCCAGGTGGCAGAAGATCTTCGAAATTTTGGATTTTAAATGGTCTATTCCACAATATTCCCTTGTTTTATCTACAAAACAACTAAATTTACGTATAGGCCAAATATTTAAGTATATAAAAAGTGTAAAATCTTTACTTAAATAGTCTTATTTTTTTTAATATTTAATAATTGCTGAGACTAGTTTTTAACCAAATATCGCAAGAAAATTCTTCAGTGGCCTCTAGGCGGCCGAAACGTTCGGACGTCAGGCCCACGCCAAATTTCTCAGGATTTTTAAATGAAGAACACGCAAACGTCTACTCGACAAAAGTCTACAAATCACGGTTCTATTGTATCATTTGAGTACACTACGTAGCAACATGGCAGTTTTTCTCGCGGCTGCGCGTAACGCGTAAGCAGACCGCGTAATAAGCTCATTTGACATTTACGAACAGTCACAATAAAATTTTATCGAGTAGAACTCCTGGTTTGCCAATTAATACGCATTGAAAGTGGCTTTACTTTTTTCTCTTGTATACATGACAATATCCAACAATAACCATACCAATGTAAACTTAGTTTTTATTTCTTTTAAGTCAACTCCGCCAATCAGTCAGTAGCTGTTATTTGTTTACACGGAAAATGGTAGATTTTTCTATCCTAATTCCAATTAAATTAGGATAAGTGAGTACCTAATTATTATCTTGCTACTGCTCATACTTGTATTGCATTTAATTCAACCTATTTTATTGCTTTTGTAAAAACCTTTTTGTGAACAACCTTATTTATTCTAAAGAAGGATCTAACATGGACCGGAGAGGAACATTTGATGAAAGTAGAATACATAGAGAGAGACATTGCCTTCTGGCAAGACAAAATCTACCATTTTATCTTGCCAGAACGCAAAGAACCACATCCTATTCTATCCTACTAATATTATAAATGCGAAAGTTTAGATGTTTAGGTGTTTCAATCACGTCTAAACTACTGAACCAACTTGGATGAAATTTGGCATATATGCCAAGTTTCCTAAAACTCAATCCAATCCAGTAGGCACATAGGCTACTTTTTATCCCGAATAATTATCAGGATCTACAGGATAAAATGAACGAACAAGATTAGCAGCGCCAATTGGCAAGAGGATTTCATTGTCATGTTATGTCACGTCAGTTTGACCGGGCGTAATACTACCTCTTTGGTCTAACGACTAGCGTTTGACATTCAAGTACGGGTTCGGTGTAATGTCAAGTTTCACAAAGTATCCGCGCGGTACACGCACATATAATAATACAACACAGATAATACAACGTACATGGAAACTGTACTCGCGTACGGAGTCGCGGGTAACTGCTAGTTAACAATATTTATGCAAAAAAACTAAAATAAATACTGCTGGTTTTTATTGCACGTATATTTTGGAATACTTATTTCTTCTGATATTACCTACTTACATCCAATTCTGTATCAATGATCTGTATCTGTCTCTCACAATTTGTGTTAAACTCTCCGCAATATGTTAATGTTAAAGATGAGTTTGGAGCAGTACCCTCCCTATCCTTTTTCATATTATTTAGAGAGTTATTTTTCAGTAGTACCTAAGGTTTTAGTTTTTAAGCTTATCTACTATTTATCGATTTGAGAGTTTCCGTAGAATTTACTGTGACCTAAATATTAACAACATACCCACTTAATGTACTTATGTCTACGCCCAGCTACTTTGGATTCACAAGACGGAATATAATTTGAAGATACAATTTGATAAATAAATTTAAATTTGATACAATTTGGAGATAAATGGAGTGTCAGAAAACGAGACCGAAAATCTACTGAACACAATTAAACAACTAGACACAGCCATATAACTCCCTATTGATAATGCGGACATACTTTCATGCTCCAGAGTCAGAAAGATGGATGAGTCTAACAACCATCATCATCATTATCATCAACCTATACTCGTCCACTGCTGGACGTAGGTCTCTCCCAAGACGCGCCATTGAGCTCGGTCTTCGGCTTTTCTCATCCAGTGTCTGCCAGCTACATTTCGCAGATCGTCGCCCCATCTCGCCGGAGGGCGTCCTACACTAAGCTTGCCTAAACGTGGTCTCCACTCGAGTATTAGTTTGCTCCAACGATTGTCGGTTCTACGGCAAACATGGCTGGCCCACTGCCACTTCAGCCTGCTAATCCTCTGAGCTATGTCGAAAATTATGATCAATGATCGTATAACCCCAGAGCCAATCACTGTCGCCGGAATGCCTCTCGAAGTTGTGCAGGAGTATGTCTACCTCGGGCAGACCCTGCGTTTGGGTAGACACATCTTTGAGAAAGAGCTAAACCGGAGAATCCAGCTGGGCTGGGCTGCGTTTGGGAAACTCCGTCAAGTCTTCTCGTCGCAAAAATATGTGTGGACTAGGAATGGTCGCATATTCATCCGCAGAGATGACCAATCTCCTGCAAAGCAAGTCAAAAACTATGAGGCACTGGCTGATATGAACTCCATACTGATATGAAACCAGGCTCTGCGAAGTAAAAATGAAGAAGTATAGATCTCACTAAAACTCAATAATACTCTGCCAAGAATATTTAGATATGTGCAGTATACAAACAAACCCCAGTGACTATACAGACTTTGTTTCTCGTCATGGATAATATCAGTAGATAAAGTGACACAGTCAAGTAATATAAGTAGAGACTATAATTTGTTGCAGATTTTAATTTTGACCGGTCTACCTCTAGTGAAGGACACAAAAATTCAAACCCTAATAATAGTAAATATTATGTAGTTTATAAAATACTGTTCAAAGAACTGTAGATTTAGTGATAAGCAATTTTAGTGGTGTAACGGAGTGTGAAAATAAACTACCCCTCAGTAAGTTAGATCCTCATCACCCTGCATTAGATATTATAATTAATGTATGATATAAATGTAATGATACAAAAAATGTTAAAAGGGTAAAAATATACCACACATAATTTCAAAAAAGTTGATTATTCAAAAGTAACAAAAAACCAATAAATACTTTCATTCCTGTATGATTTAAAACCAATCTTGGCAGATTTTATCCAATTAACTGACTATTTGACACAAACAATAGCGTTCCTTTAATTTTGTTATCATGAATGTTATCATGAGCACTTATTACTCGTATATTGGAATCCAATCACACACTTAGTTATAAGTTGTTCCTTTTTTTTTCCTTAAAAAATAAGTACTAAATTTTTTAAGACATATTTTACCTACATCAAATCTGTTTATGCCTGTAATGGTATATCACACTGTAGAATGTTATAAGTAATATTTTTCTCCTAAATAACAATTGTGAATATGCCATTGGTGTAACTAATTAAATAAATAAATATAAAGATCGCAGTAAAGCATTTTTCAGTTTAGTTTAGTATTCGATAAAATTTACGAATTGCTTTCCGCGCATGTCATGACAACTCGATTCTTCTGTTTTGCACAGATAGACTATCCCCTGAAGCTTTGGGATTTTGCATAATTACATTCGGTCATTACATTCAGTTTATATTCTTCAAATATTTTATAATGAGCGAGCGAGATGGTTGTTTGACATTATCCTTCGTGTCGCCAAAAGTTCGAGGTTAGGAAAAATCATTGAAATTCCTTAAAAACCGTAACGTTTCAAAGTGTAATCTAATCTTGCGATTGTGGAGTTTAACAAAACTCTTTAATTCTTCCAAGTTCAGTTTCACTCGGTTTCTGCGCCATCGGCTTCATCACAGAGTAAGAAAAAGTTTAAGACTGGCTCTCAAATAGAGATAATAATAAATATTTATAGACATTTTACACAGCACTCTCTAGTCTACTCTAAACTCTAGTTTAAATTAAGCAAAGCTTGTAATATATGAACTAGATTGCTGATAGAATACAATACACCTACAATTTTTTTGTAAATACATAGTAACACTCTGGGTGTTACTATGTATTTACAAAATAGAACAAACATCTATGTTTTGCCACACACAAATGTTGGTTCTTGGTGGCGATCAAACCCGCGACCCACAGCACGGAAGGCAGAGCAATTACCGCCTGAGCTGTGGCATCATTCTCATATATTTAGTACCAGATTCTCACCGAGTGGTCGACGACTATGATATTTTTATATGTCAGTATTGCGTAGGCTTTGTGCCAGTATGCCAATACTTAAATCGTCTCTAGCAGCGTTATATTTTTCCATACACTACGCAGACACCCTATTAGTGTTAATTAAATCTAACTTCAGATTTGTATTCAAAGCCTTGAATTTCTTCGGCGGCGAAACTCAACTTATTGTAATTTCATGGTAATTTTAATTTATTGTAATTCTATCTCTATTCTAATAAGAGTTACGGTAATTATTGCTACATTTTATTAATTTAAAACTTCCTAAACTTCTTCGTCTCGTAACATCACTTTATTTTTGATGAATAGGTTCCCCTTGCGCTCTAGCGGTTGAATTGAAAGCCCCATTCTCCAGAAAAACCCGTTCGCTTTGTCGTTCACACGTGATATCAAACAATAAACAAAACGCTGTTCTGAATCCTAAAGACTTTTACGTTTCCGGGTTTATATAAATACATATATTTTTAAGGTGTTCAAATGCACTGAGCTTCAATTATCGTTAATAAGGTAAAGGCACCCAAATCCGTGGTATTCCAAAAGTGGCACCTTTCTCCGTGGTATTTAGAAAAACAGCATTTACTTCTGATTCTTAGGTTCTTTTTTGTTGCAAAAGTTATTTGTCATTAGGAAATATATTTTTAGTATATAAATCTAAAAACGAGACTTAGAACGGGCTTACATTCCAAAATAATTGGCTAAATTCGCAGCGGTGGCTGGTCCAAGTGCACTCTCCATACGTTTTTGCCTCTGTGCACGAGAGTAGCAAGCTTTTTTAAATAAGGCTTATTTTGATTTCTTTTGTTCTAGGTTTTGATTTTTAGTGTTAAATTATCGAAAGAAGTATATTCTTTACCGTATGTAATACATGTTTAAGTGGTTTTTTAATTATAATGAGGTAAAATTACATATTGAAAATACCACGACATTACGGGTCAAATATTTCACCTATTACCAAATTCCGAGGTATGTGAAAAATATACCGCGGAATAGCAATTTGAAAGACCTATTTTTATTTTTGAATTTCACAAACTGGGATTAGGTTTTTGTGATTTTAACGATAGATTTGACAAATTAAATAGTCGATTGAGACTAAAACCTTATTTCAAGGTATACTTTTTAATAATTTTTACGAGTTATAACACATCAAAAGTACTCTACTTATGCATTTTGTTTATTGGTTGTATAGAAAATTATGTTACGAAAATATTTAGTTACCACACATTTGGCTGCATGTTTTATTAAGAAGTTAATCTTTAACAAAAGTTTTAACAATTTGGCATCAGCTAACATTAAGAATGATAGGTATATAAAAATTTTTGGCTTTTAGTAAATACTGGAAATTAGGAAACATGATTTTTTAGTCTCCACAGCTGTGGGTTGGGCGACACTCTTTGTAAATGCCGTCAAAGCAAAGCCGCCTTTCGAATCGCACTGTGGAGGGTGGCGGCACGAGTGACAAAAGTGTCAAAGGCACCGCCTCGAAGCGACGCGTGGCGGCGGTGTCTTTGACGCGCCGCCGGCGTCTTTGGCGGTGTTTCCTTTGTCGGCACCGACACTCATTTGCCTTGCACGCGTCGACCACGCTTCAGTCTTGCGCTGATATTTGTACCATTTGCACGCTTGGTTTTATTTCTTTGCGAAATGTCGTATTTATAATGTGAAATACTATAATAATGTTAATAATGTGTTAATGTGTAATGTGTGTGTGTGTATGTGTGTGTGTGCTTAGGAAACAGTAAAAGTATTTTTTTAACTTATCACACGGGGAGATTTTCCCGTTATCAGCACTTTGTGTATTTATCCGGGTTTGCAATCACATGAGGAAGATATTAGCCAAGTTGACACCGCTGACGTGTGAGAGGTTGAGTTACAAACATCCAAAGAGGTATTTAAAAACTTTTACATTTACAATATTAATAGCATTTATTAAATAATAATAGTACTACCACCAAAAATGACCTGAATTCCTAAAGAACAATCAAGTTAATCTTTGTAACATTATTTTATCAGTTTGTTACTGTCGTTTCGTATACATTTTTCATACCACGCAATTAGGTACCAAATACCACGGAATACGGATTTTTGCCTCGGAATTGGGCGATTTCGACTTGATTTACATTTTATTTAATTACAAATAGAAATATAGGTCGGACCGTCAAAACTTAAGTAGTTTCCGAAAGTAAAAACACTAGAGCTTCTGATAACAGAAACCGAACCTTCAGAAAGTTACAGTAAATGCTTAATATTTGATATCCTTTCGAGTTTTAGTGAAAATACCACGGAAACAGGTGCCGTTACCTTAAGAAAAAATCCTATATTTTTTATCGCAGATAACAGACCCGTCATTCGTTTGATATCGTGAATATAAAATTTTTAAAATTATCACCTCCCTTGGCTTACTCAGCGAGTTTAACTTCATTTTAATAAAAAATCTGCAGACACAAAAAAATATCTGACTTGCCAATGTCTATCGTCTTTCCCGTTTTATTGAATTTGTTCTGTGGGGTCGAGGAAAGTGTTTTTGATTAGGAAGACTTTTTTCGAATTATTTTTTTTACACTGCTACCTAGATTGCATTATTCTCTAGAATATTTTATTACTTATTCGTCAGTTGCAAAGATTTTTACAATATTACTTTTACAAATTAGTTTTCTATCTTTTGGTATTATGAAAAAAATTAGGTATTTTTCTTTGACTAAATATTATTTTGAAGTGTGCGCAGAGAGTTACAATCAAAGGACTAAAAAAAGTGATTTCAAGTGGTCAAAAGAAAATTAAAGAATAAATGAACAGATGCTTAGTCTCTTTTCCACAATCGGTTTTAAAAAGAGGTGGATCAAATTAGCAATTTTTTTTTAAAACATTATTTGTTGAAAGTTCTCAAACTCGAAGTTTAACAATTAAGTTTCTTGAGCTTTTAACACTTTGTGTTAACATTTGGCTGTAATCCAGAAAAATAATTGGCGACAAGCGAGGCGTTTAGTTGAAGTAGGTAACATTGGAGCTTCTATTTTTAAACATACGTTTTTCGTGTCAGTACTCTAATTTAGGATTAGTAAAAAAAAAATAATCGTTAATTGGTGACTGATTTTAGTATTTTTTTTATACATTATAGACAAGCGTTTGACCGCAATCTCACCTAATGTCTTTTTCGATCAGTTTTCGTCTATTTATAAAATCTACTGCTTACAAAATATAGAAAAATAAAAAACCTTCGATTATTTACATCTCATCTATCAGCAATAATGTCATAGAATGTAATAACGTAACGTACCTGGGTTATAATTTAATGTAGCCATTGTACAGTTGGCGACACATAAACCTATCCACTGTTTGAACTTTGAACTATTATAATTTGAATGTTGCGAATCAGGGATCGCAATAGGTGTAGGCGCGTGGCGCGCAAGCAGCGAGTCTCACATAAAAACATATCGTCCCTCTCGCATGATTCGCAACATTCAAATTATAATAGTTCAAAGTTAGAACCGTTGATAGGTTGATGTGTAGCCGACTGTACCGCTACCCTGTATTCTATGTACGATTTAGACGTGAAAACTTAATGGGCTTCAATTTTCAGTTGGTCTTAAAAATAAATGTCGTCTAGGACTGTAAGCTCCAAGAACTTTCAACAGCTGAAGCGCTTTCAAGCGACGCGCTCGCTGAGTGTAATTAGTGCAATCAGTGTGAATCACGTTTTAGTCAAGTGTGAGCTGTTAAGGCTCTAGGGCTCTTAACATGTGTTACGTGTGAATGGTCCTTAAGGCAGCTCCAAAATCCATATAAAGAGTTGGATTTTTTAACCAAACCAACTTCAAAAAAGGAGGAGGTTCTCAATTCGGCTGTATCTTTTTTCTTTATTTTTTTTATCGATGTGTTACTAACTTTACTATCCTTTTGACCGGCATCACAGCTCAGTCGGTAATCAGCTCTGCCTTCCGTGCTGTGTGTGACTCGTGAGTTCGAACCCTACTGAGAATAAACATTTCTGTGTGAAAAACATAGATGTTTGTTCTATGTCTGGGTGTTACTATATATTATAAGTATGTATTTACAAAAAAAAGTATATAAGTATTCTTCAGCCATCTAGTTTCCATATCACAAGCTTTGCTTAGTTTGTGACTAGAGGGCGTTGCGTGAAATGTCTGTCTAATTTATTTATTTAACTTTAGACTATTGAGATGTCTATTATTAGTATTAAAAATATGTATAGTTTTCTACAGGGTGTTTCAGACTAAATGTGCTGAAAATAAATCAAATCTACACAGCAAACATCATATAATTTTATGGTAAAAACTAAAAACATCTAGGATATTCGTTTTAAAACTATTACAATACATAAAAATATATTTTACAAATTAGGCCAAATTTTTATATACTGCAGAATAATCTTTGTAAAGGTCTATGTTGAGATAATTAATTAAACATGCAAATACTATCTAGATAAGACAAATATATTTTTTTTATTGCATAAAGTTAATAAATTGATTGAATATGAGAAGTTTTAGATTGACAATAAATCAATATCCTTGTACCTATTGTTCACCAAACAATGCGACTAAAAAAACCCCAAAAAAAAATTGAAAACCATTTTACCTTAATCTATCTAAACGTATGGGATAACACACGTCTTATAGAATCAAACACGTTTTTGAACGCCTTCACTCTTTTTGGGGGAAAGAGGAGGTCTAACAAACCTCTTTGGTAATTCTTCTTCACCGGAACCACTTTTATAGTATCATCAGGCTCTTCCGTAGTAGTCGTACTTTTAATTATTTTTTTACTTTCAGCCAGCATTGTGGAATCTAAGATGTATTTTGGAGGTGGGATGGTCGGTATTTCAGTGGTCATGAGGGGGTGGAACTCGACGAATTGCGATTGTCTGTGGTCTATGCTGTAGTCTTCTGTGACTGTAGTAGTGCCGTCGTCTTCGGTTGCTGTTGCTATGCTGTTGGCGTAGATGTCGTGGAAGATTATCGTGGAAGGTGCGTAGTAGTCTTCGTTGGATTCTGATTTTATTTCGGCCTGCAATGAGATAAAGATAATTTAACAAAGTAGTGATGTCTACAGAATGGTTTGAAGCCTGATCGATTGGTTCTTATGTCATGTGGATGAAAGCATATTTAGCAAATTTTTTTTTTTATTTTTGGTCTGTTTTTGTTCCTATAATTTTAAGTCTACATGCCTAAAACAGTAAGTAAAGCTTTTCTGAAACTATTAAAAATTATGTACTATACGTAAGCTTTGATCATAATTTTTTACCTAAATACTACTTTTAGGATAGAGCTTTTATTTCATAATCATAGTTGGAATTTAACAATATCATAAAACATTTCTGAAAATTACACATTGATGAATTACACTTGAATACTCTTCATTTCACACATTAAGTAGCTAATGCTCTCTATCCTTGATATGTTTTTTTTTTTTTTGCTGAGAGCTCTTAGGTTTTTGTTAGTGAGTATGTATAGTTATGCCTTCTTTATGTATAATTTGTCTCTTTGTTAGCAACATTTATTTACTGTATAATCCTTTAATATTTCTCTGTATAATCATATAATGTTTGTAAAATGAATTTTCTTTTTTCCTCATTTCTTTATTTCCGTGTATTTTATTCTTGTCTGTTAGCACCAAGTAATCACGTCCTCTTATACTATGCCTTATACTACATGCCTACTATATCCTCAATGGCCTCAACGGAAGACCAGCGCAGGTTACTGCAACCTGCACATGCTGAGTTGGGACCATTTTGCGACTATTTATGTATATCTATTTATTTATTTATCTGTTTATCTATCTCTATGTGTTAATTTTAATTTAGAATTGTAACTTTTATTATTTTTCCCTTTTTATGTACTTGTATGGTCGCAAATAAACCCCTTTGATTTGATTTGATTTGACACATGCATACATACTCTGGTACTTGCTACCAATTATAAACAAATAAATAACTAAGTTTGTTAAATGATCAAGAAATTTTGAGTGGTTTAAATATAAGGTTCATTTTCATAGTTTAAAAACTATGCTTCAAAGAGCAAAAAAAAGGCAGCCATAAAAAATTTTAGAACTTCTAAAAGCTCGTAGAGTGGTCGAAGTCTTTGGGTGCCCTGAGCACACCAGAGCTGATCAGACATCAGTTTATAGTGACCAACTTTGTCTTTCGTAATATAGATTTGGTAATATATATTACACTGGAGTTTGAAGAGTCATGAGTGAAGCTAGAAGCCGTTTGCAAAACCCTTACAAACAGAATTACAGCATTGGAAGGTACTCACCAAAATCATGACTAAAACGAGCACTTTTCCACGATGACACATTTCGGCTATCTAGACCAGTCCACCGAATCACACTGAGACGCATCTCATCGCCCATCTGACCGCCACCGACTGTGTGACCCGCGTTTACGGTTCAAACAATAGTGTGTATAAACACTCCATTAATAATAGATGTAAACATAAAACTAATTGTGAATTGTTTAGATTAGGCTCATTGTTCGGGAGAATAACTATTTTGATATCAATGAACGTTGTACAGTGTTGCACCATTTGATCCCCTTGCAGAACCCTTAAGTTTCAGTTATAGCCAATCGAAATATTTTTGTCCAACTATTTACGGGTTTTCTATTAACCCTTGGCTCGTCCTGAAGTCCTGGGTCCAATCAGCAGGGGTATTCCAATCTCAGTTGAACTGCAAAGTTAAACCGCAAAGTTTTAAATCATGGTCAGTTCATACTAACTCATAGTTATTCTGTGACTAAATAGTGATATTATGATGTAATTTAATTTGTTTTCGCGCATATTTTGCTGTCAAGTGTCTAAAAAGAATGATCACGTGGTACAAAATTGTACCACGTGACCTGAAGAAATTACACTGGGCAGTGAAATATAACTTGACAGCAAAAGATTGGAATACGGGGGCTGACCAAAACTTAGCCAACTTAAATGGATGAAGAAATGCTTTAATAGTGACCAATTACTTAGTGGGGATATCGCTTTTCTGGAAAATTTAGAAATTCTTACTACTACACCGTAGCATCCTACGATGTAGGCAATGGAGATTACTGGAATACTTATATAAAAAAAAATCAAGCCTAGGAGTTAGTACTAGTAACTTAAGACAAACAACCATGTTAAATTGCATTAAATCACTACACTATAACGCTATATGTCAGCTTAAAAATCCATTACCAACATTCGTTACTTATCTTTATTCAAAAATATTACCTGCCAGCTCTTCGATAGCGCAGATTCGGTGCGCGTTCGCGGTGCGGCTAAAATCGCATTTGCCTACAAATAAAAGGAAGCCGACCCGCGCTTCGTACATTGCGATATGAGTTGTTCGTTTCCACTGTTCCCTGTTACGATAAACGGATGAACAGTTTTTTGATTCGATAGCTGAGAATTTGGTTGGTACCAAATTCTTAGCTATCGATGATAAACCAATTACAAACGGACCGTCAAAGTCACAACATAAAGGTTTCATTTCACATAATAATAGCTTGGTACCCTAAAAATCGGTATTTTGACCCCATTCAAAATTATATGGTGTAATTTTTTAAAAACAGGCACTAGTATCGTCTTGTAAACAGAATAAAGGTATTGGTGGAAATAAGAGATCTTACATATATACATAGCTTTTTTATGTATGTTTAATGTGAATCTAATTTAATATTTTATTTCGATATGCTTAACCAATAGTAATTGGGTAATAGTAATTAAATAGTAAGAGGGCGTTGTGTGTAAAGTCCATGTATATTTATTTATTTATTTAATTATGTTAGAAAAGGTTCTATATTTATGTTGCCTACAACAGAATTAGATGGCGCTGCTAAATTTGGTTAAATCGTAGAATGCGCTATCGTTAACGTTTTGCGTTTCGTGGCGGCACATACTTATGTGACAATAAATTATCCTTCCCCCGTATTCCAATCTTTTGCTGTCAAGTTATATTTTACTGCCCAGTGTAATTTCTTCAGGTCACGTGGTACAATTTTGTACCACGTATTTTGATCATTCTTTTTAGACACTTGACAGCAAAATATGCGCGAAAACACATCAAATGACGTCATAATGTCACTAAGGTAAAGGCACCCAAATCCGTGGTATTCCAAAAGTGGCACCTTTCTCCGTGGTATTTAGAAAAACAGTATTTACTTCTGATTCTTAGGTTCTTTTTTGTTGCAAAAGTTATTCGTCATTAGGAAATATATTTTTTAGTATATAAATCTAAAAACGAGACTTAGAACGGGCTTACATTCCAAAATAATTGGCTACATTCGCAGCGGTGGCTGGTCCAAGTTCACTCTTCATACGTTTTTGCCTCTGTACACGAGAGTAGCAAGCTTTTTTAAATAAGGTTTATTTTGATTTTTTTTGTTCTAGGTGTTGATTTTTAGTGTTAAATTATCGAAAGAAGTATATTCTTTACCGTATGTAATACATGTTTAAGTGGTTTTTTAATTATAATGAGGTAAAATTACATATTGAAAAAACCACGGCATTAGGGGTCAAATATTTCACCTAGTACCTAATTCCAAGGTATGTGAAAAATATACCTCGGAATAGCAATTTGAAAGACCTATTCTTATTTTTGAATTTCATAAACTGGGATTAGGTTTTTGTGATTTTAACGATAGATTTGACAAATCAAATAGTCGATTGAGACTAAAACCTTATTTCGAGGTATACTTTTAAATAATTTTTACGAGTTATAACACATCAAAAGTACCCTACTTATGTATTTTGTTTATTGGTTGTATAGAAAATTATGTTACGAAAATATTTATTTTCGACACATTTGGCTGCATGTTTTATTAAGAAGTTAAACTTTAACAAAAATTTTAACAATTTGGCATCAGCTAATATTAAGAATGATAGGTATAAAAAAAATTTAGCTTTTAGTAGGTACTGGAAATTAGGAAACATGATTTTTTAGTCTCCACAGCTGTGGGTTGGGCGGCACTCTTTGTACCATTTGCACGCTTGGTCTTATTTCTTCGCGAAATGTCGTATTTATAATGTGGAATATTATAATAATGTGTTAATGCGTAATGTGTGTGTGTATGTGTGTGTGCTTAGGAAACAGTAAAAGTATTTTTTTAACTTATCACACGGGGAGATTTTCCCGTTATCAGCACTTTGTGTATTTATCCGGATTTGCAATCACAGGATTAAAATATTAGCAAAGTTGACGCCGCTGACGTGTGAGAGATTGAGTTACAAACATCCAAAGAGGTATTTAAAAACTTTTACATTGATAATAATAAAATCATTTATTAAATAATAATAGTACTACCACCAAAAGTGACCTGTATTCCTAGAGAACAATCAAGTTAATCTTTCTAACATTATTTTATCAGTTTGTTACTGACGTTTCGTATACATTTTTCATACCACGGAATTAGGTACCAAATGCCACGGAATACGGATTTTTGCCTCGGAATAGAGCGATTTAGACTTGATTTACATTTTATTTAATTTCAAATAGAAATATAGGTCGGTCCGTCAAAACTTAAGTTGTTTTCGAAAGTAAAAACACTAGAGCTTCTGATAATAGAAACCGAACCTTCAGAATGGTACAGTAAATGCTTAATATTTGTTATCCTTTCGAGTTTTAGTGAAAATACCACGGAAACAGGTGCCGTTACCTTATTTAGGCACCGAATAACGATGAGTAATACAGTATTTACAATATTAATAATATGTACAAAATACACATGAAGCAGTTGAGCTGTCTACACATCGTTGCAAACGATTTATAGATAGCTCAACTGATCCAAATCAGTACCAATCGGAAGCGTGCCCAAGACACTATATGACTATGACTATGAGTTAGTATGAACTGACCATGATTTTAAAACTTTGCAGTTCAACTGAGATTGGAATCGCCCCCCTTGCCTGTATGATACACCCTTACTATAACTAGCTCGAGCCTATGAACTCAACTGTGTAACGTAACATTTGTGTCAATAAAACATTTTTTCCTTTTACTAGATTAGCGCTCCATCGGTATCGTGCCGTGTGGGTCCAATCCACACGAAATAAATAATACAATGGAAACAGGCCCTAGTTCCCGCGCTCCAAAGGATGCTTATGATGCGGTGTTGCAGTTTATTTAATTTCCTCAAAGGCATTACGTGGAAAAAGCGTGTTTTCCAGCACCCCGCCACTTCAGACACGCTGCCTCGTGCTCCGTGCTGAGAATACGTTTCGACAGGTGCGGAAGTTGCTTTTGAAATAGTAAAGGTAAATACATTGGCCTTTTTTGTATACTCAATGCCGCAATATATTTAATTTTAGTAATCTACCTATGTTGGACCTGTTCATGTTATACTTTGAAGACTTGTTTTGGGGAACTTCCCCCGTATTCAAAAATTTGTGCGTGGAAAACACAGATGTTTGTTCTATGTCTGGGTGTTACTATGTATTATAAGTATGTATTTACAAAAAAAAAATATTTAAGTATTCTATCAGCCATCTAGTTCCCATATTACAAGCTTTGCTTAGTTTGGGACTAGAGGGCGTTGTGTGTAAAGTCCATGAATATTTATTTATTTATTTATTTATTCCAATCTTTTGCTGTCAAGTTATATTTCACTGCCCAGTGTAATTTCTTCAGGTCACATGGTACAATTTTGTACCACGTTATCATTCTTTTTAGATCTTATGAGTTAGTATGAACTGGCCATGATTTAAAACTTTGCAGTTTAACTGAGATTGGAATCGCCTCCCTTATCCATACGTTTAGTATTTACACGCCAGCGATGACAGCGACATTTACTGTTTTGATCGAGCAATTGATTTGCCAATATCGTACAGGAATCGTGGTAAACACCTTTTTTAAACAACTTCAGCCCCCGTATGCCAATCTTTTGCTGTCATGTTATATTTCACTGCCCAGTGTAATTTTTTCAGGTCACGTGGTACAAAATTGTACCACGTGATCATTCTTTTTAGACACTTGACAGCAAAATATGCGCGAAAACACATCAAATGACGTCATAATGTCACTATTTAGTCACAGAATAACTATGAGTTAGTATGAACTGACCATGATTTAAAACTTTGCAGTTCAACTTTGATTGGCATACCCCTGCAGGAAAAAAATTCAATTCTCAATTCGGTTCCTTCTACACACACGCGCAACTTCAATATTATGGAGCGATATTTCAGTGACAAATTGTATAAAGTACACTTTGCGAGTGATACTCTGGAGTAACGGGATTCGATTGTGAGACGAATGTCTCTTGAGTGAGTGTAGGAAACTCACTTTGTATGTGACAGGCTTGGAAAAAGAGGTTCTATTGAAACATCGTTTTTATAAAGTTAGCTACTTCTGTAAATAAATTTTAGACTAAAGCATTAAAAACATCATTATTTTTACCCTCATAGCCACAAAATTAATATAGTAAAAGGCTCAAAACATTGAAAATATATATAATCACCCGCCAGTGCATTCGGATAAACTTAAAATTTGTTTAAAAGATAAGTTAAGATTACCTACTTAAAAATCTCAACAGTGAATAAAGTCGCGAGTAACAGCGAGTTTTAGATTTCAGCAGGGGTATGCCAATCAAAGTTGAACTGCAAATTTGAACTGCAAAGTTTTAAATCATGGTCAGTTCATACTAACTCATAGTTATTCTGTGACTAAATAGTGACATTATGACGTCATTTGAGGTGTTTTCGCGCATATTTTGCTGTCATGTGTCTAAAAATAATGATCACGTGGTACAAAATTGGTACGTGGTACAATTTTGTACCACGTGACCTGAAGAAATTACACTGGGCAGTGAAATATAACTTGATAGCAAAAGATTGGCATACGGAGGCAGTTCATATCTTGACAAAGAAGAAATGCTAAATACATACCACTACGAGCGAGTAGATTTTTTTATACAACTAATAATAATTATTGATGGAACATACCGATTTAGCTTGGTATTACATCTATCACGACATTTATGTAGATAGGTGATCATAGTAAGAAAATGTTTAGAAAAATCTTCCAATCTTTTTATCTATCTCGTAGTAATAGTCCAGGCGCGTAGCCGATGCCTACGTAATCTGCTACGCCAAGACAGCTTTGTTCTACGACCGCTACGCCGGTGCTACGCCGATTCATCGCAGCACAAATGGCCGCTATGCATCAAGTCGATAGTGCTCTAATCCATGCTGTTTAGATGCACGTAAGGTGCGTGCACACTATAACAGATACATCATTATCATATCAGCCTGTAGAAGTCCACTGCTGGAAATAGGCCTCCCCATAGGAAAAATATCTTCAATAAATTCCAAAACTCCAAATAATTTATAACTTTAAAAATCTAGAAAAAACCGACTTCAATTCAACTACATACCGGCTTCATCATGATGATGGCAGTTGTTTGGGAATGTTTTAGTGACAGTAAACATCACTAAAAGTCAGAGAAAAGCAAAATACGCAATTTCGTGCACGTGGATGGCATATTTTTTTTCAGCTATTTTCATTTATAAGCCAAAGTAATGGACCGATTTTGATGAAAATTAAATGGGACCAACGTTAAATTACATTCTATCAGATAAAAGGTAACAAACATTAAAAAAAACATCCGGATTGAGAGCCTCCTCCTTTTTTGAAGTCGGTTAAAAAAATGAGATTCTTGTATCGGTATCTATAAACAACAGTGGTCACCATCAAAATCAGCGCAGTTGTTTAGAAGTCACAGTGCGTGGCTAAAAGTCTTTCCTGCCTCGGTTGACTAAAAGACCACCAATAGAAAATGACCTTTTAAAAAAACCAAGCAGTTGATTCTTGTGATTTTAAAGAATAAATTAATCTTGAATCCTAAATCTTTTTATAAACTCCTACACATTTTCATTTTACCTCCCAACAGTAGAGATGGTAGAAAGCTTGGCGTAAATCAGGAAATTTTAATGCATCTAATTCTTCAAACGCCTATTGAAATAACTTTTTGGAGTGTGTGTATGTACCCTTACAATGTTACACAAACATACCGTCTGTGTGTAGTAATCAATTTAGACGGAGCCTTAGTTTATTATAGAGAAAGGTTAAGGATTAATCACTAGATGGCGCTTTGGGTGTACCTATGATCTAAACTGATATTCATCATCATGCCCCACAGAGCAGAATATATTGCATTACTAATGATTGCTTTAGTTTTAAGTAGGTTCTTAGTTTAATATGTTACTAAATTTTATTAAAAGATCTATAAATTTATTGTTAAAGCAAGCAACGTGCACTTTCTCTTCTTTTTCTCTTGTCAGGAACTTCACTCTTGGTAATTGTGCTCTAGAAGTCTAAAATATAAGCTTAACGCTTGGTTTGGCCTTCGCCGGTAAACCTATGTAAGATTTATTTGTACCTACCTAAGTTTTGTTTCTAACTGGTGTTTGGTAAATAAACAATTATTTATTTATCATCGTCACTTATGCCGTAGAACGTTACTGCCCCCGTATTCCAATCTTTTGCTGTCAAGTTATATTTCACTGCCCAGTGTAATTTCTTCAGGTCACGTGGTACAATTTGTACCACGTGATCATTCTTTTTAGACACTTGACAGCAAAATATGCGCGAAAACAAATTAAATGACATCATAATGTCACTATTTCATCATCAACCTATACTCGTCCACTGCTGGACGTAGGTCTCTCCTAAGACGCGCCATTGAGCTCGGTCTTCGGCTCTTCTCATCCAGTGTCTGCCAGCTACATTTCGCAGATCGTCGCCCCATCTCGCCGGAGGGCGTCCTACACTACGCTTGCCTAAACGTGGTCTCCACTCGAGTATTAGTTTGCTCCAACGATTGTCGGTTCTACGGCAAACATGGCCGGCCCACTGCCACTTCAGCCTGCTAATCCTCTGAGCTATGTCGACGACTTTGGTTCTCTGTCAGATAACTTCATTTCGGATTCTATCCTTGAGAGAAATTCCGAGCATAGCTCTCTCCATAGCTCGCTGAGTGACTTTTAGCTTATGGACCAGCCCTACTGTCAGTGTCCACGTTTCGGCAGCATAGGTCATGACAGGTAGGACGCATTGATTGAAGACTTTTGTCTTCAGACATTGAGGAATGGGCGACGAGAAGACTTGACGGAGTTTCCCAAACGCAGCCCAGCCCAGCTGGATTCTCCGGTTTAGCTCTTTCTCAAAGTTGTGTCTACCCAAACGCAGGGTCTGCCCGAGGTAGACATACTCCTGCACAACTTCGAGAGGCATTCCGGCGACAGCGATTGGCTCTGGGGTTATACGATCATTGATCATAATTTTCGTCTTATCCAAGTTCATGCCCAGGCCAATCTGTCGTGAAGCATCAGCTAAGCTGTTTAGCATCTGTTGTAAGTCCTGCAACGATTCCGCCAATATGACGATGTCATCTGCGAATCGTAAGTGTGAGAGGTATTTGCCGTTAATGTTGATGCCCATTCCATTCCAACTCAGCGTCTTAAACAGATCTTCCAGCGCGCTCGTAAACAGTTTGGGGGATATGACATCCCCTTGTCTCACACCGCGGCGCAGCTGGATAGGTTTAGACTGCTGGTTCTGGACTTGGACAGCCATAGTGGCATCGTTGTATAAGCATCTCAACACTTCGATGTATCGCCAATCCACCTGGCATCGTTGCAAGGACTGTAGAACAGCCCAGGTTTCAACAGAGTCAAAAGCTTTCTCATAGTCCACAAACGCTAAGCACAAGGGCTGATTATACTCCTCTGATTTTTGTATGATCTGCCGCATTGTGTGAATGTGGTCTATGGTGCCAAATCCGCTGCGAAACCCAGCCTGCTCCGGTGTTTGAAACTCGTCAAGTCTCCGCGCAAGACGGTTTGAAATAACCCTGGAAAACAGTTTGTAGACATGGCTCAAGAGTGAGATTGGTCTATAGTTTTTCAATAAAGCTTTGTTGCCTTTCTTGAAGAACAACACAACGACACTCTTGCTCCATGCCTTTGGCCTCTTCTTGTGCCTCATGTCACTATTTAGTCACAGAATAACTATGAGTTAGTATGAACTGACCATGATTTAAAACTTTGCAGTTCAACTGAGATTGGAATACCCCTGCTGCTGTTTTTATTAGACCCCACACGGAAGGCAGATATATTATCTAACTATCGACAACCTGTGTCGCCTGTTACAATCGAAATCTTAGCACAACGTACCACATTCACGTTCTACTAAGATTCTGTTTTGAAAAAAAAAAACCACCTACCTACATTGAACCAGAATCCTACCTATTAAAAGATACAAGCTTTTTTAGCAGATCTTTAAATCATATTAATTACTGCAAAAGTAATTAACGCTTTCACGGCATTCGTTAAAAACTAGTCGCCGCGACTCCAGGAATGGTGTTATGCCACACACACGTATTTGGTAATGTTTTATCCCCCACAGGCATAACACGTCTAAAAGTGCAAAAGTCAATATAATCAATAAATAAATGCACTAAATACTCGTACAAAACAGGGTACGTTGGTTCTGCTCTGTGAAGTGAGGCAATGTTTTATTGTTAGGTTGTAACAGGCTTACAAACATGCTAGATTTTATTGTCTTGATGAAAATGAGTTTTTGAGTCTTGTCTACACGCTAAGTGAATATATTTAAGGTTTCTTCGCTTATATAACTTTAAATAAATGTATAAATATATCCCTGAGTAAAAATGTCCACCATTTACACTCGAGAGCAATGATTCCGGGTCACTTAAAGAATGTTAAAAATCTCGGAAACTAAAAATGATAGGTTAATGCAATAAATTGTATTTAATAGACAATGTAATACTCCTTAAATGAAAGTAAAAAAATATGAGTCACCATACATTTTATTAACACAAAATTACATAAAGAAAAAAACTGCTGATCTCTCCTTAAAACAAAAATAGGAAACATGAAATTTTTGAACTTTATTACGATTTGACTTGAATTTTAATACTTCGTATTGCCTCCTCGTGCTTCCATTACTGCGTTTACGCGGTTTGGCATGCTGTACACCAAGTTCCTTATACGATTTTGGGGAATATTCTCCCATTCCTCTGTGAGAGCAATTTTGAGCTCACGAAGCGTGATTGGGGGAGGGTTTCGTTGTTTTACGCATCTGCCTAGCTCGTCCCAAGCATGCTCGATCGGGTTGATATCCGGGCTGCGCGCTGGCCACTCCATACGAGTAATGTTCATCTCTTGAAGGTAGTCATTCACAATCCTACCTGTATGAGGTCGGGCATTGTCATGCATAAATATAGCATCCTCACCTAAATTGACCATAAATGGACCAACATGATCATTGAGGATTTCTTCCACATATCTTACGCTAGTTAAAGAGCCGTTTTCTATGATCACCAGCTCTGTGCGACTTTCAGAAGAAATTCCGGCCCACACAAGTACAGACCCACCACCGTAGGCTACTTTTTCTTCGATGCATGCTTGCTTGAATCTTTCCCCTGGTCTTCGATACACTCTGTGTCTTCCATCGTGCTTGTAGAGCATAAATTTTGATTCGTCGGAGAACATAACTTTTGACCAATCTTCAATACTCCAATTTACGTGGCTCTGGGCATATCTTAGTCTTGAAATACGATGCCCACGCTCCAGTTTAGGGCCGTTTGCAGGTCTAAGGGGTTTTAAGTTAGATTCAGCAAGCCGACGTCTTACTGTCCATGCACTTGGGTTACTTCCTCCGAGGCGTCGAAACTGATTTGTGAGTTCAGTTCCTGTGAGAAAGCGATTTCGAAGCATGGTGTTCACCAAGTATCGGTCTTCTCGTGCTGTGGTACACCTGGTTCTGCCCGTTCCTGGTCTGCGTAGGTTAGAACCAGTTTCTTCGTAACGTCGGAGAACTCTTTGTACTGTTGACAGCGACACACCGACAGTCCTGGCTGTATCGCGCTGACTCCGGCCGGTTTCCAGCATTGTAAGTATTCTGGTGCATTCTTCAGGCGTAAGCGACATAATTTCAGCTTGAATAATGAATATAGAGCACTATCAACATGGTTTATATACCCACATAAATGACAGATTACAAACAAAAGCAAAACCAAATGCTGTAATTTCGTAGTTCCATCTTCGAAAGTGGCCCTTTTTCAAATTTGATTTTTTTAAGATATAACTTTACAATAACTAAGAAGTTTTAATACCTTCATTTAAGGAGTATTACATTGTCTATTAAATACAATTTATTGCATTAACCTATCATTTTTAGTTTCCGAGATTTTTAACATTCTTTAAGTGACCCGGAATCATTGCTCTCGCGTGTATATGATTAACTTATATCAATTTGCATTTATCCATTATTAACCCCCGACGCAAAAACGACGGGGTGTTATAAGTTTGACGTGTGTATGTGTGTGTGTGTGCCTGTGTCTGTCTGAGGCATCGTAGCTCCCGAACAGATGAACCGATTTTGATTTTGTTTTTTTTTTTTTTCTTTGAAAGGTGAGTAAGTCAGGAGTGTTCTTAGCTATGTTTTATGAAAATCGGTCCAAGATTCAGGGGTTTTTTA
This sequence comes from Gandaritis pyraliata, assembly GCA_947859175.1. Classification (NCBI taxonomy): domain Eukaryota; kingdom Metazoa; phylum Arthropoda; class Insecta; order Lepidoptera; family Geometridae; genus Gandaritis; species Gandaritis pyraliata. Next base: position 3,293,239 of record OX401869.1, on the reverse strand, counting down.
ATTTTTTTATTTAATTTCTTGTTTTCTTTTAAAAAGTGTTTGGTCCCGTCTAGCATGAACGCGGCCCGCGAATGGTGCTGGCAACATCTTGTACTAATTGGTCCGCGATGCGAAGATGTTCCGACGATTTATGGCACGCCCCAGCACCTACACTTACTGCGAATTTTATGCTGATACTCTCATAGTTAATCCTAATGAAAAGTATGAGATGACAATTAAAAAAAAATCTCGATTACGACCGCTATCGCCAAATTAAAGGCATCACAATGTCAGCTTTTTACATGTTTGCAAGCGTTTGCATTAAAATCTCAGTGACGTGACGATGCGTCAATGTAGTACGTTTAACTAGAAGAGTCGTATTTTGAAGATATCTAAATTATACGTACTCGGAAACGTAGATACAGGCATACCCAAAGTATCATTAATATCACTGCCATTTTCCAAAATGACAAATTCAATCATTAAAGACAATTGTTTTCTAAATTGACAAATTAAATCAACAAAGGTAAAATAAATCCGTCAGGAGGGTTGAGTCAATTTTGCATTATGCTTTTTTTTTTGAAAATCACGAATGCAACGCAAGTAGTGTCTAAAAAAAATAAGAACGCGTGATTTAAATCAGGTTCACAACTCGAGAATCGGTTCAAAGTTCACTACAATTTCGTAAAATGGATTCTGTCTACTATCAAGTTTTCAATTCAAAACTTCGACAGAAACTCAAGTAAAAGCAACAAATTGGCGGACGGACGCGGCGTTTTGTAAAATATTAGATGCATTCGTGCATAATGTTCTTTTTCTCTGGAAGTTATGATTGGGTGAAATCTCGCTAGCTCGCCGGCTTGCCTTATTATGGTCTGATGTTGCTCGCGCGCTACCTGGCTACGTTGTGTGGATATTTCTAAAACTTAATTAAATGAGAAACAAACGAAACCAAACTAGCTATGCCAGCCTTTGGGCACCCTGCCTGCAGTCGGTGATTTGAACTCTGTTTTCTATCTCTAGCATTTGGAATTCAGAGTTCATTTTAATATTTTTTTTTGTTAAAAATGCTATTTTCTTAAGTATTTGTATATAGTTATTGTTTTGATCAATAAATAAAAAAAAAACTAAAAAAAAACTAGCTATTAAAAAAGTAACACAATTGTCTTAGCAATATTTCCAATGATCTTGTATCAATATTTCACATAAACCGTATATGAACGACGCTGCTGTTAAAGATGAATGCAGATAAAATATTGTTTGTATACTTATGTTCGTTTTGCCCGAAGAAAGGTAGACCATAGTGCATTTTATATTCGTTCCGACATGTGACAGTAAACATCACACTTTGGATTTGTTTAACTCACAAGGCACGTCCTCAGTGGACATGCTCAGTGAGGCAATTCATTGTTTTAGGCAGAGGTAACCGCTTAACATCATTCCATCATTATCACACATAAAAAACTCATTCGAGCAATAAATTGATCCTATAGTTTTCAGTCTAAAATAAAATCTTAGATAAAAATATGATCTCAGTGATGGACCAATGACATAGCAGCAGAAAGTCAGTGCATATGGAAGGTTAAAAACCTTAAAAACTTTTATCTTGTTTTATAAGGATGTTCTTTCTGTGTTCAGCCCCCGTATGCCAATATTTTGCTGTCAAGTTATATTTCACTGCCCAGTGTAATTTCTTCAGGTCACGTGGTACAATTTTGTACCACGTGATCATTCTTTTTAGACACTTGACAGCAAAATATGCGCGAAAACACATCAAATGACGTCATAAGGTCACTATTTAGTCACAGAATAACTATGAGTTAGTATTAACTGACCATGATTTAAAACTTTGCAGTTCAACTTTGCAGTTCAACTTTGATTGGCATACCAATCAAACATATATGCAGCAGTGGAATTCTTCAGGAACATTTTAATGTGATACGTGTAAGTTGTACTATAAATACGTTCGTATTTATGCGGTATTAAAATGTAGTCTCATCCATATTAACGTTTCGGAATCCCGCACCGTGCCTCGTACTCCAGTCGCGTATGAAGGAAAATTAGACTTTTTAAACTTGCCTTGGAACTTCGATTTTACCTCATTGCTTCAAGTTTGGTCTTACTTCGCCTCAGGTGGGCTGCGAACCTTATTACCTACATAGTTTTATAAGATTGCGCAAGGTTATGTTCGTTGAAATAAATAAAAGAGGGTAAATTAAAAAAATATCATCATCATTAGAAGCCTCTGGTTGGACATAGGCATCTCTTAAGTTTCTGGAAAAATAGGTTTGTGGGTCTTCTCTATCAAACTACTTTTTGAGAGCAGAAAAGTATAGCAAATACTCAGAGACTGCAAAAGTTTATTTTTTATGACAAGAATTAATAAGCAGATGGCCTACCTGATTTTAAGTGGTTACCTCTGCCTATAACAATATCCCCACAGAGCAAGTCCATTGAGGATGAGGACGTGCCCTGTGACGTGTTTTTGTCTCAGATTAATAGACGCAGAGTGTTGCCTTACAAGGCACATTCTCAATGGCACCGCTATGGCACCCATACGCTTCAAACCGGAACGCAATGCGATATTGATTTATGAATGAGTTTATTTTAAAAAAGGTTGGTTATCTTACGATTTTAAATTCGTAACTCTTTGAATTTTGTTTCACGGATAAAACAGAGCCTATTTTCTTCGTCCGCTTTTTAAGCACGCTACATAACGGCCACCACATCTCACGAACGATTCTTAATGAATTGGTAGAGCTGGATACTAGACAGTTATTTACCACTGGATTAGCAGTTTGTGACGGTATGCACATTCCATAGATCTCGGATACCGGCTGCGGCTAGCGACAAATACTTGCCGTCATACCTCATCGATCAAGTATCGGGTCTTGGTTATTTGTTTATCTATGGTAGAATAGGATGGGTTAGTCTCAAAATCCCTTTTTAGTTTTCCCCTTAAGGACCCATCCTTAGGGTTTGGCAGAAAGGTTACATGATTCAAAGTGATACTTTCGATTCTTTTAAATGAAGTGTTTCTTCGCAACTTTTAGGCGTTGTCGCGCGAATGATCCACATCGGAGCATGGGTAAAAAGTGATGCCTGACGCGCTGTATAAATCATCTTGATTAGATGCAAAAGTCTTATTAGGTAGGGACTGATTTCATGATCTTTAAATAATCAAACAGTATATAAATAATTCAAAAACATCGCAGTTCAGCAGAATGTCGAAGTCTTCAATATTCAGCCTATACCCTGTCCGAACTCACTGAATTATAACATGTAAGTAAAAATAAATACATGAATGCGTCGTGCAAGACGTGTCAAGTGCCGTCACGTGCCAAAAAGGGTATATTTTTATGGAATATGTAATTCTGTTTGACTTCATACGCGATGTCCATATTTGCCGAAGACTCTACGTCTTACATGCAAAGAACTTCACTTGTTTCCACTAGCATCCGATAGGTTAGAATGGCATAGTAGTTTTGAAGACACAAACTGGGTTTTTTTTTTCATCATTTATTGGATTAGTGTTTGACCTTCAAAAGTTCTTTTCTTAATCAAACTGTAGATTAATTTATATTTATAATTATAATAAGTTTAGATCGTAATTCAAGATGTAAAACTGAAAAATGAATGATGGAATATTTTAAAGATTGTGTTTGAATGTTTTATTACTGGCTGTTTGATTAAAGCCAAACGAAGTTTTTTACAGGTCTCTAAAAGTCCCCATGACATACAAACATAGGTAGGTAAATACTTCATTATAAAGTACGGCATTACAAAGGAGTACCTATTTACCTACATAAAACTAAAAGCGCACTGTAAAATGGAAACGCGCGAAGCCTCTAACGAAACAGGTCTTAGCAAATAGAGGGAGACATCGACTGGTAGAAAAATTTTCTCAAGAGCTTTTTGGCTGCGCACAGACAGACGGATCCCTTTGAGGCATCTTTGAGCGTTTTATTTGGGACGTGAAATACGGGCGTGTATTGTGGGGAAGTTCGAATGGAATTGTGAAATGTTTGGTAAATAGTGAAACTAGGAGAGACTTAAAACTTACATGAAACTTGAACACCAACTTATAAAGGTCGTAGGATAAAGTGACATAGGTTCACTCAAAAAATATGATTAGTTTTTGCGACAGTCAGGTAGGTACATAGGTAATAGGTATGTCAATCGTGGTGGTTTATTAGACAAGATTTATTTATAGAATAAGTTTGATCAGAAAGCTGAGATAAAACTACTTTATTTACAAAGAAAATTACGACTAATACAGTACTTACAATCTTTATAATATTTATAAAATACACATGAAACAGATGAACTACCGAAAAATCGTTGCAAAAGATTCAAATAAAAAGTAATCAATGCTTATAGCTACTTCTACGTCATTTTGCAAAAATTGATATTCAGGAAAATATTTTGTATTCAGTAGGTATCACATTTATCACCAACACAATGCTTTACAAAGAATCGTTTGTTTACTCCCGTCATTAGATTCCTCAGATTTTTATATCGAGATAGTCTCCAGTGGTCCATTGTTCTCTCAGTAGCAATGAGAACGCCTTCAAAATGTATCTGGTAACGCGGACAGAAACTTTTGCGAAATTGTTTTTTTTACTCAGTTTTTCTGGTCTGTTAATGTATATCGTGCTGGGGTTTTACTCGTTTCACACTGCGTTCCTTATCTCGAAATCAGAAAGGGAAGCTCTGAGTTCAATAGGACCTAGATTTGGCAAGGATTTTAAATACATTTTGCTTTGGACTAATTCAGGACGACCATACAATTTAGCCGCAGAAGGCCAGGAAATCTTCATCAACAATAACTGTAGATTTACCAACTGCTTTCTCACCACAAACAAGGACTTTCTAGACGAAGATGTGAAGAATTTCAACGCGATTGTGTTCAGCATAAATACATTGAAGAACTGGAAAGCGAACATGCCGAAATCCAGGTCCCCAAAACAGAAGTATGTATTCTTCTCCATGACTTCAGCCGATAAGCATCCCGTGTGCAATATAAAAGCAGACGATTTCTTCAATTGGACGTGGTCATACAAATTGCATTCTGATATTGTGACTCCCTATATAGAAGTCAAAGACTTGGAAGGTAAAGTCATCGCTCCAAAGCACGGGACCAATTGGACTGAAACTGTAGAAGAAATAAACGATTCTACAGAAATAGGTACTGGTAAATCAGAATCAGATGATAATTTTAAAATTGGTACTAAAACCAAAGCACTGATGTGGTACACAGAGAAGTGTAACATAGATGGAAACATTGCGACCTTTATCCGGCAGCTAAGAGTAGCTATGAATGAAAGTGATTTAGCTTTTGATATCTACGGCTGTAGATACAAGAAATGTCCCGATGAGGGATGCTTAAAGGCACTGGAAAGAGATTATTTCTTTTATTTAGCATACGAAGACAGCATTTCTGAAGATTATGTGACGACAGATGTGCTGAAGGGCTACCATTCTAATGCTGTGCCGATTGTGGTTGGTGGAGCTGACTATGCCAAGTAAGTTACTGGTTTGACACAAAGTTAGTTTCTTACAAACCGTAAATCGTAAAGTAAACGTAAAGTCGTAAAACGATAATTAGCTAGCTACTTACATTTAAACTCAGTAGTGACATTCGTGTTTGTGGTGTGGTACACTGCGCAGTGACACTGTCACTTCGCAAGAGTCCGCGTCATCGTCCGAAGCGGCCGCGCAGTGTTACACAAACATCACTGCCGATCGAGGTAGAGGTCTAGAACCTTTATTATAAAAATAATTGATTTTGTCTCGATTAAGGTCTTATGCATTTATGTTTTCATTTCTTTTTACACCTTCTGTATTATTTTTCAGATTCCTTCCCTACAACTCCTACATCGACGCTTCTCACGAGACAGCAGAAAGGCTTGCCGCCCTCTTGCATTACATCATCCGATCCCCCTCCGTGTACAGAAACTACTTCTCTTGGAAAAAATTCTTTACAATCCATGAAACAAACCTTCAAAGAGGCTATTGTGATATTTGTGATAAGCTAAATAGTAAGATGGAGACGACAGTTTATAAACATTTTAGGAAATGGTGGTTTTATGGGTCTCTGAGTGAACGGTGTTATCCAAAAGGTGCAGAGCGGTATGACGACGTGTTTTCATATATCAAGAATAGCAGAGAATAAAACGTAATTATGTGAATTACAAAATAAATACCCAATAATTTTAAATTAACAGTCATTATTTAAAATATATTCTAACCTTTGTAATATATACCAACCATTAAAATGTGGGAATGGCTTTGCTAAACGATAAATAACATGACGTTTCCGATACATTATCTTCTTCTTCTTCTTTTATATATGGCCTCTGTCCGTCATTTCGACAGACAATTTTGCCAGTGTCAAGTGGATTATTGAAATAAGTATCTAGGCAAGTCGAGTCATACGTCAAGTCATTTGTTTTGAAGTCAAAATGGTGGATATTCCCTTCAAAACTTGGAAACGAATTCCACCAAATAATAAAAACACATAATACACATTTATTCCAATAGCTCACACTTTTTGCTATGACTGCAAGTATTATTGGTTAAAATTTCACCAAAATTAAAGAACAATACTCACTAAAACACCAAGAAAAATAATTAAAATAAATGTGCTATGTTGCTTTTACAAATGACAGAACTCGAATCCGATACATTATCCTTGGAATAGGTATAGATACACCGTGTTTTGTCTTTTGCATTGATTGACAAGCAGATTCAAATTCGATCGAAAGAAACAAGACGGCGTCTATTCTAAGCTTACATCGAGTTAGGGCCAACGCACATCTATCGACAAAACTGTTTTGTCGCGTACTTAGTGACGTGAAAATAAATTTTCTGTTATAACGAAAACAGCATATGATGAATGCTTCCTCGTCATATGCTGTTTTCGTTGTAACGAAATTCACATCAATTGACACGACGCATGCATAAAATTATGTTTACCTATCTATTATAGCATTGTTTAGTACCTACCTATTAAACATTGCTTTATACGCACATACCTAGAGAATGAACTGTGCTTTTTTAATAAATAAGAATATAGTGTAATTATGTAGTGTACTTAATAATATTATTAAGTACTTAGCATGATTCTCATTAAATAAGCAAGTAACGAAAACAGCAAATAAGACGAAGCATATTGTGACGAAAAAAGTTATACTGACATGGTTTGTCACGAAATTATGAAGCTTCACATCACTAACTGTTCGACAAGACGTTTTGTCTTTGGTTTGCGTTCTCCCTTAATAGCAGGGTATACGTTTTCTAAACACACTTGGCGGTCATTTCCTTTTACCTTCCATTATGTCGGTCACTGCGACCGTCGACCGTCGACGTCGGTCAAACGTCTGGCGGCCAGTGTGGACGTCACGACCACTGACTCTATTTATCAGGGTTCTCTTTTTGAAGGGAATAGAAGGTCTCTAGCTGTTGAGCTAGCTGAGTCTATAAATAACAACTTGGCTAGTAGTAGTTTTGCCTTTCTAACGACAATATAAAGTTGGATCTAAGTTTATTGAAATAATAATCTCACCCTTTAAAGGTTATCCTTACAATTTTACTGACAAAAAATGCTGACATTTCCATCTATTGATTGTCAGCCCTTGCTTGAAGGGTGAAAAGGGTCGTTTTAATTCAGAATAGAGAACACCAGTGGTCTAGTAGTGATACTGCTTTTCGATCGCTAAGGTCGTGGATTCAATTCCTGCTATAGGGTTATAAAATATAGTTTTTTTTTTGCATATTTATTCGAACCCAGATTTAATAGAAAGTTTGCTAAGCTAGTGAAACTTTGAGAACTTTGAGTATAAAAGTTTGCATTTCATTATTTTTCAAACAAGTTCAGCTTACGAATGCAGATGATAATGAGGACTAGAATTAATTTAAACTTTGAAACAAGAAAAAGGAAACTTAAATAAATATTCATGAATATTTTCACAAAGCGCCCTTAATTTCCAAACTTAGCAAAGCTTGTAACGAGGGAACTAATACATAGTAACACTCAAACACAGACAAATATCTAAGTTTTGCCATCACACAAATGTTTGTCTTGGTGGGGATCGAACCCAGAACCCACAGCGCGGAAGGCAGAGCTATACCGACTAAGCTGTGAAGCTGATCAGTGAGAAGAGATAATGTAAACAGGACCCCCCACCCCCCCCCCTCTTTTCCCTCTCTGTGTGCCTTCACCACCAATGTTATTAACTTGAAAAATATATGAATTTTTCTAGAACTGCTTACTCTGTCTTATTTTAACAGTGTCTGTGTGCAATGACCTCAGGGTTTGGCTGGGTTTTCATTTAAATGTATGAGAGTTTGTTACGTCTAGGCAAAATTGGATCTTTCTGATAAGAAACGATTGAAACAAACGACTTGACGTATGACTCGACTTGACTAAACTTATTTCAAATAATCCACTTGACACTGGCAAAATTGCCTGTCGAAATGACGAGAGGCCATATATAAAAGAAGAAGAAGAAGTATCTCTTGGGACAAAATAAGTTATTAACTAAGAAGAAGAAGCAACCTTTAAAATTCTCTTGGTAAAATGTCACAAAATTAAGATTAGGATTTTGTTGGGATATCCTAGTCCCAACATAGGAGTTTAGAGGAGAGATTTGTTATTAATTCTTAGTTTTCGTTAGTTATAACTTAGCTAGAAAGGGAAAACTACCTAAATACGTACGTACCTAGTTATGTTTATTTTCACAAGTAAATACACATTATAATGTATATTACAATACATAATATAGTTTATAAACTATATTATGTATTTTCTTGTGAAAATAACGTAGTATCTTAATTAAGACGAAATTATTATTTTTGATTTGTTTTTTTGTCACAAGTAAATACACGGTATAAACTAGTATATTTTTCAACGGTACTAAGGACACATAGTAGTATCACTTGTACCATTGATGGTACAAATTAATGGTACTATAGACACAGGGCGAATTATGTTCGATACTCATCTAGAAAGTGTTATCGGATAAAAAACAAACTGCAAAATAATCCACAGACAATAAGTACAGCCAGCAAGTGGAGTCCTCAACTGGTTAGCATATCGTGGAGATCGTCGCCTGCTCGAATATTCATCAGCTCTTTGTTGCTGACCCTACTTCTAGATAGTATGCTAATACGGCTCTGTTTGTTTGAAAACAAACTTTTCATTTTCACTTTGATGAACGTGAAAAACTGTATTCATGACCTACTTAGCATGATCTACCGGTTGCTTAGTTATAATATGATTATTTGATAAAAATTAGGGAGGCCTCTGAACATCGGGAGAATAACCAGAATTTCTATAAGTTCAAAATAGTACTTAAGTACTTTTGTTTTAAAAGCACGGACAGCCAGTTTCACATCCGTCCCACCCACAGCCTGGTCTTTATTTATTTTTTTAAGCCTCCTATAACTATTTCCAATTTTTTTAAATTTTTTAAGTATATTTAACATTTTATTTTGTTTCCAGTTTTTTATTTTCTTTTTTCACTTATTTTTATCCTAGAACTTACTGAGCTTAAAATTAATTTTGATAATAAAGACTATGTACTAAGGTACCTACTAAAAAAACTTTAAAATAAAACCTGAATGAACTTCGAAAAAAGAAAGAGGTTTTTTTTAAAAACTCATCTTGCCTCAGATTCTGATGACATCGTTATGTATTAAAGGAGTCCTTATTTCGATCTAGCACGTCGCCAAGTACCTGACCTGGCATAATTCAAATGCTCAGTGGCGCCCTCTCGACTCGCCAGGAGAGGCATGGAGCCTTCTCGAATATTCATCAGCTGACTTGATTATGTGGCTAGTGTAGTAAACTAGGCAATTTGCTCAATTATAGCTGTAAATTATTGCTTACATAACTAAATCTCACACAAAGCAATGTGATTCCATTTTCCTAAACTAACCTACTTAATTTGTGAGCACTAAATATTCCTGTCCCTTTTTAACAAACTAAAACAGTAAAGACGGCAATAGTTTTAGCGTTACCAAGCTTATGCGATCCGTGTACACGCACGCATCCTTGTATTCTGTGATGAAGTTTGATATCTGTGACAAATGACGTTCGAAGTTTTCGAAGTTCGAAGTTAAGAGTTAAACGCGTTTAGCGAGTGCAAGCCGCCCCTAGTAGTGAATCTAATATTATGATAGATAAGTAAGTAACTTCAAAAAAATACCAACCTAAAAAATGTATAGTTTTCTGACGCATTTTTTGTGAACCCGTTTTGAATCACAAAGAATTCCGATTGGTTCATAAAGATACCTAGTTGAGTTAATTTCAAGAGCTGTCCCAATAAAAATGTATGGCTCGCGCAATGGAATTAAACGAGATTGCACGTGTAATTGTTCGGATTCGACGCAAGCGAGAGGTGTTAACCAACGCACCTGATGCTCACTGCATTGTTATACTCAATACTGCCCTACTTGTGGTACTCGAACCTATTCTTCATGAATACTTTCTAACTAGCTACCATCCAATCCATGAAGTTTCTATGAACCGAGTAATCTGAAGGTGCCTTCAAAGTAGAGCCGAGCCGTGTGAAAGCTTCTTTACAAATTGTCTTACAAAAATGTAATGATAATGATGCAGAAGTACCACACTGCTAGCAACTTTATACTTTATTGTACACACGGCCACAGTTCAGGTTATACACCCAATACAACCATAACTACGCTACATACAATGTAGAGAATCGTTGGAAAGGGAGCGCAATACACAAACGCACTGTCGTCCATCTCACGATTTGCAACGTTCAACTTCTAGTAGTTCAAAATCCAAACAGTATAGGTGGACGTGTCTTCGACTGTACATAGTAAAATAATATAACAAAAAACTTAACATTAAAACATGTAAATATAGGCGAGTTTAACTCTACAAAGAGTTTTCTTCCAGACAACCTTCTAGATATTGTATGATTGCTAAGAAGTGGTTGTAGAAAGTGTGCTGTCATTGTGGCATTTCAAAAACGGTTGAAGACAATATTATACTGCAGGGGTATGTCAATCAAAGTTGAACTGCAAAGTTTTAAATCATGGTCAGTTCATACTAACTCATAGTTATTCTGTGACTAAATAGTGACATTATGACGTCATTTGATGTGTTTTCGCGCATATTTTGCTGTCAAGTGTCTAAAAATTGTACCACGTGACCTGCAGAAATTACACTGGGCAGTGAAATATAACTTGACAGCAAAAGATTGGCATAAGGGGGCTGGACTGGATTTGCTATCTGGAATACATTCCAGTGTCATTCCAGCGCTGGATTAGATCACTGGACTAGAATACTACGAATAATGTGAACAGCGCGCAATAGACCATTTCTGCTACTAACTTCAAACCAATAAAGTTACCGAGGGTTGGGGCTAATAGGTTTGCGTGGTAGGGCCGTGGGTGTACAGTCAGATCTAATTAAGCAAGCGTATGCGTGGAAGTACACCTGAGCACTCGATAGTACATTTCAAGCAAATGCCTTGCAATAGTTTTATTATACCTATTGTGGGCGTGTTCTGAATTTATTTAGACTTTCACTACCCCACATAAATTGGTAGAGTTTACAATCACCAGCGTTTTTATCCCTAAAAATGAATATAAAATATTAGTTACAATACATAGTGGTGAATCTTTTGCTTTTCGATTTCATTTACCTACCATTTTTCTATGTTTATCCCATGCTAGGTGGGATCGGTACTATATTTTTCTCTACTCTCCTTCTTGAGCTCTCGTTCTCTCTCTCCCGTTCTCGTTATCTCGTTGTTCATTCCTTTCTTACGCAATTTAGCCATGTCTTCTTTCACACATCTCTTCTCTCTTTCTTTTGTTTTGTTTACCTATACCTTTAATTTAATTTACCTACAAACCATAACTATAACCCAAAAGAAGGTAGGTTTGTAGAAAAAGTGGTTGAAACGAATTGTTCTTTTCTGTGACCCTAATCTGTCCTTCTAGGGTAGCAGATGGGACTAAAAAGTTCGATCTGTTCTTTTTTTTGGCGGCAGGGTGCTGAAACTTTTAAAAATTGAAAAGGTTAGGATGTCTCAATTTATATTTTTTACAATAAATTCCTATAGGCTATTATTAACCTGCATATATTTCAAGTTATCGTAAAGTTAATTCATAACATGGTAATCTTCCTACAATAGACCTACCTATAAATAAAGGCTGTACCATTTTGCACCATTATTTGTCCCGAATGAGACCCACGGGACGTAATCAGTTATTTAATATTGTCAACAGTTTCAGATCGAGTCGGATAAAAATGGTTCAGGTTGCTGGTTGCCTCATCTGATCACAATGGGCCTTAGGGGAATAATGTAGGTCTTTGGATCCTGATTTGAAATATTATTATACTTTTAGAAAGCTAAAAATGTGTGTAAGAAAGTTGGTACGAGATTGGTGAACGATGGCCCACCTGATGGTAAGCGGTAACCACTGCCTATAACGATGCATTGTTTCACTGAGTACGTCAATTCATACGTTTGTAATTTTTTTTGAAAAAAAAAAATAGGATAAGTACAACGCGTTCTTTTGTTTGATCTAAATGAACCAGATAAAAGTATTTTGTAAATACTTTTTTGTCATGACTTGTTGGTACAGCCGGTTACAAAACAACCTATCAACGGTTCAAACTTTGAACTATTAAATTTGAATATTGCGAATCATGCGAGAGGGACGATATGTTTTTATGTGAGACTCGCTGCTTGCGCGCCACGCGCCTACACCTATTGCGATCCCTGATTCGCAACATTCAAATTATAATAGTTCAAAGTTCAAACAGTCGATAGGTTGATGTGTCACCGACTGTACGAAACAAGCTTTAAGCAAAGCAATAGACACATTGGAATTGCTTTCATTTACGCGAGTTACGTGGTAGGTACGGACCACTAATTACGTGTTAAATCACGTAAAACGACTGAGTCTGGCTGTGGGCCTCACTGTTACAGTGATTTACACTTTGAACGGTGTAACACAATAGCGTTAGTGCTTTGTGTAGGGGAGTTCTGTGAAGTCGATGTAAAATCTAATGTTTATGAATATATAGCTATAACAGATGGCTGGGCTGGAATCTGCAATGCTATATTTTTGGAAAACTTACAACGGTTTTAACAATGGTAGAAAAAACATCGTTTTTTGTTGCAAATACTTTGATATTTTTAGACAGGCGTCACAGCTCAGTCGGTATTAGCTCTGCCTTGCGTGCTGTGGGTCGTGGGTTCGATCCCCACTGAGAACAAACATTTGTGTGTAACAAACCTAGATGATTGTTCTATGTCTGGGTGTTACTATGTATTAAGTATGTATTTACAAAAAAAAAGTATATAAGTATTCTATCAGCATCTAGTTCCCATATTACAAGCTTCGCTTAGTTTGGGACTAGACGGCGTCGTCGTGTGAAATGTCCATGAATATTTATTTATTTATTTATAGGTAAAGATACTATAGGTAGGTTTACGTTTTTACTGGTGCAAACCTTTTTATTTTTCACAAACTTTTGCTGTTTATTATAAGTGTCAGTTGAATTATTTAAACTAAAAAGTCATAGGTACAAGAATGCTAATTAAGTTATTCTCCGAATTTAAAAATGTATAGTTTATTTGTAATTCAAGCCTTTCATGACCCGAGTACCAAACAAACCTACCTACAATCTAAAATCTTCCGTCAGAGGCCGCGGTCGTCGCCAAAATTGAAACCGTGACAATCGAGTTTTTGCGCACTTTTTCTACTCGATCTCGATTTGATTGAGTCCACACTTTGTGCTGACAGTGGGATAGACGATCAAAGGCTGTTATAGATCTGTTGTACTCGTAGACAGTGTAGATATTTGATTGAAAGTGATTTAGTTACTCTCTTTGTAGATAACTAGATAAATCTGAGATTTTGTTTTGTCACAAACGTGGCAATTGTCTAAATAGGTCTATCATATCAAATTGAATTATAATTGATTTTATGTTTGATGTTAGTTTGATAACAAAAGGTTGAATTCAATTATTTTAGCTTCCGATTGGTACTGATTTGGATCAGTTGAGCTATCTATAAATCGTTTGCAACGGTGTGTAGATAGCTCAACTGCTTCATGTGTATTTTGTACATATTATAAATATTGTAAATACTTTATTAGTCATAATTTTCTTTGTGAATAAATATTATTTTAGTAACTTCAAGCCACATCTCATTCTTGAGCAAAGCAACCATTTATTTACCTAGAGAAAGTAAAAAAAAGATTTCTAAATGATCCTTGTGATATTATTGAATAAAGAAACTTTGACTTTGATTTAAAAAAAAACTACAACAACAGAAGATGATTTTGCCAAGAGCGTAAAAAAAAGCACGCTCGTGACTTTTTTTTGTTGCCAAAATATTTTTGAAACTGTAATAGCAGTGCTCTTGTGAAATAATAGACTTCTATCTCAGCATAAAAGAACCGAGTTCTTTGCTAAACCTCCTCCAGATAAAACCCTGCAGTAAACATGCTTTACCTCACAAAGGTAAGGAAAACAATTAGGGACGGATTGTGATCCGCTATTAAGCACAGCACAAACGTATCTGAGGGCTGTAATGGTGTACTTCAAACAGGGCGTCTCAAAGAAATCATTATTCCGCGAGCTTCCTCGTGCGACCACTTGGAAATGTACAGTTGGGATGTGCTCGATTTACTTTGTTGTTATCGATGTTTTACGTTTAATTGCACCGAAAGTTGATTCCAACGACTCTTACCTACTGTCTCGCATGCTATCAGCGAAGGACTTCGGCTGAAACACAGTGCTGGTCACTACCGCATAGTGAGAACATACCATAATAAGTACGCCCTCCTGGCTCCAGTGGATCAATGGAGCTTATGTACCTATCAAGACTTTGAAATTATTATTGAGAATATGTGAAACAACACCATTTTTGCAGCTCATAACAACATCTAAATCTACTTGAATGTGGACCGCTATGTCACGCGTTGAGCTTGTGAAATATGATTGAAGTATACAATACATACCTACCTGCTTGAGTTTTCATAAAAAAACACCACAAAACAAACTACTGGGGTTTATGTTACTAACTGTAAACAATGTAGATAGTTATATTGTACAGCATAATCACGATAAAAATAAAAAATAACTATATCGATAAATCTCCAATTGTTTGCTTAGAAGTCCCATCCCTATTCAGGTACGCGCTCCGCCGCGGGGTAACGAAGCTAATCTGTACTCAAGTGTCGACAATTCGAGGAGTAACAACAGAAAATAAGACCAATCCAATGTTGGCTGAACTTAATCCGCGTAAACTGACGAAGATTTGAGATAGCTTCCTGTTGTCATTATTTTAATAGACGTCTGCTTGCTCTCTCTCTGTTTATAACGGTTTAATTGTGAAGTTCGTCGTATCAACCTGAAGAAAGTCACAGATGGACATAAATTAGACCTGTCACATAATGTATATTTTCGGGAAAACGGCTTGTTGCATCATTTAGTTGAAAAAAATCATTGGAAGTTCACGAAAAACTCTATACAAATGGAGAATTGTAACAAAAAATAAATTAATAGGTAAAACACCCTGTAAATCACCACAAGTAAGCGAGTAACAAAATTTCGGTAACTCCACGTCCTCACACATGCTACCATATTACGCATATTTTTTACTCATAAATTAAAGACCGAATACGGAAACGAGTTTTTCATATGGCAGTAGGTTAAACCAGCGACTTTATTGCGAAATTAAACACATAAATTATACAGGGCGATACACCCACAAAACTTGCCCGAACATGTTATGTAGGTTTTAATCAAAATACCAAATTAAACTGTAATTTGTTTTAAAGCGAGGATTAAACGCTGAATGAATTGGGGATAGCTTTGCAAAATTATGAAAAGTAAATTAAGTACATAATAATATTATTATGAAATACAAAAAGATAATTTTAATAATGTAGTCATTTTCTAAAACAGCATTTTTAAAATGACAAAATCAAAATTCTACGTAGATTTTCGAACTCTAAAAACTACCAAACTGCATTTCTATGACGTCAGTAATGACTTATCTATGCAAAACAAAATGAAGTTTAGAAAACAAAAGACGAGCAAGAAAACAAACCAATAGGATTCCAAGAATACCGTTAATTGCAAAATGTAAACGATTCGATCAGTAAACTTTTCTAGATCCACAGTCGATATTCAGATTGTGAAGCATCAAGTGAAAATTGCAAATTATGAAAATAATCAGATATAAAATGTGCAAGTACCACATGAGAGATGTAGTGTTCATAAATAAATGCAAAAAGGTATTTCTCAAATTCGGCATTTACATCATACTCCTAGGCGTTGCTGTTCTAGTTGCTTTATTACCAAATGTGATAAATAACAAAAAGCACGCGACTACCCATCAGGCAAGGTATACAACGGATCTAAAATATATCTTGTTCTGGAAACACGCGAAGAAAAACAAGAAAAACTTCTATAATAAAGATGAGATATACCCGCAAGGTCAGAAATCTTTCATAAAACAAGACTGCCCTTACATCAACTGCTATATTACTTACAACAAGAGTTTACTCCGAAACGAAAGAAATTTCGACGCTATTGTGTTCAACGTTCATGACGTCAAGAAACTAAAACTACACCATTACGATTTCGAAAGATCTCCCCATCAGAGATACATCTTCAAGTCATTCGACCCGGCTCAGAACCACCCCATCTGCAATCCAGTATTAGACACCTTTTTCAACTGGACTTGGACTTACAAACTAGACTCTGATATACCACATCCTTTTATAAACATCATCGATGTACAAAATAAACGTGTAGGTCCAAACATCAATATGAAATGGACCGAAAATATGCAGAATTCAGACAAATTCAAAGATCAAATTGCGCAGAAAACCAGAGCTGTTGCTTGGTTCGTCCCTAACTGCAAAACAAAGAATAAACATCTAGATTTCGCGAAGGATCTAAAGAATGAGTTGCAAGAGTACAACTACACTTTAGATACATACGGTCCGTGCGGTCAGTACAAATGTGAGAAGGAACTGAGTTTAGACAGTTGTCACAAGCAGATCGAAAAGGATTACTTCTTTCAATTGGTTTTAGAAGAATCTGTTGTACAGGATTATGTTACTGAAGTGCAGGCTACAGCGATGGCACATGTGGTTGTACCTATCACTCTGGGCAGCAACTTTTCAAGGTATCATTCTTAACTTATCAGTTTGTATCCTTAGTGCGTCTATCAGGGTGTGTCTTCGTAGAGAAAGCGAAATAATGGCCTCAACGGAAGACCAGCGCAGGTTACTGCAACCTGCACATGCTGAGTTGGGACCATTTTGCGACTATTTATGTATATTTATTTATTTATTTATTTATTTATTTATTTATTTATCTGTTTATCTATCTCTATGTGTTAATTTTAATTTAGAATAGTAACTTTTATTATTTCTCCTTTTGTGTGTACTTGTATGGTCGCAAATAAACCCTTTGATTTGATTTTGATTTGAAATATTTATTAAGAGCCAAAGTCTTTTACATCTTCAAATAGGTATAGTAGTAACAACGGATCTTTGTCCCTCTGAAGTATCTGCGCAGAACCCGTTTTTAGGTCGAATTGGAGCTATGCGAATTTTTCCGCACAACAGTACATGCGCAATCGTTGTTGCACCTAACATCAGAAGGACTCTCAATTCAATACTCACATTTATTGCTTTCACATGGTGTTATAGTTGTTACATCGTAGGTATCACATATGAACCCTGTTCAGGGGTATTGCAACAGGAAAGTAGGCAGAACGAGGCTTTGTTCACGTCTGTTTTTCAATTCAGTCAATTTCTTGTGTTAATTCCGTATATTTGCACATTTTGTCATTCATAAAGTTATTTAATTCATAGTAACATTTTTTTACAATCAAGGTTTGTTGTGCGTACTGTGCTAGTATATTAATTAGTCTTTTCTATTTCAGTTTTCTACCACCAGGCTCTTACATCAACGCTGGAACCTTCGACCTGAAAAGACTCGGTGCTGTCATCGACTATCTCATCCGAAACCCTAAAAAGTACTCCTTTTTCTTCGACTGGAGGAATTACTACTACTACACGATTAGACCTAGATCTTATATCTGCGACTTATGTACTAAATTGAATGAGGATAATAATATGAAGAGCTTTACTAATTTTAGGCGTTGGTGGAAAAAGGACTTTGAGGACGTGTGTGAAAGTATATATTTGCATAATAAGTTTAAGGATATGTAAATGATATTTTAAACAAGTTGTATGTTCATAATATGTGAAATATTAATAAAAGTATCGATTTTGAGTGTTTACAAATACATGTTTCGTTCTTATAATAAATAAGTACTTACCTTTACCAAGTATTTTTAGGTAACTTATAACTGTTTTTTTCTGTGGTTTGTGTATGAATATATTAACCTAGCTCCTATCAACTAGAAAAAAATATCATTGTGATTTTTGCAGGTCCGTCGTGTTGAGTACACTGACGTGACAGGCGTCACAGCTCAGTCGGTAATAGCTCTGCCTTCCGTGCTGTGGTTCGTGGGTTCGATTCCCACCAAGAACAAACATTTGTGTGTGGCAAACACAGATGTTTTCATGTTTGTTATGTCTGGGTGTTACTATGTAGGTAAGTAGTCCAAGTATAAATTTACAAAAACAAAGTATTATAAGTATTACGAGTATCAGCAATCTAGTTCCCATATAGCTTTGCTTAGACTAGAGGGCGTTGTGTGAAAAATCCATGAATATTTATTTATTTTATTATCTTATTTGCACAAAAGTTCAGGCACGAATATTATTTCTCTCTCCGATGTGATACTTACTATCAGTCCCCTGTTTTCTTCCCATTTGCATTAAAGGAATGCCGATACCAGTCCTTTGGGACGCATCTGTGATCGACGGCTCCGAGGCCGGATTTATTGTATTTTTTGCTTCCATTCAAAATGAGGTATATCCATCTTCTTTGCGTTTGTTTGGCTAACGACTTTTCCATGGATATGGTTTAAGAATGGGAACTCTAGATATAATAGAAAATTGTTTGTCTGTCAGACAAGTCCGTATAGAACTGTCAAAACTTTATTTGGACGTGGTTGTGACTACCTTTTTTGTGCAACTAAATGATGGAACAAGCCGATGGCTCACCCGATGTTAAGTGGCCTGCCTGCCACACTGCCGGTAATGATGCATGGTTACTATTTGGATGGGTGACCGCTAGTGGCATTTACATCTAAGCGCTACCGTGCTTCGGAGAGCACGTTAAACTGACGGTTCTTGCTCTGCCACGACGGAGGCCTTAAGGTGGCCTAAAAATCCGTCACCAGAGTCATATGAACGAACAAACACTCCAGTAGAGATTGTAGAAGGTCATCTCGGCTATCAAATGCTGGGCTAAGGTATCGTTGTAGAGGTCCTATTGGCCTTTTGTCGTAAGTATTTTGCGTCAGACGGTAAAGAGCTCGCTAAAGTAATTTTATTGTGTATTGGCGACACGCCGAAGTAGTTTCCACGTTGGTACCGTTGGAAAATAAAATGCTATCGATATTTCACTGAAAACATAAAGAAGATTATTTTAGCCAATTTTATCCGACTGACAGATCGTTTAGGGAGACGTTTTGCAAATAATAAACAAACACACAAACCCACAGAAAAGCATTACAAGTAAAATAAAAGCTCGAAAAACAATGCAAGACGTCATTTAAAAAAAAAAAAACAATGCCCATTATTTAGATCTAGTAAAGCTCTAGCTTCTGCACTCAGAGTTGTACGTTGAAAGATAATTTGGACGTTGACGTTGACATTTACCAATGAGTAATGACGAACAAAAAACACCGTTAGTTTTATGTAAGTAATGTTACGTCTTAGAGTGTGGCGGTATGTTATTTCGAAAGTGTAAAACTACGTTTACTCGTAACAGTTTATTGATAAAAAAAAATATTAAATCCAAAATGTATATTAACTTATGTATCTAGTTTGTTTTGTAAACGGCACACTGCGGGCTAGCTGCGCACAATCAACTTACCGCTCATTGACGGCGCGTAATGAACAGTGCACACCACTTAGAGCTCTAATTATATTTCACCGGTAATAAGGAAACATTGAAAATAGACAGTGTACGCTCTTCCTAACGAAATTCATTGTGTTTTTGAAGTCAGTAAAAATAATGCTGAAAATTTAGTCAGATTGACTGAAAAATAATACTGAAAAAATTAATGTTTAGTTTAATTGTCATTTTCATTCAAACAAGAGTAATTTTGCAGTGACAATAGCCGATAAAAACCTACTAAAGTGACATAATGCACGTTGCAAGACAAGTGGCTTGCGCCGGAAGTTCTCGCAAACAATATGGCGGCCGGCCACTTCCGCCGTCCAGTTTCCGGCTGCGCTAACATTAACTTTCACATGCGTAATGTCGTTTAAAATAGGTTGTTGCAAGTTCTTATGCTGTGGTTTTTTATGAGAAAAGTAGGAGTATTAAATTCTCCTACGATATCCTAATTAATGGTAACCCTAAAAAAATATTTAATCACTTATACATACTGCGAATGATATTATTTAAGTACCTATGCTAAATTTCAATAAGTATCTACCGTGCTAAAACTTAATAAAAATAATCTAATAAGAAATAATCGAATAAACATTGTATTAGTAATACGAAATAAGGGTAGGTAAAGATCATAGATTTCTATTAGCTTCTACCATGACTATTTTTGACAAATCTACTTTAGCTTCATTCACACTGTAGTACATTTTTGTGAAACAGCTCTTTCGTAAAGAAACTATACAACAAAATGTTATTAGCATTAATTTATTGTTCTAAAAAAATCAATGCGTCGTATGTCGTAGCACCGCTACGGCGTAGCGCCCACTACGGCGTAGCACCGTAGCGTGGTTCCGCAGGAAGTAGGGTCGCAGACAACATGGCCGCGCGGCGACTTCCGCCATACGCTCTATCGCGGCGTTTCCTCTATGTTCCTACTAATCTATTCTCAACGGCGTTTTGATGTATGTTTGCAAGTTTGAAACTACTAAATTCTAAATAGATAAGCAAATTTTTTTAGGGTGGCTTGCACCAGAATCACTAAACGCGTTTAACTCTTAAATAGTATTTAGCGAGTTGTCAAGTCATACAAATACGTCAGATTTAAATCGATTTAGCTGTTAAATACGTTTAGTGATTCTGGTGCAAGACGCCCTTAGTACCTAAAAAATACAGCTAAGTATAATTTTTTTTAACAATTCAAACTTGACTACTAGTTAAAACCGGTGAAGGAAAACATCGTCAGCAATTTAGTATTCTAGCTGCAGTGATCGATTTGCAATCTGTGACGTTTGCAGTACTAACTACCGCATGCTCTATGGCAGATGATAAATTCAATGTTTGGATGTACCTCTGACTACCCTTTTGACCTCCTTCCTAACTAAAGTCTCTAGAGGACTAAGAACGTAGAAATATTAGATATGTTCTCCTGTCTACTGCTACTAAGGGTCGCTATATATTTTATTTCTCCCATAAAATCTAAAAGCTGTATTAAAAAAAATTAAATCAAATAAAAAAAAATTAAATAAAAGTTTCTTACTTATTTAACGTTATAATTAAGATTTTTTGAGAAAAGGGTGATCAGGAGTATTATCTAAGAGTGATCCATCTTAGGCAGTAGTTACACTTTCCATCCAGCAGGGGTATGCCAATCAAAGTTGAACTGCAAAGTTGAACTGCAAAGTTTTAAATCATGGTCAGTTCATACTAACTCATAGTTATTCTGTTACCAAATAGTGACATTATGACGTCATTTGATGTGTTTTCGCGCATATTTTGCTGTCAAGTGTCTAAAAAGAATGATCACGTGGTACAAAATTGTACCTGAAAATTCTGTACGACCTAAATATAAAAAAAAGGAATATTCGGTTGAAAAATAAAGCAACAATTAAATATTGATAAACATTTTATTATTTCAACTTAGTTTCAACACAGGCGTATCTACACATTAATTCCTTAGGTACATTACAGTTGGTTACATAAAGCTATACCTAGGTACTTAAACTGCTATGTATTACTAATATTGTACAATTTAGGAAAAAAATTAGAACATCCCGGAGTTTTGATATAAACAGTATTTATAAAACATTCTAGTAACTATTCTAGTTCTAACATTGCTATAATAATTTTTAGAATTAACTAACGTTTATAATAACTTAATAGTATATTTTATTTTGTTGTTATTAAAAACCGTTAATTAACGGAAAAAAATGGGTCAAGAGAAAATTTATGGTTAAGCTTAATTTATATTTTCTACCACATACGCTCTATTTTTCATTAATTATATTGTATTTCTAATTTAAAATTTAGCTATTAGTTCAAAATTCTTTGCAGTAAATAGTTTCACAGCGTGGACGTATTAATGATACTTTTTTTTATTAAAAGAAAAATACCTATAAAAGAATAGTTATATTACATTTATAAACGTTTTGTACATCCTATTAAGTACCTACTAGCAATTTTTTTGTGGCAGAAAATTTTACATTTTTATCTGCTAATAATCAAATTCTGTTTTTAGCAAGTAGGTAACTACACCTTAGTATAAGAATTAAAAATAGTTTTTATAACATTCAAAGCACAATTTTAGGATTACATTGCCTAAGATTAGGTTTTTGTAGAGATATTGTCTATGAAATTGACTAGAACAGCCATTAAGCTAAATAAAAAATTCGAAAACTTTTACTCAATCAAAAATGCTTTTGTCAAATATTTTTTCAAAAAGATTATATTTTAAATGTTCACTCAGTACTCCAAAACATAATTAGATAAATTAAACAATAGTTACAAGAGAATATTTTTAATGTTTGTTTATTTTATAATAAAATAAACATTTAATAATTGACGATCACATTACTCACGTAACATTCAATAAATAAAAAAAAAACTTTCAACATTATTTTCTTTGGAAATAAAACTATGAAATAACAACAGATATTTTATAATAATTTTATCTAATAATTGCTATGATATACATACATACTGTCAGTTTTAGCTTCCTACAGATATTAATGCAAAGCATTTCTATACCATAACAGTTTTATTATAACTTAATTAACCTTTTAACTAATAGGTATTTTAGCCAGGATTTATTTTTCATTAATAGTTATTAGATTTGAGGTAATGTGAAGTCATCAGCGCTTCTGTACCGCATACTGTGTTCCCTGGGCCATTGAGTTGCTGAAAAAAAAGCAATTTATACTATATATTATTTATTTAGTATCTTTAAACCGAGTTTGATAATACAGGTTCAATATTGAACCAAATTTAAAAAATTATTATATATACCTATACTTTTAGTGTGACTGAAGTAAGTAAAACTAAAATGCAATGAATATAATAATAAAATAAATCATGGACATTTCACACAACGTCCTCTAGTCCCAAACTAAGCAAAGCTTGTACTATGGAAACTATATCGCTGATAGAATACTTCTATACTTTTTTTTATAAATACATTTCTAGTAACACCCCGACGTAAATAAATATTTATACACGCGAGAGCAATGATTCCGGGTCACTTAAAGAATGTTAAAAATCTCGGAAACTAAAAATGATAGGTTAATGCAATAAATTGTATTTAATAGACAATGTAATACTCCTTAAATGAAGGTATTAAAACTTCTTAGTTATTGTAAAGTTATATCTTAAAAAAATCAAATTTGAAAAAGGGCCACTTTCGAAGATGGAACTACGAAATTACAGCATTTGGTTTTGCTTTTGTTTGTAATCTGTCATTTATGTGGGTATATAAACCATGTTGATAGTGCTCTATATTCATTATTCAAGCTGAAATTATGTCGCTTACGCCTGAAGAATGCACCAGAATACTTACAATGCTGGAAACCGGCCGGAGTCAGCGCGATACAGCCAGGACTGTCGGTGTGTCGCTGTCAACAGTACAAAGAGTTCTCCGACGTTACGAAGAAACTGGTTCTAACCTACGCAGACCAGGAACGGGCAGAACCAGGTGTACCACAGCACGAGAAGACCGATACTTGGTGAACACCATGCTTCGAAATCGCTTTCTCACAGGAACTGAACTCACAAATCAGTTTCGACGCCTCGGAGGAAGTAACCCAAGTGCATGGACAGTAAGACGTCGGCTTGCTGAATCTAACTTAAAACCCCTTAGACCTGCAAACGGCCCTAAACTGGAGCGTGGGCATCGTATTTCAAGACTAAGATATGCCCAGAGCCACGTAAATTGGAGTATTGAAGATTGGTCAAAAGTTATGTTCTCCGACGAATCAAAATTTATGCTCTACAAGCACGATGGAAGACACAGAGTGTATCGAAGACCAGGGGAAAGATTCAAGCAAGCATGCATCGAAGAAAAAGTAGCCTACGGTGGTGGGTCTGTACTTGTGTGGGCCGGAATTTCTTCTGAAAGTCGCACAGAGCTGGTGATCATAGAAAACGGCTCTTTAACTAGCGTAAGATATGTGGAAGAAATCCTCAATGATCATGTTGGTCCATTTATGGTCAATTTAGGTGAGGATGCTATATTTATGCATGACAATGCCCGACCTCATACAGGTAGGATTGTGAATGACTACCTTCAAGAGATGAACATTACTCGTATGGAGTGGCCAGCGCGCAGCCCGGATATCAACCCGATCGAGCATGCTTGGGACGAGCTAGGCAGATGCGTAAAACAACGAAACCCTCCCCCAATCACGCTTCGTGAGCTCAAAATTGCTCTCACAGAGGAATGGGAGAATATTCCCCAAAATCGTATAAGGAACTTGGTGTACAGCATGCCAAACCGCGTAAACGCAGTAATGGAAGCACGAGGAGGCAATACGAAGTATTAAAATTCAAGTCAAATCGTAATAAAGTTCAAAAATTTCATGTTTCCTATTTTTGTTTTAAGGAGAGATCAGCAGTTTTTTTCTTTATGTAATTTTGTGTTAATAAAATGTATGGTGACTCATATTTTTTTACTTTCATTTAAGGAGTATTACATTGTCTATTAAATACAATTTATTGCATTAACCTATCATTTTTAGTTTCCGAGATTTTTAACATTCTTTAAGTGACCCGGAATCATTGCTCTCGAGTGTATTTGCTACACAGAAATGTTTGTTCTCAGTGGGAATCAAACCCACGGCCACGGTAAAGAAGGCAAAGCTATAACCAACTGAGCTATGACGCCTGTCAAAGCTTACTATCTGTAGAAGCTATTTATTAAAAAAAAAAACACCAACCTACTTCTAATTAAGATAATTGAAGAGAAAAGCTCTACGTAACTGTAAAACGATTAAATAAGGATCAAAACCGGACAATAACGACGACAAGAATATTCAAACCAAAGGCAAAAGCAACATTTATTAAAAAAACAACGCGACAAGATAAACAAAATATAGTTATATATCTAAACGGCTGAAGTGGGATTGATCTGGTCATGTCTGTCGCATGCCAGGTGAGCTGTGGGCAAGGATTACCACTGAGTGGCATCCTGACTTAGCAAGAAGGCGACGCAGCAGACCAAAAAGAAGATGGCGCGACGAGCTTGACCATTTTTTGCCAGATGGCAGAGTATATCCCAGGATAGGAGTGTGTGGAGAGAATGGGGGAAGGCCTTTGCTCAGCAGTGGAACACAGAGGGCTAAATATAATATGATAATATCTAAACAGCTTTTTCTTGTATAAATGTGTGCACTGAATACTTATACGACTTATACTTAGTTTTCTTGTGACATTTCTTTGGTGTAGTGTTTCGTTTGCATGCAATACTTTTTTTCGACCGAGACTTGCGAGCATAACGTGCTGAAATTAAATTTATTAAAATATATTAACATGATACCTAAAATAAAATCTTAATTATTCCCAAATACACCAAATACTTTTTACATCTAAATGTTATTAAAAAATAGCCTATTTATAGCCGACTTCAAAAAAGGAGGTTCTCAATTCGGTTTTTTTTAATGTTTGTTACCTCAAAACTCCGTCATTTATGAA
Organism: Gandaritis pyraliata; assembly: GCA_947859175.1. Classification (NCBI taxonomy): domain Eukaryota; kingdom Metazoa; phylum Arthropoda; class Insecta; order Lepidoptera; family Geometridae; genus Gandaritis; species Gandaritis pyraliata. Next base: position 3,267,251 of record OX401869.1, on the reverse strand, counting down.
CCGATTTCCAAAATTCTTTTTTTGTCTGAAAGGATATACCTACCAGGTTGGTCCCATTTACTTTTCATCAAAATCGGTTCAGTAGTTTGGGTTATAAATATATACAACTGAAAAAAATATGCCCACCACGTGCACGAAATTGCGTATTTTGCTTTCCTGTGACTTTTAAGTGGTGTTTATAGTCACTAGAACATTCCCAATGAACTGACATCATCATCATCTGATGATGAAGCTGGTAGTCGAATTGAAGTCAGTTGTTTTAGTTTTTTATACCATCACCATATACCATAAATACCATATACAATACCATAAATAATGGTATTAATTACCGCCATAACCAAACAACAGATAACTATGACACCTAGGTGACATTTATGACGATAGAGCTTAAAAAACACTTCATGCCTCAAATCAGTCAAATCATGCTTCATTCAAAATTCAGAAAGAAAAAGTTCTTACCAGTGTAATGCATGTTTCGATACATATCTGGGCAGTTGCTTGATCCCTGAAATAAATATCGTGAATTACAAAATAATAATCATGAATATTTAAAAAGAATAACGCATATAATTTTCCTCGAAAAGATCGTGGAAAGTCGTGGATGGAGGTAACTGAAAATGCTTTTTTTTTTAAATCGTCTATACCCTCAGTGGTGGTACCTATTTCACCCTGATATAATGATGATGACGTTCATCTAAATAGTATGGTCAATATTGAGTAAATGAACGGTTCCGAAATAATATACTTGTTTACATTTTTTTATACAACTAAGTGATGGAACCAGCCGATGGCCCACCTGATGTAAAGCGGCTACCTCTTACATTACACCATAGATTTATTTAGTTACTTTAGATTTAGTTTATAAGCAACTTGAGTTGACGTAAAAGCTAAGTTAAACTACGAAGAGCTAAACCATTTCTTTACGAAAAAGCTATCATTCGAACTTTATTATGAGAATAAAAACTTTTCGTGCATTTCATGACACAATGAGCTGTAAACAGCGCTTGAGTATTATTCTGGTTTACGCGTTCATTACGCAGATAAGGCTGCCGAGTTATGAACTGCTAAAGCGGTTCTCAAAAGTTCGTATCTTTGTTTATAGCTTATGGATTTAAAGGCGAATTTCTCTAACATACTTTTAGATCTTGATTACTACCTAGTTTTTGTTTTATATTCATTTTGAATTAAATGCAAACGTGTTTTTTCTGTCGCCAAGAAGTGACGCTTGCGTTGAAGGATACCGATGTAAATGCACATGAGAATTTATAGCTTTACAACTCAAAATAATTGATATCACGATTTAGAGAATGCATATTACCTATAAACAATTTTTTCCAGATTTTTTTTCATCTTGCGAGTGAAATGCTAAAACTAATTTGAGTGGACGGTACGAGTACTTATACATTACGTTTCAAAAGCTGGAACATAAATTATGGTACAGAGGTTTAGTACTTAAGACGGTAAATTGCCCAACACTTCTCTTCAAAGACCCGAAACAAGGTGATATAATTAACGTTTACCATAGCTTTTAGTGGGATCAGTTGGCTTAAATCGTCGTTTGACCACAAAGATGATTTAATTACTATTCTTAGAGTTGAAAACTCCTTACTTTGTCGTTTGTATTGTTGTTGTACGTTTTTTGTGGTGTGTATTTTTTGTAGCCAATAAATAAACTGTCTATGTCTACTATTGTTCTTGTTTACCTCTTATAAAGTTATTTGGTATTTGCATTACGCTGACGTGCTCTAGGCGTTGTCCTAATACAACGCGATTACGTGATCATCGCAAGTTTTCACGAATTTTACTCGTACGAATAAACTAGTTGTCCTGTGAGAACATAGACCTCGCGAGCCTTTATAACCGTGCAATAACCAACACTTTCCCTTTTACCCTGGCTAAGTAAATCTAATTTCAGGTGCTTGAATTTTCCAATAGGCCCTTATGTAGACTTTTGAGCAAAATAAGGGTACAAGTTTTAGCGATTACTCGCGTTCCCTTGGTCCTAAGAGGTCGAATCTGGTGTCTACGGATTTGTCTCATAAAGGCGAAGAGGACTGTGTAGTCTCATTGATATTGGTAGAAGTCAATTTTCGGGAAAAAAAAATAAAAAAATAATTTCCCCTTTTTTCCCCTTTCCAGTCCCTCTTTTTGGAAATATTTTTACACCATCTTGTGTAGAATGAAATCTTTCGTGTGCTCCTTAAATTTGATTGAAATCCGTCGATAAATAACGCTACAGCAAACTTTCCCTCTTTTCTCCCCTATTTTCCCCCCAATCAAAAATCCCCGACGACAAAAAAAATCTAATAATTCATATAACCTGTGTACCAAGTTTCGTCCAGATCGGTTGAAAAATGCGACCTGTAGAGGAGAACAGACAGACAGACAGACAGACAGACAGACAGACATCCGGACAAACGCATTTTTGGCCAATGTGGAAACTGAGACGCTTCGCTCGCTTCGCTCGCTCGGTCAATAATTAATAAATAAATACGTTTTATTTCTCACACGAAGGTTTTTTTTTTATAAATTTATAAGCAAGCGTTTGACCGCAATCTCACCTGATGTTAAGTGAAGATGCGGTCGACGATGTAGCAGGCTTACCTAGAAGATACCTATTCACTCGTCTCTTGAAAACATCCAATCTATATGAAGGTGGAAACACAGACGCCGGCAACGAGTTCCAATCCTTGGCTGTCCGCATTATAAAAGTAGAGGCGAAACGCTTAGTGCGGATAGGTCAACCATGAACGGGTGTCTCATTTCCGTTCGTCTGGTGGTCCGATGGTAGAACGGGGATGAAGGAACCAAGCTATGAAGTTCCATTGCACATAATACCAGGTTTTTACATAATACCGGTGCTTAGTGTACCAAGACTACGTAAAGTAGGTAAATACATGAGTTGAGGATGTGGTTGGGTAGTTTGTAGGAGAAAATGCAAAAAACTCTGTTTTGTGTGAGACTGGTGCCTGAAATAGGTTATTAACCTGTGATATAGGATAATAATTCTTTTGAGAAAGAACACATACTTGGATCCCTTGTTTGTTGAAGTTGATGTTGGTTCTGACGGTGCGGTGGTGGAGGGGTTGCACTGGTCGCGCATTGTTACCCAGTGGAGCCTTCGGGGTGAGTTGTGACCCTTGCATCAGTCTTCGTAGTGCGTACATCTGGACATTGTATTTTTAGTAAAACGGTGTCAAAACGAAAATTTTATTTATTAAAACTACTTATTTACACCAGTTTGAGAAGGGTTATTTTATTAAGACCGCGGGTTCGACCAACATTGAATAACGCCAGATAAAATACTAACAGTCTTTACTTTATACTGTCAAAAAAAGACTACTTTTATCTAAAAAATAGCGTTATTCGTAGTTTGTCAAATCCAAGCAATAATAATGTCAGATTGTAGATTTCACACATTTTCAAAAATTCAAAAAATCAAACATATCAATTTGATATTGTTGCATAGAACGTAAGAGCTTGGGTCCCAGGTCGTAGGTCCCAGGTCCCAGGTTCCAGGTCCCAGGTCCCAGATCCCAGGTCCCAGGTCCTAGGTCATATCGATAATACTATGTGTTTGTGCTTCATGAATGAAAAATTACTACATACCTCCTGTTTAGAAATATAAATGGGTTTGTTGAAGATGATCCATACAGCTGTTTCCCAGCAGCCAGGGTGAGTGGTGGAGCCCTCGTACGTCAGGTACTGCTGTGTGTTCGGCAGCAGCGAGCTTAGAGGCAGGTGCTTTATCGGGTATGAACTGCCTGTGGTCCCAAAAAAAAATTATAACGCCCATACAAATCTATATTATCTCTACTGATATTATAATGCGGTAAAGTTTATTTTTCTATTTGTAGGTTTGAGGGAATAATACGGAACATGTGGCGAGATTCTTAAAAACTCTTTCACTGTTATTTTAGGGGCTAACTAAATATCCGCATAATATTCAAATGGTAAATTCTACAAGCAATACTGAAGCAAAATAAAAAAAAAGATAAGTAGCTATCAAGATTTTTGAAGTTTTGTGTTTAAAAAAATCTTCTAATCCTATTCCTAACAAAATATTGTTTGTTTTCAAAAATTTAGCAAAAAAAAATTGTAGATATTTTGCATATAAGAGTTTAACAATAAATAAAATTGATAACTCCAGTGCGTGATACTTATCAAAATCATATATTAATCAAGTAAATAAAAAAAACAGGCCAAACAATGTACTCACCTCTAAATATAACTTTGTTGAAGGTGCTAGTAATCAGCCTCAACTCCTTATTGGTCGGCTCGCCAATCTGTAAATAAAGGCACTGTCACACTATGTTTCCATACAGCAACAGCCCCCGTATTCCAATCTTTTGCTGTCAAGTTATATTTCACTGCCCAGTGTAATTTCTTCAGGTCACGTGGTACAAAATTGTACCACGTGATCATTCTTTTTAGACACTTGACAGCAAAATATGCGCGATAACACATCAAATGACGTCATAATGTCACTATTTAGTCACAGAATAACTATGAGTTAGTATGAACTAACCATGATTTAAAACTTTGCAGTTCAACTTTGATTGGCATACCATGCAGCTTCAGCGTCTGCTGCTAAAACACTTAAGTAGGCGTAATGCTGAGTCGAGGCGGCTTTGCTGCCGTAGCACACATACATTATTCACTTATGTACTTAACCATTTTGTCTAAATTCAAAATTTTCATTATTTCTTTTTGTCATTAACCCCCGACGTAAAAACGACGGGGTGTTATAAGTTTGACATGTCTTTGACATGTCTCACCCACACACCGTTCGCGAGCTACGTTGCCACACACACACACACACACACACACACACACACACACACACACACACACACACACACACGCACACGGTGTGTGTTGCAACGTAGCTCCGGAACGAATGAACCGATATTGATTTTTTTTTTGTTGTTTGAAAGGTGAATTAGTCGGGAGTGTTCTTAGCTATGTTTGATGAAAATCGGTCCAAGATTCGGGGGTTTTTTTAATTTTTAATTTAATTACTCGTTTGGTACCTTTTATTTCTGTGTGTTTTTAACCTGTATAGTGTGTTGTGGTCAGTATTTTGGTAGTAAATAAAAGTTTGTCTATGGACAAGCCGAAAATAGACGGACAAATTGGATCACTTACTAAATCATTCTTGGGAATCTATAGAGGAAGCGAATGACCAGCGGTTTATGTATTTAGACTGTTTTTCCACCAAAGATGTGATGGGAAAATGAGTGCGGTGACATGAAGTGATTGGTGATTTTTTCCTCACATCCGCTTCGTACATGTCTGGTGAAAATGAGGTCTTCGGATAAAGATGTTGTTTAATAGACGCTCGTCTAGAATTTACCTGAACCATGAGCGAGATGCCTACGACACCCTGCGACTTGTGTTGTGCCTCGGACATGTTGTGGTACAGCTCCTTGTTGAAGCCGTACAACTGGATCTATTGACAAACAATAAAATTAAAAATTAATAAGGTACCCTAGGCATATTTATTCACAAAGAAAATTATGACTAATACAATATTTATAATATGTACAAAATACACATGAAGCAGTTCAGCTATCTACACACCGTTGCAAACGATTTATAGATAGCTCAACTGATACAAATCAGTACAGTAAATCAGATAAAATTAAATAAATTAAGTATCTATCTATCAACTGTACAAATCTTGTCAGTTTTAGTAAGTAAACCGCCACAAAAATCTTTTTGCACGCCCAGGAAGACTGGCAAGTCCTCCTTGCTAGGAGGACTACATATACGAGTATGTAGTGCTCTACATTTTTATTTATTAATAGGATCACCAACAGTGTTGTGCACAGAAACAACATTAAGTATATTATTATTCTAGTAGTCTTATGTCTAGTGCAAACCCCAATTATAGGCGAACACAACATTAACAATGCAACAGTTAACTTAAAATTAGGCTAAGTAAATTAAATAAAATAAATTAGTAAATTATATAAATGAAACATATTTGAGTGAAATATTATAATAAATAAATAAACAGGCTTTATTTTTGAAATGATTTTGGATTTAGCATGGTAAATTGTAATTATGATATACTAGCAGATACCCGCGACTTCGTACGCGAGTACCGTCTCCGTGTACATTATGTTATCTGTGCGTGTACCGAGTGGATACTTCTTTGAGAAACTTGACAATACACCGAACCCGTACTCGAATGTCAAACGTTAGTCGTAAGACCAAAGAGGTTGTACTACGTCCTGTCAAACTGACGTGACATGACATGACATCATCCTCTTGCTAAAATTGGCGCTGCTAATCCCATTCCTTAATTTTATCCTGTAGATCCTGTTAATTATTCGGGATAAAAAGTAGCCTATGTGTCAATCCAGGTTACGAACGATATATATGCCAAGTTTCATCCAAGTTGGTTCAGTAGTTTAGACGTGATTGAAACACAAACATCCAAACATCTAAACATCCAAACATCTAAACTTTCGCATTTATAATATTAGTAGGATTATCTTTGAAGTCACTTTAGCTACCTTTTTTGTAATTTTTATGACATTCCAACAAAACCCCAATGATATTTTTTTCTAGATTTCATTATTACAATTACTTTTTAGAACATTCACAAGGGCCTTTTCTTCAAGGTATCTTTTTTATTCGGAAAAAGTTTGACCTCGCTTACCACATACGTTTAGAGTGGTCAAGCTAAAACTGAATAAAAGTAAAAGTTTCATTAAAACCACAAAAGCCCTCGTTAAGGAAAAGTGGTTAAAATAATACAGCTAGCCAAACCATTGTCTGAAATTCTGACCGCCAGACCACGAGCTTGAAACAATTCACCAAATTGTACGATCAAACGCCAAAGTACTCGGCCTTTTATCTGGCACTTATGGATGGAGAAAAAGACAGGCTCTATACTGTAGCTAACAAAAAAGAATGGTGTGTAGATAGCTCAACTGCTTCATGTGTATTTTGTACATATTATAAATATTGTAAATACTTTATTAGTCATAATTTTCTTTGTGAATAAATGTACATATCTTTATTAGTCATAATTTTCTTTGTGAATAAATATACAAAAAAGAATACATAGACCGGATCGTATGCAAAAAATTGTTTATGGATATTTTAAGAACGAAGAAATAAAATAATTAACCCTGCACCGACTACCAGTGCCCGGTATCACCGCTAAGTACCCGTTACCGGCAACCGGGGCATATGAAAAGGCACTATTGGTAGCGTAGAACTTCTGCCTCTTGGCAGTAAATTATAAAAAAAATCTGAGTAAGTAAAATGTTCGCAATAAATCGCCGAGCACTGTATTGCTATCGATTAATTAGAAAGTACGATACCACTCTACTAATTGGCAAAATTAGCAAAGTGTTATGAAACTTTGCGATGGATTTTGTTCCTTTAATTCATTGAGCTTTCACTATAGTTAAAAGGAACGTCTGGATTGTTTTACCGTTTTTAGATGATGAAAAGTATGAGGACCAGAAGCTCTGGTGACTGCCTTTAGAGCTCGCAGTCTGAATTTTATTTGTTAAGAGAAACAAATATCGAAAAGTGACTTGCGAGATATTTTTTATGAAAAACAGATAAGCGCCTCTAGCGGGTGATTTGGAAACGATTTTCGTCCATACCAAAACTGCAAGTACACCTACATACGTCACGTACTGCTCAGCATTAGGTACATTTATAGACATATAGCATTAGTAGATCACATTTAAAAAAATAGTTTATAAGTTTTCACAATAGATAAATTTCTTAATTATCGCTTAAAAAACTAAAAATGCTTAGTTTTCAGACATACAACATTTATTTATAACATTCTCTTATCATTATTTACTGACTAACGACAAAACACGAACTAAGTCGGTCAATTCTCAAAAAATTGCAAATCATTTTATAATCGACCTAAAACGTTTTCCTTATTACCCCAACAAAACAATCGAAAGATTCTCGCATCCGTAACAAAGCAAAGGGGGAGAATTGGGGAGGGGGTAGTTTCCAAGTTCACCCCCCCGAGACCAATAATTGGTTTCGATAATGACGCTAAGTTCGAGGTGTTAATTTATAATGAACGGCGTAAGCGGTAATGAATGAAATACAGCAATAAATGTGGAAGTTCGCTTGTGAATTTACCTTTATCCTAATTAAGAAATAATATGGGTAATATGGATATCTCTTTAAATTTCATAAATATTTCATCTCTTAGGCAGTGTGTTGTGAAAGCATCGCATAAATGATGATTTTGAGTAGAATGCCCTTCAGAAACACACTAATAACCTCATTTATTATGAACTAGTAGTTACCCGCGACTTCGTACGCGTCTACAGTTTCCGTGTACATTATATTATCTGTGCGTGTATCGAGCGGATACTTCTTTGAGAAACTTGACATTACACCTCATTACACCGAACTCGTACCTACTGGAATGTCAAACACTAGTCGTTAGACCAAAGAGGTAGTACTACGCACTGTCAAACTGACGTGACATGACATGACAATGACATCCTCTTGCCAATTGGCGCTGCTAATCCTTTTCGTTCATTTTATCCTGTAGATCCTGTTAATTATTCGGGATAAAAAGTAGCCTATATGTCAATCCAGGTTACGAACTATATATATGCCAAGTTTCATCCAAGTTGGTTCAGTAGTTTTGACGTGATTGAAACACAAACATCCAAACATCTAAACTTTCGCATTTATAATATTAGTAGGATTGTTATAGTTACTCATATATAGTAGTCACAACGGATCTTTGTCCCTCTAAAGTATCATACGCGGATCTCATTTTTAGGTAATTGGAGGTAAGCTAATTTTTCCGCACAATAGCAGAGCACATGCGCAATTGTTTGTTACATCTAAAAGCATTAACAGACGATCGCACCGTACCGTGACCTTGGTGCGCTCCGGACCATATTCGATAGTGTGTACATCGGTCCGCCGCACATTATTATTATTATTGACGGTCCGCTCGGTCCGATGGTTCTGCCAAAGGATTTGGTGCGGTTCGCGCGTTGTCCGCTCGTGTGGCCCACGCACCGCACCGTTTAGCGCTTTAGTCGCAATTCTGCCTCCGAGCGAGACACGCGTAACGAAGTTGTAATGGCGGCGGCGTCGGAGCAAGAAGCCGTAAATATTACGGAGAAAAAGTTGATTATAGAAATCATCCAAATTTATAAGGATTTCCCATGTTTATGGGATTCTTCCCACGAACTCTATTGTAACAAAGACGCCCGCATTCAAGCATTAGAAATAATATTAGAAAAGTGGATATCGCATAATATGACTGTATGAGTCTCTGTATCTTAAATAAAATTTTGCCCATTCTTTCCTTTTTTTCCTTTGCATTTGGATAGGCGTGCTAGCTACGACGGTTGCCGCAATTAAAGCTATTTTAGCTTCCTTTGACAAGGTTGGAGGCATGTCTGACGCGATCAAGCACGGATAGCACACTGGACCATCTCGTGTGCGGTGCGGTGGTGTGGCGTGTCGAGCGCACCGTACCGGTCCGGCGGTTCGGGCGGACAAGTTCGATCGTCTATTAATGCTTTAACTTCAGAGGGATAAAAATCCGTTGCACGTATTGTACAATTTTTATTTTTAAAAACTATAAATTATTATTCATAAAATCTTAAAACGTTTCATTTTCAACATTCTTACCTATCTTTTTCTCTTTCATTAGTAATTTTTATTTTAAATCTAGATATATTTCAACGTTTGAAAGCTGAAATGCAAATAGAGAAGCCAGTTAATTAGAAAATCGAAGATGGTCGCGATTGTTTCAAATGGAATGTGGGCGCACTGCGGTCCCTCGGTGCATAGTTAGGACTTGCGGAATGTTGATAGGATACTACCAGTGAGGTACGCAGAAAGCTTTTCAATTTACTTTATAATTAAGCTCAAAAACATTGAACGGATGGTAGTAATATAGTCTATTTAATTCATCAACGACTCTACTAAAGAGATTCAAAACGGGCACGACCTTCAGTAATGAAGAATACGATGAAGAAGATTTATTTTAGCAGACATACAGGCAGACAGACGCGGAAAGCGGCATTGTTTTATTTAAAGAAGTAATAGCTACTTGAAATTTAAAGCGTTTAAAATAACATAATATACTAGGTATCACTGTTGGAAATAAAATGAAATACTTAATTTACCAAAACACACAGTATATAATAACAAAAATCATGGTACAGCAAGATAGGTGTTATGTCAAAAACGTGTCAGCTCATATTGTTGAATTGATAGTCAATTCAACGCTATTGGATAACACATTGGTATTTCTAAGTCCAGTTTTTCTTGAGACAATTTTATAATTCTACTTTAGCCGGGGGCTTTACCTACATAGTCTCAAGAAGCCAAGAACAAGTAGCTAAACATTTCTGATTTGTAAAAGTCAAATAATTCTGAAGCCAGCAAACTTTTGATTAAAACTTTGACCTATTTGAAGATTCGCGTAGACTTAACTATGTGCAAACTCAAGTTACTATAACTTGCTTCAGCTTGAGAAAAACCGCTTTCTGTAATGTGCGTCAGAATTGGAAGATTTATGCTCAGATCAAGCTCAATATTGGGCAGGAAATTGTAAAAATATTTTTAAAACTGATAGCACTTGTCCAAAATGAGTTATAGCCAAAAAACAAAGTCAACCTATTTAAAACAGAAATAATTAAATATGGAACTTATCAGTGGCCATATTTGACATCAATAAAATATCGATGTTTATTCATCCATTTAGAACGTGATGGGTTAGAAGCTATATTAGAAGACCAAAATTTTTAAACTCTATTACCATTAAGCTTCGCAGTAGGGCTGCTTAAGACACATCCTTTGAAGTGTGGAGTGCATAAACCCGATGAGGTTTTCTCACCTCTCCAGGAAACGTGTGATGGTCTATCTGGTGCTCAGAACCTCGGTTGTCCTCCATGCCGTAGTGGAAGTAGATCTCTTCAAACTGGTACCGGTATGAGAGAGGTCCGCCGCTGATGTTCACTTGGTGCTTGGAGTCCTTCTCCACTCTGAAGACTAGGGACTGTCCTGTGTTTTGGAGAACACCGCTGACCTGAATAACAAAAACTTTTGTTTTTTTTCTAACGACACGACATCGACTGACACGATAACGATATGTCAGTTATCATGTCGTCATGTCATGTTAGTTGCTCGGATAACAATATAAATCACGATTGTTGGGATATCTTAGTTGGAATTTAAAATGTGGACTGTAAAATTACTTGTCCTATAATCGCACAATAGAAAAACGCATGCCAGTTCGCTGCTGTGATTTTAAGGAGAGTGTGGGTTCGATGCGGTTCTACGCTGATGTTGCTTCTTCGTACCCTGCCGCGGTTCTCGCTCCACGGTTTTGTATATTCGTTGTATGGCTGCTGCAGCGGCGAGCTACGCGGTGCGATGCTTTGTCTCCAACACGATGTCGTGTAATTGTCAATATGCAAACGCCCTATATCGAGGCTCCTTGGTCTGAATTCAGAAAACACTCTAAATCTAAGTAAAGTTTTCTATACACCTACCATCAGCAATGCTTGAAGCTGGCCAAGATTGAAAAGCGAATATAGTTAGTGCCCAATACGTACACGCACAGAAAAAGTACTCTCTAGTTTAACTGATTTAATTTTACTTTACCCACCACACCCAACAGGCAAAAACCTAGCCGTATACAATGGAGTTTGGTGTATAACCAGTGGTTACAGCGGGGGGCGATCCTATCAATCAATGACCACACCTTGATTAAAGCCTGGCAACTTATGCGCTTTGAGTGGAGATGACATATTGCCGGCTGACACGCGAGGTTCACCCTGCAGAGATTTAGGGGTCACTGGATGGGACAGGGAAAGTCTAGTCTAAACTACTCGAAACATCGAAGAAAAATTATTTTGGCGAAACATATTTCGACGAAAGACGAAAGAAGACGTCGAGAGAGGTAGCGCTGGCAGCATGGCATGATGACCTGGACACCTTCGTCCAGGAATGGGCGGAACTAGACAAGGATCGCGGAGAGTGGAAGACGAGGGCGGATACCTTTTCCCAGCGGTGGGACAGCATAGATTAATAAAAAAAGTGATGAAACTACCAGATGCTCCACTGCTTCTTTCGGCGAACAAACCAACGAAGCAGTCGGCGAAGTGATCATCGGCGAAGGTTGGTTCAGTCAAACATTGTAAGCTCATTTTCGTCAACATAAAATGTGTTTTTTTTTAAATATCAAGGTTCTCTTTGAAACCTTTGGCTGTACTTCAGAGTGAAAATATGCAGTCTGTACAAGCAATTGCTTTAGCCAAGGAGATCGTTTAACGTACCGGGCACGAAAAAACTCACTAACATAAACAAAGTTCATAAGATTTCAAAAATCATATACCATCAACTCTATAATCTGTGTAATTCTGCGCTGGTGTAAGAAGCAATATAAAGGAAGAAGTATAGGCTCACTCAATATCAATAAAAGCAGAAATCACCGAGCGATTCAGCAGTTCTAACTTAGAATACTGAAATCGGATGTTATTGTGTCGTATCCAGTCGTCGTTACGTCGTCAGCGTGAAGTAGATAAAGTGGGAGTGCTCCGCCCTCGTCGGCGAAGTTGTTTACGATAGCCATGAATATTGTGTTAAAGATAACTTGTCTACGGAACGCAAATCGAACATTTTCTAACAGGGAAACTACATTTTATTTTAGGGAAATACTTTACCATGATTGTGATATTAGGCTCTTTAAAAATGTCATTAGGTTTCTATATTGAAATAAATTGAAATAATGACAAGTTAATTTTACAAGTCAGTTCACTGAAGACGTACCCTGTCAGGCATCGTATTGCGTCCATCAGTCTGATACGTAATTAAAGATCGCATGTCCCTGTAATTGCACCGGCACCCATATTCTTCAAACAGGAATACATGCGAGTATCACTACTGAGCGGTAAAAATTGCTCTATCATAAGAAACTCTACTAAGTACTACTTATATTTTAAACCTATATAGTTCTCAGTACTTTAACTTTAAGTAATGAAGTTATCCGACAGAGAACCAAAGTCGTCGACATAGCTCAAAGGATTAGCAGGCTGAAGTGGCAGTGAGCCGGCCATGTTTGCCGTAGAACCGACAATCGTTGGAGCAAACTAATACTCGAGTGGAGACCACGTTTATGCAAGCGTAGTGTAGGACGCCCTCCGGCGAGATGAGGCGATGATCTGCGAAATGTAGCTGGCAGACACTGGATGACAAGAGCCGAAGACCAAGCTCAATGGCGCGTCTTGGGAGAGACCTACGTCCAGTAGTGGATGAGTATAGGTTGTTGATGATGATAAGTAAGCCACGACGGAGATTTTAAGGCGGTCTAAAAACTCCGTCACCAGAGTTGGCCACTACACCTACGAACCTACAAAAACATGACAATTTTTTCTATGTTCTCTGGTAATAAAACGCGTTTATTTATTTAAATATTATACAAAACATACATAATGGCATACGCCACAGTATATTGCGTCCGTCGAGTTGCAAAAATGCACCATGTCCGGGCGATAGTGTATCGTCGTATACATTAACATGCATTACCGCATAATGTATTCTGGTAAAAAGTTACTGTGACACAGTCCAGTGGGAACTGGTAAGCTACGGTCGATGTAAAGAATTTTAAGGGTGAAGACTTGCATTCTGATAAAGAAATCGATACTCAAGTATAGAATTGAGTATAGATTCTTATAAAAAACTGACAAAAATCCGAGCAGCAAATCTTCCGTGGTTGAGCAGTATATACGAATACAGGCCAGCACCAACTGCACCATTATTCATATTCTTATTGATGATGTCATAAAATTGTTGGAATTTATCTACAAAAGTTAATCTGCAGGAGTATTCCAATCTCAGTTGAACTGCAAAGTTTTAAATCATGGTCAGTTCATACTAACTCATAGTTATTCTGTGACTAAATAGTGACATTATGATGTCATTTCATTTGTTTTCGCGCATATTTTGCTGTCAAGTGTCTAAAAAGAATGACCTGAAGAAATTACACTGGGCAGTGAAATATAACTTGACAACAAAAGATTGGAATACGGGGGCTGTATTCGATTACGTTAGTAGATCTTCGTCTTAAAAAAAACCTTATTTGTGATTTGCTCGTTGACGGACTTATAAACCTTCCTTTTGTTTAATTTTTCAATAGAAAATACAGAAATCCTATAGAAATATCCCCTGAATAGCAATCGATTGTGAAGCCCTCAGCACCTAATAAAAAAAACACTATTTAAATTAAAGTTTATAATCTGGTACAGCCAATAGTTTTATTTTGTTTAAGCTAGGGCATTAACAATGCATATTCCTCTGATCCTATGCAAAAACATGGTAAGCTCACTGCAGCTGATAACATTTTTACGACTCAGCGCGATACGGGACTCTGGCACAAACAAACGGGTTGTTTTTTTATTAAAAACTAAAATAATCAAAATGTTCACCGACACAAGTACAAACCCTAGCCTAAAAAAAAGCCAAAGCCTAAAGAAATAAAAAAAAGCCTAAAGAAAAAAAAGGCAAAGCCTAGAGAAATTATATTTTTATGTAATCATTATTACAATCTTATTTTTATTTCTATAATTATTTTCTGAATGAAAATAAAATAAAATGTAATAGTTATTTCTGGATGAATATGGAAGAGGCTTGGTACATGTAGCAGTGAACTTCTACAGGCTGATAATGATGATAATAACGAGACGGTGGCTCATAATTTAACTCATAACTCTTAATTCTGATAAAACTGTGACTAACCTTCATTACTATAATGCCAACAGATGACATAAATAAAATTGAATTGTTTATAGGATACCTTTTACATAGAATGTCTTCTTCTTCTCTTATATATATGGCTATCTCTTCTCTTATATATATATATCTTATATATATATTATATATATAGTCTCAAGTGGATTATTTGAAATAAGTTTAGTCAAGTCGAGTCATACGTCAAGTCGTTTGTTTTGAAGACAAAATGGTGGATTTTCCCTTCAAAACTTGAAAACGTATT
This sequence comes from Gandaritis pyraliata, assembly GCA_947859175.1. Classification (NCBI taxonomy): domain Eukaryota; kingdom Metazoa; phylum Arthropoda; class Insecta; order Lepidoptera; family Geometridae; genus Gandaritis; species Gandaritis pyraliata. The sequence goes on along the minus strand of OX401869.1, from coordinate 3,252,223 downwards.
CCATCAAATAAAAAAAACAAAAATGGGTCATACACACATGACGCATGCCGTGACGTGTTCAACTGAAGAGCTGTCAAACTTAAGGGTACTATTAACCTTTTTACAATAGCTGGGCATTATAAAGTTATTTTTAGTATAGTGACTGAGAGCCCAGCCCTTTTCAGAGTACCGTGACCTTAAAATACTTGTCACTAATGAATAGTGACCACATAAATCATCATCATCATCATCTCAGCCCGTTTGCACCCACTGCTGAGTATAGGCCTCCTCTTTATTGGATGATGATGGACGGGACACTTGGCAAGAAGGGAAGACGGACGAAGGCGGTCACAGAATGGTAGGCAAGGGATGCTCGTAGACCAAGAGGCAGACCACCCGCCCGATGGTCCAATGACATTACACAACGAGCCGGGAATCAATGGTTGAGACTCGCAAGGGACAGGAAAGAATGGCGCAATAAAGAGGAGGCCTATACCACATAAATAAATAAAAAATCTTTAAACATTGTGTTCATAATCTGGAAAAACTGAGGGTCTACTCCGTAAAACCATAAACGGAATTCCGTATCAACATTTTACGGATGCGGCAGCGATAATTCGGAATATAGAAGAAGAAGAAGAAGACTAAGGTAGTGTGACTCTAAGGTCCGGATTCGCATTTACTGTTCAAACACAGATCCAGACTCAAGCATAGATTTTCGTATGAGAATTTCTACTCAAATCTATGTTTGAGTAACGATTCCTTCAATCAAACGGATTTCAATCAAATTTGAGAAGCACACGAAAGACTACATTCTACACAAGATGGTGTAAAAATATTTCCAAAAAGGGGGAGTGGAAAGGGGAAAAAAGAGGAAATTATTTTTTTCCCGAAAATTGACTTCTACCAATATTAATGAGACTACACAGTCCTCTTCGCCTTTACGAGACTAATCCGTAGACACCAGATTCGACCTCTTAGGACCAAGGGAACGCGAGTAATCGCTAAAACTTATACCCCTAATTTGCTCAAAAGTCTACATAGGTAGGGCCTATTGGAAAATTCAAGCACCTGAAATTCGATTTAGCCAGGGTAAAAGGGAAAGTGTCGGTTATTGCATGGTTATAAAGGCTCGCGAGGTCTATGTTCTCACAGGACAACTAGTTTAGACATTTCAATTTACTGTGCGACAGTACCTTATGCTTATCAAACTGAATGTCTCTCAGCCAGGGGTCAAAGAGCAGCTTCTCTGGCTCGATGTTGACAGGGCTCTGCCGGCGACCCTTGTTGCACATACTCCATTGCGGGTTGATCAGCCCCCAGAAACCAGGACCTGAGGGCATTAGAAAAAGATTTTAGATTTGTAAAGAAAGTATGTTGATGCTCTCAAAAGAACAAAGGAGTAGGTATAGCTATCCTGGATCAAGAAAAAAGGTCCCTGTGGGTGTGAAAGTAAAGTATGTACGTAGTGCGTATGAAAGTGCTTTTAAAAGGTTTTATTTCATTGTAAGGCTGTAAAAAAACTATCCTGTGAAAATCGAGGATTTTTATTTTACCCTATTTAGTTTCACACTTTGAGGGTATCCTGACTTTTATTTCGAGTACTATAAAGAGCAATTAAAAAGGTTTTCAGTTTTCAAAACGAACGTGATCATTATGTTGAAAATGGTCTCTTAATTAGACACTTGAAAGGCATAAAATGATGATATTCGGCAGTAAACTTAATGGGTCGACGACATCGTGATATCGCACTTGGAATAACACAGTAAATATTTAATGCATTTCAATCAAAATATGCTCTACAATGCAAATAGCATCGTTTAAACGTTAATAATGAAAGTATTAAATATTGGAGCTAGTTTTCTTAGTGTTCTACTTTTACCAAATGTAAAAAAAAAGTATAAACATCTAAATAGGTATATTAAAAGTGAGTTTCTGTCTGTCATTTCGAAAAACAATTTTGCCAGTGTCAAGTGAAATATTTGAAATAAGTTAAGTCGAGTCATACTTCAGTTAAGTCGTTTGTTTTGAAGACAAAATGGTGAATTTTCCCTTCAAAACTTGAAAACTAATTCCATCAAATAATAAAATTACTTAATACACATTTACTCCAAAGGCTCATACTTATGCTACGAGTGCAAGTATTATTGGTTAAAATTCCACCAAAATTAAAGAACAATACTCACTAAAACACTAAGAAAACCATTAAAATAAATGCCAAATACGTGAATTGACGTCCTCTTGTTGATTAGTCAGTCAGCCAAGCTATACTTACTAAAACTACACGAGTCCTTGTCTAACGATGACTGTCCAAAATAGGTCAAAAACATCAGCTCAAATGGAAAACTATTCAATCTGGTCCCGATACGTTGAATAGAAATCCGGGACACCGCAAAATGTGGTCATCATAGTGTATTGAATCGTGCTTAATTCGGTGGGGAGACCATGCTTCGGCATATTACTGGGACAACGTTAATGTTATGATTTTCATACGTACAGTGTACGCTAACATGTACTACTTAGAACAAAATAGAATAGTTCAATAAGTTTTGTCCAAATTTTGCCCTATTTTTGAGAACTTTTGTCTCAAAATCTCCTTGATTTGAAATTTTCAAAATAAAGAGATTTGAGACTAATCCATAGATTCACTTTGTTCTTGAATATGATTTATTTTCAGATTTTTATTGTCACATTTACCTAGTAAACGGTTATTATAAATCCTTTAATTAGTGTTTCTCATATTTGTCCCTAGGTTTGTACAAAATATACCCATAAAAACGTGTCATGTTGGCTAAGTACATAAATATGTCCGGACATAGCTAAAGTACAATCATTACCACTAGGCCAATCGTTACTGACATTTGTCATTGGATCCTATAAATAAAATATGAGCCTTGACCCGTTTACAGACATAAACATGGTGGTGATACGTACTCGTAGTTTGGCGTGTTCATATAAAAAGGAGAATGCCCATTTTTGGATGTTTTTTTACTCATTATTATTTTTACTTTTTGCAGAGTATTTTGTGGTAGGTTAAAAAACGTTAATTTATCAAAAGTTTTGAAAAAAATCTTAAAAACGATGTAGGTACTTAGTTGTTTCTGAAAGCGTGATGTTTTTTACATTTATATCCTTTTAAATCTCGGTAGTATAAAGTGAGAGGGTCACCAGGTAGTTTTGAGGTAAGTCAGAAAACCCAAAAAATTACTAAAACTTTATTTTATTTAGAAAATATGTCAAAAAGCTAGCTGAATATGAAACCATAGTGATATCTTTTACCTTACTACCGTAGAAGTTATAATAACTTCTAGTTTTGGCAATTTTAGTTTTCAGGCCGAACATAAAACTAGCATATTTATGATATCTTTTACTTAATTGCTGTAGAAGATTTTACTAATAACTTTTACAGCAGTAAGGTAAAAAATATCACTGTGGTGTCATGTTCAGTATTACTCTGAAGTGAGCTGTATATTATTAATATGAGTTTGTAGCCTAGATTATCACATATCACAGTGTTCTCAAAATCAGTTATTCAGTTGGTTCAATCAAGTAAAAGAAATGGTTCAGTTGGAGTTTCGGGTCTGCGGCGCACTGTGGGCAATGACACGGTCGGTCGCACACTATCATTAAGATACTATCTCTGATCATTACCCGGTATCATTATGGTGGTTACTTGTCCCGGTTTTACTATTCGGGTTCCAAGGGTCGGGGCGTAGATTGATAGAGAACAGCTGGTACAGTCGGCTACACATCAACCGATCAACGGTTCGAACTTTGAACTATTATAATTTGAATGTTGCGAATCATGCGACAGGGACGATATGTTTTTATGTGAGACTCGCTGCTTGTGCGCCACGCGCCTACACCTATTGCGATCCCCGATTCGCAACATTCAAATTATAATAGTTCAAAGTTTAAACAGTTGATAGGTTGATGTGTAGCCGACTGTACACCTATCTATGTAACTATAAATTAAATCAATCTTCTAAAAAAAATCCTCTACATCTACACAAAGTTCTTGTATTTTTATTTATCTGAACATTTTAGTTTTTGTTTATTAAATGAAATATATTTAATTGGCAAAATAGTTAGGTATGCGTACATAAAGAATAATAAAATAAGATGACACAGAACAACAAGAGAGATATAAAGATATATTTTAGATGTAAACGATATATTATAAGTATGTATTTACAAAAAAAAAGTATATAAGTAGTCTATCAGCCGTCTAGTTCCCATATTACAAGCTTTGCTTAGTTTGGGACTAGAGGGCGTTGTGTGTAAAGTCCATGAATATTTATATTTATTTATACTTGTACCTAAAGTAGTTTTTTTTACTTTGTAAACTTATCTTCCAGATCTTTAGCTTCACCTTTAAAAAATAGACAGAGTTTTGCTGTATTTTTAAGAGTGAAGTGAACTAGATATATTTTTTTCAGCTAAGGTTAAATCGTTAGGAAGACAAGAATGGGGAGAATGAGTCGTGATATTAGGGACAAGTAGTTATAAAACTAGACGAGGTGAGGTGACAATGACTGTTTGAAAAAGTTAGAAAAGAAATACCTGAAATTCCGTCGTAGGTCCACCATTCTTCCCAGCTACCGGATATATCTGAAAACAAACATATTTCAGTTTAGGTCAACTCTAGCGGCGGAGTTTTAGGCCACCTTAAGGTCTCCGTCGTAGCCTGGACAGATAGTTTAACGTGTCCTGCGAAGCACAGACACGCTCAAATGTAAATGGCACTAGCGGTCACCCACCCCAATGGTGATCGCGCAGAACGTCGCCTAACTTAGATAGTCGTCGAAGCACCTATGAGAATAGTCATGTGACTTGGTTTAGAAGAGCTGAAGCTCCATCATAATCATTTTGTAAAATTATCATCCAAAAAACGCTGAGACCACATTGTAAGTTTCACATCCCCCAGAAAGTCGCTTCTGTACCCTAGTGTCGAGTCTACTAGAACTAGACTATTTAACAGTGGACTACTTCATGTTGTCTATGGTGATGTACCTTTGACAGTGACACATAGGAGTGTAAGTATAAACAGCGAGCATTGGTGCATCGTGGCGATGCGAGGTCACACCGACAACCGCATCGGGATCAATGGAACTGCAACAAAACAAAATTACCTAGTTACTCTTTTATTTATTTATTTTAATATTGGAATTTCCTACATCAAATCTTGTTAAAGATTATCGTTCCATATTCGAATGCAGTTTTTTTAATTTATAATTTTAAGCTCCAAAACCGTTATAAGTGAAAAGTCCATTTGCATGTCGGACCACGATTTGCTTTTGTTGTATTTGTCTGCTTCGTGTGCTTTCGCTTTAGTAATTACTGAATTTAGACCTGGACTATGAACAATTAATTGTATTTAGTTCATTGCATGATGATAAAAAAATAAATCTAAAAAAGAATAATGTTACGCCATGTAGGACCCCTAAAAAATGTTTAGAATTTTAAAGCGTATAATGTTTTATATTCCTACTCGTAGTTTTTAGAGAGCTTAATAATAATTTCTCATTATATATTAAAGGTCCTACCAATCCTTTGTAGAAAAACATCACAAATTAAAAACATTTTTCCTGAAAAAATCACCAAATAAAACCTCAAAAAATCTTTTAAAAAACTCAAATATTTTTTGTAGCAGCTTCTCTCCAAAACAGCTCATTATTATGACAAAACAAAATATCTTCCCAAACAAAGTTTCTTATCTAAAAACACTACCAAAAGCCCGGGGTTTGCAGAAAGGATATTACCTCCTTATCTCGTAAGCTGCTCGCAATCTGAGTGCGGTATCGCTAATGCGGTCCAGATTACCCCGAGACACTAATTATCATTGAACTAACAAATGCAGATACATTTTGTACAAATTAATTCTGAATTGAATTAGCAAGCTAGTGTTTGTGAAAAAATTAATACATGTACATGCAATGGAGTAGGTACATGCTTTGGTAGAGTAGCATGTTGTTCTTAGAATTGTCTGAATACTTTTTTATTTTGATTTTTGATTGTAAAGTTCAACACCGCTACAATTTTTCAAGTTTGTACAATCGGCGACATATCAACCTATCCACTGTTTGAACTTTGAACTATTATAATTTGAATGTTGCGAATCAGGGATCGCAATAGGTGTAGGCGCGTGGCGCGCAAGCAGCGAGTCTCACATAAAAACATACCGTCCCTCTCGCATGATTCGCAACATTTAAATTATAATAGCTCAAAGTTCGAACCGTTGATAGGTTGATGTGTAGCCGACTGTACAGTGAGTGAGTATCAAAAGTAGATAGTTTATGATAGTTTTTATGGAAATAAATATGCCTTTTAAGTATTTTCTCTCTCTTTCTGCCAACCTAAGGTCATGAGTTTAAAAACCAGCCTCAGAATACCAGCTAAGGTCAACGCGCCAATCTATCTCAAACTGGAATACTCAAACACACAAGTTAAATGTTTGTCTTGTTAAACTTTCATTCCATGAGCCAGAGACTTCCGTTCAGACGCCAATGCGAAGGCTGCGGTCTCACAACAGCTAATAGTAGCGGCTAACTGTTAGCTAGCTGAGTCATGTGCTAAAGAGTCAATATGCTTGCGTAATGTTCAGTGAATTACTGACAATAAGTGAGCGTGCGTGTATGTCGCTGTACATCGACCTTTGGGAAACTTTGCTAACTGCGCAATATAAGTAGTTACACGTCGAATGAACTCATGACCTAAAATATATGAGGAAGCCAACAGTCAGCCACGTACTATACGCCTAATGAGACCGCAGCCTAATGCTCGGTTTACACTACCTTATAACTCCTGTTTTCATGAAAAGGCGATAAAAGCTCTACCACCACATTATTATGCCATATATTCATAAATAATGATGTACATAAACTATTGGTATATCTAGTGTGGCCGCAGCATTAGGACCAGACGCAGTCTCCGACGCCAGACCGTCTGGCGCCGCTCTTATCGATGTTAGGGGTGGCATCTCGCGATAAATGTATACTTTCCTGCCAAAAGATGGTCTCTTCCAAAGATATCGTCGGTAAACGAAAGTTCAATACGAAATTTTGATAGTCAACGTCCTCTTAGTCAAATTGTAGGTACTCTACATTCACTAGAACATTCAATAAGTAGTTAAAACCTAATGGTAATAGTGACAATTTAACATTTTTTTAATACAATGAACAAAAATTTGGGTTGAAGCTAAAATAAAGATAAAGTTTGGCATTCACTGGATACTTTGGCAAAAGTAAGATTATCGTGGTTTGTCTCGAAAGAACTAAATTTGCTTAAGTACAATGATAAGACAAGAAAAACAAGGAAATCTGTAGCTATTTTCCAAAACAGTCAAGTTTTTTGGCAACTTCATTTGAACAGGCGTCACAGCTCAGTCGGTAACAGCTCTGCCTTCCGTGCTGTGGGTCGTGGGTTCGATCCCCACTGAGAACAAACATTTTGTGCGTGGAAAACATAGATGTTTGTTCTATACCTGGGTGTTACTATGTATTATAAGTATGTATTTACAAAAAAAAAAGTATATAAGTATTCTATCAGCCATCTAGTTCCCATATTACAAGCTTTGCTTAGTTTGGGACTAGAGGGCGTTGTGTGTAAAGTCCATGAATATTTATTATTATTTATAAGTCACGCAAATTATGTCTTGCAATCTCTTTGTAAAAAGATACTAATAAAAGTTTTATAACAAGAAAATTACTTATAAATCCCTATCTGATACATTATACCTTTTAGAAATATTACTTCTTACCATAAAATAACAATTACAGCAAATGGCTCATTAAACACAACTTTTTCAAGGGAAAAATAATGTTTTTCCAAGACGCATAAATCCAAACAAAACTGGTTTTACACTTTTAATTTTAAACCATATTTTCATGGGTTAAGGTTGCAAACTGCTTAAAACATTTGAAGGAAGTTTAACATCGGTTGGTAGACAAAGCTCGTAGCTCACAGGATGTGGGTTTCCAACTCATGCCCTGGGTTCTTAAGAAGCGTCGACCGTCATCATGACGGTTAAATAAAACGGTGAACAAATTGTCCATAATAGGCCCATGCGTATGCGAACTAGATAAAATAAGGCATAGTTTTGTTTAGGCTTAGACCGTTTAGATTTACTCAGTCTAGAATAAGTGTAATAACCATTTTACGCGACATACGCAAGGCAATAGAAGGGTTATAAAATAAACTGATAATTTTGGGACTCTTCACAATATATTAAAAACTATTTTATGTGAGCTCGATACGGTTCGTCGAATTACACTTCGGCGATGAACGTTTTGCCCAAAGGTTTAGTACGATTGCGAATAATAAAAAAAAATAACGACACTTATGGATACTATTTAACTGTTTAATTAAAAAATGAAAGCAAAACAATAAACAATTAATTAGATTAAAAATATAACCGAATCTTGCACAGATTTTCATCAAACATAGCTAAGAACACTCCTGACTAATTCACCTTTCAAACAAAAAAAACAAAATCAAAATCGGTTCATACGTTCAGGAGCTAAGTTGCTTCAGACTGACACACAAACACAGACACGTCAAACTTATAACACCCCGTCGTTTTTGCGTCAGGGGTTAAAAATCAGAACATGGCGATCGACGCCGCGCTGGTATCTACAAGCTTCCGACTAATTTATAGGTACTTAGCTACATTTAACACTCACTTAACATCTTATCATCACTCACTTCACTCACTTCTCGTAAAGGTAAAACTTGTAAAACTGCCTACCTGACCAATTGTTAGGAACTTTTGTTTATTATTCCAAGTTTTTGTCTAAGTTTGTTTTGAAGCAGATTAACTACATAGTACTTATTCCTGTTTGTTTAGTGTAAGTAGCAGTCGCTTCGACTTAGCAAATAATTTCTGAAAGTATATATGGCCCGAAAATTAGTTAATTATTTTGCATGTTAAATTTTGGGCACTATTTTTGACGCTAGATTACTATTTTTTAGTTAAGATTATTTCGTTTATGACTGTTTGTGCCAGAATATAAATAAAAAAATAAATAAATTTACATCTAGGTACACCTAGATATAACGGATATGATAGGCACTGCTTACATTCTTCACTTGTTCTTTAAGGTTTCGTCAGTGGTCGGTTGGTTAAAAAAATACTTCAATGATCATAAAGACATCCGTTTTTAGACGGAGAACAATTCTCAGAAAAAGCTTAGTTTTCTAGGGCTATTGGGCTTTTACATCGTAGGCTCATTACCATAGATTGACATGACGATATACCTTGTAGTAAAATAAAAAGCTTGTAGAAGCATAAATAAAGGGGAAAGCCACAAGCTTTAAAAAGCTTGCCGTTATTGAAAATAATATCTTTATTTAAGAATTGGGATTAGGAAATTATTTATTCATTAATCACAATGTAGTTGCAAGAAACTGACACTTAGAATCACTTATGATTCTAAATGATCCATGTGATTTTGCTAGTTAAAACATAACATTGATAGGCCTGATCCTGAGTGGTTACGTTACCTACTTAGGTGTAGCAGGTAGGTTAGGTATACCGTGCTCTCAAACGGCGAAGGAAAACATCGTGAGGAAACTCGCAGCTTAGTCAGCTCCGTACGTGTGGACCTTGTCTTTCCTGTAGTTAACGCGAACTAGGCTGAGAGGATGGTATAGGTGATAGGTACCGAGGCCCTCCGGGTCTTCAATATTCTTTCAGGGCGTCTAGTCGCAGCGACGCGTGACCCGAGGGCTGGTGATTATCTGGGCCAGCGTATCAGCATTGCTATTCAGCGCGACAATGCAGTCAGTGACTTGGGCACGCTTCAATTGGTACTGATTTGAATCAGTTGAGCTATCTATAAATCGTTTGCAACGGTGTGTAGATAGCTCAACTGCTTCATGTGTATTTTGTAAATATTATAAATATTGTAAATACTGTATTAGTCGTAATTTTCTTTGTGAATAAATTTTCAATTTTATTTTAGGTGATAAGCAAGTTTAAATCATCTAGACTCTAGATTTTAGAGTATAGCAGGTACCTCACATTGCCATGTGTTCAGCATAAGACGTAGGTAAAATAAGCTTGTAATTGCAACGAAACGGCAATGCAAGCCGGCTTGGCGTAAACATTTTTGCACAACACGAAATATTCAAAATACACAGCACCCCGCATTCTTAAAGTACGGCTGTAATTCATGATTCGCTTTGTTTCGCGAGAGCATTATAAAGATACACTGCTTTCCCGGGGGCGGCTGCAGACATCGTCGCGTCATTGTGGCGCCTACGGCTGTTACTACATTCTGCTCTCTGTGCAAGGGGAATGAAATACTATTTCGATTGGCTTATTCCAGAATTCGCCTGCGTGTTGCCCCTGCGAAGGGGATTTCCGCACTTTTTGTCCAGAAATCCCCTTAGTCAGCCCTGCGACTACCGGCAGGGGATCTTTAACTAGCATTATAAACTTAAATAAAGTAAGTATAGTTTTCTTTTGTGGTTATGTATTTCAAGAACTTTTTTGGTAGCGAAAATGTTTAGGTTACCTATTTATTGCTATTTGCTGAGACTTTGTTGACTTGGCCGAGTTCGACCAACTCTGAATAACGCTATTCGTGATTTAAAGTTCCGACTCATCATTAGATCATTCCCATACATTCGTGAATGATTGATCTGTAGAATGTCAATTTTGCTATGAAGGACTCCTAAGGTAAAGGCACCCAAATCCGTGGTATTCCAAAAGTGGCACCTTTCTCCGTGGTATTTAGAAAAACAGCATTTACTTCTGATTCTTAGGTTCTTTTTTGTTGCAAAATTTATTTGTCATTAGGAAATATATTTTTTTATATATAAATCTAAAAACGAGACTTTGAACGGGCTTACATTCCAAAATGATTGGCTAAATTCGCAGCGGTGGCTGGTCCAAGTTCACTCTCCATACATTTTTGCCTCTGTGCACGAGAGTAGCAAGCTTTTTTAAATAAGGGTTATTATGATTTTTTCTGTTCTAGGTTATGATTTTTAGTGTTAAATTTTCGAAAGAAGTATATTCTTTACCGTATGTAATACATGTTTAAGTGGTTTTTTAATTATAATGAGGTAAAATTACATATTGAAAAAACCACGGCATTAGGGGTCAAATATTTCACCTAGTACCTGATTCCGAGGTATGTGAAAAATGTACCTCGGAATAGCAATTTGAAAGAATATTTTTATTTTTGAATTTCACAAACTGGGGTTAGGTTTTTGTGATTTTAACATTAGATTTGACAAATCAAATAGTCGATTGAGACTAAAACCTTATTTCGAGGTATACTTTTTAATAATCTTTACGAGTTATAACATATCAAAAGTACCCTACTCATGTATTTTGTTTATTGGTTGTATAGAAAATTATGTTACGAAAATATTTATTTCCACACATTTGGCTGCATGTTTTATTAAGAAGTTAACCTTTAACAAAAGTTTTAACAATTGGGCATCAGCTAACATTAAGAATGATAGGTATATAAAAAATTTTGGCTTTTACTAGGTACTGAAAATTACGATTTTTTTTTGTCTCCACAGCTGTGGGTTGGGCGGCACTCTTTGTAAATGCCGTCAAAGCAAAGTCGCCCTTCAAATTACACTGCGGCGGCGGCGGCACGAGTGACAAAAGTGTCAAAGACACCGCCTCGAAGCGACGCACGGCGGCGGTGTCTTTGACGTGCCACCGGCATCTTTGGCGGTGTTTCCTTTGTCGGCGTTTCCTTTGTCGGCACCGACACTCATTTGCCTTACACGCGTCGACCACGCTTCAGTCTTGCGGTGATATTTGTACCATTTGCACGCTTGGTTTTATTTCTTCGCGAAATGTCGTATTTATAATGTGAAATACTATAATAATGTTAATAATGTGTAATGTGTATGTGTGTGTGTGCTTAGGAAACAGTTACAAACATCCAAAGAGGTATTTAAAAACTTTTATATTTATAATATTAATAGCATTATGGCACTCATACCAAACCACATTTAAAGTTTTATTAAATAATAATAGTACTACCACCAAAAGTGACCTGTATTCCTAGAGAACAATCAAGTTAATCTTTCTAACATTATTTTATCAGTTTGTTACTGTCGTTTCGTATACATATTTCATACCACGCAATTAGGTACCAAATACCACGGAATAGGGATTTTCACCTCGGAATTGGGCGATTTCGACTTGATTTACATTTTATTTAATTTCAAATAGAAATATAGGTCGGACCGTCAAAACTTAAGTAGTTTCCGAAAGTAAAAACACTAGAGCTTCTGATAACAGAAGCCGAACCTTCAGAAAGGTACAGTAAATGCTTAATATTTGATATCCTTTCGAGTTTTAGTGAAAATACCACGGAAACAGGTGCCGTTACCTTATCGGAGATTGCTGAATGACGTCGACTCAATGATTTAACGTCGCTTAACGCTAACGTAATTTAACGTCGTCAATTAGTTTACTTCAATTTGCAGGGGTATGCCAATCAAAGTTGAACTGCAAAGTTAAACTGCAAAGTTTTAAATCATGGTTAGTTCATACTAACTCATAGTTATTCTGTGACTAAATAGTGACATTATGACGTCATTTGATGTGTTTTCGCGCATATTTTGCTGTCAAGTGTCTAAAAAGAATGATCACGTGGTACAAAATTGTACCACGTGACCTGAAGAAATTACACTGGGCAGTGAAATATAACTTGACAGCAAAAGATTGGCATACGGGGGTTGGTCTGCGAATTGAATCATTGTAAGGTTTGTGTTCCAGCTAGGTACAGTCTAAGACACGTCCACCTATACTTACTGTTTGGACTTTGAACTAAGTATTAGAAGTTGAACGTTGCGAATCGTGCGAGAGGGACGACGACAGTGTGTCTGTGTAGGACGGGCTGCGGCGCGCGCCTACGCCTATTGCGCTCCTTTTCATTGATTCTCTGCATTGTATGTAGCTTAGTATTGGGTGTATAACCTGACCTAAGTCCGTGTGTACATAGTACATTGTATCATCAATACATTCACTATCCAACTTAACTAACTTCTGTATTTAGGTGTTAATCAACAAAATGGATACACAATTCTAACATCGCAAATTCCAAGGCTATCGAACCCACATGACACTTTCATGACCCGCTTCAATGCAAAAAATCCTTAGCTCAAACACATTTATATCAAAAGTTTAATACCATTAAGTTCCCCCAGAGGGGTGACGAGGGGGTGACACTGGGGCGACGGGGGGGGGGGAGTACGATAAACAAGCGACAATGCACGGGCGAATCCACTCAACTAAATTAACTCACTAGTACCTACTTGTTACTGCATTAGATCGCATGTCACACCGTTATGTAACGAACGCGAAAAAATTAAGTGGGCTAAACGCTTGCAACGCTTGACTACACAGGTACTACTTCACACACTAGTCTCTAACTAAATCGTTGATAAACTTATCTTTGTTTGCATAATAATTAACCTACTTACCGAATTTTCACATTTTGTGATGTTTTTCTTTAATTAACATTGTGGTTTTCATATGTAAGATTTCAAAATTGGATTAAGTAAACAAGTTGGAATTAAAACACTAAAAACGCTCTTCTTCTTCTTTTTTTAAATAAAAGAAGTTATTTATCATTTTAATGCTAGCTGATGTAATAAATTAATACTCTAAAGGTATCCAGCACATCAACTAACACATTGTTTGTTACCTACTTCTATTGTTTGATTCTTAGGGCGTCATGCACCAGAATCACTAAACGTATTTAACAGCTAAATCGATTTAAATCTGACGTATTTGTATGACTTGACAACTCGCTAAATACTATTTAAGAGTTAAACGCGTTTAGCGATTCTGGTGCAAGCCGCCCTAAGTTAATTTTTATCTCCTCTTCCATGAAACAAAACTATTCAATTCAGAATACTCATTTATTTTGTAATTATTTATTTCGCAATGAAAATGAAACTGTTGTGTAATTAAGTTGTAAATTCGTGATAAAATTTTTACTCTGTAAAATTACAAGAATCTCATTCAAAATACACACGTAATGAGATTTCTATACGTCAAACCACGTGACGAATCCCATACATATTTGACGGTTTCTTATTCTCTAGCGTTTTAGAATATAAGTTTAGGTAGAATGGCTTACAAAACAGAACTAATAAAGCTAACAAAGAAATATATTATAATAAAAAAATTGTACCGCCGGTTTGTTTGTGTGCTACAGCAGCAAAAGTGTTTCGACTCAGCGTATGCCTAACAGCCGAAAGTAAAACTGCGGATACCTTTCGGTGTGAACTCCAGCCGAAGTTATTTGTATTTGGAATAGAGAAATCCGATACGATAGCCTCGAACCAACAAACGAATGGTATTGGTTCGAAAAATGGCATAATGCTTTGCGAGACATTCTACTTTATGAAGACGATTGTAATCGATTCAATGTTATTCGATTTCTGCGTACTAAGACATCTAGGTATGTTTTGCAAAGAGGAGTAAGTTAATCTTTTTAGTAATTTAGAATCGCTAAATCATTCGATTAGGTACCTACCTATACGAGTAGGTAGAGCATTATCTCTCGATTCTAGAGTATTGTTCTAGTGATCTAAATAATCTAACAAAATGTCTGCAGCATAAATTATACATTACTTATTACTAACTGTTACCCGCGACTACGAACACGTGTACCATTTCTTCAGACTTTTTACACCGTCTTTATACACCAAAACTTGTACTAGGCCCTCTAAACTAATCCCGTTCTTGAGTTTTATCCTGTAGGTCATGTTAATTATTTGGGATTAAAAGTAGCTTATGTTAATCCAGGTTACGAACTATTTAAATTTCAAGTTTCATCCAAATCGGACCAACAGTTGCAGCGTGATTGAAACACAAGCATTTAAACATGTAAACTTTCATATTTAAGAATAAGAATAAAAAGCATTTATTACGACACGAAATTACAAAAACAAAAAACTTATTATAAAAAATTTATAATATTAAGTAGGATTTTGAGAGCAACGAGACTCCGCACTCTGTGGTCTCTGCCATGACCTGCATTAGCCAGCATCTCAATTATTCACAAGTACTTTATCGCCGAGATTCCATCGACTTCCACCATATCCCTTGAATAATGAAGACAGACACGGATTCTCTTAATATTGCACACCTTAATTATCTGGGATTACATGGCCGAGACGGGATGTACGGTACACCTGAACCGTCTTGGAGGGTGAGCTGGTTTTTAGACGGAGCGAGAAGCAGAGCGGGTTGAATTTTTTTGTAGTAATATTATCTACATTATCCTATTTAGAAGATTGATATATAATAAAGCAAGCTTACAAGCTTTGCTTAGTTTGGGACTAGAGGGCGTTGTGTGTAAAGTCCATGAATATTTATTTATTTATTTAAAATACATTTACTGACATAGTCGTTAAGCGACTCAAAGTCCTTATAAAATTTTAAGAATAAAAAAAATACATCACATTTCATTGCATCTTCGAAGATATTTAATAGGTAGGTACTAAATTTTTCTGTCTAGAGCGCTCCTTTGACACTGCAAAAAATAAAATATTTCATACTAAAAATTCGAAAATTCCTACTGTTTTTGAACGGGTAGGTACATGAATTTACCAAAACTTCTTGAATTTTCAAAACTCTCAATTTAGTTAACCCTATAAAATTAAATGTCGAATTTCTTAAAACCTTTTCTTAGTATTTTTCTAGTCGCCTCATGACGATATTTGTCATATTAGTGTTTAAGAGCAACTGCTTAAAAAATTGATTTCTCAATAGTTTTTGACTAACCGCATAACGCTAAACGCTACGCTCATCAGTATATCTCAGCCTTATGATAAGGGCGAGCATTGTAATTTGGCTCCACTTCGGTGCATTTTGCATCAAGTATGGCGTTTTCTCAGGTTGATGGCTGTTCTGAAGATTGGTGTTTGCATTATATATCAACGTATTCTATTCACGTCGGAATATTCTCAAGATTATTGTTTCTTAAGAATATCTAGATTAAATAGGGCCTACAGCCAAGTTCAAATTCTACAATCGTTTCGTCTAGAAATTTCATAAAATTATAAAATTATTCACATGAAGTTTAGCTATAACATTTCCATATATGAGTATTTTGATAAGTTTAGTCTAACAATTTGTAGAATGTCAACATGGGGTCAGGAGGTTTCCATGGGGTTTCACATTAGACATCAGTATCCAACATACATCTAACCAATAACAAAATAAGTTGTACTATGCCTTGGATGTTGATATATTTAATATTTTTAGTGGAAACCCACAGTTCGGTACCTATACCTAAAGGTACACTTTAGAGACAGGGTGGTACCTACTCTCTGAGGCTATTGTTTTTCTTATTCTGTCTTCACGATAATAATAGTGATTTTATTATGTATATCTATTTTTCTATTTCTATAGTGCCTACTGCCTGGTCTTGTATGAGTAAAATTAAAAAAGCATAATTTTACAATTTTCACGTGATAAAATAGAAATTAATAACTCGACAATGATGCGGCATAACGCTTTTGTTTCAAATATATCCATTAATAAGGCCCAATGTTAATTAATACTAATTATCTGCATGCAAAATGAACGGTAAATGAGATAGCGTGACTTGCCAGTTTAAAGACCCAGTATGGAACTATAAATCATAGTTTGAATAATGTGATAAGGATGAGATACCAAAAAAACGATACGAGTTTTAAGAGATGATTTAAAAAATAGACATCAGCAAAGGTATTCCAATCTCAGTTGAACTGAAAAGTTTTAAATCATGGTTCAGTTCATACTAACTCATAGTTATTCTGTGACTAAATAGTGACATTATGACGTCATTTAATTTGTTTTCGCGCATATTTTGCTGTAAAGTGTCTAAAAAGAATGATCACGTGGTACAAAATTGTACCACGTGACCTGAAGAAATTACACTGAGCAGTGAAATATAACTTGACAGCAAAAGATTGGAATACGGCGGCAGAACTCCGTAGTCTGTTATTTTGTTGATTAGCGAAAAGTGAGTCGCAATTTTTGTATGATCAAAAATTGCTTGGTGAAACGAAAACTACTTTTCTCCATATACTTTTCGTAAATCAAAATGTATGGGATGGACCACGTGACTAATCCTATTATTTTTTGACGTGTTGTATTCTCTAGCGGTTGTATCTTGACTTGAAAGTTATATTCGAAGAAACTATCTGCCGATATGTCCGTACTTACATGGACGATTAGAAATTCTCTCTCGCTTTGCTTGCTCCATCATTATTGGTTGAGTAATTTGATAAGTTAAGGTGATTAAAATTAGCAAAGGATACCTTTTAGCTACTTTTATGTTTATCCCACTTTTTGTTGGCAAATGACACGAAAAAGTCTAAACAAATTACTTTCTCTTTCAGAATATTTTTTAGTAAGTTACCGTCAAAGAGACGTGTGAAAAGTTTGGCATATTGTTAAAAGTGAATGGATGAGTCGATTATATTAAACCAAACGCCGCACTCGATTTCATAAAAAAAGTTGTAAACGTTGATGCGAGAAAAAACGAATGTGGTATAATTATGTAACCTCTTTTTTGCACCTCAAATTGACGTTCTATAATCTCGTGAGTTAGGCATAATTCAAACCTGAGGCCTCATGCTCAGTTGCGCAGAGATTTTACTCTGATAGGGATGTCATAGTAATATCCATACATTTTGATTTTTCTATTCTCCAGCGATTGTTGATCAATGAGATTTTGAGACTAAGCCATGTCATTTTAGCTAATAAAATGGCTGAAACGCTTCTAGCGAAGCAACCAGAGTCTGAGTCAGTGTAGTCTGAGTTTTGTTGATAGTAACGAATATAAAAAAACTGGATAAGCGCCTCTAGCGGAAAATTCGTAAACGACTTTTCTCGATAAAAAAACTGCGAGTTTCTCGATTCTCGCTTTTTCGCAACAAAATAAAACTTCGACTACGGGCTCTGTTAGTAGGTATTTCAATAGCGGCAATAAGCAACTTGTCGACGATATATCTACTACTAATGTCGACTAATGTTGAATCTATGATGTTTTATTTTCCACTAAAAAACTACTTGTCCATATATTTTTACTCTTCTTGAGCACAGACGGGATCAACTTTTTGACGCAGTCACGGCGGGAGCTTCTTTGTAAGTGTTCTTTTACAAAAGTTATGGCTTGCGGATTAAATTTCGCACTTTTGACACTTTCTGAGAATAGCTTTATAAAATACAAATATTTGCAGCTGAGATTTTTATTCCAAGAACTGTAATATATATTCAATTCAATATTCAAAAAGTAAAAATCAAAGTCAAAATTTCTTTATTCAATAAAATCACTAGGATCATTTAGAATCATATATTTATATATGTAGTTATGAGTTTTTTGATGTAGATGTGCATGTTAAATATTAAATGTTGAAAATATTTATTATGAGTAAGATTAACCCAGTTATTGCTATTACGAAAAAGGTTTTTAGTAATATTGTTTTATCGGTTTTTATAATTTATATTAATTAGTGGGAAAGCATAGGTGTAAAAATAAAAGAACCCCTTCGGGTTCACAAAAAAACATCAGATAAAACCGTTCAGATAAAAGCGGAAACACCACCATTTAACTTGATCCCGCCGTAAAAGAAACAATAGCAGGTCCTAAATAGCCGCTTAAAAACAAATCTGCGCCCAAAAATATAAAATCTTATATTTACCTAACCCGTTGAAAGGAGTAAATGTGTAAAAAAGTAAAAAAAGAAGTGTTTATTTTGTCACAACACGTATTATTTTTACCCTCGGCGGAACCAGATGTTTTTGTGCCGATGTATTATTAACCTCTATTAAATATAGGGTCAGTAAGACCACTTTGCTAAATTCTAATAAAACTGGATTGTAAACTTAAGAAAAAAAATCAAGAAACCGCACATAACAGAGAAGCTTGACGCAGTCGTTTGTTGAAGGCTAACCAAACTAAGAAGCTGACAGCAAATAATATTTTTTTATACAACTTAATGATGGAACAAGTCGATGGCCCACCTGATATTAAGTGGTTACCTCCGCCTGCAGCAATGCATTGCCTCACCGAGCACATCCAGTAAGGACGTGCCCTGTAATGCATTGCACTGCGCCCATCACTCTGGGACATAAAGGTGTTATGTGCATGTAATTACGCCAGTTAAATACTCAAGGCTATAGAAAATTATAAGCATTCTAATTAAAATAATATATTGTAATTTTATAGACCGTTATATAACGATTCCGGTGTTTTGCCAAACCACGGTTTTACTTACAATGAATGGAAATAATACAATGTTGTGTATTGATGTTACAATTAACTGTTTGAAAAATTAGCGTACTAGCATACTAGTTCAAGTGCATTGCTGAAGTGGGCTAAACGCTTGCAACGCTTGACTACACAGGTACTACTTCACACACTAGTCTCTGACTAAATAACTGCTTCATGTGTATTTTGTACATATTATAAATATTGTAAATACTGTATTAGTCATAATTTTCTTTGTGAATAAATATATAATTATACTTTTATAATAGTTGATAAACTTATCTTTGTTTGCATAATAATTAACCTACTTACCGAATTTTCACATTTTGTGATGTTTTTCTTTAATTAACATTGTGGTTTTCACATGTAAGATTTCAAAGTTGGGTTAAGTAAACAAGTTGAAATTAAAACACTAATTTAGAACGCTCTTCTTCTTTTTTTAAATAATAGAAGTTATTTATCATTTTAATGCTAGCTGATGTAATAAATTAATACTCTAAATGTATCCAGCACATCAACTAACACATTGTTTGTTACTTCTATTGTTTGATTCTTAAAATCAGTCAGAATCGAACGGTGCAAATGCATTTAGTTTATGAATATGCATGATTTTAGAACAATGAAATCAGTATGCATATAGACGCACGCAATGGTTTTACAAACTAATAATACCTAAATCTAAAGGGATGTAAAGAATTATGTAAAAAGAGATCGGTATATATCTTTCAGTAAAAGCCCGTATCTTGGTTAATTTTAGGTTTTACCAGCAAAATGTTAAAATTCACCGATGATAAATGTAAGAATTTTCAAAAAAGGATCAGTGAAATTTGGTATAAATAAAAAATAAATAACATGTTATTCGTTTTTTAGTTTTTTAGTTTTTTAGTTTTTTAGAGTTTTTTAGGTTGCATCAATCGAAGGTGGTAATGGAGGAAATGATGATAAAGATTCTATTGATAACTATTACGGTTTTAATTGAAATAGGAGATGTGATGATACAGACTGTAATGGCGACAAAAAATCATTTAAGAGCTGTTCTGACTAACTAATTGAAGAGGCGTAAGCCATTGGTAGATTAATAAGTAGTTATCACTTTAGAATAATAAAATACTAAGACATGGTAAATCGGATCGACAACAAACAATGTGTTGAGAGTATTCTAAAGCATATTGTGAACAATAATAAATACAAGATGAAAATTTTATTATCAGGTATGTAGTTCTGTCAAGTAGTTTTTCAGTTGATTTAAACAAAAGAGGTACATACTACTCTAAAACTAATATTTTGCTACAACTTTTATTTCAGGTGATAGTAACCGCTATGAAATTACAATATAGTGACCGATGGATTGAATAATTAAAATAAATAAAGACTAATAATTGTTTTATTTATTTACTGGCTCTTCCTACACCAAAATATTGCATGAAATTGGAAAAAAAACACATGAGTTGCAAAAAGCGGCAAAATACAAAAAAATTTAGTCAGCCCCCCAATCTTTTGCTGTCAAGTTATATTTCACTGCCCAGTGTAATTTCTTCAGGTCACGTGGTACAATTTTGCACCACGTGATCATTCTTTTTAGACACTTGACAGCAAAATATGCGCGAAAACACATCAATTGACATCATAATGTCACTATTTAGTCACAGAATAACTATGAGTTAGTATGAACTGACCATGATTTAAAACTTTGCAGTTCAACTTTGATTGGCATACCCCTGCAGGACAAAGAAAATAATAAAAAATAAACAACTATGAGTCAGTGAAACTGAAAGATGCATCCATTTAAATTAAGAGCCTACAATACTCCAGCTCACTACTGACATACTTAGATATAGCTTTAAAACCCGCAATATGAACTTCACGACATCCAAAAGGGTTACAAAGTAGCAACTCTTCACTGCTCAAAGTTGAAAGTCAGGAACAGGTGTGAATTACTTTTAAAATATGTTAAATTATTTTGACTCCGGAACTTTGAGAGACCTTATTGACTGACTGACGAGCAGTTGAATCGACACGCTTTGTGACCAATATTTTCTTGAAGAAAATGTAGGTACTTCAAGTGACGGTGGGTGGCGGGCTAAATGATGGATCCTAAAATTTTTGGTCCAAGGCTTAATGGCGTAACAACATGGGTGACTAAATAACTCTGGTAGGATAGGCAAGTATTTTTTATACAATTATTGGCATAAATAGGTTCGCATTAATAGATTCTTAGAAGAAGGCAATATTGAGGCCAAAAGTTTTTTTCTAACCTACTTAATTATATTTTTTATGAATCTCTCGTTAGATGGCATGCTCAGAAACACGACAAGACGTATTACTGGTTTCATTTCACAACTTTGGTTTCACATTTTTCGATATAGAGAATGAGAGTGATACGTGATTAGAAGCAGACAACAGATTATTAACTAATAATACTATGCACTTTAATAAACATAGGAAACCGATTACAATGATAAATAGGTTGTAATATACCTCGGATGCATTATTTATGCATTATTCAGAAACAATGATTATTAATGCTAATTTACACAAAAAGAAACCTATAATTATTAAAGCCATGCAAATCAAAGCTATAAAAATAGCTATAAATCATAATTTAGTTCTGTTAGCCGTCAATTAGTCAGTGATATCTGAAATGAATAAACTTGTAGTGATTGTTTTGTTAGTTTATTTAAATCATGTTCTTAGTGAAGGAATCATAGATTATCAAGACCAAAAAGGCAAGGAATATGAATCCATTGATCAAAGCTGGGATGGCTCTAACAAAAATTTAGAGGATTGGTCCGACAATAAAAGACAGAGATACCCAGGCATATGGACTGAAACTGACAGGAATCGACGAGGCAGATACGATGATGATGATAGATATGATTTAAACGGAGATTATTATCTTGATGAATACGATAGATACGGTGGACAAAACGGATGGAATAGATATGGACAAGGTGTTCGGATAGGAGTTAACGGGTTTGTCGGCAACAACCGATTTGGCAATAGACAAGATAGAAATGGATTAAGAGGACAGACTGATCTTCGTACACGACTATTGCTGAATGCAGGTCTACGTGGTGGACTTGATTTGAACGCTGGACTTCAAGCTGGGCTTGGTTTGAATGCCAATCTACTTGCAAGACTAGGGTTAAACGCTGGACTGTCTTTGGGAGCAGCTGCTGGATTATCACTAGGTGCTGGCCTGAGAGTTGGTTTAGATTTATCTCTGGGCGAAGGTGAGTCTACCCATTTACAAGCTTTTATTCAGGTGATCAACCAAGTTTTACTACCTAATAATGATCCAATTTTACACATAATCGACAAATCGCGTGAAAATTACAGATCAAGCCAAACAGGAGGATTTGGTGCGTCCATGTCAAATGGAAGACTATCAGTGCATTCGAAAGTTCTTTGCCGAGAACTCCCAGTGCAGTCCTTCTTATGGCCCTGCACCGGACCCACTTTACTTGGATCAGAACACCCTGTTCATGCCTTATGCAAACTTGACATATACGCTGACAAATCTCAAGATAACCGGCATGGCTAGTGCGAGAATTAGTGATCTTTAGTAAGTGTTCACGTGTACAACAACATAACAACAATATACATAGCTAATTGAAAACAAAGATTATTAGCTACTGCCCCCGTATTTCAATCTTTTGCTGTCAAGTTATATTTCACTGCCCAGTGTAATTGTACCACGTGATCATTCTTTTTAGGCACTTGACAGCAAAATATGCGCGAAAACAAATTAAACGACATCATAATGTCACTATTTAGTCACAGAATAACTATGAGTTAGTATGAACTGACCATGATTTAAAACTTTGCAGTTCAACTTTGCAGTTCAACTGAGATTGGAATACTCCTGCAGGTTACATTGATAACGTTGATTTCAATATTTTTTTGATGTAGCTGTAAATTATTAGTGTCTCATTTTTACATTCTGAAGCACTCTAGACATGAGTAGGTGTCGGATAGAGGAAGTTTGCGATGAAGGGGCTCGATAGCACAATAAAACTAAAGCTTGTAGATACCTAGAGTTCTTTCAATTTCAGTATCAACAGAGTGACTGGGAATGTCGTGATCTCCATACAAATCAAAAACCTCAATGAGACCTCACCTAAAGCATACATGTCTTACAAGCGAATGGGAAAAGAACCGATTATATTGGCTGATGCTTCAACAATGTTATTCTGTAAGTATTTTATAACAATTTTGAAACCAAGAAACTCTATTCAGCTCCTAAACAATACAGACCTAGTAAGGAGGCTCAAAAGGAATAAATTTATTGAGTTAGTATAGTGTTAAATAATCAGTGATAATGTGTAGTGCGAGTACAAACTAGTGCCAGCTATAAAGAACACAAAAACAAAGTGTCTTCGCCTTATAGAGACAATAAGAAAAGTGTGAAAAATAAACTTATGTTTATACATCACAATCTTCATCGATAGGGTTTTAGGCTAAGGTAAGAAAATCCATATTTTTTTATGTTGTTACAGCAAGCTTGACCCTGACTGCAGTTTTGCCCAGGATCCCAAATCTTCGATTAGATTTGGCAGATATTTACGCTTACATCGATGGCAGTGCTCCACAATTCAATATTGGATCAGGAGCTTACACGAGTACAGGTATTTTTCATATAAACCAATTCTTTATTCTCCAAAAAAAATTCGCGTGCTCCTACTAAGTACATAACTTTAGACATGTGAGAGCGTATGGCGCATATGATTTTTACCAACTCACGTTTGACCCGGATCTTTAGATACATTTTCGCTATTTTTAAATCACGTTTTGGCAAAGCTACACGTGAAAATTATGCTATAAAATGAAGCCAACCATTTGTAGGCACTGTTTATTTTTATTTCAGATCCTGACGTTACATCAGCTTACACACAGTTATCTACTAATCTCAATCTGGTCATACGAGAAGGGTTTCTTTTGCAAGCTCAACTACTTGCAGCCTTGTTCATTCAACTCAACATCTGTGATTTTGGGATAAATCTTATTAGTGTATAGTTAAGTTTTATACGTTTCACTAAAATATTTTATAGTGTGCCACTGTTTTAACATTAGATGCTTTCCGCTTTTTCAAAATTTTAACTATATTCAATTTCAGTAATTATTTTTATTTTTTTTGTTATAAGTACTCGTAC
Organism: Gandaritis pyraliata; assembly: GCA_947859175.1. Taxonomy (NCBI): domain Eukaryota; kingdom Metazoa; phylum Arthropoda; class Insecta; order Lepidoptera; family Geometridae; genus Gandaritis; species Gandaritis pyraliata. The sequence continues at coordinate 3,227,838 of OX401869.1, read as the reverse complement.
ATACTCAATTTGTGTGTGTCCTGAAGAAAACTATTGAAAATATAGACTTGATATTTTTTTCTTCATATATATTTTTCGCCATAATTTTTTTCCATACATGTCTCGGTCCCATAATGAAAACCGGGATAGCCTCTTTGTCCCTGTGTACTATTTCCGCCAAATCTAGTCGAAGGTGCGGAACTTTTGGTATCACTATAGTTAATGTTCCCGTTTCTGCTCATATAATAAGCGATTTAATTGAAATTTCAATTATGTTGTATTTAACTTTAAATTAAATCAATTATTTTTGTACGTGTTTTAAATCCATTGGCTAAGATAATGATTTGTTCTAGTTCAAACGTTCAAGATCACATGACTATCGGTTACGTCAATCATACTATTGCAGTTACCAATTATTTAACCTAATTGTCCTAATTATCTTTACGTTGCATTCACATGCAAGATTTTACTATATAACCAATCCAGTGTTTTTATCTATATCTTGTTTCAATTCCGAATCGAAAATGAGATATTATTTAGTTGTCTTGACGTTGTTTGGTGTTTGCATTTGTTCTGATGAAAACGATTATAAATATTCTGCTAAATACAATGACGATGTGAGCGATTACAATGAATTTGAAAAAGATAATTCAGAATCTAAAAGTGACCAAGATTGGACAAAAGATGATTATAGGTACAGAGATCCAATTGTTGTTGGTTTGGGTAAGTACAAAGTAGGTCTTATCTTTTCATTTATTTTGGAATCTTTAACACTTTTCAGCAAATGTTTTTTGGGCTTATGGTATTTTCAGTTTTATAATCCATCTATTGTAACAATGTAATAATAGTAGTCACAACGGATCTTTGTCCCTCTGAAGTATCTGCGCAGAACCCATTTTTGTGTCGAATTGGGGTAAGCAAATTTTTTCTGTTGTGCGTACTGTAGCTTGCTATGTGTTGTATTGTTGACAGAAAAAAATGATAAAGAAGACATAGTCCGTCCGTGTGCACTCGACGACTGGCAATGCATCCGCAAGTTCTTTGCCAAGAACTCGAAATGTAAACCTTCGTACGGACCTGTCCCAGATCCTTTGTACTTTGAAAGGAACACTGTGAACTATCCATTTGCAAATCTAACCATGATTGTAACTAAATTAGAAGTACGAGGGATTGCAGGCTCGAAGATAAGTGAATTTTAGTAAGTGTTTGCAGAATATAGTCAGCTTAAATTTCTTAATTGTAATTATATATATCTTGAGTCCAAAAACTTGTTAGATCATAATGTATTTAATGTTTTCAGCGTCAACAAAAATACTGGAAATCTAGTTTTTGCGATAGACTTCAGAGACTTGAACGAGACTACACCTAAAGCCTACTTCAGGTATAAAAGGACAGCGAAGGAAACCATAGTCTTAAATGACTTCGCATCAATCTTAGTAGGTAAGAGTAACTGATAAACGTCAGCAATCATAATATTTGTTTAGTCAGAAAGAAATAGCCAAAATTTGTTCCTACAAAGTCGTTGTGAAAATATTGTGATGAGACTTTTTCTTTGCCGTTGTAATCATGTTACTTGAAGGTAGCTTTCTTTCTTTTTCTATAACTTTCTACTTGTTGAATTAATTTTAAAATACCTACAACAGATAACCGTGGTTATATACGAGGTAAAAAAAATACTTTACTAACCAGTTATCGCAGAGGAAAAAAATTCTTCACATATAACCAGTTATCTAATTTTGGTTATATGTCAGGAACAAGCTAATTTTTAGGGCTACTGTGAATAAATCTTTCCGCCCATTTTTGTTCGTTGCACTGTTTCTTCCTTCACAAACTCGTGGATTTATCGACCTAACGCTTTCGATTTATCAAAAGTTTTTAAATTGCAGGTTCAGGCACAATCACCGCTGTGATACCTAAGGTCCCTCACCTGCGACTAGATTTGGCTGAAATACACGCGTATTTAGACAACGCTTTCCCTCCATTCGTGACTGGGCCGGGAGCCATCAACCAAGGTATATAACATAAGCTTATTTTGTCTATTTTGATGTTTTGCTCCACTGCAGAGAACAATACTTTGAGTCTTCTAAATCGGGACTTTCCCTCAATGTCTTCGTCTACTTTGGGAAAAGAATGGGCGTCCTGGGGCCCGATCGTAATCTCAAAGTTGAACTGCAAAGTTTTAAATCATGGTCAGTTCATAGTCAACTCATAGTTATTCTGTGACTAAATAGTGACATTTGATTTGTTTTCGCGCATATTTCGCTGTCAAGTGTCTAAAAAGAATATCTACCTACCTACCTATTACCTGCAGGGGTATGCCAATCAAAGTTGTGACTAAATAGTGACATTATGACGTCATTTGATGTGTTTTCGCGCATATTTTGCTGTCAAGTGTCTAAAAAGAATGATCACGTGGTACAAAATTGTACCACGTGACCTGAAGAAATTACACTGGGCAGTGAAATATAACTTGTCAGCAAAAGATTGGAATAGGGAGGCTGATGCAGTTCGTCTTTTAGCTCTTGTTCATTTGAGAGTCTAATAATTTTTCTACTTATTCTTGATGCCATTCCATGACCACTATATTACGTACAGAACAGAAGTATAGGTGCGCTACCTATAAGAATAACATATGTATGTATATATATATATATATATGCATGTATATATGTATGTAGTATGTTTTAACATTAGAGGTAAATTGTTTCAGATCCAGATGTATTAACTAGTTTCGCAAGACTGGCTTCTGATTTATCAACGGCGGTAAGAGAAGCAGCAGTCTTCCAAGCTCCGCTGTTCATGGGGATTTATATACAGAAGAATATATGCGATTTTGGACTTAAACTGATCGGTATTTAAACCGTTCCAGTGGAACATTAGAAGATTCAAGAAAATAAGTTCGAATATTAGGAAGTTTACAAAAGCAGTCGAAAAATTTTTAAGTACATAAAAAAATCTATATTTAAGCATTTCTCTTTATTTTCCTTTATATTATTTGTTAGTAAGCTAGTTAGGTACGTAAGTAAATATTTTTCTAAATTATTTTAATTAGTTACTGAATTAGTTAAATATAAATAGCTACTTCTTTCTTCGTGTCAAAAAATTATTTCAGTTCATATACCTATCGAGTTATAAATCTGGGCTCGAGGTCAGATTTTTCCAGCCCCGAAAATTAAATAGCTAATAACAATTTTAGATAATGTTTGCAGCTATACTGAAAATGAGCACAGTATAGTAAATCTTGGTTCAATTATAAACACAAGGTTGCAGTTATAGTTGCAAGAACGCAGTCATCGATTATACAATCCTAATCGATCCTCAATGAATCAGATAATACACGCGATTACTTAGTATATAAACGATTCGACTATTCCAAAGATATCCTGTCTCTTCTAAGTTCAAAATGAGATATTTACTGCTCCTAGTTTTGCTAGGTGTATGTGATTGTTCAGATGTAGATGACGATTATAAGTATTCAGCTAAATACAATGATGGAGTCGATGATTATAAAAAATTTGAAGAAGATGATATTTATTTATACTCTAACGACCGAGACTGGAAAAGAGATTATAAGTACAAGAACGTTGTGGGATTAGGTAAGTGTTTTGCCTAATTTATGTTGCTATTTTAATAGTTTACGAGGCGGTGAGTAATTTCAAACAACCATCTCGCTCGCTTTCAACATTTTTGAAAATATAAACTCACTGAATGTAATCAACCAAAATCGTAAAGCTTTACGATTTAGAGAATAACAATGCAAAGGTCGAGCAAAAAATATCATTTCCAAACAAGTTTTTTGACCAAAAAAGCACATTTTTGGTCAAAAATCTTGTTTTGATCAAAATGATATTTTTCATAATAAAAATAAAACAGCTGTGTTTGTGTATATTTGTTTTTGTTAGAGAAAAATGACAAGGAGGACATAGTCCGTCCATGTTCACTCGACGACTGGCAATGCATCCGCAAGTTCTTTGCCAAAAACTCTGATTGCACGCCTACGTATGGGCCGGTTCCGGACCCTCTGTACTTTGAGAGAAATACTGTGTATTACCCGTATGCCAACATAACAGCGATTTTGACTAAACTACGAGTCAAAGGAATAGCGAGTTCGAAGATCAGTGAGTTTTAGTAAGTAAAAACACTTTCTATGTGTAGAGTCTGTGCAAAACGAGAACTGTCGTGGCATTATGGTGAACTAACATTAAGATTTAAGATATAAGCCCAATCCAGCTGTCATCGCAACTGTCAAATGTCATCTTCGACTCGATAAAATGATTGTTGATCTTGTTTTTGTGATAAAAAAATTGCAGAGTCAACGCAACAAAAGTAGTAAATTGGCACACTCTCTCCCCAAATTCCACGACAGTTTTCTTTTTGCAGACTCTACCTGTGTGTTTCACTGACCACTATACCAGCGATAAACACCCCTACTGAACATACGTATATGAACTCCTTTTTTACCTCGTTAATTGGTACGTAGGTATCATGCATACTCAACTCATCCATCTGTTTTCAGCGTCAACAGAGCAACTGGTAATCTAGTATTTGCAATAGACTTCAGAGACTTGAACGAGACTGCACCAAACGTCTATCTACGATATAGAAGAACAGCGAAAGAATCTATCGTCTTGAATGACTTTTGTACAGTTCTTTTCAGTAAGTCTGTTAATAAATCGTTATTAGAAAAGTGAATAATAGAACATTGTGTTTGGAAAGAAATACGAGATCAATGATATCGATGAAAGAATACAAGATCTTGTGAATTTTTCATTGGATATTTAATATTTAAAAACATGCATAAATATTAAAGTGATGTAGCGTTATCGATTATTATGTTTGGATACGTCTTCAGTGGACGTGCTCAGTGAGGCAATGCATGTGCAATATAGGCAGTGGTTACCACTTAACATCAGGTGGGCCATCGGCTTGTTCCATCATTTAATAGTATGTAACCAGCCTAAAACAATAGATGAACAATATAAGAAAATCTATTACAATATTAATGGTAATAATTCAAATGACATTGACGATGATAAAGTTATAAATATTTTAAAATTTGCAGAATCTGGAACGTTCACTGCAGTAATACCAAGGGTCCCACACCTTCGACTTGATCTGGCAGAAGTACACGCGTATATGAACGACGCGATTCCACCTTTCATCCTTGGTCCAAGAGCCGTCAACAATGGTAAGATACTCGTAGAGAAAGAGATACTGCAGGGGTATGCCAATCAAAGTTGAACTGCAAAGTTTTAAATCATGGTCAGTTCATACTAACTCATAGTTATTCAGTGACTAAATAGTGACATTATGACGTCATTTGATGTGTTTTCGCGCATATTTTGCTGTCAAGTGTCTAAAAAGAATGATCACGTGGTACAAAATTGTACCACGTGACCTGAAGTAATTACACTGGCCAGTGAAATATAACTTGACAGCAAAAGATTGGCATACGGGGGCTGATGTTAGTAGATAGATAATCATAGCATAGTAACGTTGCAGAATCATAAATTTTTAAAAATAAACAATGCTGCTATAGTTTTAGAGATGGAACCCATTCTCACAAATATTTTACTAATTAGAAATAATTTACAATCTGCCGTTTGGTTTCCAGATCCTGAGGTACTGGCTCAATTTGCAAGACTCTTGTCTGATATCCCACTTGCGGTTCAAGAAGGATTTCTTTTCCAAGCTCAGCTCTTCACATCAATTTATATACAGAAAAATATATGTGACTTTGGATTGAAACTGATTAGTATTTAAACCTGTGATCTCATCTTCGCCATTTTTTTTTAGTAAATTCAAATACTAAGGTTTTTGTAAAATGGTTGTATGTTTTTTACTTAAAATATCAATATAATTTAATGGGTTTTTTTTACTTTATATCTTTTAAAACACATAGAATAGGAAACAAAAATATTTATTTTTACATTTGATAGACCGCCTTTTGTCTTCAATCTCACCTGATGGAAAGTGACGATGAAGCCGACGATAGTGCACGACGGTAAACATAATTTTAATTAGAAGATGTATTTAAACTGTTACTTACTATTTATAGACCTTGTCTATGGTAGAGTTCCAAAAATCCCAATTAACTAGTTAAATAAAATAAATGCCAGAGTTGTAGGTGTACATAAACCACTGATCACTTATTCGACAATTAATATCAGAATCGTAACTCACAACTGCTTTGTATAGTTATTAATATTCTACTACTGAAGATGTGTTTAAACATTTCACTATGTATACTTGTTAGAAATACAATATTATTATATAAAATGACCTAAGGTTAAGTGGCTACAAAAATAATATTATTGGCACTGAGATTTGTACTCTATTATCAAGAGCCTAAGTTCACAGACTGTATTATTTGTTTACCTATCTCGCTTTAACCTTTTTATCTACTGCGACTACAACCCAAGTTATGCTAATAAGTAGCTATTTGTAAAATTAAATTGTTTCCAATCGTTCACTTTTTTGACATTCCTTTCACTACAAAGCCTAATAAATTTATTGTTTATTTGGTTTGCAATAGTTTTTTTTAACTAAGTCTGTATTACTCTTACAAAGAAGTTTTGATCTAAGTTAGGACTACTGCCTGGTGTTACTAAAACTTAGTCATGATCCAAAATTCATGTATTTGTATAGACTATACTGTTAGCGAACTACCTAAAGGTTTTAAGTAATTGTCTACGTAACAGCTGAACAGACAAAAACTAGAATCAACGAATTAATTTATACTGTCTGACATTATTAAGGTCATGACGCAATACGTAAGGTATTTACCCATTGGCTGAAAAAATAAATGCAGATTGTAAACAGCACAAAAACGTATAAAACGATAAACGTATAAAAATAGTTTTATTCTGTTCGCGTAAAAGGTACAAATGAAAATTCTGTTTTTGGTCTTTGTCGTTGGAGTATGGAGTAGAAGTGATGAAGGGTGCTTTCAGACGAGAAGTCAACTAGGTTACATTAGAAAATGTACTGATCCTTGTGGAAAAGTGTTTAAAGAAACACAATGTTCTGGTGGTGTACAAGAGTGTAAAGAAGATAAACTTAATGGATTAGGTAAGATTTATTCATTTATGAGGTCACGAAATGAAAAAGAACAAGCGTTTACTATTGTTGTTGTTGAATTAGATAAGATTTGTAAGTTCCCGACCGTTCACATGCCTTAAGTCAAAGATGATGATTTACTAAAGTGTACATTTTAATGTGACCAATCTAATTGCCTTTCGGCAAGGTGGAATGATTAATTGTAAAATGTAAAGCTGGTTGAGAAGAGCAGAACGTAGCGACTTGCGAGAATTCACTGAGAGACCTACGCATAGCAGTGTACTGGTAAAATAAGACGGTAGAAACGATGATAATGACCTTAAAAATTATTATCGGAAAACCACCGGTCTGCTAATAAATATGTTTCTTTTTGGACTGAACAAAAAAGTTTCGGATAAAGCACTTTCAAAATTTTAACGGACTGACTAAGGGCGGCTTGCACCAGAATCGCTAAACGCGTTTAACTCTTAAATAGTATTTAGCGAGTTGTCAAGTCATACAAATACGTCAGATTTAAATCGATTTAGCCGTTAAATACGTCGTCAGATTTCAATCGATTTAGCTGTTAAATACGTTTAGTGATTCTGGTGCAAGACGCCCTAAATATTAAATACTTATTAAAGAGTCTCCTGTTTCTGTCAATTGGATATATTTGAAACTGTGCCTCTAACGCCGTTCGAACTATTTTACTCTAGGCAAAGATGACGAAGAAGACATCACCCGTCCTTGCGCATTTGACGACATGCAGTGTATTCGCAAGTTCTTCGCTGACAATTCCAAGTGCTCTCCATCGTATGGCCCGATACCAGACCCTTTGTACCTAGAGCGGATCACTCAGTACTACCCTTTCGCTAATGTCACTGCGGTCCAGACCAAATTTGTTGCTACAGGATTCGCTAACTCAAAGGTTTCCGAGTTTTAGTATGTAATGTTGCTGGTTTTCTAATGATGCTTTATTTGACTTATATCTTTCAATGATGATAATAAAATTACCACAGAGACCATAATTGGTCGACCGCAGATAGTGTATCCAAAAGTCTACCTATATGACATTGGTATCGCTTTAGATATAGGTAGATACAGGATATCTCAATTTGTGTAATATTGTGTCAAACGAAAGTCTACAGTGTGAACAGGAGTTTAAAATAAATTAGAAGGTAAGGTAAATTTTTTAGCCTCTGATATTGTGTTTCAGCATAAACAAAGCAACTGGCAACGTGGTTTTTGCAATAGACTTTAGAAACTTGAACGAGACTTCACCAAAAGCCTATTTTAGATACAAGAGGACCGCTAAAGAATCTATAGTTTTATCAGATTATACAACTATACTATACAGTAAGTTATTTGAGACCTTGAACTTTTACATGCTGATACCAATAGTAATAATGTTAAGGTTGTATAGTCATTTCACTGTGTTCTTCACAGAATCGGGTACCTTCACAGCTGTGATTCCAAAAGTACCATATCTTCGCTTAGACCTTGCGGAAGTCCACGCATACATCGATGATGGAGCTCCTCCTTTCTACATCGGCCCTGCGGCGTACAACAGTACAGGTGATTAAACATATACTAAAACGACTTAACTCGCGGTTGGTGATTGTCATGATAATATTCTAACCTAACTACTTATTTCTAATTTTCTATTTCAGACCCTGACGTGATGGCAGCGTTCGTTAAGTTTTCTTCTGACATTCCAACGGCCATTCGAGAAGCGTTTCTCTTCAAATGCCAGCTGTACATTGCTATCTATATACAAACAAACATATGTGATTTCGGACTCAAAGTCATCAGTGTGTGACCACTATACGAGTTAGTACGAGAAAACTGATAATTAATTCAGCTAATGTTTCTTTAATTCCTTTAAAAAAATGTGTTGAGTAATGTTTCGTTAATTAGATACCGAAACGCCAACTCTGTAATGCTAAAAATTTATTAAATAAAAATGTTTTATTATTTCTCATAACCTTATCATAATATTATAGAGCAAACAAGAATACTTTTGTATGAGATCGCAGATCCATGATAAGTGTAAAGGCCCTTGGTACATGATGCGGCCATCAGCGCACGTCTAAGATATAGGCCTATTGGCAGTTGGCAGCTGAATGCGAGCACTTAGTGCTACTCAGTTACCTATATCGGCCAATTTCTTGAGTTCAATTATCCACTAAGCCTTGTAAGTACATAAATAAATCATTAACTAATTAAAGGCTTGGTTTATCTGTTACAATAACACGCAATGAAGTGTATTTATAACGGCTAAGATTGCATCATTTTGCACACATCGTCCAAATGATTGTGATTTTGGCCGTTGCGTTGTTTTGTTTTGGTGGATACGCGGGTGCGGACCCTGTTAGTGGGGCCTATGGGAATTATGGAAGTCTGGTAGACAATCTAAAAAATACTGATAATTATGAGGTCAATCAATACGGTCCAAATGCCTACATAGAAAATATCAGAGGCAGTGATAAAAATTATAAAGAAAAAAAAGAAGACTATAATAATGAAGAAAAGTATGAAGACAAAAAAGAAATACATATTGAGGAACCGAAATACGAAGGCAAAATTGAGGAGTATAATAATGAGCAAAATGAACAAGAATATGAAGGTGAAGGAAATGAAAACTGGGACTTGAAAAGTTTCTACGGTGAAGATAAGTTTGAAAAATATGAAGGACCAAAAGATTACATTGTGACTAACAAAAATGATCGTTATAAGATTGGTAGAAGATATTATGGAGGAAAGAAAAGCGACTCGAAGGAGTATGACTATGTGACAAAATGTGATGTACAAGAAAAGGATTGCTTTGATGGCAAAGATTGTTACGATAAGTCCAAAGATCGAGCAGCATATGATCGATGCCGAGATACCTATGGCAGTGAAGACCGATACTATGACGAACAAGACCGTTACACTGGCGATAGATATCGTATTGATGATGAATATGATTACGATTATGAAAAGGATTGTTATGAGAACAGTAATGACCGTGCTGAATATGAAAAATGTCAAAACTATTATAAGAAATGCCGTGATTCTAAAAATAAAAACTATGAATATTCCTACGATGAAAACGACTGGAAGAATGATAAAGAATGCTTTTATGCTGGCAACCTTGTTGGACTTGGTAAGTATTGCAAAACAAATTACATATATTCTCAAGATTTTCTTTAAACACATAAATATTATACTAATTGCAGCTTGCTTACTCGTTTCGTTATTTTTGAACTAGAAATCATCTAAGAAATATGCATTTGTTTCCTTTTTAAACATTTAAATGACTTGTGTTTTGAGAATAATTTATTTGTATTGTTTTACAGGTAGAAACGACCGTGAAGATGTACTCATTCGACCTTGTGACCTTGAGGATAGACAATGTATTCGGAAGTTCTTTGCCCAAAACTCGAATTGCAAGCCTGCCTACGGACCCATCCCCGACCCTCTGTATCTAAAGAGAAACACTGCGTACATCCCATTCGCCAACTTGACCATGTTGATGACTAGACTTCGCGTTACAGGACTGAGTAGCATGAAGATCACTGAATTCTAGTAAGTAGTCTACCATAGTACCGATGGTCTAGTGGTTAGCAACTCCGTCTTCCGATCCGAAGGTCGTGAGTGCAAATCCGGTCGTGCACGAATGCATTTTTCTACTCGGATTTATGTGCGCAATGCCAGTGAAGGAGGTGAAGGAAAACATCGCGAGGAAACCTTCGGCTTAAGTCTGCTCCGCACGTATTGACCTGCAGGGGTATGCCAATCAAAGTTGAACTGCAAAGTTTTAAATCATGGTCAGTTCATACTAACTCATAGTTATTCGGTGACTAAATAGTGACATTATGACGTCATTTAATGTGTTTTCGCGCATATTTTGCTGTCAAGTGTCTAAAAAGAATGATGTCACGTGGTACAAAATTGTACCACGTGACCTGAAGAAATTACACTGGGCAGTGAAATATAACTTGACAGCAAAAGATTGGCATACGGGGGCTGGTCTTGATAAGCCCGACTAGGATGAGAGAATGGTATAGGTGCTGGTCAAGCCTACTCTATCTAAATCATGTCCCGTTCATCGGGTATTTTTTTGGTGATGATTAAAAAATAAACTATTTTACAGTGTTAACAAAGACACCAAAAATTTGGTTATTGCGTTCTCCTTCAGAAATTTGAATGAGACTTCGCCAAGGAACTATTTTAGATACAAGAGACCTGCGAAGGAGTCCATTGTTCTTTCTGACTATGGCACCGTTTTATACAGTAAGTACTAACCTACATAGCTTCATTATCTAGAGAATAACAATGCCCTTTGCATTGTTATTCAGCAAAAAATTTATTTTGATCCAAACAAGTTTTTCGATCAAAAAAATGGTGTTAAAATTGGACACATTGGTGCAAATTTTATCAGAAAACTTGTTTGGAAATATTTTTTGTGGAACCTTTGCATTAATATTTTCTAGAATCTGAAGCTTAGCGATTTTGCATAATTCCATTCAGTGAGTATACCTTCAAAAATGTTTAAATGTGCGAGCGAGAAGGTTGTTTTGACATTACCCTTCGCCTTAAAAGAGACATGAGGGTGTCAAAGTAGTTATGTTTATATGATTAGATGTTGGCAGAGAATATTTTGCTTAATTTCTTTATTCAAGTTTGTTAGATTTCAGTTCTCTAAATGCATTTCCTTTTCATTCTAGCTTCAGGAACGTTTACTGCTGTGATACCAAAGATTCCCCACCTTCGGTTGGATCTGGCGGAAGTACACGTGTTTATAAATGACTTTATACCCAAATTCTTTTTTGCTCCAGGAGTCGCAAAAAGTACAGGTAATAGTAAATTAACAACAAATATTGATTACCCTTACCAATTGATCGAATGAGTGAAGCGAGCGATGAAGTTCTGTAGTTATTCTGTGTCCCTAACCAAGTTGATGTTCTAAAATTTCTACAGAATAGAAAATGTATAAAATCTTACCCGATGGGAATGATCCAGTAACATTTGGTTTGACTTTTTTGTTTCTATTAAATAAAAAGGATTTTTTTTGCAAGTAGAATATCAACTTGTTTTGAACCGGTGACGATTTCTTGAAAAAATAAACAGTGAGTTTTTTATTGGATGGGACGCAGTGAAAAAGATTCAGACTTTTTTTTGCATTGAGAGTTTTACTGATGTCGCCCCGACTTCAAAAAAAGAAGGAGGTTTGCAAGTCGGCTAGATGTTTTTCTATAATTAATATGATGTGGTTTAATTTCAGATCCAGACGTGATTGCTGGTTTTGCTCGGCTGCTGTCCAATTTGCCGGTAGCAACACAGGAGTATTTTTTACTGCAATCCCAACTTTTCACAGCGATTTATATTCAAGAAAATATATGCGATTTCGGTCTCAAGTTAATAAGTGTATAAAAATTAGTTTTTGACATTATTTTGTAATCATAAAGTATATGTTTTGCATCTCTTTTTATTAAACTAGATTTTTTTAATATCTCCTCTTTATAGTGTCTCAGGTGTACAAATATACCTACTTCATTAAATAAATCGAGCCATCTCTAAAGTTATGTTTTGATTACATAGTTACTAATATATAGGGATAGACTGAAAAACTAAAAACGACCATTCAATATGGGGTAATTCGTAAGTCGCTAAAATGTTTCCGAAAAACAGACAGTCAATATACGTTCGTTAAATATATTACGTAACTTATATGCACTTTTATGAAAACCTACTCGTAAAAAAAAGAAAAAGGTGCATTCATTAAAACGTTTCCAGGTTTTCATTGAGATGAGTTGAAGTCAAAGTTTGCACGTTCAGTCTAGGGGTGTCGCGTTGCAGTCCCAACTTCTTAGTTAACTTGCGAATATTCTGGTTTAAGTATTCGCTTAGGGTTGCTTCCTTTGAGAAAATGAATAAATAAAATCACTTTTGATGATACAAAGAACTGGATTTTTTATCGTGGTTTAAAAGGTTTGTTATATATATTTTAAAATCAATCATAACTAAACAAACCTACACATAATCGTATAGAAACTGAAGCTCCAGTTGATTGCTATTAAAAATAAATAAAAGAAGTAAGAAATATTTCAAAATCACAGTTACCAAGTATAGTTCTAATAAGTAAATAAACTTAAATAAAATATAAAACTAATGATATAATGTTGCAACATGCAAATATGCATAAATATGCAATATTCATTTCAAGTATTCCACAATGCGAACGAATGCTTAACTCGCAACCACGAAATGCAGGTAGAGCGCTTTTCCTTTGGGACTATCTGTCTGCATTCACAAGTACTTAGTAACCTAACGACTAGAAAATCAATTCAGAATTTTGCACAAACACGTACCTCCTAAATCAGCTTTACCGCTTCATAATGGCACTATAAAATCACAAAAAATCACACAAAATGTTAAAATTACGTTACGCAAAACTTTTCCCGAGTCTGAAATACAATTACGAAAATTCTTCCTGAGCACGACCATCCGCGCTAAAAGCTCGCGGTCAACTGAAGCTATTCCTTCAAAGCCTGTCTCTGCTTTCACGAAATGAACTGAAAGTTTCGGCTCAAACGCAAAACGTCGTAAGTCGCTTTTATTTGCTTATTAACTCTGAGCTTTTTCACGTTCGCTCATAGTTGGTTTCAGGAAATCAGGAAAAATGTTTTCAAAGTACACGGCTGTTTGTTTGGGAGGGCCGCAGAGGCGGGAATGACTGTGCCGAAAAAAAAATAAGCCAACCACGTCTCGTTGAGTTAAGGCTTCATGGGCGGTCTGAATATCTTTAATTAAAAACACGAACTCTACTTACTTTCATGTAATGAATTGAAGTTTGACGAGAGAGGAAAAAACTGAAAATGAAAGATACTGGGAACTGTGGGTCTGTACTGTAGAGTTCACTGAATTTATAATTCGTACAGTGAATGCAGTCACACGATAATGAGGCTCTCTTCTCCATCAGACTCTAGCTCTTGACAAGCAGAGAGACTTTACTTGTACTATCTCAAAAAACTAAAGTTTAAATAGGTACTTATCTTACAATTAATCAGCTTTTAAAGCAAAAGACACCGATTCGGCAAGAAAAAAAAGTATGATCCTGCCATATTTTTTTCCCAGCCCCCCTATTCCAATCTTTTGCTGTCAAGTTATATTTCACTGCTCAGTGTAATTTCTTCAGGTCACGTGGTACAATTTTGTACCACGTGATCAGTCTTTTAGACACTTGACAGCAAAATATGCGCGAAAACACATCAAATGACACAGAATAACTATGAGTTAGTATGAACTGTCCATGATTTAAAACTTTGCAGTTCAACTTTGAAATTGGAATCGCCCCCTGTAAGATATTCAGCGTTGGTGTCACACAATAAAATGAAGCTATTATTACTACAATTAAAATGACATATGTCACTATTGATACAGCACTTGGGACGGAGTACTAAAATGCCCATCCTCCTTTATCTTACCAGATTCTTTGATTTTCCATGACTTTTACAACTTTATTCCGTTAGTGATATCATTTATGACGAATTGTTGTATTTGTAGTACAAACATGTTGGGCTGAAAATGCACTGAAATTAGGATTCATAATACTGGACCTATTTTAAGCATCAATAAAGTTAAAAGAGCTTTCTTCGTCGTTTTCTTATTTATGGCCTCTGTCCGTCATTTCGACAGACAATTTTACCAGTGTCAAGTGAATAATTTGAAATAGTATTTAGTGAAGTCGAATCATTCGTCAAGTCGGTTGTCGTTTATTTTATAGGTAAAATGGGTTATTTTCCCTTCAAAGCTTGTAGCTTTTTAAAATGTTTGTTCACAAAGTAAGACTTACAATTTCTAACTGCTCACAAAAGATATTCGCACTAGTTAAAAACTTTTGTTGGAGACCCTTTTTAACCTCCGACGCAAAAACGACGGGGTGTTATAAGTTTGACGTGTCTGTGAGTGTGTGTGTCTATCTGAAGCAACGTAGCTCCTGAACGGATGAACCGAATTTGATTTTTTTTTTGTTTGAAAGGTGAATTAGTCGGGAGTGTTCTTAGCTATGTTTGATGAAAATCGGTCTAATATTCGGGGTTTTTTAAATTTTTAATTTAATTGTTTAAAAAGTAGGACGCTTAGCTATCTATCATAAAAAAGCCAAAGTACAGTTGTAATATCATTGGCCTCTAGAAGGTAATACAAATATACTGCTACGATTTTTGTAGCACTGCTACGATTTTCGTAGCGCTACGAGAAACGTCGCATCAACTTAGATCTTATTAGCAGCAGATACAAATTTTGCAAATGTTTTTAGCTCTACTTTTACACCTTATATGTATTAGTTTTTTTTAATACATTACACCTGTAATCCAGGTTGCTAGAATAAAAAGCAGACCAAAATGGGATGACATTTAATTTTCTAAACGGTAGAGCATCCTATATATTTTTGAGTTTTTTTTATTTTCAAAGCGATTGTAGACCGTTTTGGCTAGAGAGGCAGAAGTTATCAAAATACACACCTAGTTTGCATTATCAAGAAGCTGACTGTATTACCATCCTGCATGATAAGAAAAAAGCAAGCAAAAAGTTTTACAAACTTTGTTTTAAAAATGCAGGTTTAGAATATACTGCTGATCTAAGCAATGCACGAAAACACCAAAGCTTTTATTCTGATTACCTACCATCCAGTTTATCTGAAATCAATCTTCTTCCAAATCAGATTTTAGGACGGAACCCTGATTTATATAGCTGTCTTCTTCTCACACAGGCGGAGCTTAACCCTGACGCATGCGCGTACGACAAATCTTAAGAATAAGAATCGTGATTTTTTGCCTCTTGAACCATAATACATTAGTTATGTACAATAGAGTGTACATAACACAAGGGTATATAGGTCGTAACGTCCTATATAGTCCTCTGAGAAGTCGCAAGCACTTCACCCAACTGAAGTTTATCACGTCAAAGTAGGTCGAAGTTTTTACTCTGCGTGTGTGAAAAGTAAATCAATTTAATGTTTTAAGTTTTAAGTGTTATTTTCTTTACTTAACTTGTAAAAGTTAGCACTTGGCTAAGTTATATCATAAACTGAAATCTGTATGTGGATTTCTGAGATTGTAGGTACTTTGTAGAGCTGATATGCTTTTATTGTCTGTCATTTACCTAATCCACAGCAATTTGGCGCTTATTTCAGGTAGGAGTTTACTAACCTTACATTTTTGTTATAAAACTATAATGGAACAAACCGATGTTGAGTGGTAACTATTGCCCTTAGCGGTGCATAATTGCCCCACAGAGCTCTACTTATTGCTCAGCAGGGGTATTCCAATCTCAGGTTGAACTGCTAAGTTTAACTGCAAAGTTTTAAATCACGGTCAGTTCATACTAACTCATAGTTATTCTGTGACTAAATAGTGACATTATGATGTCATTTCATTTGTTTTCGCGCATATCGCATATTTTGCTGTAAAGTGTCTAAAAAGACTAATCACGTGGTACAAAATTGTACCACGTGACCTGAAGAAATTACACTGGGCAGTGAAATATAACTTGACAGCAAAATATTGGCATACGGGGGCAGATACATTTTTGGTAAAACTCATACCTGCGGCTTGACTGTCTATTGTTTGATACCATCAGAATCAAAATAGGTTGTAATTTGACAGATTGTGATGATATCAAAAGATAGACAATCAGGCTGCTGAGTTTACTAACCTACTTCATACTGAAACACAATATTGACTGTGGTTTGAAATAGGTAAACACAACCCCAGATTTACCATTTCTAATTTCGCTAAAGTATTTTTCTAAAAATATCCCAACACATCTATTGGCATGCAAAACGGCATTACATAAAACGCTTCTTGAATTGAATTGTAAAATATTGTTAGCAACATGACGCGCCTTCTCATCTCGAAGTCTAGTCACGGAGTGTCGTCTCGCTGCACATTTTCTCGTGCAGACGAAAGGTGGCGCTGTCAATTTCAAGGCGAGACGCTTTGGCGCCAATTTGTGCCACGAAGACATTTTTGGCGCCCAACGTGGGACTTCTATTGTGGACGTGATAGCATTTAAATACAGTTACGTTGTTTACAGTGGTGTCTGTTGTGTAGAATTACATGAAGTATTGTATTTTTTGGTAAAACTGCAAACAATTATAATCCAGTGTCTATTCTTACGTTTTAGTATTTTTAATTCATAACATAATAACATTATTTTACTAGTTAAGTAGTACTATAAAAAACCTCTCGTCATATTTTTAACCCATTCATTATAAATCCCATCCATATAGTCATAATAAAAAGATCTTTAACCAAAATTTCAATTGGCGCCCAACACGGGGCTTGACCACGTTTGGGCGCCATGTTTTCAATCCGTGTTTTAAGCATCAAAACCAAATTTATGCGATGCACGGTATCAAGTTGATCAACCCCGTCTGAATATCCCCTGACTATTTGTAACAAGCGTGCAGTATCAAAGGTCCCGTTTCCACCCTCGGGAACGTCGGTTTCCAGCGATTAAAGCCTTGAATCCATTTGATGTATTCATCCTCTTTGAAGCATCGGTAGGAAGCTGCGAATAGAGATAAAAGTACTGGCTTAAATCCCACAGGGGCTTAAAGAGCCGTTCATTGAAAATTTGACGCTTGATTTTGGTACTTTCATATCTGATTTTATTGGAGGCTGTAAAATAATTCCGTGAAATATAGGAAGGTGGCGGGAGTAATGGAAGCTGACCCTGCCTTTTGTTGAAAGTAGCAAAGCGAGTAAGTCAGCTTGTCAATTGATGAAAAAACTAAAAGGCCTTTGAAATTAAGTACACTATCAACACAGTCAACACATTACTTAGTAACAGAATAGATAACATAGATAGTGAATAGTGTATAGTAGTCACATGGGTAACCAAAAGCCATTATACCTTTAGGATACTTACAATACACCTACTTATTTGATTTTACCAACATTAGGTAATGTTGATGAAAACATAATAAGTACCTAGGTTTATTCAGGTTTTTATCACATCTAAGATTTCTATTGGCCTTCATAGAAAATTCAAAAAATGCAGTACGTATTCTATCTTACCAGCCAACTAATGCTGGACTTTTCACTATGTTTTAAAACCAGCTCCAAAACAAGACAGCCTAATTTAGTCGTCTAGGTTCAACTTTACCCACTAATTGAATTGAAGTCGACTTCTTGTTAAGGTGAAAGCGTCCGGCCCGAGGCCCCTGTCGCAAGAAACTTTGAAAAATTCCCCACTAGTTTGTTTCACAGTAACTTGATAAAAACGCGATGAGAGCGCTACGGGATAGCGCAGCGAAGTTAGGGATTAAGTTTGAAAAACATTGGCTCGACGCGCAGCGTGCCGCAATTTTGTCATATTTTTATTAGCTCGGTCGTAGTCACTAGGTGTAACTCCGTGGCTCCAGTGAACTTTATTCTCGTTTTGTGATTTACGAGTCGAATTTTAATGTTTGCAGTGTTTTGGTATTATTTTGCAAAATGATAAATTCGCTAAATTATTATTTGTGTGCATTGTTTGAGCTTCAGAATGCATTTGTTGCTAATGACCTTTCACCGACAATCTTTGGAGCAAACTAATACTCGAGTGGAGACCACGTTTAGGCAAGCGTAGTGTAGGACGCCCTCCGGCGAGATAGGGCGACGATCTGCAAAATGTAGCTGGCTGATGAAAAGATCCGAAGATCAGGCTAAATGGCGCGTCTCGGGAGAGACCTACGTCCAGCAGTTGGATACGATGATAATGATGATGACCTTTTTGCTGATAGGTAACGGTCGTGTACCTGCGTTTTGGTATTATTTTATTAGAACTACAAAGAATTAGACCGTAGAAAACTTTTGAAAATCAAAACCAACTTTAAACAAAGATTAACCTCTTGGCTTCATTTGCATTTACCATTCTTCCGTTTGAGGCGAGATAAATAAACAGAAATCTAAATACCAAATTCCCGCCAAAGCGAATTAAACTTAATCACAAAATCTCCACAAGTCAAACGGCAAACGTAAAAATAAAAACCGGAAACAAGTCCGTTTACTGACTTCGTTAGACGATTTACTTTAAAACCTCCAACTTAAATTCCACCCTATTTTATAGACGCTACGGTTGAGAATAGCTTTGTTTTATCATCAGTATTTTAAGGACTTGTTTGGTAGCTTAATTCGGGAAAGTCAGAGGTACATTTACATTCCTGAAGTAAATCTGTTGTACGTTAGTGAGTGGGTACACAGACGGCAGAGATTAGAGAGGTCTCGTGGACAAATGCATGAACATTTTTAGTTACTTATACAATAAATAAACAGTTTTATTCATTGTGTGTTTAGAAAACTACACAGTGAATATAACCTTTGATATCTATAACTTAAAATATTGTCAATAAATTACTTGAAAGTCGGGTAGGTACATAAAGAAAATAAATTGAAAACATTCTCGTAAAAAATCCAAAATGCTTAATATCTCCAGCGTCGTCAGCCAAGCGAACAAAATTCCAAATTCAAATCAGTTCGTGAGTTGAGTGCGAACCGAGCGGACGTGCCGCGACAACCATTTATTCCGTTACAACTCTGTTTCAAATGCTAAATATATTGTCGAAAACGAGAATAACGTGGGCAGAGTTTGCATAATTTGCTTTTGAGACGAATTCGGAATTTCTGTTTACCTCTACTGATTCGCTTATTAACTTAATTGGGTTTACCATGATCGGGGTAACAAGGTGAATAAATTACTAGATATATACTTAGCTAAGACTCATTACGCTTCTGAACTAAAATAATGATATAAACAAGTGATTAAATTTAAAAATTAAAAAACCTCTGAATTTGATACCCATATTGAGGGAGTTGTGAAAAAAAACGTAATTTGCCATTTTGTGGTGGCAGCCATCTTGGATTTGAAATTTGTCATAGTGTAGGTTCTACTAGTTAAGCCTTTTCATTTGATACCCATATTGAGGGAGTTATGAAAAAAATGTAATTCACCATTTTGTGGCGGCGGCCATCTTAGACCGATTTTCATCAAACATAGCTAAGAACACTCTTGACTAATTCACTTTTCAAACTAAATTATGAAATTTTAAAGAAAACATGATTATTTTCAAGATATATCCCACTCCACATTCAAGTCGTTAACACTATGGAAACATAAGTCTTTCAAAATGATGTACAACGATTCTTACCAGATGATCCAGTCTAACAAGACCTCCTCTTCCTCAACTCTTAGTTACTTTTCAGGGTTGTTTGCGAGGTTAGGGGCCAGAATTGGGTGGTTACATTTTGAATAATGGTGGCTTGCATGTTGTACTCATTCGTCATGGGTAAACGTTTTTCTCATTACGCTTACAAATATTTTGCTAAGGGTTTCGTTTCGACTTTCATTATGCAACATTTTATATTTTTGGAGCATTTTCAGAATCTTCTCTAAACTTGTTACTTACTTGTAGCTAGATACCTTTTAGTACAAGGCCATGACTCACCTGATGTTAAGCCGTTACCTCTGCCTATAACAAAGCATTGCTTCACTGAGCATGTCCTGCACTGAAGACGACATTTCGCATGTGAAATGTTCATTCGGCAATCTGGCGGTAGGCCACAAACTTTCTGAAAGTCCGACAAGGTCCGCGGATAAAGTTCGGATTTGTATCCAATTTGTATCCGACGTATCCGAATCCAGTCTGAAGTTCTGTCACATGTCTCTCGAGTTTCGGCGATTCCTATTGAACACGGTTCAGACGCCACCTAGCCCTGATATATGGATTATGGAAGAGATACAACTGCATTTAGCTTTTTGGACAAAAATATGAGACTAAGTTGAATGCTTTACTCATTTGTTTTTTTATAATCCATCACATTGATTTATCACATTCATCTTACTTAACTTTTTACATTGGCTGGGGAGAGAATAGGCCGACCCGAATCAAGGGGATTTTGAGATAAAAAGTCTCAAAACCCCCCTAATTGGGAAAACTCAGGGGATTTTGAGACTAACCACGAAAAAACTAACTCGCTTTTTTTCCGTCTTTTGTTTGTTCAAGCAATTTTTTTGGTGCTTCCAAATTAGAAGCATTAAGTAAAGTTGACCTATTGTTTCCGTACAAATCTAAAACTGTGGTCACACTTTTTGGTGCCTATTATTGGAAGTCTGCTAAAAATTTTTACTTATAAATCTTTTTTTATATAATCCTGACTGTTAGGTATGTTTTTTATGGACCGCTTCCAGCTTTATCTATGAGGTGGGTGTTCCGCGTATGTCTCAGATGCTAGCAGCGCCCGATGTTAACTCCCTGGAACTTTAGGTAGAGTCCCTTGCACACATGATTATATTTAGAACTAACTTCTCTTTGTGGCTTCCATGTGCATCCGAAATACATTTTCATAGACCGCCTACTACTGTTCATACTACAGCAATGTCATTGACCCATTAAGAACCGTTTTCATTGCATAATATTAACTCCCATAAAAAATCCGCTCATTCATTCAAGTTCCATTCAGTTTCAGCGCGTGCTGTATTCGATTTAATTGTAAAGCTGGGTGCAGACTGGGAGAATGCATCTCATTCGATGCGACGAATGGATGACTAATTTGATAGGAATCATTTATACGAGGTTTTCGTTTTCGTAAAAGCGGTTACCGTCATATTTTGGTCTTTACCAACGTACGCGGTTACTTCCAAAAAGTACGGGACTTTCAGATAACGGTACTTGATCAAACGCCTGAATAATCTGCGACGTGTAACCGGCATGTCCATTGCACCAACGAAATTCTCGTAACCATATGTCTCCATGTCAATCCAATACATTTTGATCCGTCTATTCTCTCCCGCTTTCTCCTCGCGTCGTACTCCTCAGAGCTGAGGGTCGTGATTGCCTCTTAGATCATTTTTTTTCCGGACAATGTCACCTCAAGTACTTCTGTCACTCTCTTCTCTAGCGCTCGTATTAATACCAACTTGACTAGAACAGCTAAAATCCTCCTTTACCTCCAATCAAAGTCAGCCAAATTGACAGATACGAACAGATTAATATCAGCCCCTCTAGACATCTGATTTGCAACAAGCAACTAAAGCAATTATTATTTGTTGAAGAGACGACAGGTAGATATCCAAGTTTGAGACGCATAATTAAATTAGGTATTCAAGACTAACTCCTTTGAGCACTCAGACAATGCCACGTACTCTAGTCTTGAATTAATTTAGCTATTGTGTTCTAGTTTGTAGTCGCTTCAACGAGATTTCGATGGATTGAACGGGTTACGGTAAAACCAGGGAGGTACGAAAAACGATAGACTAAGACTCGCTATTAACATTTTAGCTACATTGCGCGTCGCCACGCACTGTAACACAAAATATGGAAAATATCTATACCGTTTTGCGTAATACTCACCCATGAATAGGTACATATTAGGTGCATTTTCCGTTAACCGTGTCATTTAAAAAGTTTAACTACCGTTGTATTCCTTGTTATTTTATATCTACTCTATCAAATCATAATAATTATCTCTGTTGGTACAGATAAAGGGCACCACGACCGAAAATTTTCATTAAAAACAAATACTTAGGTACACGGTTTTTTCATAGAGCAATACATCATACAGAGACTCGCGAACATAAACCACTGGCTGCTTACGCATTAAAAAGGTACGAGATGAGAGAGTACGCCTGTCTGTAAACCGTGACTTTCATACGGGTATTTTATAAATTCCTGGGGCGGCCGAGACGAATGTCGGCCACTTGTCGGCCGCGGTCGCTCGTTTGTCATCTCTGAATTTTTTATGCTCTGTAAACGTGGGATGATTTTTGTTAGAGAGATTGCTGTAAGGGAGTAATTTGGTTAGTGGAATTGAATTTTTTAGTAGATGGAATCAAACGTGAGTGGCTCTACCACTTATAAATAAATAAATAAATAAATATTCATGGACATTTCACACGACGCCCTCTAGTCCCAAACTAAGCAAAGCTTGTAATATGGTAACTAGAAGCTGATAGAATACTTATATACTTTTTTTTTGTAAATACATACTTATAATACATAGTAACACCCAGACATAGAACAAACATCTATGTATGGTACCTACACACAAATGTTTGTTCTCAGTGGGGATCGAACCCACGACCCACAGCACGGCAGGTAGAGCTTTTACCGACTGAGAGGAAAATCTCAAGACCATGTTCATTTGCAATGATAGGTAGAATAACACAACCACTCGGTATTTCATTGAATCTCGTTCTTCACCAACCTTACAAGTTACAACCTTAGATATAGAAATCTTATCGCTTATTCGACACGCAACACGGCCATCAGTTACCAGGTAATTACCTTGTCTGCAGTGGTGTAAATGGATAACCATTGAAAATAGAGTACTGGAAATAACCTAGGTGGTGTCGCTTTTGTATTTTCAAGGGGTTGAAGAGATCTGGGGGGCGATTCCAATCTCAAAGTTGAACTGCAAAGTTTTAAATCATAGTCAGTTCATACTAACTCATAGTTATTCTGTGACTAAATAGTTACATTATGATGTCATTTAATTTGTTTTCGCGCATATTTTGCTGTCAAGTGTCTAAAAAGAATGATCACATGGAACAATTTTGTACCTGAAGAAATTACACTGGGCAGTGAAATATAACTTGACAGCAAAAGATTGGAATACGGGGGCTGGGGGATATTTAATTGAGCCTGGATATGCAAACCAAAAGGCAAATGTTTGATTTGAAGGCACACTACCATAAAAGCAATTTTGCAGGACCAATATTATACTTGGTTTAATTTACAAAATATTCGATTGTTCGTTCATTCATATGAGTAAGTGGCCTGCTCCATGTTTTTAGGCCGCCTCAAGGCCTCAGTCATGGCTTGTAAAGACTATTTGATTGTAAGGACGCGACATTGCAAAGTAGGTAAATCTTAAGAAGCTACATTTTAATGAAACTCAGATAAATAATACTTTAAAAGCCGAGAACAAGGCTGGCTCGTATTTAGCACAATTAACCCTAAAATGAGTAGCTATTTCCCAAATCGGTTTAACAACAGCAAAATATTAAAAATCAATACATCACTGCGAGCAACGGGCGTCACTCCCGCGCGACTGCGTCCGCCAAAAACAGCGTGTTTTTATGCGAAAATATACAAAAACAATAAAAAAATCCAATTGTTTAACTGAGCTGCGTTGAAAAGATAAAAAGTGAAGTTTTTTCGGAAGCGGGATTGGGTTTTTATTGTTTGATGTGGACGTAACTACTGGTGTAAAACTCGTGGTCTTGGAGGGATGGTAACCAACGGGGGCCCTAGCGTAAGCAGATTTGTAAGTATCTATAACTTTCCTTTAGTAGTTACGTCGATTTTATCCTAATTTTCCAAACAGGGGGGCGATTCTAATTACAAAGTTGAACTGCAAAGTTTTAAATCATGGTCAGCCCCCGTATGCCAATATTTTGCTGTCAAGTTATATTTCACTGCCCAGTGTAATTTCTTCAGGTCACGTGGTACAATTTTGTACCACGTGATCATTCTTTTTAGACACTTTACAGCAAAATATGCGCAAAAACACATCAAATGACGTTATAATGTCACTATTTAGTCACAGAATAACTATGAGTTAGTATGAACTGACCATGATTTAAAACTTTGCAGTTCAACTTTGCAGTTCAACTTTGATTGGCATACCCCTGCAGTTCATACTAACTCATAGTTATTCTGTGACTAAATAGTGACATTATGATGTCATTTAATTTGTTTTCGCGCATATTTTGCTGTCAAGTGTCTAAAAAGAATGATGACGTGGTACAATTTTGTACCACGTGACCTGAAGAAATTACACTGGGCAGTGAAATATAACTTGACAGCAAAAGATTGGAATACGGGGGCAGGTGTTGAATATTGTGGCACGCACGACACCACAAAATCCACGTACAGTCAAGACGTGATACGTAATGAGGAGGGATGAAAATCATACAAAACAAAGAGGCAGAGGACTAGGTACATACTAACATAGAACAGTTATATTTATTTATCCATGATACTATGTAGTTCACACTTCATAAACAAAGCAGTATTGCTCTGACATCGAACATATAAAATTGCCATCGAAACCCTCTCATCCGTGCAAAACTGTTGGATTATTAAAAAGAAGGGACGAGTTTAATAAAGTAATATACAGTATCGGAAACAATATTACGTAAAAAGTACGCATTGAAAGTCCAATCAAAATCATTCAATAATCTCAGTAAACTCTTAAAAATTAAATAAAAAAACTACAAAACATTAGGTAGCATAGACTGCAAAAGTTAGTTAATAAGTACCTACCTATCTACTTTAAGTTACTGTAAGCAGTTTTTTATTATTTGTAATGTAAAGCTTAATTAATAATAAAAATAGTTGTCTTCAGTGTCTTGGGCACGCTTCCGATTGGTACTGATTTGGATCAGTTGAGCTATCTATAAATCGTTTGCAACGGTGTGTAGATAGCTCAACTGCTTCATGTGTATTTTGTACATATTATAAATATTGTAAATACTTTATTAGTCATAATTTTCTTTGTGAATAAAATTTAATAAAAATATACTTAACTTAAACCTAAACCTTAAACCTTTTGTAATGTTTTGTGATTAAGACCTAAGATTAAGATTACGCATTACATAATGTAGCTACATTTTTATTAAAAAAAATTTTTTTATTAAATAAAAACGATTTAATTTATTAAATAAATACTCAGACACGCACACCACGGCAGAGACATGGTACATCATTTAATCAGATTTTTTTCAGTACTTACCTAGTACTATCGTATTAGGGTACATTTTCTCAAAAGATCTTGTTCTTTGAGAAAGAAGAAAGCCACAAGTCCAAAACGCAGTCAATTCTAGAATTCAATAAAACTAGAAACCACTTACCTATTGAAATTCCCGGCACGTCGATCGATTTCCTCGGGCGAAACTGTTAGACAAATGCACTTGGAGGCTTTTAGCCCCTTCCGGTGGGGAGTGCATCGTGACGTCACTTCCGGTCGTCTCCCGCCTTGCTGGGCGGTAAATGGCCTGTCGCAGTTACGTGCCTTTTAGGGGTTAAATTTTATTTTAGTAAACATTCTCAAACTCATTGTCATTGTTCTCAGTGAGACAATGCATTGTTATAGCTAGGTAGTGGTTATCACGTAACATCAGGCGTCACAGCTCAGTCGGTAATGGCTCTGCCTTCCGTGCTGTGGGTCGTGGGTTCGATCCCCACTGAGAACAAACATTTGTGCGTGGCAAACATAGATGTTTGTTCTATGTCTGGGTGTTACTATGTATTATAAGTATGTATTTACAAAAAAAAAGTATATAAGTATTCTATCAGCCATCTAGTTCCCATATCACAAGCTTTGCTTAGTTTGGGACTAGAGGGCGTTGTGTGTAAAGTCCATGAATATTTATTTATTATTTATTTATTTATTTATCAGGTGGGCCAACGGCTTGTTCCATCATTCAGTACCTAGTATAACAAAAACTTATTTCTCAGTAACTAATTAATTTAATTTTATGAGAAAAAAGTAATCTAAAACATAAATAATTGTGTGTTACATTTAATTAATTTTCGCGGATTTTACATTTAATTTTTGTGCCTTTAACATTTTGCTTAGAGATCACTAAGGATGTATGTTTTATTTATATTAAGTGTGAATTAAGAATCTTATAAACTTCATCATTATCAGTCAGAAGAAGTCTGCTATGGATAAAGGCATTCACTATACATTTCCAAAATAATATAAAACATTTCACCAACCAGCCCCCGTATTCCAATCTTTTGCTGTCAAGTTATATTTCACTGCCCAGTGTAATTTCTTCAGGTCACGTGGTACAATTTTGTACCACGTGATCATTCTTTTTAGACACTTGACAGCGAAATATGCGCGAAAACACATCAAATGACGTCATAATGTCACTATTTAGTCACAGAATAACTATGAGTTAGTATGAACTGACCATGATTTAAAACTTTGCAGTTCAACTTTGCAGTTCAACTTTGATTGGCATACCCCTGCTGATTTGTACAAAGTCGTCAATCCATCGAAGTTGTCTCTTCAAATTCGATGTTTTCTTTCAGAGCGAGATCCAAATATTCTCACCTCGTCTAAAAATACTATTTTCAATATTTGGTAAGTAATCCATGAACCTTATATTAGTTACAGTCAAATAAATTTTATTATACTCATGGGTATGATTGTTTTGAAATTAGATGTTGTTTTGATACTAAACAAACAGTTTGATTAATTTGTTTTGTTTATTACGCTATACAAAAATAAATAACCTAAGTCACAATTCAATTTATTTCTCAAATATCTAGATCTATATCTAGTTACGAATCAGCTTATAAGTTAGTTAAAATGAGCAAACTGCTATTCAGAATTTATTTCCTTAAATAAAAAATTATGTTCACTTACTTCTGTCCAAGCTGGAGTGGGCCGACCATGTCTGCCGCATGCACGATGAACTCAGAGCCAAACTAACTACAGAGTGGCGTCCACAAGAACTGAGACGGCGCGGCAGACCAAAAAGAAAATGGCGGGATGAGCTCCACAAATACCAGCCCAAATGGAGCATCACAGTGCTGGATCGCACAGCGTGGAGAGAAGAGAGGTAGGCCTTTGCCCAGCAGTGGGAAATTGAAGGCTTATCATAATATAATAACTTCTGTCCGTTCTGAACGTCTTTGACACTCTTTGCCAATACCGCCTTGAGCGCAGTAATTACAGAAGCGAAGGAACCCTAAACCGCTATACTTAGATGTTTTTCGCTTATTTGTGAGCGGAACCCGATTCTTCGGCTCCGTTACTAATTGGTAACTCACTTTGAAGAGATTTTCTAACGGGTTACTGATACCACTGTTTTGATTGCATTGAGTGGAATCTTTTAATTCTTTTTTAAGCCCCGACGCAAAAACGACGGGGCTAAGTTTGACGTGTCTGTGTGTGTGTGTGTGTGTGTGTGTCTGTCTGTCTGAGACATCGCAGCTTCCGAACGAATGAACATATTTTGATTATGTTTTCTTTAAAAAAGCTTTGAAAGGCGAATTAGTCGGGAGTGTTCTTGTTTGATGAAAATCGGTCCAAGATGGCCGCCACCACAAAATGGCGGATAATATTTTTTATCACCACTCCATCAATATGGATTTCAAAGTCGGGGTTTTTTTTAATTTTAATTTAATTACTTGTTAATATTCTAAACAGAAAAATACTACTGCTCCCCAACCCCTTTAAGAGTAGTATAGTATCATATCCTACTAATATTATAAATGCGAAAGTTTAGATGTTTGGATGTTTGTGTTTCAATCACGTCAAAACTAATGAACCAACTTGGATGAAACTTGGCATATATATAGTTCGTAACCTGGATTGACATATAGGCTACTTTTTATCCCGAATAATTAACAGCATTTACAGGATAAAATGAACGAAAAGGATTAGCAGCGCCAATTGGCAAGAGGATTTCATTGTCATGTCATGTCACGTCAGTTTGACAGGGCGTAGTACTACCTCTTTGGTCTAACGACTAGCGTTTGACATTCCAGTAGGTACGAATTCGGTGTAATGAGGTGTAATGTCAAGTGTCTCAAAGAAGTATCCGCTCGGTACACGCACGCACAGATAATATAAAGTACACGGAAACTGTAGACGCGTACGAAGTCGCGGGTAACTGCTAGTATCCCATATAACTGTATAACTTCTAGCCGAGCTGACATTTTACACCAGCTAGAGAATAGAAAATACGGTATAGTAGTCACACACAGATCTTTGTCCCTCAGAAGTATCTACGCAGAGCTTATTTTTGTGTCGAATTGGAGGTAAGACATGCGCAATCGTTTGTTGCACCTAACTTCAGGCGGAAAAAGATCCGGTTGTTCACTGTACTGAGTTTTATTTGGTTTAGGTAATTCGCAAAAAGAAAATCAAAAATTCTCAAATATTTCTCCAAACAAAAAACGCAGTATGCGGGTCTCGACAGGGCCTACACATTTGTACCTCTTGGGGTCGAGACTCTGGGTCCGTGGGGTACCGAGGCCCTCCGGGTTTTCAAAATTATTGCAGGGCGTCTAGTCGCAGCGACGCGTGACCCGAGGGCTGGTGATTATCTGGGCCAGCGAATCAGCATTGCTATTCAGCGCGGCAAGGCAGCCAGTGTCTTGGGCACGCTTCCGATTGGTACTGATTTGGATCAGTTGAGCTATCTATAAATCGTTTGCAACGGTGTGTAGATGGCTCAACTGCTTCATGTGTATTTTGTACATATTATAAATATTATAAATATTATAAATACTTTATTAGTCATAATTTTCTTTGTGAATAAATAACAAAAAACTGCGTAAGTATTTCTCGATTTTTCCTTTTCGAAGATAAACGAAATAAAACTCAGACTACATACTACATACTAGGACTACAGACTACTACATACTACTAAACTAGACTACATACATAATACTAGGCTCTGGATAACTATTGCCAGCGTCGTTTTATAAGTACTTTACTCGAGAAACAGTATTTCCTCTCAGCTCCAATTTTCCGCCGCGATAGAGTTACATCATTAGTTCGCTCATTACAACCTCTGCCTTCGTACAGGTAGATACGCGAAATTGTACATAATTGCTATCATTATCTAGTGAAAAGTGCATATTTGTAATGGAAAAGTAGAGTAGGAATAATTTTTCGATTGTAGGTAGAAATCATCTTTATTACTTCAACACCCAATCTTAAAATATAGTAAAATAAACTGGCCAGCGCCAACTTTCAGTTCTACTAAAAAATAATTATCTAGTACAGTCGTGCTCAAAAATAATAGAAGCTTTCCTTATTAAAGTAAAACCCAGTACATTAGCAAAGTTCTAGAACAAAAGGTATGTGACGAGGCAAGGCACAATATGCAATCTAACTTTACCGGCGAGCCGGGAAACCACGTGTGTAATGTTACCAGTAAATTAACGGACACGTTAACATTGCATACTCTTCAATAACTCGATCTTGGTCTTAAGAAATTAAATGAAACGTTTTTAATCAAGATGACTTTCCTTATAACCGCGAAATACAATAAATGTAGTTTCAGCGATATCTCTAATCTTATCCTTATCCTTGATGAAAATAAACGCAGAAATAACTATATACTTAACTCATTTTAACCGACTCCAACAAATAGGAGGTTCTCAATTCGGTTGTATATTTTTTTTGTTTGTTACCTCAGAACTCCGTCATTTATGAACCGATTTCTAAAATTATTTTTTGTCTGAAAGAATGTACTTCCATGTTGGTCTCATTAAATTTTCATCAAAATCGGTTCAGTAGTTTGGCTTATAAATAAAAATAACTGAAAAAAATATGCCAGCCACGTGCACGAACTTGCGAATTTTGCTTTTCTGTGACTTTTAGTGATGTTTACGGCCACTAGAACATTCCTAATGAACTGCCATCATCATCATCTGATGATGAAGCCGGTAGTCAAATTGAAGTCGGTTTTTCTAGTTTTTTAAACTTATAATTTACGATAGCGATATCCCCGTCTTCTATAACCAACGATAAAACGCAAAAAAAGTAGTTAGGAAACAAACATCTGATAATAAATATAAGTAAGGCAGTATATGTATGTAGTAAACAAAGTTAATCCGTACATTCCACCGCAGATAGCATCGGAAAAGCACAAAACAGTCGTTTGAAATATCTCCATCCGACCATACGCCGAATCGAACAGTACGTACAATCCCGTACACAATTAATAACAATTACGGATTTCAACAAATCGACAACACTATCTTTATGGCGCGACAGTTTTGACAGCTGGCTTATTTATTATTGAAGGTAACATCGCGAATGATTTTGGGAATAACGGTATTTCCGGTAAATTGTTTTATTGATTTTTATGTGATCACGAGTGATTCACATAAATTGAAATCATCATCATCCACAACTTACATTCCGCACTGCAGAGCGGTCCAAAGGCAAATTGCTTTCACTCAAACGTATTATTGGCTTATTCCTGACAGTTAACCAAGACTAGATTGCCTGTTAGGAGTTGATATAATAATATAATCTGTAGGTAACGTTGCCAGCCTTTTGGGCACCCTGCCTGCAGTCGGTGATTTGAACTCTGTTTTCTATCTCTAGCATTTAGAATTCAGAGTTCATTTTAATATTTTTTTTTAGTTAAAAATGCTATTTTCTTAAGTATTTGTATATAGTTATTGATCTGTAGGTTATATTTTTGTAAAGCTACTTACATATGTAGGTGTGCGAGTTTTAATATGATTTCCGTAGCACATGTGCCCGCGACTGTACCACTATTCACACCAGCCGAGATTACTGCACGCATCAATTATTCGATTCTGTTGTCAGAGTTAAAACCAATCAGAACCGACCGATTTAACTCTTGCGTTAATTATGGTTGCAATTAAAAACGAGATATTATCACTGCTGACAGCCCCCGTATTCCAATCTTTTGCTGTCAAGTTATATTTCACTGCCCAGTGTAATTTCTTCAGGTCACGTGGTACAATTTTGTACCACGTGATCATTCTTTTTAGACACTTGACAGAAAAATATGCGCGAAAACAAATTAAATGACATCATAATGTCACTATTTAGTCACAGAATAACTATGAGTTAGTATGAACTGACCATTATTTAAAACTTTGCAGTTCAACTGACATTGGAATACCTCTGCAGTAAATTAAAGAAATCTGACTGTGAGTAAAATAAAAAATGAGTGTTTGTGTTTTATAATTCAATAATGTTCATGGACATTTCACACAAGGTGGTGCGACCTACTAGGAAGGTGCGTGTGCATTGTACTGTACTAACAGGCTGGATACCTACTCAAAGTAAACAAACACAAGGCACCTTTACACTTAATAACAAGACTATTAAGACGTGTACACACTAACTCGATTGCGGACCACTTAGCTGCCCGATGTCGCGGGCACTTCGAGTGATGGCCCTTAATGTGGACGGGCCATAATTTAGTTACTGCACTGTTGGTTACACAATCAAGTTTGCTAAACTAAAGCCGGTGACAAACATGCGGTTACAGTAACTATCTGTTATGTTGACAACTAATATTATGTAGGCCTATTGAAGTACAGCAGGAGTATTCCAATCTCAGTTGAACTGCAAAGTTTTAAATCATGGTCAGTTCATACTAACTCATAGTTATTCTGTGACTAAATAGTGACATTATGATGTCATTTAATTTGTTTTCGCGCATATTTTGCTGTCAAGTGTCTAAAAAGAATGATCACGTGGTACAAAATTGTACCACGTGACCTGAATAAATTACACTGGGCAGTGAAATATAACTTGACAGCAAACGATTGGAATACGGGGGCTGTACACGCAACGGATCTTTATCCCTCTGAAGTTAGGTGCAAGAAACGATTGCGCATGTATTGTTGCGCGAAAAAAATCACTTACCGCCAACTCGACCAAAAAATGAGTTCTGCGCGGGACAATGATCCGTTGTGACTACTATACTTACTTCAAATACATCAAAATATCTCTATCTCTATAAATACTCTCTCTACCTGTTTAATTAGAGTCTCGGTGTAAGCAAGTGTGCAACCGCCTTAGAGATTCCTTTTTGTAAAGTCGTTATAAGAAAACTTTGAAGTCTGCTTTAGTTTACGTGAAAATTGCGAGCTACTTTTCGCTGGTAATCTGTAAATACAAGTAATAAATCAAAAGGAAAAATAGGTACAAAAAATTCATTATATTTCCAACCTTTGCTTTAATCCCGAAACACGATGTAAGATATCATCAAAAATGAAAAAACTGCTAATTCACGCATTTTTTATGTCGCGGCAGTCGCAAGCACCAAGACGAAGCACGTGCGACTTTGAACCTTATTCCGACGACCTTATGACCGCAGTTTGAAATCACACTGAATTGCTAATTTTGACTATACACGCACCCAAAATAAAAAGTGGCCAGAAGCTATACTATTTCGGCTATTCAAAAGAACTTTAAATTCTGCCACATAATGAGCGTAAAATATTCGGCTATCCATCTCGGCTTGGCGTCTAATTTATAGAGTACACGGCGGGCAATTTTTAAGCAATCCCACTGGCTGGCCCGCCATGTTCGGTAAGGCTTCGACCCTATATACATGAATCCAATCACCTTTGATATCTAAAAACTATGTTCACAACGGTCAATGACTTGGTGCACTGTTAAAGTAAGGTTTAAAATTATCCTTTCTCGAATTCTATTCAATGTACTCCTTCAGCCCATTGATGATGATAATGGTGGTGATGAGCATGATGCAAGATACTTACAGTGTGCAGAGTACTTAATTGAACAGGAGTTTTAATAGGTTTGTTTCGGCGTTTGAACTGAACGTGTTTGGTTTTACATTTGAGCTTAGCAGAAAAATTGGCAGCGGATAAATTCATAGAAACAAGTGCTTATAGAAACGCTTTGCCTTAAATATCCCATCTTTAGACGCTAAATGTATCTTAGGAAAGGTATGTGGTAGCATTTCTAATATAAACACCACAAAAAAATCTAATCTGCGATTAAGGGCGTCTTGCACCAGAATCACTAAACGTATTTAACAGCTAAATCGATTTAAATCTGACGTATTTGTATGACTTGACAACTCGCTAAATACTATTTAAGAGTTAAACGCGTTTAGCGATTCTGGTGCAAGCCACCCTAAAACTATTCCAATAACTGCACCAAGTTTAAAAATCGATTGGTGCTCTAAAGTGGAATAGCGTAGGTGCTGTAAAACTTGGTGCGGTAAGTGGAATGCGTCGTTTTACTTACAAAATTAATAATCAACCCCTAGACTCAATAAGGGTACCGCACCACTAAATCCGTACATCCCGAACATTCGGCAGTGAGATATTACCGTATATACGTAAAATTAAGTGGAGCCGCCGCTAGATTGCTATTTAAAACGCCGCTAGGATAATGTGAAGCGATTTACAAAGCATTGGCTTTTAAAGATTTAGATTAGGTACCTACTTTGCCAAATCAATGAACGAAATTCACTTTAAGATAATTTACCAGAAGATAAAGGAGATACTCCACATAGAGTATGAATCTCGAAGATAAAGAGAACTAATCTAATTTGCAGATAAAAATATAAAAAGTTTTCTGCATCTGATATGATATGAAAAAAAACAGGGTGTAACATAATGTCCCTATAAGTCCGAAAGGGTGGTATTCTACACGTTATTTTAAAAAGATAACTATTTAGTATAGTAATATTCTATTGAACAATCTGGTGTGCGATTGCGTTGCATTTCCATAATATCCGTTGCTGGCGGCGAGAATTGGAGGGAAATGAACTTCTTATCTACACGCGCAATGTATCTGAAACCTGCGGTGTGGCTATTCGTGGTCTGTGGGTTTGTAATGGGTTAAATAATACAATATGTGCTATAAGTAGACAATGCTCGTGGAGGCAGTCATAGTTATAATTCTTTTATTCAATAAAATCACAAGGATCATAATAGAATCGTCTTATATAACTAGGTGATTCTAGGTGCCAGTTTCACGTGACCTGAAGAACGGGCAAGAAACTATGGCCTGGTTCCTAGCGTTTTTTTTGTATGATCCTTTTTACAAAGAAGTATACTTAAGGGCGTTATTACCATTTCGATGCGTTTGAGTTTGAGAATCTGAGCCTCCACAACTTAACAAATCACACATTAAAACCGCTTTACGCTATTCAAATCATTTTTTTTTAGTTATTAATATACGGTAAAAAGGTAGGTATTAAAAAGCGAATCCCCAAAAAGCACTATCGAAAATTCTTCCATTTATTATTATTTATTTCCAATATTCCGCTGGTCTTTCATTTCCTGAGGCGCGTCGCATTATCGACACAGATAAATATTTTTGGAAGCCACTCCATAAATAACCTATAATGGATTTCCATTCCGCTGGCTTGGGGTGAGGCTCCAAGATGCTAAAACTGGATGAGACACACGAACATTTGAGACTGGTGTGCCTAATGCGTAGGTCGAAATCGCATTATGCCTAGGCAAAACGCGAATTAAATACATATGTATTTTCAGAAAATATTCGTGTGTTAGGATGTCTATCATTTTGTATCAGACTAATTCTTATACAGAATTATCAGTCTAATACAGAATTACAGACATTAAAACATAACAGATTTTACAATAAAACACAAATAAAATATAAAAACAATCAAATTATGAATGATAAAACACTGTAGTAGGTACTTAGTAGTAGTGTTTGGTAAGTGACTAGCAAATAAGCGTACGACCCACCAGATAGATAAAATTCTATTTAGATAGACAGATAGATCTTTAGATAGACATAGGGTAAAAAACTGGCGAAACATAATCTTGTGTGTTAAAAATTAAACAGCTACATTTGATAGCCTTTTTCAGTTTTTTTTAATGAAAACTAATTAATCTCACTGTATACCAAACCTATTAATATTATAATTAAAAAAGTTTAGATATTTGTGTTTCAATCACGCTGTAACTAGTCCAATTTGAATGAAACTTAAAAACTATAGTTCGTAACCTGTATCAACACATTTACTTTTTATCCCGGAAAATCAACAGGATCAAATGAGACGCGGACGAAGTCGCGGATGGAAGCTAGTGTAAATTAAATTCAAGTGACTATGCCCTATCTAATTCTTCTCTGATCTTTGTACAGTCGGACTTTCATCTATCCTTATTGAAGGACAGTCAGCATTGTTATTGAAATGTGGTATCATTCAGCCCGTTTTCAGTTTAAATTGATTTCTAACGTTCTTTTAGAAAAACGTAATGTATTTTGAACAAATGTCCGTAGCTTAGAACGTGTTTTTAAAATGAGATGGGATCATTTTTCGGAGTAGAGGTCGTGTTTTGTTTATTTCGATTAAATTGGAACTGTTTGTCCATGGAGAAGACAAAACATGGTAACGCACAACGGATCTTTATCCCTCTGAAGTTAGTTGCAACAACGATTGCGCATGTACTGCTGTCCAGCAGGAGTATTCCAATCTCAGTTGAACTGCAAAGTTTTAAATCATGGTCAGTTCATACTAACTCATAGTTATTCTGTGACTAAATAGTGACATCATGATGTCATTTAATTTGTTTTCACGCATATTTTGCTGTCAAGTGTCTAAAAAAAATGATCACGTGGTACAAAATTGTACCACGTGACCTGAAGAAATTACACTGGGCAGTGAAATATAACTTGACAGCAAAACATTGGCATACGGGGGCAGAGGGACAAAGATCCGTTGTGACTACTATAACTTCCTATTCCGTTGCCCTCAGAATTGTTACAATTTTCTCTCTCGAATAAGCCTAGACTCGTTAATCAGTGAAGACGTTTCTAAATCATTTATAAAGACGGCGCTTTGCCCTCTCCGGGAGAAAATTTTTCTTGTCTTAAGTAAATAAAAATCCAATCAGAGCCAAATCCAATTTTCATTCCGTCGCAGTTGGACTCACTGGGGATTCACCGAGTAGAGAGGGGGTACCTAGTCGTATATTAAAACCGGAGTCTTTATTTTTCCATAGCATAGACAAAGTTAAAAGAGTATCTGAGAATAGGAACGCTGCGAATAAGTTAAAACAGCGATTCTATTGTTTCAAATGAAGCCTTTGGCATGCCTATGGACTAAGTCAAATGTAATTTTTGATACTATCATGGTTAAGAACATAATTTTTACTAAAAACAAGATATGGTGGCGTGCCACAAGGTTCCATTCTCGGCCCTATCCTTTTCATCCTGTACAGCGCAGACATCGTCAAAAACATCTCATTCTGTAAGTTTCATCTCTACGCGGACGATCTGCAGCTTTATCACTCATTTACGCTTGCGGACTCTGATAGAGCTGTAACTGAAATAAATGCCGATTTAGCCGCAGTCTCATCCTGGTCTAAGTCTAATTCTTTAGTCCTAAACCCCAAAAAATCAAAATATATGGTGATCAGCACCAAAAATAAACTTAAAAAATTAATTTTTTTGAATTTTAATATTAATGTAAATGGAGAGAGTGTTCAGCGTGTAGAGGAAGCTAGAAATTTGGGACTCACCATGGGCAGCTGTCTTCGCTTCGAGAGCCACATTGCAGATAGTGTGCGTAGTTGCTTCTATCGTCTTAAGTTACTGTATAAGATCGGTCCATACTTGTGTGAGGAACTTCGTATCACTCTCTGTGAGTCTTTAATCTTGTCGCGGCTAAACTATTGTGATGTGGTTTACGGTCCACGTCTACTTAGTTGCACTGAAAGGTTAATCCAGCGGGTCCAAAACGCGTGCGCCCGGTTCTGCTTTCACATTCCCCCTCGCTCACATGTCACACCCTACTTAAATGCGGCTAATATGTTGAAAATGGAAGCACGTAGAAAACTGCACCTAGCAACCCTCCTCTTTGGACTTATCAAGGGCAAATCTCCTACATACTTATATTCCAAGCTTATCTGGACACATGAAAATTGGCATCACTCCAAGCGTACGTGCACTAAAGTATTCCTCACGCCGAGAGATAAGTCGGTGGCTTTTAGAGGTTCATTCCGATTTGCTGCCTCTCGGTGTTGGAATTCTCTTCCCCCACCAATTCAAGGCCTGAAAACAATCAACACGTTCAGGTATACACTCAAAAAAGAACTTCTTGCCTTCCAGAAAGTATCTTGAACTTCACCTCACTAGTACCTGTGTACTAACGTACCCAGGTATTGCTTCTACAACTCTATTTCTCTTCTTAGTTGTCTTCTTCTCTTGTTTAGTTTGCCAATCAAATTTATGTAAGTACGCCAACAAGGATAAAATAAATGCTTGCTCCGTCCGGGTCAAATTGCGCGCTGCTAGCTTGCAACCACTGACACTGACACTGACTTAACTGACTGACAGACGCCCGCCGGTCTGTCTTGCTTGTCTTTCATTTTGTCTCCGTCCGTTCCGTACCTACGCTCGGCGCCTTTTTGTTCTCATATTACCTGCTGTCACCACCTAGTACCTACCTACCAATTTATACCTATCTACTTATTAAACTTAGTTTTCCTACCCATATGTAAGAAATACCTACTCATTTGGTTGCTCATCGTCCGTGGAGTCACTCTGGGTTGCATCTGAAAACCAGCGTCATGCACTTCACAATCTGAAGTGGCATCAAGCTGAGATGCAGCCCGTTTTGACTCCCGCGCACACCGGCACAACGACGACACCTTGCACCCTTAGTTAGTTTTAGTTATAAGTAGTTTTGTAAGTTAGTGTGTTAGTGTATTGTTGAGCTGTTGTGTTTGTGTTTCAAAATAAATACTTTTTCTTTCTTTCTTTCTTTCTATATTTACCATGATTAATCATGGTAAATTTAGTTTTAAGTGAAAGTTTTTATGCGCAGAAGGCAGATCTATTCAAACTGAGCTACTAGACCGGTCAAATAACAACTAACTGTGGGTTTCCGACTACTTTTCAAAGTCAGACCGCGGACAACTCTATCTTGCGCGATTTTTTTGCCGTTTCTTTACATTTTCACACTATTCCGCTTGTCTTGCAGTTTGCTCAGCGGATTTGTTTCGTGCCGATGAAGTTTTGAAACGATTGCATAACCGAATAAAGCCATGTCTACATGAAATTTGATTTAAAAATCACTTATTTCCAGTACCATTGTTTAGATTTTCTATTTATGCTTCTCTGAATGTTTTTTGCCATCTTCAAATGGTTTTTCATGCAGCATTTCACCAACGACATGGGTTTTTAATAAAATCTTTTGAAAATTATTTAGGTGCTATAAAAGTCTTATTACTACATAACTACAGTACGCACAACGGATCTTTATCCCTCTGAAGTAGGTGTAACAAAGTACTGTAGTGCGGGAAAATTCGCTTGCCTCCAATTAGACCGAAAAATCGATTCTGCGAAGATAATTCAGAGGGACAAAGAACCGTTGTGACTACTATATCTAGTTCAAAGGTTTTTTAAACAAATAGATTTGTTTGGTCATCATTTGTGGCCTAAGAATCATTCAGTGTATCCTGAGGGTATAACTTTCTAACCACGCTCATTTTGTACATCTTTTGGGACGGCGGTGGTCACACATTGATTGCAATCCACAGCTGTATACATACAGCTGCAACACTGAGCTAAGTTCGGGCGGCGAGCAATGCATTCACATAATTCTGGGCCCTAAGGCCTCAAGTTTCCGCCACGATTCAATTGAACTCCGTAGTGACTGTGGCAATTCAGAACTAGACGCTGAAAAACCGCTCAGAAAATTAGATGCGCGAGTTTTCGTTCTTTTGAGATATTTGGCAAATAAGACAAACTCTCAACCAGCCCCCGTATGCCAATCTTTTGCTGTCAAGCTATATTTCACTGCCCAGTGTAATTTCTTCAGGTCACGTGGTACAATTTTGTACCACGTGTATCATTCTTTTTAGACACTTGACAGCAAAATATGCGCGAAAACACATCAAATGACATCATAATGTCACTATTTAGTCACAGAATAACTATGAGTTTGTATGAACTGACCATGATTTAAAATAAAACTTTGCAGTTCAACTTTGCAGTTCAACTTTGATTGGCATACCAATTCAGCTCTCAATGTGGTAAAGTTTTAGTACAGA
The DNA here is from genome assembly GCA_947859175.1 of Gandaritis pyraliata. Classification (NCBI taxonomy): domain Eukaryota; kingdom Metazoa; phylum Arthropoda; class Insecta; order Lepidoptera; family Geometridae; genus Gandaritis; species Gandaritis pyraliata. Next base: position 3,188,258 of record OX401869.1, on the reverse strand, counting down.
GAATGGTTGCTCTTTCAAAGTTTTAGTAGTAGTAGTATTAGTAGTAGTATTATTATTTAGTAGTTTAGTTTTAGTATTTTAAAACTGAGAACTTTAGCGAGGTTGCTTAGGTACCTATTAGCAGCTGGCCTTATGATTTTCTTGCATTCTGTAACTGGAAGTATAAGTCTTAGAACATATAAATGTCACAATCGTAAACGAATCGTAACGGTAACATATCAGATAGGTACACTGCGCAACGTTTGGCAGTCGAGCTGGTGTTGACGCGCAATATGATTCGAATACGTTAGGTTTACGTAACGCGGCGACTGTCAGAGGGGCGATTACGAGTTGACAATGTAAAAACATATCTCGCATGGCAAACTGTTTTCTTGCAATTGGATAGACTCGAGGCTCAGGTGTCAAACGTCTGACGCCGACCACACCGGTGTGCGCTGCTTGCTTGGCTGCTTGGTATGGAAACACTGAGCGGATTTTTTGAGAAGCTTGGTTTCGTCCAGCTTCCGCTCAGTGTTTCCATACCAAGCAGCGCACACCGGTGTGATCGGCGTCAGACGTTTCACACCGGTTTTTACATTGTCAACTCGTAATCGCCTCTCAGATTTGTTCGTGATTACCCCCAGCAGTCGTAATAGTTTTCTTAACTTTTTCGAGTCCAGTGTAAAATCCTCCAAGACAGTAGCCCGCGGGAACAACACAAACTGAATTTAATTCAAGCATGCTTAGCGTGCTAGACTCCACAGTTTGGCAGAATTTGAGTATTTGGGACATATTTGACAACTGTTTCGGATACAATTATAAATGTTCGTTCACAAACTGTCTTCAAATGAAGAGCAACACTTTTTTAACCAACACCAAGAAATAAAGTTCTCACAGGTTAAGAACGTACTAACAAATATCAATGTTTTAGGTACCATTTTATGAACTAGGAATAAGAACTGTAAAGATATCGTTGTATTAAATAAAGTCAATTATATCCATCTATAGAAATCGCAAATAAAAACAAAGGTGGTATCTTATACAAAATTTTCACATAAACACGTTTTTACTATCGCAAAAATCGCTGATAATGCCGTAAAATGGAGTCTGGTTAGGTTCATAAATAGCTAAATTCGCTGCATATTTTAACATCAAAATAATAATAAAAATTAGCTTTTCTAACCTTTACGACACTTGTCTTACCAATTTATTTATCGTACATTTTGAACTGAGGGGTGATTATAAGTTGACAATGTAAAAACCGGTGTGAAACGTCTGACGCCAACCACACCAGTGTGCGCTGCTTAGTATGGAAACACTGTGTGATCGGCGTCAGACGTTTCACACCGGTTTTTACATCATCAACTCGTAATCGCCCCTCTAGAATCTTTTTACAAAATGTCAGCAAAAAAATTTATTGACTAATATTACGCAAATCTTCAGCTAAAGCCGAATAAATCCCCTGAAAGTGCTGTCAAAAACCGTAAATAAACCGACGTTGTATCAATATCAACAGATTAGCCGCGTCTGACCGAAAAATTCTGTAAAGGAGCGTGAAAACACGGGGAAAGTCGGCGAAATTGGTAAAAGTAGGTTTGTTCTTTAACGATCCCGAAAATATAAAAAAAATTAATAAATACATCGCTTATTTCCTAGCAAAAAAAAAGTTTTAGTTTCTAGGGCTAGCTATGTAGGTAGGTAGAGGTACAATAAAAGTAAGAACATTAATGTTATTGAATAGAAGTAAAGTTTTAATGTTCCTAAATTTTTTAACTTGTCATCATCATAATTAGCCTGAAAATACCTAAGGTACCTACTGACATAGGAATTCCTTGAAAGAGATACTTACCCGAAACGAACGATTCTAGGCCTTCTACACCCACCAATAAAGGAGCGTCCTACGCTTCAGCTTCTGGCTCGTGGTCACCTTTTAGCTCTAAAATGTCATCTTGGCTCCTGCACAAACCTCTACCACAGGAGTAATATTAGTACAAGTACGTCTACCACGCTGTCGTACCCGACCAATATTTAAAAAAAAATTCTGGTTTGCTTAGGAATGCACCAGAAGCTGAGTAAAGGGAACTCCATGAATACATTCGGCAACGTCGAGATGAATATAAAATGAATGAATAAAAATGAATAAAACGGGGGTGGTTAATCATTGAATTTCATTTTTACACGTCTCTCGAATTACGGAGTTGCAGATGAAAAGTAAAGAAAATGTAATTTTTGCTTTTCTTTTTTGCAAATGGTAATATAGGATGGGTAGGTAATTTTATGATTGGCTAAGATAAAATATCTACAAAAAATGAGAAAATTACATACATATCATAAACATCACTTTTTTTAATTCCTAGTCAAGGGATGTCCGCCTAAGTAGTCCCTGTTATTAATAAGTTCGATATAAGCTTGGAATGTTTACACCGTGCTTTGTCTTTTGCATTGACTGCCCTTAGAAAATCTTAAAAATATCAAAAACAGAAAATACATTCGCAGCAAAGCGTCGCGTACACTCATAAACACAACGCTTACCGAAAAGCGACCGAGTTATTTTTACTCCTCGCAATAAACTGGACAGATCGGGCACTTGTCGTAAGTGCGATAACTCCGGCAGTCACTCGCAGGCGGCGCCACTGGTCGAGAACACTTGAAAATGAAAATATATTGGCACTTGTGAGCGCGGATGTACGTCTTCGAGTGGGTATAAAAAGTTTTTTGAGCTTAGTGTCAGTGAAACGCTGTGTTGTTTCAAACACTCAATGCAAAGATCAACCAAGTGAAGATTATTGCATTCAGCTAAGAAAGGTGCATTTTTGAAGCTGAATTTCGATTTCAACTTCGATTTCCGTAATGAGTCTAAATGCGTACATGATCTACAAATATTTTTGATAATTGGATAAAAATTGTGTTAGTTATTCATTTTTAGAAGATTTTACATATCAAACACTGCACAATAATTTTTAGTTTTATTTTCCACAAAAACTAATCTTTTAATTTTGTTAAATTGCATGTCGGCAGCGGAGCGTAAAACCAACTCAGGAGGGGTATTCCAATCTCAGATGAACTGCAAAGTTTTAAATCATGGTCAGTTCATACTAACTCATAGTTATTCTGTGACTAAATAGTGACATTATGATGTCATTTCATTTGTTTTCGCGCATATTTTGCTGTCAAGTGTCTAAAAAGAAATTAACTGAAGAAATTACACTGGGCAGTGAAATATAACTTGACAGCAAAAGATTGGAATACGAGGGCAGCACTTTAATACCAAAAGCGTATGTAATAAAAATGCAGTAAAAACATTACATTACAAAGCGAGGTACCTACTGGCTCTGCTTATTAAGCTTAATTTTTAATATTCGAGCTCACACCGCGTAAAATTGCAATCCGGGAAGAATTACGAAGAAAAAACAAAACCTACCTACCAGAACAATTAGTTTTCACTTTGACGTGGTTTTGAGGTGAAAACAGCTTTTACCGCCTCATCACAAAGAAAAAAAGCAAGATGGTTTTTATTAAAAAAAGTTCTCAAACTGAAAAAATCTCTAGGCGTTATTAACTGCGTTGGTCTTCTGGGTTACACCTGCTCAAAAACATTTTCCTTAGAAAGATGACATCAATGGTTCAGGGGCCTTATTCTCACTTCGGCAGAGATTTTACTCTAATAGGGATTACGTCAAAATGACATCGAAAACTCGTTTAACTAGTGGGTGACAGGAGTTTTTGGCCGAGATATGACGTCATCCTTATTAGAGTAAAATCTCTGCCGAAGTGAGAATAAGGCCCATGAAGTGATGTTTGAAAAGCGTAAGTCCTTGCTATCAAACGTAACTTTTGAACAAAAACGTTTTTATCATTACCATAATTTATAAGCCATCGTGACTCGTTCGTATGTTTGTTCGTTCGTATATATTAGTTCGTGACTGATAAACGCTTTTCAATTATTATTATTTTTAATTAGCAATAATTAATATCGTTTTAGGCGAATAGTACCAACCCATTTCATCCCGTGGGTGTCGTAAAAGGCGACTAAGGGAATAAAGGAACACAGAAGACGGGCAGCAGCGTCTCTGAACCGTTTGACATCTTACTGCGATCGCCAACCCGCCTGCCAAGCGTGGCGATTATGGCAATTCCTCCCAAATGTTTGGGAGAGGCCCTTGCCCAGCAGTGGGATCCCTACGGGCTACTAAAAAAAATAAAAAAAAAATAAAAAATAAAAAAAATATCGTTTTAATTTTTTTATCTCGTCCCACTGCTGGGAAGAGGTCTCCCCCATAGACCCAGACATCTCCCCAGAGATATTCATTTATTTCTTAGTTATAAGTAAGTGATTTGTCTTTATTATTTAAGGCAAATACACATTTTTAAAATGTCCAGAATAGTAAATTAAATAGCAATAACAGGTAAAAATCTATGTGAAGCTTCTTCAACCAGAATTTCAGGAATTAACTTTTCCTACTAAAATGAAAACTTATCAAAGTTATCACATTCCAATAGTATAATTTCGCTGAGCGTTAAAGTAAATAGCTATCGACAAAATACCTATCGAATAATGAAATTCTTATCGAGTCTTCGCCCGGGGGAGTGAAAAAATATTATTTTTGCTCTGCATTAATGCGAAAACTGTGTATTGTGGATATTATAATATGATGGATCGACCCTCTCTTTGCGTTTGAGGGATGACGAAAAATCTCAACTATAAAGTGATGTATCACCATCGATTTTCAGAACTCCTAGCACCACTTATTTTGAGTCGAAAAGAATTATCAACCATTTTATGATCCTTTTTGCATTTCTTTCGCTGAAACCCTGTATTAATTTAAATTATTGTGAAAATAGGAAATGTTTAAATAACAACAGAACATTATCTAAGATATATTATAACTTTCGAAACTATGAATACAGCATAATCATCGGTAAGTAAATCCAATCAACAAAATCATGGCAAAAATTCTGTTTTAAAAAATATCCTTAAAAATTCTTCAGCCAAAGAGTTAATTAAATTCTTGGAACGGTATTTAAAACTCTATTTCAAAAAGTAAATCAGTCCTTTAAAACTCTAATAAATGATAATGTAAGCTTCATTCCTCTCCAAAGCATTTCCATACCACTACCTTCGTAAATGTCTAAACCCGTTTTAAAAAATCATACCAAAACGACCATCACAGAGATTTTAATTGCTTAAAACCAACAAACAAACAAACTGTACTGTAGTTAAAAATCAAAACAAACAAAAAGCCTTCGTGTTTTGTTTTGAAACCGGTATTTATTTACCCCTAATGACATTTCGAAATCATCTGTCAGTGTCATTTCAGTGAAAGAAGTCATTAAGTGAAAGAAAGCGTCCACATTGTCCGTATACTTAGGTACATTAACTTGATGACAAAGTGTAGGGTCTTAAGCGGTTACAGATTGGGCATTTTTGCGGCGCGTTTGACGTAAAAATAAGCGTCTTATGAAAAGCATACTTATTTGTGCATTTACATTTCGCACATACGCATATTACTGTGTGTGGGAGGAGTAAAGCTCTTATACGCACATCTATCTGTAAAAGCTCTTTGTATATAAGCTTGTATTATCACACTGACATTACTATTCGGCCAATCTGTTTACAGCTTGGCAAAAAAGAGGAGAAAAAATTGAGGGCGCCATTTGCAATAAATCAATTCGTTCATTCTTTTGTATGGAAATGAATGAACAAGATATTTAGTTCTGTTTTTGCCAAGCTGTAAGCCCTCACATCTCGAAAGTGTAGGTGATTACTAATGTCAAAATAAAACGCATATAAATAAATATTTATATATTTATTCTTGGACTAAAGTCCAAGAATAAACTAACTAACAGTTTGGAACTAGAGGGCGTTGAGTGTAAACACTCAACGCCCTCTAGTTCCAAACTAAGCAAAGCTTGTGATATGGAAACTAGATGGCTGATAGAATACTTATATACTTTTTTTGTAGCTAAGTACATACTTATAATATATACGCTTATTACAATGAAGTGGCTTGAAATCTTTCTAAAAGATACTGGAGTATATCGCGCTTGTGTATAAAGCCTTAGAGCGCTCGCCCACAACGACTTTTTGCAGCGATGGTGTAGCGATGCTAACGCGCGTTCACATCGATACAGTCGATTCTGTCGCTGGCTGTGTAAGTACCTTTTCACTCGTAACTGACGCGCGATAGTAGCGAAACTGTCGCGCGATTACCAAACGCGCTATAGCATCGCTGCAAAAAGTCGTCGTGGGCGAGCGGCCTTAGCTTCAACGTCGCTTTTTCAAAGTCCTCATAAATGAAAGAAACCGGGCAGACCGCACTGTCTACATTACTTTCCGGACAAAGTACAGTCGCCGACTCATCGTCAATATCAATTTATGTGGTAGTGGACGCGTTTATATCGCACTTGCCTTTCCAGCCGAGTTGATACAGTTGGTGACACAAAGCGAATGAGTTTTGTGATTTATTTTCTTTGGAGTGGTCTGTAATGTTGTAGATTTTTGTATTTTGGTGGGAGCTAATGCGATAGTTTTGAAGCATTTTTACTATCATTTATTACAATATCTACACACCATTTCTAATGTTTTAAGTAGGTACCTATTAACTATAAGGGCGGCTTGCACCAGAATCGCTAAACGCGTTTGATAAATTTAGTCTGAGATCCTAATTGTTTCTGAATAAAAGGCAATCTTATGGAAGTACCTCTGTTCAAGTCCTAAACTAGGAGAACTTTTATATTGAGTTACTGTTTTAACTACCTAAGCTCTCACAGCTAAAATGCAAAAACTAATAGAAAGATTAAATATAAATGAAACACCAAATGCTTTAACCTTTTTGTATTACATTTGCACAAGGAAAACATTAATAAAAGAATGGTACCAAATTTAGTACCACTTGGTGCCAAAGTGTAACTCACAGAATAAACACAGGGTTATAGATTAATTATTACTTAGCTTGATACATATGGCTAAGGCTCTGTAACGAGTACACAATTTACAATGAAATATAGCAGGATTACGGTAAAACAAACAACAATTAAATTGGTACTTAGCTCGTGTCTCGATCTGTCGCTTCACCTTTTCTAACTGACATTCAACCCGACTCCCCAATCTGTCGATTCTATCATATTGGCCAACCACAGATAAGCAAATATTTATTTTAAAATATATCTTTATCCCAACAACGAAATTAACATAAAATACTGTAAAACGCTTTTAAAACCAAATAGATGATTCATGAATGTCCTTTGACCCACCAACTCTTCTTATTTTCACCATATTTTACACATCTGTGTTTGGACCAATCCCCACTAAACATTAAATTATCATTATATCACAGTAGTTATAACCAAATGTCTTCATCTAGAACCTTTTTAAAACCTACGTAATGAATTATACAATTTTTATAGTTAACAAATCACATTTCTAATCTAAAGTAAAATATAAAATAAACAATTCTTCAACAATACTAAACATAAACAAAGGGAACAGTCATTTTTAAACTTAATACTAAAACCACACTGTACAGCAGGTACGATCGGTGCCCTCGATAAAGGTAGCTAGCTCTAACCAGAGGAAGAGGCTATGAAGAGTACCACAATAATAAGACCGAGATAGGTATATATTGCGTATATTCTCTCCAAGTTTAAAGTTTCTTACAGCTAAGTGAAGCACTGCCGTGCGTTTTTGTCAGCGCGATCTACGTTTGGTACAGTTTTAGCAGCGCCATCTAGTTCTGATTTTTGCAACACTGACAATACTCACTTCTTATTGGCTATTAATTATTGGCTTATGGTTATTGGTTTAACATACCGCCCACTAAGAACAAATTGACAAAATTTGTTCTTTAATATACCGCCCACCATGAGCTTTGGTGTAGATTAAGTTTAGACGGTAAGTTGAATTCGGTAAGTTAAGTTAGTTCTACTAAGTTAAGTTTAGTTGCTAGTTAAGTTCAAGTTGACCTAAGTTAAGTTACATGCACATAATAAAATTTTAAGCTGATATTTTGCTAGTTTTTCTTATTACAATCTAACAGTCTCAGATACCTAACCTAAGTTATAATCTAAGCTAGCTATGCCGTGTTAGGCAGAATACATAGTTTTGAGGTGGGTCTTTTCATGACACTTGATTTGGTACGAAGAGATACAACCCGAGTGATATTGTCTGGACCGGGATGTTTGGTGATCACTCGGCCAAGCAACCAACGATAAGGAGGCAATTCTTCCTTTGATACGAGTACCGAATCTTCTACTGCTTTAAGTTTGAAAAGACCATCATCGCTTCGATATGTGATGTCTATCCGTTTTCCTACCCTCCACCTTTGTTTATCGTCGACGTCCGGATTCAAAAGTTTGTTTTGATAAGTTTGTTTGAAGGGACCCCTAATTTTCATTGCTTTTCCGCTCCCACTTTTCTTTACGTCTGCTATTCTTTCCGTGCTTTTTTCTTTTTGACATTGCTTGATACACATTTCTAACGCTGCTTTCTGCTTTTGTGTAGTTAGAAACCCTTGATTTATGTTTTTCTTTCGCTTCTTCCACGTCATATGGCGACTACAATGTTCTACTACTCTGATTAGCTTATCCCTGTTTGTTGATTGTTCCCATAATTTGTGTGTGTTTCTTACAAAGTGAACCTTTATCTCTTCTATGTTAGTTTCTGCGTTCTTCTTGCTGTCATAGTTTACTTCTTTCTTCTGCAGTACTTCTAGACCATTGAACCACAAGACATCGTTGACGAGTTCCAAAGAGTCTAGTTCTCGTGAGGCACCATCTGCTGGATTTTGCTTTGATCGGATGTGTAGCCACTGGTGTGAATCTAATGCTGTTAAAATTTCAGAAACCCGGTTAGCTACGAAAGTGCGCTGGTGATTGTTTCGCATTGAGGATGGAACAGGTAATTCGCTACGGTAAGTTAACCATTCCTCTAAATTCTTGCTTGGCACTTTCTCGTTCCACTCTATTTCTGATGTCCAAAGCTTCTGAATGTTTATGTTTTTGACTATGACAGTAGATGCAATCCATCCTAATGGATCGGACCGTTGTGATGTATCTGAGATAAATACTTTTTTTGTTACAGGTTCTTCTAGCTGCGGAAGTGACACCGTGTCTTGATGAGCATCACTTCTTCGGTTCCAGGTAAGTCCCCATTGTTTCACTGCTTCATTAGTTTTTAGTTTTACTCCATCTTCCTTATCCATTCCTTTTCCTGTTTCCTTGATTTCCGCTTGAAGTTTTTCGCTGTTGCTTGATTCCCTTCGTCGTTTATCTCTCTCTGTTTCTAGAACTTGATGATTTACCATTTCCATGTTTAGTTTCGTTGTAGATTCTAGAGTCTCGTCGTTTGTTAGTACTTCGTTCCTGTTATTGTTAACCCTTGCAGCCACTGAACTTACTTTTGTGTTGTTTACTTCTTTTTCAGGTACGCTCTCCGTGTGATCCAGATGCAAGTAATCTTCAAGATCGCCTACTTCTTTCGCTTTCAATTCTGTTGCTATGTTTAGTTTCTTCTCTGCTAATTTTTCCTTTGCTTTCAGATCTTCAAGTTTACATGGCAGCTCTTCATTGTTTCTCCCATCTTCATCTCCTCCGGTGGTTTCAGCACAGAACTTCTCGCGACGTGTCTCCTCTTCGGTAAGTATTGGCTTTATAGTTTTTGCTTTTGTTTCTGCTTTTAGATTCCAGAACTCCTTAAGTTGATTGTCCTCTTCAACACACACTTGATGCATGGCTATCAAATTCGTTGCTTGCTTGTTTGAATTTGATCCCGCTACCCCCGATAAAATCCACCCTAGTGATGTGTGTTGTGCTAATAAGGACCCCTGCTTCTGAATTCCTGCCCGCATTACTTGACCAACAACCTCAGCACCCAACAGAAGATCGATCCTGCTTGGCGTGTTGTATCCTGGATCAGCTAGTGGTAAATTGCAAACCCATTCTGCTGCAATTACCTGTTTGCTGGGACGTAAGGTCGTGATAGATTTCAAGACATACGCGTCTAGTGACAGCTTGATATTCTGGAAGTCTTCGTGCATTGATGAAATGTTAAGTTTAACCCTAGATTTGGCTAAAATGTTAAGTCTTCCTCCTACTCCTGAGATAACTCCCCTTACCGGGGTCTTTGTTAGACCCAGGTGTTGAGCCGTTGCTTCTGTGATAAAGGATGCCTGGGATCCTTGATCAAGCACCGCTCTTATGATCTGAGTATCTCCGTTTTTAGTTTCAGCTTTGATGAGAGCAGTAGCCAACAAGACTTGATTTTGTGGCGCCACTCCTCCTGATGCGAAGCATGCTACTGGTGCTTCTTCCCCTGAACTACTATCTGCTGATGAATTACTGCTTGCTATTGCTACTGGTTTTGAATCGGTGTCACCCGTTAAGTGTAGACATGTATGATGCCGACGTCGGCAGACGCGACATGAAACTCGGCACCGGCATTGATTGGCAGAGTGACCATCACCTAGGCAATTGAAGCACAAACGTTGTTTTTCGATAAATACCCTACGGGCTGATACCTCTTCGTTTTCAAATGCCTTACAATGTACGAGCTTATGCTGTTCTTTACAAAATTTACATGTTACAGATACATTGGCTTCTTCAGCAACGTGAAAAGATCTTGGTGCAACCCTTGACTTGTTGGAGCTGGATCCCGTGTCCACGAACTCTAACGCCCGGAATCGCTTAGTTAAGAACTCGTGAAATGCTTCAAAGTTAGGTAGTTCGTTGCCAGTAATGTTCGCGCTCTCAAGCTCCCACTGTTTTCTGGACTCGGGGTCCAACTTCAATGAAGTCATGTAGATAATGATCAAATCCCAAGTGGATACATCTACCCCAAGATTACTTAAAGCACCGATACATTCTGTGGTGTTGTCCAATATTTCCTTCAAAAAGGATGCAGATTCTGAGTTGCTACTACGTTGACTGAATAACCGCTTTAAGATTGTGTTACAAAGATATCGCTTATTGTTATAGCGCTCGATAAGAGTATTCCAACATTTGTCGTAATTCGCTGATGATATGATAAAATTCCTTACTAACTGCTCTGCTTCTCCCCCCAGTAACCCTTTCAGATATTGCATTTTGATAACCTTGTCCATGTCAGTGTCATGAACCAATGATTTAAAAAGATCATGGAAGGTGGTCCACTCAGTATAATTCCCAGTGAACTTTGGGATCACAATTTTTGGTAATTTGGCAATATTTGCATTTTTATCCCCGGATTTATCTACTAACTTAAACTTCACTGTTTCACTCATCGCAACTTCCTCAACGTGTAAATCCTGCATTAAACGACATTTGTATTCTATGTATAGTTCTTCCGTAGTGTCAAACAAATCTTTTGTTACATACGTGGTAGCTTTTAATTTTTCAGGATTTACCGTCTTGTATAGTTCGGCGTGAGTATCCACAAATGTTTGCCATAGCTGCTCTAATGACTCAAGTTTTAATTTACTCAACTGTTTAGATCTTCTTTCTTTTGGGGTTTTCTTATAATTGCTAAACCCTTTCGAAACCCTCGAACTCAGATTTTCTTGAGTAAATAAAAGTTGTTCCATCGTCGCAGTTTAATAGAATGCAATTTTTTTTTTTAAATTTTACAAGTCCAAATATTTTTAATTTTTAAAAATTTTACAAGTCCAAATATTTTTTAGCTGAAATTTTCTAAGTGTTTGAACAAAAATCGAAAATCGGGCATAGGTTCCCCGTCTGACCAGATTTCTTAAAACTATTCTAAGTTAATGCTACTAGTTCAAATAAGAATGATTTTAGGTTAGAAATTACAAGTGATTTTACTACTAATTACTAAGTTAAATAAATAGTCCAATTTTTATATCACCAAATATCCTCGCTGTTTGTTGGAGTCCTCTTGACGCCTGGATGCTGCTTGGATGACGCCGGGATGCTGCTTGGATGACGCCTGGATGCTGCTCGGATGACGCCTGGATGCTGCTTGGTTGCAGCCTGGCTGACGCTTGCTTGCAGCCTGGCTGATGCTTGGTTGCTGCTGGTCGGCTACACCCCGCTCCCTCCTGAGCGTGGTGCTTGATAAATGCGCTCAAGCTTATGCTTGAAGCTGAGCGCGCCCTTGCCGCCAGAATTCCTCTTCCGACTGGTTCCCTAGTCCCTACCAGTATCGCCCAGGTGGGGTGGGCATCGCGGTAAAAATGATTCACTACCTGCCGTGATACGTTCCGTACGTACCCGACTCGAAGGACCAAAATGTACAGCAGGTACGATCGGTGCCCTCGATAAAGGTAGCTAGCTCTAACCAGAGGAAGAGGCTATGAAGAGTACCACAATAATAAGACCGAGATAGGTATATATTGCGTATATTCTCTCCAAGTTTAAAGTTTCTTACAGCTAAGTGAAGCACTGCCGTGCGTTTTTGTCAGCGCGATCTACGTTTGGTACAGTTTTAGCAGCGCCATCTAGTTCTGATTTTTGCAACACTGACAATACTCACTTCTTATTGGCTATTAATTATTGGCTTATGGTTATTGGTTTAACACACACGATTAAATGTAATTATAACACCCTCTTGTTACATAATAAAACATTATTAACCAAGTCACTATTTTCTATTTGAATTGTAACGATAAATATTGCCTATTTATAAATATTATCACAAGTATCTCCTCCGGAAATATGCTTATTGGTATTTTCTTTCATGTCATTCTCTATGATTGACATCATGGCTTTTAGCCACTAACATTACATTCTCTTTTGTAATGACATACACAACAAGAATCCACACAGATACAAAAACTGAACGTTACTAAAGAGTATTTTGTCAATAAATTCTACAATACCCTGTCACGTTCAACTATTAAATAGTATTTAGCGAGCTGTCAAGTCATATAAATACGTCAGATTTAAATCTATTTAGCTGTTAAACACGTTTAGTGATTCTGGTGCAAGCCGCCCTAAGAACCGTTCTATCAAACAACCTGGGCGTTTTTTTTATAAATAAATTTTGCAAAAAGGTTTTATATTAAAAAAAATCTTTATTAATAAAATTAATTAGTACCTAAGTTCGGCTATGGTTCGCGAGGCGGTTGTGAGGCGGTTGTGAGGTTGCGGTAGGTACATTCATAATTTGTAAATACCGTATTACTTACTATTACTTAGTTGTAATCTTTGTAATAAATTTTATATTAGCTCGCAAATGGATAACCGAAAATAGTATTTAAAAAAATAACTTGCATTATCTAAACTAATAAGTAGGTATTGTTTTTCCTCAAAGATACTTTTTCATGTTAATAAAGACACTTTTCATTGTAATTACACATCTCCCCGGGTGGTGACTAGTGCAAAAAAAAAGTCGTCCGTGATTTTTCATCTCGTCCGGAGCCCGCCTATAGTACGTACTTACACTGATCTAACAGTGTTGATACTTGATAATGTTTCACGTATGATTATAAAAAACAGTTGACTGAAGCAGGCTATTTTAAAACATAGGGCTCTACTCTTTTAAAATTCGAAAAAGAAACATTTTTATTTTTAATGTTTTTACTATTTATTAATAGGTACTCTACAGTTTTTTAATGACAGACGTCACAGCTCAGTCGGTATTAGCTCTGCCTTCCGTGCTGTGGGTCGTGGGTTCGATCCCCACTGAGAATAAACATTTGTGTGTAGCAAACATAGATTTTTGTTCTATGTCTGGGTGTTACTATGTATTATAAGTATGTATTTACAAAAAAAAATATAAAAGTATTTTATCAGCATCTAGTTCCCATATTACAAGCTTTGCTTAGTTTGGGACTAGAGGGCGTCGTGTGAAATGTCCATGAATATGTATTTATTTATTATTTTAACATGTGACTGAGATCATATTTCCCTGTGATACATTGCACTGCGCCCGTCACAATGAGACATAAAGGTGTCGCATGTGCCTGTAATTGCACCAGCACCCATACTCTTCAAACCGGAACACAGCAATGCGAGCATCACTGTTTGGCGCACGAAATAGGTACGGTAGTTTTTGCTTACGGATTAAGAGGCCTATTATAATTTTGATGCGCTCGAATTCAGGTATCTGAGCCGCTACACTGCCCACGCACACATTGAAACCGCTTTACGCTCGATTACAAATAATATCAAAACAGTAAAACCACTGCAATGTATTGGAATCGAAGGCAGTGCTGTCTTCACGTAAATTATCCCCGAAGCGGTTCCATATATATATTGCCGCCCGCTTCGACAAAAACTGAAAAAAAACCCTTTCGATTTTCATTAACGATTACCAACAAATCATTGGGAAATTTATCGCGCAAACCCGGGCGGAAATGTTGTGGTGCTCTTTTTATGATACCGAATAACTACTTGTGAAAATAGAAATGTTTGAGTTTGAATATTGTGAGCCGTTGAAATCAAAGTTAAAGTAGCTATATAATATATATTGCTTGAAATACCTACATGTTGAACATATTATGATATAGAGCGTATATATATATTATTCTGTATTGTATGCGTGCAATATTTTAAATTATATATATGTTATTTTGTAGTTTTCTTTAAATCATTATTTAAAACATGATTAGGTCATCATCCTACAACACTGTTAGGTATTAACAGTACTTAAATTGTTGTCGTCCCTTTCTCATAAACTGAAACGACAAAGACAGCAGATTTTAGTGCTGTAAAATTAGTTTAGAAAATGCAAGAATAGGGGTCAATGACCCCTATTCTGTTGTAGCATTTTTTTAAACTAATGTCAACGTTATTCAGAGGTATAAGAGGTACTTACCTAAACTGACGTTCTTGTCTAGCATGAATCGTTAAAAAAGCAATACTTCAAAAGGATATCAAAACTTTCGTAGGCACAAAGTGCTACGAAAAGCGTAGTCGTCTACGACGATAAAGTCAAGCAAGATGAAGTTTATTGTGCTACGAAGTTGTTCGTAGCACAATAATTATTTCGTTAAAGTTTGCTTAAATTTTTTAACTTTTTTGTCTCATCACATAGCCCCGGAAAACGTCAAAAATATATTGTGGAAGTGATCTTGTGATTAATGTCGAAATGACGGACAGAAGCCATAAATATGAAGAAGACTTTTCGTTCGAAACGTCATTTTCCAGAGTATGGTTAGATCATAATAAAAAAAATGTATAAATAATATTTTGTAGTTATTTACATTATTGGTAAATTCTTGACTTGACGTCTTCTTAACTTCCTAACTTGACGATATAAATTTTTTTTTTAATAACATTCTTATCTATATTTTAAATAGCTCATTTTACTTGATCTAAATGCAAAGAAGCGTCTACCTTTTGTTGTTGTTTATTCACTTAAAAATCCATTACACACAAAAAGAGCAACTAATAAATATGGAAGAATCGCTTTTCTTGATAAAAACCTTCAAGGTATACTGTATCTTATAGCATTCCATAATAAGGTAGGTTTTCAAATGAGGATACAGGAGAGACATTTTAGCGTGTTTTAAAGTGCGCAAGAAGGTTGTCAGATTCAATTCTTGGAGCCATTTCTCAATAAAGTTTGTGGAGGAACGAACGTGTATGGAGGCTTTTAAACTTTGACGTGTATTGCCTGATGGCCAAGTTCAGGCTTTTAGTATACATCTCACAGCTCAGTTGGTAGTCGGTCTGCCTTCAGCGCTGCTGGTTGCGAGTTCAATCCCCACTCAGGACAAGCTTTGCATAAGCGTGTTCAATAGGAATATAAGTAATTAAATTAAAAATTTAAAAACCCCCGAATGTTGGACCGATTTTCATCTAACATAGCTAAGAACACTCCCGACTAAAACCTTTCAAACAAAAAAAAATTAAATCAAAATCGGTTCATCCGTTCAGGAGCTACGTTACCTCAGACACACACAAGCGCACACACACACACACACACACACACACACACTCTACACACACACACTCACACACACACACACACACATGCACACGTCAAACTTATAAGTGTGCATTCCCACTAGTTACATTGCTAGATTTATAGATGTACCTAGTGGGATTTTTTGCCCTAGTTACATTAAATTGGGAAATGTAATTTCGTCTGTTACGATTTTTTTACTCTAAGGGCGTCTTGCACCAGAATCACTAAACGTGTTTAACAGCTAAATCGATTTAAATCTGACGTATTTGTATGACTTGACAACTCGCTAAATAGTAAATACTGTTTAAGAGTTAAACGCGTTTAGCGATTCTGGTGCAAGCCGCCCTAAATATCGTATTTTCCCCAAAAGTTTTACTGTAGGTATCTGAATATATTTTTACATACTGAATTTCCCAGCGTCATTTTATATTTAACGCTATGTTAGCTAGTAAATCAACCCTCTATATCCGGAGACTCATCACGTTTCCCAGCACTGGGCGTGGTGGGAACGCCCGCGAAAAAATTCTGTGGATTAAGAAGTTTTGATACTAGTCTTGGAAACTAAATTGGAATATTTTAAGAATATTTGTTACCTTACCTTACTTAAGGTATCTTTGAAGCTAACATTTTGTAATGAAATAAATACTCGTATTTTAATCGGTTTATTTAAAAATATGTAGCTATAGTAGTCACAGCGGATTTTCTCCCTCTGAAGTATCTGCGCAAGCCCATTTTTGGGTAATTGGAGTTAAGATTATTTTTCCGCACAACGCAATAGTTTGTTGCACTTGCACCTAACTTCAGAGGGATAAAGATCCGACCTAGGGACCTAAATACAGGCGTCACAGCTCAATCGGTAACGGCTCTGCCTTCCGTGCTGTGGGTCGTGGGTTCGATCCCCACTGAGAACAAACATTTGTGCGTGGAAAACATAGATGTTTGTTCTATGTCTGGGTGTTACTATGTATTATAAGTATGTATTTACAAAAAAAAAGTGTTTAAGTA
Organism: Gandaritis pyraliata; assembly: GCA_947859175.1. Taxonomy (NCBI): domain Eukaryota; kingdom Metazoa; phylum Arthropoda; class Insecta; order Lepidoptera; family Geometridae; genus Gandaritis; species Gandaritis pyraliata. The sequence goes on along the minus strand of OX401869.1, from coordinate 3,171,430 downwards.
TTTTATCAGCCATCTAGTTCCCATATTACAAGATTTGCTTAGTTTGGGACTAGAGGGCGTTGTGTGTAAAGTCCATGAATATTTATTTATTTATTATACATATTTTGATAAGAATATTTTTTACAAACCTTCTTCGGTTACTTAACGCGTTGTTGATAACCACTTACTTTTTCTATTAATATCCTCACACAAATAGTACCTACAAGAACTAACTTGTACGTCAAATACCCCCCCCCCGCACCCCTTTTCTCTCCCCCTCAACCCGAAATCAAGGATCAAGCCCCTCCCAGACCAAAACCCTGGATCTGCCTGGGCACGACCGACACCTTGGATTAGTGTTCTAGTCAGCAATATCCTAGTAAAAGTGCAATTTAGCTAAAACTAGCATGCATTCTTTACAACCAATAAACACTGACCGGTTACGAGTGACGATTAAACTTTAGTTTCTTGTAACACGCGACCGTCATATTGCAATCGAAACAGAACAGTTACAATCAAAGATGCACCAATTTATCGGTGCGCTCCTCCGAAAATAATAACAACTCCAAAAAATATGTAACAGAATCTGACTTTTTGAAGGTAGGTAGGTATTATAAAATAATTTATTTCAACTTGTAACAGAGCCATCTGAAATGCGTTGCACACAAGTCGAACTTGCAGTCTCTACATTTTTTGGTAGAATACAATATTCTGTGCTTCACTATTTGCTTCATTGTATAAAATCACGTGCTATTTAATTCTTTATTAAAACGACCGTTAAAGAACGGTCGTCGCTGTTATAGAAACCAGAGTAACATGCAAGTTACTACGTGTTCCAGTTTAGCAGAGCCATTCGAGGCTACTTTGTGTCAAACAGGGTAACAAAACTTTGCTACAGTAGGGTAGGGAAGTTTGGAACATGCATGGCTAAAAACTTTTTTTTTATACTACTAAATGATGACACAAGCCGATAGCCCTGATGTTAAGTGGTAACAACTACCTATAACGATGCATTACCTCACTGAGCACGTCCACTAAAGCCGACTACACAGGTTTTAAACACGTGAAAGAAGCTCTGAAATAAAACTCGGTCCATAAAAGATTAATTTGCAAAAAGTTTTCTAAGTACTGCTTTCTACATAAATCTTGATGTATATAAACATGTGGAATCTACCTCAAGCATAGCAAGATGACTGCTAAGAGTGATAAGGATATCCATATCCGTTATCATCGTTGAAAAAACGGTCATGGACGGTCACATACAAAAATCCTTGTTCTACTTACAACGCTGGCCACTTCTACAAAAGCTGTAGCTAGATCAGCTATAAAACCATGTAACACTTTCGACTATCTAATCTCAAGCCGCATAGAGGGATGTTGTGACGTCGCAGATTTTTTTATCACCCCTCAACGATCCTCTTCAGCGCAGATTCTCGGTGATTTCGGCCCAATGTGAACATTTTTCGGTGATTTCAACCCCCGAGACATTCGTAAGATTGCATATTTTGTAGCCTCGTTCGCAAAGTGCTGGGAGGGCGATATGTGAGTTGCGAGCGTGGATTATTGGGTGTCGAATCGTTTGATATTTTATAGCTTTATCAAATTCATTAGATAGCTAAGTAGGTACAACAAAACGAGGCAAAAGTGGGCCATCTACTTTTTTTTTTTAAATTACTTACAATCAAGAGACGGTACCATCTATGTTTATGGGCTCCAAGCCTAGCTGACTGTCTGTTCAAACGACCGTTTTATTGACTGTAAAATAAACATCGTCAGGTGTAACACATTGTTTGTGACTTTCTGCCTTATGAAGCTCTTGTCACATTCATACTAAACACGTTTGCAGTAGGTAGGTAGTACTTGCCTCTAATACTTGTCACTAATATTATGTTTAAACCAGCCAGTTACTTAGCTGTGTGGTACTTTTGGGAGTGTTGAGCTGTTGAAAGTTTAACTGCAGTTATAGGAGTTCCACGACTGTTTGACTGTTAACTGTGGATCTTTAAGCGGTTTCAACTGCTTCACACAACTCTGTGATACAGGATTACATGCTTATAATTTCAGCCAAATCAAATGAGTACCTAATGCACTGCAATTTATAGGTAGCGTACGTCTAACCTAAAAGCCTTAAACGAACATTAGTTATTCAAAGTTTTACTACTATGTAGGTTAAGTAACAAGCATTATTTTAAGACTTTCAGGGAATTACTGGTTGGTTACTAGTCACAGATTAAATTGCTAGTTACTAAAAGTATTTGCCCCATTTTGGGCGCCAACTAAGTAAAAACTTGGTTGGGGCCCACCATGGGGCGACACGGAAAACTATAGTTTCGCTTCTCTGTGCTGTCTAGTAAATAACACAAGAAAAATTCAATTCCAATAACTTTATTAGTGACTTTCCTCTTTAAAAGGGAAACCTTTTAATACTCCAGATCAAAGTTGGTACCGCGAAGACAAACAGAACTGAGCCGCGGTCAGCCTTTATAAAGTGGACTTTTATATAGAGCCCGTGTGCGAAACACGACCTCTTTCTGCAAAGTATACTGGCACAATGATCTAGAAGTGCTGGAAACGTCTACCTCTGTCGAACTTCTTTTAGAGGAACTTCTTTTGTTTCTTTCATAGTCTTTCGTATGAGGCTACAATTTGAAACTTTTTGGCAATAGGTATTCTTGCTACATCTTCGGCTTTATTGTCATTTATCATCGAGATTGAGATATCAATAAGAATGTATGGTAGACAAGAATCAATGCTTGATCATACCTTTTTCTTGATCAATGACTTAGATAATCACTCTAGCCAAGTTAATAATCGTTAGAGAATAGAAAACAAAAAACATGTTATTCGAGTGATCTATCATTTTAAGTTTCTATGCATTGTAGAGATCGTCTATACACCTATGACCTCTAATTGAATGTGAAATATGCATCAACGTGAAGAAAATACAGTGGAGTCGTCGTGATGCTTGAGGTTTTAGCACTAAACAAAGTGGTTTTAAACTGGATTAGGCTCCAGTCTCTACTTACTCTAGTAAAAGACATTGCGTGTCTGACTTCCTCAAACCTATGAATGTCACATCCAGCACAACGTCTCACCGTCCCCAGAGATTGAATGAGGCTGTAGTGAGTCTGGATTTATGAGGATTCCCGCCGACACCACTCCTCCGATTGCCAGTTTATTTCGCGTCAAAGTGCGTGATCCGCTAACGTATCCAAGTGCTTATAAATTCAGAGGTTTATGAATTGCTGAAAGGTTAATGTTGCTTCTTGATTCTCTGCAATTTGTGTAGGTGGGTAGGTGAGATTCAGATTCATTTATTGTCAGAATACTTAGTAGTTTTCAAATGGTATCATAAACATCAAGGATATGTGGCAAATTTCTTGAATGATGTAGCTATTTGTTTTTATATTTCACATTCTAGCCATTTCAATTTTTTTAAAAGCTTTTATTATATTTTCATTAGGTATACCTATCATCTTTTCAGCCCTAGAACGTCTACTGCTGTACATAAGCCTTCCCCGTTTTCCATTCACCGATCCTGTGCGGCGGCAATTTGGTCACCTAAACTCTCCCAGCAACCTTTACTAGGGTACTTTTCTATCTAGTGGAAGGCCATTCTACACAGTGATTTCGGGTGGTTTTTATTTAGCTTTCGTAAATTCTAGCTACCTATTGTTTTATATAGAACTTTGTGAGTTGGAAAGTAAAAAGCTTTCGGTAGTTTCTACCTACATCTTCATACTTACTGTTCTTACAATGGACATTACAATAAACCGTTTAACAAACGACAAATGTCGTTTAAACCCCAGTCACCTCAAAGCTAAGCCGTAAAAGAAGTAGTTTATGTCCCACGGCGTCTCCAAGTCGTCCTAGATTTAGTGTAGAGTTGCCAATCTCCGTTACTAGATGGCGCTGTCTGCCGGTCGTAAATAGTTTTACGGTCAGTCGTGCTTCGACTGTCGTCGCGCATGTATTGAACAGATGTTGGAGATATAATCTGACCTGAGATTATAACCTGCCGTCAATCTTGACTAGAGTTATGCTTCTGAGTTACCTTTTGTTTTCGGTTACCTACCTAGCTTAAATCGGGTATAACCCAAAGATCCGTTGTGCGTACTGTATTTACGCTCAATGCACAGATTACAAAACTAGTTATGTGGCTCAATGATACTTTATACGTGATGATAGTTACGACCACATTACTTTTCCACCTACCCTTAAATCATACTGTCATTGTCTCCAATTCCTAGTTGTAGGTAGGTACGTCACTTTCCATCAATAAAACAGTAGTAAAAACGATATCGCTGGACGATCGTAAAACGCTCCCCGTGTGAAACGACTCTTATAATGTGCGAAATAAAAACGCGATGCGCATAGTATACAATCACCTTTATATTTTTATGAACAAACTAAACTGTTACGATTGCAGGGTGTGTTGGATTAGATTTCAGATGTGAGAAATAAGGTAATCTGAGCTTTAAACCGTTGATAATACGGTGCAATTGGCACTGTTGTACGCGTTGTTTGACTATTGACTTATTGTATGAGACTGTAGCTTGGTCGTATTCTCAAATATTGTAGGTAGGTACTTAGTAATTATAGGTCATTATAAGACAGCGAAAGGAGTATAAGTACCTCCTCTTTGCTGTCAAAAATAATCGAAAACAGGGACCACATAACAGTGCCTATTAGATTTCAACTACCCTAATATTTAAGTAAAGTTGGAAAGTGAGCAGTCAATATTTACTCCAGTATCCACCCCCCCGGGTCAAGAGACCCCTATGTGTGGGTTACTAGAGAATGATGAAAATATTTGTAGAGGTCATCCTACGTTCTAAAATTCAAATAAGCTCTTTGGAATGGATAAAACTAAACACAATAATAGGCGTATTGGACTGAATACCAAGAAATACAAATGAATGGAAACTTTAAGGCTCAAGCGGCAAACATGAACCCGATGGAGAGATTAGATCGTGTTGACGCAAATTGCTGACTGTACTTGTAAAGAGTACCTAAACCAAGTTTAAGCGGAATACGTAGCTATAATCCATGAAAAACATGAGTGTATTGCAGCCCGTCACAGAGTGCTCCACAAACACGCTCGGAAACATGGACAAACATCCGACTTCTAACCAGCTTCCTGAAGTATGGATCTCTTGTTTTTCTATTTGCGAGCGAAACTATGATACTGTGAAGTCTGATAGTTGAAATGAATATCGCTAATCGAGTAAAGCTAACTTATAACGCCCTTGGATAATGTACCTTATTTTTGGTTAAAGAATGTTTAAGTTGGTTCAGCTGTTTCTTAGATTAACTTTATAGGGAATTTAAGGAACAGCTGAAGAGACAAACTTTACCTTATTATAATATTAGTAAAGATAGGGTAGAAAATTAGTTCTTTTGCTGCGTTACGGCGGTCGCTACTTTTAGAAAACGGTGTCGTAATATACATTTTGTAACTAGGTATAAACTATCTGACCCATTATTTGCAGGCACATACTCGTAAGTTATCTCATAAGATGAGGGAGCCAATAGATCAGTGCCCTCAGGCGCGGTCTTCCCTTGAATCTTAATATCTCCCGACTTTTATTACTATTTGGGGGCTCAAAGGGAGTACGTAGAGGAACAAGTTTCGTATCTACGGATTACACTCTCTATTTCGTAGATCATTTTCCAAGCAGATGTTTTAAACTTTCAATTAGTTACGATGCATTTTTTACTCCAGAGGGCATGTTTTGAAACTAACAGTGACCATTTGGGGTATGCAGTGCAGTTCATCAAGATATATAAAGTTATGTTTAATTTTGATTATGTAGCAAGAACTTTAGCTAAGAAAATAAACTTACAATAACGCATACATGCAAACAAAATACTCATACATATTCTATTTCACTTTCCTCGCTAGATATTTAATGAGTGCATTGCCTTCCAGAGTACGAATAAACTCGTAAAACTCATCAGCATTCATCTATTCAATACTGTTCATAAATTCACCATTTTACCTGCAAAGAAAAGGACCTTTAGGACTCCATAAAGCTTTATTGACACCAGCATAATCACTGGAACTATACAAAAGTTCGGTTAAAAAGTTCGCCGGAACGTGAGACGCCTGCCAAGTGGCTCGGCAGAGTGGAGTGAACTATCTCACTTTCAACGAGACTCACCTCGTGAGAAATAAAGTAGCCAAGTTACAGGGAGAAGGAAAATTAGTAAGTTTTGATGTGGCATATTATTGATGACATTGTTTTGATTAATTGTTATGAACATTGAGTTTAAAGCGTTATCGCTTTAAACCGCTGTAGTAAAGTAGTAGGCTCACTATTTCCAACTTTTAGCTATCCAACTAAAGTTCCACTACTGTGTTTGTATTGGGAAATTTAAGACATAGACAAAAAGTTTTCAATTCGTAATTTTTTATAAGCTTCTATTTTTCGCGAAGAAGTTTTATTATGATCAACCAAATTCTGGTCGTCTTCATTTTGCCAGCGTATTATGCAGTTTCTAGTTCGACAAAGTGCCGCATCTCCAGCATTTTACCTCCAGGTTCATGAATCAGTATGCGCATAGCGAACCCCAAATGCCGGTCGACTTGCAATACTTATAGCAGTTTAGTGCGGACCCAGTATTGTATTACAGCCGGCATTATGTGCATAGCCTTAGGTTGCGTACGTGCCCTCGCAGCCTTTGAATATTTTTGGTATGCGCTATTGTTTTATGCAGTGGGTTTTGCACTCGCGGCTATTTAGCTATTATAATAAGTATAATCATAATTCTAATCGCCAACCAAGTTCCCTCAGGTCTCTTAGTCCTCAAAACCCTTGGTACTGTCTAAAGTAACATCAGAAGCACTTCAAATCCTATCCTATCCTACTAATATTATAAATGCGAAAGTTTAGATGTTTGGATGTTTGTGTTTCAATCACGTCTAAACTACTGAACCAACTTGGATTAAACTTGGCATATATATAATTCGTAACTTGGATTGACACATAGGCTACTTTTTATCTCGAATAATTAACAGGATCTACAGGATAAAATGAACGAAAAGGATTAGCAGCGCCAATTGGCAAGAAGATTTCTTTGTCATGTCATGTCACGTCAGTTTGACAGGGCGTAGTACTACCTCTTTGGTCTAACAACTAGCGTTTGACATTCCAGTAGGTACGAGTTCGGTGCAAAGTTCGGTGTAATGAGGTGTAATGTCAAGTTTCTCAAAGAAGTATCCGCTCGGTACACGCACAGATAATATAATGTACACGGAAACTGTAAACGCGTACGAAGTCGCGGGTAACTACTAGTAAATCATATGGCCACTTTTAGCGCATCATAGGTTACGCTGTAAGTTGATTTATGCAAGTGCTAATAGACAGAGGTAGCTACTAAAGATCAGCAGTGTCGTCTGGCCTGTTCCGTCACTTTCTCCCCCTATAGGAAAGGTATTTAGTACCTGTTTAGTAACAGAGCCATGTGTGACCTAGGATAACAAACAGTTTCAACAGCTAAAAACGAAAGATTTTCAGATATATTTCGCCTTTAATAACTGATCCGCAATCCGCCGATTGGATATTTATGAGATCTTCATAAATGTGTTACATAAATAAATAAATCCATACCTGGTCGGTTTATTGCCAATACACTTATGAAACATCTTAGTCGACAATAAAGTGAGTGTTTGGGGGATAAATAATTTATTAGAACGGCCAGTCGTTCTAGTTTGGTTGGGATTATGAAACTGAACCTGGTTTTGGCTTAGTACGACTGAACTACCAAAGAATTATACAAATATTAATAGGTTATACGCGCACAAGTAGCCCGTAGCCAGTGACTCGACGTGACGAGGAGAGGGGACACCGATATTTATATTTTTGACAAACGCATTGACTTTTTTCTTATAATATAGTATTTTCATTCATAATAAGCTACATGACAGGGTTTTAGGGAAAACGGGAACCCGAGACCTGGTAAAAGTCGCCGCGACCAGCCCCCGTATGCCAATCTTTTGCTGTCAAGTTATATTTCACTGCCCAGTGTAATTTCTTCAGGTCACGTGGTACAATTTTGTACAACGTGATCATTCTTTTTAGACACTTGACAGCAAAATATGCGCGAAAACACATCAAATGACGTCATAATGTCACTATTTAGTCACAGAATAACTATGAGTTAGTATGAACTGACCATGATTTAAAACTTTGCAGTTCAACTTTGCAGTTCAACTTTGATTGGCATACCCGTGCAGGGCTCTAGGTTCGGCTGGACTACAGTGAAACATTTAGACTTGTTTTTGACTTAAACATAGTGCATCTTCAAGATCTTCATTATACTTACCTAGATTTATTTGAAAACATTTTATTGCGTTAATTTTTTAAGAAAGATATGAAATACGGTGGATGGATATCCCACAAAGTAAGTACATCTAAGTCGAAAATCCCTCAGCCAGTAACATCGCCAACAGAAGCCGTTTGTAACTCTATCGCCTGCTTTGAGAACTGCACTTTTAAGATATTGACTCTTCAGACAACCGTAGTATTATGTGTTCGCCTGTACCGAATTTCAGAGATAGTTTTATGTTTACTTTCTGTGTGATTTATGGAAGGTTGTACTGTCGTGTAGTTTTGCTATGAGGAAGTTTTCAACATAAATAGTTGGTTGGACGCGCTGAATATTCTTTCAGTTGTGATTTTTATAAGAGTTGGTGATGGAATAAGCAAATACCCCACGAGATATTCAGCGGTACCTTATAACAAGACACTGCCTTACTAAGCATGACCATGTAGGACGTCCCCTGTGCAGAATTGCACTGCGTCCATCACATAAAGGTGCTAAGTGTCATGTGCCTGTAATTGCACCGACACTCATACCCTACAAACCAAAACAACAACAATGCAAGTATCACTACTTGGTGCCAGAAATAGGTAAGCATAGCCCTATCCTTAGTTACCAACCTAATGGTATGTCCACACATTACAATTTAAGTAACTTCTAAGTTGTTAAGTCACGCGCCCCTATGCGAAGGGATCCTTAACACCCGAAGTCAACAATAGAAAACTAGATTAGGCATCTACACCTTTTCTCGGAGTTTTTCTACAAGGAACACATTTGAGCCCCGGGTCACGTGTGGAGGGTCGATATCACAGTCTCGGCGAGATAGTTAGGTTTCTCAACAAAGCAAAGAAAACAACACTCTCTTTCTCTTTCTCTCTCTCTCTCTCTCTCTTCTTTTTGTAATTATTTGGAGTCGGGCCTCACTATTTGTGCCCCAAGATAGTCTGCCTTGGGTCTGGTCTGGACTTTCGTGAGCTCTCTTTCGTTCAACAAATTAGATTAAAAAAATTAACCTTGATTTGTTTTTCTCATATGTGGTAGTAACAATTCGGAACGAAGCAAGCGCACGCTACGGTCTGAAAACAATACTACTCATTATTTTGGAGGTTGTGATTTGATACCTATTTAGAAAGTTTTATTTCGCTTCGTTTTCTTCCATACATTTTTGTAGTTTCTGAATGTTTCCGCTGCAAGTAAATGCAAGGAAACGAAATAAAAATAAAGTGTTCTAAATTTATCAAATCTTGTACTAGGCCCTCCGACGTGTGTTTTGAAAGATTTATCGCATCCCTATTTCAATAAATAGGTATATCAATATATACCAAAAATAAATCGAGAAACTTAAATTACAAAGTTAATAAAAATTAAACAGATAACATTTTTTAAGAACTTGTGTGAGAAATCTGGTGAATGTTAACTTAGATTGAAAACCAAACTAAGCTGCGTAGAATGAACATGCTGTTTCAAACGGCTGTGTCGATACCGAAGTTAAGAATGGTCTGCAATGTTCAGGAATAATGGTAAGTGAATTATGTTATCTCGTTGGGTCGTTTAGCTGGATAGTTTTGTTGCGAGGATAAAGAAATAGCTCTTATTCGCAAGTAAATAGAAAGAAATGAAATTGAGTTAGTGCAGTCAACAGGAAAATAATATTGTAAATAGATAGATAGAATTTTTTTTTTTTACTTTATTGAATACCTTATCCTAGAGATTACTACAACATACAATACAAAACTTAACTAATGGTACAATGTTAAAGGTGTAATGGTAAATACCTACATACAATAGATCCTACTTCTTGCTTAGATTACCTATACATACCAGCCCCCGTATTCCAATCTTTTGCTGTCAAGTTATATTTCACTGCCTAGTGTAATTTCTTCAGGTCACGTGGTACAATTTGGTATCACGTGATCATTCTTTTTAGACACTTGACAGCAAAATATGCGCGAAAACAAATTAAATGACATCATAATGTCACTATTTAGTCACAGAATAACTATGAGTTAGTATGAACTGACCATGATTTAAAACTTTGCAGTTCAACTTTGCAGTTCAACTGAGATTGGAATTGGAAATGGCATACGGGGGCTGCGGTGGAAAGGGGATGGCACTAGTCTGAAGTTTAGTAAATATTACTAGCCTTCACCTTCACACCAGTGTGTAAAGGTTCGTCAGCCGCGAATTTTTGCCTAAAAATTATCACATTCAAAAATTGTAGATTTAAAAATAAACCCGTGATTTTTGAGTAAACATTCAATAAAAGCGTGTAGAAAGAACCATTCGCGTCCGTATAATATTATTAGAGTTCCGTATACGCTCGCGAAGTGTAGAACGGCTTACAAGGACGGCATTATTAAATTGGCTGTAGACATTTGCAGCCCTATTCAGGAAAAACGCGGGTTTGTGGAATTACCATGCATTCATGCTCAAGGCACTTGGTGAATAACCCACTTCGAACAGTAGATGGATTAAAATGAACGTTGTTGCTTTGTAATAAGATTTAATTTAGCTAATCAATGTAGCTAAAGACGATTTACATCGTGCGACTTGTCACCGAATGCTCAGTTTGCATGGAAAAACCAAAGCGAGGCGATAAAAATATAATTATCTTACTAAATTACTACACCTGATTTTGACGCATAATTAAATCTCATTGGTGTACGCTCGCCCTTACCACCAAAACATCAAGCTACATAAATTAAAAAAAAAACGTTTATTTCAGACAATAGGTAAACGAATGACATGAATGAATGAACATTTTTACAATATTAAAATCCTTAGAAACTGAAATAACTCTGTGATAGTTATAACGTTTAGCGACTTATCAAGTTAAAAATATTTAAAGATTTGATTATTATTAGGAAAAAAGGAAAACCAAGTCGTAAGCAAAAGCTGTGGTTGGTGACGTCATAGTGAGACTTTAGTAGATATGCAATATTATTTACTCTATGGCTGTGCATAAGGGTCTCAGCTTGAGAGATCTGTGAATGACAAATTGAATTACTTGTATGCAGCGAAGTTAGAAGCATTTGAAGGTTTTATCAAATTAAATTACCACTATGACATTATTAAAATTTTCTCAATTTTTTCACATACACTTGCTGAGAAGGTAGGTACTTTACCTAACCTATGCGATGTGATGTAATGGATATTATGTAGGTATAGGTACTTACCTACTTAATTCTCAAAGGGCGTTTATTTAGCAAAACAAAATAATTTTTCAAACTTATCAAATATTTACATAAAAAAACTTTCAGTTTAGTTTAGTTTTAAAAACGTTTGTTGTAGTTTTATTTGCTTAAGTATTTTAGGCTGCATTTTTAAAATATCAATTTATCTACACTGGCCCCAGGATATTAAATTATTTCTCCTTCGTTACCTAATAAAACGGTGTTCGCTTTTAGAAGACCAACGCTAAACAGTCTCTAGAAGTACCTATCGTGTTTGTTTTGCCAAACGAACCGAGTACACGGACTAAACAACGTTACGTGATCGAACCGCCCCTTTATTCACAAACACTGCACATGGTTAGGTTGGTTTTAAATCTAGACTTGGCTTGCGAAGAACTAAGGGTCTAGTACAAGATTTGACAGTTTTAGATATCTTTATTTCGTTTCGTTTCCTTCCTTTTCCATACATTTACGGTAGGTAGGTACCCAAACAGTAGGTACCTCTGATGTTTAGGTAATTTATCTGTCTGTTGTTTCTCACTGTACCTACTTGCTGGGTTTGTACCTATGTACCCTTCCTACCCTTGCCTACCTACTGTATGTATGTTTTGCTGGAAATAAAGATTTTTTCATTTTTCATATTCATTTTTCATTTACTTGCAGCGCCCGTAGCGGAAACTTTCAGGAACTACAAAAATGTATGGAAGAAAACGAAACGAAATAAAGTTTTCTAAAACTATCAAATCTTGTACTAGACCTCCATGTACCTAGTTTAAAGATGATTTAGAATATTTTATTGAATAAAGGCATATTCAATTTATAATGCAATGCAATCGAGTTGCATATTCGAAGTCTGTCTGAGAAAGAGATATCTCTAATCGGGAAGCCTATTAGTTTATACGCTACTAAACTCTTTTTAAACGACTTCAAAAAAAGAAGATTTAGAATTCGGTTGTATTTTTTGTCGATAGCAATAAGTTTATCACGCTGCTTCTTATTGAATAGGGCAATCGAAAGGATGTCAGAAAATAGTTTTAGCTCCTCGCACACACTAGACTGAAACCATTACACGAATAAATTGTACTGTACTTATGTACATTAAATTGATTTAAGATTTCTTAATTCCTGTTTATGAAACCCGCAGGTTTCATAAAAAACCGTAATTTTACACCAAACTTTTTTTATAAAAATAAATAAATAAATGAATCTTTATTGCAGACACAGGTAGTCCATAGAGTAGGTTAGGTGTACAATATAAAAACAATACAATACAAAGTAAAAACTAAAATAAAAGAACACTAAAATAAAATAGTATTTGGGCAGTGGTTCAACCTGTCTATAAAGGCCGCAATTCTTTTTCGCTTTTTTTTTATTCAACAAGTTTCGTCCCACTGCTGGGCAAAGATCACCCCCAAAGACTCCCAAGTCTTTCTCCCCCGGGCCTCCATACGCCATCTCCTCTCAAACTTTTTTATGAAAACCAAAAAAAGTTAGAAAGTTGTACCGTCATATTACGCTGGGCGGACTTCAAGTAACTTAAACGCCGAGTCCCAATAAAAAGGAATGTGCCCATTTCGGACCCTCAGAGAAACGATCATTTTTATCTTTTTCGACCGTCGTGGACATTTTCTTTTACTGGTTTAAATATCTTATGAAAACGCAGATAAAAGTGACAAGTCGAACCGTCAACCTCATATCATTTTGGAAAATGACTGAAGTGGCATGTAAAATACTTTCAGAAAAGAATTTTCTTACGTTGAAATTCACTGTTTTATTATATTGAATCTCTCTAAGTTTTAAAATTAAGTAGGTACATCTAGAAGTAAAAGGGTTGCCTAGCAGGAGGTACTTATTAGTATTCCGATCCAGTTTTGAAAAAAAAAACAGAACACTTATTTTTTATTTGACAACTGAAACCACAGAATATAAATGACATGTAGTAACACAAGTAGCCCAAGTGCTGGAACTAAAAATATAACAATATAAATAAATTATTAGTCATAATTTTCTTTGTGAATAAATTTACAATATAAATGTTAATATTTATTTGACAGGCGTCACAGCTCAGTCGGTGATAGCTCTGCCTTCCGTGCTATGGGTCGTGGGTTCGATCCCCACTAACTAAGAACAAAGATTTGTGTGTGGCAAACATAGATGTTTGTTCTATGTTTGGGTGTTACTATGTATTATAAGTATGTATTTACAAACAAAAAGTATATACGTATTCTATCAGCATCTGGTTCCCATATTACAAGCTTTGCTTAGTTTGGGACTAGAGAGCGTCGTGTGAAATGTCCATGAATATTTATTTATATTTATAATTGTAAATTTTATTGTTAGTTTTCCTAACCAACAATATTTTTTATTAGTGTCATAATAAAGTACAATGAGCAATGAGGTTATGTAGTTTGAACAGAACTCATAAATTCTGTATGTTATTGCATGTGTATTTATCACTAGTGTTTCCTTTCTAATAGTCTCATTCACAACCACCATGCAATTTTGTGAATCTCTTTTCATCCATCCTATTATCACAATATCTAAAAATGCAACACTGTCTGTCGGCAGTGCCGTAAAATTTCAATCTGGAAATTGCTCGGTCTATGAACCGTAAAACCAGTTACAAAATTATTATCTGTGTTATTGTGTTAGCTGATGAAAAAATTTATCAGGCCGAAATTATAAAGGTTTTACTGGTGATAAAGTGGATGTGAAATATCTTCTTTTACAGCAGAGCAATCAAAGGGGAGTATTTACCCTTTGCAGAACAAAATTCAGCCCACGACTGAGTTGAGTCGGATTTTAAAAGTGAGTCAGATGACTCAATTTTGAATCCATCTCATTGTCCAAACGGTATATCTTCCTTCATTCATCTGTAGGTTAACTGTTACGGTAAATAAAAAAATTAAAGAAGTAAACAGTACGATTTAACCCCACTCAATGGACTAATGAAGATCACGGAAAGTCTGTGAAGATTGAGAAGGTCTAAAATATATTCGCCTGGATAGAAGAGGCAAACCTCTAGACCTACGTCTTCTACGCAAGCATTATGTTTAGGGGAGGTCTACTAGACTTATACTTCTACACTACAAGCTGCCAAAAACAAAAGGCAGTCTCCAATATCTTCTTTTCAATCAAAGCTCGCTAGATGGGTGTCGAATGGCGTCCGCAATAAACACCGACAAAGGGTCTGGGCGATTTGTACGGAACCCGACCGGACCACAGTGCTACGAATAGTTCACACATAAAGAATAGTCACGGAGAGAAGTAAAAAAAATATTTATCGCCTCAGTACGAAAGAAGGGTCTATTGCATCTGATCCTAGGATCAGAATGACGTAGAAACCGATCCCAAATTCTTTTGTAATCGGATCCTAGGATCCGTTTCCAAAATAAATTGTCAAAATATTTCTGGCATCTGATCCTAGGATCATATAGTAAAATTTGATACCTATCTTGATTGTAAAAGTCACCATTTTTAAAGTCAGCTCTATTTCTTTGGTCTAGGAAATTTATTGTATTTATTTTTGCTGCTTTTGCAGGAAAGCCCGTTTGTGCTAGAATACAAAATATCAGTGATGTACCGATCATCAAACTAAAAGTTCGTCGTGGGTAACCTCTATTAATTTTTAGAAGTTACAAAATCTTTTATAAAACTAAAAATGGTCTATCTACTTTTGTCGCTGACTATACCGATAGGGACACAGAAGCCCTCCACGAATAGCTAGGGTTAAATTGTTTTTCCTGTTTTGTTTTTGTGACTTGTAAAATAACATTTTTACGCAAAGACTTTTTGAAGTTAACTTTGCGAAGATATTGTTTGTAGAAAAAAAGTTTCAATAAAAATTTCATATAATACAGGAAAAAATTAAAGATAAAGTGACGCCACGGTTGGAAGCTATGATATATAGATATATTACAGAATTTTCCTGGACATTTTTCGAAATTTGTGAATAAATTAGTTGCATGATACGCCCCGTTTTGCCTAACTACCGGCTCGGTAATTTCCCACGAGTGCGAGTGCAATTTGCAGGCCGTTTTTTGCAATTCCTGTAACTTATGAATTTTACTGCAAAAATATTCTAAAACTAGCTGTTACTAGCGGCCTCGTTTATACGACTTTATTGATGAAAGAAAAACTATTTTTTCTGTTACTAAACTCTTCGATAAGTCTAGATTTCTAGAACTAGAAGGGAAATCTATGGGTGAGGCCTAATTTAAATAGTTAGCAGTATGTTGTATTCCGGTTTATAATGATTTTATGTTGAGTCTAGATAGTATATTTTCCCCAACCCTAATAATCTATAGAAAAGCCAATTTGTATCGAAATTCCCAACAAAACATTCGAGAAATTCGCTTCGCAGAGATGCGCAACATTTTAATATTGAAAATTGAAGCTTTCGAGGCGAGATGTTAAATATAGAGCATAGATAATCGAGCAATAGATTGCTGCGGCTGGGTGTCGTCGGCTGCAGATTAAACAAATATTACCCGGCGATGGAACGCGCTATGAAAGCGGCAGAGGTGGCCAACGGTTGGTGTTAAAATAGATTTTATTTTTGTGATTTATAAAAAAATGGGCACAGTGAAATAGGAAAGAAAATATAAAACAAGAGAGGATTAAACTAAAAGGAATAAAAAATTCTGGATTCAAATAATGCAAAGAAAAGAAAAAGGTTGAAAAATAAGTTCAGAAACTCGGAAAAATTATAGCGAAACGCATATCGACGTAAAGCAAATAGACAACTTAGATAAAACGCGCTAACAGTCAAAACAGCACAAGCGTTTACAATCGGAAAAATCTTTATTAAAAATTCAATACGCTCTATAACCCTCGTACGCTATGAAAGCCAACAGCTTTCGGCGCGTAATACCCAGCAATATCAATACTGGAAGTCGAACCTGAGAAATGAGCGTCGACCCCCCAAAACCCCCCCAAATGGGGTTCATTCCACTGCAAGCGGGCGGAAAATAACAATTGCGATAACTATGCCTAAATTCTGTCAAAAAGTAGGTTTCTTCATCACATCAGAAGCTTTTATCAGTTTAACCGTGGATATTTAAAACCCTCTCAGACGTTATAATAAAGCTGTTTCTATGGTACTTTGACATTGTAAGTGAGAATGATCTCTATGTATGACAACAAAAAGAGATAGCAACTATTAGAAACTTACGCACATTCACCAACAAAACACCAATTATTTATATTTTTTAACTTTTTCTTTTCTTTTCTATCTCATCTCGTTTGTGTACCCCAATAACGCAAAACTGACATGGCCGCCGCCATGTCACGTGTCTTTGTTCTCCGCTCCGCCGTCATGAATGCTACCCGTGTGAAAAATTAGTTTGACAGTGACATTCAACTGTGATAGGAATAGGAAACGCGTCAAAACAAGGCTTGGAGTGGTTCGATTTGCAACGAGCTAACACAACATAGCTATCGACCATTTTAGTTAGTGAAACCTTTTAGCGATGATTAAGTAGTGAACTAATAGAAGTTAAAAACTGTTTTAACCACCATATCAACTGGCTGATACTACTGATAGCTAGGCGAGGAAGTGAAATCCTACTAATATTATAAATGCGAAAGTTTAGATGTTTAGATGTTTGGATGTTTGGATGTTTGTGTTTCAATCACGTCTAAACTACTGAAACAACTTGGATGAAAGTTGGCATATATATAGTTCGCAACCTGGATTGACACATAGGCTACTTTTTATCTCGAATAATTAACAGGATCTACAGGATAAAATGAACGAAAAGGATTAGCAGCGCCAATTGGCAAGAGGATTTCATTGTCATGTCACGTCAGGTTTGACATTTCAGTACGAGTTCGGTGTAATGAGGTGTAATGTCAAGTTTCTCAAAGAAGTATCCGCTCGGTACACGCACAGATAATATAATGTACACGGAAACTGTAGACGCGTACGAAGTCGCGGGTAACTGCTAGTAAATAAATATTCATGGACATTTGATACAGCGCTCTCTGGTCTCTATTATCTTTGGCCAGTGATAGCTCGCTTCGCTCTCCGTAACATGCCGGCTTTATAGGAGTGCAATGGGGGGCAGGTGGCGATATTATTGTAAACTTTGCAATAGACAGCTATCACTAAACATCAGTTGGCAACGGTCATTATTGCTTCAGTTGGAATCGGAATATTTGTTATCGAATTTGGTTGGAATGCAGATTGCGCTTGTCCGGCTCAAATATAGAGAAATGGTTATTAAATACAGCATTCTACAATAACTAGAAACTAAGAATTTTATATCTGAAAATGTTTAGGTATTTTACTAGTATAAGCAACAGGAAGAAATATATTGCAAAATTTTAAAATATCAACATTATTTAAGAAAATATTAAAAGAAATTTTGTTGAGAATTTTTTTTGATATTTTTGAATTGATAAAAACCACTGGATCACAACGTGCGTTTAGGTACTATAAGAATAAAAATAGTTTAAACCGAAAAATAGCTTGCTGCCCCCGTATGCCAATCTTTTGCTGTCAAGTTATATTTCACTGCCCAGTGTAATTTCTTCAGAAAGAAAAAGAATCAGATCATTCAATCAGATCAAAGAAGATCATTCTTTTTAGACACTTGACAGCAAAATATGCGCGAAAACACATCAAATGATCATAATGTCGTAAGGTGGTATTCTACACGTCATGGCGAACAACTTTTGTTTTACGTAAATGTTTTGAAGTTTTTAATTCATGATGTTTTGAAGTTTTTAATTCATGGTACTCACCTAAGGTACGAGTAGGTATCAGAAACCAGCAATCTGTGCGTTCGTTATCAGCATGTCTCTGCCACTCACACGCAGGAAATGAGATTTTTGTCTGCCACCCCTTCGAAACGAACCCATTTAGCGTACTTGCTTAACAGGCGTTCAATTCAAAAGAATAATGGGGCGTTATAAATTTTAAAACCTTAATGGTTACCTACGTGGGGTATCAAATTGAACTGAATATGGACGTTGTAGGCTCTATTATCACGTTTAAAGGTTCAGCAGGGGTATGCCAATCATAGTTATTCTGTGACTAAATAGTGACATTATGACGTCATTTGATGTGTTTTCGCGGATATTTTGCTGTCAAGTGTCTAAAAAGAATGATCACGTGGTACAAAATTGTACCACGTGAGAAGTCCAAGAATATTTATTGTGTATTATCTGTGTATTATTTGCCGACCGACAAACCAAGACAATTACATATAACAAAGATTTTTGTATAAGAACTTTTGTATTTTAAACACTTTTAGTTACAGCGGAACAACAGACCAATAAAAATTTATCCTTATCTTATCTTAACAGAATGTCCTTGGTATTCGAAAGCTCCGGTCACCAGAGTCGACGAAAACCAAACTTTTTGCGTGAAGGTGGCTGTTTTCAGAAGACGTTTACCTGGCTTTTAAGCTTCAAAGATGCTTTGATCTCGCTGAAGTGGTTGCGTAGCTGCGTCAGCTACGAGTGTCGGAAATCACTGTAATGGATGGGGTAAGTTTAGGGTCAGCAAGACGGTTAAACCAATTGAACGACAATAACACTTTTGGTTTCGTTTTTGGATAACGATTCTAAATGATCCTTGTGATTTTATTGAATAAAGAAATTTTGACCTTGACTTTGATGACGCTAGAGAAGAGTACAGTTTAATCCGAAAATCAAAAACTTTGGTTGGTATTTTTACAATATTAGTGAAATCTACAATGTTTTTAAGTAGAACCAGTCGCTAATAACTTATCCCTGTAATTCGTTTTAAAGGATTTGGATATTGCTAAGATTGTAAAAATTATCATTGAAAATTTATGTCCACGCATATGTATTAAACTTCTTAATTCTTAATTGTTTATTGCACACAACGCAGGACAAACAAAAGACAGACATAGATGACATGTACAAATGCGAGCTTTTGATACCTTAACAAGAGTTTTCTTCCAGCAAACCTTTGAGGCTAGAAGAGGTGACTATAGAGGCAGGTCCGTGTACTTATAAAGGTTATAATATAGGGTTAGTCTCAAAATCCCCTTTGAGTTTAGAGACTGACAGTCTCACCCTCCAGCATAGGTACTACTTATGACGGTGATTCGATACTTACTAAACTAACTAATCATTTTTATTATTAAGAAAAAAAAGTATTGAAACATATACCTTCTAAACATATAAATATTAAATAAATATAAATAAATAAATATTCATGGACATTTCACACAACGCCCTCTAATCCCAAACTAAGCAAAGCTTGTAATATGGGAACTAGATGCTGATAGAATACTTATATACTTTTTTTGTAAATACATACTTATAATACATAGTAACACCCAGACATAGAACAAACATCTATGTTTTCCACGCACAAATGTTTGTTCTCAGTGGGGATCGAACCCACGACCCACAGCACGGAAAGCAGAGCTATTACCGACTGAGCTGTGACGCCAACTTCATGGTAAGGCTGCTGGTTTTATTGCTATCATTGGGTGTACACTGTACAGGTAAGTATCAATGTGTTTGAGACAGCCCTAAGCTATGTCTGCGGCTAATAGATATCCATTACTGGGCACTTGTCCCGCACCGAAGCGAGCACGCAATGTAGTGCCATCAAGAAACATCTATTAAGTCAAGAGGGTAGACTCTGAAAAACTATGATCAAACATACGTAACATTTGAGTTACGTTGCGCAGCTAGGTGCAAGACTCCACGTGACCGCAGATAACACACCAAGCAACCGCGTATTGTAACTTAAATATCAAGCTGGTGATAAGAATATCGTTTCGCAGAGCACCGGCTTTTTCAGAGAAAGCCATTTATCACAAGGAAAGAAGACACTGCAACTATTTTTATGTATCAATAGATACTTATTCTACTCTTTTCGTAGCATTTTCGTCATTCCAATGGTAGGTATATTCCAGAAATACTCATAAATATAGATTCCTTTTTTTTTTTTTCAGAAATCCCCGCTGGCTACGTCGTAGCATGCTACGGCGTAACTGTGGGGATTACTGGATTTTTTATCCAGAAACCACTAAACATGTGGTCCCTATTAAAGCAATGCTGAACAAAGGTGCTGATTAAAACAATGTAAAACGATTATTTCCTTTACCGTTTGAGAACACATTTTTTTAATAGATAAACCCATGGGTGCACGACTGGATTTGAACCCACGACCTCCCTGTTACTCTCTGTATAACGAGTTGGTACATAATGCACACTGTACCTGTACATAGTATATAAAATACAGTAGGATTACTAAATCTATCATCCAAGAGAAACTTGTCAACCTAATCAGTAAATTGAAGCGGCCACAGATTCGGAAAACAATGGAAAGCTTTTAGTCGAATTGTGTTTAGATTTCAGCTTTATTTTATAGCTGTTTCCTGAAATACGGTGACTGTTATAAAAAGACCGTAGTATACACCAGCCCCCGTATTCCAATCTTTTGCTGTCAAGTTATATTTCACTGCCCGGTGTAATTTCTTCAGGTCACGTGGTGCAATTTTGTACCATGTGACCTGAATAATTTTTTTTAATTTAATTACTTGTTTACTAACTCAATGGTCTCACACCATAAAATAAATCAAAGCCCACATCCGTACAGAAAGGTTCGATGCGTGCCAATCGACCGGAAGTAGTACACTGTATTTACAACTTCCGGAAAGGGATGGGGGGATGTCGATTAATAACTTTTATAGCTGCCGATGCTGGCGGACAATTAGTGAGGCCGTAAAAATCTCCACGCCTGATTGGAGCGAGTGGCTGGCCTTAACCTGCTTGATAAAAAAAAAAAGATCGGTTAGGTCGGGTTTTATGGGAAATAAAGAGACATTTTGTGGCGACCTCTGTGGTGTGGTGCACGGAGACGGACGGATACGCAAGAAGTAGTGGGTTTGACTCTTGAAGCAGCAGCGTCAATTCGTTACGTTTCATTATTCGTACGTACGATTTGTTTTCTAGTCACAAAATTAAGATTTAACTAGGTTTTCTGGGCGGTGATTCAAGTCGACAACTTTTGGAACGGGTACCTACTACCTACTATACTTAGGTAAGTAGTCAAAGTACTATGTATAAATACTTATCGACCTGCAGGGGTATGCCAATCAAAGTTGAACTGCAAAGTTTTAAATCATGGTCAGTTCATACTAACTCATAGTTATTCTGTGACTAAATAGTGACATTATAACGTCATTTGATGTGTTTTCGCGCATATTTTGCTGTCAAGTGTCTAAAAAGAATGATCACGGGGTACAAAATTGTACCACGTGACCTGAAGAAATTACACTGGACAGTGAAATATAACTTGACAGCAAAAGATTGGCATACGGGGGCTGGTAAGTTCTGGTTCAAATTCATTGTTTTGTTTGGTAAATCACAAGAATTCAAAACCGACCCGTGTCCCTTTCATTTGAGGTATAGTTGATCGAAGATCCCTATGAAGTATCTGCGCAGAACCCATATTTGGGTAATTGGAGGTACCTAAGCTAATTTTTCCGTACAACAATAAATACGCAATAGTTGTTGCACCTAACTTCAGAGGGATAAAGATTTGTTGTGCGCACTGTACCTACATTATACTTGTATAATAATATCTATTTAAATGTGCATCTATTTTTATAACGTTTGAGTAAGAATAAACAGTAAGTAATTGAATGAGGGGGTAGAACGCAGTTTGCGGTACGCCAAATCTACTTACAGCCTCTTTGTATTGACTATCGCGGTTACGCAGAGCCACGAATCGTATGGAGGTCCCAAAAAAACAAAAGAATTAAGAACCACCTTTTTTTATGACAACTAAGTAAATGATGGAATGTTTTTTTGTCCGTTAAAATTAAATGATGTGACCAAATTTAAGCGTGCACGCGCACTTAGCAGCCAATCATGCGGCTTGTCACGAAAGAATTTGAAAAATTCCATGATTTTATTTCATTTTATGTGGTAGAGTCAAAAGTTCATTATTTAAACTCTAATTTAAGTATTGCTAAAGTTCCATATGCCTGTAATTACACCGGCATCCAATACCTTTCAATGCAATGCGAGCACTGCTTAGCGGTAGAAATAGATTAGGTACCTACAGTACAATAGTACCTACTTCACCGGACGAACTCTTTCACAATCACAAAGAGGACTAAGAATCGTGCTAATGAACACATTCTTAGTGCGGCTTGCACCAGAATCACTAAACGTGTTTAACAGCTAAATCAATTTAAATCTGACGTATTTGTATGACTTGACAACTCGCTAAATACTATTTAAGAGTTAAACGCGTTTAGCGATTCTGGTGCAAGCCGCCCTTAGAATAAGCTATGTTAGCAATTTAAGTCAATTTTAAATTACTCATTAGCCCACATTGTGGCTAGATTGTAATCTTATTAGGGTGCATACTTTAGAGATTAAATTATGTGCACTAGATAAATAATAAAAAAAACAAAGAGCACTAAATAAATAAGCACTTTTAAATGGATGAGATCTCCACTCTTTTCGTATTTCGTACATCTCGGACGATCGGCTTGTAGCCCGAGGGCCTGCGTAATGACATCACCAAACGATAGGCACTCTCGTGCCCCGGATTTTTTTATCTAAAACGAGAGATAGCTTGATGTTCTCGCGAGTGGCACACACACATATATCTATCTAAGTATACATGTGTATGTCAGCCACGCGCGGTATTGTACCATCCATAGAACAGAGAAAAGTAAGTTCTGTGGTTCCATCATTTAGTTGTAAGTATAATAATTAATAAGTTTAAAAAACTATAAAAACCGACTTCAATTCGACTACGAGCTCCATCATCAGATAATGATGATGATGATGACAGTTCATTGGGAATGTTCTAGTGACCATAACACCACTAAAAAGTCACAGGAAAGCAAAATACGCAATTTCGTGCACGTGGCTGGCATATATTTTTTCAATTATTTCTATTTATAACCCAAACTACTAAACCGATTTTGATGAAAATGAAATGAGACCAACCTGAAAGTACCTATATCTTTTGAGATAAAAAAAATTGAAATCGGTTCCTAAATAACGGAGTTCTGAGATAACAAACATTAAAAAAAAATCAACCGAATTGAGAACCTCCTTCTTTTTTTAAGTTGGTTAAAAATAAAAACCTCGTCCAAACATTAAAATCGGCACATAGCCCGTTTTTGCTCCATTTAGACACGTGTCGGCACACTCGGGACTAGTCGGGACACAAGCTCATCGCCGCCGCTCCAAACTCGTTCAGAAAAACTAGAAAATGAGTATTCCCTTCACGCACAAGTCTGAGAAAACTTTTCAAGTCAAGTACACTTCACGACTGTTGATTTGGCATATCGTGTCACGAGAAAACCACTTTTCATAGGCACCATAATTTACAGGTCCAGCCGCGAGAAATTGGAATCGAATCCGCACATCTAGAGTCTCCCGTTAGCCACTTTTAGTAAATATTAGGTACTAGCAGTTACCCGCGACTTCGTACGCGTCTACAGTTTCCGTGTACATTATATTATCTGTGCGTGTACCGAGCGGATACTTTGAGAAACTTGACATTACACCTCATCACACCAAACTTGTACCTACTGGAATGTCAAACGCTAGTTGTTAGACCAAAGAGGTAGTACTACGTCCTGTCAAACTGACGTGACATGACATGACAATGAAATCCTCTTGCCAATTGGCGCTGCTAATCCTTTTCGTTCATTTTATCCTGTAGATCCTGTTAATTATTCGGGATAAAAAGTAGCCTATGTGTCAATCCAGGTTACGCACTATATATATGCCAAGTTTCATCCAAGTTGGTTCAGTGATTTTGACGTGATTGAAACACAAACATCCAAACATCTAAACATCCAAACATCTAAACTTTCGCATTTATAATATTAGTAGGATTTTTACTTATTAAAGCCTATGTGCCACAGTTACAGCCGAACACTGCGGTAGGTATGTGGCTATCTTAAGAACGTACAAAACTTTTCTAATTAACACTGGCCCAAGTTTTTTCGTTAACGTCGGTAGTGGCTTTTGTTTTAGTTTTAATGCTATGGTCTTGGATTTTCCTCATAAGGAGTAAGGTTGTATGAGCTTGGAACTCTGGTGAGGAGTTTGAAGGCCACTGGAAGACCTCCGTGATGGTGATGGCTCTTGGGCCTTCAATCTTTCAATGCTTCGTATGCTTGGGCTCCTGGAGAGGCCTAATAATGTCAAGTAGTCAGATATAAATCATAGATTTTTTGACAGTAAAAATCTAGCTTCAGCCTCGTTTAGGTCTGTTTCTAAGTTTTTAATGAAAATACCTACGAGCCTAAATATTGTAGTTAATTACAAAGTCATGTCATGTGACAGGCGTCACAGCTCAGTCGGTAATAGCTCTGCCTTCCGTGCTGTTGGTTGTGGGTTCGAGCCCCACCAAGAACAAGCATTTGTGCGTGGAAAACATAGAGGTTTGTTCTATGTCTGGGTGTTACTATGTATTATAAGTACGTATTTACAAAAAAAAAATTATGTAAGTATTCTATCAGCCATCTAGTTCCCATATCACAAGCTTTGCTTAGTTTGGGACTAGAGGGCGTTGTGTATAAAGTTCAAGAATATTTTTTTTTATTTATGTAAAATGACGAAATAAAACAAAATCAAACATTGTTTGCCGAATTATTTTAATAAATACATTTCTTTAACATTTTTACAATTAATAACAACTTTGTGGGTGGGTGATGTGTTTTGGCATATTATTAGTTAATCATATATGTTGCTTCATACATTTATCAGTAAAGCACAAACGGATGTTAACGTCCTGCGAGAGTAACTGTTTATATCTAAAAATAATAATTATAGCGATTAAATGCAATTTTATAGTCAAAGAGTCAATTAATTAAATTAATTGACCATTATGGATCAGGAGGTTTTGGAAGCTAAATGTTCTTAGGTACACATCGACTGTAATAGACTCTATTTCGGAAGAAGTAATTCATGAGTCATGAATTACTTCTTGCGAACACAGATTATATCTTGCGAAATATTTTGAGACATAACAAACATTTGAGAAATAAAAAAAAATCACTTTTAGGATAGAGAGACTGTAATAGACTCTATTTCGGAAGAAGTAATTCATGAGTCATGAATTACTTCTTGCGAACACAGATTATATCTTGCGAAATATTTTGAGACATAAACATTTGAGACATAGAAAAAAAATTACTTTTAGGATAGAGATACTGTAATAGACTCTATTTCGGAAGAAGTAATTCATGAGTCTTGAATTACTTCATGCGAACACAGATTATATCTTGCGAAATATTTTGAGACATAACAAACATTTGAGACATAGAAAAAAAATCACTTTTAGATGGAGAGACTTTAGTGGAAGCTCAAACTAGAATAAGTCTATTCACGACAGGCTTACTTCAACGAAATATTATAAAAAACTTATCTTAAACTGTACTTATCACTTCTGTCAAACATTTTATAATGATTTTTATAACAACTTAAAACTTCGAATACCGCTCGACTCATTTTTATTCACAGCATTAGAATGTTATAAAAATATTTGTAATTTTCCTCAGTGCATGCAGTATAGCATTGTGGTCTAATTTTTAGAACTAAAAGCATAAGTAGGTAGTCAATTAGTAATAAAGCCGCATATCGCAATCAGTATTAAGTAGGTACACATAATCGCAAAATGTAATGACTATTTCAACATCTCATGGTAATGTTTTCCGTCAGTTGTTAGGTAAGTACTTATATTTTTATCTGATGGATAAAAATAACAAAATCTAGCAAATACCGACGAATATACCTAACACCTAACTAAAATTAGTTAGATATCGCAGACTTTAAAAATGACGTCAAGTATAATATAAAAAAATATTATTCCAGAAACGAAATAGCGCTTTAAACTTACTACTAGGTACAGGATGTAAGACCAATCTCGATTTCGGAAGGTACAATACCCATTGATATAAAATTTTACACACACAATTCTCTAGTCCCAAACTAAGCAAAGCTTATACTATGGGAACTACTGAGATAGCTACTTAATTGAATACTTTTAACACGCTTTTTTGTAAATACATAGTTCCAATACATAGTAACACCAAGAAATAGAACAAACATTTATGTATGCCACACAAATATTTGTTCTCAATGTTTCGTCCTAACAACAAAATTGAATATGAACAACACTTCTACTTTTATGTTCCAAAAATTTTTTATATAATATCGATGGGCACTTTAACTTCTCAAACTTTGGTTTTTATTACACCCTGGTAATAGTAGTAACTTTATAGGGGTATTTTGTGATCTTATTTCAACTGGTAGGTATAATACCAACTAATGTAGCTACGTACTTACGTAGAGGTAATTATTATGTTAATCTATACCTAAATAACAAACATTAAATACGATAGGGTCACAATCATTTTTAAAATTACAAAATTATCCTTGTAATTTTCCTTATAGGTACTTATTAACTTATTTTGTTAATAAATTGAAACTAAACATAATGTATGTTAATAATACAAATTAATAATAAGTTTTGCGCTTGAATTCTGACCATACGTAATGTACAATGGCGATTGATTAGATCACTATGCTGCATTTTTATACTTACAACTAAAGCATGGAACAAGCCGTAGGCCCACCTAATGTTAAGTGGCAACCACTGCTTATAACGATGCATTGCCTTACAGAGAACTTCCACCGAGGACGTGCCCTGTGCCATTGCACAGCTCAATTCACTCCGAGACATAAAGGTGTTAAGTCTCATGTGCATTACTTGCACCGGCACCCATACCTTTCAAACCGGAACACAGCAATGCGAGCCTCAATGTATTTATGCTGACTGACATGGGTGGATTGAATCAATCATGAAATCGGCTTGTTCCATCATTATAAAAAAATAAACGCTCTAGCCACATTGTATTAACCCTGGGGGGTGATTTTAGACCTATAGAGTTTTTGTCACGATAAATTCCCAAAAACTGTTGAAACTCACGTGTCAAAATAGTTTTTAACAATTTTTGGGAGGATCTATCGTGAGTCTTTGTGACAAAAAGTTTATCGGTCTAGAATCACCCCCCTTCCTCTGATTCTAATTCTGATTCCATGTGTTTTTTGACAAAATTAAATATCAATCAAAATCTGGCAAATTACTATAAAAAATAATGACCATCAGAAACGGATGGAATCAAAAACCATTTTAACAAAGCTAATGATGTAATTATTATGTCGATTTTCTAGATCAATGAACATGAAAGCCGCATAGCGCATATAACTTTGAAAATTGGTTAGCGCTAACAACTTCACGTTGTAAAAACTCGTATGAAATCAATTGACAGCGGTCAAAAAGTCATAGTAACCACTTTCGTCAATCGATAGTATAAACTCAGGGTATCAAAACCCATGCTATCAGATTCAGACAATGGGCGTCATTGGATCATTTGTAATTGTTACGATCTTCACAAGCTAAACAGTCACCTATAAGTATTTTATAAAGCATAGTTAGCTACAGTAGGTAAGTCACATTCCTTCTTCAACATCGTTCATGAAAATTCGGGTGCCACCATTTCCTAAACTCATCATAAACTGTAATCTTCTCAAACTTCTCAAGGTCGTTCAAGGCTGCACAGACCTTGCACACATTTTCCACTTCAGAGGGGTCGCTGAACGTCAGTTGGCCCTTCCACCGGAAGAAGTCCTGGTAGACCTTGGGTGAGCTCATCATGCGGTCTATGATGGCTGCAAGGTCTAAGGCGTTGTGCTTTCGAGCGTCGAGATACGAGCCTGGCGGTAGGAACCTGTAATGAAAGATGATCCTTATTCATGCTGGAATCTATAGGCAAGATGAGACAAGAAAAAGACACCTTTGGGGTATAGTGTGACCAATACATTAGGTATGTGATACATCGCATCATAAACTAGAAATTAGAAATAGAAATTATTTATTTTACGCAACACACAATAAGGTAAGTACATACTTATTTACTTAATAATAAAACGATAACATGCGTAAAAAAGGAACCCACTCAGCAAATGCTTTGGGTGCACGGTGGCTCCTTTAGCGCTGGTTTTCAGGGGTGCCGAGAGTGGAGTGGCGCACAGCCTCTGTGCGACTGTCAAATCTCCTGAATCCATCGAATTTACTGCTAAAAACGTCACATTAGGCCCAGCTTTCCATGACAACAGAGTTTTGAAGGCACGAACTAACTAGGTCCTAAACCTAACCTAGGCAAATCGCATCAACTATAGCAAATGTTTGGTTTGTAGTCACGTATGCGACGCCAATAATGTTTTAGATCTATGAGTGCGTGGCGCCCGATAACAATGTAATTGGACCCGACATTTCGGAGTATATTTCACTCATTTTACAGTACAAATACCCATTTGTTTTTTATTATACATGCAGTTTATGGGCGTTTGTTTACCGATACCGAAAAGTCAGCATCTCGAACAAATATTGACGACGACATTGTGTAGAAGCATCTAATACTAAATGTATGAGATACTATCCACTGATATCGTGTGTGTGAATCACAAAACAGCTTAATTAGCTCACGTTTTAAACATTTGTACCTACCTACTTAGTAGTAAAAGGCACGATGTTTATTCTTTGACTTTCTTTGAAAAATGTAGTACCTATCAGATGGGAAAACTCACCTAGAATAATCAGCACCACCATAAATAATAGGCACGACGTCATGCTGCAGTGCCGTCAGCAGCTTCTCTGTCACGTAGTCCTCGGCAAAGGAGTTCTCAAGTGAAAGGTAAAAGAAGTAGTCTCTTTCTAGCAACCGATCGCAAGCATTCTTCTTATTCCTCGGACAATCTAGAGGTCCACAACTCCCGTACACGTCCAAAGTGTGGTTATAGGTGGCCAAAGCCTTTTGCAGTCTTTTTGCCAGATTATCCCGACCACTTCTGCTTGAACAGTGGGAGACGAACCACGCAGCCGCCTTCGACTTATTTACCAACTTCTCAGCGTACTCTTCACTTATTTCAGGAAAGTCTTTCGGCCATATCATTCCCTTTTTTGGTCCGATCGCCTCTCCGTTGCTATTCCTAATCATAATGTAGGGGAATGGAATATCGGAGTCCAGTCTGTAGGTTGAGGTCCAGTTAAAAAACCCGTCGAAGGTTCCATTGCAAACCGGGTAGTTATCTGCTGATTCCATATTGAAGAATATGTACTTCTGGCGCATGGATCGGTGTTGAGGCAGGTCCTGATGTTTTAGATTCCTCCCGTTAAATGCGACAGCGTCAAATTTCGTTGTGTCATCAAAAAATTTTCTATTGCTGGTGATGTAGCAATTTATCACCGAGCAGTTGTTTTTGAGGAAGCCTCGCTGTCCTTCTCCGAAAAAGTAGAAAGGTGCGTAGTCCTTTTCCGTCCAAAGTAGTATATACTTGAGCTCTTTTGAAAGATGACTCGTTTTTCTGTAGACTTCTGAGTAGCGCGAGTCTCGTTGCACATTTTTGATCGCTTCTTGGACCAGACTCTCGTTGACAGCTGGCTGCACGGGGCCTGCAACCAGCTGTATCCAGATCAGGGATATGGCGAAGCTGATGCAGGTAACTAGAAATAGGAATCTGACTGTGAGCATTTGTTTTAAGGGTACGAAGCGGGTGGTCGGAGCAATGCACCAGAACATCGTTGCGGCGGCGTCATCTCCGAAAGTCGTAGTTCCTCAGGCATTTGTAGTATTTGTTAGGCGCGTTGGTCTGTATTATGTCTGAAAAGAATAATGTCATGATTCATGAATAACGCCACAATAGGGGTACATTTACATTCCACCTAGTTGATTACCTATTTAACCTTATCTTAATAAGGTCTTCTTTAAATGGTCAAATTATTGTCTTTTGTTCACGCATGGTTTGCTCAGTAGCGATGGTATGGCGTAGCGAGGACTTTATGGGACTGACTGCGATCAAATGTTTTTTTGACCGAAGTTTGGACCCGAAAAGCCCGAACTGCGGTAAATCTTAGCATTTACCGGTAAATGCTAAGATTTACCGACATGAGTTGGTAAATGTAAGATTTTATGAAAAGGGATAAGTTTTCGGGCTTTTACCGTGATAATTTGGCACATCTTAGGATTTACCAGTGTCGGCTGGTAAATGTTGGTGTTGGGATTAAAACTAAAACAATGAGTAGTTACAATGAGTACCTACGTACTTAATTATTACTATTTCATGCTTGCCATAAGCTCGACTATTATATCATTATAAACAAACAGAAAAATAAACGTGTTGCTAGATGTGACATCATTCAATAAAACCATGACACATTTTTAAATAGTGTATTTAGTTTATTAGACAACAAACGATCTTAGCCTCTATTGGTATTGGTATGTAAATAGTTGTACGGGCTATTAGCGAAACTAAAACGTGTGTTAAAGGTGCATAATATGCACTTACGAGACTTAATATACTTACTTACGAGTAAATATTACTTAGTGGGTTCGATATACCTATGTATCTATGGATCTAACAGATGTAGATTGATATCTAACTAGGTAACTAAAACAATGCAACATACCCATGATATTGGAAAGCACTTAAAAAAGAACAAAAATTATAGAACAAAATGATAACCGAAAATATGCCCTAAGTAGGTAGTAATTTATAGTCGTAGTAGTTACTATTTGTTTAATCTGTAGTAAGGTATAGTGAAATTCAAATTGTCATTTTGCCACACACAGCACCACCACAAAACAAACACACTTCACTGACTGAGCACTGTTGTTGAGTAGAAGTAGAGAACAAAACAAATGACGTACAGTCGGCGACACATAAACCTATCCTCTGTTTGAACTTTGAAGTTGAACTATTATAATAATTTTTGAATGTGGCGAATCAGGGATCGCAATAGATGTAGGCGCGTGGCGCGCAAGCAGCGAGTCTTCCATAAAAACAATAGGTTGATGTGTGTGTAGCAGACTATGATAATGTGACCGTCACGTCACGTCGTCAACCAAAATAATAATATTTATGAAATGGTTATCGTTGTCGTCGGTCGGTCAGTACGTGGTCGGTACCATACCTACTCTACCGGAAATTCGAAGTTTGAATTTAAATTTCAAACATATTATAGGAGTGTGTGTATATTAAATTAGCATCTCCCGGCGCGGCGCCGCCGCGCCGGCGCGGGCGCCGGCGCGGCGGCGGCAGCGCGGAGCGGCACGTGTCGCTTTTACATCGCTTTTACATCGCTTACCTAGGAGGTATACTTGGGTAAATGCCTACCTTACCTAGCCGATTTTCCAGCGAGTGACGATGTTGTAGACTTGTAGTTAAGTAGCTATAAATAAATCCCTTAGTGTTCAGATGTCTTAACCCTTACCATATCCTATTACCTATAAGGTTGTAGGTAGGTAAGTTAGGTAATAAGCATACATAAACAAACTTAGGATACCTATAAGTAGGTACCTTTACTTAGGTACCTAGGTAGGAGGTCTTCTACCTAGTTAGGTACCATAACTACAGTATGTCTTTCTTTAGTAAACTTAGGTACTATAATTTTTATTACACACGATATGGCAATTTAGAATATAGTTTTCTATATTTTTATACGATTTTTTTTGTAAATAAGTAGGTAAGTAAGTATATACAAATACATTGACAGGCATCACAGCTCAGTCGATATAGCTCTGCCTTCCGTGCTGTAGATGTAGGTCGTGGGTTCGATTCCCACCAAGAACAAACATTTGTGTGCGGCAAACATAGGTAGATGTTTGTTCTATGTATTACATGTATGTATTTACAAAAAAAAGTAGGTAGTAGGTACCTACTTTACAAAAAAGATCTTTGCAAATAATAATAGACACTAATCAAAAACAAAATGATCATTAAAATAATACTGAGAATCGTCTACAAAACAGCTGCTTTGCTGTTTTGCAATATTGACTCTTATACCACAGCAAGAAGATCTAACCACACCTGTTGTCGCTTCTGCCGCGGCAAACACAACCGACCGAAATGGGAAGCAACTGCGAACCACTGTCACTTTTAAAGCAAAAGCTTTTTTAATTTATCCGTGTTTTACACATGCGCACAATTTGTTTTACGAAGGTTATCCCCCATCGCGGATCGCATTGTATAGAAAATGATTAGTCAGTTTGCGTGTCGAGCGTGAAAATGTTTGTTTTAATTCGTGATTGCGTTGATAATCTTGTTAATGAAAGCGTGCGGTAACACTGTGACGAATGAAGTCAAAACGCGGCACCCAGTTCGTACGACGCACGCTCCGAGACTGCTCCTCTATCCGAACAAACAAGGTCAATGGAAAATGGACGAAGTCGGTGGGGTGACTCACCTCAAAGTCGATGGAAGCCATGTCTGGAGTTCGGACGTTGTTATGAATTAGGTATGGCTTGTGGTAGTATAGCTAAAATACTTAGGTCTGGTTTTCTCAAAATGCCTAAAAAGGTAAATAAACAAACGTCATGTTCATGATATGTCACTGTCAAGAGTGTCATAAAACACCAGGGAAGCAAAACTTTTGGATTATTAAAAAATTTAATAGTATCATTTGGAACTTTTAGTACCTACCTACGTAGATAAGGCACTGAGATACCTAAAATACCTACTACATACACACACATTTACACTTTTTTACTACATACACTTTATTATGCTTGCGCTGCTCAATTTTCGCGATTAATTTTATTTTTTACTTGTAGTACTGTTTCGTATTTCCCGGCTATTCCACGAATATTTTAAAGAAACCAATAATCTGAAAATAAAAATGTTAGGCACTTCCGTCTCCTCACCGCTGGCAACTCGCGCGCGCTCGCTTCCAACCGTCATTATCTGTTTTCGTGCAGTACCGGCTGTTTACACGTTTGACTATTTTTTCTTCATTTGTTAGTTTTTCGCAGTAATTTCGTTTATTTGTGCTTAGATTAGGTATAGCAAGTGTTTTTCAGGTGTCATAAGCCTATTTTTCAACATGGGAAGAAAGCGAAAACACAGAGATCGGGATAGCAGTGAGCGTTTATTGAAAAAACTCAAACGTGAACTACGAAAACGACGGCGTAGATCTTATAGTTCTACGAGTTCGGAATTAAGTATTGGTGAGTTTTTTAACTTTTATTTGCTGTTTATTACTGTGCCTTGGTGCTTATTTTAGCACTACCGTAGTCTCATTAGGTAGGTAATAGGTACCTACCTACACTTACTAGAGAATAAAACTTTACCTACGACATTTTGTCAAAAGACTCGGTGATAAAATAATGAATTGGTAGATACATTCTGCTTTCATTTTATACATTTAATTTTATATGATATCTTGCGAACAAGTATATCGGTAATAGTTTGTTGCTGTGGTTCTGAGTACCTACATTTTAGTTGACTACCTACTACCTATTAGGGTAGGTATACATAAAAGCTATAAGCTTATTTTTGAAAATATGCCATTAGTGATGCGAACAGTACATTTTGGGACTGTTACCTTCATAATTTGAATATCTGAGGCAGTGTACGTTTATATAAATACTTTTTCGACACTGATATTTGATATTTAAAGTTGGGATACAAGTTCAACTAGAGCTGCAGAGATGCGAACAGTACAACCAGGGACTGTTACCTTCTCGGTGTATAAACATAGGTAGTATACAATATTCGATACTACAGAATAATTCGTTTACAGAGGAATTATAGTGATGCGAATGATTTTCGGGATCATTTCTTTCACTGTTCCTAACGCTATCTCTGTTGCCACTTCCAGGCTCTGAAGTTGATAAACACGTTCCATACTACCAATGTAATGCAATGGATACTGAAACAGCTCCTGACATATCTCTTACCGACAACGAGGCTGTATTACCACCACTCACATCCGTGGTAGTGGACGAATTGACACCACAAGCATCAACATCTGCTATAGTAGAAACAGATTGCGACAAGGGTGATCAACCAGCCATAGTGGTTGCGGAGCATTTAGACGATGAAATATTGACATTGCTTGGCGATGCTCCAAGGGAAGAAACTCCCGTTGGAAAAGATGTTCACTCAGACATCGCAATGAGATTGGCAGATGTTCTTCAAAATGGTTTAAAAAAAAGAACACAAGGATAAAATCATAGAAGAGTATCCGATTCCTGGAAACTGCCAGTTATTTAAGGCACCGATCTTAAATCCTGAGGTGAAAGCTGCTTCATCTGATATCTTGCAGAAAAAAGACGCTTCTCTGGCTGCGCGACAAGGACAGGTGGGTGTTGCTTTATCAGCACTAACAAGCGCAATGGATATTTTAGCTACTGAAAAATCGGACATGAATCAGCTCCTATTAAAACACGTCAGCAATGCTTCTCGGTTGCTATGCGATTCCCACTACATAGACACAAAACTAAGACGTAACTTTCTAATTTCTACACTTAACAATAAGTTGAAGGATACGCTGAAAGAATCAAAAAGAGACAAGCACTTGTTTGGAGAATCGTTGCCTGAAAGTTTGAAAGCGACTAAAGCAATCAATAGAACTAGTCAAGATTTAAAATCCTATGTAGCCAAACCCAAACCTGCCATGAAAAATAATAAACCTGCTCAAGTCAACAACCATTTAAACTGGAAGCAGCCGCAGCCGAACCAACAGAATGCGAACCGCAAAATGACATCGACGGCACATCGGACTGCGGGCTCTTCATCCACTGCTCATCGGAGCGAGGCACAGCGGAAATCGACGACGTCGCGTGCCAGCCGTCAACATGCCCATTACAAGAGTCACCGGAGATACTAGATATCCAGGTAACTAAACCAGCAGGCAGATTGCAATACTTTTCACAAGTTTGGCATAAACTTACGGATGATCCCACGATACTTTCATGGGTTCAAGGTTATAAAATACCTTTCACGTCCTTGCCTGTGCAAAATGATTATCCTAGAAACAATTCTAAAAATGAGAACGAGTTATTAGATTTTGAAGTCGAAATTAATAAGCTTTTGGAAAAAGGTGCTATTTCTCCGTGCAATAGAATCGATGGTGATTTTTTATCAAGCATATTTCTTGTAGACAAGCCCAATGGTGATAAAAGATTTATTTTAAATCTCAAAAAACTTAATAAGTTTATCACGCCGCCACATTTTAAAATGGAGGATTTGAGGACTGCCTTAAAACTAGTTACTCCGAATTGTTTTTTAGCTTCGGTCGACTTAAAGGATGCCTATTTTTTGATACCTGTACATATAGAACATAGAAAATACCTACGATTCGAATTTCAACAGAATTGCTATGAGTTTAATTGTCTACCGTTCGGTTTGAATACATGTCCACTGGTATTCACAAAAATCATGAAACCAGTCATGGAACACCTACGTTTACATGGGTGGCTATCTACAATTTATCTTGATGACATCTTGTGTATTGACAACTCGTTCAGTAAATGTAAACAAAATGTAAATGAAACTATATGTCTCCTTACTAACTTGGGATTCGTTATTAATTATGAAAAAAGTTCTGTTGAACCAAAAACTTCTTGTAAATTTTTAGGTTTTGACTTAGACATGAAACTTTTTTGTGTAAAACCACCTCAAGACAAACGAAACAAAGTTATCAGAGAACTGACAAAATTCAAATCAATAAAACAATGTAAAATTAGAGATTTCGCAAAATTTTTAGGTTTGTTAGTTTCTATTTGTCCAGGAATTGAATATGGCTGGCTACACACAAAAATTTTCGAAAGAGAAAAATTTTTAAGTTTAGGCAGTAGTGAAAATTATGAAAAACATATGAAACTGAATCAAATATTACTAAAGGATGATTTTGATTGGTGGGATAAGAACATCAAAAAATCTTCATGTCTTATCCGTTACCCAAACTACGATCTTGAGATTTTTTCAGATGCTTCTTTAACAGGGTGGGGCGCATCTTGTTCTAGTCAAAAAGCGAACGGGTTCTGGACAGAAGAAGAAAAGAATTACCATATTAATATCTTGGAATTGTTAGCAGCATTGTTCGCTTTAAAGATATTTGCTGAAGACGTTGTTAATACACAAGTTCTACTTAGAGTAGATAATACAACTGCAATATCATGTATTAATCGTATGGGCAGCGTTCAATTTCCACATTTGAACAAAATAACACGAAGCATTTGGGAGTTCTGTGAACAAAGGCATTTATTTATTTATGCTTCATATATTAAATCATGTGACAATGTTATAGCAGATTTTGAGTCTCGAAAATTACAGACTGAAACTGAATGGGAATTAGCAGATTACGCATTTTCAGACATTATTAAGGCATTTGGAGTTCCAGAAATAGATTTATTTGCAAGCAGATCTAACGCCAAGTGTAACAAATTCGTGTCATGGAAAGCTGACCCATATGCATATTGCATTGATGCCTTCACTATGAAATGGAGTGACCATTTCTTTTATGCGTTTCCCCCATTTGCGATAATTCTTAGAACCCTTAGTAAAATTATCGCAGAAAAAGCTGTTGGTATCATTGTGGTGCCCAATTGGCCTACCCAGCCGTGGTATCCGCTTTTTAAAAGATTGGTATCAAGCAACATAATTTATTTTGAACCAAGCGATAATTTGTTAATTTCTGGTGATTCCAGGTTGCAACACAAAATGCACAAAAGTCTTACCCTGGCTGCAGCAATATTATCCGGGAAGCTCTCTTGAAAAGAAGCGTACCCCCATCATCGGTAGATATAATGATAAACTCTTTGGCCCCTAATACTCAAAAACAATACGATTGCTATTATAAAGAATGGTTTAATTTCTGTGAAATATCTAATGTAAACTATTTGGCTGCATCGGTCCCAAACATTCTTTATTTTCTTACAAAACAATATAAGTCAGGCTATAAATACGGAAGTTTAAATTGTTGCAAAGCGGCTTTATCTTGCATTTTGGGTCGATCTATTATGAACGATGACAGAATTGTAAGGTTTATGAAAGGGGTCTTCAGAACTCGCCCCCCTCAACCAAAGTATGAATTTACTTGGAATGTAGATATTGTTCTAGATTACTTATCACATATGTTTCCTAACGAAGAATTATGTCTTGAACTTCTAGCGAAAAAATTAATAACATTGTTAGCTATTGTCACAGCTCACAGGGTTCAAACTTTATCAAAGATTGAAATTAAAAATATAATATTTGATTCTCATTGTATATTGATTAAAATTTCTGATGTGATTAAAACTTCTAGACCAAATTCTCATCAGCCATTGTTAAAACTACCGTTTTATAATGAAAAACCTGAAATTTGTCCAGCAAGAACTTTATTATGTTATAAAAATAAGACTGATTTATTGAGAGAATCTGATAATTTGTTTATTAGTTATAGAAAACCTCACGCAAAAGTGACTAGTCAAACCCTAAGTCACTGGATTAAAGACGTGCTCCTCAAAAGCGGTATCGATACGAGTGTTTACGGCTCTCATAGTACGCGCCACGCATCGACGTCAAAGGCAAAAGCTGTTGGTGTTAACGTCGACACTATACGTAAAACCGCAGGGTGGAGCACGTCCTCATCCGTTTTTGCAAGGTTTTACAATAGAGATATTTTAGTTAATCAAGATGATTCTTTTGCCCGCTCAATTCTTCAATAGAAGTATAGAGTATTGTGTTTGCTAATATATTTATATAAATATATTATTTGCAAAATACAGTTACTACTGATTACTATTTATAAACTTTTTAGTTTTATTTTCTGAATTATATCTTACAACCTAGTTGAATTAGAACCCAGATTTTGAACACCTTTCAACATCTACAAGTAAAAAATAAAATTAATCGCGAAAATTGAGCAGCGCAAGCATAATTAATGATAAAACGAACTTACCTGTATGTGAAGTTCTATCATAATTATGCGAGCTGCTCAATTTGAAGCGATTAATACTAATAACCCACCCAAATTCATACCCCTCCCCGTAACGTTCAAAATCTGTATTGGTCTACTATGTGCGTTATAGAGAAGAATGAAGGGTAATCTTTAGGATATTATTATCCTGTAATTATCATGTTTCAGAAGAAGCTTTAAACTAAATGACGGTTGGAAGCGAGCGCGCGCGGGTTGCCAGCGGTGAGGAGACGGAAGTGCCTAACATTTTTATTTTCAGATTATTGGTTTCTTTAAAATATTCGTGGAATAGCCGGGAAATACGAAACAGTACTACAAGTAAAAAATAAAATTAATCGCTTCAAATTGAGCAGCTCGCATAATTATGATAGAACTTCACATACAGGTAAGTTCGTTTTATCATTAATAATATGGTAGATTTGCTTAACCTATTTCAAATTGGTGTAATGACCTAAATAATCGCCAGCCGTTGTATGAAAAAGGTTGAATATCAAGAACGAAGATTCATAAGTACCGGACGTTTCGGGGGGGTCCTAAGACGTGACTGTTACTACCAGTCAGTCTTAAGATCTCTCAAATACGGTCGGTATAACAGTCAACATCAAGTTCATCAGTTTGACGGCGAGGATCACCCTTTTTCTTCTACTTCATTAGGTTAGTTACCTACATATACTTAGGTAGGTAGCGTAAATTGATTGGTATCAGGTTCTAATCTACCTTATTACCTATCTTGTCTATCTACGGTATAGGTAACTATGGTACACATAATGTTAGCTTGAAACACCACCGGCTGTAATAATAGGTACATCATCTTCTTTCTTCTTCTTCTTAGGTAAGTAGGTAGCTACTATATCGTAGTAAGAAAAAACAAAACAAAAAAATAATAATAAGTAAGCAAGCGATCGCACCGTGACGTGGCAAGATTGCTTGTGGTTTATTTAATTTTTTATTTCTATACCTAAGAGATAACTTAAAACATAGTACTTACTTACCTAACAAAAAACATTGTGATTATTTAAAAAGTAAAAATGTGGATTTTGTTGGAATTCACAAAGCGGCATTCAATTTTATCTAGCTTTTATTTAAAGAATCACCTCTTTGATGTTTATTGTTTACCTTCTAACAAACTGGGTCTAGTGATAGTATTTTTAGCACCAATTCGCAGCGAACTTATGAGAAACCCAACAAAATCCACAGAAGAAAGTTTACAAAACAGAATCTCTTTCAGTGACGCCCTCACTAAAGATGAATCAGTAATCAGTGCACTCGTAATTAGGGTTTTTGAAAAGCACTTTGGTGCCACTTTTTTATTACACAAAACTACAAAACTCCAAACGTAGCGTGTTTTTATATAAAAATTAATTATCGTTTGATTTTGAATAATTATTTATAATTATTTTTAATGAGAACAACACTAGACTGGACGAGGTCTACTCTCTAAAAAAAATTAACCTTATCCTCATACATGACTTGTGTTGTGGCTGAGATACTAATTTAGAGTTTTTTTAATATACAAATCTGGGATACAGCTTAGCTTACAGATAACCATCTTCCAGGAATTCAAAATTGTTGCCTTCTATCCATTGAGGAACCAGTATCTTACTCATCCATTGGCTCAACTGTAACCCGGACTCTTGCCACTTACTCGTCACATATTCATATCCCATATTCTCATATAAACAATCAATGATTGACTCCAAAAGAAGATGTCCTTGATTTGCTGAGATAATGGTCTTACTTATGTCAAAAATACTCGCAAATGATACATGATCTTTTTCAATGTGAGGTGCCAAAATATTTCCCAAATAGTCGTAGAGCTTAGGGATATCTATATACAAGTCAGGCGCGAATTCAAACGTTTCTTTAAGCCCAGCTGTAAAATTCTCTGCCGTAATAGTGTTTGTTGCTATTAAATGAAGCAACATGTTGGTAATCATTTTTACCTGTTTGAAATTCTTTTCAAGAGCCACATTGAGCACTTCATGAATAACAGCAGAGTGATACTGCGGCGGAAACAATTGTTTCACATCAGCTACTAACTCTTCGTGGTCTGGATTAATGAGGAACTGATCAATTGTAGATTTCAAAGCCCTTATCATTTTCAAATCGGTGATCGGCACCTGCCCATTGATGGGTGGTAGGATGGACTTAACGGCTTGCAGCTTGCTTATTGAGTGATACGTGGGAGTTACGTCTTTATTAGAAATAAGCGTGTCTGTCCGCGAAGTTGGATCAGCTTGTAATTTCTCAAGAACGCTGTACATGTTCTTATTCTCGCTAAGATCTTTAAAACTCTTGGGCGGTAGCTTGATGTAGTTTTGAGTCGCTTTAGTGGTGGCTTCAAATTTTAAGGAGTCTACGGAGTATGAGTTCTGACCGGTATCTTGCTTGGTAGACAAAAGCTCTTTTCGGCGGACCACAACGGCGCTACCATCGCCGCTGTCGCCATGAACACCCACATCGAAGGTATTCATCAATTCAATAAGAAGTGCTCTTTGCTGAGACTCTTCTTGGATCTCATTCAACGTTTTGGGAAGCACATTGGCCGCACTCTTAAAGGCTTTCACCCATTTTCTATTTCTCAAGTCGAGGACATCTTGAATCATGAATTGAGCAGACATACTAATTTCGTCTGATTTCATCATATCTTGCATTTGCCTAAAAATGATATTCAGTTCTTTACGCGCCTCATTCTCTAACTGTTTGCCAGCAATGGTCAGAAGCTCGCAAAGACATTCAATTTTATCTTCTTCCAATTTGTTTCCTAACTTCCTCAAGCAATATTCTATAATGTTCCATGTCAGCATTTTTACATTGTAAAGCTCTCCAATAAATTTAACGTTAGCTACGGCTCTGTTTCTAACTACCTTGTTTCTTTCATCTATTTTCATTTGAAGCTCTATCTTTCTGTCAGAATCATCAGTCTCTGCTAATTCTATTTCAAGTTTCCCAAGCTCTTCAGATTTCGCACTCTCGAAATGGGTTTGACATTTATCAATAAGTAGTCCTCTGAATCTCACATTTTTGTTAGGATAACTGTCGGAAGGCACTTTAATCATTAAGAGTTTACTACTGGCCAGCTTTGCGTACAGTAAAGAAGAACTGGGGTTCTCTAAAGCTTTTTCAAACAATAAATCGACTACAGCTTCCAGTCGTTTCTGATTATGTATGGGAAGAGTCATCACTTTCGCGAGGGCAGTGTCAATGTTTCGTAAAGTTAATTTGTTCAAAAGCTGTTTAAATGTCTTAATAATTTTTTGTGTCACTAGATCATCATGAGAATGGTCGTCATCCTTGGATGTTGTTGGTGTAGTCTTTAAGTTTAATTTCTCGAGTTTAGTGTCCTCTAAGCACCAAACGTCTGGAATAGCTGAATGCACAATAGGTTCTTCTACGATACTAGGGCTAGAGTCAGGGAAATCGTTGATAGGCATGGCCTCAATTGCGTTATTCGTATTAGGTAATGAATTAACCCATTTTAAACCGTATTTCTTCTCGTAACTGCTGAGAGAGTGTATCTCATCCTTGGCTACATTCAGGAACTGCTTTACTAGCCCCACTTCTGGTTTCTCATCCTGAAGTTCCTTGATGTACAGTATCTCTGCTCTTACTAATGGATTGTTCACATTAACGTATAAATCATCCTGAAAAAATAATTATGTTTTAATGTTTGCATTTACAAAAGCGTGAAACGAAAGCATAGAGAATTTGCCACTTGGTATTTTAAGTATATATACAGCGTGTAGCTACAATGGCGACATTAAATGAACACACGGGTAGAGCTACTTATAAGTATTCATAAAAAAAATAAAAAAATA
This sequence comes from Gandaritis pyraliata, assembly GCA_947859175.1. Classification (NCBI taxonomy): domain Eukaryota; kingdom Metazoa; phylum Arthropoda; class Insecta; order Lepidoptera; family Geometridae; genus Gandaritis; species Gandaritis pyraliata. Next base: position 3,129,359 of record OX401869.1, on the reverse strand, counting down.
ATTATAGTCCAAAATAGAAATTTCGAATTTTTCACACAAACTTAATAATAAAATACGCAACAAAAATTAATCACCCTATGAGTGTCTTTACCTACGTGTTACCGCGCCCGCGCCCGCGCCTGCCTGCCCGGGCGGCTCGGTGGCGGCGGCGGGGCGCGGGGCGGAGCGCGGGGCGGGGAAATCAAGCGACACAAGGAATTCAAAGAAATCAAATAATTTCACTTCACCTTGTTCACTGTACTATTAATTTTATTGTGACCTATGCACCTAGCGCCTTACACTTATTAAATCTTCAAGTTCTCAATGTAGCCGCCGCGCCGCCGCCGCCACCACGTCGGACACAAAGATGTAACCGGCGGCGCTGAATATTTGCCCTCACTTTTGATAATACATTTTATTTTATTTTAGCATGAACGTCGTCTTTCACAAAGCCCCATAAAAAAATCGAGGGGCTTGAGGTCAGGTGACATTGGGCCACCTAAGAGCTCCGTGTCGTGTCGTCCTATCCAGTATCCACTGAGCACCAAACATTTAATTTACCCGCTCCCTAGTCGCAAAGGTAGACAGATAAACAAATAATAAATCAAAGCGTCTTTATCGCTGCACCTACGTAGACCTGATTGGGTACTTAGAATAGAAAAGCTAAACTAACAAAACCAAGCGTCTTTTTCGCGAAACATTTAGAATAGGTAGATAATTAGCAAAATTATTAAAATAAAGTGTGTCAAGGACACCGGCCCGCGTATCACTGGCTACTGGCTAGGCAGGACGAGTCGGTCGAGCGGGCGGCGCGGGCGGCGCTCTTCAATAGTTAGCTATCCCTTTCATGCACAACGTTGCAATTTCGGGTGTCTTATTCTAACAATACTTTCTTGCTCTTCATACGCGGTTATGACCCGTGAACCCGACAGATGACCTCTGCTCTTACATACAGGTTGCTCCGAGGCGTTATTTAAGAAAATTGATTTATTTCGATAAATCTTATGTTTAATGAAATAAAAAATATGTCTATATTCTGAAAACGCGAAACCGGATACGCTGGTTAATTTAATGTCGCCATTGTAGCTACACGCTGTATATAGTACTAGCAGTTACCCGCGACTTCGTACGCGAGTACCGTTTCCGTGTACATTATATTATCTGTGCGTGTACCGAGCGGATACTTCTTTGAGAAACTTGACATTACACCTCATTACACCGAACTCGTACTGGAATGTCAAACGCTAGTCGTTAGACCAAAGAGGTAGTACTACGCCCTGTCAAACTGACGTGACATGACATGACAATGAAATCCTCTTGCCAATTGGCGCTGCTAATCCTTTTCGTTCATTTTATCCTGTAGATCCTGTTAATTACTCGGGATAAAAAGTAGCCTATGTGTCAATCCAGGTTACGAACTATATATATGCCAAGATTCATCCAAGTTGGTTCAGCAGTTTAGACGTGATTGAAACACAAACATCCAAACATCTAAACATCCAAACATCTAAACTTTCACATTTATAATATTAGTAAGATAAGATAAGATTAGTAAGATAAGATATATAGTATGTTGTGGACTTGACGTTTGCGTACACCTAAATATATATTATGGAGTTCATTTTTATAATTACATACCTCAGGGAATCTAGTTTCTTCATCAACGACTTTTTTTTCATCCATGTTTATGTATGTATTAAAATCAGGGCGGACTCCTCTTTCAAGTTTGCCACAAAACTCTGTGAACACAGAACACTTCTTCCAGTTCTCGGTTTTGAGATTACTGTGGGTTGAATTCCAGTTGACATAGCCAGTTGTACGTTGTGGATGCTTGTCGTCAATAGTTTTTGCCAGTGTAGGAGTAGCCCCATCTTTATTGGCCAACTGGTCAATAGCTTGACCAACGACCAGCTCTAGGCTTCTAAGTTGACTAGACAGGTCGGTAAGAGCCGATGTTACCACTTTTAAGTCACGACTGAGCTGTTCCATCTGTTGTGCTGGCACCAGGTTGTCCGTCGTCATGGCTGTGGCTTGTGGCCCTTTCTGAAAATCAGAATTTTAGGCATAATTTGAAGGGTACGGGTGCGAGTGCAATTACATGCACATTAGACTTAACACCTTTATGTATCCAAATGATGAACGAAGTGCAATGCATAACAGGTCCATCCTCAGGATGTGCTCAGTGAGACCATGTATCATTATAATGCAGTGGGGTCGGTCATCGGTTTGTTCCATCAGAATAGTTTTATTAAAAAAACTTTAACCAAGTAAGGTAGGTCCTTCCTTACCTACCTACGGGTTCGTACTTGACTACCTTGATTATCGTTTTGTTATCTTAATGTGTTGTGTTTTTCGTATTGATATTATGTTTGATTAGGTAGGTTTTTTTTAGTTTATTTACCATTTTAAAAATTACATAGGTAAGTAGATATATTGTATAGGTACTATAGCAGTAAAGAAAACCATAAGGTTTATAGGCATAATGCTATCGGAGTCCGTATCGATAGCCTTAGGTATATTAATATTTAAATTAGGTAGGTATTATCAGGCCTTTTGCATTTAATCTATATGATTTATCTGTATAAATCATATGATTAGATGCAAAAGGAAAGAAACGAAAGAAGTCAGGAGTCACATTTTACCCATGCTGGGATGACGGAGACGCATGCATAGGTACCTTAAATCATGCCTGGGTACTTCTAGAAAAAACCGCGATCGTATAAAATGTTTAGTTTAAGTGCGGCTTGCACCAGAATCGCTAAACGTGTTTAACAGCTAAATCGATTTAAATCTGACGTATTTATATGACCTCGACAACTCGCTAAATACCTACTACTTAAGAGTTAAACGCGTTTGGCGATTCTCATGCAAACCGCCCTAAAAGTACTAGAGATCCAAATGTTTTGCTTTTCTGGAGTTTTATCAAATGAACGTCTACGTTATTGTAGGTGATTCTTATAATTACTTATCTGTATACTTGCTGGGGACAAATAAATAATAATAATAATAAATATTCAGGGACATTTCACACAACACCCTCTACTCCCAAACTAAGCAATGCTTGTAAGGGAGAACGCAAACCAAAGACAAAACGTCTTGTCGAACAGTTAGTGATGTGAAACTTCTCAGTAAAACTTTTTTAGTTACGATATGCTTCTTTTTATTTGCTGTTTTCGTTACTTGCTTATTTAATGAGAATCATCCTAAGTACTTAATAATATTATTAAGTACACTACATAATTACTTTAAATTCTTATTTATTAAAAAAGCTCAGTTCATTCTCTAGGTATATGCGTATAAAGCAATGTTTAATAGGTAGGTACCTAGGTACTAAACAATGCTATAATAGATAGGTAAACATAATTTTATGCATGCGTGTTCGCTTTTAGAAGCCCGCTCGGCCAATTTAATTAATTAATTAAATTGTTTTAACGGCTGGTTTGCGAACCTATTAATAAAAAACGTAAGAAAAGACTGTCGTGTCAATTGATGTGAGTTTCGTTACAACGAAAACAGCATATGACGAGGAAGTATTCAGCATATGCTGTTTTCGTTATAACAGAAAATTTATTTTCACGTCTCTAAGTACGCGACAAAACAGTTTTGTCGATAGATGTGCGTTGGCCCTAATATGGGAACCAGATGGCTGATAGAATACTTATATACTTTTTTTTTTGTAAATACATACTTATAATACATACTAACACCCAGACATAGAACAAACATCTATGTTTTCCACGCACAAATGTTTGTTCTTGGTGGGGATCGAACCCACGACCCACAGCACGGAAGGCAGAGCTATTACCGACTGAGCTGTGACACCTGTCTAATAATTATATTATCTTATATAATAAATAATTATCTTATCTTATGAAAATGTTATATTATGGCACATCGATAGATAGATAGAAAACTCTTAATTGTAGGTAGGTACTTACCTGCATCGATAGTGAGATCATAAAGGTTCGCGTACCTATCTACTCTATTTTGAGTATCCCGATCTAAAATGATGTTGCACTAGTATCGTTGTGGATGTGTTTCTTTGTTTGTACTACAAACAAAGAAACACATCCACAACGACCTACAAACTTTGTAGGTCGTACTTACCGACTTAGCTCTCCAAAACTCTAGGCTAGCGATGCAGCTAGAGCTTCACAGATATTGAACTCACAGTTGACATAATATTACAGGCTTTGAAGCACACTATTTTTGCGTTACTTGTTTAACATCCAAAGGAATGAACACAAGACAATGCAAGCGCTAATCGGCTAATCCATCCACACAACTGCTGCGATGTGACTCCATTTCCCGTCAGTATTGCTGCCGCTGAAATTTCAGTTTTGATTGTTTGATCGACACAAAAAATCAAAATAATATATTCAGTAAATGAAGTGGACTTGACTTAGCACCGCAAAGTGAGTAGGGCTTTGGGTTTATAATACTATATCAGAAAAATATATAAATTAAGGTAGAATAAGTAAGTGTTTTATACAAAAAGACATTTACAAAAACCTATTATGGAAAATATAAAATCAATGAATAATGTCGAATCTAGCGGGAGTTTGTTTAGGTGGCAACACTCATTCGTTTTGTCAGACAACGAAATGTGCGACAAGAACAACGATAGTATGCGCCTACACTATTGGCTCCCGCCATATTGCTGTCGCCGTCAACCACGAGTTTGTGTGAGTTAGTCGCTAAGTCGGGGAACTCCCGGAGTATTTGCAGTTTTGAGCTTCCAGACTTGCGGCAGCCAGCGGTTCAAATTCAAATTCAAATTGTTTATTTAACATAGACATTACCATTACAGAGATCCAAGGCGATAACGCTATTACATATTTAAATCTAGAAAACTGTACATCGGTATTATACCTACCTACCATATATTTGACAATACAACTAAATAGATCGAAAAAAAAAAAAACATCAACTTAGGTAAATACACCAACGTGATGAGAAAAACAACATTATAAATGGGCTTTAATGTCACCTTCACAATACTTCAAAACGGTTTTAAAAATTTTCTTTATACGGTCGTCAAACACGGTGGGCAGCGACAATCTCATTCATATTACTTGACTTAAATTTATTTTTATTTAGTTCAATGACAGCTAGTAATCCTTTCTAATTCTTGCTAAGCCACTCAAATTTCGAGCATTTTTCTAAAGTTTATCCCTTGTGATTAGGACAAAATAATTAGGTATGTACCTAACTAAGTACTTACCTATTGATCTCGTTTGAGTGAGTGATCAACGTACTTATTTGTTAAAACTATCAGCACATTTAGAAGCTCGTGGAAGCGCAGGGCCGACTAAGGGGATTTCTAGAATAAGCCAAATATTGTAGTAGTCTTTTGAGAATTTTTGTCAGGGGATGTACCTACTACGACCACCGTACCTATTTCTACCACCAACCAGTGGTGAAGATGATGCTTTCATTGCTGTATTCCAAGAAGGGTATATGTGGGTACCTAACCTACCGCGCCGGTGCAACTACAAGCACATAGCTATAGATCGTTATTTGGTTGTATATAATTTAAAAATTTTATTTTTTATTTTCTTCAATTGTTTATTTTTATAAAAAAATAGAATAACATTAACAACAATAACCAATACCTAACCACACTAACAATAACCTTGGAGCATTCTGTAATGTTATTTTATTAGTTTATAAAGAATTGAATTTGAATTTGAAAAGCTAATTATGTCGGGGAGTGATGGGTGCACGCCTTGGACGAATACACTCGTCCAAGGTGCACGCACATGCCCTCAAAGGATGTGCTCGGCGAGGCCAGTGGTTACTACTTAACATTAGGTGGGCCAACGGCTTGTCCCATCATATACATGTTGCATAAAAATAACTTAAATAAACACAAATCAGTAAAAAATATTTCTCAGACCATTTATTGTTAGTTGAGTTGTTGAATTGTCAACTCGGCCCACTATGGCCATCCGTAGTGGGTCCAGTTGACAATAATAAAAAATTCTCGTTTTTTTTGTTCGTAAACTAATTATCCCAAGTTTTAGGGATTTGAAGCCTTTGTGTTTTTTTTATCATCAAATTCCCTGATGACAAGCTTTGCTTAGCTTGAACTAGATGGCGTTGTAGTAAAATGTGTTAGGAATTCAATGAAAAATTCGTCGATCAAAAATAAATTAGGTAAAATTAAAAAATTAACCTAAGTAGTTACTTCACCTACATATCTACCGACAATTTTTATAACCTAAAAACCTAATAAGACATTATGGAACGTAGGTCGTAAAACACCTAATAACCTAACTAAAACTCAATAGTAGGTACCTAATAGATACCTACTCAATACCTACATCACTAGGTAAGTAGGTAAGGTAGGTACTATTTCGTTTCACTGTACCGTAAAAGATCGGATTGTGACGTCAGTGGTCAGTATAAAGGCTCCACTCGAGTCAGCCCGCTCCGGATTATCCGTAGATTTATTGTAGAGTTGCGCTCAGTCAGCAGCGACCGCACTTTTGCAGATTACGGACATTGGACATCCTCAAGATAATGTTTGTAAGTAGGTACCTAATCCTTTTTATATTAATATATAAGTACGTTAGAAAAATGCAACATTTAAAACGATAATTCAATAATTCTAGCAATACCTAAGTGTTCACATAGGTAGGTATATAAGTAAAATAGGTAAGTAAGTAGGTTTGCCCAAAGAGGATTTTGAGACTTTTTGTCTCAAAATACCCATAAGAGGGAAACTAAAAGAGGATTTTGAAACTAACCCACGTAACCAAAATCATTAATAATCTTTCAAGCAAATAAAATGGTGTCTGAAGCTTCTGTTTGGATGTAAATAGGTTTAGGAGAGATGTAATTTTTAGAAGATAAAAAAACAAGTGCGTTTAGTAGCTCCCTGGTACGAGTGGTAGGTACGTTAATTCGTAGTGTTTTAACACCATCTCTTACCATGATCTTTATAATACTTACCTAAATAAAACCCCCAAAATATTCTCAAAAGTCGTTGGATAATCGCCTGTCAAAGAGGCAACGTTATCTCATTGGAATGGAACTATTACTATTTAAGAAATTGTTTATGACATTATTAGGTATTTGATTTTATTATATTTATTCGATTTTTATAAAACTTTGCACATCTTGCAATTATTTATGTTTATGTTTAACAACGAAGAAAGATTGCAACAGAGTGATAAGTATTGGGAGTTTTAGATTAGGACAGAGTCCTCATTGGAATGAACCCACCAATATGAATGAGGACTCGTATTTATCACAAAATGTCACAGTTTGCGCTGTGATCGCGTATATTTCACAGTTTCCGGTGCGGTGACAGCGCGGACCGGAAGCAGCACGCAGGCCACTTCCGGCGCTACTGTCGCCATCCCTAACTTCCGTCCGTTCGACCTGTGATTGACGTAAAGCGTTGCTGAACTTTATTTACATGAAAGGCCAATGTAGAAGATAGACCAGCTCTCTTAATTTAGTTAGTATTCTACAATCGCTATAGGACAGATAACTATTAAAAAAGTAATAAAGTATTGCATCACAAGGCACGTCCTCAGTGGACATGCTTAGTGAGGCAATGCGTTATAGGCCGAGGTAACCGCTTAACATAGGGTGGGCCATCGGCTTGTTTCATTATTTAGTTGGAAGGACAATAATATCTATGTCACGTGACTAATAAAACGGTATATCTGCCAATCGACTGTGGAAATGGTCATGTCTTAATTCATATTCATAGCCTAATTTAATATAGCATGATTCAATTTGATTCATTCATGATTCATTAAATGGCTAGCGTCTGTGGCATCATCGTGACTTAGACGGGTTAAAATGTCCAATTAATAGTTAGCTATTTTGAGGTTATTTTTATAGTCATTGAATAGTTCAATTGGGGGGTTGGCAGCTAACCTAAAATCCAATGCAACATGTCAATTTGTGTCAGGGGAAAGCCCTCATTATTTCCTCGAGTGAGATAAACCCCGTCTCTGGGGAGGTAATTATCCTTATCTGCACACGATAGCTATGATACCGACTTACATTCTAAGGCTCCTAGAAGCTGCTGCCATTATGATCGGAATAAAGCGGCCAACGCTATTTCCATCTATATAATTTGGCATGACACTGATGTACTTAGTTAAATTAGTAAACTAGTAACACCCGAACTTTTTCACAGGAACTATACTTACTTAGAACATGTACGAGGACTAGACAACAAAAGAGAGGTCGACTAAGCCTTACCATCATACTTTCATTGATTCAATGGCTTTATGCGCTGCTCCGGTGTGATGTGAACGGAACTTCTAGGAGGGATCAATGATCCCCATTACAAACATAAAATCGAACCAGCCTTGGTTAAAGGAATGTGATAAACGTCCGGCCCCACATAAGACCCCCATCTACAGTTACAAGCAGTTAGGTACAGTCTATTCATAACTTCGTCTATTCGCGCAATATGTCGCCACCCTATCCCCCTGAAGGTAGGGTTGGAGGTACGCGACCCAGACAGGCGACCAAGACACCCAAGATGACAGCGAAGCGACGTGAGACGCGTGACCACAGTCACAAAACAATCCGCTAGGCCGCAGTCACCGTCAGCATCGTTATACCGCCTATACATGTTGGCCCAACGTCGACGAGTGAAGGCCAACGCCAACGTGTGGACGGCATTTTTGCCTTGCCTTGCCATGGCTCGGTGTCGCTCGGTGGCCAACTAGGCCAGTTGGCCGAGTGCTTACAAGCGCCAACGTGTGGACAGTACATTTGCAGTGACTTGTCATCGCTTGCGGTCGCTCACGGTCGCTCGCCGCCACTCGCCTCACTTCGGATCCGTATCGGTTTTTGTGCACAAATCAAAGGCGCTTGCCTTCGCTCGGCCAACCGTGTCCACATGTTGGCCGCTCGTCTACGTTGGTCGCTTGCAATAGTTTGCGTAGGCTTGCCAAACATGTGGATGGTAGCAATTGCGTTGTTACGATTTGCTTACGCTCGCGTTGGCTCGCGTTGGCGTTCGCTCGGCTAACATATATTGGGGGCTTTTTAGATTTTGGCTTCTAATCTAATACATTGGTTGATACATCCTAGAATATGAATTCTAATGGTAGGTAACTGATAGATAGATAGTTCTTTACGATGATCATCATTTGGGGCTGTATAAAAAAGTTTTGAATAATACATTCTCTTCTGCATGTGTTTGTCGCTGGTCGCTGTCGCTTGTCAGTTGCGTACCCTAAAACTTTATCTTTAGGGTACCCCCTTTTATTGCGAGACTTTTCAATAATTTATATCATAACATGTGGGCTGGCCTACTCGCTAAGAGCAACGTGTTAATAATATCTTTTAGAACTTCTGGAATTCCGGATATAGAGGTTATACTAAAGATAGTAGGAAAGTAGACACTGAAATAAGGTACTAAGGCATAGAGTAGAAACACGTTAGTCCGAGTAGAGAGTACTGAGTTACGGTGGATGGTTTAGAGTAGCCGTAGCAATGCCGTCTCCGATCCAAAGGCTTGAATCGAGTCGCGCAATATGCATTTTTCCATTCGAAGTAGGTACCTAATGCACAATACTTAGCATTAGTCAAAAACTCGCGGCTTATTTAAAAAAAAACTATTTCTATAAGAACAATTTCATTCAATTCAACTATAGGCTCACAATCGCCCTGCTAGGCGGATTTGTGCAAAGCTCCATGTCATCTGCCAGGGTCACAGCCAGGATCTATCGGGCGTGGAGCAGAGCCACCCGTTACCGCGGCTAGCGGCTAGCTGGGATTCCAAACCAAAGAAGAAATCATCAAAAAAAATCAGAAGAAGAGACATTTGATTGATTAGAGATCTGTGCTCCGATGACATACCTGCCTAATAAGAGAGCTAGATAGCTAAGGGATTAATCCAGAGGAAACACAAGTTGGTAAACAACTTTTACAATCTAAGCAATATTTAAAAACATGCGAGCGCCAATCAACCAACCAGCGAAAGCCACTTATCATGCTTTTGTGAGCGAGTGGAGTCCTACTAGCAAAACCTGAAATCTAAGCGCTACTTTGTCGGGTTTACGCTGAAATACCAATAGGTAGCGGGTTCTCAGATGATATTAGTTTTAAAACGTCTCAGTAAGTAGGTATGCTTGTTTGCTAGCTTGGTAAGCGTGGCAGAGCCCCTTATGCTCCTCAGCTAGCAACAACTCTGGCTGGGTCGACACTTCCTATACAATTTTCAGCAACAGTCTCCTGGCTTCGCCGTAAGCCGAAGCCTCACAAAGTCTGCAGTTATTAGTTTGAATAACGCTCGTAGGAACTATTCCCAGCTAGATTCAGAGAAACTCGTGTAGGATCATTTAATTTGAATTCAACAAACAAAGGTAAATACCTACTTATAGATTTTTGAAGTTCAAACCTCTTCATCTTACGTGTCAATGGACGGGAGAAACAACACTAGACGAAGTTCGAGTAGCCACCTTTACCCCATCGTCTGTGGCAGCCAAGGTCATCTCTTTTGCAGGTGGTACCTACAAAGAACAAACCTCCAAAATCTTTATTTCAGCTTACGCCTAACTAAATTGTAATATCAATCGTTTTGATGGAAATCAAACCGTAGCGTAGGTAACTTATAATATTTAGATATACCTACCTACGTATGCAATGAGGAAGATGAGTTAGGCATTTTTTCCTGTTTATATAGCTTAAATCAAAAGTCTAGAAGATTGTAAGGACAACTGTGAAAGAATTTTGGCGATAGCTCAAAAACTGAATTTTCTACGATTTTTTAAAGTTTGGATTTTCAAAATCTGTTTTTAGCCCGGCGATTTCGCGTGTGACGTCAGCCAGGTCCGATCGCTCACCCGCGCGTTTTAAGCGTTTTCTGCCTTTACGTTTCTATTTATATTTCTGATAAATAGGGAGAAAAGTACCAATATTTTTATGTAATATTGTGCCTCTAAGTCCTAAGGACACGTTTAACGCTTCAGAAAAACTTTTTAACCACCGACTGAAGAAGAAAGGTGTTCTAAGTTTGAGGCTTTTTTGTGTCTATGTGTCTGTACCTTTCAAGGCTCGTAGCTCCAAAAAATCACTCGTAATTTTTTTATAACTATTCTTGAAATGGAAAGCAGATAAATCTGGCATAGTTCTAAGCCAAGTTTGGTAGAAATCGGTGCAGCGGTTTCCAAGTTACGAGGATGTTTATCAGCCCTGGACACGCATTTTGAAGGGTTCTCAGGCATATATTGATTGTAGTTTGAAACATTTGGTTCTTATACCAGTATAACGTGAGCTACTATTTCTTAGTGTTTCATTGATTTTGTATATCAGGTAAGACTGGTAATGAGCAAGATTGTGTTATCGACGTGATTAGCAATGTTTTTACCCCCGACGCAAAAACGATGGGGTGGTAAAGTTTGACGTGTGTGTGTGTCAGTGCGTGTGCGTGAGTCTGTGCGTGTATGTGTGTGTGTGTCTGTCGAATGCGCGCGTTGGTGCGCGTGCGGATGCGGATGGTAGTAGTCTAAGTCACATTGTCTACTAAGGACGTGCCTAGTGAGACATTGTACTGTCAAGTACAATGCCTCACTAGGCACGTCCTTAGTAGACAATGTGACTCGCTAAGAAGAAGAAGAATGTGACTTACACTAGGACGTGCCTAGTGAGACATTGTACTGTCAAGTACAATGTCTCACTAGGCACGTCCTCAGAAACTAAGGACGCGCCTAGTGAAGCATTGTCTACTGAGGACGTGCCTAGTGAGGCATTGTCTACTGAGGACGTGCCTAGTGAAGCATTGTCTACTGAGGACGTGCCTAGTGAGGCATTGTCTACTAAGGACGTGCCTAGTGAGACATTGTACTGTCAAGTACAATGCCTCACTAGGCACGTCCTTAGTAGACAATGTGACTCGCTAAGAAGAAGAAGAATGTGACTTACACTAGGACGTGCCTAGTGAGACATTGTACTGTCAAGTACAATGTCTCACTAGGCACGTCCTCAGAAACTAAGGACGCGCCTAGTGAAGCATTGTCTACTGAGGACGTGCCTAGTGAGGCATTGTCTACTGAGGACGTGCCTAGTGAGGCATTGTCTACTAAGGACGTGCCTAGTGAGGCATTGTCTACTAAGGACGTGCCTAGTGAGGCATTGTCTACTAAGGACGTGCACGTGCGGATGCGGATGGTAGTAGTTTAAGTCACATGACAATGACAATGTGACTCGCTAAGAAGAAGAAGAATGTGACTTACACTAGGACGTGCCTAGTGAGACATTGTACTGTACAAGTACAATGCCTCACTAGGCACGTCCTTAGTAGACAATGCCTACACATACATATAGTGCAATGCCTCACTAGGCACGTCCTTAGTTACGAAGGACGTGCTTAGTGAGGCATTAGCAATGCATTGCTTAAGGACGTGCCTAGTGAGGCATTGTACCTACTGTACAATGTCCTTCGTAACTAAGGACGTGCCTAGTGAGGCATTGCACTATATGTATGTGTAGGCATTGTCTACTAAGGACGTGCCTAGTGAGACATTGTACTTGACAGTACAATGCCTCACTAGGCACGTCCTTAGTAGACAATGCCTCACTAGGCACGTCCTCAGTAGACAATGCTTCACTAGGCGCGTCCTTAGTTTCTGAGGACGTGCCTAGTGAGACATTGTACTTGACAGTACAATGTCTCACTAGGCACGTCCTAGTGTAAGTCACATTCTTCTTCTTCTTAGCGAGTCACATTGTCTACTAAGGACGTGCCTAGTGAGGCATTGTACTTGACAGTACAATGTCTCACTAGGCACGTCCTTAGTAGACAATGTGACTTAGACTACTACCATCCGCATCCGCACGCGCACCAACGCGCGCATTCGACAGACACACACACACATGCACGCACAGACACACGCACACGCACTGACACACACACACGTCAAACTTTACCACCCCATCGTTTTTGCGTCGGGGGTAAAAACATTGCTAATCACGTCGATAACACAATCTTGCTCATTACCAGTCTTACCTGATATACAAAATCAATGAAACACTAAGAAATAGTAGCTCACGTTATACTGGTATAAGAACCAAATGTTTCAAACTACAATCAATATATGCCTGAGAACCCTTCAAAATGCGTGTCCAGGGCTGATAAACATCCTCATAACTTGGAAACCGCTGCACCGATTTCTACCAAACTTGGCTTAGAACTATGCCAGATTTATCTGCTTTCCATTTCAAGAATAGTTATAAAATAATTACGAGTGATTTTTTGGAGCTACGAGCCTTGAAAGGTACAGACACATAGACACAAAAAAGCCTCAAACTTAGAACACCTTTCTTCTTCAGTCGGTGGTTAAAAAGTTTATCTGAAGCGTTAAACGTGTCCTTAGGACTTAGAGGCACAATATTACATAAAAATATTGGTACTTTTCTCCCTATTTATCAGAAATATAAATAGAAACGTAAAGGCAGAAAACGCTTAGAAAGCGCGGGTGAGCGGTCGGACCGGCTGACGTCACACGCGAAATCGCCGGGCTCAAAACACATTTTGAAAATCCAAACTTTAAAAAATCGTAGAAAATTCAGTTTTTGAGCTATCGCCAAAATTCTTTCACTGTTGTGTTTTGGACGTAAAAATCTATCGATCTACATTAAAAAAAAAATACGCTCATCTTCCTCATTCGTCCCCAACGGGACAAGTTGACGTGGGACCAGGTACTAATCAATAATAATTAAATATCTAAGTAAACGTCTCAAACTCGATTCAAGTGCCCAAGTTGGTGTGGTACCAGTTACTGGTTGCAAATAACAATGTACACGTCTGCAACTCGTCCCAATTGTGCCAAGTTTCTATGGGACCTGTTACTGATCGACTCACCTACATCTCTTGTTCATTCAGTGGCGTTAAGAAATCTCTGACACCTCAATCACCCTCCGATCCAGCCAAACCATCAAGCAATGTCCATTTGCCAGAAGAAAGCAATAACTAACGTGGAGGGGTCGGAACGCCACTTCTTTATTTATGCACGCGCCCTTAGAAGCGAGGATCACCTTACAAGGAAACTGATTGAATTCTCCGGCTGTAGGCAGAGTCATGAGCGGAGCGGGTGGCGATACTATTCATTGTTATTATACACGGTACAAATGCATAATAATATGAATAATATAATATGTCGAGTCGAGTTACACATGATTTCTAACGTGACTGGTTTCTAAAGTACCTACCCAAGTACCTACCATCCCATTGATTCTAGATTTTAAAAATAAAGGGGATTATAGACATTTACCGCTCAAGTACTTACTGATCCTGAGTCCAGACTCAAGCATTAGATTTTTTAATAGCAGTGTGAAGTTTAGGACAACTTTTTCTTATCCTTCATACTAGTTTTAAGTAACTCAAACGTAGTATGAATTAGTAATGTGAAGGTTAGTCTGTCGTGGATTTGATTTTTGCAGATTTTTGTATGAAAATCTGTTCAGGCTCTTAATTAGAATAGGACCCTAATACCCACCCATTGGGTTACTTATTGTAGAGCAGACATGATTGACACCCACCGCGATATGAAATCACAGCGTGGGTACGGTACCCACGACCATGCCCACGTAGATAACTAACTCCCAGTAGGCTCACTGAATTTCGTTCGCTGGAGCTTCGATAGGTAGCCTACCACAACACACCCGCTAATGGTTACCAACAACGTTACCAAAAACGCTAGTAGCTCCGCTCGTGTGCACATCCGCACCCTCATCGGACTAGCCGTACATTATTCAGTTGCTGCTACAAGCATTGTTCTTTGCTTGAATGTCGTTATTACCTTCTCACTGTAAGGATATGGGATCATACGTTGAAAGTCAAATACGCATAAAGTCAAACACGCATAAAGCCAAACGCTAATAGTCAAAGACAAAAGCTGGTGTAACGATTGCCTTGTCTATGTAGTATTTTGTTTTTCTTCATCTCTATCGTCTCTATCATTCAGCAGTTTACCATGGTTCCACATAGTATGCTTTAGTAGCAGTCTTTTTTTATAATTTTTTTAGCAGTCTCTTTGTTTTGTGAAAGAGTTTGTCCGGATAAAGATTCGTTGTTTGTGACTCCTACTAGGTACAGGATATACCTACCTATTTAATATTAATTATGTCAATTGAATTATTCGATTGCCGAAGCACACGTCGATAAACAAGTCCAAAAGTTACTTACGACTGGTCGTACGAGCATAACTAGCCAGCTATTGTACGGAATCCAATAAAACTACGAATACCGAACTGTTACTAAACTACAGAACCTAATAACCACTTGACAAGAGTTCCGTACACTGTGAGCGAACATACGAGGTGTCAAGGTGGCCGGGTGCTTTTTATTACGGTACCCTGATAACTTGCCTTTTATAGCGGGGATTGTAGAGATCGAATGTTTTTGGGACTTGTTTTGCTCTCAATGTAGGTATCGGGGTAGAAGTTTTATACTATTTTACCTACAAACGTTACACTCATTCTGCTCCTGTTTTTTTTATTTAACTCATGTTTGGAAACGGTCGCTGTGCTGTCAGGATTTTTTTCTTTTTTATTAGGTACCTGCAGGGGTATGCCAATCAAAGTTGAACTGCAAAGTTTTAAATCATGGTCAGTTCATACTAACTCATAGTTATTCTGTGACTAAATAGTGACATTATGACGTCATTTGATGTGTTTTCGCGCATATTTTGCTGTCAAGTGTCTAAAAAGAATGATCACGTGGTACAAAATTGTACCACGTGACCTGAAGAAATTACACTGGGCAGTGAAATATAACTTGACAGCAAAAGATTGGCATACGGGGGCTGGTACCTTGTATAAATTGTGCGTTTTTCTATAATAGGACGTCTATGTGATTGTGACTGCTTAAAATAAGGTGGGACAAATGGGTTCGCAGTTC
The DNA here is from genome assembly GCA_947859175.1 of Gandaritis pyraliata. NCBI lineage: Eukaryota > Metazoa > Arthropoda > Insecta > Lepidoptera > Geometridae > Gandaritis > Gandaritis pyraliata. Next base: position 3,113,500 of record OX401869.1, on the reverse strand, counting down.
ACATCTAACATTTTCCTTATCTATCTATCTATTCAGCCCGTATTCACCCACTGCTGGGTATAGGCCTCTTTAGTACGCCAGTCTTTCCTCTAATTTTCCCTAAGCTTAGAAAAATCCATTGGTGGCTCCAATGGTTATTTAGATCAATTAAATTCAATTTATTTATTCGTAAACAGATAAAATGGTGACATAATAGTTATTTTTGTACACTGGGCGTACAAATTTGTCCTTAATTTAAATTCAAATTTAAATTTTAAATCAATTCAATTTATTTATTTGTAAACACAGATAAAATGGTGACATAGGTAATAGTTATTTTTGACGTAAAAATTTGTCCTTCACTAGGTTTATTAATTGAGTTAAATTAATTAAATCCCGATCACCGACGTTTGATCCAAGATACACCGAGGCACGAGGTAAAGGGGTTAGAGTACCGTGAATACTTTCTACCAGTGTCTAACCCAGTGTCTACTTAATTAATGTTTCAAACACTCCCATATTAATTGCAGTAGGTACTACAACTTATTGCGAAGAGTAAATGGCTCATTATACGCACGAGCTAAGAAGGATTAGCGCAAGTCTGAAGTAAATCTCTGTAATCCACGTTTGCGCGGCAGCAACACGAACTTGACTCCGCGATTACCTATCAGATGCTTGATAAGCTACCGATTATCGATAGAACATATTGTACCTATAAGCGAGTACTATTAAACAATGGCCTATTGGGGCTTGTGAAATGCTCTAAAAAACTTCAGCTTCAGAGTATTTCAAATCATCAGTACCTACGGCTAATAATAAATGTCCTATGATAGCGGATTACACACGTCATAAAACAAACATTATTAGGTTAAATAAATACTAACCTAGGCTCCAGTATTTTTTTCCTAGTAGATGTTTTTTTTTATTCATAGGACATCCAACAAAGGTGACACGACAACAACAGAAATGTCATGGCAATGGGCTTAAAACTATTGTGTTCCTTCAATTAGAGGATGCCACAGCATGCATTATATAAGACTTATCAAACAGGTAGACAACAAATATTCATAGAATGGTATTATAACATCAAACACAAAATATCAATCGTAAAACAATAGAAAAAAAGAAGTGTTCTGTCCTTTCAATCATAAATAAGGTAAAAGCTCTATCAATAGTCATATCTTGCTTACTAGTGTTGCACGTAATGTTTTCACAAATCGACTTATTAGTCGATTTTTACATACTAAGTATTGTATGTTCGCATTTCGCATGGATTCAATGCTAAAAATATCTACTCATTCCTTTAATAATCAATTCACTTGCCAGATTTTTTGCGCGGTACCCTGTTTGAAGGCGGCTCTCCCAAGACACCCTTAGTACATTTACGTGGTTCAAATAATGATGTGAAACGGATAAATGTGTTTCGCAACCGAATGCAATTCCGACTCGATGCAGCGCGCTGAGGCGTTTGTGGAATACTTTATCTAGACGTGATGGGTTCGAAATGGTTGAAAAGAGTTAACCTGGGAGTGCCTGGAAAAAGGAGTTGGAATTGACCAGCCCCCGTATGCCAATCTTTTGCTGTCAAGTTATATTTCACTGCCCAGTGTAATTTCTTCAGTCATTATCATTCAGATCAGATCAGATCATTCTTTTAAGACACTTGACAGCAAAATATGCGCGAAAACACATCAAATGACGTCATAATGTCAGTATTTAGTCACAGAATAACTATGAGTTAGTATGAACTGACCATGATTTAAAACTTTGCAGTTCAACTTTGATTGGCATACCCCTGCAGGGGATAATACTGTAGAGGAGAGTTTACTCGAGATAGAGAGCTTAGTAGAAGTGAACTATGAACGCCCCAAATAGGGGTGGTACTTAAACAAGTGGCGATCACAATAGGCAAGTAGGCCGCAGTGATATCATAGCCGCAAAAAGCTAAAAAAAAAAGCTTAGTAGAAGATGCTGGAAAAGCTCTTTGCCAGAAGTCACACTGGCAATGGCATGAGTCCATTTTGTTTGGTTGGATGCCTGCAAATATGCCAATCCCACTACTATTATATATGTCAAAGTTCAGATGTTTGTATTTCAATTACGCTGTAACGATCCAATTTGGATGAAACTTGGAGCTCGTAACCTGGATTAACACATCTAGGCTACTTTTTCCGTTTTTTTATATATTTTTTTTCGTGGACGAAGTCGCGGGTAACTGCTAGTTAATAATAAGCCTGATGTTGACACTGTGTACAATATTGTCTGTGTTTTAGAATGTAGAGACGAGGTCTCAAGTCCTCGTATTTTTCCTTAAAAACAGGTTAATCCATAATCTCATTTTCTCAAGCCTCGTCCGTCGAGAATTATTCAATCTAATGTGAAAATCCGCTATTTTGAGCATTATCACCCCACATTTACTAAATCCTGAGTTACATAATTACTCTTTTATTTTATAAATGGCTTTGTTGGTGAGGAATTGGTTTCGGGGGATGTGAAGCTTAGATATTTTAAAGAAACGTTGGTTTGTGGTCATGTAGGTCGAAAACTACGAGCGAAAACGAATTTCGGAATAGTCAAAGATCAAGGGAACAGGGATTCACATCACACAGGGAGCGAACACAGAAAAAGTTGTGTTGAGACAATTAGTGACAAAATAAAGTAGGTACTTGGACTAAATATAATATTTAGACGTAGGTAGGTTAGGTACCTACCTGATGGCTTCGTCATGTTACACAACCACGAAGACTGAGGAGTATTCCAAAACTATTATATTTATTCTCAAACTTTGATTGAACTTTTTATGACGAACCACCACAGTTGCCGACAACGGCTGGATGTAAAATATTTTTTCCAAAATCATTTTTATTAAAATGTGTGCGCTGAGCTGTATTCCAGCACATTAAGCAGGTTCAACATAAACTCAAACGCCTCATTACCCATTCTTCTACAGTAGGTACCATTTTACTTTTTTAAAATTCTAGTTTCTATTGCATATACCTACTTCATATAAAACAAGTGTCGATCGAAAGCTCGTTTCATTCACTGGTGAAACGAGTTTTCGACGTCAGTTTGACGTCATCTCTATTAGAGTAAAATCTCTGCCGAACTGAGAATAAGGCCTCTGATACGATGAGGATGTGTAGAAACCCGGGCCATGCCCCGGTAGCCACAGCCTTTGCCGCTAATGCGCTTGCAGCCTAACGGCCAAGCTTGCAAAAAGTCAAAAATGATATTATGTCAAGTATTATGTCTTGATTACCCATACGTTATCATGATATCAACTTTTTATAAGATAAAGAGTAAGTTTCTAATTTTTTTGAAATTATGAAAATATTTTGTGAGTTTCATGTGAGATAGAACAATGGTAGAGGAATTGTGAGATAATCATGTCCTAACAGCTCTGAACTCAGCTTTGTCATGTAAACGAGACTGTTTACGAGATCGGAGACGGCTGAGTCCAGAGAGAGCGAGAGAGGCCCAGATCTGCTGAAAGTACACTTTCATGAACTAAGTACAAACAGGTAGGTACCTACTACCTACCTAATAGATAATATCCTACCTACTTGCTGGCGAATTTTAATTCACCACCAATCAGTAAACACTCCACAGTATGGTAATTAGGAACAGCCAAGGTGCTCATTATCATTGGGGGTAAGTATCGGCATTTCCATGACAAAGGGGCTGGGGGAATAGGGTCTGTTCTCGAGTGTTTTTATTTATTAATGAGATTCACTTTGTGTGAGAAAGTATTCGAGACATTTTTGTGATGGATGCCAACTTATAGTGTGCCTACTTAGTACTGGTTTATAAATTGATAAAATTACAGGCTGATCGCGCCAAAATAAAGATCACAGACCAAACCAAACGTCATGATTAGGTCAAACAAAAACAAGGTTTTTTATGGTTTTTGTTTTAAATTTATTTTTTATATGGCTTCTTTCTGTCCAGACAATTTTGCCAGTGTCAAGTGAATAATTTGAATTAAGTCGAGTTATACGTCAAGTCATTTGTTTTGAAGACAAAATGGAGGATTTTCCCTTCAAAACTTGGAAACGGATTCCATCAAATATTAAAAACACATAATAAGTACACATTTATTCCAATGGCTCACATTTATGCTATGACTGCAAGTATTATTGGTTAAAATTCCACCAAAATTAAAGAACAATACTCATTAAAATACCAAGAAAAACAATTAAAATAAATGTGCTATGTTGCTTTTACAAATGACAGAACTCGAATCGAAAAACAAGTTTGTAAGCGTTCCGTTTGAGAATCAAAACAGTTTGAAAATAGCACGGATGGCTAATCCATCATCGAGTAAATGTTAAGTGGTTTATATTTTATCTGTGACTTTTTTAGCTCATCTCTACGTTTTTTCCCGATTTTAAATCATCGATGAAACTAACATTAAACACTGATTTCCTATTAGTTTGGGAGACAAGATGAAGTACTTGCATTCTTTCGGTAGATAGAAGCATGCAAGTACAGAGTGTAAAACGTTATTTGAACAGGGTCGCTTATTTATATATTTTTCGAAATGAATCTGCATAAAGATAACTTGCCTTCCATCTTGCTACAATATGCCGAGACCTAGAACAGTCTTACCGCGGAAACAAACGAGCACTTTTAGGGTCTCAGCCGGTAAGTCACTCACTGCGCCACGAAGGCTGATATATAATTAATACCTACCACATACATATATCTATATAGATACAACATACTCGAACAATCAGTAGATATAGCTTAACTGATACAAAAAAACTAATGGTTGCGTTTCACAAACAATTATTTAAATCTTAGGTTACACGCACTCTGCTAACAAACCAATTTCAACAGTTCCAGTTCGGCCTATAATGTATGCCTAGCCTTGGCACTACGATAGGATATTGATTGGTTCTTTGAACAGTTCTGCATCTCAATCTTTTGGAAGAACTATCTCCACTATAACCAAGACCGACTCACAACACCATAGTCTTCCTTGATCATATCACTAGCCTTCTCCCCTATCATCATCACAGCAGCATTGGGATTCCCACTTGATATCTCAGGCATGATGGACGCATCAGCGACCCTCAGGCTACCGATACCATGCACCATCAGTCTCTCGTTTACTACGCCATCTGGCCCCATCCGACAGGTTCCCGTAGGATGCAACATGGACCCCACAGTAGCTTTGACGTAACATTCCCAGTACTCATCAGAAGCCCAAGGTATGCCTTCGCACCCTGGAACATCCAACTTTGCTAAGAACCCTCCAACCTCGTTATAGTATGTTGTATTTTCTACACGACGCATGTACTTGATACTCTCTCTCATCATCAGCAGGTCTTCTTTGTTTCTGAAGTATCCCATTTGTATGATCGGATCGTCCAATGAGTTGCTACTCTTTAGTGTAACGCTTCCTTCAGATTTCGGATGCATTAGGATTAGAGTGGTTATGTCCAACTCTCTTATGTTATTGTTCTGTGCTAAGGATTGGCACAAGTTTTCCTTGAAGCCATAAGCTATACAGCCGTAGTACGCTATCAGAGACGCTGTTGCTCCAATATAGACGTTAAACGTTTGAAACTGGGGTCTATCGAAAGGATCAGTGCTTGGGATATAATCCAACCTGAAAAAGCTGCTCTGAAAAGGCACAGGAAACTCGTTTAGTTTAGTAGGTACTAAAAAGTTGGTAAACGCGGATTGGATCCCTTGTTTTCCAACAAACGGTAGAGGAACAAACGGATGGTCTTGCATTCTTCGCCCAACTGGAAGGTCTGCTATCGGTTTGATTCCATGCTTAATTAGCTCTTCCAGAGGTCCGATCCCTGACAGCATCAGAAGTTTTGGAGAATCAATGGTCCCTGCAGATACTATGACTTCAGATCGAGCGTATACGTTCACAGTCTCTCCTTTGCTATTGATCACTTTTACACCGTATGCTTCAAATGTATTTGGATTGATCAAGATCTTCGTGGCCCTGGTATGTTTTGCCACAAACAAGTTTGGCTTTTCTTTAATAATATTTCGCAAATATGCTTCCGCTGTGCTGGACCTTCTATCATTTGCAAATGTGAAATGTGGTCGAGCTGCACCGAATGGATTCGGACCATTGTTCTCTGACACCGTTGGTATCCCAATTTGGCTATAAGCATTTAACCTTATATCGTTCACTTCAGCATACACTGAATTATCATCAGGTCTAGATATACCAACTGGACCATGAGTGGAGTGTAATTCGGCGTTTTGGGGCCTCGAAAAGACGGAGGGGTCAGTCATGTTTTCAAACTTTTTGAAGTATGGAAGAACATCTGACCAAGACCAGCCCGATGCTGACTTATTCCAATCGTCGAAATCTCGGGGGACTCCTCGGGAGTAAACCAGGTAGTTGGTGGAGGAGCTGCCTCCGAGAACTTTGCCTCGACTCATGGTGAGTTGGCCGCTCACTCGGGCCATGCCGAGGCCTTTGTCAAGGGATGCGGGATAGGCCCAATCATACTCTGTGTTGCTTAGTGTAGCGAATAGACTTGGGATCTGAAAGAAAGATTGATGTTATTTTCTGTTTTTTTATACATGATTAATAGGGTCATTTCCAGATGTCACCACCTCTGTCTCCTATAACAAGGTCCAGTGACGCAGATTTTTTCCAAAGACTCACCACACTGGTGGGGGGAGGGTCTCCCCCAGCTTCGATAATAAGCACGCGCCATCGAGATACCTCAGACAGTCGCGCTCCAATGACAGCTCCAGCAGAACCTGAGCCTATTACTAAAAAGTCGAAGGTGTCGCCATCTAAAACATTTTTGTTTGCATTAAATATAATGTGCCGATATGTCAGCGAAGGTAGCGGGTTACACCATTAACAGACCGTACTCGTTGTGTGATGTGATTGGGTGGGTAGCCTAGGAAACCAGATAGTTTTTGAATAATAAAAGTTTTTATTTAATGTGTTACGAATTTCTAGTTATGAACGTGGATGAAGGGGTAATTTTGGATTTGAAATTCATCATCATACATAGGTAAGTATAGGTTAGGTACCTAGTGTTGCTAACATGCATGAGTTGCGTTAAAGAAGAAAGAAAGAAAGAAAAAGGTTCCAGAGAGATAAACTAAGTAATAAAACATTTTTGAGTTCCTATATTTAAAAAAAAAACTAATTTATGACGCTACGAACAACGCGGGATGTTTAATGGATTGATGACATTCGATATTACATTATAACAGGGGGGTGATTCTGGGTATGGCAGAGATTTTACTCTAGGGCTGACGTCAAATCTCGGTCGAAAACTAGTTTCACCCACTAGTGACAGGAGTTTTCAACGTCATTTTGACGTCATCCCTATTAGAGTAAAATCTTTACCGAAGTGAGAATAAGGCCCCAGGAGTGTGTGACTGACACACCAACCTTTTACGTTGTATTCCTCCGGCCACCCGCTATTGTCAAAGATCTGTGACAGGGCCAGTGCACCAAGCAGCACCCTCCCGAGCAGGGAGGACCCGGCTCCTTGCAGCACCTTGAAGAACTCTGTTACTACCACATTGAGGGGTACCATTATAGTTGTCCCGGTTCCATGCGGGAACTAGGTATTTTATTCAGTATTACTGTAACAGAACCAAACATAAGTAATACTTTTTTGAAACCAACCTAATTTGACAGCGCTAAAATTGCACGTTGTATAATCTTAAAACAATTGAGACGGTGTACTTTCCACTTTAATAGATTCCCTAAAGTAGTGCCTGTATGTAGTACTTACATATGTATTAAACATTATGAAAATAGCAATCCAATTCCAACCTAGACCGTAGGTAGTAGACCTATGGATTTTATTGCACAATGTAAGTGATCACTACTTAATTAGTTATAAATGATAATTTTTAGTTGCACCATCTAATAAAAATAAACACGTCTATACTAGTAGAACTCCTAATTCGTGGTGATCAGGTCAACAAATGAACCACAGTGAAATAGTAGTGTAGTGATTATAGATGAATGAAAATACGGCGCGAATCGCAGGCTTCGCTGCTAGAGCGACTACACGTTCAAAATAGTTAGGATATTTTGCTAATGTAGGTAAAATATCCTTAGATTACTAACATTTGATCTATTTCTGTCTTTTGTTTATGTTCTGTGTTGTGTGCAATAAAGAATTAAGAATTTGTCAGACTTACCTAGAATCACCTCTCATATGTCTTTCAAAAGATGAGAAATGTATGCCAATGATCAGGAAAATTCTCACCCATAAACCCGTCTCAGAAATTGTCAAAACGTGGTCAAAACTAAACAAAGAAGAAGGCTTAAACGTCGTTTAGCAGCTTCAGAGTGATTCGGTTGAGAGATGGCTAAGTAATGATCAACGATTTTTTCCAGCGTGTGACGTACCAGCTACCTTGGAATGTAAAGTTAATGATCCTAATCATCAGTTTCTGCCTCTACAGAGATTGTGCCTACCGAGACTTGTCATGCCGTGAGACCATTTTTAATTTACCTAGTTTCCTACTACATAATATACGATTTTGTAAAAAATGTTATTGAATAAATGAATGAAATATACCTAGCTACAAATAAAAACTTATCTACATGAAAAATATTTTCTTGTAAGCATGGTCAATGTAGTGTGGTTTACTTAGTCCAAGGAAGGCTGGCATTGGCAAGCTTTGAATATTAATTTTATTGCCATATTTTTAACCCCCAACGCAAAAACGACAGGGTGTTATAAGTTTGACGTGTAAGTGTATGTGTGCGTGTGTGAGGCAACGTAGCTCCTGAACGGATGAACCGATTTTGATTTTGTTTTTTTTTTTGTTTGAAAGGTAAATTAGTCGGGAGTGTTCTTAGCTACATTTGATGAAAATCGGTCCAAGATTCGGGGGTTTTTTAAATTTTTAATTTAATTACTTGTATTTTCTAGCTGTTGTATATTACTTCATGCACTGATTTTTTGAGAAGCTTGGTCTCGTCAAGGTTCCGCTCAGTGTTTCCATACCAATCAGCGCACACCAGTGTGCCTGGACGTCAAACGTATGGCACACTGTAAACTTGTACTCGCCCCTCTGATGATGACCTAGGTAATCTGAAGATATTTGTGAATAAATAAATGTTTAATTTGGATGTACTTACCTACTACCTACCTAGCACCTAGTTTATTGTTTTGTTTTTTTTTTATTTTCTGTGATATTTTGTTAGGACGTCAGCCGCAACTAGGTAGGCACATAGGTAGGTTAAGGTTTGTTTACTTAATCTTACCATACCTACTTATATAGGTAAGGAAAGTAGCTACATTAATATATAATAAGTATTACCTACCTACCTACATACATAGGTACTTAATGATAATTTATTTAAAGTTTATTACGAATGTTTCACAAGAATGGTTGGTTTAGTAATTAAAGATTTTAGGTCATGGCAATACGGGTATTTATTTTAATCTAAGTGTTTGACTTGTTTTCTTTCATTGCCATCTAAAAACGGTGGATGATTGTGTGTACCTACACCTACCTAACTGTGACCGTTTTTACCAAGTTAAGTGGGTAGAGTTTTGAGAATGGAACCTACACAACATATTTATTGTGGTTGGTGTGTGGCCTGCAGCATTCCGCGACATGTACCATTCATTATTTTATTGCTTTTATTCTCTCTTAGTGGCAGCTGACTGCTTGCTTTGTGGTTGATTGGTTTTATTGATTGTTTGACGTTTTATTTATTTATTTTGCGCTAAGGGAATTCGTTCCCTAGTTTTGAAAAGAAAATCCGCCATACCATATGACAGCCGACTTGACTAAATGAACCTCTGATTCATAAAACCAATGGATATGCTCTACCTACGAAAAAAGCGTGGTAATTTTTGAAACACAATATGGCTGCCTCTTAAGTGATGTGCCGATACCGATTTAATCGATTGCTATGAATTATCGAAAATGATATCGATTATCCCCTTGACGTAAGCAAATGGCATTTTAAAAGCACGGATGTGATTTAAAATTGGTTAGATTAAAAGCGTCTAATAAAAAACTACTACTAGAACTTTTATGTAATTGAACTCATTTTACGACCTAGCGTAACCTTAAGGTGTTTTCTTTTAAGGGCGTATTTTCGGTTTTCAATGTTTTTTTACCGGTAATTTTAATATACTAGGATTATGTAATGAATGTAGGAAAATTATTGTTGAAAATGAATACTAGGAAGGAACTCGACACTGGCAGAATTGTGGCAACAAGTCGCAAAAGCCATAAATCAAGAAGTTGAAGATATATTATTCACCTCTAAAGATAAGAAATAAAAACTGTGTGGTTCTATCGACACAGGGAAGCGGCTCACCTGAGGGGCGAGTACGAGATTACAGTGTGCAATACGTCTGACGTCCAGCACACTGGTATGCGCTGATTGGTATGGAAACACTGAGCGGAAGCTTGACGAGACCAACCTTCTCAAAAAATCCGCTGTGTTTCCATACCAATCAGCGCACACCAGTGTGCTGGACGTTGTAAGTGGAGATATATATAAACTATAACTTTTCTCAGTTAAAAATAATAAAAAAAAACTTCAGGAGGCTTTATCTTTATAATCTTGTATTAATTAAAAACAAAGCTCAAAAAGCTTGCCATCATGTTGGCAGTAGATTGTGAGTCCAAACTCAACTCTAATGTAGATTGTGGACGATCGACGTTGGGCCAACAATGCGGCATTAGGTTGGGGGTTAATATTTTACGTTCCGATTATTTCCAACCATTTTCTTTTTAAAATTTCATTAGCAGGAAACCTGTAATACAAAAGTTGCAGCATTACACATAGGAAGTAGGTAAGTTAAAAATAAAATTTTACAGTACATAACCACACAATCGATTTGGTTCTTGAAAGTAGGTATGTCACATCACTATTCAACTAGTAAACAAACAACTCCAAGTATGACGAAGAAAATAACGTCTTGAGAGTCACAAACGACTAGCAAAAGCCTTCATATTCTTTATTTAACACCAATTGTTCCAAACATTGAGCTCGAAATACATCAATCATTTTACAAAAACAGAAAAATAGTTACTAACCTATGAAAAGATAATGTTGGCTGATTATTGGTTTTCCTTGCACCGCACTGTTTCACACAACACTTGAGCATGATTGTTATTCTTACTTAAAGTTTATAACAGACTGAAATTTAGTTTCTTCGCATACTTTCCACAAAATCTTCAAAAACATCCGGAATAAAACAGTAATTGACAGCAGATCTACTACAAAACTCGTAACCAAACATGGCGGCGCTGGGTATGCGAACATAAAATCATGACGTCACAGAATTTTTTTTCAAAAATTCGAAAGGACAAAATATTGTTTATCTCTTTCAACACATTCAGTATTTGTTTAGTTAAAAAGAAACAAATATATATTTGACGTTTATGTGTCGATTTAATAGATATATGTATAACGTATTGTTTGTATAGAAGAATGGGGCTACTCCATAGATATAGCTCAATGAAATGAACTTATTAAACTACTGGTACCGTCACTGGAAGCTTTATATTGAGATGACGTATCCGTTTCCGTCGATTTTCTACCAGTTTTAGTACTTTTTACCCTTGTGTTTCCGGCCAAGTGGCGCCACCTGGCGGCCGTGCGTCATTTTGCTTTGTAAAATGTATCGCGCCATCTTAGATTCATTGGCGTTTTGTATTCCGTCGAAGCAAGTTGTGTCCAGAGCTCTATCTCTGCCACGACTATTGCAAAAATATTTTAAATTATTTTATCATAAAGTGAAGGATTATTTTAAAAGTGGAATTCTCCATACTTTTGTTCAGTGAATCTGTGCAAAGAGGAAAGAACTGTAAGTACCCTCTTTGTTAATAGTTGTACGTGATTAATTCTTTTAACGGTTTTTCCGTTCGGATCATGTACCTACATAAATTATTATTTTAAATTGCCAGTTTATTACGGTATATTTTATTGTGCAAAAATTAAACGTATTTCTTTTGCAGAATGGATAGTAATGATAAGCCACCAGCTGTGGCTGGTCCTAGTGGGACTCGCAAGCGTGTTCGAAGCTGCTCCAGCAGCAGCTCCACCAGCAGTAGCTCATCGAGCTCTTCTTCTGTGAGCCACCAGTCGGGCAGAAAGCGACGTCGCCACCAGCGCCGCAAGAACAAGCGCGCACGCCGTCGTTCGGACCCTAGGATGAACAAACTAGTCCAGGATATGGGTGAGCTACAAAATATGGTTGCCAATTTTATTACCAGCCAATCTGGTAATGTGGCTACTGCTTGTCATGATGAGGCTTCTATTTGCTCCGAAGTTAGTGGAGAGCTTTACGAAAACCATAACGTCACGGACGAACCACGTCTTGACTGTGAAGGCCTAAATCAGAGCAGTGACTTTACTTTTGACATCGAGACTAAGCTGAAGGAACCAGCTGTTCCTAAAACCACCCAGGACTATTTAAAAAAGCTACTCGAGGTTCAGCGTTTAGGTAGTACCTCTTGGTCTGAGGTTAGATACGCTGATACTCAAAAAGTGTATAACCATACTCCAGGTTTCATAGACTTGGAAACAAACGAAGAGGTAAAAACGTATGATACCTTACGTCATCTGGCGCACGCTGATAGGTCTTATGCGGCTTTGACGTATTGCATTCTAAAACAGAAAGAAACCTTGCAAGAAGGTATCCGTAATCTTCTCTCTTGGGCTAAGCATACAGACGTAAATTTTGACAATTTAAGCAGTAAAGTGGAAGAACTTTTTCAAAAAGGAGAACTGCATAAAGTTTCATCAGATCTTTTACAATTAGTTTGCGGCCATCGAGCCGAAAGTATCGAAATGCGCAGAGAGACTATTACGAGCCAAGTTAGAGACCCCTTAGTTAAAGCGTCGTTAAATAGAATACCCCCGTCTGCCACCTACATATTTGAGTCTGAACCTTTCACGGCTGCTCTGGAAAAAGCAGGGGGTGTCCGCAAGGCATTTTGGCCACTCAAATCTGATGGTTTCTCACAGGCGAAATCCAATCAGTCCAACAGCCGCCCCTCGCGGGGGCAAGGCGTTCGAAAGACCGTAGTTCCATCGCGTGGAAATCAATATACCCATAATGAACCTGGCCTCCCAACGCATATGCATGGTTGTAGCAACCCACCCTCGCGGGGTGGATGTTCCCATAACAATTTTCAGTACAGGGGCCAGACTTCAAATGTGCAATACGAGAACCATAACTACAATCATGGGAGAGGTTCATTTCACAACCGAGGCTCGCGGCCCGACCGTGGAAATAGCCGAGGACGCTCGCATGCTCCGAGAGGTTCTAGAGGAAACCAGAAAAGGTACAAACAATGACTCGCGATGTTTTCGAGCAGGTCAGTTAGCGCACTTCCACTCGCGGTGGAAGAAAATGGGAGCACCAGAAATTGTTTTAAAATTGATACAGGGTTATCGGATACCATTTTTTCAAAAGCCTCCCCTTATTTATCCGAGTATAAACCTAGGTCCCTTTCACACTCCTGTCTCTGCAGAGATGTCTGCCATTGTTTACAAAATGAAAGCACAGGGGGTTCTAAAAGTAGCTCGACACTCTCCCAGCTTTGTGTCCCCTCTGTTTCTGGTGCCCAAACCCGACGGGTCAGCCCGTCCCATATTCAACCTCAAAGCGCTAAACGACTATGTACTCGCCGAACCTTTTCACCTGATAAACATGTATCGCATTCCGGATTTTTTGCAACCAAACGACTGGCTATGCAAAGTAGATCTTTCTCAAGCATACTTTCATCTAAAAATAGCAAAGTCCCACAGGCGCTTTCTACGCCTTATATACAACAAAGAGCTGCTAGAAATGACTTGCCTTCCGTTCGGTTTGAGCACAGCTCCCAAAACATTTTCCATACTAACAAATTGGGTGGCTCAGACATTACGAGAAAAATGGAATGTCAGAATTCTTGTATATCTCGACGATTACTTGATAGTACACCAAAATGCAGACATACTTCACGAACATGTCAAGCTCGCAGTTCAGACGTTGAAAAATCTGGGGTGGGTAGTCAATTTCGAGAAATCTGTCCTCAACCCTCAAAAAAGCATAATATACCTCGGCATACTGTGGAGACCCTGGGACAACCTGAAATCCCTACCCAAAGAAAAATCCACCAAAATAGTTCAAAAAGTAGATCAAGTCCTCAAACAAAGAAAGGTAACCGTAAAAGACTTGCAGAGGATAATAGGACTTCTAAATTTTGCCAGCTTTGTTGTTCCTCGAGGACGACTCAACCATCGACAATTGATAATGTTCATCAATGCCTTACCAGACCCGTCGACAAAGGCCTACCCAGTACCAGAAAGCGTTCTCAAAGAACTGGTTTGGTGGACTCAGAACTCTCATTTATCAACACCGCTACATTACCCGCCACCGGAGAACTTTTTGACGACAGATGCTTCAGATCAAGCTTGGGGAGCACAACTGAACGATTTGGCTCTCTCGGGCGGTTGGTCGCAGGAAGAACAAGGTCTACACTGCAACCAGAAGGAGATGCTGGCCATTCTATATGCCATTCAAAGTCAAGTCGACGTGCTAAGTCGCAGCTCTGTTCTAATTCAGTGCGACAACAAGACTGCGGTTGCTCATCTGCGAAAAGAAGGAGGTACGAAATCAATTCCGCTTATGGAAATAACTTATCGAATTTTGAGTTTGCTAGATCAACATCACATTCACTTCAGCACACACTATATCCCAGGCCGGTACAACAATCATGCAGACCATCTGTCACGTCATCGTCGCCCTCCAGAGTGGCATCTTTTACCGGCCTGTGTGGACATAGTGTTTGCAAAGTGGGGAACCCCAGTACTAGACCTGTTTGCGTCAGAGACCGCGCATGTAGTCCACAATTATGTGTCCCGAGACCTGAGGGACCGCCAAGCTTTGTTTCACGACGCGTTCAGTGTTCCATGGAATTACCCACTCGCATGGGTGTTCCCACCACCGTTTCTAATCCCCAGAGTCTTAGCTCACCTAAATCAGTCAACGGGAATATTCCTCGTAGTAGTGCCCCGGTGGGAAATGGTATTTTGGCGAGCAGACCTCAAAGCCCGAGCTTTGGCAGCACCGTTGACGCTGAAAAACCTCAAGAAACATCTAGTCGACACATCGACGGGGTTTCCACCTCCAAAGGTCGAGGAGATAACTCTCGAAGTATGGAAATGTGGGGGTGGTCAGAGGATGTAACTACATGGAACACAGAACAGCTATCGTTACTTAAAAATTCCTGGCGGAAGTCTACTCGTAAAACATACCAGGTGGCTTGGAATCGTTGGATTTCTTGGTGTAACTCTAAAAATTTTGACGTAAAAAAGCCTACGGGATCGCAATTAGCACAATTTCTTTCAGATTTACACTTGATTAACAAGCTATCGTACAATACGATTGTTTTACATAAATCTGTAGTCTCTACGTTATGTAACGCTGACACGTCCAGTCTTTTAAGCTCTCATGTTTTGGTTAAGCACATTTTAAAATCAATAGCTCTGAAAAATCCTAAAATCTCCAAGTCACCTGTCTGGGACGTCAGTAAACTTATTTCATTTTTAAAGGACTATACAGTAGACACGAGTAGTATGTTTCAAATATCGCGTCACACCGCTATACTTCTATTACTTTGCTCAGGAAGGCGCATCCACGACCTGACCTTACTCTCTATAGATCCTACACACTGTATTAGATCAGATGATAGTATTATATTTTGGCCTGTATTCGGTTCAAAGACCGACTGCAGTAACTATAGACAGTCTGGTTGGAAGTTATTATTAAATAATGATCATCCTAACTTAAACCCTTTATTGTGGATTGAAAAAACTATAACATTATTAAATGAAAGACGTAGCACAGCCAAATCATCTAATTTATTTGTTACAGTAAGAGGTATCGCTAAACCCGCATCACGCACTGTGATAGCAGGCTGGGTCAAAACTTTGTTTAAACAGGCAGGCATTACAGCACCTCCAGGAAGCGTTCGATCTGCGGTTTCTTCGAAGAGTTGGTTGGAGAATCATCCTCTTGACGAAATCTTGGCCCGAGGGAATTGGCGATCAGCTAATACTTTCCAGCGGTTTTACAGACGAGAGGTTATGAGCGGCAATCAATCTGAAAGTATAACGCAACTATTTAAAGCAATAAATTAATATACAAATGTATGTGTAAAATACGATTAAGTATGATGATTATAAATTACTTATGATTTCTGATTATAGCAAAATAATTATAGCTTGTTATTATTATTATTTATGTAATTAAAATATTGTTAATGAATATTATACACTTACTGTTGCATAAGTTGGATTTTTATTGTTCTGTAAATCACATTTACTAAAAATAAAAATTTAATTATTATTATACTTACGGCTATATAATTAAATGTCACATTGGCGCTAGGTTACCTAATTTAACAAGTGGCGACACCAGGCGATAACAAACAGGTCTCAATATAAAGCTTCCAGTGACGGTACCAGTAGTTTAATAGCAGCGTTTTACCTGAAATAAAACGCATATTAAAATACTTACCTCACTGGAAGCTTTCACTTTTATCTCTGCCTGGTGAAATTGAGCCAATGAATCTAAGATGGCGCGATACATTTTACAAAGCAAAATGACGCACGGCCGCCAGGTGGCGCCACTTGGCCGGAAACACAAGGGTAAAAAGTACTAAAACTGGTAGAAAATCGACGGAAACGGATACGTCATCTCAATATAAAGCTTCCAGTGAGGTAAGTATTTTAATATGCGTTTTATTTCAGGTAAAACGCTGCTATTTCAAATACCTACTTCACTTGACACTTGGCAAAATTATCTGTCGGAATGACGGACACGGACAGAGGGCAATATAAAATAAAAAAAGAAAAAGAAGTAGAAATATTAGTATAAATAAGCTTGCTTGGTATATGCGTATTTATTCAACTTCTTTATTCTTATGATCTGTCTGTGCTTGGTATAAACATTACAGATTGTGCGCTTGGGTGTTTTTCATCTTCACCTTCTGGGCTTCTATTAATTAATTAGAGAAAAGACAATACTAGACATTTATCTAAATAAACGTACTAACGCAAGCTGTCGAAAATTGTACTGCCGGCAGATCCGGCAATTTGAGTCGAGCGAGCGTGACCTAAGAACCAGACCATGGACTTGTCAGATATTACTGCTAATATGTCGATATCGTAAGCAAAACCTTATCCTTGGATTTTCATTGCTAGCTACGTAGGTATGAAATCATCCCATCTTTTATTTCGCTTGTAATTTCTAGAGAAACCCCTCGGGAGACACAGGACACTCAGAAGAAAAGAGAAGGTTACATCAACTGGCAAGACTACTTCATGGCCACTGCTTTCTTGGCAGCCAAGCGGAGTAAAGACCCTAGTTACCAAGTTGGTGCTTGTATTGTCAACAAAGAAAATGTTATAGTCGGGATTGGGTAGGTACTTTTTGGAGACTGAAACATTTTGAATTCATAAACAATGTAGAGGATACAAGAGTGCTACGCTAAGCCAATAGGGGTTGAAATGGTTTGACGGATTTTTCAGCCTGCTTATGAATTCAAGGGTAAGTTTAATCTCATACCTACAGTAACTATCCACACCTGAAACTGAACCATGTAGCATGGGTCATGATGCATCGTCTAAATTATGACTTTGTCTTTATGAGCAGTGGTTACCGCTGCATCGGGTGGGCCATCAATTTTTATATTTATAAAGCTTTTTTATTTCCACAACTTAAATTAGCATCTCTATCTAAATATTATATAATTTAAGTGTTACTTAGTAGTTTTTTAATCTTAACCTATTTTTTAGGGAGGGATGTGGATCCCTTGAGGGTAAAAGCCTCCTCCAAATGTCTCCAAAGTTAAAAAAGACAGTAATGGATACTTCAATTCTACCTTGTTAACATACACTTGCCAAACCTGGGCCATCAATTAGTTGTATTAAAAAAATGAATGCATTGAAAGTGTCTCAACAAAGTTATTTATTGAGAAGTCTGCAATGAAAAACCAATCAAAAACTATTATTATAGCAGTATCGTTATTTTCTTTATTACAATCAGTCTTATTATGTAATATAACTATTTGTACATTTCAGATATAACGGGATGCCCAAAGGTTGTGATGATGATGACTTTCCATGGGGTAAAAACACTCCATCACCCTTAGACAGCAAGTTCCTCTATGGTAAATATTTCTTATCAGAAAATATAGTATTTAAATGTTTATTAGTATAAAATATAGTATTTAAGCAAAGTAAAATTAAAATATAATTTTGCCCAAGGTGATTTTGAGACTCATTGTCTCAAGATCCCCTGATTTAAAATTTATCTAAATCAAAGGGATTTTGGGACAAAAAGTCACAAAATCCCCATAACAGGGAAAACTCAGAAGGGATTTTGAGACCAACCCATTTGATTCCCATCTTCTTTGTTAAAAATGACATTGTTTTATTTTATTTCAGTATGCCATGCAGAGTTGAATGCGATCTTAAACAAGAACTCTGCAGATGTGAAGAACTGCACAATCTATGTTGGTTTATTTCCATGCAATGAATGTGCTAAAATGATCATACAATCTGGAATAACGGAAGTTGTGTATTTATCAGACAAGGGAGCACATAAACCAATGTATATCTCTTCTAAGAGAATGTTGGATGCGGCCGGGGTTAGGCACTGGTTGGTGTTTTGATGATGTATTACAAATAATGTTCCATAGGGTTTGAGCTATGCTATGGTGTTTTTTAAATGGTCTTCCATTCTAAACAGGATCTAATTTGCATCGAATCTAGATGATTTATACAGCGCCTGGCACCTATACCATCCTCTCAGCCTAGTCGGCCTTATCCACAGGAAAGAAAAGGTGAATACATGCGGAGGTAACTAAGCCGCGGGTTTCCTCGTGGTGTTTTCCTTCACCGTTTCATTTAAATGTTAGTGCATTGCTATGGTTTATTATTTTTACTTTATTCACAAAGAAAATTACGACTGCTAGGTACAATATTTACAAAATACAAATGAAACAGTTGAGCTATCTGTAAACCGTTGCGAACAATTTATATATTTTTTTCTTTTTTACAGGCAATTGAAACCCAAGCATAACAAAATCGAGATAGATTTTGGGGAGGTTAACTGGGACAACATAGTGAGTCCTACCAAAGACTATAACAATGAAAGTTAAGACAATAAAATTGTTAATTAAAAAAACAGTGGCAAGTACATAGAGAATTACTAAATAAGAAATCATGTGATATTAGCCAAAAATCATGTATAAGCATTTTACCAGAATAAGCTGTACCGAGGCTGGTATATAAAATATAATAAAATTCCTAATGGTTCAAGTCTACATTAAAATAAAACAGAAATTCTAAGTTTGTAAAATAAAATTTTATTACTTTATGTACAAGACGAGAGGGCACAGTACTCTGCTCACAAACTTGAATACGTTATAATATCAACGTAGCTAGCTGTATACAAAATTATAGAGACATTGTTAATAAAAACAGACTTCACTGAAAATTTTGCTATTACAATGATTGTTATAAACATGGACCAAAAAAATAAAATAAACCAGCAGCACATAGTTTAATAATTAAATTAGTTTATTTTTTAAAGTAGCAAAAATGCCATATATAGCAATTTTTCTTTGATAATAATGTGAGCTGTATTGTTATAATTTTATTAAAACGTGTCTTACGAGCAGTAAGGCGAATTTCTCATAATCGAAAGTATTACAATATTTTTCCTAATTACATTACTTATTGCGATCATAATCATTAATTTTACAAACAATGTATTTTAAAGCTTCTAACACATCGACCTGATCAAAGCGAAAAGAAAATCTGTAACGCTAAATAGTTTAGCTGTTTCATAGTCTTGGTTTCCTTTTCGCATTGATCGCGTCGGTTTAGCCGTAGATTTACCAGTGACAAATTTTATTAAACCTTTACAATAATTCATTGTTTAATTTCCATTAGTATGTCCAAGTACTAAAGTTCAGTGAAGAGGCCTATGTTAAAGAAAATCTGCATTTTGCGTTCCATACACACAAGGTAATGCCGTTTTGGAGAATTCAATAATACAAATTTATTGTCCAAACTTTACAAATATCTACAACGAAAAGTATCGAATTCAACAGTTCCACAAACAAAACTTACAATGAGTCAATATAGACGTGGGGAGTTCTTGTAACGATATTTTACAAAAAAAAACAAACTTAATAATTATTATTTACAAAGCGTACCGCTGTTTTTATGGGTACGATAATTTTAAAAAACGCACGAGTCCATTAGATATATTATTTCTAAAATTATGTCCTATTTTACAATCTGATGAACACTTGAGGCCACACTTGGTGTTATTTTATGAATGATACAAGCATTAAAAAACCAAGCCCGTAGTCTTGAGTTATGTTTTCTTGATCGAAACGAATATCGAAAAGCGACTTGTCTGAAAACCCGATAAGCGCCTCTAGCGGGAGATTTGCAAACAATTTTCTTCCATACAAAAATCGATCAAAAGTCAACAAGATAAAACTCACGACTACACGGGCTACGGAAACCAATATTGGCTTGCCGATTAGAAAGTTCGCATTTATATTCGGTCGGCGAATTTACTTATTTTGACATTTCAGCAAGCTCAAGAATAATGAATGTTATGTTTTGTTTTTACGAATCAAATGTTGTTTACGCGTGTACCGAACAAAGCATGGAGTTAATGGAAAATATGCTGCAATGAAATATTACTTTGATCTGTTCACCTGCATATTTTTTTAGCTCTAGTCTAAGACGATCATGAATTTAATCAAGTTGGTTTTAATAAAGAATATTGTGTACATAAAACCACTGTAACTGAATATTGACTGTTGTTATATGCATGAAAAATTTATAAAACATTACAAATAAAACATATTATGACAATAATTGTTACAAATCCTAATAAAACTTGCTTTGTTCGGACGCGTGTAAGCAACATAACTAGTTTATTTTTTACTAAAATGTTGATATTTTCAGTCTAATGCCTAAACAGTAATTTTACAATCTATCTGAAAGTATCACCCGAATAAAATATAACAAAAAATTAATTTAGTGTTAGATAAAAAAAAAGTAAATAATATCAAATCTATCACCCAACCATAGATAATACAATGAAAATGATATTTAAATTTTACAGCTGACAATTTAAAGTACTTACATCATCTTTGATTATTTTATTTATTGATAAATACATAAGAATTATGTAGATTTCACGCAAACTCATATTTTATAATGAAAGCATACATTAATAAAAACCTTATAAGCAAATAATGAGAAACATGTTCACTAGCAGTTAGTCGAATTCGAGGCAAATAATGTAAGTAATTATATAAAATACGTAGTTTTTGTGACATCTAACATGAATTGCACTTCCAAAACTAAACAATACAAAATTTTAACGGATTTCCAACCATGCTTTAAAACAACAGTTAAGCGTTAGTGTATAATACTAATATGCAGAATAGTAGGCTTTTAGTAGAAGTACACACGACGACACTTCAACCTAGACGGTTTGGACTTGAACTACATATTAGAAGTAGAACGTTGCAAATCGTGCGAGGGACGATACGTTTTGTTGGGGCCACCTATTGCGCTCCCTTTCCACCGACTCTCTGCATTGTGTTATGATTATGTTGGGTGTATAACTTGAGGTGTAGCCGTGTGTATGATAGTTCAGACACTTACCATAAATGTTCTTTTAGCCTAAAGGTACAAATTGATACAAAATATTACTGAGAATTTTACACAGACCAGCAGGCTTATCGCCAAATGAAAGGGTAAATGTAAAAGGTTATAATTTTAACCATTTAGTTAACTAGTACCTATCCCTTATTTCATTTTTAAATGATTTGGGTAATGGCAACGATGTAAAAATGATGTCAAAAAAAATTTTTGAACTCCATTACCATTTCAGCTTTTGAACTCAAGAATGTCATGTAACATTATGAAATAACGAATTTGTATTTAGCTTGGCGATAAGAGAACTGAAGTCAAATAATTAATCCAACTTCGACAGAAATGTTCTTTTTCATCATCGGCATAATGAGACAAGTTCAGCAATAGACTTGTTCAGGCTGAAGGATGAAGTCAATAGAATTGAAAACAGATATAATTTCACAAAACAATCAATTTCTTATTTTCTTAATCCGTATATGGCTCAACTTCACTACAAAACCGCAATTTCTGATTTCAATTCTATTTGGATGACGTCATCGGACCTGCCTTCCACTTACAGGGCACGCGAGAGAGCACACAAGTCTCCTTTCATGTTCTATTCGAAAATCGTAACTACTGGGACCTTTTTTTGGAAAATGACGTCACATTTTGGACGAAAAAGAATGTGCCGGCAACATTTCGCCGAGAGAAAATTTATGAAACAAAAAATGGCTACCAACAGCTAAAATGTGAAATGTCGTCATTTGTTCCACTAAGTAAAGCCTTTTATGGTCAGCACTGTACATTTGGATGGGCGCGTTTATAATGAATCAAAACCAAACTGAAACGCAACGCGTAGGCGACCAGCACTGAATACACGTTTAGTTTCAGTACTATGATGAATGGAAAACTCCAGTCTAATGATTGGATTTAAACGTTTGGTCTTCGAAAGATAAAGAATATTTCTAATTAAAACCTTGTCGTACAGCACTAATAATGAGTCCGCCTTATTTATAAGCGTTTGATAACTTCGTGTCTTTCATAAAATCCAATGCTCCCCTAGCATAGCTGATAATTTGTAATCTTCAATCGCTAAAAAATAGGAAACGTGAAATAAATATTTCTTATATTTCTTCAAAAATTTAGGAAATGGTCACGTGACTTTTCGTTCAGATATATGTCATTTGATCAGTTTTCTATTTTATAGCGATTATACAAAAAGTAGAGTATCGAACCAGGTCTCCTCAACTCGTACATTTCGTTGATCTGCGAAAAGTGATTCGCAATTTTTGTATAAAGAAAAATAGTTTTCGACTAGCCAGTGAAATGAAAATTATTATTCGAATTTTTCGCAAATCAACAAAATTTACGGACTCTGATAAAAATAACCAGCCGTTACAAATAAGGTAAGTTTTTGTATATGTATAGAGTGGGTTGACCCCCCCAAGTGTCAGCTAAAGTAGTTACGATCCCCCAACAGAACGCGTTCGTTCTCTCAGTTATTGACGACCTCCTTGGTGTCATCACTGGTCTCCGACTCCTGGAACTCCTTGGGCGGCGCGGGCGGCTTGAACGCGATCGCGTAGGGGAAGCGCGCGGTGCACGACTCCACGTACGCTTCTATTTCCTTATCGCACGGCCCGAAGTCACCCTCTTTGAGACTCCACAGCACGTCCACGCAGCCCTGGAATTGCGGTTTGTTAGTTAAAAACTAGTGGTTCTGTGAGTACAGTAGTCCTCGCGAGCCCTTATAACCATGCAGTAACCGACACCTTCCCCTGGCTAAATCGAATTTCAAGTGCTTAAATTTTACAATAGGCTTAGACTTTTGAACAAAATAGGGGTATAAGTTTTAGCGATTACTCGGATTCCCTTAGTCCTAGGAGGTCGAATCTAGTGTCTACGGATTCGTTTCGTGAAGGCGGAAAAGACTGCATACAAATTTTCCAATAAAATCGTCCATATATCACGCTACAGCAAATATCGTCTTTTATCATCAAAAATCGCGATCGACAAAAAATTTAAATAAATCAAGGAACTTGTGTGCCAATTTTCATCAAAATCGGTGATGAGAAATAAAGAGTAAAATAAGACCTTTACCTGTATGGAGAGATCGTCAAATTGCAGTGATGTGACGAGTTTGAGCGCCTCGGCCGTGCGCTCGGGCACGAGTCGACACAGCGCGCGCGCGCCCCACAGCGCGACCGGTTGAGACTTGCTGGCGCGCGGTAGGAACTCTTCTGCAATCTGCAGCTCTGTGCGCCCGTTTACCATCTGGAAATATAAAGATATACCCCTTTATTCATAACCTTTATTTTAGCGCTGTTATGATAAAAATAAAATCTTAGTTTTTATTTGTTCTACTTTTCGTTTGGAAAACTTGTTTGAATCAAAATGATATTTTTACTGAACCTTTGTATTGTTGTTCTATATACACTGGCTGTTTGCTATTTTTCATAAGAACATTCAGTGTTTTTAAATATTTAAAAATGTTAAAAAATGCGAGCGATGCTAATCCTTTTCGTTCATTTTATCCTGTAGATCCTGTTAATTATTCGGAATAAAAAGTAGCCTATGTGTCAATCCAGGTTACGTACTATATATATGCCAAGTTTCACCCAAGTTAGTTCAGTAGTTTCGACGTAATTGAAACACAAACATCTAAACTTTCGCATTAATAATATTAGTAGGATATAAGAATCTGAGGAGTAGTTCTCACCGGTTTCATCTGTGCATTGATAACAGCGGCTACATCAGGATGCAGCGTGTCCTTGGCCTGGTCCAGCCACCGCAGGCAGCGCAGCAGACAGTCGTGCAGATGAGGGTTGCTGCTGTCCAGCCGCCACGCGCGCTTTAAACTCTGCAGCATCAGCAGAGGCTTTTCTGGAACATATTGGAAGCCGGATAATGATCTCCAAGCTTTGACCATGGCTGCATTAACTTCTTCTTCTTCTTACGTGTCAATGGTGACAACAAACACTAGACGAAGTTCGAATAGAACTTCGCCACTTTTACCCCTTCGTCTGTGGCGTCCAAAATTATCATCCCTTGTGCAGGTGGTAGGGCACAAGGGGCAAATGAGTAAATGGGACATCGTTTGGATGGGGACCCCGCAGTCACATTGGCTGAGAGCAGGGTCGTGATAGCCCCATCTACACATGTTTTCCCTAGAGCGACCAACTTGGGTTCGGAGTCGGTTAAGGGATCTCCACACTGGCCATGGAAGATCACGTCCTGGAGGCAGATGTTCTTCTGTGATAAAACCAGGTGGTGCGGGTTGCTCTTTTTTAATTCTTTTTTTATTTTGCATTAACTGATGTACTGGGATAGACAATCCAAGTAGGTACAAAAGCAACTAACTCATTAACGGATTCCAACAAATCCTACAAGAACTTCCTTTCATCTTTCGCTGTTTCTGCTTTCCAAATGACAGCTTTTTTTATGATGAGGGAAGGAAAAAAAAATGGTCACAACCAACTTTATTTTTTCTTTTTAAACAGGTTTTTTTAAAGCATGCTTACCTTTTCTAATATAAATTTCAAAGGCCATTAGATGTGTGTCTATCCTATCCGCCGCAAGCGTCTTCAGGGGTTGTAGGAACTTCAGTGCTTGTTCTAATGGATCCTCCGCCTGGAACAAATCAAATTACAAGTCACAATCCCGCGCAGACACCAGACATCTCCACACACTCTCAAAAAGACCCCACACTCTTGTAGTAGTAGCTACAGTAGTCTTGTAGTAGTAAGGCTGTTTGTGTGCAAGCTCGTCCGGGGAAGTACTAGCACCGTACCTATTTCGTGAACCAAGCAGTGATGCTCGCATTGCTGTGTTTCGGTTTGAAGGGTATGGGTGTTGACGTAATTACAGGCACATGAGACTTAACAACTTTATCTTTACTGAGCTGTGACAGGCGTCACAGCTCAGTCGGTAATAGCTCTGCCTTCTGTGCTGTGGGTCGTGGGTTCGATCCCCACTGAGAACAAACATTTGTGCGTGGAAAACATAGATGTTTGTTCTTTGTCTGGGTGTTACTATGTATTATAAGTATGTATTTACAAAAAAAAAGTATATAAGTATTCTATCAGCCATCTAGTTCCCATATCACAAGCTTTGCTTAGTTTGGGACTAGATGGCGTTGTGTGTAAAGTCCATGAATATTTATTTATTATTTATTTATTTATTTATGTGAGTGATGGGCGCAGTACAATGCATCACAGGGCACGTCATCAGTGGACGTGCCCTGTGAGGCAATGCATTGTTTACTTAACATCAGGTGAGCCATCGGCTTGTTCCATCATTAAGTTGTATAAAAAAACGGGAAAAAATCTACGACCACCGTAAGAACCTACCTATTTCTGCCGCCAATCAATGATGCTTGCATTGCATCGCTGTGTTTGAAGTATAATAATATCTCTAAAGTTGTTTATAATCGTGCATGAAGAGTCGTGCCTGCTCAATGACATAACAAACTATTTTACATGTCATACTGACAGGCGCCTTGAGCGTTGCCATAGTACAAATTCAGTTAGATATATTCCAGATGTTATACATCTGTACAAGGACCTTATTCTCACTTCGGCAGAGATTTTACTCTAATAGTGATGACGTCAAAATGACGTTGAAAACTCCTGTCACTAGTGGGTGAAACCAGTTTTCGACCGAGATTTGACGTCATCCCTATTAGAGTAAAATATCTGCCATACTCAGAATCACCCCCTTGAAACTAGTTAATTTTATAAAAATTTAAAACCCTTTGTAAATTTCCTCTTCATCATTGCTGGTACCAGAACTACGTGTATATTTAAAGACGAAACAACTCTTTCTAAACAACCGTAGCTCCATTTCAAAAAACAATAATTCTCCTGTCTTATCTGACCCAAAGTCAGAGAAATGTCCATTTTTAACGATTTTTTCTACTTATTTATATACTGAGCTTAAAGGTCTAAAAATGATTTACTCTTCAAAATGATGGCGTTGGCGTCGTCGTCTGAGTTGGCAGTTTGAACGCGTTATTTTCTATAAGATGCGACACTGATAGACTTACGATGGCATAATAAATAACTATTTAAATTACATTTGTCACTATGTCAATTGACATCCAGTGATGGTAATCATTTTTAGCTGTCGAAATAACCTTATGTCATGATTAGATGTATTTATTGGGTCAAATAACTTCCTTCTTAGAAGGAAGTGGAGGAAGTGTGCTTTATTGTGGGACTTATAAATAGCATTAATTACATTGTATTATATTTATAGAATGATCAATCAGTGACTCATTTCCGCGTAATGGAAATATGTTTTCATTGAACCAATGCAGTTAAGGAACGTACCCATACTACGTAACCCTTTTTTTTACTTTTTAGCCCCTCCCCTTTCCGTGACCACCCGCGGTATATGCCTAGACCCCCCCTATATGCCCTATATGCCCCCCCCCCTCTAATTTTCACGTAGTAATTCATAAATATGGTTTTGAAATATTATTTTTTGCAAAAAAACAATTAAATTCCAAGCTTTCCATATTACAAGCTTTGTTTAGTTTGAGACTAGAGTGCTTAGTTTGAGACTAGAGGGCGTCGTGTGAGTATTTATTATTAATAATAAATAATAATAAATATTCATGGACATTTCACACGACGCCCTCTAGTCCCAAACTAAGCAAAGCTTGTAATATGGGAACTAGATGCTGATACAATACTTATATACTTTTTTTTTTTGTAAATACATACTTATAATACATAGTAACACCCAGACATAGAACAAACATCTATGATTGCCACACACAAGTGTTTGTTCTTGGTGGGGATCGAACCCACGACCCACAGCACGGAAGGCAGAGCTATTACCGACTGAGCTGTGACGCCTGTCACAGCTCATTATTATTTATTAAATACGTGTTCCGTTTTTCCAAAACTGGACAAGAACACTAAAAATGAAAATTTGGCTCATATTTGTCTTTATAGCTTAAAAATGCGCGAGATTTTCCTAGAGGATATGCTCGTGACGAAAACCTAAGCTCTAAAGAATAGATAAAAAGGCCTGGTAACTGCTGCTTACAATATGAAACGTACCCTAGCTAATTTATCAGGTACCAGCTCGTCGAGTTGTGGTGCTTCAGGATCTCCGTTCTCGGCCTGCGCCCGCGCTTTGTGATGCTGCTCCCGTTTCACCTGGAACCAGGAACATTAGTTCAACCACGCAGATGAATACACTACAAGCTAAGTTTTATTTTATTGTGAGTACCGGCTGGTTTAGTGGTAGCAAGACCACCTTCCGATCCTAAGGATGTAGGTTCAAATTTCGTCGTGCACCAATGGATTTTTCTATTCAAAAAATATATATGTGCGCAATGAAGCTTCGCTTTCTGATTTGTGGTCGCATATCGAAAACATTTATTACCATATATTTGTAGGTTTGATCTCCGTCTACCCACTTTCGACGTCTTTCAATGTCTTCGATGCATTATCCAACGCTTTGCTATCCGGTTTAACCACCACTCATGTTTCCCATCACATAAATGTTTGTTCTCGGTGGGGATCGAACCCACAACCGCACCAGATGCAGCTATCCAACTGAGCTGTGAAGCGTGCGACCTATAGCCTATTCTAGTAAATGTTCACCTGTACTTGTGCTTGCAGCGCGCTCTCCTGTTCCGCTTTGCGTTTGGCTTTCCTCTGTTTGTTCCTAAGTTTCTTCAGTTCTGTGGGCGCCAAGTTTTCTGGGAACAAGAAAATATTTTACGTTAGTAAACTGGAAAGTTTATTCACGACCGATCGAATATAGATGGAGGTATTGGAGGTTTTTGGTGATAGAGGTTCTAAACATTCACTTAGTGAACTCACATCCACCAGTGAACACGTGTACCAGTGTACCTCAGATTTCCTTAAGGCGTTTTCGATTATCTATAGAACCAAGAAATCTAAGATGGCTACTGTGACGGGAAGTTGAGAGTTTATATTTTATTTCCTGGGCCATTTCAGAAAAAAATCCTGAAGGGTCATATCACTAATAAGGTTAATCAAGCACAAGTAGATAGTTAACTCGAATTAATGTAGAGACCATCATTAATTTACCGTTTAGATGAGTACAAATAGCCTACTCCATCTAATCATCATGTCCCAGGCACTGCAGCGTCCCGTTCATCGGGGCCCAGTAACAAGTGGCCCCTGACGCTGTATAAATCATCTAGATTAGATGCAAAGCCCCGGCTTATGAATAAGTATCCTGAACTACACCGCTTTTTACTAACGGCAATTTCTGCGATACAAAATGCTCGTTTAAAAAATTAAAGCTGGTCGGTAAGTATTTAGGTACACAACCAAGGTTGCAGAAAGGAGACCAAAAATGCGACCCTCATAACTCAACGCTGTTCTGTTAAGCCCACTGGCCACTAAAGCTACCTTTAACATTACCCACTCGTAAAGCCTAGTAAAACCGACATCGTGAAGATTGCAGAAAAACAGTGGAATATGAAGGCTCAAAATAGTTTTCCTTAAATAAATGATGTATGGCGGCCTATGTGGAATTCTTCAGACTGATAATGGCGATAATGGTATGCACTTTAGTGGACAGTGGACCTAACTAAGTAATCGGAGGGCGTTGACGTTGACACAATTTCGCGTAATTTACGTAATCACTTGTTATCGAGCAGGTAATTAATAATCACCGGTGAATTAAAATACATAATGGCCTGCAAACTCGACAACTGTGTTCATGTTTTCGGTATTACAAAAATTATTTATATTTTTAATGTTATTTAATTACATACAGTGTGTAAACAAATAGATTATAAATTTTTTTATGCCTTGTTTTGGTAAGATTTCCAATCAAAATTTTAGGGTTCCACAGTAAAAAATGCTTGCGCGACTAATAAGCCAACTTTTTTCCATCCGTCCGTTTATCACATTTAAAACATAATAATGCAGTAAGATTTTTTAATGGCCGTGTTATCACTGTGAAACCAACTATGGAAAAATAATAAAAAAGTCACAAGAAACTACAAACATGAATTGCGTGTTATTTATTTCATATTTGGTACGGAACTCCTAGATGCGCAAGTTCGACTCTAACTTTACCAGTTTTTATTGCACTGATAATCCAAAGTCCGAAAACTACACGCGAGAGCAATGATTCCGGGTCACTTAAAGAATGTTAAAAATCTCGGAAACTAAAAATGATAGGTTAATGCAATAAATTGTATTTAATAGACAATGTAATACTCCTTAAATGAAGGTATTAAAACTTCTTAGTTATTGTAAAGTTATATCTTAAAAAAATCAAATTTGAAAAAGGGCCACTTTCGAAGATGGAACTACGAAATTACAGCATTTGGTTTTGCTTTTGTTTGTAATCTGTCATTTATGTGGGTATATAAACCATGTTGATAGTGCTCTATATTCATTACTAGCAGTTACCCGCGACTTCGTACGCGTCTACAGTTTCCGTGTAGGTACATTATATTATCTGTGCGTGTACCGAGCGGATACTTCTTTGAGAAACTTGACATTACACCTCATTACACCGAACTCGTAGTACTACGCCCTGTCAAACTGACGTGACATGACATGACAATGAAATCCTTTTGTCAATTGGCGCTGCCAATCCTTTTCGTTCATTTTATCCTGTAGATCCTGTTAATTATTCGGGATAAAAAGTAGCCTATATGTCAATCCAGGTTACGAACTATATATATGCCAAGTTTCATCCAAGTTGGTTCAGTGGTTTTGACGTGATTGAAACACAAACATCCAAACATCCAAACATCCAAACATCTAAACATCCAAACATCTAAACTTTCGCATTTATAATATTAGTAGGATTCAAGCTGAAATTATGTCGCTTACGCCTGAAGAATGCACCAGAATACTTACAATGCTGGAAACCGGCCGGAGTCAGCGCGATACAGCCAGGACTGTCGGTGTGTCGCTGTCAACAGTACAAAGAGTTCTCCGACGTTACGAAGAAACTGGTTCTAACCTACGCAGACCAGGAACGGGCAGAACCAGGTGTACCACAGCACGAGAAGACCGATACTTGGTGAACACCATGCTTCGAAATCGCTTTCTCACAGGAACTGAACTCACAAATCAGTTTCGACGCCTCGGAGGAAGTAACCCAAGTGCATGGACAGTAAGACGTCGGCTTGCTGAATCTAACTTAAAACCCCTTAGACCTGCAAACGGCCCTAAACTGGAGCGTGGGCATCGTATTTCAAGACTAAGATATGCCCAGAGCCACGTAAATTGGAGTATTGAAGATTGGTCAAAAGTTATGTTCTCCGACGAATCAAAATTTATGCTCTACAAGCACGATGGAAGACACAGAGTGTATCGAAGACCAGGGGAAAGATTCAAGCAAGCATGCATCGAAGAAAAAGTAGCCTACGGTGGTGGGTCTGTACTTGTGTGGGCCGGAATTTCTTCTGAAAGTCGCACAGAGCTGGTGATCATAGAAAACGGCTCTTTAACTAGCGTAAGATATGTGGAAGAAATCCTCAATGATCATGTTGGTCCATTTATGGTCAATTTAGGTGAGGATGCTATATTTATGCATGACAATGCCCGACCTCATACAGGTAGGATAGTGAATGACTACCTTCAAGAGATGAACATTACTCGTATGGAGTGGCCAGCGCGCAGCCCGGATATCAACCCGATCGAGCATGCTTGGGACGAGCTAGGCAGATGCGTAAAACAACGAAACCCTCCCCCAATCACGCTTCGTGAGCTCAAAATTGCTCTCACAGAGGAATGGGAGAATATTCCCCAAAATCGTATAAGGAACTTGGTGTACAGCATGCCAAACCGCGTAAACGCAGTAATGGAAGCACGAGGAGGCAATACGAAGTATTAAAATTCAAGTCAAATCGTAATAAAGTTCAAAAATTTCATGTTTCCTATTTTTGTTTTAAGGAGAGATCAGCAGTTTTTTTCTTTATGTAATTTTGTGTTAATAAAATGTATGGTGACTCATATTTTTTTACTTTCATTTAAGGAGTATTACATTGTCTATTAAATACAATTTATTGCATTAACCTATCATTTTTAGTTTCCGAGATTTTTAACATTCTTTAAGTGACCCGGAATCATTGCTCTCGAGTGTATTCATATACAGTTGAACGTGACCTTAAAGATTATCATTAGCATTTATTTCGTGTTTCCTTATGGTCTACATCTGTATAATTTCCACTACCTGCTATCATCATTTAACATGCTTTTCTCCAAGGTCAATATTATGCCTGTTTGGAAGACAATTCAATGGTAGGTAGGTACACTCAAACACCACTTTTAGGATCTTTAAGCTGTATGATCAAAAAACTCGAGAACCAATTTTCAAACATAGACAGCATTTTTTGACCATTCTCAAGAGATTCTCAACATCGAACAATAACCAAATTACTCATGTCTCCAATTTGGGGTTTCAAACGATAGTCTCGATCAAAACTAGTTAGTTTTAGGGAGATATATCTATAGTGACAAAAGAGTAGGTATATCGGGCTAAAATTACCCCCTAGAGTCCAGCATGATACTAAGAGTTATATCATTATGATATGTGAAATATAGAAATTTATGCCCTTTGAATACATGAAACTTGTTAACCACCAGCGAAAAACTTCGCAACATTTCATTAATCTTTATTAGTCCAATTAAGGGTGCTCCACACGAGGCGTCATGTCAGATCGCGCATAGATAGCTGTAATGTATTGGAGCGTGCTTCATGATATAGGGTCGTGGCAAGACAAGCGTGCGCCTAAGACATGACGTGTCATTGATAGCATTGAACGTATGGGCATGAACATATTGCAAGCTGTTTAGTCTAAGAGCCTATACACACGATGCGTAGACACCGTAAAGCAAAGATTTGAAGAAAAAGCATGTTATGGTATGCCAGACATAGCGCTGCCTCTTTCTTTAAAAATCTTTGCGGTCTGGTACTGCAACACATATGAACAGGCCTTTGCGTCTTTTGCAGACGATTTAAATAGTATTTGGTTGGAGAGAGCCATAGGGAACAGGCTGAAAGGCTGTAAATAGACGATCCGTGTTCCAGCTACAGTATTGAAACATCAGTGTGTATTATACAACGTAACATCGTCACCTAGTAGGTACACGGTGGCGGAGCGAAACACCTCATACTCCTGCCATCCAGCGCTGATGCGGTGCCGGCGCCATATAAAGGAGTCAACAGAGTCAAATTATGGTCTAAACCTTGTTAGACCATAATTTATGCTGAAGGAGTTATGCCCGTCGCAAATTGCAATCGCTGATGATCACCCAGCCAAAAAAATCTTAAAAGATTTTCAATTATCAGCGGATTTCACAAATTGCATTAGATATATAATGGTTCTTATTGTCGTTTGCGATGAGCATAATAAACGATAGAAGATATTCAGGACTTTAAGCAACTGTTTTGGATCATTGGCGAATGGCGACGTAAAGTTACAAAATAACTGTCCTTCTAAAACTTCCTAATATTACAACTTGATAATATGGTCTGCACTAATGATGTATGGCCTACAGATATAGAGATAGAGATTTGGATCATTGATAAGAGATTAAGACAAACAGAAAAGAACTCGTATGAAGCTAAATAAATAAGACCAAATAAATAATACGATGACCGAGTAAAGCAGAAAAGCGCGGTGGTCAAATCAGTAATTGATTTAAAAAAATAAGACTTACTATAAGCGTGACAGCGAACAGTTCAACAGTATTCGCTACGGTTTAGTAGACAAAACCACCAATAACTAAGGCTTCTAGCTGCCAAAATAACATTCACACGAACCGGTCAAGGTTTGACATAATATTATCTAAAAAAAATTCATACAATGTCCCGTGCACAGACAATGGGCGGTTTCATTAGGGCCACTGACCATAGAGCATTATTGAAATAGTTTCGCAATACCGTTGCGAAACTGCGCCGGCGCATGTCAAGTATGAACCAGTAAAGGGGTGCCAGAAATAATGGATTGTTGTTTATGGAATACTCCGTCACGACGAATTTAAATTAGTTTTATATTATTGGATCTCGCAAACCACGGATGGTACAAGTAAAATACTAAAAACATAAAAAAAAAGTAGAAACTAATACAAAGAGAATTTTTTTTCATTGCTATATGAAAACAAATAAAATGCTAACAAACCGCTTAAAAACGTTTCTGAAGATAGTACGAATATATTTTTAGACTAAGAAGATAGTGCCGCGCTAAAAAAACAATTTAGTATGTTTATACATATATAAACAAAAAAAAAAGAAATAAAAACAATAATACGCGTCTCAAATGATTGATGTGACTTTAGCACACATATTGAGAGATGGACGTACATTTTTTTTTATACTAGCCTATTTCGTTCCACTGCTGGGCAAAGGCCTCCCCCAAACCCTACCACTTATCCCGGTCCTTGGCGGTTTCCCACCAATCCGTCTCAAACACGTCAAGGTCATCCCTCCAGCAGGACGTACATACATAACTTAAAAAAAACTTCCTGTCAATCAGCATAAGAGCACTTCAGAAGCAATATTTAAAGAAAGGTCACGGCAACGTCCAAAATATTTATAAATCAAAACACGGAAGAGATTCTTCTGTTTAGTATGTTCTGAGTAACGGGACAACATTTACAACGCAAGACCTATTGTAAAAGATTCGACATTGAATTCAAATGACAAAGAAATCGTGATGACCAAAATTGCAATGACAAATATGAGGGTGCTAATAATGGTTAACAGCAAACGGTTTAATTCTTTATATTAGATTGAATAGTATGAATAAAATGTTAAAACTATTCAGAAAATGATTAATACGGCCAATTTAAATAGAATTTATTAGCTAAAATTAAACACTTCTAAACTGCGTCAAAGATAACAAATTAATAAACACCAGGAAACATTAAAATTAATCCACATTTGTGAAATAAGTGACATAGATTAAATGGTCCATCTGATATCTTGAATGATTTATACACGCATTCAAATTAGATCTAAATCCGTGCATGTAAATTTGAGAATGGCGAGTTCAAGTCATGAAATCGTTGCGTTGTTATATCCGGCACACCCAATCACATTCTGCAGTCCAGCCTGCTTTAGATACGTTTTAACCTATTACCAAATGGCAATAAACCTACGAATCTAGTACGTTTTAGTTTATGAGGTATTAAAAATAACAAATTGGCAAGAGCCCACTGAGTAGTCTTCCTCATCAAGCGATAGTAATTAGTCTCATGAAGAACTAATTCGTTTCATCAATTTTATATAACTTACAACAGACTCATATAGGGTCGAAAACTTCGTGCAATCAGCCGCTAGGACTAATCGAGTGGGAGCATAATAGGCTAGTAATGATTGAAAAGTAGACAAGGACATTCTTTCGACACAGTCAGCTATTGTGTCTTTCTAAAGAAATCAAATAAACTTGGGCATAGATAAAATAGAATGATGTGCTTGAATGTCAATTGTCACGGTTTAGCGACGCCTTCGTTAGTAGAACTTCTTTGTCTATGGACCTTGAAATATGTTGACTATAAATAATATATAACGGCTTTGTTTAACTGATTTCGTAGTATCATAGAGCTACTGAATGATTCACGCTTCTAAGTGTTACGGTTGTGTGGAGAGTGGCAACTATGCATGTTTAGAATTCTTATTTTCATTTATGAGTTCCGATGTCACGTTAGAAAAAAGAAAAAACATGGAATGGAGGTATGGGAAGCAGCTCTGCAGTGGGACGATGCAAGCTGAATATAAAGTAAAATAAAAGACAGTGAAAGTTTCAGGCTAAAACCAGTTGATAGAGATAAAAAAGAAGTTCCATTGAAAGCCAAGGTTTAAAGAACTATGCAAAATTGTACACGTAAAATCCTTCGCGTGTATCATAAACATCAAAATGTTATAACGTTATAAATAATCGTTTATCCAATTACGCGGAACGTCACGTGGCCATCACGCACGTGGCGCTATCACGCAAAACTAATCCCAATCTTAATTAGATGACAATAACGTACGAAAGCAAGTAACTTTATCTCAAAAGTTACATCTTTTGAACTTGTTATGTTTCTGAGAACATCACTGAATGGAACAAACAAACAGTTGTTAGTAAAGATGATTCACCATGTAAAAGAAGACGAAGTGAAATAAAAGTGTACCTACGAGTAAAAGATTCCTAAAATTTTAATGGATCAATAGCTTTTTGGACTGGTAAAGAAATATTTGACCAAAACAGCTTGCAGGATCTAAGGATTAGACAAAGGAAACCATAATCAGTACATTATTACGTAAGCTAGTGTAATTGTGCCTACGTTCGTCTAGGACACGTCGCACACAAAATTGCCGCTCCAATTCGAGCGAGTTTCGCAAAGCTAATGAAAGAGCGACCATGGAGGTCTACTCGAGGGTCGGGGAGGTCGCCGCTATAATTAAAACCAAAATTGGGCAGTAAATTGAGAGACAATGCACAGTACCTGTGCTCGCAAATAGGTACAGGTGGAAACTGATTGTCGGCAGTTGTGGGAACCAAAACAGGTTTGATATAAGTCTCAAGCACAAAACGATTATG
This sequence comes from Gandaritis pyraliata, assembly GCA_947859175.1. Lineage (NCBI taxonomy): Eukaryota > Metazoa > Arthropoda > Insecta > Lepidoptera > Geometridae > Gandaritis > Gandaritis pyraliata. Next base: position 3,077,318 of record OX401869.1, on the reverse strand, counting down.
AATACTAAATCTCTCAGAGCGTTAACCGTTAGAAAATATTCTGTTCACTATTAAACCCCACCAAACATATTTGGCAAATAACATACTGGCTTCGAATCTTTACTTCTATTACGTTACGTACGTACATTTTACATGTTCCGAGTACATGAGTCATTGACCGGACGGAGTATAAAAAGTGACAAATGTAGCAATGAGCTTTAATAGTTATGATGCAATCACGCCCACTGTATCTGGGAATATTTATCATCTTTACGAGGACCATTAAACCGGTAGCCGGTACAAAGTAAAGCATAACGGAGTCGGGCTTACATGACGTATTACGTGTCGATTGTAGATCAATATCATCACATCATGCGAGCAAAACAAGTCCATGTCAGATGTAATCGTTTTGAATAAAATGTAGAACTCCAACCAATTGAATGTAAGGTTAGATTCCAAGTAATAGAGTATATTAAAAATATTAGAAACACTTTTTTTGTATTTTGACCCAAATATTTACTGTCGAAGGTTGTCGTTTCTGGGCCTCTGGGCACTGTAGCCCTGATGGAGCCCTACCATATTTCGTGTTTCGCAACTAGCCCTGACAAGCTACCAAACGTGCGCCTGCGCCGGTTAATCTAGTTTATGATTTGCTGCTTATTTTACCGTACTGTTACTTAAATGTTGAGAGACCGAACTGCAATTGCTTTGGATGTTTTAATCATTAAAATGTCGATACCTGTCTTGACCGTTTTAAATTGTTCAATTATAATGATGTAAAGGATCTAGTTAATGTACCAAATTTTTAAACCGGATTTATTGAAATTCATAATTTTAAGGCAAAGTAGAGTATCAGCATCAAATCTACCAAATAGCACTGGTATCTCGCGTGAGACCTTTCAAACTTAGATAGATGATAAATAGGCACAATAGATAGATGATAGATAGGTTTCATTGAATGCTCACGACGATGACAGAGCATTTACATCTCACACCTAGATATTATCCACATTGTTTAGAGGCGTGCAAGTGAATTCGCATTGTGATCAATGATATCAGAACTGGGTCGCGCAAGTTGCATTTGAATACAATGACCGTTGAGCGTGTTTTCGATGCGCTTGGGGCAAATAACCACCTGTTTGTTAGTTTGTATAATGTTGTTCCAGACTAGAACAATAGATCACAGATAGGCGAACTGAACTGTGACCTAATCATCAAAGTGACATCATGAATATAAAAAATGTTATGCAATACAAAGTATACAAACAAATAATGTTGTTACGCAAACAGATTCACAATCAAATTCGTTGATAGGCAAATGCTACATGTCGGGTCCAAAATGAAATAAATCCTCAACTTCATTCAAATCGGTTGAATATAATCTTTTACTTGTAAGATTGATACATAAACTACTGACTCGACTGCTAATAACTCGAAAAGAGATGTTTTTGGCTTCATCCCCAAACCGCTTTATGCTGCATGAGAAGAATGAAAACATTTATCAAAACTTTCGTAAATAGTTTGAGTAAAGACGTTGACAAAAGGCCAGTTATTTAAAGATTGCAATTGCCATAAACTTATCCTAGACGCAGACCCTAAAATAAATCCTGTCATTAGTAAGGAACCCGATGATAACATTGCAAAGATAGATAATCACGTGGTTCTCGAACCAAAGTTTACCAATTAGATAGTTCAGTCAAACGGGTTGGGTCAAATTACTCGCTTTCAAGACGCATTGAAACCCGTAATCAACGGGTCGATTATAATCAATTATGTATTTAACGTGTTGCTACTTTGCACTCATCAGCTCGCAAATTATAAACCTGTGGAAACTAAACCAACTGTGGTTACTTTTCAGGTTATTCTAGTATAGGCTAGATTTCCAGGAATCAAGTATGCAAAGTTATTACTTGTGTTTCCCTTCATTTAAAAAAGCTGTAGAGAGTTACCAGAATAGCAGGTAGGACTATCTAGTTATATCTATATTATTATCGTCACACTTTGTCATGTTTATAAACTTTCCTAATAGGTACTCTTACTGGGGGTTAGAACAAAAGATAAGTTTCAAGCTAACAATCTATTTAATTTCTAAATAAATTGCAATCATTACTCATAAACAAAAAAATTGAGATCTATCGGGCTACTATACCGTTTAACTATCCATATATAACTTTAATAGTCACAAAAATGGCTACAGTAGATTTCGTGATACAAATATGGTATCGTGTGAAATGAACGCCGAGCATGATATAAATAACAGTTTTATCACTATCGAGCGAGTTCTGCAAAATGTATCAGGTCGCCGACTTCTTGATCTAGACCAGACTAAAGAATGTATGAATACGGTATTTGATATACTATTTCGCAAATGCAATGCTCAAGCAATGATGCGACTGTCGTTAAAAAGTTATATAAAATGACGATTGGCAATATATAGTGTAGAAAATGAAGAAATAGCAATAACTGACGACAGATATGCTCTAGAATAAGTGCTACATTATGTTCCACCACATACAAAGCGTTTGAATAAAACTATAAATTTCATGTGAGACACTTTCGCAATCGCAGAGTTCGTAACTCAAAAACAGATGATTTTTAACACAGCTCGCGTAATCAAAACACTGCCAACCTGTCAATCAATTCTATGTTTGCAGTCGCAACCACAACCCTCTCTGCAATGTCATTGGTCTAGACGGGCGAGCAGGTGGTCCGCTTTCACAATGCGCCGGCGCAGCGCGCGAATGCCATCAATCTCAACCGCAGCATTAATGAGCTGGATACAATGGAGGTAAACGATTGTGCCGCAGACAAGATACGTTCAGAGGATTTGTATTTACAAATAAAAATGCCTACAAAAATCGCCTCGTATGTCGTTCTATAAACGCAACGTTGCGCGAACAGACGTAACGTTGCGTGCGTTCGTAGCCCTGAAACTTGACTGTGCGTGCGATCAGTCACCGTAGAGCCATGGCATGCTGAAAATGGTATCATCTTACATACATGCAACTAACAACCCAATACATGGAGGCTTTTGTTTTTTGTCAAACATATAGCTGCTGACTTAGATAACCCTGCATCCTTAGTACCCGGATCTCTTCAGCGTTTAGCCAGTCCATTCAGTCAAAGTTAAACCAGCCTCGTCAAATGCAGAAACTTGTTGGAGGTAAGAAATACAATGCGAACTTCGTAATGCCTGGTTTGTTAGGAATGAAGGCTGTTAGCTTGTGGAATTCGTGATATGCCGATCGCATTACAGATAAGTGTTGGTATTAGATATTGATCGAGCTTTTTGTGAACTAGTTTCGTTAGCTACTGTGAATTCAAAAGCTTGCATGGTTTTGCAATTAATTTTAGTAAACATTTACTTGGGTTATTATACTTTTTGTATATTTTGTAGGTCGTAGGGTAAATGTATTTTATTTTACTTTCAGAATCTATCATATTATGCGTTATTGTCCTTGTATATATTTCTTATCATCATTATCATCACTAGTATAGCACTATAAGCGTTCGCTTTAAACATAAAATTTACTTATTTTTTTTTTACAAAAAAACAGTCTCTTTATGATCAGACCACATAGATTTAGATTGGACTGATGACACTAGGAGTTTTTGCTTGAATGGAACGAATTTGTTCACCTTTGCTCGCCTGTACTCTATATCTGAAATTACCATCTAACAGTCATCTTATTGCCACCATTTCATAAATATGCAAGTTATATATAAACACTGGTGTTTCCAGTAACATTATGCATGCACGACCGCATATTTCATTGACACTAACAGATCTAGACAAAGTTGTAATGCAGTCTTAAGCTATCATTATACACTTCTAAGCACCGTGAATGTTTTCCTGTTGGCATTGCCCCAGCATAACTTTGAACCGACAGTTTGAGAGGAGTTCCTAGAAGGAACTGTATTAATGAACGAGTCAATTAAGTGCTTGTTATGTTGTAAAGGGAAACTTCATAATCAACTGGATGATGGATGCATTTTTTTTTAGCCCGCAATGCTTATATTAATTTTAGACCATGCGACACCAAACAATTATGAATTGAAGAAGAACTACAGCTTAGTTCAAAACGCCAATTTTAGTAAATATCGTCAGAATGTTATAGTTGTTATGGAAAGTCTTGTAATATCAAAAGAACCAAGAGTTTTGTACGATACTCTAAACTGGAGTCATGATGGTAGAAAGGTAGATGAAGACACACATTGAAATGCGCATGCTTTTCGAAATACTGATTTTAAAATGTATTGCAGATACGCGTGAAAGTAATTGTAATAATTCGACCTAAAAACAATATTGAAATAATGCTAAAAGTTGTTTCTTGACTCTACGGTTCTGAAAATAAAAATAGTTTAAACCTATTATTCTCCGTTACATATTCTTAGATAAAGACAGATGTGTATAGATCATTCAAAATTTTTAAACTATTAATCTTGTCGGTTAGTGTAGGCAGATGTAATGTGATCAAAATAAAACAAAGCCATTATACAGCAAAACCAGAGTCAAAATAATGTCCATTGCTGGCAAAATAATCGTGAGAGAATACGCAACAAACAGCTATGCGGATTAAGTCGCATTGTTTAAGGGACAAACAGTGATGTAATTCTTTGTGAAAGTGTGACAATTAGGAGATTTGATAGTTGCTAACAATGTTCTAACCGTGCATTGTTTAATGGTCATCCGCAACGCAATGTGCCATCGTTTGAAGGCATATGTGTTACAGTTATCTACGATATTTGGAGCCCTGTATTTCATCGTATCTACACATAGGTTTTTACTATGTAGCTCACAGTGAAAACCAAACATATTGATAAGCTAACATAAAAACATGTGTAACGTAATGTATCTTTGAAATATATCAAATCCGAAGAGAAAATATATTCCGAAAAATATCGATCTCTGATATTAAAGCTGGCGTATGTATAATAATAAGTATGTATATTATAACTAATTAGTTTAAAATAGAGTTCTTTTAGATTAGTTACAGCTGCAGCTCGAACATTAACACAAAGGCAAAACAGGTAACGCCAAATCCCATTAGTCGTTGCCGTAGGGTACGTGAAATGGGCCATTAAGTAGCCTTGTTTTGTTCCATATTTCCAACGGCCTACATTTAGTGTTCGCGCGGTATGATAAATACTGTTTGCAAATGCTAGAAACATTTGTGTGGACAGAATAATAGCTGTGTAGCAATTCGTAAACTAATCTAAATATGGAAATATGCAACGGAAATAAGACTAAATTATTTACATGGCCTACATTTGAAATCTAGACTGATCGCTTCATGCTGACAAAATGAACTTTTCCGGAAGGCTTCTTATAAACTTCTTATCAAGCAATAGTTGATGTCTAAGTTATAACCAAGAACTTTTAGGATTGACAGCATAATAATACAGTCACCTGAATTCGTGATACCGCAAAGGGCAGTGACTAAAATCTTGCGTCAATTATGCGAAGCCAACGCCCCGTGCAATTATGTAAGGGTCAGTTCACACCGAGACGTGACGCGCAGGCAGCGATTTACGGATGAGTCTCGTAACGTCGCGAAACCACTGGCCTCTTCAAGCATCGTCGCTTCTTGTCACGTTTTGGTATGGACTGACCCTAAGGCGAGTGAGTAACTGAATAATGTATCCTAATCTTAGCACTATGACTGTCCTAGAAATTAATTCTGAGATGTGGAGTATCATTGACCCTGATATATATAAAATTAATTTATTCGTAGTATAAAACAGTGAAACCATAAATTATTTGTCCATTAAATACAGCAGTAGCTACGATAGACAAATTAGACAATAATTACATTCCTAATTACATGAATCACAAAATGACCAACAAACCAGCATCCAATATGTATATCCATGTGTACAGTGATATATGGTTTTAACCGGACGTCAGAGATCACAAGAAAAAACTTAATGGTAAACTGACAAGGATGAGACCCCCAAAGAATACGTAACAAGAATTATTGTCATCATTCTAAAATTACCCGAATGGCTAATCGCTAAGCAATCAACGTGCCGAAAAAACCACTCCTATACAATATCAAAAGCGTCACGTACGTAAACATCACGATTAGCACCCGGTGAATCTACACATCTGTTACTTCAGACTCTTCAGAGTACAGATATAAGAGCAGAGCAATCTACAGGTACAGATAAACTAGTCTTCAAAAGGTTGATCAATACGATTTCTTAATTCAAAGCGGGGAATAAAATCTGACGACTCTCGTTGGGGTGCAAGATCACCCTAGCCAGCCTTAGTCCTTAAAATAACGGAGGATTTTGGGATGATGGCAGCAATGTCTTAAAACTAATTTTAATATTTATGTCTGATTTCACTTATACATCAAGATGGAGGTCTTCTGAACATAAATTCGCTTGTTAGTAATTAAATTAAATGATACGCAAATGGTTATTTGACAGTCATGGGCGACTATCATCGGATTTAGAGATTGTAATTTTGGTTTTAAAACTATTACTTTCTCAGAGACATTTTGAGGTGTTTCGATGCATTTTGGAGCAACCCTCAATATAGCTGACTTTTTGACTCTCAGGTAACGTCCAATTCTCATTCAGCGTTCATACTCGATACATGCCTAGTGTGGCATAAATAATATAAAGAAAAACCCACTTGACTGTGCACGACACTGTACTGATGAATAGGGAATGATGTAGCTATTTGGCGTGACAGCTGGTGTTGACGCAGACTACGCCGTCCAAATCCGGGATCATTATTACGGATGCTAGGATTACGCATGCTGACACAACACAACGCGTTCACAAAGGTAATAAGAGGAGATTGAATCTAACTGAGATAGTTGAAAAAGTAATATTTACGCGCAATCACTCTTCAATTAGATGAGTTAGACGAAGGTGATATCCGCAGCTTGGTTATCACTGAAGATGCAAAGGTATAGCTGTAATTGCAAATTGCGAAATACGTAGGATTGCAATACTGTCTATGAACTGAGAAGTCGGTAGCGGTGGCGCTAGTCTACGTGGGCGATACGCACGTGGTATGCATCACCACGACCTGATGATTACTGAATGGGTATGGATGTGGCGTAGGCGTGACGTAGGCCGTTACAGGCGTCAACCTTTGTGCTGAAACAGAGGCAGCTATTTATCAGCAAAGTAGGGTAGAAGCTGTCCAGTGTCATCTGATAACCAACCGGAGTTGAATAAAGTAATTTGAGATCAGAATATAAGATGTCTGCAATACCAACGAAGCGAGTGTGGGGTAAATGACAACGGAGATTGTAATATCAGTATATAGAAAAAGCCGGCGAAAGTGGAAAGGTCATGAGATATTATTATGCATTTATGATCATTAATTGCTTTGACACTTTACGTAAGAAGAAAAGGCATATGCTGAAATTAAAAACACTAGGTGTTATAACAACTACAACTTTTTTATGACGACACCAGTACACCACTGCCGTAGCTAATCATGAACCACACAAACCACAGTGACATCATGCTAAGCACAAAAGTGATGTTGTCTTAAGAAACGTCAGCATACCTTAGTGATGACAGTTGAAGAATGACAGACAAATTAATGTTGAAGCAGTAGGCACATATCTGAGTCACGTCGCTAATAAATTGCGAAAAAAGATCAACGTTGACCACTCATGACTAATTTTAGATCAGACATAATTGCGTGAACACAATGGCAATAATTCAGAAAGTATAAAAGGGCCAGCGACCCGGACTCATAATGGCAAGAACTTATTCCCGGATGTGAGGTTAAATAGCGCTTTATTTCATTGTAACAACGCAACAAATGGTCTGAGAAAACCCAAGACTGATGTTTTATTTCCACGAATACCAAACAGCAAAAAAAAAGCAAACACTCATTATCATGATATGCAATTGCCACAACATATAAATTGATTTGCAGAAGAACAAATTAGTTTAAATGTAAATAACCAAATAAGGCATAATCGATTGAACATTTCTACATCATCTAACAATTTCTGTGAACGATGATCAAACGTTGATCCGACAGGATACATCACAAATACGTTGACCATAAATAGAGTGGCACATGTTTAAGATCGATTATGTGCATAATATTACTGACAGGGATCATTTTCAAGGACACGCGTCTGCAATCGATTCGAATCGATATTTTAATAAACCAAGACACAATATTGAACAGCAGGAGGTAAATTGCTACAACCCGGAATCTCTGCACCACATCAATATTAAAATGCTTAGAAGATGTAATGAGTTCGAGGAAGTGCTGTAATTGCATGTATGCAAAGAATGGGACATTAGATACGGCCTGTCGACTTCTGGAGATGAGCTAGTGTCTCTTCTGTGGGAACGAATAAATCTAACATTGACAAGGACGATATATTGTTATTGTGTGATATTAAAAATGTAACGGGGTTTTCCGATGTCGTCATAAATTTGCATAAAAATGAGCATACAATAGGTTGTTATAAATAATATTCAAGAAGTAAGAAACAGAGTAGTTAAGTGAAAATGCCATGTTTACTCAGAATGACCTTGTAGGGGTTGCTAGTGAATCACTCCCACATACAACCTTATTGGGAGCCCATCCGTATCCCACGCACTTCTGCACACGCTACGTTATTTGTCAGGCGTATTGCAAATTACTTTATCATTTTAACAAAGTATAGCTGTCAATGCATGTGAAAAATTATTTGACTTGTTATTACCATCACAAAAGGTAGTACTTAAGTAAGTTCAAGTTTCATTCGAGTGAGTTCGATTAGCGATCAAAGATTAAAAATAATGTTTATGTCTGCTCATTTTTATATATTTATAATTTTGTTACAAATCACAATAAACTGTCCGTTATAACCTTTGTATGTACACGGACCTACCTCTATAGTCACCTCTCTCTCTAGCCTGAAAGGTTTGCTGGAAGAAAACTCTTGTTAGGGTTAAGCTCGCATTTGTACATGTCATCTATTTCTGTCTTTTGTTTATGTCCTGTTTTGTGTGCAATAAAGAATTAAGAATTATGAATACTTTTTTTTTTAAATTAACCTGTCTCGTCCCACTGCTGGGCAAAGGTCTCCCCCAGAGACTTCCAATATTCCCTATCCTGAGCCTCCTCCCACCATCTCCCTTCGAAGGCGTCCAGATCGTCCCGCCAACGCTTTTTTGGCCGAATGCGAAGTCGCCGACCGTCAGGGAGCCAAGCCACCTTGGCTCCCTGACTATGAATACTACTGCTTTGAATTTAGATTCATGGGCATGGTAGGTCTCGCAGCATACATATTTTAGTAGACTTGTTTACTAGTGACAAACCAATTCTAATGTCGATGACACTAGGAGGGCGTCTCTTGTTAGCATTTTTCAAGGCGACGCTTTGTACGAGAGGAGCATATGAATTGAAGAGGATTAACTGCATGTTAGGAACAATTGTTGTTACTTTGTCAAAGAATGGGATAAACCCTTGCGTCATATTAAATTTGTCATCGTCAAAATAAAAACAGTGATGATCATTGTGCTATTTTACAAAGTTGAGAATGATTTCCAGTAACTCGTAACATCGCATTTGGAATAAGGTTCTCTTATTATTAGTGTTTAGTGTTGTCGGATGATCAATGCTGAAAGGATTTATTATATTGTTTGGATCGTAAGACTTTAACAATATTTGATAATTAAACAAAAGCATAATATTAAGAGCCTTCTAAAACCACCCACATGCAGTCAAAACCACTATAATTTGGAGCTTGAACAATTTCGTGTCAAAACAATGCTAAATACAACTCGACAGTCGACACTAATATTATAAATTCGAAAATGTTCGTCTGAGCGAAGTTCAGCACAAAAGTAAATATGGAGGTAGATATTAAACTACTAAATGAGAAAAACATCTTAGACCTACGAAAAACCCGATCACCCCACGTGTAAACTGCTAAACCGATCTTTTTGAACTCAACGTAGAGAGTACACAAAGTCGCAGGTAACAACTAGATAACAATGAAATATTTAACCTTGTCACGAACGTAACCATGACTGTATAACATATAATTAAACACAATATTCAGGAACCGTTTAGATATAAAGTTTAATTGGCAATCAGATAGTTATGGTTCGCGTAATAATACCCATGTCTTTTAAATCTTATAATCACTAATGAAGCCCATAAAATTGCAGATTGGTGTGCTGTCAATACTGATCTTAAAGATTTACCTACTTCTAAGAACTGGTACATAATTAGCGAGACCATGATTTTCCATCGAGACCATCTAATTAGTAGGACCATAGTATATTTACATGAAATATTAAACAAAATTAAATCAGTAAATGAACAACATTGTGATTGAGATGCAGAGAGATTCTACGTTTCACATTGATGCTTTTACAATCATTCATGTGAACTAGTACCTAAGTCCTAGTACTAGTACCTAGTGACTTTTTTGTCTCGTTGCACATTTAAGAGAGAATTCATTTCGATGATTTATTCATCATTATACCGACCACATACTGAGTTGCGTTTGCGTATGTAAAAAGTATTAATCTCGGAAGAAAAACCGGAGCTTATGTATTCAATCGGGGAAAATCTCTTGGCAAGTTATACTGCCGGGTATCTAACGGAACATCCGTGTGACATCCTACTAATATTATAAATGCGAAAGTTTAGATGTTTGTGTTTCAATCACGTCGAAACTACTGAACCAACTTGGATGAAACTTGGCATATATATAGTACGTAACCTGGATTGACACATAGGCTACTTTTTATCCCGAATAATGAACAGGATCTACAGGATAAAATGAAAAAAAAAAAACGGGATTAGCAGCGCCAATTATTGGCAAGAGGATGATGTCATGTCATGTCACGTCAGTTTGACAGGGCGTAGTACTACCTCTTTGGTCTAACGACTAGCGTTTGACATTAGAGTACAGGTTCGGTGTTATGTCAAGTTTCTCAAAGTATCCGCTTGGTACACGCACAGATAATATAATACACAGGTAATATAATGTACACGGAAACGGTACTCGCGTACGAAGTCGCGGGCAACTGCTAGTATACAATATATAGGTACTGGGTAATATTACTATGCATTAGTTCGTCTATGATTACTAGGTATTTAGGTACCTACGTGTTTATGACCACATACCAAAGTGTAATTACAATAATAGCTACGATAAAGTGCGTAATGTAAGCTTAAACACCTCAGGACTAACATAATTCATGTATTTATTATCTTAGGATATAATAGCCTGCGCCTATTAGCTTCACATTCATTTTTATTATAATTATTTGTCTTATCCAACTAATATATCGGTTATCAACCTTATGGAAGGTCGCATAAGTAAAAATCTATTTAAAAAATAGGTACGACTCCTATTTGTAAATGATTCTTTAGTATTTCTTGACCAGCCTCAACGGAATCAGCAGCAGCATTCACATTGCTATAATCACATTTGCTTATTAATTGACTTATAATAAGACAAAATGCTGCAGTTGCCCGTGATCTCTGTAGCCTGTGTCTACAGTTTAATTAACGGATATAATATACTCCAAGCAGGATTACTGAAGATATTGTTGTAATTCAATTTAATAGAAGCGCACAGTATTGTCTTAAAGCAAGCAGTAGCATAGCACTTATTCTCTACATCACAACACAAGATATCATAGATGAGACATAAAATGTTACTTATACAAATAACATTAGATACCTATGCAATGTTATTCAGAGATCTTGAAATAATTGTATTATCGGAATTGAACTTACCTCTTTCATTGATTAGAATTGAATTGTGATTATTACCATCTATTACGTAAGTATAAGACTTTATTTAGGTTTTTTGGGGATGATAGGTGGAGCACACAAGGAAGCTGTGCTACTGGTTCCCAGATGGTGATAGCTGTAGGAGTCGTGCGTAATCTTGACACAATAATGGATTCTCCGGCGCAATTAATGTCTGTGGCATGGCCGGCATGAATTCAAGTCTGCTGGCATTATGCTAATTCTGAGGCCTAGACATAATAAAATAAGGATTTCATGATTAAATTTAATGTGATGGTCTTTTTCTGTGTTGTGTTGCGAGGAGATCCAGCTAGTTTGCATCAAGTTGAGGTCGGTGTAAAAACTTGCTGGATCTCTTCGCATTGGAGACCAGAATTGAACTCAAGAAGAAATTAAGCCACCACTCGCTTAGATTCGGATGACTTTATATTCTTTTTTTCTCTGTAAACTCTATTTAAACATTATCGGCATTCGGATTCATTACCCAATTGTCATCATCGAGACTACTGTGATCAATACGCAATACGTTAACAAAGTTAAGCAGGATCGTTCGTCCTGGAGAATTTTTAGGGTACCTGCTGTCTAGCAATGGATTTCAACAGTCATCAGACCACTAAATAATAAATAGTCTTATAGACCTCCGCTCACCTTGACATGACCAGTGTCATTGTCCGCCATGATTTCTCCTTGTGCCTAACATAATTAATTACACGTGCATTATACAGGGCCAAGTCGTGTTCGCAGTTAAAAACACGTAAAACCCTTATAAAGTGCAAACAACCAGCGAATGTATGTGACATTTTGATGAGATCAATATATGAATTGAAGTAAATAAGCTTCTCCGTTTGACATTTTGCATTATTGAATCTTTTATGTAGGTATTTTATTTTATTAACTGATTTTAATAAAGAAATTGCAGTATTGTATCGTAGTATTTTTGTACAACAATGATTGCGCGTAATTAAAAACATTTAACAAAAATAGGCGACTGCCAAAAGTTAAAGGTGAATCTTAAGCCAACTGGAATGTAACTAGCTTGAAATTAGACAAGTTAAAATTATTCATGCTAGACAATACACTGAGAAAATTCCACTAAGAAAATTAATACTTCGTTTGAATAATTTAGTTTTTACTAAAGAGACTTAAGATAATAAGGACAGTTGAAATGCGTTGCATAAGCGAGTACCTCCATTGTTTGTTTAATTATTCGCAAATTAAAACATGCTGTTTACATTTAATCAGTTAGCATAGCCATATTTAATTGTAATTAATTCTTCGATTGAGCTGATAATAAGTATATACATAAGTTGTTTAGACAAACAATGAGTATGAAGTGGTCTCATTATAATGCACTTAATTAATTTCAGTATTGATTGAATTGCAATTTGAAAAAGCAAGGTATTTTATCCAGAGTTTTTGTTTAAAATCTTAGTGCATAACAATGTCTAATAATATGTTCAGAAGCGAATAAAAATAGCTTCCTAGCCAGACCTTTCCGGTTTCACGAACTTAGCAAGCCATTCTACCATTGTCAAAATGCTAATGTTGAGAAATGTCTTCGTTTACTACTATTACATTACTGTTGCATAACCCCCAATTATATCAATGCAGCATAATAACACGCAAGGGAATCATTACATCAAAAACATGTCTAGCAAACGGGATGACATGAAAAACTAATTAAGCGATACATGTATGAAAGTTGCAACGTGCCTAAAATGGCTATTGTTTTACGAAAAATATGGTATAACTTAGTGTATGTAACTTCAATATATTCATCATTAGATAGATTATAATAGCTACAACATAATACAAAACGTCTTTGGGAATTTGTATTCTTGTGTCTGATGATCACATAATAGTTGCCCAATGTTTGGTAAAAATGCTATGGAGTCTTATAAGCATTCGTCTTATAGACTTTCTAAACCCTACTCTGTAAGTTAGTATGCAAAAAACCGATTTGCACAAATCTATTTTCATATTCAGTATACAATTACCGAGGTAAAAGTGACAAATGACTAGAACAAACACAGAAAAAACTTTCTTCTCACGGTAATAAAAGCGTGAAAGCTACTCGGTGGTCTCAGATAATTATAAGAAACAAACACAAATATATGAAGAAGCTGCAACTTAGCGACTATTACACGGAATGTTAACAAGGTGATTCCAACAAGTAATTAAATTAAAAATTAAAAAAACCCCCGAATCTTGGACCGATTTTTATCAAACATAGCTAAGAACACTCCCGACTACTTCACCTTTCAAACAAAAATAAACTAATTTAAAATCGATTCATCCGTTCGGGAACTACGTTGCCTCACACACCCACACACACACACACACACACAAACACACACACAAACACTAACACACAAACACACACACACAATCACACACACACACACACACGAGCGCGTTAAACTTATAACACTCCGTAGTTTTTGCGTCAGGGGTTAAATAGTGTTTTACGTAAATCAACGTTCAGGTCGAAGAATGAAATTAATTTACTGTGGGGTATTTGCATCGATCAAGTATCTCAACGTATCAGCTGTTTTTGATATATCAGGTAATATCTAATTTACTCGAATATATCAGATAAAAAGTATTTGTAATGTTGAAGAAGCATAATAAAAAGCATTTCATACACATTACTTATCCAATAAGAACGCCTTTGAAAATTAACATAACGTTTCAAAAGCCTTTGTTTCGGATGAAATAGTATGCAATAACACACTGTATAACGTCGAAAATTATACCAGACTGAACCCACAATTTCACACAATTAAAGAATGTAAATAAATTGTATAATCTTTCAATTATATAAACACCGGAACCTATTTTAGTTTCGGTCATTCAACTTCAGTGCGAAAACAAAATGATGAAGACAGACAGATAGTAATTGAACCTAGAGAACATATTCTAACAGCCGAAGGGTATAGTGGTGAACTAGAACGCCTCGGAAAAAGGCAAAACCTACACAAGTGACGATCACTATATGCTATCTAGGCCACCGTGATTTTACAGCCGCAAAAAGTTAATAGAGTTTGAACTACTCAGTGATAATTTTTAAGTTTTTTATATATATTATGGTAGGTGGGCAAACATCACTACACCCTGGGTCCCTGACGGAAGTCGGTCTCGTGGTCGGCCTAAAAAGCGCTGGCGGGACGACCTGGACGCCTTTGAAAGGAGATGTTGAGAGGAGGCCCAGGAAAGAGAGAGTATTGGAAGTCTTTGGGGGAGACCTTTGCCCAGCAGTGGGACGAAATAGGTTAATGAAAAAAATATGTATTTTAAGTATTGCAACTTTTAATCGCATTATTATCAATAACAACAGAGCAAAAAATTCTCAGTAGAATTAACTGGTTTGATAATAATAATAATAAAATCGTTTGCAACGGTGTGTAGATAGCTCAACCGCTTCATGTGTATTTTGTACATATTATAAATATTGTAAATACTTTATTAGTCATAATTTTCTTTGTAATAATAAACTCCTTTTTAAGACAAAAAAATTAACTGGTCACATTCGTTTATCGGTACGGCTTGCTGAAATGCTTGATCTTAATGTTGAATTAGGTGCTGCACACGCGAAGGTAGATGAACAAGTCTTGTATAACCATCAGGCCATCCAATGACAAACACGTGAGAACTTGATAGTGAAGAAGTCCACTTGACAGCTTAACACATGCCTTGAGACCATAGATTTCTAGGAAGTACCGTATTCTCCGTCCATCGACTTCCCGCAATCTCCACAATTTTGAATTATTATAGCCGTTCTGGCAGGTGAGATCGACCAACGCTACATTATTCAGCACGTGATTGTAATTTGAAAGCCTTTAGTTCCTAGTAATTCTGCCAGTTATATGGTCTGCCCATGGCCAGCTTCAGCTTGCTTATTCAGAAAGCGACAGCGCTTCTTATAACATAATTCAACATACAATAAGATGTTTTTGTATACCTAATCTGCTGGACGCCTACGTCATGGGCCAAACGGTTGGAATGCAGGTAATCGGAGCATAGGCATACGAACCTACCACAACTGACGTGTTTGCCATTGTGTCAGAACCAGTTTTTACAGTCCAAGGTATGTAAATGGTAGGGCCAGCTCACGCAGGGCTACGTGATTGTCATTACGTAAAATGATGCCTGCGTGCACAGAAAATGACGGTGGTGCGTTTTTTTTTTAATTTACGTGCGTCATGTTCTTCTTCAAGAATTATAGACAAAAGCGTATTTAGATAAGAAAAATATATCCCATATTTAAAAAAACATTTAGTCTCTGAAAAATATGCTGGAGCATGCTTGACTTAATAAGGAACTCCTTGCTCAAGAGCTAGGAATAATAGAAAATCATGTGATTTTGGTAAACTTCAAAATACATGTGAAAGTTTAGATGTTAGTGTTTCAATGACGCCGCAACTACTGGTACGATTTCGATGAAACTTGAAATAGATATAGTACGTAACCTGTATTAACACAGGCTACTTTTGCTTGGAAAAATTAACAGGACGAACAAGACGCGGACGAAGTAGCGGACGGAAGCTACTATATAAATTACGTGAATATGAAAAGGCTTTTATTAAAACAGTGTTTATTACGTACACATTGTACACGGTTCGGTGAAGATTGTGAACGTTCTGAATTTCCTATCAGTTGATATAGTCATCTACGCGATCACGTAGCAATGCGGTCAGGTAAATTAGTTATTTGGAGTATCACAATGAACTGCAATATCGGTCATTTTACGTCACTCGTTTCGTCATGATGAGACTTTGAATTGGACCACTAAGTGGGCTTCCCTTGATATATAAATGGATTCATCTTTAGGGTTACAATTAGTGTAATCGATGCAAAAATAAATCAAAAAAGATATACCTCCAGATTGGTCCCATAAAATTTTCATAAAAATCGGTTGAATAGTTTGGCTATTAAATCAAAATAACTGGCAAAAATATGCCATTATTTGAAATTTTTTTCGTTCTTCTTCATTTTCAGTCTTTCGAACGGCCGCCAAGCCTAAGCTTTGTCATCAGAGCTTGCCTTGCAACTACCTCATAATTAATTACGTTAACACGGCATATCGTGTAGCTCGTGTGAAAACATCTCAATATCCCGATGTGGGTATCAACTATCGCCTCCATTGTATGCAAAGCACGACAATCATTGACTGCGTGTGGAACGCACAAGTACCATTCTGAGATAAAACTCATACATTTTGCAAAGGCTACAACATTACGTAGCCTTTTGTTCAATGTACACACGGCCACAGGTCAGGTTATACACACAATATAACAATAACTACGCTACTTACAATATAGAGAATCGTTGGAAAGGGAGCTCATTAGGCGTAGACGCGCGCCGCGCTCCCAGCCCGTCCTACACAATTACACTGTCGTCCCTCTCGCACGATTCGCAACATTCAACTTCTAATAGTTCAAAGTCCAAACAGTATAGGTGGACGTGTCTTCGACTGTACTTACGCATACATTAGGTACATCTTTTTACCTGTATTCTGTTTGAGGAATTCAGGCTCCCTAGGTGCTGAGACATGATTTTAGCTTGTGACGACTTTTCCAGCATATAATCTTGTATCTATAACAGTCGACTGCCTCACTGAGTACGACTACTGAAAACGTACCCTGTGATGAATTATACTGAGTTCATCACTCTGAGACATAAAGGTGTAAAGTCTCATGTTCCTGTAATTGCACCGGAACACAGCAATGCGAGCATCACTGCTTGGCGACAGAAATAAGTACGGTGGTAGTACTTCTCCTTCACAGAAAGCTCTAATGCAAGCTCTAATACTTGTAAGTAATCCGGTTAATACATAGACATATTAGTAGTACCCGTACTAGTTCAGTATCCGGGTATGGCATAACTTTGGCGCGATTTCAATCGGATAATTTGTCTGTATCGGATAGTGTTCTGTTCTGGCACAGTAGCATTCAACCATTACATTTCTAGTACCTAACACCTATCATTTCATCACGAGTCACGACGGACGAGCACGTACCACTTTGATAGTATATTACGATTATGTTATTACATTCTCTGTAACATACGTTTGATATTCATATAGTTGAGTTTGTTGGTTTGGGTTGTCCGGTAGTACACGCGGCTACACTTCAGATTAGACATGTAAACAACAATAACGCGTTTACAGAGCCGTTATAAAACTACTGATGAATGAGGCTAATTATTTTATTATACGATTCACGACAGTCACTCTCAATAACTGGTTCAGTATTATTATAGCGGTTAAGGTAAAGAATTGTGCTAACAAAGCTCAGAGTCAAGTCGGGTTAGCTTGCCTTTTGACATTGTATTAAAAAAATAGAATAGAAATTATTTATTTTACGCAACATACAAATAAATACATATTTAATAATAAAACATTAAAATGCGTAAAAAAGGAACTGCTAAAGGTGCACGGTGGCTCCTTTAGCGCTGGTTTTCAGGGGTGCTGGGAGTGGAGTGGCGCACAGTCTCTGCGACACGCTCCGTTTTACAAATACTTATTCTACTAACAGAAAATAACATAACTAGCCTCGCTACATCTCTATTACAATTACAATATTATGGATAACACCGGGTGTAAAGACTAGTTTTTCTAAATCTGTAACATACGTAATATCCGTCCTAAATAATCGCGGTATCATACCTATCAAAGTGGTACAAGGTGTATATCAGATATAATATTACTGGCTAGAGCAATTAATAGCAATTAGAAAGGAGGTTTGATAGTGTTTATGTTGAGAAAGCCGCTGGGGTAAGATAACGGCTGTAAAATGTAAGAAATGTATCGCGAAATTGTTTTAAATAATTTATAAGTTAAAAAACTGGAAAAACCGACTTCAATTCGACTACCAGCTTCATCATCAGATGATGATGATGATGATGATGATGACAGTTCATTGGGATTGTTCTAGTCACTATAAACACCACATAAAAGTCACAGGAAAGCAAAATACGCAATTTCGTGCACGTGGTTGGTGTTGATACTTTAGAGGAACTATTGGTGGGTTTTTGCTTTTCTCCAATTAAATGCGATTTGAATGTACAAACTGCGTTTATTGACAAATTTAGAAAAATTTAAAAATTTAGGTGTGCACTGTGCACCACAATCGTTGCTAGCAGTAAAATGGTAGGCGCTACGCCACAACTTGGCATATTGCATCGTTGCTAGCAGTAAAATGGTAGGCGCTGCGCCGCAACAGTAGGCATATTTTCAGTTATTTCTATTTATAATCCAAACTACTGAACCGATTTTGATGAAAATAAAATGGGACCAATCTGGAAGTATATCCTTTCAGATATAAAAAGAATTTTTGAAATCAGTTCATAAATGACGGAGTTCTGAGGTAACAAACATTAAAAAAAAAAAAAAAAAAAAAAAAAAAAAAAAAAAAAACATACAACCGAATTGAGAACCTCCTCCTTTTTTGAAGTCGGTTAAAAAATGAGCTACTGTTTACAAATGAAATTAAAAATGTTACATATATTAAGTTCATTCTATATGATTTCAAGGTTAATATTCTGGAAAGTTTCCATTCTAAGAATGTCCTTTTATAATTTGCCGATATAAAATCTAAGGCTTGTTTTTTTGATGGCGTCCTAATGTTTTATTCTTTATTTATATAGGTTTATTGAAATATTTATTTGAATACAAAAATCGTACATCCCTAACTCCCTAAACGTATACTCGTATACCTAAGCTATTATGTAAAGGTTACAAATAACAAAGTTATTTTTAAAATCAATCAACATTTTTGCGACAAAAAAAATAAACAAATTCTGGTTCACTAGATAATCAATTATTCTAAATAAAAACTATTTATCAAAATAGTTTTTTATCGATACCAATCAAGCTAAATAGGCTCTGCCGGATTGGATAAAACGCGACAGCTTAGTTTTATTTGTAGAACCATTAAAACTCATTAGTTTAAAGCAAAAATCAAAACAACTTAGTTATTAAGGTTCATTTGGTTCAACAAACAAACAAACAAAACTAGATGAGATCTGAAAACGGCAAAAAACCTATTAACTTTCTGTCATATCATTGCAAACGAGCAAACGATTTATGAGAGCACGTTTTCTTTATTTTTTATCACGTTTTAGTACGTCCCACTTTACTGTGAACTTGATGAATACGTATAGAAAAAAAAAATAGGTACTGAAAATGGAATGGGCACGTTAAAGTGTTTTTTTTTTATAAAAAGCTTTTGCTCTAATCAACGAATAAATGATTTCAACTCCATATTCGTAATTTACAACATTGCTTGGTGTACGGCCAGTATTCAAGACATCTCTAAACATGGCGTTTCCTTCCACTGTGCTGTGTGGGCTACTGTCACTTTCAACTTAATTAGGAGTTGACACCTTGACTGTGACCATAATCTTGGTGGTTCTTGACTTTAATACCGATTGCATTTACACGTTTAAGCTGCTTTTACGTTTTTACAATTGTATCAAATATGACTTTATCCTTTGATCAATAATTTGGAAAAGATATAAAGCTCTTTTTATTAAAATACGTTTTGAAGAGGTCACTATTTGGATGGGTACCGTTAGTGGTATCCAACTTTCGTTCTTCGGAGGCCACTGTGTCAATTGCAGTCGTAAGATCATAGCACAAAACTACCAGAATCGGTTATTCATCTGCGAATTTAATTTTTTAAGCATGCGCGTAAATAGCTATAAAAATAAAGCTAAGATTTACAAGTATGTCTCTGCGGCGCTATCGAGACAAAGGCCAAGCTTTCGTAACCTTGCTGGCATACCCCTACCTGAGCTGATGATTCATGGTTTGTTTCTTATAAAACAATACAGCCGCGCCTTAGCTGCCGAAAAATGTTAGCCGAATCCTATTAAAGTTCATATGTCAAGATTTGTATAAATTAGACATAGACACATAAAGAACACAGAATAATCTTTCACATAACATAAGCAAATGCAGAATGCGCTAAAACCTTTTTATATAAAGTGGCACATTTGAAGTCACCACACCTTAGAACGAGGACTGAGGAAAAACCAATAGCACAAGAGAATACTAGTTTTTAAAACTATCAGGAACTGCCAATTGGTATCTTCTTACACATACCACAGTATTGTAATCGTAATTGTAAATTCACAGTTTACTTGGCCTCATTAATATTAATAAACAATTCTTGCAATCAATTACAAAATGTGTGATACTGAGAAATTAATAATACAGCTGTGTCAACTCATATTTATAGGACTAAGTAAACATCTTCTCGAAAGACTGCGCACGCATTTGGAATAAATAGATTGCGACACAAAACTGTTGCCAGATTTCACAAAACTAACAGTCCCGAATAAGTAAGTACTGCTCAAGGACTTATCAACGCTGGCGGACTTGATTCGGAGTCCTAAATAGCTGGACAGGTGAAAGGAACATTTTTTGGAACAGACGAGACAATTTGACACATGACAGAATGGTGCCATCTCATGTTAAGATTTATGTACACGTGGAAAACGGATGACCTTGGTGTCATGATCAGGGGCATCGGTGCATTTGGTATTTGGCCAATTTGGTTTTGCATTATTAGCATAACCGTTATTTTCCAGGCACGTGTGGTCTATGTCATGAGATAGAAAAGTACTGTGCTGATTCTGGTAGAGACTTATTTTACGAATTTATAGTATGCCTCTAAAAATACTAAAATTATAAAGCATTCAGATGCCTAAATACCAGTACATTTTACACAAATATTACCCGAACTGTTTCGCAATTAAGGCCCGCCCGAATAATTTATGGCTATAGTGCTAGCATTGTATGAAAACCTAAATAAAGATTACGCAATCGTAACTAGTGTTTTACGCATAATTAGAGAATTGGAAACAAATTCGTTCTGTTTTAGATTAGCTGAGATTGTAGGTACCTAACTGTTTTAGTTGAACCACATTCCATTGAAATTGGAATCAGTTTAGTTTTTAGTGTCTATCAAGCATCAATTAAAAATATCAACACGATGGCGTAAACCTTGAAACTGTGAACTAAAGAAACAAAATTGCTTTGAAACTGTTTACTTTAAGCGGTCGATTTGAAGTCAACGCACAGATGAAGATGAAGAAGTAAAAATACCGAAGCATTACAAGCGTGTATGTCACGATTTTTCGGTTTTTAGGCCAACGACTGTCAAACCTTTAGAATCACAAGTCAGTCACGTAAGTCCAGTACATATCTGGCCTATTTCACGTGTTTTGCATCATTTCGTAGACCGCATAAGGTAGGCATAGTTGTGACCTTAGGGTAGTGATGTAGAGCGGTTCATGACGCAAACTCGACAATACCTCAGGATATCTGCTTAATCTGTGGTTTAATGGGCATTGTCGACGCCCACAACGGGGACTCAAACTCCTAATTTGGTAAGGAACACAAGAAACCAATGTGATTTGTTATCAAATACAAGATTGAACATAAGCTCTTTGTGCGAGCTTTAGTGTAGCCATAAAACTATACGACAGCCATATTTCAGGGCTCAAACTGTGTATAGTATAACCGTAGAGAACCGTACATAACAGTAAAACATGAACTGCTGATGTTCAAGGAAGAAGGTTACAGGAAAAACCTTTCGAGGCCTGACCTCCGTTACACTGTTCTCACTCTTTTTATTGTTTTCAAATTATATACGATCGATAACTGTCGTCGCTTTGTTCAGATATGGTTTTTTTTTATTTACTTACTAATTTAACTACAAATGAAACCGATCATCTTTCTGAACAGAACAATAAAATAAATGATGTCGACATTGTTAATTTTGTAAAACGAAATATTATGTAGAGTAAACTACCTCTCTTTCATCATTATCAACCTCGATTATTTGTTTTGCAAAAACCTGGTCGATTCGTTTCTGACTAGTCAGAACATAACTATGTAGTTGTCTAATCATGTATGATATTGGGTCAAAAACTTCTTCAGCTGGTCTCGAACGAGCAATGGCGATGGTGGGGATTATTCCTTTACCAATTCCGACCGGCAGTGTTCGGCTATGGACCAAAAAGATGCTAGCAATAAAAGAGTTTGAAAAAACCACGACTGTATGGTTGTACCAACTCTGTTGGTCACAAATCTCACTCAGATTATCTTTAGACTTCCGATTCGTATCAAGTTATAAACAAACATTTTACGACAAGCCAAAATTTTCCTGTTGGGTGTGCAATACATCAACCATGCCTTTTCCTTCTTCAATGTCTTGCAATTTGTAGCATGTCACAGTCGTCAACAGGTGCCACTTGTCACGTGTCATGGCACATTTGCAGGTAAATTAAATGCTTCTACATATCATCGTCGACATTACCATTACCCTGATGGCAATCTTTGTAATGATACTTACAGGTAGGTATGTTTTTGCGAGATGCATCTGACTGAATACAAAGTTAAGTACTTACAACGATACAACACACATATAGAAAATGCAAATCAGTAAAAAAAAATATCTACTCCCGAAAAAAAAGCAACAGTATAGATAAAGTGATTCTAAATAGAAATGTAATAAATAAGATCTAAGAAATATTATGGGTTAACGATGATGAATTAACTAAACGATTTACAGATTCAAAAAACACTTATCAAATGATATAAAAAGCAATTTAAATTCGAAATCAGATCGGCTAAAACCATGAACTTATTTAAATTCATAAGAGACTGTTAATTTGCCTAAAACATGCTATGTAGACGAACTATTAATTGGTAAAATTTTGCAAAACATCTCTATAAAATATCCGCTAGCTACCAATAAAAGCTATAATTCACCAATTAGTCACATTCTTTAAAATTCCAAGTTATTAATACGTTACAAGAACATCTACAAAATTAATAGCCACAAAATTGCTATGAATACAGTTACGTCCATGTTATATAACCTACTGTAGCTATATATTAAAGTTGCGCTAAGGCAAGGGGTCGTAGAGATCAAGATCATCAACCGACAGTGACCAGACGATGCCGTTTCAAAATCATAGGTCGAAATCATTCAGAAATCAGGTTTTCTGTTTGTGCTTCTGAAGCTTACCAGGAATGAACAAGCTTAGTATATTCAAGACGGAGAACATATAATAGGGAATAGTAGTAAAGCCACAAACGATTGAAGAGCTATCTGGAAAAACAGTGTTAGAAAGAGAAAAAAAAGGCGGAGAGACAGTAAGTCAACTGTTCAAAACTGAACATCGGATTAAACACGGTATTGTAGTCTAGTTTAGTGCACGATATTTTTAAAGGAAATGGCTACCTTTACTGAGGTCTCTCTGAGTAGTAAAAGCAGAACTATGCACCCGTTCAAAACTATAGTCAAATATGTCATTTACTTAGTTAACAAATAAAACATGTACTTCCTTGTCCATTCAAAGGCCTACCGAAGCGTCCGAAGCACGTCACTAACCAGCGTTCTATGTAAATCCACCATAGTGCGGAATCGCTGTCCATGTTGAGAACTTTGAGAAGGCTGGTCGGCTGCACTTGCGCATCCGACCGGTCAAGTTCACGGAGCCAAAGCCACTCTTGCGCATCTAATGTGTTTCGCTACTGCTATTGGGTAATGTCTATATTTGCAATGTTACAAAATTGTAAATAGCGGCTGTTGGTTACTTTTGATTATGGAATTGAATTATGATGAATGTAAATATTTAGATTATAAATTAAGATTTACCTATGGAAAAATACTGTGGAAAATATTGTGACACGTACAGCCGAGTAGAAGGGACAAGCGTTTTACCGCAGACGTTCAGTTCTAAAGAGTAGATTGCTTGCTTACCAATCAAGTATGTCCCATATACAACAAGTAAGAGTAAATTCTGGTAAGTAAGCTCTACCAACCTGGATATTGAGAGCAAAGTAGGTCACAACAGAATAACAGTCTCCACGTGCAGGTCAATGGATGCTGCGGTCGGCAGAGCACCATAATTGTAGCACACGGACGCCCTCGGGTGATGCTCGTGAACTTGACCCGCATCGAGACCTTGATGGATTTCGCAAAGGATTGTGGCTTATGATGAGTAGTCTCGTCTCTGTGTTTGAGAGGGCGTAGCAATGTAGCAAGGTTTGCGTGGACGGTAGAGTCTTTTTCTTTGTAACCGTTTACCTACTGTTGATATTGTGAAATATAACAGCACCCATGGTCTAACAGGGAGATCAAGATAAGTGAAAAAGGTGAAAAAGGAAACTGAAAAAGGATAGGATGATTGTAAAAACTAAATTGTGAGACACGTGTGCTCTATCTATGCAGGATTGTCTAACTGAAAGTAACTGGTGAATTGGAAAGCTCATGTAGTATCCAAACCAGCAAATTAAAAGGACTAGAATGCATTCTGGGATCGCAGCAGCTTTACATAATATGCATCCTTAAGTTTGAGATGTAATGCTGTGTTTACTAGAACCTTGAGGGGCTTATAGACGCTCGATCAATGCAAGTAGCGTATCCGTTTGATATGACTTTATGACATCACCGCAAAAGCGCGACGGAAGTTGCCACGCCAAGTATGGCCGGGTCAAGGTGCATTTTATCTTTCTGTTTCGTCCACTTCCGCAAACATATTTCGGTGAAATTATTGATATTTCGGCGAACCGGTAGTGATGTTTGGTGATTCAGATCCCAGATTTATTCATGGACAATGCGAATATGGATTTTCATATTCAGGATGCCGTGACTTCTTAACCAGAAACAAGTGAGATTTATGATTTGTAATCAGTAGATAGTGTTTGCTTCAAGGATAAAGATGCTATATATTCAGGTAAGGATAATAGTTCACATTGAGATATTAGATTCCAAGTTCCGTAAATCGAATGCGCCCATAATCCGGAATCGTGACATTGCTATCAATGTTGAATCAGGTTATAACTCAGCTATCTAGACTTTAGAACTTTATATTGGATAAGATAGACTTATGAATTTTATAAGTTGTAAGTTTTCACTTTGCACAGGACAGGACTTAAACATATATAAATATATGTCATTCAATCAGATATATTTTACTGTAGAATGTTCAGACTTTATACTGGACACAAAAAAGTTGATTTGGATTGGCATACTTTAATATAACTAACACGACTGTTCTATTAGGTATGTAAATTATATCCTGAATATAAACAATTCATGTGTGCAATTGTTAGGTTCGATGTATTTATAATATACACCATAATAATAATACAAGTTGTTATTTTAATTTACATAATTTCTTAACAAAGATATCTTTGATATTTGTTAAATAGTTTTTAAATATATCCTATATTTAAAGAACCACGCCACTGAAATAACAATGTACTGAAATATAAAGAAATTCGACCTTTCAGTAAAAGTATTATATAACTTGAACTTGAAGTCAAGTTCTATTGTTCACTTACATATCGTGTGTCATGTTCAAATAATAGAGTAATAGGTATGTGGCAATGACCTCGAATTTCATAAAGTATTAGTCGATTATATCATATTTATTCACGAACATACTGGTCAACAAAGTAATTGGAGACCTCGGTATGTCGAATGTGCTTTTAATTTAATCATACGTACTGCCCGTAGGCACTGAGACAAAAAGTTTTCAAAAAGCCTTCCAGCCAATCAGACGTAAAAATATTATTCGAGATATAGATATTACATACAATGGTAAAGAAACCAGTGCATAGTTTTGGGACTAAACGTGATGTAAAGTTTTTACTACAACTGTCAAATACATCAAACACGTGTCAAAATTGCTAGCGTAGAATTATTTCTGTGAAATATGACTAGCAAATCCTTAATGATAAAGATGAATGTTTAGATCAGTAAAAAAGATGATTTGTAATGAAACGAACGCTGTTTTTTATGGAGTAATGGTAATGCCATGGTGGTTAGAGTAGGTGGACTGGCTGGACTTAAGACAGCTATATTATAATGATGATACTTGACGTTTGTTAGAGATGTTAGTGGTGTTGATATACTACGAGTAATTTTACACCAACGAGGTAAAAGCTTAATTGTTGAATAGTTGTATTCAGCAAAACAGAATCACAGTTATAATATAACTCCTATAACCGGTACCTTTCACAATTATTGCAAAAATACAAGTGTATAAGAAATCCTGCAATTCTAAATTACACAGATATCGGTACGGACTTGTATTACAAAGTGAGGAAAATACAGGTTGCCGTGGACTGCACAATTATATGATGAAATGAGGCAAACTCTATTACCTGGCCGAGTGCTAAGTGGAAAAATACATACAGGTGATGTAGAAAAAATAACAATACAAAGTAGTACAATCTGTGGTTATATGAATCGGAACTATGCGGGGAAGTACCGTCATCATCGTGCATAGATTCTCCTAGTAAAATCACAATCAATTTATTGATTTACAAGCACAATTTCATATTTTAATGGAAAATCCGCAATCTATTCGTCTGAAAAAGTGCTATAGTTCGTTAGATTGTTCACAGGACAACCATTTTCGGTAGCATCTAGATAAACCTCTAGAAACCTTATCAGCTCTATGAAATCCAGTATATAGGTACAAAAAAATATCTAGCGTCTAGAATTTCAACATCGTAAACGATACACACTACTACAAATAATAATAACAGCAACGACCTAAATTGTGTAGTGGGTATTAGGTGTATTAGGTATTTTAGTTGATGAAGCAATCAAAAATTATCAACTTGAAAAGCATAAATATTAACTAACCAAAAATTAACAAAATACCTAAAAGAGTATCTTTTAGCAATATGTAAAAATTAAAATATTTATAAGGATTAATTAAATATTCAAACAATCAATCTAAAACAGCGTTCAGAACTACGCATGATTTAGGTAAGTCTGACACAGAAATATAATACTCAGCGTAAAATTAATGACACTTCTTCCACGTTAAAAGCGGCTTGCACCAGAATCGCTAAACGCGTTATCTATTAAATAGTATTTAGCGAGTTGTCAAGTCATTTAGCTATTTAGCTGTTAAACACGTTTAGTGATTCTGGTGCAAGCTGCCCTCAATGTAGAAGTACTACCGCGAAATATGTTGAAAACAAATGCACATACCTACTAAAATAAGACTACTCTTTACTAAATTAGATTAAATGAAGTGGTGACCACTGCCTATAACGATGGATTGCCTAACTGAGCAGGTAAACTGAAGAAGTGACTTGTGATGCATTGCACTGTGGCATCACTCTGAGACATAAAGGTGTTAAGTCTCATGTGCCTGTAATTGCACCGGCACCCATATCTACCCTTCAAATCGAAACACTGCTTGGCGGCAGAAATAGGTATGGTGATAGTACTTCCCCGGACGAGCTTTTCACAAGAAGCTCTACTTCTAAATTATATATTTTAGTATGATAAGAATGTGGAAGAGGATAGATAGATTCGTCGTGGTTTTTATGTTAGACAATAACATAGGTAGGTAATAGGAATAAGAACAGGCATTGTATTTTACTATCTCTACATATCTGAATCTGTTTATTTAAAAGTGGTAATAAATAACAGACAGATGTTCAAAAGAATGCTAACAAATACAAAATAATAATATGTAGCAGGTACCAACAAGGATCTAAATTTTAAAGTCTATTCGAGCAAGGTCAAAGTGCCTATCACAAAAATTACATAACATAAAATGATTTTTATTTTATTTACCTACTATAACAGTGTGGAACCAAAACCATATAAAAACTTTTATATTTATTTATATGTTTTAGTAGCCATATCTGAAGATAATAAATAATAGTAATAAATAGTCATGGACATTTCACACGACGCCCTCTAGTCCCAAACTAAGCAAAGCTTGTAATATGGGAACTAGATTTTGATAGAATACTTATATACTTTTGAAGATCATTGAAGTTTCAGCAAATTCAATGTTTTGTATTGCGGTTTTATAAAATATCATATGATTTTATGATATACAAGTTGTCATAAATATACATTTAAAAGATTTCGGATAGACATCTATTAAACTATGTTGTACCGGATGCCTACAATTCACGATAATTGGCTCTAAAATTTATATAGCTGCACAATCTAGACTTGGAGAAAACCCTGTTTATTTTATTACCTTTAAAAATTGGTGCGTGGGTAGTATCTGCTATTATGTTAAGACATTTAAATCGCTACATTTTTTTCTTATTAATATACCATTATGTTTATTGATGTTTTGTTTAGTTGCTAGCATACAATTTATTTTTACGTTATTCTTTTCCTTTGTTATAACTTCCAATTTCGATTTTAAATGTTTTATTTTTTATGTTGAAGTTTTTTAAATCAACTAACAATATATTTAAAATTCTGTTCTGGTAATTTAATTGTATAAAATGGTATTGAATAATAAATCAAATCAATTTAATATGAAATATCGCTTTTGATGCTACAGTGTACATTTAGATCAATATGTTTTATCAGCATGTGAGAACCGACGGGAAAGTGGAAAGTGCTTAGGTGTTCATTGTCAGTGTTGAGGTTGTCCCATTGTATGCAATCTTCCCATGTGAAAACTCTCGCGTTTGAAAATCAGATAGGAAATAAGTAAATTATATTATACGCCCACTAATCCGGAGATAACCTTTGATAGATAAGAGATGCTAAGGTCAGATTGGATTTCATTTCGCACTTTAACGTACTCTTCACATAAATACTATATACATTATACAGCGCGATATGTTTCTAATGATAACAAGAATGAAAACAAAATCAACCAAATAAACATACATTACACATGAGAGCAGCATGAAAAACCGAGAAACAATAACAAAAAGCTTATTACGTAGAACCATCAAGGCAGATTGTTAATGATTGTAGAAGTAAAACAAAATTACAAAAAACTAGTTTGTCTACTAATTGGAACCGAAGAGGTAGGTGGAAGCAATATGTTTTGCTAAAATCACGTAGCGAGACCACAAGACCACAGCAAAAAACCTACCTTCTAGGACAGAATACATAGACATCTCTGTACCACTTTAGCAGTTATGAACTGACTATGTTACTTTCATTTGGAAATAGAGCCACTAACAATACTTACAGTAACAATGATCCTAATTTCTATCCCAACTGTACTATGATTATTTACTTTCTGATTCTCCTGTTTATTAAATGTTTTTATATTCATAAAGTTTTTATTTGTTATGGAATTCAAACCAATTAATATAGAGATCTTTCATTCAGAAGCCATATTTAGTCAATCTTAATTAGTTTTATTTAAACGATATTAATTAATTATGATAATTTAATCCAGAAGCTCCAGTTTTTAAATGTCATAGTTAAATCAATTTATGTTTTTTAATTGATCTGTGCATTTGCGATTGCTGCGTGGGAGTTTGTTTATTTGATCGAGATGATAAACCAGTTTTACCAAAATTCATAAAAAACATATTTTGAATGCACCGAATACATCTTTGACCATAAAATATTCATCAAATTAAAACTAAATATCAGATATATTTTTTCAAACCTCCTGTAGGGCTGCAATCCCTTAAACTACTTTCATTGTTTTTACATTATGCTAATACAGTAATCGGATAAAATATCTAATACCTAACCAACATAACATTGTAACAACTTGCTTATAGTCAGCCGACATTAATCACATACAAGACGACCACAAAAATGTCTTTTACTAAAATGGTAACATCCATTCGCGGCCGAGATTCCGTTTTTTATGTCGATTGGCGCCATGGTCTCCATTTCGCAATAACTATATTAAATATCGACTCAATAAGGTGTAGATTCGGTTGTGGTGTAAAGCAAGGTATGTTAATATGTGGCATGGCGACAGAGTATCGTGTCATCTTCCACTGTCCGAAGGTTGTTATAACTGGTTTCGTTTGTTTGCGTGCTTCGGGCGGGAATTCCGTGGTATTCGGCGTCCTCGCGAGGAATGCGGAGATGACCGCGTATTTCGGCTCCAGCCGTCCAATTAACATAATGCCGGCACCGGAGAGTCGCCAGCCGGCGTGATTGACGTACATTATCATATTAACATTTTGATTCGATCGTGTAATAGTTCATCAGTGTCAATGCCGTGGATTTTTACGACTGTTCTTGAAAGCGGATGCTAAAGCGACATTAGCATTCCATGAACCACCTTCAATCTCTGAAGATGCGGTTCCACACGATGCTGCTGCAGATGATCATTCCAATGGTGTAACGCAGATCGATACTACGCGCAATGTCTCCCAAAGCTTTGACGAGGAATTTCCTAGCTACATAGAACGTGGAACGTGACTCAGTGACGAGTATTGACAATACGGTGATGATACAGTTACTCAGCCCAGTTACTCACGTGACCATAACCGTGGAGTTCGCAAGGTCGGATCATTATGAACATGTTAATAATATATTACTTACTACGAACGTGACTCGGAAAAGATATACGATATCGAGAGATAGATGAATTCGAAGATTTACTTGAGGAATATATGTGGGGTCAAAGGTCGGATGTTATTTATTACCAACAGCTGTACCTACGCATCTTTATTCGTGTGCAAATCAGGATATAGGTATACCAACTGAAATATCACCAAATCGATTATATCCCGTCGTGGTAGAAAAAATGAGGTTTCTTGCATTGTCAACGATTCTTTTTATTTCTTACATTTTGGACGACACGCCGGTGGCGGCGGCATTAACTGTAGTTACAGCGGCGGCGCCATGGCGGGACGCGTGTCATTTTGAAATTTAATTCGACGACATTATGCAAGTAATATGGAATTGCGCATGTCAAGGCGCATAAGATCAAGCAACAATAAATCGTATTTCAAAATACGGCTACAAATGAAGAACAGGATTGGCGTTAAGTTATGATCGAGGGCTTTGAGTGCACATGTCAACTGTACAAATATTGCTAAAGACTTGAAGCGTATTTGCTCACGACCTAAAGGCACTGATCATTTCCTGGTAGGTTTATAACGGGATTTAGTTTTCCAAACGGTACCAGCGTTCTAAGATGAATGCATCAACATAAAACTTCCCGGCATATTTGAAAAGACAGAGGTCTGACAGACCTAACAGTTATAAAACATTAAAATTTTGCAAACAATCAGTAAGCTAAAAGTGGTAATCCTTGACTTACATTTAATTATGTAAATCAAACTAGTATCTATTATTAAAATGTTTAATGAGCTTAATTCCGAAGAAGCAAAAGCATACAATTTGCACCAGGTTCTGAAATATTTTATATATTTGTTTAGATACGCTATACATATTTGAAATGTGATGGATAAAGTCACGATGGTTTATTTCCATACACACGCACAAGCTCTTAATAGGTAAAAGTACAACCTGGCCCTTCAAGTTCGCGTGTCAAAGAGTTGTGTAAAACATAGAAGCATGCACCATGAAGGTTGTACAATGAGGTAAACGCACTTGGAGACAAGCAGTCCAAACGACCAATTAAAATATATCTACGGCGGCGGACGTTTGCGATACCAATCCTTTCCCTTCTTTCTATAGAAGTTACGTCTATGGTAAGTGAACTGAATGATACTAGTACAAAACTTGAATCGATCAGGGGTTATTGTTTGATATGTGTAGAGCAAACAATATCCGATTTGTGCGGACATTGCTTACTAGCATGTCATCCATGATTGGATGTCCGTACCTCCATCTGGTAGTCTGATGATAATTGTTCTGTTATCTAACTACCGCCTCTGACAGATTTGAACTGATTATATGCAGCAGCAACACGCCAAATCAGATGCGCGAAGTAAGATAGTTTCTATTGGCGGAGACAATTATTTGATCGTGTGTCCTGGAATTTATTTTGGAATGTATTTTATTCAGGACTGTATCTAGTTTCTACACCATGCTCTGGTTTGTCGTTTAGCTCTTGCATCCGTTGCGCAATAACATTATCTAGAGAATCTAGAGATGGGATCTATTTTAGATTATTTGGCTCATTCACGCTCGCCGTCCAATTGGTTGCGCATTACTCTTCCTGTTGACATCATGCTTAGAAAGTTGTGAACACTTCTCCATGATGACTAGATAGCATAATAAATTCATCAATAACAAGCAAAGTGGACGCATTGATCTAGATTTCTGATGTCATCAACAAACTATAAAAACATGCATTTTGATTATTTCCCAAAACCAGTACATAATACGACGTATTTCGACTTTTGCACAGGACACGATGACATTGGCATAAGATTTGACCCTTACGAACAGTATTTTTTTGTATTTTTGACAATACTTAAATTGCAAGTGGAATAAAATATGCATGTACCTAACAGAGATAATGGGACATTTTAAAAGCTACTTGAAAATAAATGCCATCAAGAGCATAAACTAACTTCAACAAACTTTATAGCCCAGCCGAAAATGCAATTTAAAACGACTAAACAAAAAGGTAAAACATTCCAGACCAGAATTCTGTTATTCGACCAGCCAGTCGGTATTAAAATAATAAAATGTGCCCAGCTCGCGTAATACTGGCAGCTTATGGCGACTGCGAGGATGCCATAAATTCGCCATTGGTAAAAAAAAGTAAGAAAAATGTGAAAAAAGGCGCCAGAGGCGTCCGTCGCCACGGCGGGCTCGGTGGGATCCGCGTACATCCCACTCGTTTACATTTTATATGTTGTGTGGCCCGAGGCCCCATGGTCAGTTTTTTACATTACGAGCGAAGATCACTTGAATCCTGGAGAGGCATGGGCGAAACATTTGCTGACGACAGCCACAGCAGCTTTGCATTAATATAATGACTGTTTATTACAAACGATGGCTACGGTCTGTGTTAGAACATAAAGTGCAGAAATTTTATGACTAGATTGTTACTGAAACTGAATGATACTTCAACAAAATTTAAAAACCTCAATTAAGAAAATCATTTTCAGTAAATAGTCCAAGCACCGACCACTAATTGATCCTCATTATGTTTCTGGGTGGAGTCAACTTATTTCTTCAAAAACTTCGATAAACTCGCACATACTTTACAACTCAGCACGACATTCTACCTGCGCCTGCGATGTAATATAACTGCAGCAAGCTCCAAGACTAATAGTTTTAGGACCGTGGACTGCGGTCCAGATCCGCAATCCCAGCAGTGCGACGACCTTGGCGCTTTACGAGCCGTTATGAAGAAACCCACAACCACAAGGGCAGGCCAAAAGAGGCGAGATCTGCCGGTTCACATGTTACTCATTTATTGTTGTGTGCAAGGTTCAATTCAGTTGTATCAAAGGGAATCTTTGAAAGGATGCATGACTTGCTTTTGGCGAAATTGAGGAAAAATAAAGTTGATTGCAGACAAAGAAAGGTTCCTAAAAGAGGAGGAAAAATAACGGAACCTTAAATAATAAATTGAATATTGCCCGAGTATTTGAATAATACAAGGTATGCAAGTATGCACTGCATGCACACATATACATACCGCGTTTGAATCAATATAATTAGAACCAAGAAAGAAGTAAGAAAAAGGTACTACTTACCTACATTTTTATATATTTCACTATACATTTTGGGCTACGAATCTCTACGGTCAATAACACATAACACCCACTGTAATCGTAATATTCTTTTTATATGCAGATTAGAGTTTTACCGCTTTGTAGTGTTTTAACGCACCATAAAAATCACGAATTTTAATAACTTAATAACAGTACTACACAAAAAAAGCATTATTCATAAGCAAAAAGTAGATTATACATTTTTGAGCATGAAGCATGCAACGAAACAAAAACTTTAAACTACCAATGATAGGTAGGTTAGGTATTAGGTACTCCTTAATCATCGTTTAGCTACACAAAGACCTTTAGGTGGCTGAAATCTGTAATGATAGCGAGTCTAAATAATGATTAGATAGTTGGAGTATCATTGTGGTAAGTCAAATTCATAATGATCCAATCAGAATTAGATTGGCTTTAATTTAATTTAAAGAGAATAAGAATAACTATTGAAAAATCACGTTCTAAAAAGTATGAAACACGAAAACGTATGAAAAAATATTCTCATCTGAAATTATAATATACATAGATAGTAATGTGTTTAGAATGTATGATAGGTGACATACAAACATCGCTAAAGCTTATGGCAAAGTGACATAACTTAGATAAGGAAACAGATGAACATAAATACCCACGCACATACATACCGGTCAAAATATAACCTTGCTCAGGAGTAGTCAGGTAAAAACTCAATAGAAACATATATTTTTTTTATTTTGTAGATAGATCACACGAAGACTCTATGATAGCTAGTAGTAATCGTGAGAGAAAAACATATAAGTTACACACAGCACATACTGTATGTAGGTACCTATTGCACAGAATTCTGAAAACTAGATGGGTTATTCAAGTCATTATTGAGACTCACATTATAGAAAAGTATATATTCTAAGTATTGAGATCAGCTTGTTCCGGGATGACAAAGATAATACATATGAAGGGTAATTTATATTTTAGAATTTCAAAACCATGATAGGTATTTTTTAAGCCAGTTGGACTTACATTCCAATGTGAATATGAGCCACTTAATCACAAAAACATGTATTTGAAGACGAGACTCCATCGATTTATCAAATAAATGTAATAAAATATTTTTACCATCTATTGATCTGCAATTATAGCCTGGATTTTCCCGTAAGCTATAAATTTTGATATGGATTGATTAAATTTGACAAACGATTTATATTGGACCACAATTTAGTTTTTTTTTAATGTTTTATTATACAAAAGACGAATTTAGCAGAGGGTATGACTTTTATAGTTCAACCTTTTGTGCTTTTTTAAGTTTATTTTTATATAAAAATAGGTAGGTTTAACATAAGAGCTATTTCAAGTGAAATTGTGTCCATGTTAAAGTAAATTTTTTTTTACTTGATATTTAATTGTGGAGGTTTTTTATTTCACGCTTATTAAGCGAGTCATTGCCCAGATGATTCATTTATATAGAATCGAAATATCTACTCTACATGTCAAAGTCAAAAATCTTTTATTCAGTAAAATCACAAAGATCATTTAAAATCATCTTATATACTAGGTGATTCTTAGTACGAATTCCTTGCGACCTGACTTAGCACTATTTGCCAGTTGGATGCCATTTTTTCTTTCTTTCAAGCTCCAGTAAGCCTTGAGGGTTCTTGTATTGTGGGAGGGCTAAGTACTTTAAACATTCCCCAGTATTTCCCACTTCGTGGGCCACGTTCGAACACTCAAACCTTTTATGCACCCAGTATACATTTTATCACCTAAAAATACGTTAAGAAATGTATTTTTGTCGACTTTCCGTTTTGTAAACGACATGGTCCGTTGCTCTCTTGCTCAATAATCGTAACTAAATATTTTACTATACGTTTCATAAATTCACCTTGTTTAGTTTTGGCGCTAAGGTCTTAAATAAACAAATATTTCACAATTTACGGTTACGATTCGCTATATTTTTATGTTTCGCAATCATTTACAAATACTTTTAATTTTAGTGGATCACACAAAGAGATATACATATTCGTTAGTAACTTTGAATTTATTAATTTACTCGTATGTAAATTATATTTTCGACGTATAAAGTTTTACAGAAACTATGACCCAGAACAAAATTGTCCATATATATATGTAAAAAATATGTGCTAGTCTAATAAACATAGCCTATTTATTAGAAACATTAAAGTCAAAATAAACTAGTTATACAATTATTATTGTCAAGATTTTTTTAAACTTATCAAGATTTTGTCTCGGTCCATTCCACGCGTTTCGTAATTTATAGCTTACGTTTTATGGTCGGCAATTAGATGCCAGTTTCGTCTTGAGATTAATGATATTTTAAGAAAATAAAAGGTTGAAGGTTGAGACCCTCTTTTTAGATACATGTATTTTAATAAAAAAAACGTAGAAGCTATCGCGAAGCAGGTTTTAAATAACAAATATCTAGTACTCTCATTCTTATCACAAATTCCTGTTGTTATTAGACTATGAATATATTTTAATATGTAAGTAAGTATGACATTATTTATGGCCCATAACAAAGGAGGTGAATTATATAAAATTAAAATTTGTAGAAACCAACAAAAAATTATATCAAAACAACTTTGATACTGATAGTTCAAAGCCAGGTATTGAAGCGATAATTGAGTTGCACAACAGCATAGCTTATTAACAAGTAAAGATGTGCTAAAATACCCAAAAAAGCCTAATTATTAGAACAAGGCCTCGCATTGCAACATGTCTTGAGAAAATACATAGAGATGAACAATTGAATTAAAATGTATCATAAAATTAATACCTACATTTAAAAACAAAAAGAATGTTACAATCAAGATTGTGTATGATAAAGTATGAGTGCAGAAAGAGTTTTTAGATGTTGCAAATGCTACAATGTTCGCCAAAAGAATTTTATACAATCATCAAAAGAAAAATAGAGAAATAATATTAGACAGTTGTGATAAAGAAAACAGTTGTGTTAGACTACAAGCTTCCCAATTCGGATTGTAACTGTCGAGCCTGGATTCACAAGCCATACTAAGATAGTTTTTTTTTCAAACCGTCAATCACTCGGAAATATTATTGAAGGGAAGGTAGAAGGGAAGAGAGGAATACCGCGTATTAGCTATATGAGCCAAGTGAAGGTGAAGATCGATGTCATGTCGTATAAGAACGTCAAGGAAGCTGCCTTGAACTGGCGGGAAATGCATATGTTACGC
Source organism: Gandaritis pyraliata (assembly GCA_947859175.1). Lineage (NCBI taxonomy): Eukaryota > Metazoa > Arthropoda > Insecta > Lepidoptera > Geometridae > Gandaritis > Gandaritis pyraliata. The sequence goes on along the minus strand of OX401869.1, from coordinate 3,039,970 downwards.
CGATAAGAGCGTAGCTATTAAATTGGAAGAAGTCACTAGACGCTTTATCAAAACTTAGACTATTATGCGCGTTTTCTCCTAACCCTTCTTATCAGCTGTAGGTATATCCTTAGATATCCTTAGGCATGACGGTGACTCGTTTAGCATGGATAGCACACAAGTTGGTACCTTCAAAAAGGCCTACTAGATAGGCTTCACTCGCCTAATAAATAAGTAATCAAATCTGAAGTGGCAGAATGACTTCATTTCCTTCAGTTAAGAGAGAACAGGTAATAGTGACGATAGTAGTGAACGGGTAATAAGATTAAGATGTAAATCAGGCATCGAACATAAGATTCAAAACCAGGGTAATAGAATTTAAAAAAAAAATACAATAAATTTAATTCATAACAAACTTAAATGTTTATCATAAGATAGAGCAGACGTCATGGAATAATTTTCAAGGAACAGTAATTTGCAATGCTAATGTTATATTACTTATAATGTGAAAACAATAACACGATTTTCACAAGGCTGTATAAACATAAAAGATTTTTTTATAATAGTTTCTTATTTCTTTAAAAATATAGAAGTTAATGTAAAAAAACTAATATTTAGAAACAGCGAGATAAATCTTAAAGAACCAAGTTATAATAAACCTCCATAAAACTGTTATATAAGAAAATAAGTTTCCATAGAAACAGTTTTGATTATAGATTATTTTGTAACCGATTATAATATCGATTAAACTATCGGAAGTGTTGTTTTACAAAAAGTTAATCGATGCAATCAATACTGGCCAAAAAGAAAATGTAAACTGAGTGTGAGCTTTTAGATTTCGGTGCTCAAGTTTATTTATTCTTGTAGCTTTTATTATTATTTTCGCTTCAAACTTTTGGATATTATATACTAAGTTTCAATAAGGAAACGATGCGACATTATGATGTAACGGTACTTGGAGATTTGACTCGCACGATCGAACTCGCGACTGAACGCTAGTCAATGTGTAGACACTTAAATGCACCGTCGTCATGAATATTCGATTACATAATTTAAACGGATCGAGACAATTTTAAACTCGAACGAGCCGCCTGGCGCCTCTCCGAATATTGGGGGCCCTACTACGGTTACCATCATTGTTAAACAAAGAGAAAAGAGAGAGAAATACCTAAAGAATGTCAAAAACAATGTATGACAATGGTCCTATTTTGAATATTGGTACTAGTATCATAACTGCAAAAGGAAAATAAACATAGGCAAATCACAATAGAATCAGAATCGCCCTTTCCAAGAACAATAACAGCTGCTTAATTCACGAAGGAAATGTCAATGACACCGCCTATGAGTAAGACGATTCGAATTACGATTTTGCAAGAAGCCATGACATTGGGTCTAAAACGGGATCATGAGATCTCACCTATTTCAGATTGGTGATATTTCTGCAAAATGATTGTATGATCATAAAGCCAGAAAGATGAAAACTATGAAAACACTAAAATGCCTTTGAAGATTCCACTACTATTATAAATGTTAAAGAATAGATGGTTGGATGTTTGTGTTTCAATCACGCTGTAACTACTGGTCCGATTGGGATGAAACTTGGAATATATTATAGTTCATAACCTGGATTAACACATAGGCGACTTTTCCCGCTTTTTGTTTTATTAGGTTATATTTTTTTTTCGTGGACGAAGTTGCGGTTAACTGCTAGTTAATAATAAAAGAGCATTCAATTTAGTCTTTGAAGGCGTAAAATACCAACTGTAATCGTAGGCTTTTGAAAATAAATAAATACAGGCACTTAAATCATCTGCAAAAGACGCGAAGGCCGATGATGAAGCTTTTGAAATTCTCACAAGCCTTCCAACGAAGTTTGAAATCAGTTCTGCGTTCGAGTAAGTATATATATAAGATATCTGAAAGCGGCAACTCGAAAATGTGCAAATGGTAGGATCACCAAAGTTATGAAGTGGTCAAACGGTCAAAACAGGCGGCAAGCGCCGCCGCCGTGTCGCGGAATGTGGTATGGACGCGTCGCGGCGACACAGCCTAAAACCGACCACGATTCCGAGAAAAAATACACAATTAAATGAAAATAACAAATGGCAGAGTGGCCATGTCGCGACGAACGAGGATGTTGTGTATCGGATTCCGTGTGTGATGAAGATTATACCGTATGTGGAATGTGTCCTAAATAGGCATCTATGATATCACGGTGTTAGTCTAAAAGAAATTGTGATAACAGTGATGTTCTACCAGAGTTATTATGAATAGGAAGCTGGAATGTGACCTTAATGAGAGTCTATGATACCATAATACTTACAGTTGACTACGATAACACATTTGATGACAGTAAGTAACTTCTTTCACTTCTAGATATACTCGTTACCAATATTCCTGAAGTTGTCGAAGCTTTATTTCTTACTTATTCAAACAAATTCTAATCAAAAATTACCGGGTTTTCCAAAAGTTGAATTCAAAATAAAAGAACGAACCCTGATCCGCATTCCATGCATTGCATCCGAAACCCGAGGTTTTCCCCGCACTTGTATTTTTTGCCAAAAACCTAAATTGCCTTACCAAACCCCTAACCCAAATCTAAAAGAATTTATTAACACCGGTTCCATTATCAAGAGCATCTTCATTTTGAAACGAAAACTGTCACGGTATTTAAAGAATATAAAACGAAAAAATGGCAAGCGTTCTAGAACACTGTAATAAAACGGGCTTGAAAAGATTCGGTTGTGAATCGCAAAACAACCTTTTAAAAAACTAGATCCGGGATCTAGATGGTAAACAAACGGTGCGGGTGATAAGGCGGCACCAGTGAGGCACCGGCCAGATATTATGGTAATACAGCATCGCATCGGTCGACCTTCCGAGGACACGCCGCCGGCCGGTGTCGATGACTCGTCTCGGGCACTTGCGCAACCGAACCATCCCGCCAGCGGAGCCTACTCGGTACATCTATCAAATAGTTTGTTGAACTTGGGATATCCAATAGTAAACGTTTACTAAATACGGTCATCACGAATGCTATGTTATTGAATATAAAGTGTACGTAGGTGCCTGTTTTATAGAAGTAAAAACAATCAAAGCAGTGATATTTTTTACTCACGAATTTCAAACAATGAAACCATTTGAATGCTTCTATCAATCTTTAGGTATTATTTTGTTTGCTTTTTATTACATTTATTTATTTGGTTGTGTCCTGCTCTGAAGTTTTTGTAGCAACAATAACTACTTTTTTCGCCACTTTTTATTCATGCTTGATTAAAAAGATTACTTACAGAATGTAATTATTGAACCGTCAAACATTATGTATACTAACTAAATATAGAGCTATGTTAAGCACACGAAAACCGAACTACCTATTTGTGTTGTTTTCCTCAAGATGAATGCACAAAAAGAGAGAAATCCAATATTAGGTATTATATTTTGTACCTTATATGTTAAAAGGTTAGCCGCAAAGATTAACTTAGATGTTAAGGTAAAACCCATGAGTAATCTGACGCTTTCTAGTTTATGATCATGTCTTATAAGTAATTTACGGATATGTGACGGAAATCAATATGTGATGAATCAATCAATTTGAATCTGAATCCCTATGATTGACTCAGCAACGTTGCCATTGACAGACTTTAAGCTATCGTTTCCATCACAGTGTTTCTAAAGAAATGCCCTTTTATTTGTCGTTGCAATGATTTTTCCATTGCAATAGCTAAAATCTGTTAGGGATTCACCATTCGCACCTTTTTCATCTGAATCGTGACCAACGTTTTAGCTATTTTCATCCGCATTGGCAATCGTAACATTAATTTGATTTTCCACTACATCCTTATCCTTTTTCTCATCTGATGCGATATAGTCATTAACACGTGCTGGTACATTACGAAAACCCCAAGCCTTCATACCTTACAAGACACATCATAACATGCATAATCCAGGTGCGTGGGTATGGCGTAATCCTCCGATCAATATACATCCGGTAGGTATTAGGATACTCCCATTAATTTATTCATATTAATAGCCGTCATTAGGTATTATAATGGGGCGCATCGCTCTAACACGTCACGGTTCATAATAACGAGATGTGTCGCCTATGTGTGACCGAGGTTCGCTGGTGTGCGTGGGCGGTGCGCTGCGCACGCGCTACGGCGGCGTATTTACACCGTCGATCCCTTCCACCGCGAGCACTCATGCGCCGCAAGACCTGCGGAACACACGTACCCCACCACTGACCGGCGCGGTGACCCTCGGGACCCGACTTCCACGCATTCCACCGCCGAGCGACAACCGTGACACTACACTATCTCCCAGTATGTGCCAGTGACCGGACTCCAGTGAACAAAATAGTGAAGTGACTTTAGCACTGTGATGTGCAATTGAAGGTGATGAAGAAGAGTGAACACAGCCGCAGCCTCAACCGTTTATCAGAAAATGTAAGCTTGTGTTTTGTTTATGATAAGCGCATGCGGCTCCAATGTTAGTTAAGTAGGCATCCGATCCGGCGGTCCCCGACCCAGATCCCACGGGCTAGCTTGAGGCGCCACAATGAGCCCACCTCCAGAAACAATGCTCTCGGTATCGCGACACAAATATTAGAGTCAAAGTTTTCACAGAGCTCAGCCTTCGACATAAAACTCAATGACGTTGCTTAAAGAAACACCTGTGAGAAAATGCAAACAAAAGTGTATTTCAGACGTTTTGATATTGTAATTGCTCTACGAACTTAATTGTTGCATAAAATTGTGTTTTGTATGCGACCGAAATATCTGATTATAATTTGGATCGCTAACGAGACCGGTCAATTTTATAATCAAAACTTGTTAGTGTAAACCCTCCTACGGTATCACCCACAGTCACCTTAATAATCTGGCTTTGCAAACTCATTTTAGTGAATTATAAAGGTTATGAATTAAAATGCTAATATCAGCGTTTATAAAACAGAGGCCGTCATCAAAAGAAGAATAGGCAATTCGTGCAATTTAAAACAAGTTTAGATCTAGCCTAGAGAACAATAAGCAATATTTACTAAAATTGCGATAATGTTTTCAGCTGAGCATAATGGCATGCCTGCCGATGCACAAGAAACACAATCCTTGCTTAATTGAATTGCCTCACAGCGAAGGTACTAAACCTTACACTAAGCACACTTGTGAAGCGATCTTAGTCATCTAACAAAAGGAACAATATAGCTTGTTCAAAACTGTACAATAGAATTTAATATTTGGGAAATTCCAAGGACATAACAGTTCCACATGAAACTTATTTTATAAAATCAAGTGGGTTTTACGACGTCTGCATTGAACGCATAAACATTTTGGGTTTCTGATAACGGAATTCTAACCGGACTTACCGAACGTGTGCAAAATGCACGATTGACGAGATTACACGTTAGTTTAATATTCATTTGATCAAAACCAACGAGTTATTTGAAATTATATCACGTACTGGTTAACAGCTTTTAAATGAACTACGTAATCTACTTAAAAAGTTGTTTTAGTCACGGTCTTATTTGAATTGGTTAAAAACATGCTGCGAACTTATAGTCGACGGCCTCGATTTTCAAATATCTTTATGTTTAAACTTAAAGTAAATAAACAGTTTTTACAAAAACACGATACATTTACACACTGTAACAAAGATCATATACGATAAATTGATATATAATAGAAAAGAGTCGTCTACCGATCGCGTTTACTCCTAACAGCTTTGAAAGTAGGATGTCTGGATATGACTGCATGACATAAGAAACAAGCATCATCACACGGGCACTAGAATTCGATACGAACTACATAAAACACGCCACTTATCAAAAATATTGTAAGATCTCTCATCCGTATAATAACGCCGTGTGAAATATTCAAATGTTCAATTCAATTATGTATACGGACAATCCACCGAACCGTAGATTAATTCGCGTGAATATAAAACAAGTTAAATACAGCAATGTATAACATATCATTTTAGATTAGAATCTGAGGCATAACTAAAGATCTATGGAAGTTATAAACATCTAGGAAATAATAACGATAAATGCAAAAGCACACATTGTAGAGCCCACAAGTTTACTTTCTAAGTGATAAAGTATGTTAAATTCTCATACCGGTAATTTCAAAACTGGATATATTATAGTACTACTTTCGCTGGAAATGTACAGTTATATACACACGACTCTAGAAACCTATCGATACGTTTTTGTTCGCATCTCTACCAACAATAAATTAGTGTACTGGTAAAGGATTGAAATGTAAACCTGCTATCCTGTACTGAATTTCATTTATAACTAAAAATATTCGTGGAATAAAATGGTATTCATATAGCTATGATAAATTAACTAAAATATACTATAGTTTAACATACCGACATACATTGCCAATGCAGGATGCAACTCCACGTTATTAACGTTATCCTTAACTTACATATTGACGTATTGATGTTACAAAACTTGTGCTAATGAAAGTTAATGTTAACCTTTGATTGCTAATAGATTCACGTCTGCATAAAATACTTCTACATTAAATTATAATCGTAGGTATCGAAAGTATGAGTCGTGAATACAGTCATATCGAAAGTATATTTGATAGCGAGGACCGTGCAATCTCGCAAAACAATTTAAACAATCATAGTGCTTGCACAAAGGCAATTTCTGCTTTCTATAATAGCAAAATTCCTTTAGATATTACAAGCATTATTGTTAATTTCTCTCTGCAACTAAACTTTTACAAGTTAAATGTTGAATAAATTATAATCATAGTTTATTATAAGAAACTTGATCCATAGGTCAGTAAAAGTCGTTGAACATATATTATGCTGTATATTGGGAAAATACGTATGTTTAGTGCGGTATGCAAGATAAAATCCCCGATACCCTTTAAGGGCGAGTGCACGATGGCACTAAACTTAAATCCAGTTTCCGACTGGTTTACCTTTACAATCTTTGGAATGTCACACCCTTATACATCTTAACTCACCTTGACCTTACTGAATCATCGTGTGTAAAATGTATATTAAAATTCGCATTATTATAGTTATTTCTAGTCGACTTGACATCCGGAACTGATATCGCTCCATATTTCTTTCTAACTTTGGTCAAAAATATATCATCTTAATCCAAGACACTATAGTCTTAGAGTTAGCATTAAAGTTTTTCCTAGTAAATAGGAACGATTTAGATGTAATGATAATATAAACACACGGTTACGTCAGCGTCATGTTGTCCGCCGCGTCGGGTACGTCAACAAAAAATCGTATCCGGCTCGATCAGATGAAAACTTCGCAACAAAAAAAGGAGCGCTTGAGACACTAGTGGGACTGGTACTTAGGATTTCGTCGTATAGAGAGTAGAGAAGAGAACAATAGCGACAATGATTTGTTTTATTCGTGTGGCAAGCCGATTGTCGCGAACGTAGAGTTAAACAATAGACGCGCTCTCAGCTATTAGACGGGCCTACGCATCGTCAGCTCGGATCTAATCAGCGTGACGAACAACATTCGTCATAATAACCACCCCGTCGACAACGCTACCTTGAAAATAATAGGCTCCGATAATCTTTTAGATAGCAAAACAATCGCTGGCGCAATTGTTAAATGTTACAAAAGTAAACTATTAAAATATTCAGCTTTTCCTCGCACGACTTTGTGAAGGACTCGGGCGCAATCTAAGGTTGCCTATTATCCGCTACGCTCCGAAAAACATCAAAAGGTAACGGCAAAACGGCGGAAAAATTTTGAAACATGTTTCACAAGACACTCATATAAAACAATACAGAACTAATACAGGCGATTATCTAGCCGAAATCAGCTAATTGGTTCGGAGCACGCGCGGTGGAGCGTAATGCTACCGCCCTCTGCTATCTACCACTTACCCAGATACAAGAAACCGATTGTAGCTTACCTGTAACCAAATACAAAACGTTAATTGGCTTGAAACAAGATAGCAAAAGTTAACAAATCCCACGTAAGCTTTAGAAAATACAAACAAATTTGTAAAAAGAAGAGCCAAATTAAAGTGTAATCGCGATGACATGTGAACGGTCGCCATTACATGAATGATTACGTACAATAACATAGAATCACTCTGTGAAATTACGAAACAAAGAACAAGAAAGTGGTCGAGAAAAGAAAGCTTATTACAAAAGCACCACACGTATGCACTGTACCAAGATTTCATGCATTTCACTCGATAATAGATATTTTGTTAGCACTCAGCAGAATTTTTCATTCTAGTACCAGCTTGCAGTGTGACATCTATATAGCTTCACGTTCACGTCGAGATTACCTACAGCATACACATAATATCGTTGTGTTGCTTTTTATATACCTACTTATATGGATCAAGTTTTTGCATACTTCCTATTACCCCAAGGTTTTTATGATAGCTTTGTTGGAATAATGGATAAAACATGACATCTTTGATTATATGGAGCGACTTGAACTAAACAGCTTCTATACGCGGAAGCTCCACTAGTCTGTATATATCAATGTGAAGGTTGTTCTTGTCTTCAATAGTGGGATTATTATTATGCAAAACTGAGCTGTGTTTTTTTAAGATTTCAAATGATGCGCTTGTAAACGTTGTGTTTGAGAATTTGCAATAACTGTATGGATATTTGGATTCGATTTGACTTTAAGAGTTACAAAATCATGCAGTAGGTGAACCAAACAAAAATCAGTAGCTTATTCTCAAAAAAAAAGCTTGTTCAAAGCTTCACCTTGAATTTCCAAATATAATAAACATAAATCATAGAGCCAGGCACAATAGAGCACATGCCAGTAAATATTCCACAGAACGACCCCCAGACGACGCGTGCGCAAACCACGATTGCTGGTCACGACTATTACAAGTAGATCAATTTTTACGACCTCTGAATTCCGATAATAACAAAAGAACATGTTTTCTATGCATATATTGAACCCAATTACGCCAAAGTGTATTTTTATAGTGTTCATCTCACTGGGTTTCGTCCCACAGATGGGACGAATTGTACCTAAAATATTTTTGTGTGTGCGCAAAAAGCTCTCGCAACTAGATATGACAGTAACAAAGGGTTATGCAAAGGGTACCACATTTTTGTCATGGAGTAATTACACAAAGCAGTGACATTACACCATAATTTCCTAATACGAGATAATCTAAATTAAAAGTAACGAGGACGGTGGCATTTATGAAAAATTCCCACATTAAAATGCAAGGTCGCGGTAAATGACAAACTATAACTAAAATTTCGCAGTGATATGTAATGTTGTGGCAAAATCAAATATAAAAATCTCTGCCACAATTTATATTTCACCGTTTTAATTTCAAAACAGAAATGATGTAACCAATTATGATCAAATACATTAGAAAATAAATACAGAAATTTAATTCCCGGAGTTCGCTGAGGTTGAAAAAACAACAACAGATCTAATAGATACGTTTAATACTGGTTTTAATTGTGCTAGAATGCTTATGACATAATACGAGGTCACATGATGACATGGTAGTGCATATTCGAACAGGTTATATGCCTATATACATTATACACTGGACAGAATTTAAGCGTACTATATACCAAAGCATCGCAAAAAAACATGGTAATTACGAACAGATATGTTACCACTTCATCGATATAGAATTTGAAACTAAACAAACAGTATGGGCAGAAATTGTACGCACTTCAGTGAATAGCCGACTTTAATTGTAGGATGCTACCACCTTGACCGCGAACGACTTGTATCACAGTAACTACAGATAAGCCATGACACAAAACTCTTGGATCCTTGGAAATGCCAGGACATTTACAGCATTCGCGTAAAAAAATCGCAAGTATACGGTTACGGCGATGTAATTTGAGACATCTATCTACGCTACTGTCCCTGAACAATTATACTCGCTTCACACTTTCAAAGATCATCATTAGTCTATTAGTCTCTACACTCAACCGTGTGTTGCGTAACGAGTATGAAGCAATAATTAAGTTTTGAATTGAATCAAAGCTCAGCCATTAATATTGAGCGCAAACAAAAGATATAACTATGATCCAGTTTAAGAAGAAGGCGTGCTTGAAGCGTGGATAATGATGCGAGACGGCACGCGCCGAGTTTTGGCTAGTCTTAGGGTTGCTACGATAAAAAATCTTAACATAAAACAAAAAAAAAAATAGGAGAAACAGATAGGTGTTTGTAAGCTCGGGTCACGCAATTGTTTTTTAGCAAATACCAAAAAGTTCCACTTGTTAATCATTTAATTGGATTCGTTCTATAGTTTCGCCTATTTTTATTAAAAGTTTAGAAGTAGCAGTGGAAGCGGTCGTCTGCAATAACATTCGAGCTAGAACAGTTTTGAAATGATAACGTAAGGAAGCAACAGCCCTGATTACGTTGCACTGACAGTAATGATGCGCGCGCGCACTCTTCATTATCATTACCACCTGGTTAGCTCCACTGTGGTTTTAGAGCTGATTGATTGATAGCTGCAAGCTATTTCGGCAATACTTTGAATCGGTTGATTATCTTTGGATTTAGGACCGTAATGGTTTAATTTCGGTTCGCTCGGGGGTACCAATGTCATATTATCATGTGGTCCAATTTACAACGGTTACAAAACGAATAGCTCGCGACAAGGCATGTCTTTATTGATTGGTTCGAAATTATCCATTGCGCAATGACATGCACGCCGGACATTAAGGTGTGGTCAACAAACAGTTATGTCGCCATAACAACCAGTAATAAATAGACGCCAGTTAGTTTTCCGTCGTTCCGCAAACTCAAGGAGATCACATACAATTACAGACATACGAGACCTTAATCTGTAGAATATCTATGTAATTATTCAAACGATCATGTTCCCCGGCAAAAAGTACATACAACACGCATAAGGAACTTGTATAATGAGAGGTAAAGTCCTATTGGAAAGCGTGAAGAATAACTGCAATCAGCGTATCCTAGCGCTTAGAGTGGTGTAGACAACAAAGGCGATGGAAAGTTGACGGGACAAGACGTGAATACAAATAGCTACAATGCATCACTCGAGAGAATTCCCAACGCTGTCGCAGTGAAACTAGATCGTAAAGAAGGCAAAGAAAGCTTCAAACCTGATCGACGATTTGCCTCTAACTTATTAGCGCAAGGTTGCGCATTGTCGAAAGCGAGCCAGCGGACAACGTGACACTCACAGACCACTAGTTGGTTAATCACTTCACGTTTTGACTGACCGCAAAATTGGGCACCTTGCGCCGGCAAGGCCGTGTGTTTGTCTTTGGTTTTCATCGCTCAGTCTCAGTCATGTCAAATAAAACAATGCGTTTTACAAAACTTTAGTACAGTCGCGACACATTTTTGTGAAGGCTAACTACCCAACTAGATATTGAAAGGATGTTGCCGAGATGAGCAAATGCCAAGTTCGCAATGAACTTTAAAGCTCAGCTTCATGAAGCAGTAAATACCTTTCAATATACCTTTAGGCATTTAAACGCGATATGTTATTATTTAGTTAATGCCAAATAATTACCTAACTGTTGCTCAGCAGAATATACCAAACCAAAATAATCGTACCAAGGTTATTATGGTCCACTCGACGTAATGAACGAAGTTATATTTCCTTCTTTCAATTTGCCGAAATTGGAAAATTACTTGATTTTGGCAGCACATAAAGCGATAACCGAATTGCATTGAGGGGAAAGGCCACCGTGACCTATAGCAGTTTATATTCTAAACGGCCAGCACAATCGAAACCAATTATAATGTCGATCCAGTTGAACCACAGCCAACCGCCCTAATAAACTTCTAAAACACGTTTACTGGGTTAGCTAGTATATTATCGAAGGCGAAATCGGCCACGTTAGATGACCGTGCCTTTCACAGACCCGGCACGCCTACCGAACACTACCGGCCCTGGCAACAACTGGGACTAATATTACTCTCTGATAAAGTACGCCTCCGAGCTATTCAAGTCCAATTAAGCTCCATTTGGCAAGATTTACAATATCAGGTAGGTTAGGTCTTTTCCACCCACACATGCCGCATAAATTAAGCTTTAAGTCCCCATCATCGTTAGAATAGTCATTATGCACGTTAAAGCCGCGATAAACTCGTGACTCCGTGAAGAAGATTATATAAAGCTCGTGCGGATTGCAATTGAAAAAAAAAAATTGTTTCAAAACTTGAAAGATTGATACGTCATTAGCAAGCTCAATAGGCGCGCATTTCTCTGTTTTGGTTGCATCGATTCTCCAAGCGACGAGTGCACCCCGTCGAGAACCACTTAAAACAATCGTGATAGTTAGTTTTTTTTCGTGGTTATTTAGGCTCCGCGGCCTTCCTGTCTCGCGGGCGTTAATCCGCCATTCAATTTCCAATTAAACGCTTGATTCTCAATGCCAGCCGGGTCGGAGGTGGTCGCTCGACTAAACTTGATAAAAGGCAGGTGGCAGCGCGCGCCGCACCAGTGCCGAATCACTTGGCCAACGTTTTTGTCTCCGCGGTCCTTTCACTTCGCTCGCTCATGAACGCCGAAAGAACTCGTTTTATTAACAAAGAAAACCCTACTTAGATAAGTCGATCACTGTGTAGTAATTAAGCCGTGTTTTGTAATTGGTGCATTGGGACTAAATGGTGTTTTTCTACGTTTCAGATGGTGAGAGGGGCGGCGATAACGCTGCTGCTGGCGCTGGCATGGGCTTGCGAGTCCAGCGCGAGCGTCCTCGTGCCCACCTACGTGTTGCCGCCTGACTCCTTCGTGCGCGATCAGCGCAGCCTCGGCGCGCCGGCCGACGCCAGTGGCGCCGAGTCGCAGCGCACGATCAAACGACTCGTCGGCGGTCATATGAAAATCAAATACGACAAGACGTACAGCCCCACCAAGAACTCGATCACCTTCGACCAGAAGAGCGAAACGGGGAAGTACCAAGAGATCGCGTCGGACCAGTCAGGCGGCAACGTTGGATGGAATCAAGGCATTTGGGACGATGGCATGCTCATGTCCAGCGCCGGGGAAGGCAAGGAGACGGTGAGAAAGGAGGTAGATGAGGACAAAAAGACACTATCGGATCAGGTGGCCGAGGGGAAATATGGTCTGATTCAAAATGAAATATTCGCCAAGTCGCCGAAACGACCGGGAATCGTCAGCTACGAGCCAAATTCAGAGACGAGAACGAAAGATAACCTGCAAAGTCTCGGAGGCCTGAAGAAAGACGAAATTTGGCTCGCCGAAGATCATTTACTTGTATTGAAAGGTGGCTCATTCCCGGAACGTACGAAAGAGTCAGACCAAAGACCGTGGCCCCCGATCGACGACTACCAAGCACCCAGCAGGCAAGTAAAGCTTCCGCAGAGGCCGAAAGTACCACCGCCCTTTCCGGTACGACTCTCCGACGACGGACCGCTCGTCTTCCTCACGCCGAACGGTAGTGTCCCTGCGGCCTTTTTCCCTCCCCATTTTGCGGGAGAGGGCGAAGGAGCTCTACCTCCTCCGTCATACCCCTTCGCGCCGGGAGCGTCCTACTCCCCGGGTGATAATCAGAGAAACTTTACTGCCGGGGGAGCGCCGCAATCAGGTCCTCCGTTCCCATTCCTTCCCGGGAATGCGAGCGAAGGATTCCCGTTCCCTGCATCCATGAACGGCTCTTTTCCAGAAGGCTTTCCACCGGGCGCCGCATTCCTACCGCCACCGAGCAACCAGTCCGACCTGTACGACGAAGACGACCCTTCGATTTACTATCCGCCGCCCTACAATTTTTCCTACCACGCTGACTATAAAAACAAAGTGCCCGCGGGTCCATTAGTCCCTGGCATCATTCTACCCCCTCCACCGGATTTCTTCGCGCCAATGGAGGAGAGGACAACCACTGAAACAGTGAAAACTACAAGGCCAGCAGTACCTACTTACACGAGACCAAAATCGACCACGAGGCCGACAACAACTGTGCTTAGAAACAAGTACAAGACCAGGCCGACAACAACAGAATCAACTATAACTACTGACGTTCCAACAACGATAACCACACCATACACAGTGGACCCAGTGACTACGCAAAGACCTAGGAAGCCACAACGGATACCCTCAAGACACCCAGTGCGTGTACATAATCTACCCGATGACGTTACTAGACCTAAGACCGAGAAACCTGTTTACAAAACTAGAACGAAAGCGACATCGAAACCACTTTCCGTTTCTGTTTTATACGACTATCCTGAGCAAATTCATGAGCAAAAGACCACAACTACGGAGAAACCTTATATAATTTACCGTGTGCCTCAGAAATCTCATAACGAAGACAATGTAGTGACCTCAACGCCTGTGCCATTGAGAGCGTATTACTCGAACTCGCAAAACGATATCCCTACGACCAAACTGCAGCCGGTGTACAGGAAACCGGTTGACAATGGATTAGCATCGTTCTACTTTTTCGACGAGCAGCCAAAATCTTCACCATCACCAGCCACGTTTTATGACGGAAGAAATTACTATCAAACTGTACCTTCAAAACAACCAACGTACACCTCTTCAAATCAACAAACATACAGCCAGCAGAATGTCAATACGCAATCTGGATTTGCGCCAACTGTGGATGTCTCTTACGGTGCGATAGATCAAGCTGATACTTTCTTCCTGTTCCCGCAAAAGCAAGGACCCCGTACCTTGACACAGGAATACTTCAGCATCCAGAAACCTAGACCTCAGCCTGTTTATGTTCAGCAACCGAAGCGACCGGAGAACTTCTATCAACAAATCGCTGATATTCAACAGACTATTGATCTATTCACGACGAACAGGCCCAATGCACATTCTCACAGGCAACACAGTCACAAGCAAAAACCCATTACGAACAGACCAGTATACCAGTTCAGTTATCAATCCAAACCTACAAGAGAACAATTGCCGTTCAGAGCACCGAAGTTAGACCCTGAACCTTTTCGCCCAATGGTCAGCTATAGCAAGCCTTTCAACTTGGCTAACGAGTTCAATGCTATCACGCCATCCGTGTCACCGGGTCACCGACACCGCTATCTGGTTCAAAACGTGCAAGTTACGACCGAGACGCCGACATCCACCCGATACTACCCCAAAACGAAACCAAGAGAAGATGATTACGATGACGGAGAAGTAGAAAAGCAAATCAGAAACAACAACAGAAATCAAATACAAAACGATAGGCCGATACCGTCTCACCACGTGACGAGGCAACACCACACGACACCCAACCCGATAAGTCACGGATACTAC
The DNA here is from genome assembly GCA_947859175.1 of Gandaritis pyraliata. Taxonomy (NCBI): domain Eukaryota; kingdom Metazoa; phylum Arthropoda; class Insecta; order Lepidoptera; family Geometridae; genus Gandaritis; species Gandaritis pyraliata. Next base: position 3,024,783 of record OX401869.1, on the reverse strand, counting down.
ACTAAACAAGACGAGAGCTTCTTCGATGACATCACCAAGAACTCCTTCGACATTTTCGGCAAGAAACTCGAGGACAGTACACAAGATGTACATGGAATCGCCGTCACCGCTCCTCTCGATACCGTCCGAACACCAATCGACAACAACATCAACCTTCAATACGCTTACGAGATCGTCGAGTCGCAGACCAATCCGCCATCTTTGGATAGAGATACCTTGGTGAACGAGAGGCATCCACGTCCACCGATCAATCCAGACAGCGAACCGATTCCCCACTACAACTACAACGCAGAATTGGTTCAGCAGAAGCCGCCGTCTCTAGCTGGTGATACGTTAGTGAACGATAGAGTGCCGCGGCCGACTGTGGACCCTGACAGCGAGTTCATACCGATAGCGAACCCAGCGTACAGAACTCTATCCCAATACCGAGTTCCAACGCAGGTTCAGAAGCCACAATACACGGGAGAGCAGTACGATCTGAATGCCCATTCGCTGGCTGGCGACACCGCCGTCAATTACAAGAGGCCGCTCCCGCCCGTGAACCCCGATTCGGAATGGATCGCGCCCGTGAACACGGCGGGAGAAGGCCGGCCTGGCTCGTTCGTGTCGTACAGACTTCCCGGGGAAGGCGCTCACGTGTACTTCCTGACGCCACAGGCGGCGCAGGCCGCGCGGGAGAGGTATCGAACACCCGGCTACGGACGGTGAGTCGCTCAAACCAAAGCTCTAGTCTGAACTGAATCGCCGCGGCGCACGCGACGTGACGTGTAAATATAAAGCGCAAATGTGATGTTAAAGTGTCCTAAGTAGTGTTAGAGACTAGCGGGACCGCCCCGCATTGCCATAATAAGTAAAGTGACTTTTTAAATGCGATGTTGTGAAACGGACGCTGTTTTTTGATAGTTATTTATTAAATTATTATAAGAGACTGTGGTGTATGTATAAGTTAATTTATTTATGTCAGTATTGTAAACGAACTGTACGGATGTGATATAAGAGTGTGTCGATGATTGTGACATTGTTATAACTCGTATAACGATGGCGACAATTTGTTATTGTAAATTGTTATTTGAAATCATTGTGATTTTGTAGTATATTTTATAAACAAAGAATTTTTTAAATAAAATATTAAAAAATGTTTATTACCCCTGCATTGTTATTGAGAACCCACCCTAGTTTATTAAGATCAATAAATCAGATAGGTAAACATAGCTGGGTGACTAGGATAGGAAAGTATAGAACTGGACTATTTATTACTCCAATCAAATGCCGGCGCGCATACCGTGTGAACTGGCATTATTTATTCATCCGGCCACGATTTCCTGATGTCGATAGATATCTTAGAACTGATACAATCTGTATCGATTGGCAAACAGGTACCTATTAAATCTCCAGTAAGATTTAAATCACGTTGGATCACTTTGAACCAACAAGCAAAATCCTATAACTTTTTTCATTGAGGAGAAAGTGAGAATGACAAGACTATTTCACAGTCGCTATCAAATGACAGAACATAGGTACGTATGAAGCAAGTGGACAGAAAATAATAATTATGTTCCTCGATTTATAATGCACATTAGCATTTTTATAATAACCGAAAAGTAGGTAGGTATAGTGGCTACTACAACAATCAATATTCAAAGGTTCGTTGTATAGTTTGTGTTACACTGCGCAGTAACGCTGACACTTGGCAAGAGCCGGCGTCAACGCACAAGGCGGTCGCGTAGTGTAACACAAATGTCACTATTGAATCTCTAATCACTTTTCGGAGTAGAGGCCCACGTTATTTAAATATTACTATTGCAAAAGCTCATATAAAAATTGCCAAATCATTAGGCATCTCTACAAAAGTCCATTAGAATTATTACAGTCATTCTACTAATATTTATAAATGTGAAAGTTTAGATGTTTGCGTTTCAATCACACTGCAACTACATGTCGGATTTGGATGAAACTCGGAATATACATAGTTCGTAGGCTGGATTAACACATAGGATAGATAGGTTTTTTTAGATAGACTAGCAGTTACCCGCGACTTCGTACGCGTCTACAGTTTCCGTGTACATTATATTATCTGTGCGTGTACCGAGCGGATACTTTGAGAAACTTGACATTACACCTCATTACACCGAACTCGTACCTACTGGAATGTCAAACGCTAGTTGTTAGACCAAAAAAGTAGTACTACGTCCAGATTTTTTTTTCGCGTACATCACCCGCAGTATTTAACAGTGGACGTCTTCAGGTTGATGATTTTGATAAGTGTCCTAATACTTAATGTAATGTGAAGTGACATACCTGTGTCGGGTTCCGTAGTCTGCTGCACGTCTTGGAGTGGGTGTGAGTAAAGTCGCAGGTACACATGTATCGCCACCTGGAGATCAACACAATCAAATTCATTTTCCAAAAATTGAATAACTATAAAAATCTCCTTAGCTCTTTTTTATGATTGCTTCAAAGTAAGTACTTTAGTTCATTAAGGGCTTGTTTCACCATCTCGGAGTAACGCTATCCATCAAATAAAAATATACCCTTATAATAATATAAATATATCCTTGTCTTTGGCAAGTCTAAAGTAGAGACAGAGATATTTATATTTGACGCATAGACAGACAGACAGACAGACAGGCATTTATTTGCACACTAAGTAACACACAGCGTGATCATGAGATGATGAAATAGGCCCTAAATCTCAATACTTTGAGATGAACTAAACGTTTTAAACTGCAATTACGCCTGAAATTATCCAAAACTGGTTTTCAAAATTGATGAATATAGATAGATAATTCTTTGAACACACATGAAATAGATACTTACAAAAACTAACTTATTATAGTATAGTAGAATGGGCGGCCTTATCGCTCCTCATAACTAGGAAACGGCTCCACCAATTTTCCCCGCACATGGCTAAGGAAAATCCCAGATAAAATACGTTTCTTACAAAAATACCTACTTCAATCCCCCGCTGTTTTCGAGACGGGTTTTGTTACACCTTGTATGTACCTTCAGAATGCATTTCTTTTTATGGGATGACTCAAGATAAATAAATTTCTTACCTTCGCACATCGGAAGTAGAATGGATGTGCTCTGAGCACGTCTTCTAACCGCAAAAGACCGACGTACGATCGCAGCGTCATCTTTCGCATGCAATACGAGTGGAAGTCAAATTGGTCCTCCATTATTTCGGCAAAATGCTGCAAAAGAGATTAGTTTTGTGTAAAATAAAATAAATATTCAGGGACATTTCACACAACACCCTCTAGTCCCAAACTAAGCAATGCTTGTAATATGGGAACCAAATGGCTGATAGAATACTTATATACTTTTTTTTTTGTAAATACATACTTATAATACATACTAACACCCAGACATAACATACTTTATAATCCTTAGGGTGGACATTCTACACTTACGAGGATAACTAAGAGGGTAGTGAGAGGCAACTTCCTTTAAAGTTCCTTGCAATAGTTCGCTTAGTATTAAAATACTCAGTGGCAAGCCGGTCGTTGTTACTAGAAATCCTTCTCAAAGTGATTTCCATCAACTTTTAAAGCATTTTATTTTGTAAGTTCAACAAAATAAACTAGGTACATAACATATCTATGGAGAATTTAATCGAGTTAGTCGTCAGATCAGCTGTCATTTGTTTTGAAGGGAAAATGGTGGATTTTCCATTCAAAACTTTGAAAAGAGTTTCATCAAATTAAGATATCACATAGTACACATTTATTTCAATGGCTGTACAGAATTTATCTTACCCTATCAATTTCGTGTGCCTTTTTCAATGCATCGCCCCATAGATGCGCACGTTGGTACGCCGCCGCCGCTTCAGTTTGAAACCACATACACTGCATTTCGTTTAAGTTCTCTGTCGCCGCCACACCTGAAAAATATTTGGATTTAGAACCGACGGTGCGTACGCCCCGATTCCGAGCCAGTGGACGCGTAGCTTGAGACAAATCCGCACAAGTATGAAAGTATTTGACATTTGACAGGCGTCACAGCTCAGTCGGTAATGGCCCTGCCTTCCGTGCTGTGGGTCGTGGGTTCGATCCCCACTGAGAACAAACATTTGTGCGTGGAAAACATAAATGTTTGTTCTATGTCTGGGTGTTACTATGTATTATAAGTATGTATTTACAAAAAAAAAAGTATATAAGTATTCTATCAGCCATCTAGTTCCTATATCACAAGCTTTGCTTAGTTTGGGACTAGAGGGCGTTGTGTGTAAAGTCCATGAATATTTATTTATTTTATTTAATCTAGATTAAATCTAGATAATGAGGCATATGGTCAAGGTTGAATGTAGCAAAACATTGCTCTCGCTATCAAGCGGTGAGATATTTCAACGTGCTGCCTACCAACAGGCAAGTCATGGATAGTCCCCACACTAAGTCTAGACTTGTAAAACTTTTGTTGAAAGGGTGCTTCTATACGACAGATGAATTTATGAAATGTTATAATTTAGAATAACTTTATTTATGGTACCTATATTAGTAATTTATGAATGTTGAAATTTTATTGAATTTATATTGTTTTTATGTGTTAGTTATATAGCTAATACAGTATTTACAATATTTATAATATGTACAAAATACACATGAAGCAGTTGAGCTATCTACACACCGTTGCAAACGATTTATAGATAGCTCAACTGATCCAAATCAGTACCAATCGGAAGCGTGCCCAAGACACTGGCTGCATTGCCGCGCTGAATACCAATTATATATTAATTATATATTAGTTATATAGTAATTTCAAATACGATTAATTAATTATATATATATCCCTCGACCGTTTATCCCATCTACTTGGGGTCGGCCTTCCTTGTCCGTTTTCTCCACTGCGCATTTATTAATTGATTTATTACGTTTAATTAATTACTTACCACGATTAATTAATTGTTACTGAATAAATTGAATTGAATCCCGTCGCTAGCTTTTGTTTATACTTGCATAGACTACTAGTTACCTTCTCTAGTGAACTTGGCGCACATTTCCTCCGCCTGCGCGACGTGTCCTGCGCGCAGCATGTACCGCGCACACTTGCTGTTCACGTACCGGTCCGCCGTGTCCATTGCCTGCGCCTCTTCTAGCCATTGGTACGCGGAGATCGGATCGCCGGCGTGCTGGAAACGGAATATTAAACAAGTAATTCAATTAGAAATTTAAAAAAACCCTTGACTCTGATACGTAGGTACTGTCAAACTCCGATTGTTTGTGCTTTGGTCTGGCGTAGGTAAGCCGTCACTCGATTGGGTTCAGCTGAAAATCAGCGTTGACTTGCATTTCTTAGCAACTCAACAATTATGCTGAGCTGCCACCTTTTTGGCAACATATTATTATAGTTCTAGGTACTTTTGTTTTATGTTTGTTTACGATGTGTTGTCAAATAAAGCTTTTTCTTTCTTTCTTTCTTTCTGATACCCATATTGAGGATGTTGTGAAAAAATATGTAATCCGCCATTTTGTGGCGGCGGCCATCTTGGACCGATTTTCATCCAACATAGCTAGGAACACTCCCGACTAATTCACCTTTCAAACAAAAAAAAAACAAATCAAAATCAGTTCATTCGTTCGGGAGCTACGATGCCTCAGACACGCATACACGGACACGTCAAACTTATAACACCCCGTCGTTTTCCGTCGGGAGTTAAATATCTGATTATGAAGATCATATTATGGGGCAATTCGATTTCCACGTTTGATAGAAAAAACGCACAACGCATCCCTCATGTAACTTTACTTATACGAAGCTCGAACTGACAAACAAGCCACTGAGCATCATTTTCTATGTTAACATTTGCAACAGTCTCAGCTTGTCCAAAAATCGGTGACAAGACGTGGTTGAGTGTGGACGTGCTCAACGAGACAATAGATAGTTATCACTTAACATCAGGTGGGCCATCATCGGCTTGTTCCATGATTTAGTTGCATAAAAGTTCCGTTATTTATAGCGAGGATGTGGAAAACAATCCACATCCGTTTCTATGGTCGTTGACCTGCGTCGCGTGCCTTTATAAATCTTGATTATACCTTGATTATAAATAAAACTTGTCCATACCTTGAATATCCGTCCTTTCACAATAAACAGTTCGATCAACGTTGGCGTGTGTTCTATCGCTGCATCTATAAAAAACAGCGCTTTGTCTGTCTGTCCTTTATGGTCAAAATGCTGAGCGGCGTAGTAAAACACCCAAAGCAAGGCGCTAGCGGGTTGTTTCTCTTCACTGGGATCGGCTGAGAAGGTACCGTTCTTGGGTAGATTGTCCATGTACTGGATTATTAGCCGCTCTATTATATCCGCTTTTGCTTTGTCCGCGTACAGTGTACTGGAATCAAAAGAATTGTTTTAAAATACTAATTGTTGTAAATGATGTGACTAAGGGAAATGGCAATCATTTTAAAATGACGTATAGAAATATTTCAACACTGTGTGACGTACACATATCAGCGAAAGCTGCTCGTCTATATACCAATAAATAAATAATACTCTCAATGAAGAGCACATCTGAAGAGATAATGCAAGAGTGCTATGCTCGAAACAAAATCCTCAAAACATTTGCTAGTTGCAATAACCGATCGTAGATAAACTCGGAAAAAAAATACTAATACTATGCCACTGCCTGAACACGTTTTGTGTGTGTGGCTATTTTTTTTACTAATCTAAGCCTTTTTTTTTCAATCACAGTATCGGTTGGTGTAATCGACGCCGGTCAAAGCCGCGAAATCGACCACACCGCGATTTTTAGACAGTAACGCTTGATTTGTTTCCTGTACACACGGCTACACGTCACGTTAGACACTATAACCATAATTACGCTGCATACAATGCAGAGAATCGTTGAAAAGGGAGTGCAATAGGCGCACAAAGCGTGCGCAGTGCGTCCACATACACATCGTTGAACTTCTAATGAGGAAGATGAGTTAGGCATTTTTTCCTGTTTTTATAGCTTAAATCAAAAGTCTAGAAGATTGTAAGGACAACTGTGAAAGAATTTTGGCGATAGCTCAAAAACTGAATTTTCTACGATTTTTTAAAGTTTGGATTTTCAAAATCTGTTTTTAGCCCGGCGATTTCGCGTGTGACGTCAGCCAGGTCCGATCGCTCACCCGCGCGTTTGAAGCGTTTTCTGCCTTTACGTTTCTATTTATATTTCTGATAAATAGGGAGAAAAGTACCAATATTTTTATGTAATATTGTGCCTCTAAGTCCTAAGGACACGTTTAACGCTTCAGATAAACTTTTTAACCACCGACTGAAGAAGAAAGGTGTTCTAAGTTTAAGGCTTTTTGTGTCTATGTGTCTGTACCTTTCAAGGCTCGTAGCTCCAAAAAATCACTCGTAATTTTTTTATAACTATTCTTGAAATGGAAAGCAGATAAATCTGGCATAGTTCTAAGCCAAGTTTGGTAGAAATCGGTGCAGCGGTTTCCAAGTTATGAGGATGTTTATCAGCCCTCGACACGCATTTTGAAGGGTTCTCAGGCATATATTGATTGTAGTTTGAAACATTTGGTTCTTATACCAGTATAACGTGAGCTACTATTTCTTAGTGTTTCATTGATTTTGTATATCAGGTAAGACTGGTAATGAGCAAGATTATGTTATCGACGTGATTAGCAATGTTTTTAACCCCCGACGCAAAAACGATGGGGTGGTAAAGTTTGACGTGTGTGTGTGTCAGTGCGTGTGCGTGTGTCTGTGCGTGTGTGTGTGTGTGTGTGTGTGTGTCTGTCGAATGCGCGCATTGGTGCGCGTGCGGATGCGGATGGTAGTAGTCTAAGTCACATTGTCTACTAAGGACGTGCCTAGTGAGACATTGTACTGTCAAGTACAATGCCTCACTAGGCACGTTCTTAGTAGACAATGTGACTCGCTAAGGAGAAGAAGAATGTGACTTACACTAGGACGTGCCTAGTGAGACATTGTACTGTCAAGTACAATGTCTCACTAGGCACGTCCTCAGAAACTAAGGACGTGCCTAGTGAAGCATTGGCTACTGAGGACGTGTCTAGTGAGGCATTGTCTACTAAGGACGTGCCTAGTGAGGCATTGTCTACTAAGGACGTGCCTAGTGAGGCATTGTCTACTAAGGACGTGCCTAGTGAGGCATTGTCTACTAAGGACGTGCACGTGCGGATGCGGATGGTAGTAGTCTAAGTAACATGACAATGACAATGTGACTCGCTAAGAAGAAGAAGAATGTGACTTACACTAGGACGTGCCTAGTGAGACATTGTACTGTACAAGTACAATGCCTCACTAGGCACGTCCTTAGTAGACAATGCCTACACATACATATAGTGCAATGCCTCACTAGGCACGTCCTTAGTTACGAAGGAAGTGCTTAGTGAGGCATTAGCAATGCATTGCTTAAGGACGTGCCTAGTGAGGCATTGTACCTACTGTACAATGTCCTTCGTAACTAAGGACGTGCCTAGTGAGGCATTGCACTATATGTATGTGTAGGCATTGTCTACTAAGGACGTGCCTAGTGAGACATTGTACTTGACAGTACAATGTCTCACTAGGCACGTCCTAGTGTAAGTCACATTCTTCTTCTTCTTAGCGAGTCACATTGTCTACTAAGGACGTGCCTAGTGAGGCATTGTACTTGACAGTACAATGTCTCACTAGGCACGTCCTAGTGTAAGTCACATTCTTCTTCTTCTTAGCGAGTCACATTGTCTACTAAGGACGTGCCTAGTGAGGCATTGCACTATATGTATGTGTAGGCATTGTCTACTAAGGACGTGCCTAGTGAGGCATTGTACTTGTACAGTACAATGTCTCACCAGGCACGTCCTAGTGTAGTAAGTGTAGTGTAAGAAGAAGAATGTGACTTACACTAGGACGTGCCTGGTGAGACATTGTACTGTACAAGTACAATGCCTCACTAGGCACGTCCTTAGTAGACAATGCCTACACATACATATAGTGCAATGCCTCACTAGGCACGTCCTTAGTTACGAAGGACGTGCTTAGTGAGGCATTAGCAATGCATTGCTTAAGGACGTGCCTAGTGAGGCATTGTACCTACTGTACAATGTCCTTCGTAACTAAGGACGTGCCTAGTGAGGCATTGCACTATATGTATGTGTAGGCATTGTCTACTAAGGACGTGCCTAGTGAGGCATTGTACTTGTACAGTACAATGTCTCACCAGGCACGTCCTAGTGTAAGTCACATTCTTCTTCTTCTTCTTAGCGAGTCACATTGTCTACTAAGGACGTGCCTAGTGAGGCATTGTACTTGACAGTACAATGTCTCACTAGGCACGTCCTTAGTAGACAATGTGACTTAGACTACTACCATCCGCATCCGCACGCGCACCAATGCGCGCATTCGACAGACACACACACACACACACGCACAGACACACGCACACGCACTGACACACACACACGTCAAACTTTACCACCCCATCGTTTTTGCGTCGGGGGTTAAAAACATTGCTAATCACGTCGATAACACAATCTTGCTCATTACCAGTCTTACCTGATATACAAAATCAATGAAACACTAAGAAATAGTAGCTCACGTTATACTGGTATAAGAACCAAATGTTTCAAACTACAATCAATATATGCCTGAGAACCCTTTAAAATGCGTGTCGAGGGCTGATAAACATCCTCATAACTTGGAAACCGCTGCACCGATTTCTACCAAACTTGGCTTAGAACTATGCCAGATTTATCTGCTTTCCATTTCAAGAATAGTTATAAAAAAATTACGAGTGATTTTTTGGAGCTACGAGCCTTGAAAGGTACAGACACATAGACACAAAAAAGCCTCAAACTTAGAACACCTTTCTTCTTCAGTCGGTGGTTAAAAAGTTTATCTGAAGCGTTAAACGTGTCCTTAGGACTTAAAGGCACAATATTACATAAAAATATTGGTACTTTTCTCCCAATTTTTCAGAAATATAAATAGAAACGTAAAGGCAGAAAACGCTTAGAAACCGCGGGTGAGCGGTCGGACCGGCTGACGTCACACGCGAAATCGCCGGGCTCAAAACACATTTTGAAAATCCAAACTTTAAAAAATCGTAGAAAATTCAGTTTTTGAGCTATCGCCAAAATTCTTTCACTGTTGTGTTTTGGACGTAAAAATCTATCGATCTACATTAAAAAAAAAATACGCTCATCTTCCTCATTCTTCAAAATCCAAACAGTCTAGGTCGATGTGTTGCCGTGTGTACAGTATTGCTTAGCTAATAAACGAGTGCTAATCTTACCTTAAATCAACAAACAGTGGCGGGATGCCTTTGTGCAGACCTTGTCTCAGGTACTCGTCCACTAGTTTTTCAAATAACGGCAAAGTGGTTGCCTCTGTGAGCTGCAGCCGTCGAGGCGCAATCGCTCTGGGGTGCTCTTTTCTGAAAACATATTATTATAACAGAATTAAATAAATAAATAAATATTCATGGACATTTATTTCCACACGACACCCTCTAGTCCCAAACTAAGCAAAGCTTGTAATATGGGAACTGGATGACTGATAGAATACTTACATACTTTATTATTATTTATTATTATTGGAATAATATTAAAGTTTAACTCAATAGTCAACCTTCGGTAAAGGTTAGATAGCGATTTGCGTCAATATCATGTTGGACTATAGTTTTTCGAAAATATGGATTTCCGGGTTACGAATGTCTTTCCGTACAAGGGTCTTGTACATAATGACCACTGGGCATGGTCGAAAATTAGCCCTCGGCGCTACATAAACCGTTTACAATTAATGTTCGCGGAAAAGCCCTGTTTTTAGTTTAATAAACAGCGTTTTTAGAATGAAAATGGTATAAGTGAATTAAAAACTTTGGGATTCAAAAATCTGGTGCGCTGATAAAATTGAGGACCATCGTTAGTTTGCATATCGTAGGCTTAGTAACCAAGGTCACCACTTATGAGGTTTATAAATAAATAAAATAAATATTCATGGACTTTACACACAACGCCCTCTAGTTTGATTAATTTACGAACAAAACGATGTTTAAATGAAGCCTTGTGGCAGTGCCGGGCTTTTAGCAATATTTTGTTTCACTGCTTGAAATAATCAGTTATACACAATTACACATACTTTAGTATCAATTTAGTACAACTTAGTATCTTTTCGTTGTGGATTCGAATTTGTACGAGAAAAATCAGAATTAGGACCAACTTATGATCGGCCATCATAATAACCATTTTTTTATTTTTTTTTACGATAAAAATTGATAGATATATATTCATAAATAAATAAACATTTAACTTACTTATAGACTTCGAAAAATCGAACCTTCTCGTCTGGATCGGTAATTTGTTTGGCTTCTAATAATTTCGCGTAATACATTACATTTTCAGGATTTCTCTTCACTAAGTCTTCATACACATTTCGAGCATCCCTAAACCTGAAAATATTTTTTATTATACTCTTGTCTTTCTCATTTTCACATGCAGGAAATACAACTTAGAGGAACCACCACCATCTTTAGACTGGTAGAGAAACCAAGCGATACAAAGCAGCTGAAAAGAAGTCACATTCTAAACAACTCATAATAAGAAGTTATATATTATATAAGAATAATAGGTACCTAATGAAATTAAACTGCCAAGTCTGGATCCCAAATACCAACTTCACACAACTCAAATACATAGTCCAGTAACTGATTGTGGATAACATTACAAAACCTTCATATAAATGAAACGAAATATCAACAAAACTGGCGACGGAATTCAGAGATCCATACAACCAATCAAATAAAATATTTCAAGACTAAGTTGATCACCATTGGTTCTTTGTTTTTCACAGAGTATAAACGCCATTTACATAAACAATCTTATTATGGTCAGCTTTTAACCATGACTACAGAAAATATACAAAGCAACATCATAGATTATCAACTGAAACATTTTGTTAACCCTTATAAACACTGATAGAAGTTGTACGCAATAATAATAGTGATAGATCAAGACTCACCTCCGCAATTTCAAATAATATTCACCAGAGGTCTCTTTGATCGCTAGCTTATCCAAAATTTGGCTTTCAAACTTGTTTAAATGTTGCAGGGCTCTTTCATACTGTCCTGACTCAGCCAACACCATGTTCTGGTACAGAAGTAGCTCAGAATGCTCGTAATCATACGGCCCCTTCATTTGATTGGTACGGAACGAGTCCAGGATACTGTTGGCCACTTCGAAGTCTCCAAGTAAATGGTAACTCATGGCAAAGCCAATCCAAGATGCTCTTTGTGTAGGTCTCAGCATGAAAAGCTGGTACCGAGTGTCCTGAAACCAAGTCGGGAGTGTTCTAAGCTATGTTTGATGAAAATTGGTCTAAGATTCAGGGGTTTTTAAATTTTTAATTTAATTACTTGTTGAATTTGTTTTTGAAGGCATTACATAATTTTGAGGACTTTTATGTCAATTAGAAATTAAACAAAGGTTGAATTGTATAATGTAGGCCTTCTGAAATATGTGTACATCAATTTGATCAATGCCATTTACTGACAATTTCTTAGTCTACCACAAACACAGGTCAAAGACAAAATGCTTCTATTCAATCCTTCCTACTGATATTATAACGCGAAAGTTTGTATGTATGGATGTTTGCTACTCTTTCACGCAAAAACTACTGGTCCGATTTGGATTAAACTTGGATACATATACATCATAGTCTGGAAACACATAGGACACCTTTTACCCGGGAAATCAACAGGATAAAACGGGATGCGGACGAAGTAGCAGGTAGAAGTTAAAATCATAGTTTATCTAGTAAAAATCTTCATAAAACCACTTACTTTGTAACCTTCTAGATCTCTCATTTGAATCTGCAGCAGTGACAGATCTCTGAGAATCTGAATATTCTCCTTTTCCCATTTAAGAGCATTCCGGTAACACTTGATAGCTTCATCATACTTTTTATCGGAACGCTGAAGCAGGCCGTATACGTGCCAGCACACAGGTGACTTTAGATCATTCCGGAGACCACGACGCACATACTCATAGGCTTCATCCTTGCGACCCAGGCAGTTTAGGGTTAAGCCTTTCATTGCCAGAGTTTCTGAAATACAAGAAAGGAATTAAGTTTCAGAATAGAACAATGAAATAGATACCTATGTTAGACAATGCAATATCATTGTTGACAAATTCACCTTTTTTACATACCTATATCAAATGGTTTTTTTATTAGCTACTATTGAATAACAATTTTACAAGCCTTTTAAAAATTATATATAATTGATTTATCAAATTATTAAGTTATGGGATAGAGAACTTTTAGCCTTAAAAACTATACAGTGTCTTGAACAAATAAAAGGAGTAAGTATGAAGTTCAAAGCAAATAAATACTAATGTACTAGGGTGAGTAACCATAATATATCAAAAGATATATATATAATAGAATGTCATGCATTCAGTAGTGCAACTATTTATTTATTATTATTTCAAAAATTACACATGTTTAAATAAATAAAATAAATAAATAAATAAATATTCATGGACATTTCACACGACGCCCTCTAGTCCCAAACTAAGCAAAGCTTGTAATATGGGAACTAGATGCTGATAGAATACTTATATACTTTTTTTTTTGTATATACATACTTATAATACATAGTAACACCCGGACATAGAACAAACATCTATGTTTTGCCACACACAAATGTTTCTTATTGGTGGGGGTTTAAAATTATATAGTGCCTTAAAGCCAAGGTATGGCTTGTCTAGGCACTAGGTTCTCGTAGGTATAATACTATGGGATGTATTAGCACAAGAACTTCACTCAAACATAGATTTGAGTAAATTTTCACAGAAAACTATCGAAATATGATCAAGTCTCGATTTAAGCCTGAGTATTGTGTCAGCATGTGAGCTTTTGTATGTATAAGTTATGTATGTCTGCATGTCTAAGATTATTGTTTATATTGTTATCTTACTCACCTCCATGTTCTGCAAATTTTGGGTTGGAAAGGATCTGTTTTGCAAACTTCAACCCATTTTTGTATTGTTTGTGTTCGTAACAACGCTGCAATATAATAAAACTCAGTAGAAGACACAATTAACCTCTATTTTATTATTAGAAGTCAGGGAATCCTAGGCTAAATCACAGGTTCTACAGGTAGTCTAAAGATCATTCTGACGGAGTAATTAGATAGCCTATAGTGTAGTTTTATAGGAGCTCTAAGAGCAATCATAAATGCATTGTAAAATAGTGTAGGTACAGAGGACATTCTTTGAAAAAAATCAAGATTATCACAGAGAATGACAAGCCATCTAAAATCAAAGTGTTTACACCCTGACTTACCAAAATTCTTTTGAAAAGTGCATTCTCTTTGGGTGGCAATGGATTGCTGGGTGGCATTTTGTTCCAGTAAATACAAGTGCCGTTGTTTTACTTCACTAAAAATTGAATTATTTTTTAAAAACCTCGTGGCTAAAAACCAAAGAAGTCGATGAAGGATAGCTGTCTATGGTTCAATTTCAATAGAGGATGGGTCACGTAATTTTTTTTTAATTTTTTTTTGGCGCTGGATACTAGTCTTTTTGCCAAGTCCTATTTGTTAATGGGTCACGTGATTATATTCAGTGCTGCCACAGTAAACATTTCATTTTCTACCACGCACCAAAGTTTTATTATAATTTAGAAAGACATATATACACAATATATATGCTGTAAATAGTGTGGGATAAGGGCAGGGAATGATGATGGATGTTAGATAAAAATAAGAGTGATGTGAAAAGTAAAGTGAGTGAAGCTTGCTGCATAATTAATCCTATGATCTACCTCTTTGGCATAATCATAAAGGCATCGCCATTCTTTGCCATTGCCAAGAACAAACATTTGTGTGTGGCAAACATAGATGTTTGTTCTATGTCTGGGTGTTACTATGTACTATAAGTATGTATTTACAAAAAAGTATATAAGTATTCTATCAGCATCTAGTTCCCATATTACAAGCTTTGCTTAGTTTTGGACTAGAAGGCGTCGTGTGAAATGTCCATGAATATTAATTTAATTTATTCCTTGTTTGTTTCCTCTATTGGTTTTAACTCTATGGAACTTAACTGACGTGACGACTGGCAGTTGTTTAATCAATACCACAAACTACAGAAGCTACGCTATCAATACCCACCAAATGTCATGGCTGTCATTCATAATTTCAAATTGTCAAGTCAAGTGACCGTCAGTCAACATAATAAATCTTCGTTCGTTCGGTTCAGTTCAGCAGCCAACGAGAAGTTATTTTATAATAAATATAAATATCGAAATTTCTGTCGTTTAGCTGATTTAGATTTACTCTGATTTTAAGTATACATACGTCGTCTGTAAAAATGGGCATTGAAAATATGCGCCGGTGGCCAATGTACATCGTCTTTGCGATGTGCATTCTATTGACCCTTTCACTCTTCAATAGTTGGAGTTTGGAGACTGAATTACGAGCCAAACTGGCGGCGATGGCACAACAGATGCACGAGTGTAACCGGCAATCCTCCACCTGCATGGAGGAATCCCTAACTTTGCTAGAACAGCGTGACAGTTACCTCGGTAAGACCAATGATTTAGAAAGAATAAAGACAGAAATGCATACTAATCTAACTGAACTGAACAGTAAGCTGATGAAAGCCGAAATTCAGGTAAATCACACGCGAGTCGATGTTGACCTCTGCAAGACAGAGTTGACATCTCTGAAGAACCTTCAAGTAAGTAAAACCGCTATGCTTGAAACGCTAAGGATGGACAAAGATATGCTGACCTCCCAGTTGTCTGATAAGAAACAGAAAATTGAGGAGTTGGAAAAGGAAGTTGAGAAGCTAAGGTCAGCACTGACTACCAAGAGTGCACCCGTTCCTTCACCTTCAAAGGTAACCCCTGCTGCTCAGCCGCCAAAACTGAGTTCAGCATTGAGAGCACATGAACCTCTTAATGAGCCTATAGTAGATAATGATGCGAAAGAAGAAATAGAAGATGTAAATGCAATGAATGATGGAGATTTTGACCCTCTTGTAAAATAGAGCAATTAGATGCCTGGTTAGTTATAGCAGCCTTTTCTTGAAGAATAATGATATTACCAATGCCGATGACAATGTGTAGCTAAAATTATTTTAAGTAACAATGGATGTTATACCATTCATAAGCTCTGTTCTCTGTTACCACAATTTTATAGTGTTAGGTTCTATTAAAAAGATATGATAACTAGACAAACAAAATGTAATTATTATGCATGCAATTGTTAGATACTCGTTATTTTAAATATCTGATTGACAATGTTGGTTTTTGAAGCAGGTGCAATAAAAATATTTTGAGAACAAGGTACAGAGGCAATTCCATAGTCAGATATTGTATTTGTATATAATTACTATGTCACATTATGTTTAGCGGTGTTTAGAGAATATTGTTTACCTATTGATCAATATTTGATGCAGACTAGTCTGTGGTGATGATAGATAGTGGTGGTAGATGATTATTGGTCGATGGATGTCATGAAGTGATTTGCCATGAAGAAGGTGCCACTAATAAGTTAGATGATCTGAATACTTTGTACACTTGCTCAATTTTATTTTGTCTCTATGTATTCCATTTGAAACACAGTAGTATACTCGTAGTAGCAATGTGTTTGTAGGTATCATCACAATTTAATATTTAGCAATAAAACCTATTGCATTTAATTGACTCTTCAGAATATTGTGATATCTCATTTTTATTAACTCTTTAGCAATCTAAAGAATCTAATTGGTTTCATATTCAATCAATTAATTTCACGGAAAAAACGAAGTCTGTGTACCTATGCCCAGTTAGACTTTATGCTGACGTTGAAGCAAGTTGTTCATGTTTTTGTGAGTTTTTAAGATTTATTGTAAAAATAAACAGTTTTATACAAAAAGATTTTCAATCCAGAAGACACCTAATCCTATGTCAGCTCAAACTGTTTCCTGCCAATATTCCAATTTAAACAAACAAACAGAATAATCAGTACAATTTTTATTTATCTTATACATCTCTAGCATAATTAGAACAAAAATCTCCTCTATCTAATTACTTCAAAAGTAATGTTTAACAACATAAAACTTAATAGTAATTAAAACTAACACACTAATTGGATATCTCATTTACAATACATTTTTCCAATTATAACAGCAGCTAAAGAAACAATTATGGCTAGAAGTTGCAAGTTCAGTGAATCGGTGAAGAAAATATGGGTCCAAAATATTTTACCTTTAGGTATACCATAAATTATTGTAATAAAAGTCAAAAATTAATTTTATAGGAAGTACCGCAGTACCAACTTAGTTTATACAAAATAGTGTTTTGAAACCCAACTCCATTTAAAATTAAATCTAATATCTATTCCTATAAGAAGCTATACCTATCTAAAGTTAGCAAAGTCGGTGGTCATTTTTAGAAATTGTGGAGTTCTGTAATTGTCTAGTAAACCAGTTACTTAGAAATTGCTTACCTAAAACATAGGTATGAAGAATCACTATTACAATCATAACAATCACATAATTTTTCTTTATTTAGGAATGCAAGTAAAATATGGCATGCAATTTTATACAAATCCATATTCAAAGGTGAAGTAAATTAACAGAGAATCTACAAAACGTAATTCATAATACTCTCAAGGTACATTATAATCAAAATGTAAAGTCATAAAAATAAGTTCTAAACTTAGAAAAATAAAAATCTTTGTATCACATGGTCATCTAATAATAATGAAAATTCATTAGTTTTTCAGGATTCATGTCAAGTCAGAATGTTAAATTGTTGTTGGTCCATCAATAGCAACTTCATTGAAAGCTGCAAGCAAGTTCCTTCGACATTTAGTCTCATCGGTGTATCGTAACATCCATATAATGTACTCTCCAATATTCAATGGATCCTCCGAGTAACTGATTTGAACCTTGCATTTTCTCTCCCATTTCATAGATTCAGTGCTTCGGTTATTTCTGGATCTAGCAAACTCTATATAACCGTTGCATTCTACTGCTAATTTTGGAAGCTGAGAATTAAGTGTGTCATGTGACCTGTCGGAGTCTGTCCCACTAGTGGAAGGCAGGCAGTCACCCTGACCAACCTCTCGGTTTGGAGGGGTGACAGTAGCATCAACACATTTGCGCTTTGATTTACTAACACCATCACCGTTGCTGTGTATTTCAGATTCATCTTCCGAGAACAGTCGTTTACGCCCATTGAATTGTGTATGACTATTTTCATGGTCCCTCTTACATATTTTCTTCTCAGATGGGGCATCTTCAGGAGGCCCGCATCCTTCAGCCCACTCTGGACTGTCACACTTAGATGAGAACAGCTTCCTTTTACCAGGCCTTTCAGTCTTTACCAGTTCTGGGGAATGGAGTGGACTGGCTAAGATTGAGTCATCCTTTCTGCAAAAAATCAAATTTAACTTATTATCTTATGCTTGGTTCACATTATTACTATAGCATTCCAGTGTTGTAATGCCACTGGAATAATCTAAATCGGCACTGGAGTGTTCTCTTTCAGTAAGAAATCCAGTCCAGTGACTGGATTGTATTTTTATTTCCAACTAGATTAAAGTAAATGATATACAGTGCTAGACTAGATTGATTAGCTAGATTACTGGACTGAAATAAAGTTAACTGTGCATTATAAGAATTTGATGTAGGTAGCTAAAAAGATTAACATTACACTGTTACTACAAGTGGTTGAGGAAGGTCAAAAAGATGGGTGGATTGTGTGAAAGATATAGTCATGAGTATGTAAGGAGTGATCAAATTATTAGAAAAGTTAGTGAATAAAAAAGGAAACTAATAAAGCCAAGGTTTATTGAGAACCAAAACAAAAACAAACCTTAGTAACCTATCACTTCTCAATTGAATCTTCTCTATATGCTCCACAGAGGTGAAATCATGGCGGGAACATTGCATGTCATGCTTTAGAAAAGCTGTAAGTTTTTTACGTGTTTTGATAGTTCTTCCAAACCACTCGAGAATCGCATCATCAGATAAGTACAAGGACAGATTTGACCGTTCATTGTCAATCATGTGCTTGAACCAGGAGATGAACGAGCGAGCTTGCTGCAACTCCAAGGATTTACTTGTATTGTTATTGTCTTTATGTTTAATTTTGTTTCTGTTACTGCGGTAGAAAGTGGAATTGGGGGATGTAGACATGTTTGATGCTCTGTAACAAAGGTAGGTATAAAAAAAATATAGATTTTAGATTCTGATTTCATTAAATCTGCTAAAATGAGAATAGGGAAGGGGAAACTTACATTTGTCAGACAGTATTTCAACAACGTTCTTGGTGCTTTTTGCCTCGTTAGCAAGGTCCAAACGAATACCCTTCAGGCGGGTCTGGCTTTCTTCTATGTACGCCGAAAGTGTAAGGTTTATACTCAAAAGCTCCTTGTGCAACACTCTTACTTTCTTATCGTTAGTGAACAAATCCTCTGAAATTAAAAATAAACACACAAACAATAAAATTGAGACAACAAACAACAGAATTCAGAATCCAATTCGATTTTTGAAACATAACCTACCAAGACACTTTGCTGTCTCCAATGCCAAGTTTTCACGGTTTAGGTCATCAGATATTAGGGAATTCATTTTACAACTGCCTGGTTCTTATCAACATTCGCCGATCTAAACACAAATGCGCAATGATATCATGAAAATTACAAGGTTTTCATTCACAAAACATAACAAAAACGCAGAGAGCGTCGTTTCGTTTCGTTCGTGAAATGAAAAAATGAATGAAATAAAATGAAATGCTATGCCAAGAAAAAGAAAGAAAGACGCCACAAGCACGCCAACCTAAAATGTATGTCAGTGTCAATTAATGTCATGCATTAGATAAAAACAACTAGATTCGTTTCGTTGTGTTTCTAAAAGAAACAGAAAATAATTGTGCTAAACTTGTATAACTAAGATGGAACGCTTTTTGCACAAAATACTCTATGGAAAAAAAAACTAAATATTCAGTGGTGCCATTTTGTATGAAATATCCTAGAATAGTACAATAATTGGACTCTTTTCCTCATTGATTTTTACGGAATGTTTTTGTAATAGGCCGTTTCTTTTAGATTCTTTTGTTATTCTTATATTAGTTACGTTATCTGATCTCTAAAATATTTTACTAAAAAGGGTTTTCGGTCGATTTGTATAGTATTTTGGTAGGTTTTCAAATATCCCGCTGATTGGTTACTTTGGTCATAGACAACGCATTAATTACGTGAACGATTGGATAGTTGCTCGTCCGCGCTTCTTTGGGAGTGGTAATGTGCCGAACCAATCTACTGCTTTCTTGCGATCATTGACTTCGACCATTGGTCTAGCTTTTGTCAACCAATCATCGAAATACCAGTGAGGACCCAATGTAAGTAAGCAATTTATTTTCGCGGATTATTCTTTGGAGATAGGTGCTCCGTCGTATTTAGAAAATGCGATGGAATTTTCGAGTCCTTCCTTATTATTCTGGTTCAAACAGCCTGTTAAAATTATGTACACGATATTCCAGCAGCCATTTTGATTACGTTTGCTTTGGCCTCGCAACACGTATTCTCATGACGTGTTGAAAATTTTTCGCGACCGATTGTTTTCCATTTTCTAGATATTCCGTTATTCTAGACTAAACGTAAAAAGAATATTGAATTGAAGGTTCTATACAAACTTGTACAAAAAACCATGCATGCTTCACAGGCCCGACAGGCGGCAGGCAGGCTTGATTTGGTACAGTAGGTACAGTCAGCTGCTCCATCCAACTTTATGCACAATTCTATTGTGCGATTAATTAATTAATATTATGCGGTGGTACAAAGAAAACTCATTAATTAATCAGGATTTTTTCACTTAATGTCACATTTTAATAAAGTACCTAGGACTAGTATAGTACCTAGGTGTAGGTACAGTCGGCATATTTTTTTTATTAGAATTACGGAGATTTAAGGAAAAATAAAAATTGCTAGTTTATAGGTAAGGTACACCTACCTACTACGTACCGTAGCTTAGGTAGGTCATATAGGTACGTATACAATCCTACTAATATTATAAATGCGAAAGTTTAGATGTTTGGATGTTTAGATGTTTGGATGTTTGGATGTTTGGATGTTTGTGTTTCAATCACGTCAAAACTACTGAACCAACTTGGATGAAACTTGGCATATATGTAGTTCGTAACGTGGATTAACATATAGGCTACTTTTTATCCCGAATAATTAACAGGATCTACAGGATAAAATGAACGAAAAGGATTAGCAGCGCCAATTGGCAAGAGGATTTCATTGTCATGTCATGTCACGTCAGTTTGACAGGGCGTAGTACTACCTCTTTGGTCTAACGACTAGCGTTTGACATTCCAGTAGGTACGAGTTCGGTGTAATGAGGTGTGTAATGTCAAGTTTCTCAAAGAAGTATCCGCTCGGTACACGCACAGATAATATAATGTACACGGAAACTAGACGCGTACGAAGTCGCGGGTAATTGCTAGTAATTTATAAGTTTTGAAAATTAGAAAAACTGACTTCAATTCGACTACCAGCTTCATCATCAGATGATGATGATGATGACAGTTCATTGGGAATGTTCTAGTGACTATAAACACTACTTAGGACACAGGAAAGCAAAATACGCAATTTCGTGCACGTGGTTGGCATATTTTTTTCAGTTATTTCTATTTTATAAACCAATCTACAGAACCGATTTTGATGAAAATGAAATGGGACCAATCTGGAAGTATATTCTTTCAGAAGAAAAAAACATTTTTGAAATCGGTTCATAAATGACGGAGTTCTGAGGTAACAAACATAAAAAAACAACCGAAATGAGAACTTCCTCCTTTTTTGAAGTCTGTCATTATGATTATATAGATAAGGTAAATGAGCCACTTTACCTATTTTTACATACCTAAGTTTCGTACCTAGGTATTTATATTTACTATAAATAAATGTAGGTATTATAGTCATCCCTTTGTACTTGCCTACTAACAAAAGGAAAACTTGAAAAAAAAACCGTCAGTAGTTACTAGTACTAGGTAACTATTTTCATACAATTTTTATACCTATCCCTCAGTGATTTACAATGGAGCAAGCTCACCTCACCACCTCTGATGGGACTCAAGTGATGACCATCAATGGTCAGCAGCTACAAGTCCTGCAGATGGGAAATACTCCTCACATGCTGCAGGGACCAAACGGGCAGCAGATTGTGGTGCATGCTATGTCTTCAGCACCGGCTATTCAGGTAGGTACATTATCTAGTAGGTTATTAGGTGGGTAGGTATGCTATTTATTATTATTTAATTCTTCATTACACAAAATTACACGAATTCTATACAAGGGAGGAATTAATGCTGTAGCATTATCTGCCAGCCAACCCCATACTTGGTGGTATAAAAAGGAGGTTGGCTATTTAAAACATGGTTTAAAAAACTACCTAGTTATAATAAATAAATAAATAAATATTCATGGACTTAACACACAACACCCTCTAGTCCCAAACTAAGCATAGCTTGTGATATGGGAACTAGATGGCTGATAGAATACTTATATACTTTTTTTTTGTAAATACATACTTATTAGTAACACCCAGACATAGAACAAACATCTATGTTTTCCACGCACAAATGTTTGTTCTCAGTGGGGATCGAACCCACGACCCACAGCACGGAAGGCAGAGCCATTACCGACTGAGCTGTGACGCCTGTCAGTTTGTTGGTTGGTTTGTTTATTTTTGGTACAGTCTACAATATTCGGCAAACAGTATCCGTGACGAACTAAACCATGGAAAGTGTTAATCCTTAACGAATCACGCGACTAAATTACGCAAAACGTAATACGTAAACGTATCGATAAAAAGAAAATTGCTCGATATCGATGAAAACTAAGGGCGGCTTGCAAGTGGACGATCTAAGCCCGTACCTACTTAAACACCCCACTACACAGTGCAATTCGTAATTCCTGACAAATCCGTAACAAAGTTACCTTACGGACCACGTGACGAAGCTTTGCTTTTAGAGACATTTTGTTTGACAAGGATCCCGTCGTTTTCCGCATAGCTATCTTTTGTGACTTTTGGTACCTAGGTACCTACGTCGAGGGCCAACTAATTTGCATTGATTATTTAGATTGTTTGTAATGTTTCTTATCTAATTACACTTTTCTTCACACATGCTATCAGATCGGAACACCACAGATCCAGATAAACAACTCGGTAATTATTTAAGAACACGTTTCTATTACAAGTTCTTTTACCTACTAGTTTTGGTAATATAGATAGATAGAATAGATAGATAGATATATTCTTTATTGTACTCTCCACTTAAACTAATACAACAATAATACAGATTCTTTAGGAGGTAAGGCGGCCTTATTGCTAAAAGCAATCTCTTCCAGGCAACCTTTGGATGGACAGGATCTAATACACAAAAACAAGGACGGGGGCGTACATAAATATATAATATTGTATTGTAAATATGTAATATTGCAGGTGGGAACGCCAGGCGGACAGCAGATACAACAGCTGCAAGTCCTGCCTATTTCTGGACTACAAGGCATTCAGGGTAAGTTATATAACGGTTATAGATTGTACAGAGATTAATAATCTGGCCTTGGCATCTTATCTACTTAGGATGATTTTACAGCATGTCGGGGGCCATATTTTACCAATGGCCCGATGAACGGGATGCTGCAGTGCCTGGGACATGGTTTAGGATGGAGTAAGCTTGTCCAGCACCTATACCATCCTCTGTCTATAGTCGGCCTTATCCACAGGAAAAACAAGGTTAATGCGTGTGGTAGTGACCAAGCCGCGGGTTTCCTCACAATGTTTTCCTTTACCGTTTGAGAGCCCTGGTATTGCACACATACCTACATTTTTGAATAGAAGAATCCATTGGGTTTAAACTAAACCCACATCCTTAAGATTGGATGGCAGTTTGCTACCAATAGACCACCGGTGCTCAGAGATAACAATCTTGGTATTTTGGTCATTATTCTGTGCCACCTCATACGAACTAGCGTATGGATTTTCAGGATCTTCTAACATGCAGCCAATGCAGTTGGTGCAGACTCCTGATGGTCAGACCTTCCTGTATCAGCCCACAGCCCAGCAGGCTACCATCGACCAGCACCAGATCATCCATCAACCAGCTGGTAAGACCATTTTCACTGGTTTTGTGTAATACCGAGTGTAATATTATTGTATTCTGAAAAACATTGGGGGATTGAAAAACCCAATACATATAAGATACTTAGTTAATTTTTATATTATTTTTTTTCAGTTATAAGCTTAAACGGCAATTTGGTACAAGTAGGCAATGCGGTACAGCAACCACAGATTGTCAATCAACCAAACATTGTTATGGTAAGCCTAGATTATTTTGTTATACAATTAGTTACATAGGTTTTTAAATGCGACTATTTTAGGCGTCATTGTCTGCATGGCAAAGGCTTCCTTCGAGTTTTTTCTACCTCTCTCGATCTTTGTTTTTTAATATTAATCAAAATTCTTCATATTTTTTTTTTAATCACCCACAGATGGTAAACGGCAATACAAACACGAATGCTGGCGCGACTTCGGCCTCCAACTCAAGCACCTCAGTTTCGGCCGGCGGTGGTTCTGATGATGAACCGCTTCTGTACGTGAACGCGCGTCAGTACAAACGCATACTTAAACGCAGGGCTGCAAGGGCCAAGTTGCATGAGCAGGGGAAGATACCCAAGGAACGGCCGGTGAGTACAAATTGTGTATAAGTCGAATTCTTGTAGGTATGCTTCAAAATTATTCAAGACTGAATCGAGCGAGACTCAACATAGATCCCAACCATAGATTCTTTGATAATTTTTCAATGAGAAGTGTAAATAAATCTGTGCTCAAGGGTCAATCAAGACTTGAGTCGTTGTGTTGCACCATAAATTTTAGATTTATGGGTATTTTGCTTCCTCAGAATGTATTCTGGAAATGTTTCCAGAAAGACTATGTTTGTGCAAACATACTTTCTCATTTATAATTAGATATTTATGTATATTTTCAGAAATACCTTCACGAGTCAAGACACAGACACGCCATGAATAGGATACGCGGAGAAGGCGGCAGATTTCATTCTGGCAGCAGAAAGTGAGCGATTTTTCTTAACTCTTTTATAAAACTGTTGAGCCACGCATAATGGGCCAACTTTAAGCCTAAATGCAGAAAAGGGAGTCCCATCAATATCAAAACTGTTGAGGTTGATATAGAATCAATATGTCTTTCGAAACGTACCTACCTATGGGTTACAAATTCCAAAAATTCAACTCCTATAGAATGAACACCAATACCAACAATAACATTATACTAAAAAAAACCTAGGCGCAAACAAAACACAAACATTATAACAAAAATAATAATATTTTTTCAGGGGAGGTGGTGGCATGAGTAATATGGCTATGGTGGAGAAAACTGAACCAATATCAGATGAACACAAGCTCATGGAAGACATCAAACCAGACACCGTTTCTATCACAATCATCCAGGTATGTATTGATGATAAAGCCTTATTACACTATTCACAATCTCAAGTCAGTCTTACTAACAGTGATGTGACAAGTTGAATTATTTCGAACTCGAATTATTTTAGTTAAACTGAACCTTGATTCGAGCCGCCAATTGGGTTGACTCAACTAGGTCCGTATGCAACGTAAGTGGTTAGAGAAATTGGTGCTAGATTTTCACTTGTATGACTTTATATGCATGCAAGTCCTCGATGCGAGTCAATTCAAATAACTTGAGTTCGAAATAACTCGTCTCATTACATTACATCACTATCAGTAAGCCTGACTTGAGATTGCATAGTGTAATAAGGCTTTTACAATGGGTAGGCTATTTAACTCACAGTATAATATTCAACAATATCTAGCTTTCGATGTGTTAGACTCTAAGAGTTAGAGTCGGCAGCCACGTCTTATTGTAACAGTAGACGAATGTCCCAACGAATACCTAATGTCTACCAATACTGCGGCTAGTCTGAGAGATGTATTCGGTCATATGAAGGTTTATCATTTTATACAACAGACTAAAAATATTTTAGTCTTTTTGACTTTAAATATTTATAACAATAGAGGTTCACGTTCTGCAATTTATATGGGTGCATTAAAAATTCGAAGATAATCAAAGAGATTTGTTTTTTTTTGTCAGGAAGAAGAATCAGAAAAACAAGCCAATCAATGGAGGCGGCTTGCTCCCCACCAAATGCAGCCAACATAGCCATCAGATAAACCATTAAATGATACTATGTGATGTGTTCCATCAAGAAACGAAATGTGATGTTTGTATTGAGAAATGAGACTGTGCAGTGATTTCTAATTTTGACAAGAAATTATAATCTAAATTGAAAAAACTTTGTGACATGTTCCACCAAGTAGTGCTGTGTGTTATGTTATCAAGACTTTTGTGATAATTTTGAATGTGTTGCAATGATTGAACCCCATAATATGGTACCTAGTTGGGAAGTGGAGTGACGCACTGAAAGCTAATTACATCCTAAATTGATTAATGAATGTATTAAAACTACTATAATGTAATCATTTATAGAATTGTGCTAAAAAACGTTTTAATCTATAATTTATTGAGAAATCTAAAAAAATTGTGGCTATTTTTACAGCCTTGTTGATCTTGTTTTTGTTTAAGTTTTCTTTTGTTTTTGATTCACTATTCCACAATGATTTATGGCAAACAATTTAATCCATGACGAACTATTTGACTAATTTCGTTTCGTAGTTCGTCAGGGATTAACTTTATACTGGCTATTGTAAAATTATGATATTTTATTAATTAGGTTAGTTAGGGTTAAGTTATTATAAACAATATATAAACATGCTATCGATTGCTTTTTGTATTTAAAACAAATGTACATACCGAGGTACCTATTAGTAGGCACGACGGATCTTTGTCCCTCTAAATGTGGAGAACCCATTTTTGGGTTGCATTGAAGGTAAGCTAATTTTTCCGCACCTGTACATGCGCAATCGTTTGTTGCACCTAACTTCAGAGGAATAGATCCGTTGTGCGTACTGTATCTCTCTAGATCTATGATACAGGAGGTATAGTCGCGAGTCATGTTATTGTGCAAAGTACAATTAGTTTGCTGTGGTGGCTACAGACCATCGTGGGAGCTACCTTGCCCGGTATGTAACCGCTTCAACATCACTATTCTTTGATCACCACTTTTTTGATTGTATAATTGTTTTCTGTTTCACTTTTTTTGCATCTAAATGTAAAAACGCCTGTTGAAGTACCTAGGAACCTATAATAATAATATTTAATCATAACTTATCTAAATATTTTTATCTAACAGTTTTTTGGATTTAAATAAAAAACTTATATTGGAAAAGAAAATAAAAGTCATACATTATTTTAAAACATTGATTTTATTGAGAAAAACAATATATTAAACACATTTTTTTCTAATTAAACTATTAGTAAAAAGTGTATAAGTAATTTATTAGTCGATTATTAAAATTGGCATAAAGATAAATTAGGTCCGTTCTGATTTTCTAATACATATATACTTAACTTAATACATATAGTAGGTATATATGTAACATTACTTTTGGTAAAGGTACGTAAAGTAGGTACACTTTACGTACCTTTACCAAAAGTAATGTTCAGTGAAGTAAAAATCACTATAATTGTAGGTAGGTACCTACTTATGCCCCGATATAGGTAGGTTCGACGCTAAACAAGTACGTACCTACTTACATCCGTATCGGCTAACACAAGAGAACATAACAATACATTTATGAATAGGTACCTACCTACTTAATAAAACACGGCTAAACATTTATAAAAAAAGTTTTTCAAAGTCACAATATCTACCTACTACAATACAACAATAAAAAAATTGCACGTTGTTTTTACTTAAAATTAATGTTATTAATTAATCAATTACTACTAATACACTAATTATTTATATCGAAATACAACTCTTGATATGCGATTCACTAGGTAAAAACCCGTAATATAGGGAACGAATCAAAATCATTATTAATTATCATGTTTTCAATGAAAATTTTGTTGAATTTATTCTATTCACTCTAGTCTGGTTTATACTGAGCATGTTCTCTTATCCGTTGAATCTCACTCTTGATGGCGGATATGAGAGGAATGGCAGGGTCATCTGCAGCCAGTCTACCTTTCCCCATGAGGGCCGGGTTCACGTGACCTAGGGACTGTCAAATGATCATCGTCTTGCTGTCCCATTGCTAGAAGAAGGTGAAGCTAGTTTAAGCAGTGAAAAACCAACACCAATGCTACGAAATAATATTAAACTTACCTACTGAACAAGGTCCTACTTACTAAATAAGTACCTAATTCTCAAAATAATCTAAAGAAATTGTTATTGAAATTTCTAAGAAGAATATAAAAGAACATATAAAGTGCTCCAATGAAAGTGTTCAATCCCCGAAACGAAGATTTTCAAAGAAGAAATATGTAAGTAAAGTATGATAGGCTAGACTTGCCTCTACCAGAATTATCAGTTTTAAGTGCTCCCGTGAAAGTGTTTTTTAAGAGGCGTCATACAACTTCTCGCTTCCACAATACAAAATCACTGAATGTTTTTTAAATATTTTTTCTACTTAGTTTTTATTATCCTACTAATATTATAAATGCGAAAGTTTAGATGTTTGGATGTTTAGATGTTTGGATGTTTAGATGTTTGGATGTTTGTGTTTCAATCACGTCAAAACCACTGAACCAACTTGGATGAAACTTGGCATATATACAGCGTGTAGCTACAATGGCGACATTAAATGAACACACGGGTAGAGCTACTTATAAGTATTCATAAAAAAAATAAAAAAATAATTATAGTCCAAAATAGAAATTTTGATTTTTTCAAACAAACTTAATAATAAAATACGCAACAAAAATTAATCACCCTATGAGTGTCTACCTACGTGTTACCGCGCCCGCGCCCGCGCCTGCCTGCCCGGGCGGCTCGGTGGCGGCGGCGGGGCGCGGGGCGGAGCGCGGGGCGGGGAAATCAAGCGACACCAAGGAATTCAAAGAAATCAAATAATTTCACTTCACCTTGTTCACTTTACTATTAATTTTATTGTGACCTATGCACCTAGCGCCTTACACTTATTAAATCTTCAAGTTCTCAATGTAGCCGCCGCGCCGCCGCCGCCACCACGTCGGACACAAAGATGTAACCGGCGGCGCTGAATATTTGCCCTCGCTTTTGATAATACATTTTATTTTATTTTAGCATGAACGTCGTCTTTCACAAAGCCCCATAAAAAATCGAGGGGCTTGAGGTCAGGTGACATTGGGCCACCTAAGAGCTCCGTGTCGTGTCGTCCTATCCAGTATCCACTGAGCACCAAACATTTAATTTACCCGCTCCCTAGTCGCAAAGGTAGACAGATAAACAAATAATAAATCAAAGCGTCTTTATCGCTGTACCCACGTAGACCTGATTGGGTACTTAGAATAGAAAAGCTAAACTAACAAAACCAAGCGTCTTTTTCGCGAAACATTGAGAATAGGTAGATAATTAGCAAAATTATTAAAAATAAAGTGTGTCAAGGACACCGGCCCGCGTATCACTGGCTAGGCGGCAGGACGAGTCGGTCGAGCGAGCGGCGCGGGCGGCGCTCTTCAATAGTTAGCTATCCCTTTCATGCACAACGGCGCAATTTCGGGTGTCCTATTCTAACAATACTTTCTTGCTCTTCATACGCGGTTACACGCGGTTATGACCCGTGAACCCGACAGATGACCTCTGCTCTTACGTACAGGTTGCTCCGAGGCGTTATTTAAGAAAATTGATTTATTTCGATAAATCTTATGTTTAATGAAATAAAAAATATGTCTATATTCTGAAAACGCGAAACCGGATACGCTGGTTAATTTAATGTCGCCATTGTAGCTACACGCTGTATAGTCCGTAACCTGGATTGACATATAGGCTACTTTTTATCCCGAATAATTAACAGGATCTACAAGATAAAATGAACGAAAAGGATTAGCAGCGCCAATTGGCAAGATAATTTCATTGTCATGTCATGTCACGTCAGTTTGACAGGACGTAGTACTACCTCTTTGTCTAACAACTAGCGTTTGACATTCCAGTAGGTACGAGTTCGGTGTAATGAGGTGTAATGTCAAATTTCTCAAAGAAGTATCCGCTCGGTACACGCACAGATAATATAATGTACACGGAAACTGTAGACGCGTACGAAGTCGCGGGTAACTGCTAGTTTACAATAATGTTGAAATGAGCGAGTGGGATGTTTGACGCTTGTCAGAAAAGATTTTGCTTGTCAGCGTCTTGTGTGAGTACCTAGTCCTACCTACTGTGTATGAGTGTAGTGGTACTGATTTACTAGTGATAAAGTGCTCCAATAAAATATCAATGTGTTATCCAAAAGTCAAGAAAAAATGGCAGTTAGCTTGTACTGGAGTGTCAATACCTGTGTTGGCTGTTGCGATGCTGCCCAAGCTTTAGACGGTGGCGGGGCTTTCCGTTCTACTACAGGTCTCGTGAAGGAAGTCCTAGGACGTGACCCGTCTGCTGGGGCTGATGATGTACTGGCTCTGCTAGAAGAGGTATTAATATCATACACTTTATAGCGTGACGTGACGTAGAGGTTCAGCATTGTAGATATTAACTCTACAGGAACTTCAATGTATGAGCTCAAAAATATCAGCTGTTTCATACATAATTCAATACATGGTAAAATTGTATGGAACAGCAGATTTTATAGGTTTTTTTTACTCAGATTTATGTGCGCAATGCCAGTGCTCCCAAACAGTGAAGGAAAATATCGTGAGGAAACCCGTGGCTAGTCAGCCCCGCACGTGTTGACCTTGTCTTTCCTGTGGCTAAGGCCGACTAGGCTGAGAGGATGGTATAGGTGCTACAAGCCTGCTCCATCGAAATCATGTCCCAGGCACTGCAGTGTCACGTTCATCGGGGCATGGGTAAAAAGTGGCTCTGACGCTGTATAAATCATCTAGATTAGATGCAAACGCCTGGTTATATTACACCGGGTATTATTTATTTCTAGATATGAAGTTCCATACACTGGATCAGCAGATCTGCCCCTGACAGTGTCCAAGGCAGTGTACGGCGAGCCAGGCAGGCGGACATTGTCGTTCCTCGCTTGGGCTAACTTTTGACCCACTTCTGAAATACAAAGATACTTTTTAAAACGTGGTCTACCTTAACATGCAGGATTACCATTTTTTTTTCTGCTTTACGTATGAGTTTTAAAGTGTCCTAATTAGGTAACCCATTTTTTTCGGTTTTCTTTTGTTTCTATAGTAGATTCAAATCGTACTTTTGGTTTTTTAGTTCAACAAATGTGCAATTTCAACTGTTCATTATAAAAAGATGCTGCCTGCCTTATCTGGTTGTGGACAGACGTATTATTAGTTGACCTAAATCGCTACCCCGACTAAAGTGCACGAATTTTAATCATTGTCAAAACAGCACCATCTTACCTTGTTTCTTCTCGTCGTTTCCATCTTTGTCGTCCACTGTATAAGTGTTGTTCGAATCGGGAGTCGAACCCGCGCTGCCGAACAGTGTGAATGCATCATCCATCAGCTCGTTGAATCTCTGCCTCATGCGGGACGGTCCAGGATCCTTATGAAGGGCTGTAGACTTGGTTGGGCTAGGTGGTTTTGACGCTGGAGATTAGAAGTTGGGTGTCAAAAGCTCGATTGATAATAATGCGAAAGAAAACTAAAATTAATAGTCTACATGACTTACCATCTTTTATCCTCTGACAATGGAGATCCCACACCAGTGGTCCAATCACTCCGGGATCCTTGTCTATGCTTCCTAAACGCACGAGCTGTGAGGCCATTTGTCTTCGAGGAACTACGTCCTTATTCCTAACTTCTCTCTTAGGAGTGGAGACTGGAGAGTCGATGTCTAAGTGCCTCACGGACACTGGTTCTAGGATTCTTGAGAGGGGCTCTACTATGTTTCCTCTGGAAGAAATGATTGTGATAGAAGAACAGATATCGGTCAAAAGTTAAGTTTGGTTAAGTTCGTTAAGACACCCAGAGATCTTAAACCCTCTGAAAATTCAATGTGAAATAGATTTTGTCTTCATGATTATCTGCATCAGACAGCTGCAAGTTGAAGATGAAGATGACATACCTCGGAAAAGAGTTGATAGAAGGCATAGAGAGGTAGGATGTTGGAGTAGGCGGCGCTGATGGCTGACCACTGTCTGAACTGTCCAGGCCTGCTGCTTCGAGCAAACTGTCTGTTGTTCCAACTAGAAAAGTGACAGCAATAAGTCTATATCGGCGGGCGGGCATGAACGGGCAGACAGAAGGAGCAGTGAAATACAATCATCTACGCGACTGCTTAAGTGGTTTCGTGTAGGTATTCCATTGAATAGAAGATTGTAGTTCACTATGCAATCACAGCCTAAACCAGTCACCCGCTGCTTCGGGCTGCCTGTGTATGCCCACCCAGGCACCCAGTCTCATTTTGTTGAGACGCCTAGCTTGTAACGGAAATTGCCTCATAAAGTTCTTCAAAGATTTATTTTCCCGTAAAATTACCAGTCAAATGGCTTATATCTCTTTCCATATCGGCTGTCACTTTCAGGTATACCTACATTAGCCAATGAGATGAGAGATTTCTCTATCTATGACGCCATATTGCTAAATGGGCACCTGGGGATAATGAGAATCAGTAAAACATGGTAAAAACCAATGAGAGAAGAGAAGGCTAAATTGTAATTGCCCACCTCTTTTCTTTTGCGGCATCCGCAACGTATGCGGTTTCTTCGGCCGACGACGTAAAGCTGACGCTACTTCCGACACTCCGGAAGAAGTAGTTGATGAGCTTGACGCACTCGCAGCTCTGTAAATTGGTAGCAAGGTGCTGCATGGCCTGGTTCTGCTTGGAGATACTACACTGATCAGCTAAAAAAAGTATTGTATCGTAAATAAAACTATCCGTTAAATTATTAAACTAAAGGCATTAAATTCGGCAAATTACAAACATGCCAGCAACGACCATCTGCTTCTTCAATTGGTCAGAAAGAACAAGATGCTTTGGATATATGGGACAGTTTAATCTAAATAACAGACAGTATCCAACTAACATTGGGCCTCACCCTTCCATCCTTTTCCTCGTGGACCTGCTTCAGCTGGTTACGTTCTACTTCTCGCATGAGCTCATTTCTGTACGCTCGATGTGACTCTGCTGATTTAAGTGTCTTCCTTCTGGAAATCGATAAAATCTCAAATTTACCTCAAAAACTAGCTTGCCGAGTGATTCAAGAAATAAAGAAGGTTAAAGATACCGCGAAAGAGCGAAATGGGGAAATTAGGTAAGCTGTTTAATTCAGAGGGTTTTAGGATCCTCTCAAGTTACAATCTGATAGAAGCTTCTAGCAGGCTAACCTTCGAATTCATAAACGATGTAGAGTCGGATTCAAGTGCTGAGGTAGGCGAACAGTGGTTGACACGGTTTGGCGGACTGTTCAGCATCTTTTTACAAATTCGGGGGTAAAACTGTCTTCGCCTCTATGGAAAAGGGAGGTACTGGCTAAGTCACCAGAGTGACCACGACCAATAGCATGAAGACGCAAACAAACCTATGAGAAAAACACAGCAATGCCAGTACAATGAGGAGTAGAATTGCCGCTGTAGCTCCAATGGCCAATGCCCACAACTCAGTCCCATGTACTCCTCCACTCTCGATATCTCCTTCAAGACCTTCGGCTGCTTTCAGGTATGCTGCTGAGAATTTTGTAATTAATATTGTTAGAAAAGTGTTCTGATGAGACAGTTTTAGGAATTTCGCTTGGTGCTTCTAATTTGATGCTTTTATTATATTTGGCTACAAGAAAAGTGGCTCAAGGGTACGATGCAGTTTCATAGTGATTCCAAATGTTTTAAGATCTTGAATGCTTACGCTCAGCTTTAGTAGTGACGGCAGCTCCCAACTCCTTAGCCACTTCAGCATCACGGACTAGTCTCATATCTCTTGCGGCGACTGCAGCCGGCACTGCTCTTCCACCTACCAGCACCACGTATACTATTTCTACGCTGCCTGTTTCGGGTGACTGAAAGCATTGAACTTGTTTTATTCAAGGGTAACAACACTTGGACATTTAAGACGTTTACAAGGGTGATTTATTTTGTCCTGGTTTTGGTGAACATAATTACCTCTGTAATGTTTTGGATGTGAACTCTGACAGGTGGCTGCTGGTCAGGCTTGATTATTTCCCTCTTAAACAGAAGCGTCTCATTTCCATCTATCTCCAAAGGAATGTCTATCAAATCTTTATCTTCAAGTTCACTCTTATCCAATACTTCTCGTTTTCTTATCGTTACAGTTGGAGTAGCCAGAATCCATGATTCAGCTTTAACTTTAGTTGTTTTCATTTCAGATTTATCATCTGTTTCATTAAACTTATCCATCGGGAAAAGTTCTACATTTTCGTAGGATTTATAAGCACTAAGGAAGTTTGGTGGATATGCAGTCGAAATCATATCGTTTTCTATTCTAGTTTCTACTGAGTCTGGAGGTGCTATCATAGAACTATCAATATCGAGGTATTTAAACGGTGTATTTGAGCTAGGACTTAGTGATGATAAATCCTTATTGACTAAAAATGAATGCACGTCGTGTTTCTTCCGTGCTGTTGGTGCATCTAGTGATTTGATAATGCCAAGATGTTTTTCTTGTTGCCTGAAAATGAGAGCACTTTAAAATTTTGTGGATTCTCTCAATTTAGCGCTCATGTTAATAATGTACCTTAGAAAAGCTTTTTGGTATAATCTTGCCAATCTCAACTGTAGGCTGTCTGGAGTAGATCCCTGAATGACAGTGACAAGCCAGTAGCGACGGTCCTCTGGAATTTCTGGCTCCAAGCTTCCAGGGACCACAGGCTCGCCACAGTTAAGCACGCAGTCGCCTGTCGTTTTGTCCGTCACCGCCTGTAAAGTTATTGGTGAATTTTTTTATTTTATTTTATATATCGCTGCCGAACATTTTTCTAGTACCCTCTTTTGTTATACTAGTAGGAGCCGTTGGAGGTATATGTCGCGATTGGAAATTCAAAGACCTTTTTCTAAAAGGAGTACCTACCCATACCTACTATTATTAATATTTTTTTAGGAATCATATTTTTACGTCCAATAGGCCTTAATCTAGAATACTTAACATTAACCTGAGGCGGGTACGAATCCAAATAGACGGTGGCCAATACCGTCGTGGTCTTGATGATAGGTCTGCTAGGCATTGACGGAATGGGCAGTGGTATGTCCACGGGAGGCGGTGGCCCGTCTCCGGAGCCCGTCCAGAAGAAATCCTCCAGACGTGGTGTGAGCTGATGTTGGTCGGGCGATACCAGCATGTATACTGCGATTAAGGTTATATTAGAAAGTTAGGTATTGGCGGTTATTCCCAGCTGACCAGTTCTGCTGACCAAACTACTGAGGTTTTTCGGTAGGAAGGTTATTTTTTTATGATAACATGTAGCGTCAGTAGTACTAAGATCTGCTCTTTGCTGTCGAAATGTCGCCACCATTTAGTCTCGTCTAATCTAGTTACAACCTTGTATCGGAAAATAAGGGTACCAAATGTAATAATGTTATTAAAAGATTGCCTTTGCATAAACTTAGTTGCGTCTTTAGCGTCGTCGCATAAACTTAGTTTCTTCCATCGTATTTAGGATACTTTTAGGAACGTGTTATTATTGTTAGGTACACCTAAGTGGCCTATATTGAAAAGAGAAGTTATCAGTTCGAGAATCTTAGTTTCTCAAGAAACTACGTACCTACCTAACTACTGCGTACCAACAAATATTTGAGACTATATCTAGGAGTATTTATAGCCTACTTATTTCGTGCCGATGCGATGACAAGTCAACAAACCGATCGGTAACATCGCGTGCTCTCCCGAATAAAAGGAGTTACAGTTTATTGGCCTTCCCTGGAAACTTTCAGTAGCCTGCCGTGGTGTTTGGTTCAACTCTTAAGATTTTAGCTAACTTGACACAAATCTATACCAACAGTTAGATAAAACATGAAGAAACTTGTCTTTAATAATTAGCGCGAATACTTATTGGCGCCCAACGTGGTGCTAAAACACCAGCCACAAAACAAGTCCTAGAAATAAATTGAGTAGGTAGGTACCTACTAGTTCCAGGATGATAATAATAATAGGGCATAACTACTGGATACTTCGATAACAAATTAGTTTATTTCAGTACTGAATATTTTTGTACCAGGTTGGGCGCCAATACTTTAGAAAACGTAGAGTTTCGTCTCTGGTTCCTATTTTGTTTCAAAATTCAGTATTTAGGTGTATCTACTAATTCACATAAAGTAAATTAGCTAAACTAGTAACTTAGTTATGTTATGATTACAAACTCTTCAATCGTAGAGCAATTCGGCGATTGCTTGCACCACAAGGATACCAACTCGTACCAGCCCCGATCTACGCTTTACGGTATAAAACGCATTTCCTCAACTTCATGCCAGAATACCTCTTCATATCTATACCTATCTACCTACCTACCGGTAATATATGCACTTACATAAAGCGTATCTTGAAAACCAAACCGTGTGGAATACACGGAAGAAAACCTTCGGACCACATCTCGCACAATATGCTAGGCCACGCCTATGTAATTGTTAAATGTGAAGGTATTCCTAGAAGTATCCTATCACTCCACATTTTTAGATTGCCTATGTAGGTATTTTACCTAATGCCAAATAACCTGTATTTGAAGCTCTATCAAAATACCTACTGAATGAAAATAGTGGAAAAATGTAATACCGTGAAAATGGCGTGATGCACCGCGTGGTACCAGGTTTATAGCGTTTGTCACGATAAGATTTCCACATAGGTAGATAAATATGTTTAATAGGTGAGTAGGTACCTAAGTATATTTAAATAAAAAAACCCGTGTAGAAAAAAGTAGGTACCCAGGTATGTTTAATTTTTTTACGCCGTTGCGTCATAGAAGTCTTAGGAATTTAAGAAACGAATTGAAAAAACTGAATTGAATAGCGCTGCGGCTGGAGGAACTTCTAAAGCAGGCACTCTATGTTTATCCATCGTATTTTTAAAGTCATCATACGATTTCAGAGCGTAGGTATATCCTGTCCAACCATTTCGTGCCCACAACAAAAACGCACAAAAAGGCATGTAATAGTGGTTTTACTTGGACATGCGTATGCGCCGCTTTTGTTCACAGCGCGTCGGCGGATGTGGAAGTATGTAGGTACAGTGCGTACTAGTTGATGCACTCTAGAGCCTTATTTTATGAGTAGTAAAGTTCAAAATATCATGTTGATAGGAGCTATATCTATAGCGGTTCAGTGCACACAAAATGTCCCATACACTACCAAATGCCTTATTTTGGAAGTGGTAGAGATAAAAATGCTGTGTATTTGATACCTAAATAGTAATAATGGAAAATCAGCCAAGCGTATAGTGATGACCCTAACTTTGATTGATAATAATTTTACCTAGGTACCTATGTAGGTGAGGTACCTTACCTACTTACTAGTTTTTAAAGTTGCGGCAGTTTAGTTTCGAAAATGTCGGAAATCACTACGGCTAGACAAGACACGAATGGAAATGAACTATGTTTAGCTTAAAAATAAATTCCCAATTTCGCAGTGTCCACAAAATACAAAAATTAAATAGTGTAGTTACTTAAATACTTACATTAGGTACCTATCTACACCTACTGTAATGAAAATCGGTGAATCTTGCAATAGAGAAATATAAACTCAGTTGAACAATACCTATAGGTATACTTTCAGCTACGTGCCTATATTTAGGTTGATTTTGACAGGTGTGGTTTATGAGTTTTCAATAGGGGTAGGTATGAACTACGAATAAAACGTTGAGTATGAACAAGTGCGATTAAACGTGCCAGTGATCTAACTAGATAAAACTATTTTTTGAACTTACATTTGTCTTCATTCTCGTAGTCATCAGCAGTAATCGAAGTAAATAATAATATGATTAGTAATGTATTTAATTTATTATACATTCCGAGTATTTTATACATTTTATTGGAACCCGCTTTTTCACGACTTTTTAATGCCACATTAGTGAGTGCTTTCATTCAGCACCTACTCCTGTTTGCGATTTATGGAGCTACAATTTACTGTTTGCATTTTATTCGCTTCTGGCTGGCATGAACCCACAATCAAACTCAGCCAAAATCAGCCAAATACTGTACACGCAGGAGTTAGCTCTACTGTGCTGCTTTTAAAATTACAATTATGCATGCGTTGCTAGGCAACAAAATTGAATAACGCGCGCTTAGCCATAGACAATATTGTAAAAATAAAAACTAAAATGACATTTGACATTGACAATTTATTGGTTCAGTTAAATTGTATGATTTCTTAATACATTTGAATTACATACCCACTCAACAACGTTTTGAGACATGTTAGACAAAAACAAAAATTATTTTACGTTAATAAAAAAAATAGACGAAACAAACGCTTTTGTCTTTGATTCATTGTTGTAATACCACCGTATGCATTTTCTTCTAATTTGGAGGATTTTGTAGAGCTGTACTTTCTATAGTGCTCATCAGCGGCGGCGACGGCGGCGGCAGTGCGAAACATATTTGCGAATTTCTGCAATGCATCGCAGTTTTGTGTTTTGATTTTTTAGTCCTAATGTCACTAGTGTCGTGATTTTTATAATTTAGCAATTTATTTTATACCTTATTAAATATTAATCGAATTTATTGTTTGCGTCGTTTCTCGGCGGAAGTCTGTATTAAATATTTTTTAGTATTTTTCTGTAGGTAACGATTTCGATAATTTTGTAAACTATATTATAGCTGATTAAATATGAATCTAATTTATAGATTATATAATAGTTCGGCGGAAGCCAGAATTAATTATCTTTAGTATTTTTCTATGTATTTTAGTTAGTGAGTTGACCACCAAGTCATGACTGTTTTGTGATTGGTCGAGGTAATGAGGTAGCCATTTTGTGCTTGAAAAGGCTGGTTAGGTAGAAAAATATCGGAAGAGCGACCATTCGGAAATGTGACTTGGTGGAGAGAAGTAGCATGGTAAATTGTGTACTGAATAAAGTGTAATTCTTGGACGAGCTGGTATCATTCACTTCAATTCAGAAGTGGGATGAACGGTATGTAAAGTGATAATTTTATATTTTTTTAGTGCACCCCTGATATATTTAAATTTCATTATAATGTTATTGGTACATACATTATCCAGCCATTTATGTTAAATGGAATGAAAGATTTTGTTGGCATGTGTCGGTCGGGATTGCCCCGAGACTATCCGATCGTGCTAACTTCTGATTTCATAAAGTATAGGTGCCTACCTAATATGTTCTGAAAGACCGAAACTTTGTTTCACGGATCAGTCGGGAATACTCCGAGACTATCTGGCCGTGCAAACTTATCTCTCTTTTGGAGTTGTGAGTACCTACCTATACTGTCCATTGAATTTTAGATTGGTTGAATACTTACTGAGATATTTGGTTAGCCAGTACCTACTAGCCTGAAACGTACAGAGATTCATAGATTGGGGTGGCATTAAATTCATTTAGATTTTGGGCACCTACTGACTACATTTTTTTTATATTCGTTTGAATCGCTGTTCGCATTGACTGGTCGGTAATACACCGGGACTATTCGGTAATGCAAACACCCTTCGATTAATGGTTTACTTATTTTGTAGGTCGGTAGTTGCCTTATATTTAAAATAATTTTAAAATATGCTAAGTGAGAATAAAATTAAAATAGAATGATATGGGCTAAGTAAATACTTAGCTACCTACTTAGGCCTCAGATAAATTAAATAAATATATATATTCATGGACATTTCACACAACGCTCTGTAGTACCAAACTAAGCAAAGCTTGTAGTATGGCAACTAGATTACTGATAGAATTATTACATAATACCTAGGCTATGTATGCCTCTGTTCAGCAAAGTGATTATTACTAAATGATTTAGAAGCAAGTCGGCTATGTATGCCTCTGTTCGGCCAAGTGAGCTACGTTACTTAATGATTGGGAAGCAAGCCGGCTATGTATGCCGTAATTATTTCCAAGCCTCGTTATTTATGCCATGTGTGCATTATTTAAGATTCTTGTAGCACTACGCACTAGACTTGTACGTGACTAAGTATGTCGCAAAAATTACATGGACTGTGTGATAGTTTTACATTACTTAATGATTGGAAAGCAAGCCGGCTATGTATGCCGTAATTATTTCCAAGCCCCGTTATTTATGCCATGTGTGCATTATTTAAGATTCTTGTAGCACTACGCACTAGACTTGTACGTGACTAAGTATGTCGCAAAAATTACATGGACTGTGTGATAGTTTTAGGCCAAGTGTGCCATTGAAGATTAAAGAAAAAAAAAACACGAGATTAGTTCAGTCTGGTTTTATTTAGTGAATGGTTATGTAGGTAGTTACCCTACTA
Source organism: Gandaritis pyraliata (assembly GCA_947859175.1). Taxonomy (NCBI): domain Eukaryota; kingdom Metazoa; phylum Arthropoda; class Insecta; order Lepidoptera; family Geometridae; genus Gandaritis; species Gandaritis pyraliata. Next base: position 2,984,356 of record OX401869.1, on the reverse strand, counting down.
ATTACAATGATTTACTTCTGTTTCGAGTCCATGGATTCTGATGGTGCGATGATTCCTGACGATGAACTTCCTGTAGCGCACGAGCATTCCAGATGGAAATGGAAAACTTCAGTCTTAGGAGTGCTGTGTCGTCGTTGAAGATCACCGAACCCTTCATTGGAGTGTTGAGTGGTTTAAACAAGGTTAGATCCAACCATTTTTATGTTTCAATCTTTGGTCGTAGTTTGCATGAGTCAATTCTTTGTGCAAGGTTAAACGAGTGCGTAAAATTAAGTGCTCCCGGATAGCGAATTGCTTGAAGGGCAATGTTTTTAGTTTATAACCTTTCAAACCTGAGTTGAAACTAAATTTTTGCTCGCACAGAATCGATAATATTGCAAACTTTATATGAGGTTATGCGTGCTTACAGTATGTAGACTATGCCCTGCACTCTGACGTGCGCCGGTGATGTCAAGACATCACCATAATAGTGAATACGATGGTTGTTATTTTTATAAATGGAATAACTGATGCATTGTATTTGTAGATACATAGTTATGTGACTACCTTCCTACCCGGAAACCTAAACCTAAAGTCCGAAACTATGACCTTAGCATTAATTAGCACAAAGAAAATTATGACTAATATTTTACAATATTTATAATACGTACAAAATACACATCAAGCAGTTGAGCTATCTACACACCGACCTTAGTAGGTTTCCTGATTGAAAATTGAGATAGATTGGTAAATAGATCTTTATTGATTACTTACTATTAAACGTAGGTTTTACAAACTTAAATACAACATAAAATAAAACAAGTAGGTACCCGTTAGTAGCGAAAAATTAGATTTGTTTTTTCCGAAATGTTTATTCCATGGTGGTGTTGATCATCCCCAGCACTTGTGCTATCTGACAGACTGAAAGTTTTTCTAGTGCTTAGTACATTTAGTATGTGCGCAGGTAGTAAAGGTTTGAAAACATCAAAAGAGTTTTATTTGTTCTGTAAGTAGCTAGGCCATGGCGTCACTGTTTGTTTTACCAAACTACGAATTATCGCAACAAAACAGATATTATTTTATGTAAAGTTAAAGTGTGCCTCGACCAAATATATAGGCATTGGACTGTGGTCGTGCTTCTTTTTTTTATGCACATTGAATACCTACTCAATACAGTTATTGCTTTCACATGGTAACATAGTCGCAAGTCTACTTATTGTTATAGACTTGTTGATAGATAGCGGACGTGTTTATTTGCGGAATAGATGCATAACACTTTAGATATTTACAAGTACCCACCGATTAGGTTTTAGGAGATAAAAGGTAACCAAAACTTCGAGTTAAGCTCCTTAATTATTTTGTTTAGCAATCTTCTAGAGAGGTTGACATGTTTGTCACCCATCGAAATACATACATGTGGGTCAGACATCACTGAAGTTTCTATTTGTTTGTTGGACAATATGTTATCAAGATTAACTGTCAAATGAAAGCGGGATGAATCGTTGGTGTAGATAGTGTAGTACAAGTAAGTCTACTGTGTGTACTGTGTATCTACTGTATAATCTGATGTGTCGTTCGTTGCACACATCTTGCTGTCACGATCACGATTTTCGTTCGTACGTATGGGTTAGTGGCCAACTGTGGTTACGTGAGTGTTTAGGCCGCCTTAAGGCCTCTGTCGTGTCTTGACGACTCCTAAAGCCTGAACTGAAAGTTTTACGTGCCCTCCAAAGCATGGAAGTGCACACATTAAAACGCCACTAGCGGTGAGCCATCCAAATAGTGACCGCGCAGAACGTTGCTTAACTTAAATAACTAGTGAATATTTATAAAGCAAGCTGCACTCCTACGCCACGAGTGCAGTTGATGATTAGAGTCAATGTAGAGTCGATGTAGAGTCGATGTAGAGTCGATGTAGAGTCGATGTAGAGTCGATGTAGAGTCGATGTAGAGTCGATGTAGAGTCGATGTAGAGTCAATGTAAAAACAAAGTAGAGTCCATAAAGATTCGATGTAGAGTCGATATAGAGTTTCATGTAGTCTTGTAGAGCCTCAAGGTAGAGAATTTAATTAAGTAGTCTTCAAGGTCCTTCGTCATGTGAGTTGAAGTCGCAATATTTTATTCGAGTATCACAAAGAGTACGATTTCAGTCTGATGGAGCTTTGGTCTATCATTGGTGTGTTGGTGTTAGCATCATTTTTAGACAAGTTACAAAGAACGTGCGAAAAGCTCTATTCAAGGTTTATAAGTGCTGGTTCCTGATGGTTATCCCAACTCCTTTGACATTCCAACCGGACGTTTTTGGTTTGGTTTTAGACTTTTGATGATCTGAAGTACCTATATAGGATGACCAAGCTAGTTGTTAAACTTGAAGGTTTGTTTACTACTAACGTGTTCGTTTTGTAACCTGAACGGAAGCTGGTCCAATGGTGTTTGAAATGAGGATTGGTTTGATGAGATGATGATGATGGAATGGAGTAAGATGAAAGCGATAGTATACTATTTTTCAGCATGACATAAACAGTTGTAAAATATCTATATAATGTATCTAGATAATGCCATCAATTATAAAATATAAGAATGATGTTGGTTGACTCAATTTAGCTTTGATTAAGAGCTTGACCAATTTGTGTATGACAGTTCGTTCACTTTAGTTTTGTTGGTTGAGCTGTTTGTAGTAAAGTCAAAGTCAAAATTTCTTTATTCAATAAAATCACAAGGATCATTTAGAACCGTCTTATATAACTAGGTGATTCTAGGTGCCAGTTCCACGCGACCAGAGCCTAGAAGAACGGGCAAGAAACTACGGCCTAGTTCCTAGCGTTTTTTTTGTATGATCCCTTTTACAGAGAAATATACATAGAGCAGAAGAATAGCACTGACATTGCAAGTCGAGTAGGTAAGAGAAAAGTATTGTGGTCTCAGAAGCAGTATCTGACTGTACAGTTTTTGAAGGTTAGGCTAGACTGAGCGAAAGAAAGCTGAATGTCTTTTGCAGACTTGTTCGTCGATAAACGAACGTGAATCACGTAACGGTTTTGGTCAAGATGTAGGACTTGTATCGTGTGACATAACATCTGCTCCATGGCTGATTATTTGCTGCACTGACATGATTTATTTCGAGGACATTAAGACTTTATTATTGTTATTTATACATTTTTTGGACATTTTGGGTAAACAGACGAATTGATATTAATCGTAGGTAATTAATCTTTACAGTTAGTTCTCTGACGTAAACAGACATTATTCATTCACTAATTTCGTTTATAATTGGTGACAATATTGTTGGTTATGGGCATTTTTGTAATTTGAATCTGAATTTCCAGGTAGCATTGCCATGACATGCAAACTTGCGTCTCTGCCTCGCGTTGGATGTAAAACACGGGTACTACAGTCACTGGTATTACGTAAGCTGTGTGACCGTTCAAGTTCGTGCCTGCAGCCCTGTCAACCTGAGTCTACTTGCTGAGCGTCATCATGATGACCGTACCACTGAAGGGAATCTCCTGGAGCTGTGATAGATTAACGTGGCCGAGGTCGACCACCTGTCAGAATGCCCGAATCAGCGAAAACAATATTCACGATAAAATCCTATAAGAGCAGAGTGCTCGCCTGACTCTCTCACTTGTGTTTTAGAGCCTTTTGCACCCACCAATAGTCCGGTAACGCTGTCAGCAATCGTCAGACGATTACAACAACGTCCTAGTTCGTCCGAAAAATTCGCCCACTTATGTTGCATTTTGTAAAAATAGACTGATACCCTCCCAAATTATTATTGAACTGTTTTTCTTGGCTTAAATTACTTAGATTTTTAGATTTAATTTTGAAATCATTTCGTTATATTTTGCTTATAATTATTTGGTAGAAACTGCTCACTGTATATATATTATAGTATTAGGTCATGCGTCAGGAGATCGCATGATGACGGATGGCCGAATGTCGTGATTTTTATAATTTAGCAATTTATTTTATACCTTATTAAATATTAATCGAATTTATTGTTTGCGTCGTTTCTCGGCGGAAGTCTGTATTAAATATTTTTTAGTATTTTTCTGTAGGTAACGATTTCGATAATTTTGTAAACTATATTATAGCTGATTAAATATGAATCTAATTTATAGATTATATAATAGTTCGGCGGAAGCCAGAATTAATTATCTTTAGTATTTTTCTATGTATTTTAGTTAGTGAGTTGACCACCAAGTCATGACTGTTTTGTGATTGGTCGAGGTAATGAGGTAGCCATTTTGTGCTTGAAAAGGCTGGTTAGGTAGAAAAATATCGGAAGAGCGACCATTCGGAAATGTGACTTGGTGGAGAGAAGTAGCATGGTAAATTGTGTACTGAATAAAGTGTAATTCTTGGACGAGCTGGTATCATTCACTTCACTAGATTTTTTACTTTTTGGGAATTTTAAGCATTATCAATAGTAAAATACCATCTTGAATATAGAAGATTATTGCACGGATGCTACTTTTCAATATTTTGTTTTAAAAATTTAACTATGGTTCATACATAACTCATTTGCTAAACACAAAGAACATAATATTAAGATCATGAAGAAAATATAAAATAAATACTTATCTTTAATAAACTATTATTGAAGATTAGTTTTATTAGAAGCTTATCACAATATAAAATAAAAGTGTTCAAGAGTCTTTAAATACAAATTCTTTACTTAGGTATCCATAATGTTACGACGTGACATTCTTAGTTCCATTGATTTCTGGGTTACATAGGTAGTTATTTTACACTGTGTTACAGAAAACTTAAGCAGTGAGTAGCAGCCCCGATACAGTCGGCATTTCATTAAGCGATAATGTAGGTAGTATCTTGTATTTCATTATAATTATGACATGTATTAAAAAAACAAATTAAATTGGTAGAATTTTTTATTTGTCTAAGGCAACCCAAAAACTTCTACTCACTTCACGCTAGTCGCATGCTTGCTTGCACTTTGCTCCTCACTTCACTCGAGTTCTTCGACGTCCGTCGCTTCCTGTCTGTCAGGCGGGGAGATTGTTTTGTGCGACGTAAACGGGTGTGTGCAAAAGTATGAAGTGAAATCGTACCAATAAATGTGTGAAATGTAGTGTTAGTTTTTATTGTGCTAAAAAACCAAAATGAGTGTAAACGGCTAACCGTGTTTTCTTTTATCCTCAAATACTGTATACGAGTACTGTACACGTAACATTTTTCTAGAACGGTTTCAAAATGGCTGTGTTTTGAAGGACCCTTTGTCCGCTTTCGTGTGCTTCTTTCAGCATGATAGTGGGATCATACGGCCAGCAAGTTGACTTTAAAAGGTGAGGAAAACATCTATCTATATTTGAACATCTAATTGGCTGGTGTAGCGGGTAGAAATTTACCATTTCCCGCCTCTGTTGTGTCGCTTGATTGCTTTCTACGCAAGCGGTACGATACGAAACCAACACTTTGCTACGTGTAAGTTTTTATAACCTTTGTAATTTCGTTTCGGAGCTCTGCGCTAGAGTCGCGGCATGCAAGGTAGGCGGCATATATGTCGCGCTGGTATAAATTTAAACTGGTGTTGATTTTCCTTGCGTTAATTTTGTGCGCCATCCAAAGGTAAACACATGACACCGCTTATTTTTAGATTTCTATTCGGAAATTCGGATTTTCTTATTGGAGTCGTATATAATATTTCATTCACGGAGTTTGGGCAGTTTTTCCCTCAGTATCTTGATCTGTTGTGCTTCAAAATTACTGGCTAATTCAAGGAATTTATTTGATTTGAGTTTGGTAAAACACCTTGTTTATTTACCTCTTGTTTTGCTTACTTCTATTGATGAATTTCTGGAAGATCATCGAAATTGAAGACAGACTTTTTATATAGTACATATAAGCAACCACAAACACAATATTTTTTAAACTTTTTATAGAAATACACTAAAACCTCTAGCTTTTATTTAGAATAGAATAGAATAGAAAATAAATTATTTATTTTACGCAACATACAATATTTAGAATAATTGTTTACATACCTATCTAAAGTAATTGCGCAATGCAAAATCATTTCATTGCCAACAAAATACAGTTGGCAAATGGTTAACCTGGTTTTGTTGAACACAATGCTTGGTAGGTATATTTTGATCTTTAGAAAGACACTGGTGGCGTTTCTGTTGTTGCATTTTTCTAATATATTAATTTGACAGCACTAAAATAACAGTCGTCTTTGTCGATTCAGTTTATTGGAAAGGAACAGCAACATTTTTATTGCTTTCAAATTAGGTTAATTCAGAAAAATGCAACAACAGAATTGACACTAATGTTCTAAATTAGTAGCATTCAAATGTTTAATAATTATTGGCAATGGGATAATTTTTGTCTGTTTTGCTATTTCAATTTGTTAAAAGTATATTTCAGCAGTGTTACTTATAGCTATTCTTCTGGTTTCAGTTTATATGAAAATAAAATACACCGGACTTGAGAACCTTAGATAGATAGATAGAAAACTCATTATTGTACTGCACCGGAAATTAGATATTAGACATAGTTCTATGTTAAAGCGAAGTACAATGGGCGGCCTTATCGCTATGAGCGATCTCTTCCAGGCAACCTTCATTTATAAGTTGGTTAAAAATTAGTTGAAATGAAACAACAGAATTTACCTGCACCTACAACACATACAATGTTTTCAACTTATTACATACTATCTTCTGCTCGCGACTTTGGTTACGTCCCGTTTGAGTCTGTTGATTTTTCAGAATAAATAGTAGTTTGTTAATCCAGGTTACGAAGCAACAAAGCAAGCCAATTCTGCCGTTTCTTAAAAATAGATAGGTAGGTAAATATTAAATCTAACTAAACAGCCTTATTCATAACTGCCGAACTTTTACTGTATTACTACAGTAAAAGTTGTACCGAAGAGCACTCAATCATTTTACCCATTAATCATTAGGTAGGTGAGTGGAAACTTGGAGAACTATAGATACTTGGTTTCCTTATTTGTGTATCTCTTTCTCAAAGCAAGAGAAAGCTTAACAATTGCTCCATTGAAAACAGGCTGGTATGTTATTACTTCATATTCGTATCAGCTGTAGTCCCGTACTGCAATGTCACGTTTTCATCATAAACCCGCCGATTTATACAACGATTACTCAAATTAACCTCGTATCATGGTAAGGTACATTTTCGGACATCTAAAAAGGCATTTATGACTAAAATGTATGGAAGAAAAAGGTAATTCGTTTTGTAATCGCTTTACTAAGAAATCTCGTTCATTGGTCACAAACTGCAATCATTGTGTATGATTTCTTTGTAAATATTTTCGTCAGATTGCTTTGTGATTCAAACAGTTTTTACCGCTGTTTCCTGTAGATTACAATTTTTTTTCGCGTTAGTAAATTCAAATTGACTCTTTGCTGTTGATCGGTATTGTCATGCTAGCTTACGCGGTTTGACACGAATAATAGCGATGATGCATGTTGTGAATAGGTACAGATACCTAACCAGAAGATACTTGGTAGGAGTCTTTAGGCACAGTTGATAGATCAGGGCACTTCCTACTCTTGCTTTTGATACTTTTGACTATCGTGATGTATGTTTTTAAACCTACTACAATATTGTAGGTACCTACAGACCTCCACCCTATCCTGCCGACAAGAACTAAACTCTAAATTCAGACAAAGGCCCCAAAAATCTATGTTCTAGTCTCATTCCACTCGCTTAGTCGTTTGCGTGGGTTAGTAAAACTACTATCGTAAGTGGTTTCGTGTCGTAGTTTCGGTTTAGAAAGTCGATGGTAACAGAGATAATGCTACGTTTCGGCAACTCGACATTGTTCCCTGGCAACAATAGGATTAGGATTCTGACCGTTTCTCACACTAGCCTCCGTTTTGAGGATTTGGTACGATAAGTATTTGGATCAGATGGGTATAATGTGAAGAATAACAAACAGCGCGCGAAATGGTTTATTATTATATGAATAGAAGTGTCGGAGCAAGCTGAATGTCCATTTCATGTTGAGCGGTTACCTCTGCAAGTATAGGTATACAGAACGTGTTCTGGGTTTCATTGCACTGCGTCCAACTATCTGAGACGTAAATGTGTTATGTATCATGTGCTTGTCTTTGATTTATTATTGTCGTTTCTAACGATTTAGTCTAGTATACCTAGATGGATAGGTCCTTTACACATTGTGTAGTACCTATAGACCCGGCGAGACGAAAGAGTTCTATTCTCGTTGAGTGGCATAAAATTGAGTTACCATGACGAAGTAAAGTTATCAAAACAGAAGTCAGTTTTTACTTAAAAAAACAGCGACGTTGAAAAAAACTTTCCACTTGTGCCGAGCCGCTCGTAAAGCAACTAGCCACCTGCTGTCCAATCCTGATAAGTGCCCATTCCTGTTCATTCACACGCTATAACCTGTCTGGCGTGCATATGCAAGGGTAGCGGTGAATATCTCATATCCTGCATCTGCCTGGCCATTGGACAGAGGCTGTATTCGTGCCTTGGAAAAAGAAGCCTGTGTATTTAGCGAACCGATGTTGCCTCGTTTTCTGTAGCAATCTCGGGATATGTTTAATTTTGCTCACGTCTGTTCTTTTGTCCAAGTGATTAATTTTAAAGCTTTTTTGTGTAAAATACAAAACTCTTTGTGTAGCTACTTGTCGAAGATTCTTTATCTTTGTTTATAATGTGAAACGACCACAATATTGTTTTAAAAAAAATGTCTATTTTACAGAAAATTCCGTGCGGCATTTCTTTTAAAAAACCAGTGGAAAGTTCTATCACTGAAATTAGGTTGAAGGAATTATTAGTTCACAGCTCGGCTAGGCTCTATCAAAGGCGCAATCAGTATGGAAATTTTGACCCTCGGGGAAAGGTTTACGGTTGTACTTTTATAAATGTAAAGTTTCTTCTATCACGCCACTTTTATTGAGACCTCAAAAAGCCTACTGCTTCTACTACTTTTATCAGACGTGCGTGACTCTACTTTTGTGCATAGTGTTGGTTCAACTCACCTGTCTTAAAGATATCGCCATGTCACATACATTTTTTTACTTATTTATACCGGTTGGTATTTTTACCTATTTTACAAAATAACAACGTATTTATAAAAAAGTATGCCCAAATTATTTTAGCCTAAAAGACTAAGATAATCTAATTCGACTCACCTTATAAAAAGTCTGCCATTTTCTTAGTATATTTTACGTTAATCGAATAACTTTGTTACAACATAATTCGGTTACAGTTCTGTGTAGCAAAACAGGCTAAATGAGGCTACATTTTCCGAAATGCCGAAGTTTAGCTCTTAGTTTCCCCTGAAGTTTAAATTAACCTGAGAATCCGTTCAACTTGTTTGGTTGGAAGCCAATTCGGAATGGTGTAAATAGACGACTTTCGAAAACTGAAACTTTAAAAAAAAATACTTTTCGACCGGTTTCTAAAAAAGTGATGTGAGTGAAGTTGACAATCCGTGTTATGTTGAACTATGTTTATCAAGAAGCATATTTTGCTAAACCATTAGTTATGTTGATAATGAAGTCATGTCAATGAAAAGTCTTAAACTATGTGGACTAGAGAAGGAAGTTTGGCACTCTGCCTTAGAATTTCGAACTACAAAGTGGTTACAGCTTGCTACGTTGGCTAATGCAATTTTGTGAACTACCGTTACGTACCTCTGCTCTGATCTGCAGCAATAGATAGCAACAGTGCGTGTTCTGATAAGAACTTACATACTTATGGTTGAACGTTTCGGTTTGGGGTGAAATAAAAAAAAATGCGTAATATGAGCATTGAAATTATAGTTTGGCGACATTCGTGAACCATTTTGTACGACTCAGTGTTATAAAAACTTTTTTTATATGCTAATTTCGTAATTAGGTCGATAAACATGAAATTGAAACAAATCGATGAAATTATCAAATTGACTATAAATTAATGCATTGTCAAATTATGTAAATTATTGCAATCTCGTTATATGGTTAGGTCCCTATAATTATTGGCACGTATAATATTTATGTTTTTCGGGTGTGGGTTCTAGTTTCTCTTATTTCTTCAAAAATGATACAGACGGAAAAACTTCTTTTTTGACTGTTAAAGCTTAAATAACAACCTAAAGGGTGTTCAGAAACAAAATAACTGGCCTTCAAATATATTTTTAACAATTTAACGAAACGTTACAAGGAAAGCTGCTTGTGCAATGTTAAATTGTGTCACAGACGCATGTAGACATACCAAAAGGTCTCGAAATAATGTAAATGATTCAAGTCGAAGTGAGATATGCGTGTGCGCATTATTTATTTCGTATGCTGTGTGCGAATCACGTTTTAGTCAGAGTAAAAATAAACTATGTATTTCATAAAACAACCCTTGGCTTGTATAAGTTTAACAAACTCATTAAGTCTTTATCACATCACAATTGATATATAAACATATAGCGCACATAGATGCCATTTAATTTAAGAATTAAGGAAACATTTATTGCCTAGCACTCTGAAGCGAGGTAGCTAGTTTGAAAGAGACTGATCGGTCGTCTAACCTAACACTCGAAAAACACGCAAGATAGTAACGAAAAACACGTTAAAACTGATCAAATAATAGTTACAAACCGGAAAACCAAGCGTAAGACGGCCATCGGCCACCACGCCACCTTGGACGAACGCCACCCACCACCAGTTAGATTTATAAATTAAGGACATAGTTAATCGTACAAGTATAATAGTGGAAAGCACAGGAAAACCTGCCTGTGCCCAGCGAGCCTTCTTGTGGCCTAATACGATGATGATGATGATGATGATAAAAATGTAGGTAGATATTTGTTTAATCGATGGATCTCGTGTTCAATAAAATAACAAGTATAGGTAGGTATTACGCCTCAATCGTCAGATAGTTGCTCAATTAATAATGCTACGGTTCACGCTATCGTGTGTTCGGTGTCTCTCATTATCGTGTGACGATTCTTATTCATAGTTCCAACTCCTTACGCAATAATTAAAAAAAAAACATGAAATATGAAGTTTGCTATGCGTGGTCGTCCTCATCGATCCACCTCAGATTTCTAGGTACTCAAGATTCGCAATTTAAAAAGGTAAATCTCGCAAATGTCAAAGCCATTCGTAACCAGAGTCCAGGGTAGGTTTAAGTAGAGTACGATACTTACCGAAACCCTACAAAGCTTGTCTCAGATTTTATTATAATAAGCGGATTTCACGTTTGGTTGGGGCTTGACTGTCGTCGCTCAAGGCGAGTCGGGTTTCAATGTAAATCTAGATTGTTTACTCCGCTCGTGTTTCTAAGGTCTTTCCAACAGTCTGGCCCTAATGTAAACTTTGCTGTAAATTCTATAACTTTGTACGGTTTTGATTCTCGCCAAACGTGGGGGTGGAACAGTGGAGAAAAACTTTGTTCACACGACGACATCTTGGTGTGGTTTGAAGCATTTAAAAAATGCTTTGATCAAATATTTTCCCCCGTGTCTGCGTAGCGCGTTTTTAATTTTATTGTAAAGACTACTAAATGCTATCAATTCTAGAATAAAAGACCGGATGACACCTAAAATCTCATCCATTCCGTATTTTAATATCTCGCCGTTGGAGTAATTTTGCAAAAAGCGTCGTAAAATCGAGTTTTCATTTGCTAAGAGCTATGGCATGTCTGCGTCTACTATCTACGGACACGGCAACCCGTGTTCCCAAAGACTAAGACAGTTCATTAGGAGAATTGGGAGTAGGCATGGCTGGTAATTACTCTACGTCAGTGTTCTTAATAATATTGAGATTCCATTACCTTGATTATACCAGGTAACTGTGACTTACTTTTAGATAACGAAACGGCATCATACTCAGCTGCTTTTGTACTGCAAATATTCTCAATCAGACTAGAGAGAGGATGAATATGAGGGAGTCTAAGGAATGGGATCGTATGTGAACGAACTCGTGAAGACGACCTTTCATTTGATAGAGTTTGTAAGACGCTTAGCTTTGCGCACTTTTACGCAGTAATGCTTGAACGACTTTCTTAGTATGATGTAAAGTCTGACCATACCCTTGTCCTCAGGGAATGCATGTCATGTACCCGGACCCGGCGCAATATCGCAGCAGTCAGCCCCAGAGCACACAGCCCGAGTTCCAGTCGGCAGTGTCGCCGGCGCGCCAACCAGCCAAGAAGCGACGAGTGCTGAGTCCATCGCAAACGCAACAGGGACCGCACGCGTTTGACTCCGCCTCCTACAAGGTAAGCAAACCTATTTACTCTATAATAGATTGAATACCAATCTTAAAACGGGACAAAAGACGAAGAAGGCGACATTAAGAAACAAGCGACTGTTCCAAATTTAATCGCAGATTGCATTGTATAAAGCGCGCTTTAATGATTTTTTCTCTAACCTTGCGTCGGTATTCGTACTGCTGATGATCTGGACCTTTAGTTGGAACTTGGAATCCAGGTTTTTCCAACGGGTTCTGTATTCCCTGTTATTGTATTTTGGCTGCGAGGTTGATAAGTTGATATGGAATTCGGGCAAGTGTACGATCTCCATTTAAAAATGACCTTTTGTAACGTTTCTATGAAATACTCTTGTCTGGTGGCTCTCAAGTCGTGGAAAAGAGATGGTAACAGACATAGCGGCCATTTTAATCAGTGTAGTAGATAATATTCATATAATCGCTAAGGGTTCCATTTTTCATTGAATAAGACCAATTTTATTTTTGGGGATCTGTGACTCAATTGCGCTGCACCCCTAGACTGATTTGACAAAAATATAGACCTTGATCTGGTAAAGTATTTTATCGGGGTTTAAAGTCGCTGGCTAAACAAACAATCGTTTTAAACAAAACTAAAGGATACGCATGTACAAGTAAACAGGATTGAGGATAGGTTTTCAAAATGTGTGGTAAAAATCACTACAATTTGGAAATTATTTAGTTCATGACTTGGAAATCCTGGAAAAAACATTTTTATCAGGGTTAATAAAGTATATTATTATAATGGTGTATATTCTGTTGTTGCCTTTGTCTAAACTAATTTGACAGACTAAAAATGCTGCCGTCCCTTTCTCATAAACTGAAACGACAAAGATGGCTATAATTTTAGAAAATAAAATAAAAATGCGTGTTACTCCGGAATTTGCTGGATAGTCTTATTTTAGCCTCTTCAGTATTTTGAATGTTTACATGTAACATTGTCTTGTTGAACATTACTTTGATGTCTGACGTACCTACTCTATCAATATTCTACATTTTTTTTTAAATTTTATTACGGTAAAAGTTCTGCAAAAAATAGTATTAAAACATTGATCACACACTACACCAAAGAATTCTTTGTTTTGAGATGAAAATGTGTGAACACATAACCTGCCGTGTTGGGAAAGCAAATACTTTCTATATTCCCAGCTGTTATTATTACTCTGAGCAAATTTTACGTAAAATAGTATCTTATTTATGCAGAGTTTCAACAACTTATAAATTCATGGACGCAATCGAATGAAGGCGATACAAGTTTGAAATACTTAATATTAATAAATATAAAAACACAAAAAAAATAACAAGTTTTCAGCATTATTTCTAAGAGCTGTAGATTTTGTTACTCAATAAAATAAAATAAAACACTTTGCTCTTGCAAGTAACCTTCAATATTAATAAAACAACCTGTTCTATCGGCCGCGTTGTGACGAACTTATTATGAATACAAAATTGATGATATATTCAATATGTCCACCAAATATACATTTTTATCATAATAACTCGAAAAGTAATATTTTCGTCATTAATAGTCATTGATACATATTTTGACAGGTGGTAACCGCTCTAATAAATTAGTAATCGTACCATAGACAAGCAAATGTCAGCTCAAGGAGAATTTAGAAATTTCAAGTAAAATGAACCTACTAAAAAACATAGACTGAGGGCGGCTTGCACCAGAATCGCTAAACGTGTTTAATAGCTAAATAGATTTAAATCTGACGTATTTATATGACTTGACAACTCGCTAAATACTATTTAATAGCTAAACGCGTTTAGCGATTCTGGTGCAAGCCGCCCTGAGTAGAGGACTCTAAGTTTAAACCGACGACGCGTCGTCGTACGTAGGGCAAGGATGGCAGAGCCATGTTTAAAAAGATAATTTCGCCCGACGCCTAGAGCGAGCAACTAAGCCGATGCAGATGAATATGTAAACATGTCAGCATCATCGCAAACGAGGGTGTGGCTTGCTCTACCATACGAAACATATTTTCATGTAAATTGTTCTGTATATCTCGATGCCAGGATCCAAATGGAGTATATTTCCAAGCAGCACGTTTTAGTGGAAATTCGATTTTCTCAAAGTCACATTGAGCGGTAATTTCCCCGGAGTAGTGCGGAGCGGCTACGACGAATTGGCTTTTCTGATATTAATGTGAGGAAATTGTTTGAAGAAAACGCGACGCAAATAAAAATATCAAAAACAATTTGCAATATACAACGCTATCAAACAGGAAAAAAAAGACCATGCAATACTACATAAAACCCAACAAGATACAATTTTAATAAGCATATGGTCGAAATAAAAAAACAGTACGACACGAACACGATAGCTGTGTTCAATCTGATGATAACTTACGAATTACCGAAAAGGGACACAATTTAACCGTCCAACTTCCGTACATGGGCGTGACCATTGTAGGCAATCTTTCGCATCGATGGTTAATTGAATGCTTTACAGCATACAGACCCACTGTTGAAAGTACATGTTTCTTTGCCTTCAGTAATCGCAAGCAGTATGCAATACCGCATCTGTCACGAGAGATGTTCATTATACCGTTAACCAGCAACTGGGGCACTTTTGAAAGTATCGCCTGGCAGACCCAGCTTGCTTCTCGATCGAGGCTGAACCGAAATTGGAGTCCTTTATTGTAGTTTTTACCCTCTTGGTATAGGGTGTTCATGCTAGAAAATAATATTAAATTGTATTTTAGGTTATAAATAATACTTTAGATTACCTACTTAGATTTTGTTAAATTTAATATTTTGTTAGTTAAGGTCGCCGTGACCGAAACCGGTCAGGAGGACTATATATATATATATATATATATATATATAGGGTGTTACCCCTACCAAGCCTTGGTGTTAGTTACATATTATTATATCAGTCATTTGTTGTGTTTCGGGATAAAAAGAATTTGGAATTTTTCGTATATCTTTTCAAACTCACTCACTCTACTCACTCAAATAGTATCTCTATCTTTAGGGACAATACTTTTTAGTTCATTTAGTCTTCACAGTATTTGATCGTCTATTCCAAAAGTGCTGGCTATATCGAATGGCAAAAAGTCCGTGTAAATTGCTTTTCAATTTGTTGCAAAACTGGATTGTTTAGGTCATTGGCGTCACGTTCTAGTCTACCTTTGAGCGAATTGCATTGTTACTGACCAAGTAAAAAGTGGGAATTTTGCAGTTTTGCTGCAGCATTGCCTTGTATTATGAAACCAAGCAAGTAGGCACAATAGATTCAATTTTTTATTTCCTTCTTTGAATTGAAAGTCAGAGGTTTTATATACTGCATATTGACCTAAATTGTTTCATGAAAGATAGAAATCCTCCGAAAAATAGTTGCAAATAGAGTTTACATAACAAATTGTTTGCGCAAGCGTCTGAAACACGTGGATGTCTAGCCGCGGCCTCGTGATGCCACTACGTGATCGGCCGGGACCAGGGAAACTAGCGGGCACGGCACTATACAAATCGATAGAAATTTCGATAAAAACAAAGCGATTCAATAGTTTTCGGAACCAGTTAGTGATACACGTGTCGTTTTTCGCAAAAACTGGTGCCTACTTCCCTGTTTGTTTATGGGGTCAGTGATCGTGTACCACCACTAAAAAGCGTGTTAGTTACCGCTCGTGCAAAACAACAGCCTTGTTGCCAAAATTAAATGTTTTCGCTGAAACAACGACGTAGGTAATGGTTAAATCTAGTCTTTAATATTTTTATATCAGAACCTCCTGAATAACATGTTAATCAGTGCGCTTTTCTACAATCCGATTTCGACTGTGTAACCTTTGTGTTTAAGTGTGAATTCGCTCGTGTGTGCTTGTGACGCAATTCTGTTTGTTTACGTGGAGCAAAGTGGGTACGTGCATTTGCGAGCGACCGGGCCGACGTTGCCAACTCGTGCTTGTGCCAAATTTGGCATCACGATGATGGTCGCCGACTGACGAGGTACCGGCCGGCTGTATGATCTGGCCAATTTTTACAAGCAATTGCCGTGAAAGAGCCTCGATATTTTGATAACCTCTTTCGGCTTGCCTGATGGCTAAAGGTTATCACAGTCGCAACACCAGAGGTGCGCGTTGCTCTTTCACTGTAATCCTTTCTTATTTTCTTTCTTTTGTACCTTTCACATAAAATATCACACAGCTTATTTCAAAACACTATTATTCTATTCACTTACCTAAAGCGCGATCTCGAAAGTACTAAGATTGGTTCATTAGTCGTGTTACTGACTAATGATGGAATCTTTAATTAGAACTGAGAATGTCAGTCTATAGAAGCATTAAAATTTCTTAAATTGTCTACTAAGCTTGGTTTTGCGAATTAGAAGCTAATACTGGATGGCTTTATTTAGTGATTACTTTGCAAACATAATAGAAGCTCTTTTTTAGTAATTCAGAGGCCTTAGCCAAGGTAACATTCGACAAGCGAAGTCGGCAGTAGAAAAGTCCAAAAATGTATGGGATTGGCATAAGGCATAGATATATCACGTGATCTGTAGTCAACGAAACGAACATTGGTAGCCAAATGTAATACATGTCCATTCGATCGCACGAATCGACAGTAGCGAACGATTACCTCCATACAAATAATAATTTTGACAGGCGACTTCAAAAGTACAAAAATGTATGGGATTGACATAAGGCATAGATGTATCACGTGGTCTGTGATCAACGAAACGAATATTGGTATACATGTCGATTCCCTCGCACGAACCGACAACAACCGAACGACTATCTTCATACAAATGCGTAGCCAAGTGGCTCTTTTGACAAGCGACTTCACTTCGTTTTCTATCAGCACGATAGAAAAGCCAGCGAAAACCAAAACCCTGTAGATATCGAAACAAAATGGCGATTTTAGGTGAAATTTTGACGTTTCAATCGATTTGGTGACTGCTGACTACTGCCTGCCGAGGTGACTGCGAAATAATCCTAGGTTTTTTCAAACCTACTACTACACTAAACCTAGTAAACTTTGCAGTAAAGGGCGATGTTCGCCACTTATTTTATTGAGAGCAATACCTACCTACACATGACCTAACCTGCATGCAGTTAAAAATAAAAGTACATAAGTACTTGAAGAAAAAACATATTTTATTCAGAATTAAATTAACACAGGAAAAAAGAGCACAAAAATATTATTCCACGAAAATTCCAATATCATAGAATGTTGGTTGTAACTTTCAAGTAGGAATACTTAGTAGAATAACTGTATGTTTGGTGTAGGCTCAGTGCAGCAGTAGATATGTAGGTAGATGATATCTGAAAATATAAAGATGTTAATATTACCTACCTTCCACATACCGTATTTAGATAAGTTATAAAACCTAATATATCATCAGTGTATCGAGGCTAAGGACACCGCTGTAACAAGAAAATAAATAACCCTTGATATTATGCTTGTAGGCAGGTAAGCCGCTTTACACTGACTGTTTGGATTGAAACTAAAATCACTTCCTCATAGGTATCTACCTACAAACAATATTTTACCTCTGCAATGTGGCATGTTATGAATGTGATCTGGAATGTGGAATCCAAAAAAATCGAATATTATTCTCCATAGCCAGAGTTCTTCTTCATTTATTTCATTTTTCTGGTGTTTGCACATTGCATCCAATCACACCTTATATTTTCAGGGTTTTGTGGGTACTTTATTTACTAGGTAGCCCACTTTTCTATTTTTATCTAAATGTTTCACAATAAAACATGCGTTTCTTACATAAAAATAAAATAAATAAACAAAATGAATATGCTAGGTTCGAATAACACTGACATGACATTGGATGTAGTAAAACCATAGACTAAACGTGATTTCTAGCGAAAGACTGACAGAATTAGCGAAGTTATTGATCGAGTAGGCATTTATTTCTCGTATGTTACTTTGTCTACCAATTTAACTTCGACATCGTTGAAGCGATCAAGATTGTAGAAATAGAATCATAGAGGAATATTATAATGGGGAATAGAGTGCCCTCTCTCGCCGATTTTTTGTCACCCTCGTATAATCGGTGAAGATTGACTAGGCAAGTTACGCCACGAGCGCTTCGTCTTCTATAAAAAGTCAAGATTAGTATTCACAATGTAAACGATGTGCAAATCACCTACACTAATAAATCTTATATTTTGCAGTAAGTATAATTATGTATTTTTTTTAAAACCTAGTTCTAAGTTTATCGATGTCGATAAAAAATTCTAAATTCCTAACCTAGTACACACCTACTTCATTTTCTCTAGGCTAGCACCACTTAAAATCAAGATTTCCTGTTATTATCACGTGCTATTGCTACTATTCTTTTGGCAAATTATTTCTGTTATTATGGTGGCCATTGGTGGCGAGCATGGTAAACTTCTTTTTCATACTTTCCTGTTTTCTTGGTAGAAGTTCCGCTTCTTATTACGTAGTACCTGCCTATTACAAATTTTTTCTATGTTCGAAAGACACTGACATTGGATGTAAGAAAACCATAGATTAAACGAGATTGATTAGGTAAACAAATACGCGCCAAGCCAGGCATGGCGTTTGTTGAGTGTGGCCGACCCCGCGCGCTCGCAAAAATGCAACATTACTGGCTACACTGACTCTATTACGATGGCTACTTTTATAAAATTGAATATTACAAGAACTTTTTCTTACAAAATTAGCATTTATTTATACTAAAGAAGAATTACCAACAATTTGGCCAACGCAATGTGTCGGCCACACAATAATAAATATATTATTTATTGTTCTGTGGTGTCGGCGGACATCAAGTAGCGAAAGACCTTCGAAAGACTGATAGAAGAGGATGGAGATATGGAGTTTTCTACTTGTATGTCAATTGGTCTCCCGATCTATCTTCGATATCGTTGCAGCGATAAAGATTGTAGAAATAGAATCGATTCCTAGCTAATGTACATTGGCTAAGGCCTCAGAGCAATTTTCTTTTTCTAAATTCCTGTCAACTTGACGACGATGTCCTAAAATAATTTAGTGCGCAATAGCTGTTCGTTCCGTTGTTGGTTGAATGGCGATGGCGTTGTTCTTTTCGACTGATTGCACCAAAGAACTTGATCCGTATCGAGTGTCAATTAAAGGGAAAAAACTGCGAAGGACGGCTCCCGGATGTCGCTACAGACTGGAACAGCCTATTATTTTGTATCGTGTTTCCTGTTTGTTCTCATTTACTGGGAATTCGCGGGATTTCTTATGCGAACGACAGACTAAAAGTTTTATTTTCGTCTCTTGTGTTGTATTGTATACCTTTGTTACAATAATTAATTGATGTTGTTGATTGCTTTCATCAAAGTAGCGTTAATTTTATTATCGTTGATTTAAAGGTTCTCTTGGCCCGTTTCTTTTTGACTGTTTTAGAGTTGGAGTCGGTAGAGCATATTGTACGCCTTGACATTATTTACCTCAACGAGCACGCTCGCGAGTTTTTGCAGTTCATTTCAAAGTAGCATCGTGTTTGTGCAATGGAGATTTCGTGATGTGATGTGATGGGCGAATTGGCACCGACGGACCATACAGGTCACTCACCTGCCTCCGCTCCTCCCCGTCCCTCAATTACGTAACCCAACACGGCGTTGCCACACTGGCAGCGACATTGCCAAAGTGGGACCTCCTTGACGATTATAATTGCCTGGTAACATCAGACCACGCTCTTCTCGAAGCCGATTTTTGGTTTACCATAGTTTTAATTCAAACCACGCTTAAAATAGTAAAGTCGCTTCGGCAATAACATTTAAAAACTTTAACTTATGCGAACCAAAAATCCATGAAATACTGCTCGCTTTATTTGATAGCGATTAGTGAGTGTCACAAACTTTCACCTCGCTCGGTGCGGTGCACTGTAGGATATTGTATTGTAACTCCGGGTCAGAAACGTTAAACTTTCACGGTTGTTACCGATATGGCTTTTGTGCTCGTTTGTGCTGTCCCATCAAATGAGGGCCATCAATTTACTTAATGCAGTAACAGCATACTACCTACATTGTGGCTTTATGTTCGCGTGTAAGGGCTCTTAGCCTCATACCCAAGATAGGTGTATCACGAGCGGCCTGGCTCTGTTTCCATCGATGTCAATCGATACAACTTGCTCTTAAAGTGTGCCGATTGCCCGCGAATGAGGCCTACCTTACCTACTAACTAAGCTGAGATGAGGCTGTCTTGCTATCTGAGGCTGTGCTGTTCGTCTTGCTATGTGTTTGTTGCTATGTGACGACCGCTGTTCGTACTGTGTTCGCCTGTCGTCTGCGGCACTGATTGTGATTTGTGGGCACGTCGCTGTGTTGATTGAACTTGCAATCATAAAGGCAATGCATTCATTGATATGGACTTTGCTTTGAGTAACTGTAAAACATTGTTTATTTATATCTAGTTTTACCTTGAGGTATCTTTGAGTGTCATATCAATAATCTGTACATCTAATTTAACTAAGACGACTTGGTTTTAGAAACAGGTCGTTCTGATTCTGACTGACAGTCAACTAACAATTTATACACAAAGTGAATTAATGGTTTTTAGGCCCACTTCACTAGCGATGTAACTAATATTGATACTTGGCTTGGTTGATATTGGCAGAGAATATTTTGATAAGATAGATACTTTATCATCCAATCGATTTATTGATGATATTACTGTCGTAAATAAGATTCAGTTAATACAAATAGCAATTTTGTACCAACCACTTTCCCATACTATTATTAAGAAGCTAGTAGCTTTAATGAGGCTATGAGGCTATAGCATTTATAGTATGGAACAAAGATTTTCTTGAAATTCTACTTTTAAAAAACTTTACTACAAAAGCAAAGCAGCGACAAAAAACGAATTAGGCTAGGAATAAAAATGCTTGGCTGTTACTACATCTAGGTAAGTTTATGCATGTAATTTGTGTACATTCAGACTCCAGGCTCCGAAGTTTACGCAGTAATTGTCTATCAACGCCGAGTGAGACTCAAACAAACTAGTACATGTGTTTACTGCTCGTTCAACGTGGGTATGTTTTGAAGCTGATGCAAACGCTTAGTGCCATATGATTATTCATAAACATCCTTGTATTATCCTGCTAGTGACGTCACTAAAACAAGTCTTTAAGCCCACTGCACTCTGCAATCGATTGAACACTGCTGTCTGAGAAATACAGAAAGTTATAGGCAAAAGATTAAGTAAAGCACAGTATGAAACAGTCGGTAGTACCAAATTGAATCTGAGGTAGAATGTGTGTTTAGTCTAAAGTGCACATTATTATAAATATTCCAATATGTTCTAGTTTCTTTGGAAAATCTACATTTCGGTACACAAGACATTTTCAAAAGTTGTGATATAAGTTTTCCTTCACCGGTTTTGTCGTGGGCAGGTAGTTTTTCGTAGGATCTTGTTGTTGGAAGGTTAACAGCATTTTGAAAGGTGGGCGTTAAGTCTAGACTTGATAATATAATTGGAATTAAACTAAAATAAACGTTTGTGTTACTAGATTCAGATCATGTTTCAATACTCAATACATTTATTGCTTTCACATAGTAATTTAGTTGTTATATCGTAGGTAGTATCACATAAGAACCCTGTTCAGGGGTATTGGAACAGGAAAGTAGGCAGAATGAGGTTTCAGTATATCTAAATTATAATGCATACCTACAGTATACCATTTGAACCAAAAGAGTTAAGGTACTATAAGAACCGCCACTTGTTGTTTACAATATTTACAAAATACACATTCGAACCATTTGAACTATCTGCAACTATTGCAAATGATTTATAGATAGCTCAACTGATCCAAATACTGTATTATGAATAGTCTGTATTCTAATGTTTTCTTTGATTGAACTGAAATTTACTTGTTGCTAGACTTGCTAGATAGATATAACAGTTGTAGTGTCGTGCAGCGCTGCCCGGTGCACGATTGTCTGGTAATTACCTTACTTTATTCATACCATTAAGGATAAAAGGCACCGCATTTGAATCTTACACATCTTTGGTTCTCAGCATTTAGAATCACGCATCTCTCTTCTGGCAAGAGATTGCATCGCTTGACTTATAGCACCATTGTCGCTAATGTACTCACATACACATTCAAGTATCATTGTGTTGTGTCGAAGTATGTCGTTCGAGTCTATAGAACCGTTTGTTGTACATTTGTATTCTGCTAGTATAGTTGTGTTATCTATTGTGTAAATGTGGACCGTAATGTCAATAACAATATGAGTATGTTGGGTGTATTGTCAACGAGCAACGCTATGGTGAAAGCAGTTCATATGTTTTCACTAAATTTTCGATGAGTACAATTGTTTGTACTTTTTTTTTCACAAAATAAATGTCACATTGTATTTAAATTCATACATTTTAATTTTCTTTTTTGTTTACGAGTTCCCGAATTTAATTGGTTTTATGTTGACTTTATTTAGATTGTAATTCTGTTTATTTTCAGAATAAAATAAATAACTATGTTTATTATTTGACTAGTAAAATTCTAACCAAACAAACAACTTTTTTTTTTTCAATCAAAGTCTTATAAGGCTAAAATCCAGCTTTTTACTCATCCTATGTATAAAGACTACTTTAGTCTCCATCTTAGTCATCATAGAATAATATTTTATTTGGCATCTACCTATTTCGTATATTTCATTAATTTGTAGCGTGCTTGCTATTTTCTGTTTTAATAGTTTATTCAGATTTATTTATACCGTTACAACTTTTATGTTCTTATTATTCTGCTGAAACTTTCAGTCGGTAGTAGTTAGTTCATTGCACCCAAGTACTTTCATTTCTTCTCTCATATCTTTCGTGGGTAGTTGATAAGTACCTATATCTTTGTTTATAGTCTTAGATCTGTTTCTAAAATTAAGATACTTAGTGGTTTCTCACAAAAATATAATTAAAATGTAAAACTTTATCACTAGCACCCACTATTTTACACCCACCTTACGAGAAATCTTTAATTTAACGGTTATTTTAAGTTTCCGGGACTTTAATGAACAATTAATTCTATCGTTATTAAAATTTTATTCATGGATTCATTAGCTACGCTAAGTTTCCTTTAAGTAGCTAAAATTTACGTTTTTATAGCACAAATTTTATAGATGTCACATATTTGGTTTTATTGCTACCTATTTTATTTGTATTGTGTTAAGATTAGGACCACTAAAGAGTTGAAAAGTTTAGTGAATTCTTTTAAACGTTGGTGGCGTATCTTGTCCTTCTTAAACCGACAATGTTAAGCAACGCTCACTGCTTTCAAAAATTTGGATGGGTGATCACTAGTAGATTTTTTTCTGACAATACCGTGCTACAAAGGTCATGTTCAGATTTCGGTTTAGAAGTCCTGAAACCCTGAAGTCATTCCGTTCCGACAGCTAAACTGCGTCATTCGAGTTGGCTCATACAAACAAACCTACTTGTTTTGGAAACCTTATCTCGCACATGCCAATCAACATGTTTCCCCATCATGTCCTAGGCCTCAAAATGGCGTGTTCGCCTCATAGAACCCCATCAGTATTTTACTAGCGTTAGATGACGCACACCGAGGCCGATGTGACTGCATTGAACAAGTGCATTGCTCCCTAGAACTAACTGCTCTCTAATCTGTGAGAGCTCGAATGTTCTCATTTGTACACTTCTAAGATAACAATTGTCTAGGTACTTACCTCTAGTTTACTAGCGTGTAGTTTGTACAGCTCTAAACAAACTTTGACTTTAAGTATTCGAGCGATTCGCCTCTTAGCAGACATTAGACCTGTATTTATTCCAGTTTCAGGACAGTTGAATGAGTGCTCGTAATGTAAGCCTGCAATAACATGATATATATCTACCGCAAGGTACTTGGAAAGCTACCGTACTTTCCAGACATCGTGGTCAAAAATCATAATGCTTATGTACGCAAAAAAGACCAGATTTACTACTGTTGAATATGCGGTAAAATTTATGAATTAGTGAATGCACAAAAACAAACCCTAGGTATTTTTCGATAGAGCCACACTATTATAGAACTATCAAATGTTTCGTGCCTGGAACTGTATTAGCGTCTACTTTCTCCGCCTAGCTGAAATTGTTTGTTCCTCGGGTTTAATCATGTAGAACGTGCTATCGATTTTCAGCAAAAAATTTCGGTAACATTGTCAACTTACATACACTCTGTTTCTCAGTGTTTGTTAGTCGGTCGACAGAAATAATGTGCCATCTGAAAAAATAATATCTTACGACGGTTGTTGTAAACTATAGGAATTGCAAGCAATGTGCCACTGCTACAATACTTTAATCCGACTTTCCTTTGACATTAAGGGGATAGTCTATCTGTGCAAAACAGAAGAATGGAGTTGTCATGACATGCGCGGAAAGCAATTCGTAAATTTTATCGAATACTAAACTAAACTGAAAAATGCTTTACTGCGATCTTTATATTTATTTATTTAGTTAGTTACACCAATGGCATATTCACAATTGTTATTTAGGAGAAAAATATTACTTATAACATTCTTCAGTGTGATATACCATTACAGGCATAAACAGATTTGATGTAGGTAAAATATGTCTTAAAAAATTTAGTACTTATTTTTTAAGGAAAAAAAAAGCAACAACTTATAACTAAGTGTGTGATTGGATTCCAATATACGAGTAATAAGTGCTCATGATAACATTCATGATAACAAAATTAAAGGAACGCTATTGTTTGTGTCAAATAGTCAATTAATTGGATAAAATCTGCCAAGATTGGTTTTAAATCATACAGGAATGAAAGTATTTATTGGTTTTTTGTTACTTTTGAATAATCAACTTTTTTGAAATTATGTGTGGCATATTTTTACCCTTTTAACATTTTTTGTATCATTACATTTATATCATACATTAATTATAATATCTAATGCAGGGTGATGAGGATCTAACTTACTGAGGGGTAGTTTATTTTCACACTCCGTTACACCACTAAAATTGCTTATCACTAAATCTACAGTTCTTTGAACAGTATTTTATAAACTACATAATATTTACTATTATTAGGGTTTGAATTTTTGTGTCCTTCACTAGAGGTAGACCGGTCAAAATTAAAATCTGCAACAAATTATAGTCTCTACTTATATCACTTGACTGTGTCACTTTATCTACTGATATTATCCATGACGAGAAACAAAGTCTGTATAGTCACTGGGGTTTGTTTGTATACTGCACATATCTAAATATTCTTGGCAGAGTATTATTGAGTTTTAGTGAGATCTATACTTCTTCATTTTTACTTCGCAGAGCCTGGTTTCATATCAGTATGGAGTTCATATCAGCCAGTGCCTCATAGTTTTTGACTTGCTTTGCAGGAGATTGGTCATCTCTGCGGATGAATATGCGACCATTCCTAGTCCACACATATTTTTGCGACGAGAAGACTTGACGGAGTTTCCCAAACGCAGCCCAGCCCAGCTGGATTCTCCGGTTTGGCTCTTTCTCAAAGTTGTGTCTACCCAAACGCAGGGTCTGCCCGAGATAGACATACTCCTGCACAACTTCGAGAGGCATTCCGGCGACAGTGATTGGCCGGTTATACGATCATTGATCATAATTTTCGACATAGCTCAGAGGATTAGCAGGCTGAAGTGGCAGTGGGCCGGCCATGTTTGCCGTAGAACCGACAATCGTTGGAGCAAACTATGGGGCGACGATCTGCGAAATGTAGCTGGCAGACACTGGATGAGAAGAGCCGAAGACCGAGCTCAATGGCGCGTCTTGGGAGAGACCTACGTCCAGCAGTGGACGAGTATAGGTTGATGATGATGATGATGATGATGGTTGTTAGACTCATCCATCTTTCTGACTCTGGAGCATGAAAGTATGTCCGCATTATCAATAGGGAGTTATATGGCTGTGTCTAGTTGTTTAATTGTGTTCAGTAGATTTTCGGTCTCGTTTTCTGACACTCCATTTATCTCCAAATTGTATCAAATTTAAATTTATTTATCAAATTGTATCTTCAAATTATATCCCGTCTTGTGAATCCAAAGTAGCTGGGCGTAGACATAAGTACATTAAGTGGGTATGTTTGTTAATATTTAGGTCATAGTAAATTCTACGGAAACTCTCAAATCGATAAATAGTAGATAAGCTTAAAAACTAAAACCTTAGGTACTACTGAAAAATAACTCTAAATAATATGAAAAAGGATAGGGAGGGTACTGCTCCAAACTCATCTTTAACATTAACATATTGCGGAGAGTTTAACACAAATTGTGAGAGACAGATACAGAATTGGATGTAAGTAGGTACTTTCAGAAGAAATAAGTATTCCAAAATATACGTGCAATAAAAACCAGCAGTATTTATTTTAGTTTTTTTGCATAAATATTGTTAACTGGCAGTTACCCGCGACTCCGTAAGCGGGTACAGTTTTCATGTACATTGTATTATCTGTGTTGTATTATTATATGTGCGTGTACCGCGCGGATACTTTGTGAAACTTGACATTACACCGAACCCGTACTTGAATGTCAAACGCTAGTCGTTAGACCAAAGAGGTAGTATTACGCCCGGTCAAACTGACGTGACATGACATGACAATGAAATCCTCTTGCCAATTGGCGCTGCTAATCTTGTTCGTTCATTTTATCCTGTAGATCCTGATAATTATTCGGGATAAAAAGTAGCTTATGTGCCTACTGGATTGGTTTGAGTTTTAGGAAACTTGGCATATATGCCAAATTTCATCCATGTTGGTTCAGTAGTTTAGACGTGATTGAAACACCTAAACATCTAAACTTTCGCATTTATAATATTAGTAGGATAGGATAGGATGTGGTTCTTTGCGTTCTGGCAAGATAAAATGGTAGATTTTGTCTTGCCAGAAGGCCATGTCTCTCTCTATGTATTCTACTTTCATCAAATGTTCCTCTCCGGTCCATACAGCAAATAAGCACATATCCATTTCCGTAATGTTTAATTGCCCCTGAATTTGAAAAAAGTTGTGTGAGATCCTTCTTTAGAATAAATAAGGTTGTTCACAAAAAAGTTTTTACAAAAGCAATAAAATAGGTTGAATTAAATGCAATACAAGTATGAGCAGTAGCAAGATAATAATTAGGTACTTACTTATCCTAATTTAATTGGAATTAGGATAGAAAAATCTATTTTCCGTGTAAACAAATAACAGCTACTGACTGATTGGCGGAGTTGACTTAAAAGAAATAAAAACTAAGTTTACATTGGTATGGTTATTGTTGGATATTGTCATGTATACAAGAGAAAAAAGTAAAGCCACTTTCAATGCGTATTAATTGGCAAACCAGGAGTTCTACTCGATAAAATTTTATTGTGACTGTTCGTAAATGTCAAATGAGCTTATTACGCGGTCTGCTTACGCGTTACGCGCAGCCGCGAGAAAAACTGCCATGTTGCTACGTAGTGTACTCAAATGATACAATAGAACCATGATTTGTAGACTTTTGTCGAGTAGACGTTTGCGTGTTCTTCATTTAAAAATCCTGAGAAATTTGGCGTGGGCCTGACGTCCGAACATTTCGGCCGCCTAGAGGCCACTGAAGAATTTTCTTGCGATATTTGGTTAAAAACTAGTCTCAGCAATTATTAAATATTAAAAAAAATAAGACTAATTAAGTAAAGATTTTACACTTTTTATATACTTAAATATTTGGCCTATACGTAAGTTTAGTTGTTTTGTAGATAAAACAAGGGAATATTGTGGAATAGACCATTTAAAATCCAAAATTTCGAAGATCTTCTGCCACCTGGATTAAGGAAATGAAAACAAAATCGCAAAATGTATTCAGGGCGTTTTGGAGACAAGGATATGTACATCAAGACGCGCTGAGTACTTTTTGCGATTTTGTTTTCATTTCCTTAATCCGAGTGCACAAACTTGACTCGAAACGGTTTGGGCGCGAGAGAGCTGTGTTTGATCCCAGATTTATCTATTATAAACCAGCTAAATGAAGCTAAATTAAATATGTAATTGTTACACATATCCTGAATATTGATTTGCAACCAAAATAAATGAAGTTACTATCTTACTTTTCTTTTAAACACACTTTGAACTTCGCTAGTTTTGGCAATTTGGCAGATCCCCAGCCTTAAGCATTTCTCGAATAGAAAAATGTGTGAGTACACGACTGGATTCGAATCGATATACAATTGCCAAGGCTAGACCTTTCTGCTCCAGACCTCCAGTACTGCTTGGTCGCTGTACTGTTAATCGTCAATTCGTGATCGATATTTTCTTGCATGTCAGATTCCTAAACTAGATTACAACGATATGTAGAGTAGATCTTGATCGACATGGTTCTGTTGTTACGTCATGTGGGTATTATACGGTCACTTACCAGTTCTATTCAGTTAGCTATACAGTAGTTAGTTCATCATCATATCAGCTTGAAGAAGTCCACTGCTGGACATAAAGCTTTCGACATAGATTTACAAAAATAACGATTTTGTATTTTGTCTTCTCTATTCGCGCGATCGTTACAATGTCATCGGTCTATCGGCTGAGCATAGTCCGTCCGTAGTCTGAGTTTTATTCTTTGATTTTCGAGAAACTAAGTTTTGGTACGGAGAAAAATCACTTGGTAAAACAAACCCGATTTATCTCATCGATGACGCTATCAACTTCGAAAATACTTGTATAAACATATCTTTAAAGTTGCATGGTGTCCGAATTAGGTGTCCTTCCTAACTCTATCGAAATAGCATTACTATTCATAGGATGAGCTACAGAAAAGTGCCCATGGCCCATACCAAGTTTGTTCGGTGAATGTTTTGATGTGACATAGACTGCTCTACCAGGGTCTATTTCCACTCGTTACATTGCTAGTTCTAATAATGGAACTAGTGGGAGTTTATGTCCTATTAGTTATATAATTACGACTACCATGCCTCGTAACATTCCCTGATAAGTTTCATGACAATATTAGGTGACAGCGATTTCAACTATTAGACTGATTATGAAGATAGGAGTGAGATCACTCATGGATTGATTTAAATGTTTGACGATGCGGGCAGGAGTTTTAAAACATATTAATCGGCCAGCTATTACCTACCATTTACTTGTTTGAATCGAGTTATTTCTACAATTAATGATCGGAACAAATAATTGTTTGCCGTGTCTCTTACTCCTTCCAAAGATCATCAAGGTTCTTATATGCCTTATTATCTGAACAGTAAGCATTATTTTCCGTGCATTTCGTTAACGATTTTTGAAAATAAATTCTAGGAATTTTCCAAACGAAATCCATCCGTAGCGTGATAGCGTTGTCGACTCGATAAGAAGTCGTCGAGACGAATCGCGTTCGTTTCGGGGTACAGAGGTGGATGTGGATGATGACCGTATCTACCTTCGCCTATTTGTCGAGGTCGACGGCCGCCTACAAGGCTCGCAAACTCGTAACTCACTATAACTTATATCATCGGACTATTTACATAGGCGTGACGTGTACTTTTTGTCTTATTATAATAATGATCTTATGCCGATTCGTAAAAACAGTTCAATGGTAAAGTGCTGTTGTAACAACGGAATTGCCACCAATGTCTAGCTTTGCTTTGTTGAACATTGAGCAAGCAAAAATAGCTCCTAGAACAAAGGAATGGCAATTTTATAAAATTGGCACCAGCTTTCAGCACTCATTCCGTTTCACTCGTCGTTGACAAGCTCACAAAGTTTCTATCTAAGTACACTCAGCATGATATCTCTGCAACTGTAATAAAGACGACGCTTGCATTGCAATTGTTATTCACATTGACACCTATACGGTTTCGCATTGTCCAAAATATTATAGGGGTGTAGATTCAGAGCTTTAGAACTTCTTATAATTATAAACTAGACTAGAGGTTTGACTATGGATGCCGGCTACTGTATTTTACAGGTTATTTTCACTAGCTGAGACCGAAGTACCGTGTATAACATTTTTTTTGTAGTTTGATACCGGAATCCTCGCCTTTAAAATCTAATTGCAGTGTTTATCACTACACCAAAATTCTCAGTTTATTTATCAGTTAGTGACGCTCATTGCAGTGAATAGGGTACTGACGTAAGGGTAGAACCACAGAACAGAGAAAAGTAAGAACCATGTCGACGTTTCAACCGAAATGACAGAGACAAGAGGGTTTCGTACAATAAAATTGTACTTTACAGAAAATTTATTGACTAGTCCTTGGACATCCATTTGTTCGGTTCGGTTTGTAAACTTGGTTTATGTATTAGACCCCTTTCCCTCTTCGTAGCGTTTATTCAATTGCTTTCGGCCATAATCGAGTTACCCATATTTGTATATTATGGTTAATGCAACCTAGGTTGCATTAACCATAATATATAATAGGATAGACAAGTTTAGAAGCGGATGTTGTGGGCGAGCCTATACCTTTGTCTCTTTCTAACTACTTATGTCAAATGAATCAAAGTTAAAAGGTTGTTCAGTAAACGAACGTTTACGAAGCGTAACCGGAATCATGCGAAGGAAAAAATGCCCAAATGTGGTCATTGGTTGGTACAAGTATATGACCAAGAAGGAAATAAGTGCAGATCCAACCAGACGTAACGAAGTAAAGGTTATCTTATCAGGCAAGCGAGGCGGTCGTCCACAAGAAGTAAAGTTGGTAACATGCGGACATTGTTGACGTCGCTTTGGTCGATCGAACGTCGTGATTGAAGGTGCTTTGCTTCTGGTACATTTTGTGCCAGTAATTGCAAACTATTGGTCAAAAGTCGCGAATACAATCTTGAGTTCGGGACATACGTGTAGTCTACGCGGTGTAGAACGCGATTCAGAAGCGACAAAAGAACAAAAGCCTTCAATTCATAATAATAATTAATTATCGGTATCGGTGGTATAATTCGGTTAATCTGAATAAGGCATAGGTAAGCCCTCCATTCTGCTCCACTGGCCACCAAACAATCATCAATCCATCTTTCTGTTTGACCAATCTGTCTCACGATTCAGTAGGCTGGAAATATCTTCTGGGCTTGTGAAAACCTTGCCACGAAATTTAAAAAAGTACTACAGCCTTGCGTTGTTTTGTTGACGAAATATTTGATGACCTCTCCACTGTACCTAAAGTGTAATTATCGCATTACATAAATTGTTATTTTTAAGCCTCGTAGATAATCCCATCCACTTAATATCTTAAACTTAACAATCCACACTTAACACAATCCCACTTAATATTATAAATATCGAAGTTCAGATGTTTGTTTTTCAATCAGGCTTTAACTACTGGTCCGATTTGGAAGAAACATGGAATACATAATATAGTTCGTAGCCTGGATTAACACATAGGCTACTTTTTATCCCGGAAAATCAACAGGGTAACACGGGACGCGGACGAAGTCGCGGGCAGATGCTAGTAGATTAATAAATCCATTTGCCTACTAATGCCTTGACCCCGAACGCGGGCGTCACTCTACAAAATTACTAATACAATTAGCGTTGATGCTTCGTGTTTTTGAGTCCTAAAACTAATCTTGTTTTATCTTTTGTTCCAGGTAAAAATCTTCAATAAACAACCTAAAAGTTAGTAATAAAACCACATCATAGAAAAATAACAGGCGAAGACGCGGGCAATCCCCTAGTAACCACAGGGCTTTCAACTTAATTGAATTTGCCTCAAGAGCTCGATATTTAATTATTTATTATGCTAGTCAAATAAAAATGTTCGAGGTCACCATTGAGTTCCTTTTGGAAAGTTGATTGCTTTGTGAAATGTAGACCCCGCTTTTAGGTGCGAATTAATGATGACTTTATTGGTGCAATAACATTGCAGTAATTAAATAATACAAATCGAACTTTGCTAGTTAATTTATGATCCCGTAATCTAACTGATATCGTTACACCATCAGGTGAGATTGCGGTCAAAAGTTTGTCTATAATGTATAAAGAAAAATTCTTACGCTTACTGTTTTTTGAAGACGTGAAACACCAGATTTTTTACGAAATTAACAAATTAATAACTTTTTGTTGACCATTCCCTCTAATATAATAAGTCACATCCCAGTCAATTACAGTCCTCCACTAATAGGCACTTTTATGTACACTATAAGTAAGATAACTTGCTACTTCTTCAGCTAACGTTTTCACAACGGTCTCGTTGTTAGGCGTGGGAGTGTCAGACATGTTTTATCAGCAGATCAGTGCAGCATATTTTACTAGAAAACACTGGCAAAAATACGATCCAATTTATTTCAAAGCGAAAATAGAAAAATTTACCTGAATTATTACCTTAAATATATTACAACGAACACACTCGCATTCTCGACAGATTGACGAAATAGATAGATAGAAGTTGGCTAGAAAAAGAATGGCATATAGCAACACTCAATTTCGCGGAAATTCGTACAGGGAAAGTTATAGTTATGAAAAGATAAACCGTAAATAAAACCTAGGTAGTAAACCCGGATCAAAGTTCATCGGAACACGCCTTTTTTTTTGCGATGGGAAAAATGCGTTACGCATCTCCTTTAGCGAACTAAGATACGATACATAATAATATGACCATTTTCTAATCAAGAACTCTACAAATATCACCATCAATGCAATTTTATTCAAATCACACCTACAACACCCAACACGCTCCCTGTTTCTGCAACTTTCGCTAATCTAAACGATATTGTTGTGTTAATAACATCTTGGAATATTACTAGCATTGCACTTGCAAAACTATAGAATACGCATTGTATCACGTTTGACCGGAATATCGTATCACAGAATAGTACTGTGCTAAAGTACTGTTTAGCAATAGCAACTAATAGTTCATACGGTCGACGACATTTAATCAGCAGTGCAGTCTGACGAAATTAAATACAAAAGATCCCTTTGTCAGTTCGTTATTGAATCGTCTGTTTTAGAGACAGTCTCGTGTTAATATTAAATCTACAACGTGTATCGCCCACACTGTCTTAATACTTGATCTGTGGTCTTAAGTTTTTTAATAGGTAGCTAATAGCAACTTTGATAAAATACGATCTTCAGTATACATCTGTGTAAAATATAGTCAATGAATTTTCATCTAACGTCAACCCGCAAAAATCCAAACCTGTTTCGTAGAATTTGCGTGGCAAGAAATTTTCCATCTCAATGACAATGAGCCAGAAACCACCCCACAACATGTTTCTCGGTGGAAATAGCTTCGTCTCCAACCCGAGGTGGTTGTGTAGGACGAAGGGGGTTAGGCGTACCGTGACGTCAGACCCCTTAGAACCACCCCGAACCCCAAAATAGATTCCTCAGCCCGGGCCGCTCAATGGAGGCTTGTAGGACATCTCCACATCTTCAACTACGTATAAAGTACTAAACCTATTTATTACGTCAATAATAACGCAGCCATAATAAAGGAATTGAATCTGATGTTATTATATTACCCAAGTTTTTACATACGATGTAATTTAAGATACTGTGCCGCGCAGAATATATTTTAGGTTTTATCTCTTGTTTTTGTCTGGTAGACATAATTAAATTCCTCTGTGATCGGATAGCCGTATCCAAATTTATGTTAATTGTTTTTGACATACCAAATATTTGTTATAGGTTTATAAGTATGTTTCCGTCGTTGAAAGATTATTATTTAAGTGGCATGTTGAACTTTAAAGACTTATAATAAGTAACTTATTTATAAATAAATAAATAACTAGTAACGAACTGAGACTAATAAAATAATGTAAAAGAAAATAAAACACAAAGAAACTTTTTATCACTATGACATATAAACTTTGCAAACCCATACCATGATCTAGCCAGTTAAAAGTTACCTGAACTACAAAATCATTAAAACTCTTAGAAATGAAAGCTTACGATATGATGTTTTACAAACTTAAAAATGTTTACTACTTTAGCTCAAAACACCGATTCAAGTTGTATTCAAGTAGCCCAAGTTGCTACTAAGATATTCGCTCGCTGCGCTCACTCGATCAATAATAATGTGGAGTAAAAATTATGCAACAGTGTTTGATTATTATGAAACCAACGTAAGCTCAACAGACTCCGCACTTAAATTAGATAAAATTAGAAACTCTTTCGTGGTTTACATTGAGAATTTCTGAAATACAATCCCCAAAAAGGTTTATATGGGATGATCCTGGCAAGAATTTACAAAAATGGCCATCTATTCTGAGATGACGAAAAAGAAAACAACGATATTAATCATGATTTTTGGCTCATTGCTCTAGAATCCAAGAACCTCTATCATGATCTAGATTTACTTTATTACCGTTTCGAAAATAATATTTCAGAAATAAATAGAAACTTTTTGAATAAACAGTCGTAACATTAGCATATTTTCGTAGCTCGGGGGATTCCGCAACCCCGACTTATTATTGTGCCCTTTCATGAAACAATGAAACACGTCTGGGGACTTCATAACTACCCTTAATACTCGTACTTACTAAACTTTGATATTTTTATGGTAATGAAGACCTTTGTTTGGTTATTATTTAAACTTAAACAATATTAAGATGCCCTCTACACAAAAACTCAGGTACAATCAGAATTATATCTGGATTCTGGACCAAAATATAAACCCCTCTGAAGTTAGGTGCAACAACGATTCCGCATGTACTGTTGTACGGAAAAATTAGCTTACCTCCAATTCGACCATAAAACCGATTCTGCGCAGATACTTCAAAGCAACAAAAATCCGCTGTGACTACTAATACTAGGAGTACATTATACTTAACGTGTTGTCGAATATACTCGTACAAAACGGTCTACAAGTCAGTAGCAGCTAAGTGTACTAATATATAATTTACGTAAAAGCCTTCGTAAATACATCACTGCCTTGCTAATGACAGGTACTCTTCCATGTTTGATATAAATCGGAATAAACGACACAATATTGAAGGTATAGAGAGCTAGATAATAAATCACATAATCTACCTGTCATGACGATGTTCAAAAAGTCTTTTACAGTACACCTGTGCTCATCTCTCAAACCTTCAAATATATATTTGTTGCTATATATGGATTGTGTAGGTATGGTATTTCAAGTATACAAATAAATCACAGGCGGCGGTCTAGTAGTATGGACCCCGCCTTCCGTTCCTTAGGTCGTAAGTTCAAATCCGGTCGTGCACCATTGGGGTTTTTCTATTTGGAAAATTTCTGTGCGCAATGTCAGTGCTCTCAAACGGTGAAACACAACATCGCGAGGAGACCCGCGGCTTAGTATTTCCTGTGAAATTTTGTAAACCAAAATATCATTATTTTATCTTTCAAAAATGTATTAATTTTGATTTTCTTATTTATTGGTGGTTGATCATATCTGTGCTGCGTAACTACGTTTTTTTTAGACTTTTTAGACTAAAATAAAATCAATTTAGCAATCAGTAATTGAAACTCTACCAACTCAAGATCTTAGAGGCATTGAGGTAAAGGTGAAACCAGACTGTGCGGCCTCGTTTAGATATATTGGGTAATGCTCCATGCTTCCGTTTACAAAATGTACGCTCACTTACTCGCGGAGGGTCATTCATTGAATAGGTACTTAAAAATAAGTTCATAAGACTATGAACTAGATATTTATTCGAATAGACGTATAGTTAGTACGACTACTCGAGTTGTACATTTTTAAACCGACTGATGCGAAATCTAGAACTTCAAAATATAGACTTCAAAAAAAAAAGAAGAGGTTTTAAATTCGGTTGTATTTTTAAATTAATTTTGTATCTGAAAGGATATATTTCCAGATAGGTTCCATAAAAATATTATCAAAATTGGTTCAGTAGTTTGGCCTCAATATAACTGGAAAAATATGTTATCCATGTACACGATATTGCGTATTTTCCTGTGAATCAGAATCAGAGATTTTGTCTCATTCTCACAGTCTCATTTCAGCCAGGCTAACCGACGAGGTTGTTCTTTACAACGAAGGTAGATTATTTACCTTAGTAACAAACTACACATCCCAAAGGTGCTACGAGTACATCTACCTTTCCTAGGTTCCTCGTTAATAATTCCGTTAGTACCGCCAGTATTCTTTCAGGTAAAAACTAAGCATTATCTGCTTATCTGTAGCGATACGCCTGAATAAGTAATATGCTCTCTGATAACATTATCTTAGCATGTGAGTGTTATGGGTTCGGCGTAAGCCGCTATTTATAAAATCAAATGTCTGGTATTTTCCGCGCAGAATTTGCATCGTCATAAAAATGAGGACGTAAAAACGTAAAAATCTGCATATTGCAAGTATGGCACCCGAACTGGTATAGTCCACAACGGATCTTTGTCTCTCAGAAGTATCTGCGCAGGCAGAGCCCATTTTGGGTCGAATTGTAAGTCGAAAGTACATGCGCAATCGTTTGTTGCACCTAACTTCAGTGGGATAAATATCCGTTGTGCGTACTGTATACTCTATCGCAAAATTGTATTTTCTCGCATATGTATCAGATGTATGTGACGTCGTATTTTCAAATTTCTTAAATAATTGGATGAGAAACCCTTAGGCGCGTCTTGGAAAATGTATTTTAGTGCCTGTAAGTTTGAAAGGACTATTACAACTAAATTAGCAATTTATTGTGAAAATAATGTTGTATTTCTAAGGTTTCAAGAAGGTAATTGAATTGTTTCCGTAGATTTCCTCAAACTCAAATCGATCAGAGGTACGGAGTTGTTTGTTTCTTGGACTTGTTTTGAATAATACAAATGGGTTTGCTAGGGCTTTACCCAAACCTCGTGCCTGTTATTTGTATAGGCACGTGTAAGTTGCTGGTACTGTACAGAAATCTGATTGGTTGGAATGTACCTTAGTTCGGTTTTGACTTTTGGATTAGTGTTTAAGTTGACATGCAGTGATAAATCATTATAAGTTAGTTTTGGTGATATGCGTTTTCAATTTTTAGAAAACAGTGTAGTTTTACAATTCACTCATCAATGATTGCTTTTACGATTCAAATTACATATCTCAAACTCGTGAATCATACTAGTACGTCTTCAAAGCGAAACATCTGTATAAGACTTTATATATAACGTGGTGTGGATATAGTGCTCATTGAGTGGCTGTATATCGAATCGACGCAGAGGAGGAAGGGGGGGATAGGGGGGTCCGACCGACCTTGGCCGTGACTCCCCGGGCTCACCCCGGGAGCAGAGCCTGCCACGCACCAGCTCAAATTGATTTTCGCTTCTATTCCAAAAGGAATGGAAAATACGCTAGCACCTTCCACACCCATATTAAATAGCGGGGATTTTTTCGCCACCGCGTTTCGGGGGGGTGCGAATTCTGCGAATGTACCAATTTAAATATAATCTGTCTCTCGTTGCTTGGAAATTTTATCATATTCAACGTGATGTTTATCACATTATAGTTTCGCTTTGAAACTGTTAATATAAATAGGCAAACCGGCGTCCCGGGGGTCTTCTCATGAATAAGCAAGCTTCAGTTCCATTGTTACCTGACGGGGTGAAATAATGTTTTGTGTCCGTAGTTTCAAACTTCATAAATATTAGAATCGTAATAGTCAAAACTTCGCATAGGTATTAATATTGTTTCACTACACTACCAGTAAATACATCATTAAAATTTGCTTTAGTATTAGATACTGTCTATGATTGACTCTTTCTCCGCCTGCTTCGTCATGAGATTATCATATTGCTGCACAGAATTGATCCTGTGGTAAAAGGCATTCTCATTACTCGCATTCAAATGAATGAATCTACATTAATCCACATGCCTGATATTTGTATCGGAATTACATAGGTACATAATTTATTCGTTTAAATAATACAGTAACGAATTCCATGAAACTTTTTATCCTCGATACACATTCAATTCAAGGTTTTGCGATAACATTCGCAATGCCTCACTTCGGATATACTCGTTTTCTGTAATTATTCCAACGTATATTTAGTACATTTAGTGTGACTGATGCTATTTTCTATTCAAATCATCTAAAAATTTAGCAACACTGGTCGTACAATATCTTCCGACCAGTTGACTGAGGTCTGCTTTCTGCCCGATTACAGAAGGTTACGAGTTTAACAGTCTATGCATGTAGGTGGGTTGGGAATGTTCATCGGTTCCCTTAACAGATTTTGACAGTCCAGGTGACATAAGTTATGCTTGGTCCGTGAAAATCTTCGCGTGGCCTCTACTCGGTCTGCCCTTGTCTTTCCACCTAACCAATCTCATTCTTTCCTCTTCTATCCATATATAAATAAACTAATAAACTTGCAGTTGTACGAACGTCAGAACAAGCGAGGTGTCCAAAACGAAAATAGACGAAGCTGGTGCCGTGTCTTTGTTGGAGGCCGCCGAGAATAATTCTTAAACTAATAATAGTGGAATTGCGTTTGCTCATCCTCGCCCATGCGTGAATAGTACTTGTGGTCTATCTAGTTTTGTCTGAGTCGCCATTTCTATGATTTCCTAACCCATCTCTCCTTGTCTATATCGTACAACTGACGTATAGGCGATGTGGTTTACGAGTACTAGTTCTGTCTGCGACTACATGTTCTCATTTCTATGATTTCCTTCCCATGCCTTCTCGCTTATGCACGGAGTATATCATGTGCTCTATCTACGCGTAGTTTTGTCTATACCTTGCCATTTCTTTGTTTACCTAAGACATCTATAAGAATTTGAGGAACCTATTGTCATGTGCGTGTGTGAGGCTTATGTATATAAGATGCTTCTTTATCATAATATTATGGTAATGTGGTTTTCACTAGATGAATTTAGTATTTTTTTCATCCTTCTTGTCTTTCACACCAGGTTAAGTAAAGCGAATTCTTTAATATTATATTGGTTTTCTTGAAATTATATTTTGTGCAAAATTCAACCAATTCACATTTTTAATTAGTCCAGCGGCATACAGTACAAAATTGTGCTGCTATTTTTAGTACCTACATAAATCTGGAAGAACTCTTACAAACTTTAAAAGAAAATATCAAAATCTAATTAATAAATGTGGTTTCAATAAGGTTTTCAAAAATTACACGAGAAGTAGGGGAGTACGATAAAATAAAATTTGAAGTAGAAGATAAAAATTTTCATTAGAAAATTTATACCGACTGTTTCACTTAGAAATGGTCTTGTTCGCACTTGGTAGGTAATGGATGGCATGACTCGAATGCCTAGTTATCTAAATACACAACCGTAATTAGAAAACTACTGACACGGTGAAACGAAAACGATAACAGTGCATCAACACGCACCATTCCATAGAATGGCAGCATGTATCCGATTCCATGAATTCATTGTGAGCTGAAACAATGCGAGTCTTCGGCTTATTCCTGACAGATAACCGAGACGAGATAACCAGTGATCTCAGAGGATTTTTTTTCCTCTCAGATAACTGGTTATCTCAAAGGAATTTTTTTTCCTCGTAGATAACCGCGGTTATCTGTAAGGAAAAAAAATTCCTCGCAGATAACTGGTTATCTCAGAGGAATTTTTTTTCCTCGTAGATAACCGCGGTTATCTGTTAGGAAAAAAAATTCCTTTCAGATAACCAGTTATCTCAAAGGAATTTAAATAAGCCGAGTCTTCTTACATTTGCTACGTCGTCGTCGTCGTCGTGTCGCGCGTCGTACTATCCGCACGCAGAACCAAGTTGCTGATTCCAACGGAAACCGCTTTCTGGACTGCGGGAATAACCGCTGCTCATTATCTGGATACTCATCTGTCTATCTATACTATTATAAAACTGTAAAAAAGCCAAAAACTAAAATTAAAGATGGAAAAATTAAATATCCAGTTCTACAAAAAAAAAACGATTCTGATTCCAAAAATCTAGTTTGTCTGTTTATCTGTTTGTTTGTTCGAGGATCACGCCATAACTACTAGACCAATTTCAATGAAACTTATACAGTTTAGAAGCCCTTTTTTAGAATCAAAACAAAATTAGATATGTTTTATAGAAAAGTAACATATTAAAAAAAAACAGTACACGCGTAGTTGACAATAAAAATACTGCTCTACGCTTTGTAGAGCTTACATACTCGCACAGAATTTTGATTTGAACCAGTGAAGCACAAACCTAACTAAAATTGATAAATACAGCAATAGCTTGCCTGACTTGACTGCATTGCATTGTATTTAAAGACAATGTAGTCTGTGATTGCGTGTAACGTACAATTGATAATGGATCTTCCGCTAAGTGCGTTTAGAGTTTAATATCATCTTTATCAACTGGAACACGTGTCTGCAATACGCCATTATCATTATGTTTCATTTTGACGTGTTCTTAATTACTCCTGTCAATCCTATCTCTACTTTCCAGAATAGAATGCGTTGTAAAAACATTAACCACGTTAGTGAAGTTCAACATGTGGGCTAACAGAATATCCATGATCAGTAAAAACTAAATTACATCAGAGTGCCTAGTCATACACGTTTCTAAAGATGTACACACGTTTTCATATAAGCTGCGTAATGTAATAACTATGCACTTAATCATTTTTATCAATATAATTTCGCCATCAGTTTCCCCTGTATCCAAAAGTGTATTTCGTGCACAGAATAATATCTCTAACCAGTCAGACAGTTTCTTTTGCTCTCCCTGCGGTTCAGATGCGAGTATGTTATTATCACACTTATCGCAGGCCGGACAGACGAAACCGGTTGCTGTGAGGTTGATCAGCGCCACTATATGTTGACCTACCATCTCTCGTGCACCAGAACTTGCAATTGCAGAAAAGACTGCAACCTTTACAGATCAGACTTTACCGGCGATGGTAATATATCCACATGAAAAGTTATCCTTGGTAACAAGCCCATGGGAGACAGCGGGCACCAACCAGATGCATCATTTTGATGTGTGCAAGTCCAACTTGTTTTAAAATTACTGCAGCTGAAATTACCGGCTTGTCTTTCCTGTTTTAAAAATTCACATACCGGTTTACCGACGCTCTGTCAGAATTCGTATCACGACAAACACAAAACCACTATCTACCATACTACCGCTGATTTGATATGCAAACCTATATCCGATGGTGACATTCTGTTGACCACAACCTATCAGCTCGTTGAAATGAACTAACCGCCATTGACGCGGTGTCACTGGAACAATGCCAGGTCGATGATTGAGGATCCAAAGAAGAACACATTAACATTCCGTTAAACAACTTATTGTGACTAATTAGCGTGTTATTGTCTCAAAAGTGTAAGTTTTTAACATCACTCAATTAAACATTTTAAACCTTGCACGGAAAAAAACTCCCTATCCTCATAAAAACACATTATTTATTGTATCTATTGTATTGTATACCTTAAACCGAAATACGACAGATTTCATTAAATTGTCTTTCGTAATAGACTGTCTGCGTTCTGATTTTCGGCATTTTGTGGTCCATTTTGTAGTCTAGAAACATTAAATTCACTATATTATTGCATCGATTGACTTTTAAATCTGGTTCATTATATCGAGCACTATTCCAAAAAAATATCAATACTGATCGACGTTATGCGAAGTTATAAGCCGTATCATAATGACCTTTACTTGAGTATTGTAACTTTCAATATGTATTGGCTGCCAAAGTTATTTTAGAGGACAGTATACAAATTTGACAGTCACTTGGCTCAAGTAAATATTCTAGGCTGTGGACAAAAGAGCCCACTTCTGCATTCCGGTTTTCAGTGGTTTTATTACACTTCCCGGTCTATTTTCGAGTCTCTGGCGAGAATCTAGAATGTGAGGCATATAAACTGCAATACTGCTCTTATACTACTATTTTTCTAATGAGATACAGACACTTTACTTCTTTATATTGATAAAATTTCTAGAGCACATGACACGTGTCTATTTGCAATTTAGTCTCAAAGTGAGACTATCTATAACCCCATAATATGGAGGATATCCTTAAATGTTAGTTACGATTTCTTGCTGGAGGTATTTGGAGCAGTATAAAATGATACGACCAGCCTGAGCTCGTTGCTCACTCGACATACGATATTGTGTGGCTGGGTCCATGTCATGCGCATACGAACTGGCCAAGCAGGTACTTAAGCTGGATACTGTTCCGGGTCCTCATACACAATGCTTTATGATATCATCTTATTTTATGGCTGCAAGGTGAAGAACGTAATAGTATTGCCAAGGGTGTAATAGCATTATGTAAGTCAAGACATTATTACTTTCGTATTTCGTTACCTTGATAATATTACTCGGAATCCATTTTAAATGTCGGACAAAGTCAACATTTCTTTATTAATTATATAACTAGGTGATTCTAGGTGCGACGAATTTCAAGTCTTATAAAGTTGAAAGCCATCTATCCATCTAGCTGGATAATCACGAACAAAATAAATCAACTAACGCAGCACGAATCACGTAAGTTTCACTCCGACGACTTGCTACGTTGCTGAAACACGCATACAATTTTGAATCTTAAATTCAGCGGACGACATCTCAAATCTTTACAAAACTAGATGATAATACGTAGGAACAGTGGTTTTTTTGCAACTTGAAATTTAACTTCACTGCGATAAAGTTTACTTTTCTTAAGCTTATGTAGATACGGGCCTGCTAGCTTATCTAATACATTTTACGTAGCATGCATACGTGCCTTCGATAATTCACACGCAGACGTAGAGCCAAAACAGTTTAAGACTTGGGTAAACAGTTTTTACGATATAATTCGAGGGCTCTGTGTTTGATATTTGGTTAACAGTTTGACCTTTAATGGTAAACGGTACACCCACTCCGAATATACCTAAATCGAATTGAACACAGACAATCCATTTAGAAATTCGAAGTAAATAAAGAAAGTTTTGGCTCTAGATCGTACTTTCGCTCGCCTTGGTTTGAAATTGAAAATGTCAAAAGTTTTTTAGCTTTTTACTTGAAATCTCAATTACCCTACTGATTTTTCAATTCTAGCCAAATATCTGTCATTTTCTTGCAACTTCAACAGTGTTGGCTGGTCAAGAGGCTGTAGATAGCGTCCACTAAAGATCAGACTTGAGGTAATACGGCTTACCGATTCTTAGAATTTAATCGCTCACCTACGCGCCCACGCGTCAACCCTTGACCTCCCTACGTACATCATGACTAAAAAGTATTCTAGCTACTAGAATACTTTTTAGTTCTACTTTGATCGATTTCCGTTAGTTGTTCGTGGCTAACTGGCCTTGGGGCTTCGTGTTGTTCGCGTTATGATAAGGTCATGGTTCACAGCATGACGAACTCATTTTCTGGCTTTGTGGCCCCGAGCATTGACATTTTACATAAAGACTTCATGGCATAGTTGGCTAAGTGTTGGTCATAGTCATAACTGATTTTAGATGGATTCGCTATACACTTTACCATATTCAAAATGCATTAGGTCACTTGGAAAGGGTTTATAGTACTTACCCAAGGGTAAGCAAAGTATCCATAAATAAATGTGAATATAATATTAGCATAGCACCATATAAGTAGATAATTGAAATACCATAGCGAATTGTGACATCAATCAAACAGGAAAATGTATAAAATGCATGGTACGCACGAACAGTAGGAAGGGGGTGGATAAATTCACAATTCAAAAGCCTCCTACCTAAAAATACTTATATTTTGAAATTACACAAGGAAAACCAAAAGAACACAAAACTGTGCTACGAATTAATCACGTGGTCAGTGCTGAAAACGATTTAGAAGAAACTGAAAACAAAAGCTCGTTAAGTAAGCTACTTTTTTTTTGCTAATTAAAAATGAATTGAACACAATACTTTTCAGATTATATTTTAAGTGACAGATACCAAAAGTGGTCGCAAAGCTTGCGTGTCGCTTAGCCAGGTTCCGTATTTGGCACTCCTCACGTAGGCGTTTTGCCAGCAATATCATAAACGATGTAAATGTTATGCCTAGAGTTTTACTTGTCACGGAATCGGTCGTTGCCATCAGCACGTACAGCTTAATCTTTCTGCAAACCCACTCTTGAAATTGCATATAAATTGTAGTCTTTTGTCGCAAAGTCGAGAAAAATGATGTTATAAAATATCTTTATGAATCCTTCTGTTAAAGGATAGGAAGAACGTGCATAATGTCAAAAATAAAACGTTTTATCTTTTGCAGAAGGAAAAAGAGTAAAGAGGACGCAGTTCCAATTGGCCTGATTGGCATTTAAACGCGAAGACGGACAGTGGCAATTGAGCTCTTGAAAACACAATTGAAACTGGATGATATAACAATATAAATAAATGTCACAAAACTGATATGAACTTGAACAGATGTAAGGTTAAGTTTTATGAAAAGAAAAAGTCACTGAATGCCAAATGACTGATTAGGAGTGAGATAACTTGAATTTATTGTTTTTACGTATAATAATTGAGAGTATTTGGCTAGTTACGTTATTGATATATCATCTATCTGAAGCGTAGAATTATATAGTGCTATCTAAACGTTGATTG
The DNA here is from genome assembly GCA_947859175.1 of Gandaritis pyraliata. NCBI lineage: Eukaryota > Metazoa > Arthropoda > Insecta > Lepidoptera > Geometridae > Gandaritis > Gandaritis pyraliata. The sequence goes on along the minus strand of OX401869.1, from coordinate 2,939,881 downwards.
GTCTTATGTGGGTAGGCAAGCTAGTACACGTACGCTTTACTGTCCTGCCTGACTACATAAACTGTCTGAATGTCTTGTCAGACTAGTACTTTCTAGTGCTTCACCCAAACCCAATTCCACAAAAGTTATTACTTCGTTTTAATCGAATTAGGCTAATCCAGCTCTTCTAATGCAATTTGCTATGGTGGTCGGTAATACGGTTAAGTGGTCTTGTTAAGTCGGATGTGATGTTACTTCAATTTCATTAAATGTTTAGCAATTAACTTTATGGGAAATGATAACCCGCATATTGTGGTGTGCATTTGCTTCGTAGATTGATATTTTATTTAACTGGTTAACTTCTTATATTTGAACATTTGTAGTCAAAAATAGTGCTACATGTACCATATACTTAGGCCCATATTTGCAATATTATAAGACTCAATAATATATTCTAGAAATTGTCATTTGCAAGATGCAGCAGATTTATCACCATTTTTAGCTAATAGAATTAAATATGAATAAAACCAGTATAAATTACTATCTCACTTGTACCTCATAAAATTGAATTTAATTCATGAATAAATTCTGAAGTTCCCTTCACAGAAACATTTCATTAAGACTATCATCCCGAACAACCTGTTAAATATCCCAAGCGATTTAATTAATTTCATCATCCGATGTTCACAATTAATATTTTATTTTATTTCCAGGTAATGAAGAACTCTCGCAACTGGTATTTTGAAACGAAACTGGGAATTTTATGAGAGGTAAATGAACAAATTTAAATATTATTCAACCCATGGCTTGCTGAATCACGTTGTGCTACCTCTTTGCACTATTGAAGTAATATAACGCTCGTAAAAGTCTCGCAAAAACTCGAGTTAACTACACTTTGTTCATCTTACTCGGCGTTCAGTATTTATTTCATAAATCTCAATTTGCACTGTGGAATCGCATTTTAATATCTTACTGCTAACATTCATAAATGTGTTGTTATCTATGTTGCTATTCAAACCACACTACCATAATTGCCAGTATTTTATTGTTTTATATGTAACCTATATATTGACAATATATTTCATTCAACGTTAAATGTCATGTACACAAAAATATTACAAACTGCCGACCGTCAGCAAACAATATCAAAAAGTACTTAAAATGTATGAAATTTCAAGAGATCCATCATTCGGTATCCATATTCATAAACAAATAGTACGGGGCGGTTCAAATATTCCGGCATACCGTTGAAATTTAAATGTTTACTGTAGTCCTGGTTCATTTATCGCTCCGGTTTGCCAGTTTCCAGAATGTGGCATTGTTTCGAATTGCTAGTGTTTTATATTCTACTCTTGTTTTCGTAATGATCGCGATGCAAACAGCTAAAAGAATATTGTGGGGAATAAAACTGGCGGTTCTATAAATTCTTAAGCAGGTGATGCCGACGTGGGTGGCCCCAAAACCTCTTAAATGCATATAATTATGAGCTAGAGTAGTGCCCTCGACTTGAAGTTTAATAACCATTACATTGGTGTTTATATGTAACGATATAAACCTACATCATTGGTACTAAAGAAGCGCCAGATAAGAAACTCATTACTTCTCATTGTAATCTGGTACTAATTATATTTCCACATATACATATATAATGCTATAGCAATATCGCTAAATTAATGGATAATGGACCATATTCTACAATCGTAAAAATTGTAAAAATATATGGGAAGGATATCTCTAATAAGTCATGTGACGAACCTCATACATTTTTTTGACGTGTTTTCACCAATTCGAACGACGATTCTGCTGAATTCTTCTACACAACTCCTAACTTTATTCTTTCAACACACATTGTAATAGAGTGCGCCTCCGTTGAGTCAGTCTTTTTATTGTTGTTTCAATTAGAATTTCCTTGTTAGTCAAGACTCATGGACGTTGGCCATTGAACACCATTGTTTCCTATGTGCCTATTGTCTATGGTTTTAATTTGAGTATGAACAAATTAAGAAGATACTCTTTTAGTTTTACGAGTTCTAACTGGTACTCAAATAAGAAAATCTTTCACCTGCTTCACTCCGTTGGGAATTGTATGATGTAGCTTCTGTAGATTGATAAAAAAAAGGGACAAAAGCGCCTTAACTCTTCAAAACATGACTAAAACCCCAAATTCTAGGCTCAAGTTTTCTCTTTTTACGAAAACTCCAAGAGCACATAGAATTTCAGTACTTGATACCTAATAATTTTTTTGTTCATAGCAAAGCCTTGTAACCTTTTACTTGGCTCTTTGAACTAGTGTTACTTCTGAAACTTATCGGGCTCAAAGGTGACCCTAACCCTTTGATATTTCTAACTTTGGTGGAAAGTTGTCGCGACTTTCAATTATATTACAATGTTGCCAGACCAACTGCTGTAAAAGTATCAGTAATTGTAGAAAGTAATAAGTAATAAACGGATGGAGAGCTATTTTATTTTATTAAAAAAACTTCTTCGCGGATACTTTTAAGTTTTGGTCGCACATGTTTTAGAACGTTTTTTACGTCGATTCTGCGCAGTATTTAAACAAAGAAGAATTAATTGTAATATCCACAAATACATCTACATACATCTTAATAAAATATGACAATAATAATAATGTATAGAAATATGGAACCATGACGTACCGCTACTTCACCGACATTATTTTATAGAGATACATCAGAAACCTGCTAAGCAGAGACACAATTAACATCCGTGTGAATTTGGTTTTGTCTGTATTACAATAGAAAAACAAAAAAAATACCAGATAGAAAATAGGTTTGATTGTGGCCAAAACCAGAGCGAGCCTAGCCTATATATCTCACAATGTAGAGCGTAAGATACTCGTAGCTTTGTGCCATGTCTATCATTATTTCATTAGTCTACTTTTAGATTGGGCGATAGTAGCTTATGCCAACGCCATAAAGATCACAATGCTATGGCATCATTCGTTGGCGAACGTACAAGCGAAACAATGCATGTAATGGCATTCAGGTGATCGTTAGTTTATTGTGATAGATGCTGGATTGTGTGTTCTATTCTCATTCTCAACTATTATACGCCATAATTTACTACAATCATATTGTGTTCTTGATAGATTACAAATAGTGAAAGGTACTTGAGGGAAATCTGAAAACGTTCTCAAAAATGTTCCGCCTTCGAAAATCGAAATCCAAAATATCAAGACTTAAATGTTTTAGCTTCAAGATAGAAGTAAACTTCAGTCAACATCGATAAATTCGTTGATCTGTCTGAATCAGATGACCCAAAAACTTAATTAATTAATCGAGAGAAAGATACCAAACGATCGATTTCAATTGAGACAAACATCCGGCGATTTTCAATAAACCCCAACAACTTTGTAAACGCGCTGATAAATTACAGTAAACTTAAAGAAATTAATGGTGAACGATTTCAAGTTATAATTACTCCATTGTTATCTCCCGAGGAATAATCCGGAGATCTTGGCCTTGGGGCAAGATGATTGATTTATCCGTGGAAAGAGCCAGTTTAACTATTCGAGATAATCTACACTTACCTTTATTGTGAATTGTTTTTGAACTGAACGTAAATATGAATTTAATGGGCGTCTTGGCTTCCGTTCTTCTAGCTCGTTACTTTCTAAGTTAATATTTAATTTTATTATTTCTCCTGGTCTTTTGTCTGAAGTACAAGATTTTATACAATTTCTTTAGCCTTTTCGTCGATGATTTCGACTTGATTTCCATATTATTCTTTATTTATCGGTCTCTAAACTTCCAGCTTGTTTTTGGAACTATAAAATATTCGTTTCAACCTAAGCTTATCAAAAAGTACGATCCATCCATCACTCTGTGTCATAACTTTTTAGAATTCCTATTTGTTTTAATAGTTCAAAATGTCAAAACTGTTGTTCAATTCTCATCAAACATTAATACCATACATTATATTCTTTGATACATTAATATTTGAAACCAGATTGAAGGCACGACGGGATTTTCGCGTGGGTGCCTGTTACAAAATTACTATGGACATCGTGTATGGCAATTTGGTTTTGTATAATTAAGCTATAGATTAATGAACTGTGTTTTGGACCGCGTAAAGCCATGTATGGGCAAATAGCACATGAGAGAATTGGTATTTGATTGGAATGGAAGTACGTTACTAATGGGAACCTTAGAGCAAAAACATCAGACTATAGTGAGGGTACCATATTCTCAGAAAGAAAATAGAAACAACGTAAAAAAAATTATTACGCTTGATACATCTTCTATAGCTTGGCTTATTTTGGGACTAGAGGGCGTTATGTGAAATGTCCATGAATATTTATGGCAAGGCAACCATATCATGCTGACCAAGATTTGTGTACAAAAGAGTAAGTAGATTAAAATTATTTGTGTCTCCTTATTTCATCAAATAATACAAAAAGAAGAATTCTATGGAAGGTTTAGGTTCTTTGTGGTAAAAAAAAATCACAATATGACAAAATATAAAAAAAGCTTTCAATCAAACGCACGAGAAAGTGAGTTTAAAAACAAGTTTCAATATTTAGAAGGAAACCTATCGGCCATACCTTTCACTTGTTATGACAGTGAATGATTTGTTTTGGTTATTTTTAAATGACACCCATACCAAATTATTATACACAGCTTGGAACAGTCTGACTGGGATAACTTGGCGAGGCTGTTTCAAATTCAAAACCAGTGTGGATGGATTCTGAAGAAATACGCCTTGTTATCGCATCGTGGTTGCACTGACACTCGCAAGTTTCAACTTTAGGGAGTACAAAAATTTACCCCAAAATATTTCTTCCCACAACTTGAGTATATCGTACTTTATCAGCAGCGCCCTTATACCCCTGCTACTCTTCAATAGATAAAATAGAATAGTTGAAGCATGCGGGTACGTTGTATGTGGGTGGGGAAGAATGCCCTGTCTCCATGTAACTGGGCTGTGGGTCCGATGGTGTTGTTTTGGATTACAAATGTTGTTCGCTTACATTTGATTAGAATTTATTTGACATCATTACCGTATGTTTTGAAATCTTCAAATGATGTAGATAAAGTACTTACAAAGCAAACTATTTCATCACTGTTTTTACCAGTATGTTTACAAACTAACTAAATTTCAACTATGTCAAACTATAAACACATTGGTTGACTGCGTTTTAATATTTAATTTATTTTAAAACTAGTTGTAGTGCCTACCTACTCGCTGGCCAGTAAGTAGTACTTTAGGCAGCACCTAGTACCTAGATCGCCACAGGCTCGACAACAAGCGGTGTGTACAAGCGACACGTCCAACCTCGCCCGTGGCTTGCGTAAGACTCCCCCGCCGCTCTTATCGCCCCGGTTTATATAGCAGCTAGTAAACAAGTGACGTCAGCTGCAGGTGGCTCGCAGGTGCGCCGAGACCGTGGATTGTATTAGTTGTCTAACACAAACACTACATCTCTATCTTATTAAATTTATTTTATTGCGCTACTGCTGTTTACCGTATTAAGTACAGCTCGACCAATGAAACTAAAGTGATAGCAACTGTTGTACACATTTGGTCAAGCTCTAGTCAAAGCTAAATTGGATCAACCAACACCGTTCAATCAATCCTCATCTCAAGTATCATTTGACCAGCTTCCGTTCAGCAAATATTCACCAATCGAGTACATTCGAAGTAAACAGCTTCAACCTTCAACTAGCAACTAAATCTAAACCCAAACCGAAACATCTGGTTTGAATGTCAAAGCAGTTGAGAAATCAACTATCAGGAACCAGCACATATAAGTCTAAATAGGGCTTCACGCACGTTCTTTGTAGCCTTGTCTAAAAGCGATTCTAACATCAACACATCAATAATAGTCCAAAGCTCACTGTTTCTTTTTTTTTTTTGAAACCCTGTTGGACAGACTTTTTCTTTATATCAACACATCAATAATAGATCAAAGCTTCATCATACTAAAGTCGTACTCATTGCGACTCCAATCCAACTCCCATGACGAAGAAAACGATGAAGACTACATTGAAATTCTACATTGACTCTACGTTGAAACTCTACAAGAGACTAAACGAGACTTTACATGATACTCTGCATTGACTCTACATCGACTCTACATTGAGACTCTACATCGACTCTACATTGAGACTCTACATCGACTCTACATTGAGACTCTATATCGACTCTACATTGAGACTCTACATCGACTCTACATTGAGACTCTATATCGACTCTACATTGAGACTCTATATCGACTCTACATTGAGACTCTACATCGACTCTACATTGAGACTCTATATCGACTCTACATTTAGACTCTATATCGACTCTACATTGAGACTACATCGAGACTCTACATCGCTTCGATACTTGCTACAATGCTACAAATCGTGTTCGGATCATAGATAGATTCGTTTTAATCTAAATGTGACCTTACCTTTGCCGAGTCCGAGGCGCCTCCCGCGCAAGACTGATATAACGAAGTTCGCTAAACTAGTCCCTGGAACCCGGAGTAGAACCCGGAACTGCAAAGACTACGTTGCAAAGTACGGAATTCTCCAACAGATCAATGAACACTCAACAACCAAGGGACTCGGAGAAATACCAATCCACCAAATCTACCTTCAAAACGAATACGCCTCAGGCAACAGGATATGCTGGAGACAAACATTGATAGCACCAGTCAGGCAGCCAAAACAAAAGGCATACTATCCAGTGAACTTGCGCGTACCATCGGATACTTGGTAACACGTACACCAAGACGGAAGATGAAACCAGCGAACTTGAAACGCACTTCCCGGGATGTCTAATATCAGACTCGTTCGAATGGGAAGCACACAGCGAACGAGCAACCAGTAGTCAAGATTGGACCACCGCTCAAAACCTGATCAACAAAGAGAAGGTAATTTGGGCCATCAACAGCTTCCTTCTTTTCAAATCGCCAGGGCTAGACGGAATCTTTCCGGGCCTTTTAAGGTGGAGTGGCGAATTACTAGCCGAACGCCTAGTAAACATCTTCAGAGGATGCATCGCCCATCGCTACATACCCCAGAAGTGGAGGGGAGTGAAGGTTATATTCTTACTAACTTGGTAAGAGCGACTACACAATGGCGAAATCCTTCCAACCTATTATTCTACCATCGTTCCTCTTCAAAACCCTAGAGAGGATATGTGACCAGGAAATCAGAGGTAACACTTTCCTACGCCAACCGCTACATCCGCAACAACCCGCCTATAGTCCAGGCAAATCAACAGATTCCGCACTCCATAGCGTAGTCTCTCGAAATGGAGACGGTTTAGCCACAAAACAACCAACTCTGGGGGCCTTCATAGATATAGAAGGTGCCTTTGACAAAACAACCTTCACTAGCATAGACCTTGCACTAGCAAGATACGGTGTCGACCCTACGCTAGCAGAATGGACAAACAACATGCTTAAATACAGAGCAACACAACTCACAGTAAACACCACAACGAGGGGCATAGTGGTGAGAGGCTGCCCACAAGGCGGCGTCCTCTCGCCCCTGCTATGGAACATAGTAGTGGACGAACTCATCCGAAAAGTGGACGGCCGCGGCTCTTCACAGTGAGATATGCAGATGATCTTGCTATCCTCACGACTGGATGATTCGAAAACGTACTCTGTAGCCTGTCTGTGCAAGCAGCGTTTAAAACAATTGAAAGCTGGTGCACTAGCCATAGCTTATCAGTCAATCCCACTAAAACAGAACTGATCATGTTCACACACAAAAGAAGCCTGGGAACCCTAAAAGTACCAAAGCTCTTCAACACTGATCTCAAGCTGATCAACGAAGTCGAGTATCTAGGGGTCTACTGGATAGCACTTCTTTGGAACAAGCATCTTGACCACAAACTCCAACGCGCGAACTCCACATTCTTCCAACGCGGTAGAATGCTCGGAAAAACATGGGGTCTTTTGCCAAAATAACCCGGTGGCTCTATACAACCGTAATAAGACCAGCACTTATACACGGAGCAGTTGTATGGTCGACCAGAACCGAATTCACGACCGTGATAACCAAACTGCAACGCTTTCAGAGACTGGCATGCTCTACTATAACAGGTTGCATGAAGACCAAAGAGATCAATCAGGAATCAGCGAAGTACGAGTCTACACTGATGGCTCAAAACCCAAACAGGGTACAGGCGCCGGAGTACACTCGCTAGATCTCAACATTAACATATCAATGACACTAGGCACACTCAGTTCCATCTTCCAATGTGAATGTGCAGCCATTTCCGAAGCAGCAACAGCAATCAACAGGAGAGGAATCGCTGATTATAACATGTGGATTCTTTCAGATAGCACAGCCACACTCAAAGCCTTGGAGAGCCACAACTGCACCTCCAGACTCATACACGAAAGTCACCTTGCCCAAGAGAGCATCGCCTTAAGAAATGGGTTAATCCTACAATAGATGCAGGGACATAGTGGATCACTGGGTAATGACGCTGCAGACGAGTTAGCCAGAAGAGGATCGGAAACAATATCCGAGGGGCCAGCTCCTTTCCTTCCTCTACCGTTCTCTCTGCTACGCACCTGGGTGCGTCTGAAAACCCTACAACCACACAACACATGCTGAGCACGTACGACTGACTGCAGACAGTCAAGAGCTGCAATTCCAGCCATCACACCGAAACTAACACGCCGTCTACTAAGCCTGCAGAGACTGAATCTCAAAATCATTGTGGGGACCCTGACAGGACACTGTCCCTGGAACAAACACTTTTACAACATCGTAGCCACTGACAGCCCACTCTGCAGAGGCTGTCTTACCGAAGAAGAATCAGCTGCTCACGTAATCCTGGAATGCGAGGGCGTAGCAATACAACGAACAGAAATCCTAAGCAACCCCAGGTCACTCTTCCAAGCCTGCGAAGCCCTCAGGAAGCTACTGTACTTTTGGGAGGAGTTAGGCTGACTACACTCCTAGCCAGAACATCCCCCACGCATAATGGACCATCTTTGAGTCTAAATCCGGAAACGGGAGTCCCATAACATAACATGACATAACATGGTCTACGATTTAAGTATTTTGGGGTGACCTGTAAATAGAAAGGGATTTCCTATTTCACAGTGAACCGTTTCCAATTAAATGGGGGTGGTTTAGCCATTTTCCAATTTGCGGAGCTTTTTATGCAAATTTCCAATTAAATGGAGGTGCTAATTAGTACCAATGTTCCCAGTGGGTACCTACACGCGACGCCAAATTCTCAATTAAATGAAGGTATCATTTTGTACCAACCAATCTTCCCAGTTAAGTGGGTACCTACACGCGACGCCAAATTCTCAATTAAATGAAGGTATCATTTTGTACCAACCAATCTTCCCAGTTTAGTGGGTAGCATAAGTTACGTTCCCAATTTAATGGAGGTATTCTTTACCAAATGTTCCCAGTTTAGTGGGTACCTGTTTCCAATTTAATGGAGGTATTCTTTACCAAATGTTCCCAGTTTAGTGGGTACCTTAACTTAACTTTTTCTACATAAGTTACTTACAGTCATATTTAATTTACTGACTACGTAAAAAAGATAACAGAGTAAGTACCTAGTAGGTAAGGTAGGTAGTCAAATAGGCACTCTACCAATTTGGTAGATAAGTACCACTTTTATTATTACTTTTAACTACCATGTCCTTCTTTTACCCTGTAAATAACGTAATTCTATTCACTGACATTTTATTTTGTTCATTGAGATAGCTACACAGTTTATAACTTTTGCTGTCTCATCGTTTTATCTTGTAATTTAACCTATATGTACCTAGTTCTGAATAAATTACGTTTGAATTACATTTGTAATTAATTGTCGTCATAGATAGATAGATAGATAAATCCATTTATCCGACACTGAACACACATAAAAAATCTACAATAAAATGAAAGTGGGTAGGTAGTATGTAACCAATAACTAAACTAAACAAACTGAAAATAAGAAAAACAAGACTACGTCCCTACATGTTCTCGGTTGTCGATGGTGATAACTAAGTAGGTATCTAAATAAAATGGTGCGTAATGCAAGCTTACGCTCGCGTTCTCGGCCAGCTGCGCCTGTGCTGCCAAGCGGTAAACAACAATACCTAGACTAGGTAATAAAACTGGTTTGCACGCCTACCGGCATGAAACTGAATAGTTTTTATTTTCGTGCTAAGTACCGAATGCCATTTTATTTTGACACACCAATATCTTGTTTACGTTAAACATATCGGTATATCTCTATTTTATAAACTTTTTTTTTTTTTTTTTTTTAGTTATTTATAACCTTACCTTTTTACCTCGTCGCCACATGTAGTGCCTACCTACTCGCTGGCCAGTAAGTAGTACTTTAGGCAGCACCTAGTACCTAGATCGCCACAGGCTCGACAACAAGCGGTGTGTACAAGCGACACGTCCAACCTCGCCCGTGGCTTGCGTAAGACTCCCCCGCCGCTCTTATCGCCCCGGTTTATATAGCAGCTAGTAAACAAGTGACGTCAGCTGCAGGTGGCTCGCAGGTGCGCCGAGACCGTGGATTGTATTAGTTGTCTAACACAAACACTACACTAGTTATATGAATACATTAGTATAAACTAGTTTTAGCAGAGATTTTATTATTCTAGTATTATTTGCTAATTTGAATCAATAATGTGGTAAACGAATTATAACCGAAATCTAAATTTAAAATTGTAAAAATGTTGCTAAAGTGATATAGTATATAACGGAGGGGTCTGTCCAACAGGGTTTTTAAAAACAATGACGTCAGCGGGGCTGACGTCACTATTCTTTTCGCTAGGCTTGCTCATTGCAAATAATGAAACCAACATCGTTTCTTTGAAGCATTAACTTTATTAACCACCTAATACGACCTTAGAACCAATGTAGTAATAATAATAATCTAATAATTATTATAGAATTTATAGGTACTCACAGGATCTCACCAAACTTTACACCACCAGTTTTCTCCAAGCCTCGAACGATAATGAGACTACAAAACGCCACGCTTTCGCAAGATGGCGTTTCGGAAGTCAACACCTATAACTATTTACGATCCGAATATTTTAAACAAACTAAAAACAGGTTATTTCAGTCTGAAAATTCTTAGAAATAATTATAAAAATTAGTTTTGATTTTTAACTATTTTATTTCCAGTTAAAACATTGAAACGTCAAAGTTCAATGTTCCAACTAGAAAACAAGCTTGCGTTAACCGTTGTCTTTAATTAAAATTATGATAAACCAACTGATTACTATTGATAAATCAAAATATGAATTTAGCAATAATTTTTGAACCATAAAACAATTATTTAGTAATTATTTGCTGTCGTCAACAACAATAGTCATTGACACAACTTAAAGTCTGTTTAGAGACATACGTAAACAAAGCATTACATTGCTTTTAACAGCGAATAAGCTCCGAAATAGACTCTGAATATTTCTCAAATAATTTAAAAATTAAAGTTAGATTATAATTAAGATTTTCGACGGTCTTGCGTCGACACGGCCATTCTGCGAGACGGTGCGTGCTCTGCACCAGTCGCGGTCCTGAAAAATGATAAATTTCTCTGAAGTAGGTATCCGTTCACTAGGTACACTAGCTGACAACTCAGTTGTTTGTTTTAAGAGTATTTAGTTACTTTGAATGATCGTTGACTCATCAATCACCCTTGTAATCAACTTAGTTATCAGCTAAAGTCTTATAACTCTAAAGCACTAGGTGATAACCGGTAACAGGATCCGATAATAATAGACTGGTTTTCATAACAAATGACAGTCGATTCACGTAGAAACTCTTGTCATAATTTTGGTTTGATTGTCATTTTAAAATGATAGTTGACCCATGATCACACATGCAATCAACCACAGGTAAAGTTTTATGGTAGTAAAACAGTAGGTAACATCATCTACCAGTAATAAGCTGGTTGTCTTAGTAAGCATTTCAAAACACAACAAAGTATTTCAAAACCGCTGTTTTAAATAAAGTTTGCTGTACGTAGGAAATGAGCTTTGTTTCATTAATGCAAATGCTCCACGCATACTTGCATGATTATTGTTTATATTGGTCAATGCAAATGCTCCACGCATACTTGCATGATTTTATATCTCGCAGACAAGGATGATGCTGTGGCGCTGAGCGGTCTTGTACGCCGTGGTCCACAGGGGCTCTAAAGGAATAGGGAACTAGGTTGATGCTGGGGCCCTAGGTCTTATATTTATGACCGTGTTCCCAGGGGCTCTGAAAAGTACATTCGTAGACTGTATTTTCTCGACGATAATAAAGAGTTGATGCTGTGGCGCTGAGCGGTCTTGTACGCCGTGGTCCACAGGGGCTCTAAAGGAATAGGGAACTAGGTTGATGCTGGGGCCCTAGGTCTTATATTTATGACCGTGTTCCCAGGGGCTCTGAAAATTACATTCGTAGACTGTATTTTCTCGACGATAATAAAGAGTTGATGCTGTGGCGCTGAGCGGTCTTGTACGCCGTGGTCCACAGGGGCTCTAAAGGAATAGGGAACTAGGTTGATGCTGGGGCCCTAGGTCTTATTTTTATGACCGTGTTCCCAGAGGCTCTGAAAAATACATACGTAGACTAAGTTTCTCGGCGATAATATTGCTCATAGGTAATTGATGCTGTGGCGCTGAGCGGTCTAGTACGCCGTGGTCCACAGGGGCTCTAAAGGATTTAGGAAGGACGATGCTGGGGCCCTAGGTCTTATTTTTATGACCGTGTTCCCAGGGGCTCTGAAAACGATATAGAAATAGGAAGGGAAACTGGTTACAAAAGGTTCATACAGACTTTTTGGTTATTAGAACTGTTATTTCATTCAGTTCTGTTTTACCAATCTGATACTGATGATAATAGCATCCAGTACGGTTATTTTATTTCTTGGCTTGTAGACTGTCAGGCCATGAAATTATTTTACATGGATGATAATGCTTAATGAAACTGAAAAGAATTAACCGGTTTGTTTAGGCGTCCAATATTAATCGGGAAGTGTGGGAAGTAGAAGACAGGTGCCGATACTGTGCGACTGAGCTGCGTTGTCTGCTGCAGGTTGTGGTTTTCAACAGCCGTCGACACGGTTCCTTAATCACTTGGCTGTTTTACTCGACGTAGCTGGTCATGGGTAGCTTTCGCACGCGTTACCATATACCTAACGTGTCAAATTATAGATACTGTGAACAGAAAAGGATTATTAAGTAGATGAATACTTGCATAATGGTAAATGTGCCGGTAGACAGAGACGCAACCCATAAGCATACACGGTGCAGACCATGCAGACTGTATACCTACTTCTATTTAAATAAGCACCAGTGTCATAGAAGACGGATACCTATCGATAGCTTCAATGTGGTTTGCACATTTTTGGTGTACAAGGAGTTTTGTTTAATGTTCGTTTGCTCGGCTAACTCCTGACGCTATTTAATGTAAATTGACCACGAAATTATAACAGCACAAAATCCAGGCTGTGATGGGTCGGTACAAAATACTGCAAAGAGGCTGCCGCTTTGGCCCTTGTCACTGGAGTAGCGAAGTAGTTTGTTAGTCAGTAATGTGGAATGCTTAATTATTCACGACGACGTAATTTTACAATATGACTTGTTTTACTGTGATGAGAGGAAACAGAATATTGCCTGTGGCACTGTCGCGAATGCGAAGCTATAGTATGTCTACCTAGGTAGCTAGGTAGACTATAACGCATCACAACGTGCCATCACAATGTAGAGAGGTGAATGAGGCCACACTGGGGAACAGTCCCCAAACTCGGTCATGGGAGGAGTTAATCTCTAGATCTTGGAGATGTTCTTCCTTGATCTCAGTTATCGCAGGATCTGTTTCCTCGATCTTGGAGGGTCAGCCTCCTCGATCCCAGTTAATGGGGGAACAGTCTCCCAATACAAGAACTGGAGGAACAGCTTCCTCGCAGTCACTGATATGAGGGCAGCTCATATCAGTACTAGCATCAATACAGGAACTGTAGGAACAGTTTCATTTTTGTCTCTCAGCTCAGACCTTCGTCTTACCTTTCAATATTTAGGTAATTTTTCGACAGGCACCCATACCAGAACCAGTAGGCACTTTTTCAGTATCCATCCTGGTAGTTGCAGCGCTGCACGAAATATTTACCACTGGTACGACTTTGGTACAACAAAATGTAGGTACATACCAAGTATAAAACCCTTGAGTTTCAAACTCTTGAGTTGAGTTGTCATATTGGCGGAATCGTTGCAGGACTTGCAACAGATGCTGAACAGCTTAGCTGATGCTTCACGACAGATTGGCCTGGGCATGAACTTGGATAAGACGAAAATTATGATCAATGATCGTATAACCCCAGAGCCAATCACTGTCGCCGGAATGCCTCTCGAAGTTGTGCAGGAGTATGTCTACCTCGGGCAGACCCTGCGTTTGGGTAGACACAACTTTGAGAAAGAGCTAAACCGGAGAATCCAGCTGGGCTGGGCTGCATTTGGGAAACTCCGTCAGGTTTTCTCGTCGCCCATTCCTCAATGTCTGAAGACAAAAGTCTTCAATCAATGCGTCCTACCTGTCATGACCTATGCTGCCGAAACGTGGACACTGACAGTAGGGCTGGTCTATAAGCTAAAAGTCGCTCAGCGAGCTATGGAGAGAGCTATGCTCGGAATTTCTCTCAAAGATAGAATCCGAAATGAAGTTATCCGACAGAGAACCAAAGTCGTCGACATAGCTCAAAGGATTAGCAGGCTGAAGTGGCAGTGGGCCGGCCATGTTTGCCGTAGAACCGACAATCGTTGGAGCAAACTAATACTGGAGTGGAGACCACTTTTAGGCAAGCGTAGTGTAGGACGCCCCCCCGGCGAGATGGGGCGACGATCTGCGAAATGTAGCTGGCAGACACTGGATGAGAAGAGCCAAAGACCGAGCTCAATGGCGCGTCTTGGGAGAGACCTACGTCCAGCAGTGGATGAGTATAGGTTGATGATGATGATGATGATGAGTTTCAAACGTGGCTGGGCTACAATTGCTCGTCACGCTACATACTAATGCACCCATACGGTATGCAAAACCGAAGTACTTACTGAAGTAGTCAAACGCCTATTGCTAGAAAGAGATGAATACGGACATTGTAGTGACGTGTAGTTACGGCGGCGCCGCCGCCGATCGGTGCGCCTAACTATGTAAACTAAGTAAAAGTATGACAACTACTTAGGTAGATAGAAGACTGTGCATCTGAACCTATTTATACCGTCTTTCTAAAAGGTACCATGGTTTCCACCATAAAGGTAATGGGAAAAATACTTATTTTGCCACTCGCACGCAGCACCGCCAGTTCCAAGTTTGTGGTAGGCGTGGTAGCATGAAGAGTAGTAGCAGATTTCTGCGTCTCCGATGCTCTGGCTCACGTGGATGCTGGTGATTCTCGACGTTCTGAATCAGCACCGCTGAACGCACAGTAGAGGTTGTCGCATCGGTGTGCAGTTATATCGGTGATTCTTCCTGAAATACGTAAAGGTAGGCGCAGTAGACATGTGTTTGACGATATAGTTCAGAAACTCTTAGTAGGTACCTACTCATTTTATTTCCACGAGTCATCCGTGGTTAAAATGAGTTTATAGTTTTTGTTTTGTTTTAAAAGAGTCGGGAACTATTTGGCTGCATACGGCAAGGGACGAGACTAGGTAGAGTTTGGCTATGTGTTATCTTACTTATGCTTGTTCAGTGTGTTGGTATATCTATAAAAGTATTCTGTCTAGCTATCATCTATCTATGCTTTTGTGAAGTCGCGCTTTAAGAATCTTTTGTCTAATGATGCGATTGAAG
This sequence comes from Gandaritis pyraliata, assembly GCA_947859175.1. Classification (NCBI taxonomy): domain Eukaryota; kingdom Metazoa; phylum Arthropoda; class Insecta; order Lepidoptera; family Geometridae; genus Gandaritis; species Gandaritis pyraliata. The sequence continues at coordinate 2,924,123 of OX401869.1, read as the reverse complement.
ACTTATTGCGGTAGCAACAGTCGCCGTGCTAATCGTGGTTCGGTTTATTGCATAGGTAAGTACATACATGGCAAACAGACGACAGAAAATAAAAGTTGATTATCAGAGACTTGTTACGCACTTGTTGTAGAGGTTATTGCGGCATTAAAATAAATTTAGGTGAATAAATAAGTTAACGTGACATTCAACAACTCGATTAAAAACACCTATTACCGCCTCAACTTCATAGTCATCATTCGTGAGTTGATGCCTAGTATGATTAAACGATAAGTACGTGCTGGTAGTCAGATACACCAGTCTTTGAGAATAACTGCGCAGTTTTTCGTAATGTCTTCCAAACAACGCAGCGAGGATAACCTATTCTCTGGTTTAAAAAAAAACAGCGCGTTGGTCCAGTGGTAACCAACAAACCAGCTATGTTTCGCAAATTAACTTCGTAGTCGACCAGGATATAATTTTTAATGGCGATGGCTTCCTGCTGAAACCATCCCCTAACCCTACATTAGCGGCCTAATAATTTGTCGTTAAGAAACTAGTTTTTGTTTTTAAGTTGGGAATCAGCCTGAATCATGACGTGCTCGCACACAATATTTCATCATTTGCAACGTTTATATTTTAAAAACCCGTTGATACCTCGTTAACAGAAGCGTTGATTATTTGTCTTTGAGTCAGATGATCGAGCAGAAGTGGGAGGTAATCCCACTTCTGATAACGGAGGGGTCTGTCCAACAGGGTTTTTAAAAACAATGACGTCAGCGGGGCTGACGTCACTATTCTTTTCGCTAGGCTTGCTCATTGCAAATAATGAAACCAACATCGTTTCTTTGAAGCATTAACTTTATTAACCACCTAATACGACCTTAGAACCAATGTAGTAATAATAATAATCTAATAATTATTATAGAATTTATAGGTACTCACAGGATCTCACCAAACTTTACACCACCAGTTTTCTCCAAGCCTCGAACGATAATGAGACTACAAAACGCCACGCTTTCGCAAGATGGCGTTTCGGAAGTCAACACCAATAACTATTTACGATCCGAATATTTTAAACAAACTAAAAACAGGTTATTTCAGTCTGAAAATTCTTAGAAATAATTATAAAAATTAGTTTTGATTTTTAACTATTTTATTTCCAGTTAAAACATTGAAACGTCAAAGTTCAATGTTCCAACTAGAAAACAAGCTTGCGTTAACCGTTGTCTTTAATTAAAATTATGATAAACCAACTGATTACTATTGATAAATCAAAATATGAATTTAGCAATAATTTTTGAACCATAAAACAATTATTTAGTAATTATTTGCTGTCGTCAACAACAATAGTCATTGACACAACTTAAAGTCTGTTTAGAGACATACGTAAACAAAGCATTACATTGCTTTTAACAGCGAATAAGCTCCGAAATAGACTCTGAATATTTCTCAAATAATTTAAAAATTAAAGTTAGATTATAATTAAGATTTTCGACGGTCTTGCGTCGACATATATAACAACCTTGTTCTGATTTTAAACTGATGTCTAATATTTTTTCAAATATGGCTGAGATAAATTTTGCAAATCACATCGATACCGCTATCTAGCTGGTCTAGTACTACTTGAACTACAACATCTAGAAATAATTTAAAATGACGTTATATTGTTTTTACCAACTTTACAATTCACACTATATTCGCATAACTTATTTAACCTTAACAGTTAACCATAGCCCGTAACCTTCTATCTGTCGACCTAACAAATTATATGCAGATCGGCTATGCCGTGGAAAAGTTATGCTCTAACAAACCTTCAACGGCGATTCGCTCAAGTTGACACAAAGATCTTCGCTCGATCAAAAAAATACATTGAATTTGACTGCTACCCAACCAAACGCAAAAACAACTGCGATAGGTACAAACAACTCGTGTGCTTTCGCGTCGGTATCTCTACACAAAACCAATCATGAGTATGATGAACGGCAGAACCTGGGAGCTAGCGAGTTTTAGTTAGCACATGAAAATGTCGCTAACAGGATTAGCTCTACGCTCCGTAAGGCTTAAGCACATGTTTGCGCCTAACTAACCTAACTATTAGCTGGGAGAGTGCCGTATGAAGGTAATGATAGTATAAAATATGATTACAAATGGCGAAGGAGTCTTGGCAGAAGTGCTGTAGCCAAAAGAAGTATGAAGATCAAAGTGATACAAAATATAGATACAGAATTAAATAGCGAAGAACATGCTGTGGGAGGCAAATATTGCCGAGATATTTCACTAGTCTTGCTTGGACACAAGATGGAACTAAAAATATGCAGATCAAGAAACTGTCATAGTACATGACGCTGTATACAAAATACTTCGTATAACCTTTTTTGAAAATAAAATGTATTTTTATTTATTTATGATGATGTGACCAAACATGAAATAGATGAAATAAACTACCAGTTTTTAAGAATGGAGATATTGCTTATGTCTTTGTTGCATAGTCAATAAAACATATCAAGTAGTAGCACCAACGCTCGCAGCTATTGGTACAAACATGTTTATTTGTGTCAGTCCAAAACGATCGCGTGATGAACTGTAATTATTGCACCACGGAATTGGGAACATAGCTCCTCATGTTACTTCGTCCAATTAAGAGCCTCGTTTGGCGTGTCACTAGTTCTTTCTGTGTCACTTTATATATCATATTCAATGAGATTTGTGACATCAACCGTCGCAAATCTCGCAATATTTTCAGTACGTATGTGTATTATGAGTTATGGCATAATTATTTTACGTCTACAGTAAAGTACTGACAGTAAGTCACCGTATATTTTGTTATCAAGGTGTAATAAAACCACACACTCCCGAAAATTTCGGGGGCAAAGTACCCATCGATATGAAGTACCAATCGATATGAACATCTTTTAAACATAACCTTCTTATGCGTTTAGTTCAATTTAGGTCTGCTAATTTTTTCAAAAGAAAGTAGTGTGACCTAAATTATATTCTTTCTGTCAAATATATTTAAAAAAGAATGCTCTAGCGAAATTTCATATATTTAAAAATCAAGTGAAAGCATCAAGAATATTTTTTATGAGCATAACGTTTAAATTGAACTGTAAATAAATTTCTTGTTTCGGTCGAGGATTCATATATAAACCTGTTATTTTCCAATGACACACCAAACTCAATTTGCCACATACAATTGGATTTATTAGCAATCACGTTTTCAACTTACCTATTAGGTTATCCAGGCCAAGTAGATCGATCTGGACTGGAAAACTTTGTTTACGATGCATCTGTTAGCAGTTAGCACTGATATGTCTAAAAGTAAGATACTGGTACGCGTATAAATCACAATTAAATATTTAGACCAAATACTTGGTATTGAATTTGGTAGGTACTTTACAAAGAGCAGTTTCATAATAGAGTAGATAAAAGTTAGTTGTACTGAATTCTCACGTATAACACGCTTAAATTATTAGCTCGTGCATGAAATCGGACCCTGTAAGATTTGACTCCAATGAAAGATCAAAGAACATCAAGTGACGTACTTTGACTCCCTACTCTCCCGAGATTAAAAAACCTCTGGTGATGAGACGGACCAACTTTACCCATGCCATGAAGTGGAGTTCTTAGACGGCGGGGAGAACGTTTTCCTTCCACTTATAAAGTAACCACAACTTCATAATCAAATAGACATATTCTTTTATTAGTCTTTTATTATCATTTTCGTCTCAGGCCCATCTAAAAACTCGAGAATCTTTGGTCGCACGGTAGCTTTTCATGCTGGATGGTTCTGAATTATTAATCACAGTCACGTCAACTTCTCTTCCTCTAGTTAAAGCGCCATCATTCTTTAGCACGAGTATGTTATCTTTCAAAACAGTCGCCGTCTATTCATCTGTTATTAGACTATCCAGGACACCTTGAATCCTAAAGGGGCTGCTTACCAACCTCTCCCCTAGTTCCATGGCAACATAACTCAATTGGCAGGCAATCTCGCGCCGGCGCCGTACGTAATTACAGTCAGGGCTTCTGCTCGGCTGGTGCATGCTAAAAATGGCCCTCCACATCGCAACGTTCCAAATGACTAATAAACGCTACTCAACGAAAATATGCTTAGTTCCGGAAGGGATGGAAAACGGGAGATCGTTTTGCAATTAGGTATGAGCGCCACGCCGGCGCGCCGCCGCCGCCGGGGTATTCTCTCGCGCCGCCGCCGCCGACCATGGCAGTCGGCGCGCCGAGCGAAAGAAATTGTTCAGTTCAAACCTAAATGAGGCATAGTAGGTCCCGGTTCTGACCTAAATATCAGAGCCTAGTCCTTTATAGAGATTTATGAATGTTTGATTTACACATTCTAATGTACCTACTAGGTACTGTGTTTTATCAAATAAAGTTTTTCATTTCATTTAAAATCAGGAGTTCTTATTTAAATCCTAGTACGTACTGTTGCTATGGAGCAAGAGTGTCGTTGTGTTGTTTATCAAGAAATACAACAAAGCTTTATTGATAAACTATAGACCAATCTCACTCTTGAGCCATGTCTACAAACTGTTTTCCAGGATTATTTCAAACAGTCTTGCGTGGAGACTTGACTAGTTTTTAACAACGGAGCAGGCTGGGTTTCACAGCGGATTTGGCACCATAGACCACATTCACACAATGCGGCAGATCATACAAAAATCAGAAGAGTATAATCAGTCCATGTGCTTAGCGTTTATGGACTATGAGAAGGTCTTTGACTCTGTTGAAACCTGAGCTGTTCTACAGTTCTTACAACGATGCGATGTATTTGCATCGCATCGAAGAGTTGAGATGCTTTATATATCGATGCCACTATGTCTCTCCAAGTCCAGAAACTGTTTAAATACGAGCGCGCTGGAAAATTGGTTTAAGACGCTGAGTTGGAATGGAATGGACATTAACGGCAAATATATCTCACACATACGATTTGCTGATGGCATCGTCATATTTACGGAATCGTTGCAGGACTTACAACAGATGCTAAACAGCTTAGCTGATGCTTTACGACAGATTGGCATGAGCTTGGATAAGACGGAAATAATGATCAATGATAGTATAACCCCAGAGCCAATCACTGTCGTCGGAATGTCTCTCGAAGTTGTGCAGGAATATGTCTACCTGGGGCAGACCCTGCGTTTGGGTAGACACAACTATGAGAAAGACCTAAACTGGAGAATTCAGCTGGGCTGGTTGGCGTTAGGAAAGCTCCGTCAAGTCACCCATTCCTCAATGTCTGAAGACGAAAGTCTTCAATTAATGCGTCCTACCTGTCATGAGTCATGACAGATAGGACGCATCAATTGAAGCAATTAACAATCGAATACGTTTCAGCAGCATAGGTCATGACTCATGACCTATGCTGCTAAAACGTAGACACTGACAGTACGGCCGGTCCATCAGCTGAAAGTTGCTCAGGGAACTATGGAGAGAGCTAAGCTCAGAATTTCTCTCAAGGATAGAATCCGTAACGAAGTTGTCCGACAGAGAACCAAGGTTGTCGCTACAACTCAGAAACTTACCAGGCGGAAATGGCAGTGGGCCGGCCATGTTTGCGAATTTTGCGATAGCACCGACAATCATAGGAGCAAACTAAAACTTGAGTGGAGACCACATAAGGCAAGCGTAGTATAGGACGCCTTCCGGCGATATGGAGCGATGATCTGGGAAATGTTAATGTGTCAATGTTTCGGCAGACACTGGATGAGAAGAGCCGAAGACCGAGCTCAATGACGCGTCTTGGGAGAGACCTACGACCAATATAGGTTGATGATGATGATGATGACTGTTCCTATGCATAACTTCGCATTTACGTCAACAGGGATTTTTACTTCCTTTGGCTTGGGGTCCGAGGACCAATGGATGGTATTCGATAGTATTACTTATGTTCAAACTCTGTAATAACTTCGATTGCGCAATCTAGGATTTGTCTGTGTCGATTAGGGCGTAGTTCTAGTAGTTCTTAAGTAGGGCGCCAGGTGGCGCTATAGAGTCACGCCGCGCCGAAAACGCCGCCGCCGCCGACCCTCAGAGGCTGACGCGCCGCCGCCGACCGACTTGCTGTCGGCGCTCATATCTATTTGCAATTGAGTTGCCGTCGGAGGTAATGACGAAACTGGTTTTAAAAAACTCAAAATTGGTCGGACTTCTGATGGTCCTCAGGTTCTTTAAAAAATGTGCTAGGCTTTGTCTTCAAGTTTTTATATAAATACTAGCAGTTACCCGCGACTTCGTACGCGTCTACAGTATCCGTGTACATTATATTATCTGTGCGTGTACCGAGCGGATACTTCTTTGCGAAACTTGACATTACACCTCATTACACCGAACTCGTACTGAAATGTCAAACGCTAGTCGTTAGACCAAAGAGGTAGTAGGTACTACGCCCTGTCAAACTGACGTGACATGACATGAAAATGAAATCCTCTTGCCAATTGGCGCTGCTAATCCTTTTCGTTCATTTTATCCTGTAGGTCCTGTTAATTATTCGGGATAAAAAGTAGCCTATATGTCAATCCAGGTTACGAACTATATATATGCCAATTTTCATCCAAGTTGGTTCAGTAGTTTAGACGTGATTGAAACACAAACATCCAAACATCTAAACATCCAAACATCTAAACTTTCGCATTTATAATATTAGTAAGATTAGTAAGATTTAAAAAGGTCGACAGGATTAGACTTGCTTCTAGATGAGATCTGAAGATTAGGTTGTTTTTATTTTGCGTCTAAAATATGAACGGATTTTTACCCGAAATTTTCTAAACAACTCTCTTGATACTCAAGAAGTCTTCAAAACGGCTCAAGTTAGTGTTTGCTCTTGCTTCAGAATCGTTCAACTTTTTTGCTGCAATCATTCATTCCAGTGAAAGTAAATTATTTTCATTCCCATGCACCCGGATAGTTACTCGTAGTCACTCACATAATGGTACAAATCCAATCGAAATTAAATGTTTGCGTATTCAATTTGCAGCGCAAATAAGGTAAACTCGCATTTTCCATGGGTTCTCTGTAGCAATTGTGTTAAGTAAACTGAGAAATGGTGTGATCGACAAACTTGGATGGGTCTCATTGAGAAACTGCACAGAGACAAACAAGTTTCATAACCAATTAGTTTTTTCGCAAAACAGAAGAGATTTTAAAAACCAACTGCGAAAATATGCGTTACTTGAAATAAAGCAACTTTGTGTTTTTAAGCTGTTAGTTGCGAGAGCTGGCGTAATTAGACGTACACGCCAGTGTTTCATTATATTTTAAATTTTATAGCCGTCCAGAGGATATCCTCTGAGTGTCGTTAGGTTCAGCAATAAAATCATCAAATATTCGTTTAACCGTGGGAATGACTCAATAAACACTCAATTTAATTAAACCAAATTAGTTTTAATAAGTTATTTTCTAAACGAATGTGATTTTATTGAATATAGAAATTTTGACTTTGTCTTTTCTAACGAAAGATTATGCTTCACTACCATCCTTCATGAGAACAATACGATTCTTTGTAGTTTTTGCCTCTTGTAGTTCAGCAAATACAATTCCGAGCGCCCGTCTTGGCAAGTTGTCCAAAACTCTCCGGGGCCCGGCGCTCCGCCGAACATAGAATGCCCTAACTAAGGGGTCTGCCTGTGTTTGCGTGTTTAGGCCGAATCATTGCATTTTGATTTGTCTGTATCGTAACGCATTGCTTGTAGCAAACATGAGTCAACTTTGGGCCAGATATGCGGGGCGTTTCGAAAGTGTAGGCGCCTGCCAAACTTTGATATGTGTTGCCAGCCAACGCCATTTAGATGCACGTCGCTCAGACACTTTCACAACACAATATCTAGTCTGTATTACTGGTATCGCTATCGCAAGTGTACACGCAGCGCTATTTCAGTTTTATGATCGAAGCAGGAAATTGCTTGTGATATTGGGAAAAGCTAAGGGCCACACCGTTGAGTTCAAACTGCCATAAAAAGTGCCATCTAAGTTGATGCGGCCACATAAATAGTGTTTTGCATTGAAATATCTATTACATTACTTTTACGGACGTTGAATGATTGATCGGGAGGTTTCTTGTAGATTATAAACACTCTTTACATTCTATAAAATGTTTAGATTACTCATTTTATCTTCATTAAATTGCTAACTCGTGTTTTACTTTGTAGAGTTGTGAGTGTGCATGTGAACGCTAGCCGTAAACTATCTCTACAGTAGGCCGCAGTATGCGAATTTGGTATTTCCCGGTTTGCAGACACTTGACCTATTCGATTCACGCAAATTGCTTCGGTTTTAACGTTCCACGGTTCATAAAATATATTGTAGGAAATGCTAAAAGCGCATGTGTAAGCGTCATTTCCGCGTGCAACTAAAAGCCTCTTTCGGTGTCTGCCAGTCGGCCGTTCCTCATCATGTTCCGTGATACGATGTCACGTCACGACGCCGACTCCATGGCATTCACACTTGAATGAACTAGGCGCGACTGTATAAACGGCTAACGGTACTTTGCTCACCAAGGTTAAATGCGCTTCGAGATCGTGAAACATGAAATCGTGAACTGCCATCAAAATGTCCGCATATCTTCCTCGTGTTTTATAAAATTCGTTTCACTTCTTAAAATACAGAAACTCGAGTTTTATTCCCTCGTACTTTAATTTTGATTTATTCGTCCTCTCGTCAGATGTGTCACCAGCGCCAGCGTCTGCAGTAGCGGAGTCTGATTCTATATACGTCAATTACAATACAACGCTGGTTTTAATTCTCCTGGCGATTGAGCTTCGGTCTGAGTCCGCGTTTTCAGGTGAACACCTAATAAAACTGATAAAAATTTAACCAAAAATACGCAAAGCTTCAGTAGGCAACTGGTGACGCACTCTGAAGAAGTAAACAAGAGGTTTTATGGTTCGCCAGGGACATTTGTTACCGCGCCGATGCCCGCCTCGTTGGCTCATCCGACGGACTAATATCTCAAAATGGCATGTCTGTGGGTTGGATCTTTTGGAGAAACGCGCTCCAACTGTTCAACTGGAAATATTTCGTCTGCCCTCTAATTTTAAGGACGCGATCAAAGTCACAGACGAGCTAGAGAGTTTCATTTTGCCAATTACAGCTTTTATTTAGAGCGATTTGTTCAGTTTGTTAGTCAGCAGTGCATATAAAATCGATTAGAACCCGCTACATAAGTCATTATTTGCCGGCATGTCCTAGTGTTGATATTGATAGGTTATCTATTAATTGTGACAGCTACAATAGCACTTCCTACTGTTTTCTATCATACAGTTACAAAGATTTACGCGTACAATGTCCTCATTTCGTCCAACGAACTTCCTTCCTAGAGGCATTTCAATTAAAAGAAACAACGCTTGTCAGATAAATCTTGAAGTCTAACAATAGCCTGATCTCGACTCAACCCACGCGACAAAGAATGGTGGAAGTCGAGGTCGGATAAAACCAGACAACCGGCGGAAAGCGGTAATGGCCGCTATTCCCACCAATGAAAAAACTTGTTAGCACTCGTGCGGCGAATCGAATACCTCATGGAAATCAAAATTAAATATTGAAAATCAACTCATCTTTCGGTTTTATTGGTTAGTTGATATAAAAACATTTCAAATAAAATAATTGACGTCACTGTTCTGATTTACATATAAATCAAATCTAATCTACTACGTTCTAAAACAACACATCAAACCCGTTTCGCAACCACGAACCGCTGCCAATGGCTAGTGGGTTAACTCCTCGATTACGTCGACAAGGCAGAGTTTCTATCTTCCTGTGAAAGAAAACTCCGAGCGTAAAACAAATACTTAAAACTAGATTCTCTAAGATTATTAACGGTTTCCTCTGAACGTCAAGTAGGTAACTCAAGAAACACAAGTGGTTAACTTGTCGAGATTTGTAAAAGGTTTATGCATTTCAGCCAGAGAAAGCAAGTTAGTAGAGTCCAGAGTATTTAGTCGTAGTCACAAGGTCAAAAGTGCGTGTTCATAACTCCTGTCAGTTCAGTACCACTGGTGTTATCTAGGCTCCAACAATACCTGCAATCACAAGCGTTGTGCAAGCACACGAGCCTTTTGTTCAGATTGGTCAATTCAGTATGCATGCCAAGGTGTTGCGAAAATCAACATCTGAAGTGTGTCAAATAAACTCAAATATGTTTATATGACTGCATCTGATTTAATTTGTAATAATTTGTAAATAGTGATTTATCTGTATGTAAACAGAGTCGTTATCAAAGGGTTACCGACTTTACCAATTACAATCCCTATCAACTCGCATGAAAACATCCTCTCTGGATCAGCTTGTTAGCAAATCTGGTACAATTTGTACACAATGAGCGTACTCTCCCGTACGAAGCTACTCGTTTCTCCAAATAATTGGAATCTGACTACTCATTTTCACATCTCTTCAGTCTGCACTCGAGACAGGTCGGCGTCAGGTTCTGCGAGTCTGAGTTAAAACTGTGGACAAATAAAGCAATATAGACAGCTGTATTTGGAGAATCGAGCACCACTGCGTATTATACGAGCCGTACCATAAACCGAAGACGGTCGTAACAAGCGATCTACATTGATATCACTCCCAACTTTTGCTGCTACTTCTAAAACTTGCAGATGTCATACACTGATCGTAGAAACTTTTAAATCATCTCCAATATTTTAGTTATACGGTTGAAATCCTTTATAGGTACTTTTTATGAATTAGCATTACTACTTGTTGGTACTGAGTGCATCACTTACTGTCGTTTGACATCTTACTAGCCCATCCTTCAAAGTGTTCGATGATCTAGCAGCAAGGAGTAAATAATAACCCTCCTTTTGCTCCGCATAAATAGGCAAATATTTTGTATACGTGTATGTTTAAGCACAGTGTTGCTGTTCCATTTTTCAGAACGCTGTTGCAAAGTACGTAGTATAAAATGTCATTGTTTTATTTACACTAAAGTTTAATTAACTAAAGAATAATAAACCTATCGGGGCGTGTCTCGCTAAGTGCTTCCTCAATCCAATCAACAATTTATCAACCCAATGGCGCTGTGTCATTACCGTGTTGTTTTCGAGTGACACTCTTCCATCTTCTTTTTTCGCTCCGACCTTGTTGACGTTGGAAAGGTTAATTAACTGGGTTTATTGAAAGGCTTTGGAAATCAAATCTCTTTCGTCTGCCTGATTGCAATTCCAGTTGATTGAAATGCAAGCGGTAATCGGCTGGCGCTTTGCTATCACTAGCATACTGAATGGATTTAATTTATTTATGTAATGCATGTGTTCGTTTGCAATGCTTTGTCTAAAATTCAATTGATTACGTTGCTGATGAGCTGTATATCGGGGATAATTAACTTATCTACAGCAGTTCAACAGAATATAATATTCGTAAGTGTACCAAGTCTTCATGACATATATGACAAAATATATAAAGTAATCATATTGAATAACTGTTATAACCATTTGCAACAAAACTGAAATAAACATAAGACGTAGTTCGTTATTTTGCGTGATTTGCCGAAATAATGTTTTTTTTTATCGTTAACAACGTCTGTGGATTTGATAATGTTACGTTCCTGTTGTTGAACGTAATAATGTTATTTGTCATTTTGTACATAATTCAGTAGATAAGGGTGATCTAGTTAGTTCTATCATTTGTCTTTAGTTTATTGCCATAGCTCAGTCTCCTCGTGCTGACCTTGGCTGTTGCGCAAGTGTTTACGAATTTTACAATGGATCGTCTTGTTGCTCAATTGCTGAATTTATCTATGTTGAAAACGTAATTGTGTCTATACTTCAGTCGTTTTATTAATTCTTAACTAGTTTCTACTTCTCCATGAATAAGATATATGGTGTCATTAGATGTAACCATTTAGTTACATAATATTGTGACAGTAATATCGTAAAAGCTGATTACAGCGGCTTCTCGACGATGACGTCACTCCGCGGGCTTTCCTCAAATGATTCATACAAGAGGGTATGAAATGAAAGTATGAACATGTAGCTTGAACACGGGAATTTATAATTTATACAAAATCTGGGAAAAACGTGTTGAATAAAAATATGAGTTTATGGCAGATGTCCGTATTACAATAACTAACCAGACATCTTTAAAACCTGAAATGAAAAACTCAACATTTCAAAATGCTGATATGGACATAATAAACCCTTCAAGTTTTTCAATATCTTACGATACAGACAGTTATTTCCAAACTGCTGATGCAACCAGATCCTCCAAATATCCAATAGCTGCATCCAGCTCGGAATATTCATCGATGAGTCAGTGAACGCTCCTGCCCACAGAGAATATTCATGCTCAAATATAAACCGACATCGACTGACCGTTTTTGGAACCGTGCCTCAAAATACCATAAGTACCTTACGATGTATGTATGACTAAGACTAACGACCTGTGTGTATTACTGGTTAGAAATAGATTTATTCATATAGGAAGTCTTACATCTCCGTAATAAAGCGTGCGGTCAGGAAGTTGGGAAAATGTTGTTTCGATAGAAAATATCTACAAGCCAAGGTAATTTAACTGCATGCTAGCCAAAGTTCATGGTTTTTATTTTAATTCAATATCTATCTATCAATGTTGTGATGCAATTTAGCATTGACACGATTGTGTGTGTTTTGATTATGATTAGGTATTATAAAAACTTATATGTGTAGATAAGTGTTGTGTTACCTCAAAAAAATCTGATACAAACACCTTGTATATAAACTAGGTCCATAACATACTACCCAAATAAAAAAGCAAAAAAAAATATGATTGTGTATCAAAGTCACAATGACTTTTTTCTTTATTACGCAAAATAATGTATATTCCACTTCACCTACAGCTACATCTCAAACAGGCAAAGTGGGTCGACCTCCATTTGTTTTGTACGGATCCTATACAAATCTGTCCTCTTCAGGGTGTGGACCGGACAGTTTTCCATTCCGAGCTTGTAAATGACATGTTGTCAACCTGTGTTGTCATGTCGTCACAATACTGTATTGCGTGTCTTTTTCAAGTTGGATAGTTGAATATAAAGAACAATTGAAATTATTTTGTAAGCAATTCGTTAATCTTTTTTATTTTATATAATTGCAAAAAAAAAATTTGGTTGTATACCACAATTCAAATCCATATATGAATCTTACTCGGATCGTATATTTTGAGTATTATTAAAATTTTATCTTCCTTTTATGTAGAACATGTATGATGGTTATTATAGTACAGACCGCAGACGCACTGACGAAGCAAGAACTTCCGCTTGTAAAGAAAATAAATATATTCATGAAACAAACCTACTTCTCGTGTCTTAGGGACGAGAATCCCTTGCACACCGTTGTATTGTTCAAGAACCAGATATTACTAAGGCCCGGGTCCTCATTTCCGTCAAGCAATTTTCATTGCGAATTCTGCGTGAGCATTTGTCGTCGTATTTCGCTTCGCATCCGGCCCTCGAGATGCTTCGAGCTTTCCATCTTTATAAATAAACAAGTTCATTCCAATCCACGGCCTCGGGTTTGCTGACAGATAAGCTGAAGGGTTACGTTTAGTTATGTGCGTGATTCATCAACGCACTTACGCAACTGATAATACTTCGGAAGTATCTAGTCTTGAAGGCTGAGTTTGGGACACATCAATTTGTCGTTCTTTTAAAGTCCAATATTTTCATTATGTCAACATTTCAAAGATAACACGGGGCTGTTCTTACAAAAATATTTCCTCTTTCTCCCGAGAAAGAACGCCTTACACCCAAGTGGAAAGGTCACGTAGACTCCTAAAGTCAAGTTTTCTAAACACTACTCTGCCGTAGCGAGTCGAGAACGCCAGAATCCTTGACATCGTTCCTTGCAGGCTTAATAATTTCTATAGCGCAGTGAATGCAGCGGGATTATTTTTTCTTAGCTTTTTTGCACACACTAGTTTCAAGAAAGAATGTAACTTAGATTTATTACTACGATCGACTGGGCGATTCTTTCCTCCTTATTATTGCGACCATTTAATTTTAATCTAATCAGTTCATCATCATTATTTAAAATAAAAAACTACTTCTATCTTAATCGCCATTAATCGTGATCTGATCGAAATCAATGAAGTTATTCTATACTATTTAGATAGGAACATAGTTATGTGCAGACTTTAGATAAGAGACATTTTAGTATTCACAATTTGTTACACATCAATAACCTACATAGATCAAGAAAATGCTATATGTGCTAAATGAACAGTTTTGCGAATGTCAGTCAGCACAGCAGTTTACCTTTTAAACCAAAGCCACGTAGTTGCATAGGAACGAAGTCTGGTCGGTCGAGTGTATGTAATTTACTAATAATAATCGTACTCTTATACCTAATAAGTGGTTTAGTGGGCGACTCGTGACTACTCACACCATACACCACAGGCTGTAACCCACGTTTTGTGACTGACTTCAGAACCGTCTGATTATAACCCTTATTGTCTTCTTACATATGGAAGCACTACGTTTGATGTACCAGATTCACCAATCAGTAGTGTTTGAAATGCATGCATCCTTGATTGTATGTTATGATTTTCATATGTTGGATGCTTTGTATATTGAGTTTACCTTTAGTTTTATTTAGATATAGATTAGAAGTGGGGTTTCCTTTGACATAGACGCAGTACGTATCTATTGTATTAGAGAGTGTATTAGACGCTTTGTAATGTAGAAGCCAAAAGAGGCGTACCTCAGGGTATGCGTTCCCCGAGGTGGCCCTTTGCATTACATGCGTCAATACTAGCTGTCCACAGCGTTATGCAGCTGGTCAGATTCCAAGACGCCACAGCAAAACTGAGAGTCAATGATGTGCATCAGCGGTCTCGCTATGCACCCGAGGCTCTCAGGACACTGCATGCTTCATTGGAGTAAGTAGTTTTTGTTGCTTGCGCTTCTTGATAGTAGAAAAGTGAAATATAGTTTGCATACACGCACTTGTTAGTTCATTGTTTTTTCTCCACGCTGTGATAATATCAGTATTACTAGTTTTCTCTGTTGTTGCTCTACCAGTTAAAACAAGATCGGCTAATAACTTCTGAAACTCGTTAGACTGGGACAGTGTACCCACTTTGCAATAGCTTCGGTTACTTATCGCCCTTCTGGAAATAAGTTTAGATACTTGATCAACGTATTCCTGGAAGCTCCCATAGGTACAATATAAAATCAGTTATTTCGACACAAAACTACGTCAATCTGTTCAGTACCTACGGTAGATAATGTCTGGATATGAATATAACATAACCTTCTTCAATATTCACGTCGAATCGAGGGTGAAATTATGATGTCTCAGCGAACGGGCAGGTGTTCCGTCAACTTGATGAGTCAGCGATGGGTTCTATTCAATATTAAAGGCTTAAAGCTCTATTCCTTTTGACTGCATCCTTGGCCTTAGGTTAACCTGAAATGCGAATCTCCTTTTTTTTTGTGTGAGTCTGTTATAAAGGTGGAATAAACTACGCTGAAAATAACACGTATTCAGATCATAATTGTGATTTCTTGAATTACTCGTTGCGATGACAGTTCTTGTCGGGTGTCCCGCTGGGATTTCTGGAATAAGCCCTTTAGTTTATAATATGACCATCGATCGATTCACTTTACCTTTGAATATGCCCTTGTCCATCGATTTTACGAGCTGCGTTTGATACTGTACTTGGAAATGGAAAACTTCGTGATTACTTTCGTTCACACCTTTACAGAATATTATGCCACCTGGAGCTATCTATCTTTATTTATCAAACGGTTTATGAATGAAGTTCGGTTTCCTTCTGTATTGTGGAACATTCAGCGGTAAACGAAATTAACCTTTAGATTGTTGCATTGTTCGGTACCCCGAAACGCGTGTGTTTCGATGACCTTAAAGTTGATTGATTCAATCAAAGGTGATGATTATAAATGTGATGATGGATGGATTTTGCAATACAAGTTTAATAAAATTACTAATTATCTTTAAAAATAAACTGATACCTCATCACCAGACACCAGACAAAGTTCTACTCACTGCATTAGCTATCAATGTGATGAGATGAGACTGAGCTATAAAATATTTTGAACTGTCACTTGTTTCTCACGCCTCTCGTCTTTTCTATTCAGAGATGGGGAATAAGCGGCTGTTTTTAAAACAATGCTCATTGGAACCTTGCATTCTTTTTAGTAATATTCGATTTCTCGCTGTTAATATTATGAAAATAACGATGAGTATCCACTATTCTATCCACTGTCCTGACAATATGTGTTATACAGACTATATTTAAAATACAAAATGGCCTGTCTAAAAGTTTCGTATCGCTATCAATCTGTCACTTGCGGGTTTTGCTATTTAGACCTGAACAATACGTCAGAACTTCCGTGCTCTTTTGTGTTCCTTTGTCTAGTGTTATCGTTTCAGCCAAAACAGTTCTGATTGAATATGTATTTGACAGCCTCTAGCCGTTACGAATTGCCTCATTTTAGGTAACATTATCATACTCTGAATAGTTTGTACTTTTCTTTGTGCCTGTGGATCTGTTTTCGGTGCAGTTGAATTGAATCTTGTTGAAAAAATGTACATCTAAAAGTCACCGAGACTTTTTGATAATGAATTTCCGTCTATGAGTCATGTCGTGTCAAGCATCGAGGTGAGGTGTATCGCATGCAAGCCTTGAACGGTCCCGGGAACGTTTACCGTAGCTTCGGGTCGGGCACCGAGGATGACCTACAGCTTCCACATCACATTGTATATTTAGCACTCTAAATATTACAGCAGCCCGAGAGCTTTTTCTCTCGCTGGTCCTTTCATCACAACGTTTTACCGATATATATTTACTTGTTGCTATGCAACCTTTTCTTACACCAATTTTTTATTACTTCCTTGTGCCGGTTTAGTGTCCTCAATACAGCCCAGTTTATTTGTTTCAAGCGTTTATTCTAAATATGAATATACCTACAAGTATTTACGTTCCGTATTACGTTTACGGGCTATTCATGACGCACAATAACATTTGCATAGGTCGGTCGTTAACATGTTTAATAGTGAAAATGGGTTAAGTTTCATAATAGTTTCATGAACACTGTTTACAAATGAGGCTCTGTTTGATGAGCACTAGATGAAGTAAATAATAATATAGTTATGTATTATATATTAAGCACTGCGGTACCCGGATGAGATGAGAGTAGCACAGGTCCATGGATGTGAATTATGCTAGTGAAGAGCATAAAAATGAAGCCGTTACATACAACTAAAGCATCGTTTCGCTACGTACAGCTACATACCTAATCGCACCTAATAGTAAGTGACTACGTTGCCTCAGATCACGATCAATAAAAGAACGAAGTTTCCTGGGTAATAAAGGTAATAAAGAGGACTTCTTAATGCAATTAGCAAAGTTTATCCCTGAATGATACCACTAATACCAACTACAGATATCTATGCCTGCGCACATAAACACAATAAAATAGTAAATGAGGCGCGTGTTTCACGGTTTGTTGACATTTATGAGTTGTTTCAATCATACGTGATAGTATTGACGTCGTCACTGATATGATAACACGCCCTCTCGTACTAATAATTTATAAGTTAAAAAACTGGAAAAACCGACTTCAATTCGACTACCAGCTTCATCATCAGATGATGATGATGATGATGACAGTTCATTGGGAATGTTCTAGTCACTATAAAACCACACACACCACACATAAAAGCCACAGGAAAGCAAAATACGCAATTTCGTGCACGTGGTTGGTTTGATTCTTTAGAGGAACTACTGGTGGGTTTTTGCTTTTCTCCAATTAAATGCGATTTGAATGTACAAACTGGGTTTATTGACAAATTTACACAAATGTAAAAATTTCGGTGTGCACCACAAAGGTCATCGTTGCTAGCAGTAAAATGGTAGGCGCTACGCCGCAACTTGTCAGTTGTCATATTGCATCGTTGCTAGCAGTAAAATAGTAGGCGCTGCGCGACGCCGGGCATATTTTTTTCAGTTATTTCTTTTTATAACCCAAACTACTCAACCGATTTTGATGAAAATAAAATGGGACCAATCTGGAAGTATATCCTTTCAGATAAAAAAAGAATTTTTGAAATCGGTTCATAAATGACGGAGTTCTGAGGTAACAAACATTAAAAAAAATAAAAAAAATAATAAAAAAAAACATACAACCGAATTGAGAACCTCCTCCTTTTTTGAAGTCGGTTAAAAATAGCCCACGGTAAGGATGGTTCTGTTTTGATAGAGACCGTGGAAAACTACTGCTTTCTAAGGCTCCTATGCTCTCAAAATAATCAAGTCTGAGAACTCCAAGCATAGAGAAATTTATTACCAGTTTTCTGTAAAAGTCTCTAATCAAATCTATGCTTACGAACTGACAGATACCGTAACCATAAGATGGTAAAATATCAACATAGTGTCGTATTCAAAAACTGTTATTTGTAAGTTAAATAATAGTTATAGCTTTATACTTCGTAGAATATAATTATCTAAGAGACGTTACATCTGTTAAAATAGTTATATCATCATTCATCATGTACGTACTATGTGTGAAATAATATTTCAGTTCGTCCGGCAAGTTAGATCAGATCAGACGGGTACAAAAGCAGGTTAAGTTGGATTGGAGCTTGGAGCTTATGATGGATAAAAGCACAACCCATGTCTTCGAAGACGTAGATGAAAGTAAATGAGCATTAGTAAGCCCTACTGATTTTGTAGTTCCTGTTGGTTAGTTATTATATGATATGAATGCTGTAGATATTTCATTGCGGCAAAATTGTATCCGCGTCTAATTTATAAAAACGTGACTGCGGTCGCGTGCGCAACGCTACTGCGCAACTACGATGTATATCTATCTATCTATCTTTTCCATCTAAAGACTAAACTTCATTACATTCCAGTCCTAATCGAACAAGAATATTATCCAAAACTTTCCTATACTTCGTCTATGAGCCATTAAAGCCCGAAGTGTTTAGTTTAGTTCCGAAAATCAAGGATGAAGGTGCAGCCTTTTTTATGGAGAAAAATGATGCTTGACTCAATCGTGATTCAATTTGAAAATGATCACGAATTTCCAAATAAAACTTCCAAAATTCAAATTATATGTGATCTTCGTAACTCAAGTGCTACAATACAACGTACCCGCCCACGTTCAATTCAGACCCGCCCAAAAAACGTCAGTTTCGTAGCCTTGGCACGTTCACTAATGTTTTGTACACAACCTTGCGGGATAAACACCCCACGTAATGGCACAACCGCATCTCTTGTTTTTCCATTTGGGACAGGTAGATAAATAACATTTTGGTTTTTATTTATATTCATATGCGAAAGAATTTTAGAATCTAGTCCGGATAATTCATTGGGTTTTTACCATTTACCTTTTCCGGCTTAGATTCTTCCATAAACTGCAGCCTGGAATCTCACTGATCATTATTAATGAAGCATTGTACGTCAACTGTGATATAATTGCTTTGAAATTGTTGGGTAAATTACAAGATGATTACGATCAGTAAGTCCCGATTCGTTCACCGTCTTGTCAGTAAATTGGGATCTTGTAAGTTTGTCGCACCCTTCTCAGTCTTAATTTGGGATCGGTATTGACACATACTCGTATAAGTACAACTCTAAACATTCATTTTGTATGTTTCGCGAAATATAACTGTTAACTGAAACGAATTGATTTCGCTAAAATTGAAAATATTCCGGCATTATTTTTGAAATATGTCACGGTCATGAATACTAGACGAAAGTTTATGTATGGTACTGGTCTATAATATGAACCATATTCAGTTGTAGTCAATGGGGTCCATAGTCAAGATGTAAAACAAAATGCTTATACGTATCAACAAGAAACTGAATACAACACTGAATTGCTAATTATTTGGTTCATACATGGCGCAAATAGTTTTCTGACGTCATACACACATACATTAACTCATCACCAGCTGTCATATTCACCAGTAAATAGTTTATCCTCGGCACTAATAGGCCGCGATCGGACAATGATTGCCACTTCCTCTCGAATATGCCTTCCAATTAACCATTTGCCCCTATAACTGGTCAGCGCCATACTCTATTTGATATTATTAGTGTTTCTAACCACTGCTTGTACCTGGACAGTCATTCTAATTTAATACCATGTTCAATTTAGTTCATCCCACGCATGAAATAAACTGATTGGTTTTTGCCCGTAGATTTCATTCTATGTTTGGTCCAACTGAACGTGCCAACTGTTAAACAAGATTACTGTTTCCTTTTTCATGTTTTGATATTACCTGCACAGTTTCTGTTTTAATCTATACTGCTATCGTCCATACAGGCTTTTACTATTGAGCCTCGATAATGTGATAATGCGTTGGTTGGTACTGTTAGAAATTGCTGTTATTTGCATTCACCGCTCCACACGAGTATTGCGGCTCAGGTGTTGCCAATGTATTTTTTATGCTAATTAAACTGTATTAGCTTCATGCTTAGTGCTCTTTTCAGTCTTCATGACTGGTATACTATCTATTGTGTAACGTATCTTCAGAATTGCTTCAGCGTTGTCATTAAAATATAGATCGTATCACACAAGATTCCATAAAATTCACTGATTCCTTCAAACGGAAAATTAAGGGAATTTAATTGTAATAAGCCTTTGTAATATTATGGCAGCTGTACCACATACTTTCAGGTATTTCTGTGGTGGTGATTCAAACAAGTCTAGGTTGTGACTCAGTTGTTTGATTTCAAGCTATGCAAAATTGCAAACGTGTGAAAATACCTATGGCTGTAATAATAGGTTGTTGGTTAGTGATGAGAAGTTCCAATGTATTACCGACAATCTATAGAATTTTTAACTGAAATGGTCCTGTGCAAACACATTTTTTTAAAACAGAGTTTTGGTCTAACTTTGAATAATAAAATTGCAAGAAATAGCGTAGTAAAACCCGATTGAAAGCGTATCACAACGAGCATCACTACATCCTATCTTATTTCTTATTAATTAATTTTTATTGTGCATTGACTACCAAACACAAATTAAAATTTAACCGGTATATAATCTAGGATGCAATATTAGCTAGGTGGCGTGCTTTGAACACTTATCGACTATAATTAACCAATGAAAACAACAACACTCATTGGCTTTGTTAAATGCCATTAAATAGGGACAACTTCAGTCAAGCACGATTATGAATGCGATAAAGTTGGTTGGTATGCGTGTGAAGGAAAACACTTAACACTTATGAGTTTACACACATTTAATGCTAGACCAGACAGCAATATTACAAAACTACGGTGAGAAAATCTATCGGCCAAAAAATATGACATTTCAAGAACACGATTTCGTTAATCAATTACTATACTAAAAGCTATAGAGGTATTGTAGGTAAATTCGATCATATAACGACGAACAACGAATTATTTGGATTTTTACTAAGAATCTGCAATTACTGAAGAATCTATTTAAATAATTAGTTGTATATTTCTTCGTAAATTCTAGTAACTTTAGTAACTTAAGCTCGTTAGTTTATGAGTTAGATACTTAGAATATTATTAAATATTATAATCACTTTATCCTAGAATTATGTCAGACAGGCAGGGTAGAGTTATTATTATTATTATATTGAATTTATCAACTTAAATATTCATCACACTAACAGAGTTCTTTGGACGTTATTATTTTTCTGCTTACGAACATATATCTTACTGAATGTGTTAATCTGTTCAAGTGAATAAATTTATAATTTCTTTTTTTTTGGAAGATACACAGCTGACAAGGATATTAAGTTCTATTTCTGTTCAACTATCAAGAATCTTGTTTAAGTGCTCTTAATTTTATAGTTTTTTAGTGTGATAAAGCTAAGCTATCTAGAATCTAATGATAGAACCGGTTTAGAACAGGATACTTCTGTGGCCATTGCAAGGTTCACTAGATGTCATACATTATGGAGCAGCCTCCGACACCGTGTCTTGGCTGTGCACACTGCACATTATGCATAGCGCCTGGCTAACGTAATATTTTTTTCATTCATTTCAGCAAGATTGTGTCTCTAATCCAAAATCTAATCTCCCGGTTTTATGCCTACGCTTGTGTTTTTTAGACATGAGAAAGATGACGTCATCAAACTTGTGATCTTCCTCTATTTCTTTCTAACAGTCATCATCTCAGCACTCACTTCTTTAACACCATGGTTCATCCACTTCTTTGGCATGATTCTCTTTACAGATATAATCCTATCTTTATTTTATTATCGAACGTCGTTTTTACCACATGATATTGCCTAGTAGTTTGACATCACAAATTCAAAATAGATTATAACCACCGGATGAGTGTACCTACCTAGAGTACCTAGGTAGCAATTGCAAATGTTTGTAGTATCATAATAGCGACAGACAGGGAATATGCGAAACCCCTTAGGCAAACGTATAACAAATCTCGCAAGATCTAATAGATTGCGTTTCCCTTGCCAATTAAATTTGGAAAGTATAACAGTTTCTTGTCGCATTAACATATCTAAATTACGCGTATGCTACTAGATTTATAACCTTGTTGACAAGATTTTGTTACTAATAGTTTGAGAGATACTATGTTTGCGTCTCTTTCCTTCGAATGTAAAAGCTTCCAGCCAAGCCGGTAAACACAGGGTAATAAATTTGACTATTATACTCGTACCTCTTACTGTGTAGGTTTGCTTTGCCGCATATAATTTCCAATTAATTTCTCTGAACTACCCTTATCGGAACATATTTCGAACATTTGCTCACAAATTAGGAAATAGTCGTTTACATTCTGTGCCCATTAGTATAATTTATCCTAATGAATACTGATAATCAGGAATAGATCCTTTTTAGAATTTCCTGCACCATAGAATGTTGGTTAATTTGACAGTAATGCGTTGGGTCCGGTATCTACTTATACTTGGTGCACCTGATTATGTTAGGAACTTGTACTTGTCCGGTATGGTGCGACGGGTTTAAAGTATAAGCTTCAGCGTTTAATTTCAAACTTTTGGCTTCTAATCTAGTTATATATCTAGGTACTAGTAAATACACTTTAACTGGGCATTTGGTCATATAATCACCATTTTCTTGTTTAATTTCGTTATGATACCAAAACATTTTAACTTTTCACAAAGTGCTTATAATGTTTGTCACAGTTATGCTTACTTACTAGGAAAATCTTTCAACTGCTGATTGTGTGTGTGCGTTCTTGGGATCAACAAAGCCCTATAGCTTTTGTTCCATACTTTCTGGCTAGTTCTTCTAAACTAGAATAGCGAGGAACTGGCACTTATATTCATCTGGTAAATAAGATAAATAAATAAATAAATAAATAAATATTCATGGACTTTACACACAACGCCCTCTAGTCCCAAACTAAGCAAAACTTGTGATATGGGAACTAGATGGCTGATAGAATACTTACATACTTTTTTTTTTGTAAATACATACTTATAATTCATAGTAACACCCAGACATAGAACAAACATCTATGTTTTCCACGCACAAATGTTTGTTCTCGGTGGGGATCGAACCCACGACCCACAGCACGGAAGGCAGAGCCATTACCGACTGAGCTGTGACGCCTGTCACAGATCTTTAAGATTTTCCGGTAAAAATGCGTATTGACTTTGATTTACCGCCTTATGATGTCTTGCCTATTTCCACTTGACCTTAAGGCTTCAGCGTTTGTTTGTATTATTTTCAGAACAACAAGTGCTGGACAGGCGCCGGGCCGGGCTGCTGCGCCGCGCCCGTGGTGCCAGGTCGCGCGTGCGATGCGGAGCGGTCACCTCCCGCGCCGCCACCCGCTCCGCCTGTGCTTTGCACCAGACCCTGCTGTCGCGACGCCACGTGAGTACCGTACACAACAGCCTCCTGTCAAGAAGTACAGCTTTGGGAATCTAGCCTCAAATGTGATTGGTTCAACATCGATGCTACGAAATGCTTCTGCAACGCAAGTTTGACTCTTAGTCGCACGCACACCGCTTTTTTTTTACCATGACCGTAGAGTCTGGTAGAGATTACAGAAATTAAAAGTTTGTGGTTAATTAACAGCGACAATTTGCCAAACAATAAACTCCATAATAATAGTTGCCAATTTTCAGAACGTGTGTAGGTAGATTCGTATATGATTTATTATTATGAAACCATTCTCAATGGTTTCATGCTCAAAGTTTTAAAAAGTTTCGAACGATAGTTAGGCATTTTATCCATATCTTTAATTTTTTTTAAATATTGACTTGTCGCACTTCCTCAGTTGCAACGTCTAGAGTCGGAACGGTGCAAGAGTACAGTTTCTAAAGAAACTAATCTTATTTTCAAACAGCCAGCCAGCGAATTCCTCAGCAACTACAATAGCATCTAATTAAAAACAAACATCAAACACTCGCCGGCCGCTCAACAGTTGCAAAGAACGGTTCGCAAGCGCAGGTTTCTCTTATTATTAAAACATTCCTATGAATTTGGGGTATTTGTGCGACCCCTAGCTACCTGGCATCCCCTTCACCGAACCGAACCCTCCCTCGCTCGGTAGTTGAACCGCGTCATTCCACCCCTAGTAACGTACAATGCGTATGCGCAGAGCGTCGTTTTTACTTTTGGATTTGGTGTTAGACGGTTTATGATATTGTGAATTCTAGTGTTTTAATGTATAGTGATCATGTGAATATGGATCTCTCGATTCCGCGGCTCAAGTTTGAGTGCGATGATGATGATGAGTACACGGAGTTTGATTTGGGTGAAGTGTGAGTTTCTATTTATATTGGTTTCCATATTTGCATGACTATCTTGTATTAGACTCGCTGTAGAAATATCCTCGCTAGGTTAATGTTTTAATTTCATCTGAACAAAACTTGTATCAAAAGACATCGTCCCATAAAATCTGTTTGAAAGAGATTTGTTTTGAAAAATTTACGCGTCCCTCGTTTTCAAAGACAAAATTGTTATAACGATGTTCATTAAAAGTTTTTAATCTTTTTAACTATCGAAACGTAAATTGACGAACACAAATAAAACAATTTATGCCAGTAACAAATTGCTGGAATGCGCAGGCAAGTGGCATTTTTGGACCGGTGCGGTGAGCGCAGTTGTGACGGTCTTTTTGTGATGCCTCTATATTTAGTCGAGCTGAATTTTTATATCGGTGCATCGAAAATTCTGCCTGATGTTATGTTTTCAATTATATTGTAGTTTTATTGCGATTGCATTTATATTGCAACTTTTATACGTAAATTCCTATTTATGAGTTCCTCTAGAAAAAAACAGGCTTTTGCATCTAATGAAGGTAATTTGCACAGCGCCAAAGCCACATTTTACACCTACTCCCATGAACGGGACAGGACACTGGACACTGTCGGTGTAAAGTAACTACTGGATAGGCTTGCACAGCACCTATTCGTACGATATGACTAAATCAACACAGACGGTATTTTACTCGCTGATAAGGGTGTTCCTGTTTACATAAAAATGGCAAACATCTGCAGCTAAACATAGGGCCGATAAGACATAGCAGAATTGCTAGTGTTGCAAACATTTCTGTGTCTAACATTCATTCCTAGCCAGTATCTATACACTACGAAAAAGTTTATAACTATTCATCCCTTAGTTCATCTTATACTCTTCTTAACTTATATTTTTGGGATAAATACAGCTGAGAGCCATCGCGTCTTCAGCCTTTTGGTTAGGATTACTAACATAACCAAATCCATGATATTAAAACTACACGACCAGAGCTTGACTGATTTTGTTTGTTCCCAGTGTCGGAGATAGCAGCGATCAGCGTCGACCGCAAATACACAAAACGGCACCTTCGGCCGCAACGACGACGGCGCACAGCAAGCAGCTGGTGGCGGGCGGTGCCAACCACCCGCCCCAGCCGCAAGGTAACCACAAACGTAATGTCAACCAATTGATTGTTACCTCCTTACACACTGCACACACAACACACGCGTAAGACATCTGACGGGAAAATCGCGGGGGAATCCCACACCTTAGCAATGAAAAATGACATTATCCCTTTAGTCACAAACATAATACGCTTTGCGACTAAATCACGCTATGTTAGACGGCTCTTACACGCTCATTCTGGCGTCAGTTCAGTCTGTGACCTTGATCACGTATAGACTGATGGCTAAATGATGGATTGACGGGAGGTATTAGACGGTAGGTCAGACTGACGATCAGTCCAACCGAAAACTTCTACGCGATAGCATGCATACGCATGGATTTTAAAAAGAAAAAAGCTTTTGTTGCTATAATATTAGCCCTGTCTACTGCCTCGTTTCTCTTATATTTATTCACATATTGGGGATTCGTTTTATCCCAAAGAATAGGTAATACTTCTAAAGTAAGAATAAATTCTTTCTCCACGGCTATTGGTTGAAGCGGTTATTACATTACACAATCTCAAGCACGCTAACTAGTCCGTGCTTAGAATCTACCTAGACTGGCTTGCTATTACACTGCGCTAGATATCGCATGCTTACTCATTGGAAAGGCGGACGTCGTCGTTGACGGGCGAAAATCTTTCGAAATGACGGAAAATGGCGGTAGCTCTTACCGCGACTATTTCAACAAAATTTAAGAAATAAGAGATAAAAATATGAGCGAATCATACTCTTTCACCCATATTTTAGTCATATATCTGTATGATTTTTCTCCCATAAATATGGCATGTCATGATAGATATCGATAATATCGAAGATCACCTCTCGTTTTGTTCGTTCGTTCGTTCGCATGGCATTGTGTAGGTACGGCACCGCGAGACACGACCCTCCTCTGCGGCTGCCGGACGCTGACTGAACGGTCTTACTGTCTTACTCTTATTACACCATGCAATATCAAGTCAGGCTAACTAGTCCGTGCTTAGAGCAGACTAGTAAGTCAGTCTACCTGTCTTTCCCTTATTACACTACGCTTGATGCTAGTTAGCGTGCTTGAGATTGTGTAATGTAATAACCGCTTGAGAAGGGGACGTCGGGGGTGGCGAGGGAGACGGCGCAGGCGGCGACACGGCGGCGTGCAACTCCATATGACTGACATCAGACTGATAGCTTTTAAACACACGTTCAGTCTAGCGTCAGTCTGACCAGACTGACAAAAAATATTAAAATATTTAAATAATCATCATTCTGGACCATCAATCCATCAGTCTGCGCGAAATACAGTCAGTTTCCCGTCATTCTGACATCAATCATGGATTGAACTGACGCCAGAATGAGCGTGTAAGAGCCGTCTTAGATTATCGTGGAATTGGAATATTGAAGTCCGGCCAAAGTTATAAGATGTTTCGCTCGGCTGAACGAGTGTTCAGCCGAGCGAAACGGACGTAATTTGGAAATGTCAGAGATAGTTTCACCTAATATATCCTCACAACTAAGTCTTCTACGAGTGGATTCTGTGGGTATTATTTATTTTGATTTCAAAACTGCTGATAAATGGTAAAAGCTAACACTTTTGAAATTGCTTTTTATGTGATGAATTAGATTCCACATTTTGACCTGTCAGCGAACTCATTAAACCTCAAACACACTACAAATACTAACTCTTAACACGAGGCTATGCACGTATTCACGAAATCTGGACAATTTAATTCATTTGTTATTGTCGCATCGTCGTGTCACTAGCTTTTTCTGTCACAATACGACGCCCAACGACCAGCCAGTTCAGCATGAGCGCCTAAGAGGTTTTGTCTATGGAAGCGAAAAACTATTTCTGTCTCTTTTTCCGTCAAACAAATGAAAAGGATGAGAAAGGGAAGTTTCCTTTCGGTAAAAACAAATCTTAGGCGCTCATGCCAAACGCGCTGTCGTCGTCGCACGTCGTGGCCTAAAAAGTCTTCTGACCGACAAGAAACTAGTAAAATGAAATGAATTGTTTTCTGGTGCATAGCTTACATTGGATTAGAAATGCTGTGTAAAATTTCAACCAATCTGACAGGAGGTAACAATTCTCCGGGGACCGTGGGATTCGAACCTGTAGCTTGTTTGAACTTTCATGCACTTTCACATCCTTTTTCTGATGCACTTGGTTTTTAAGTGATCTGTGGTCAACCATGTTTGTGCACACAAGAATATTGCTTTAATTCTTCTGTATATTTTATGTGAAGGTACACCATATCCTGTTTACCTTCTTTCTATCTTACGAAGCTATAAATCTCTTAAAAGTGTCATTGATCTCGGAACTCGGTGATTAAGAAAAGAGCAGACTTTGTCCAAACCTTTGATTGATTAAAAAACAAACTGGAGCACAAACTCCTGCGAAGGTATACCACCTTCGGAAAGTTTGGCAATTTTCTCCAAATATTAATTAATTGTAACTTTGGTAACCCCACCTTCTAAATTATTTCTTGTGTGTACAAACTTCTTAATTTGCTTCATTTACTTAACCCTTAAATCTTCCGTAGATCTAAATTTTCCGCCAAATTTTTTCTTGTAAAGTTTTTGCTATAAAATCTGGTTTGCTGAAATTTGCTCTGTCAAGCTAAAACAGTTTATTTATCACAGTAGAGAGACTTACTAGATAGGCCGAAATATAACGGGGGAAGATTTCGGTGGAAGCAAGCTCGATGAAGACTGAAGGACATTTTGCAGGAGGTCTACGTCCATACTCTGTTAAATCCATCAATAAAAGAATGATGGGTGGGTGGAGGATTTTGGGGGAGAGCAAAACCTTTGCACAGCAGTAAGGCACTATAGGCTGACAAAAAATGTATACTCCTAGCAGATTCCGTGCTGGTAAAGGTAAATGTAACTAATGTTGGCGTGTCTCGTTTGTCTGCATGCGGCGAACAGGCTCCGGTTGCGGTGCCGATGGCGACTACCAGCTGGTGCAGCATGAGGTCCTCTACTCCTCGTCTAATAGGTGAGTTACCTTTATTTACTTTACTAGCTTTCCGCGTCTTCGTCCGCGTCTCGTTTGATCCTATTGATTTTTCGGGATAAAAGTAGCAGTGTAAGCATGAAATGACCTAGTCCATAATGCATTAGACTTGACGTCTCATGGCGTTAAATATCTTTTGTACCGTATTTTCAATAGAAATCCTGTTTGCTTTGAAATTGATACTTTCTGGACTGTGGAGAGCTCGACAATATCACATTGTTGGAAAGCTCATTTTAGATTTAATACGAGTGCGTCGAGTGCACATACCATGAAGACAAGGCCATTGTGCTATCTAATGAGATAGACAATGGTGTACTCTGTGATTGTTCTCAGGTCTATGGCGTGAAAATATCTAAAATTCATCATTTAAAAATACCACCAATTATATGGTAGAAACCTTAGAGATAAAGAAAAACTAAAATATATAGACAGGCAGCAATTCTTTATGACTCGAACGAATAATTTTTAAATTAGTAACGATAAACAAAATATACTTGATCTGAAAAGGTCTGGTCGTAACCTGATGATACCGAAGACACAAGAAATCGTAGCGTTAAGTCACAATCACAACCGTAATGTGCTCGTGTGGTTAGAATTATAATGTCCTGTTAGATGTTTGTGTATTTATTATCACCTTTAAATGTCCAGGTACGAGGTGTTGGAGTTCCTCGGGCGAGGCACCTTCGGACAGGTGGTCAAGTGCTGGAAGAAGGGCACCAACGAGATAGTCGCCATCAAGATTTTGAAGAACCACCCCAGCTATGCTCGTCAGGGGCAGATTGAGGTAAGCTACGAATTTTGTGCAACGTTTTTAGGATCTGTTCAGTCATTTTAAGCCTGGATTTCTTGTACTCGTGTTACTACTTGACATGTCTCTTCACCTTTGAGCTTAGTTCGAAATAATTAAATAAAACTGGTGGTATCCATCTTTTCCGTTGTCGCAGGAACACATATCAAATCTTGAAAAATACATTTCAAATAAAACTTTTTTTCTGGTCGAGCGACCTGCTCCGATTCCTGGCTTCCGACTGCATTGCACAACACCCTTCTACGTGTCAAATTCAACTGCACAAACTTATGAAACGTTGATGTTGTGCCAAAAAATACATTTAAAATCCACTCCGTCGCCTCCGTAAGAAACAATCCGACCGAAAGAAATTCCGAGACAAAAATAAGTTTGAACTTTCTTATACGCTTTTGCATATAGAATAAGTTTCAATGAATCCACAGGCATGGTTACTTTCACCGCCTATTTATTTTTCATAGAACGTTCTTGGGTTCCATTATAGCGAGTTTGGCGCCGGTCCAGCCGCTGGTTGTTTGTGTTTACACACCGGAGTGGCTTGCGATACAATTTATATACGAAACTCCTTTGATGATCTTATAAAGTGCCCACAATTGGCGTTTATTTTTGCGCGGGTGACCTCAATTTGTCGACGAATAGAGGTGCTAGATAGAGGTCGCGCGGCCGCGGTGCTGTTTGCTGTTTGCTTTCAATATTTTAGTCTGGCTTGGGCTGTTATCAGAAGCGACAATATTACAGATCTATGCTTTACCCGTTCCAGGTGTCAATCCTCTCGCGATTGTCACAAGAGTCCGCGGATGAGTTCAACTTCGTCCGCGCGTACGAATGCTTCCAGCATCGCTCTCACACGTGTCTCGTGTTTGAGATGCTGGAGCAGAACCTCTACGATTTCCTCAAACAGAACAAATTCTCGCCTTTACCGCTCAAGTACATAAGGCCGATATTACAGCAAGTGCTTACTGCGTTACTGAAGCTCAAAGTGAGTATACCTTCATTTTACTTATGCTAGCCTGGTACTTTCAAAGCATAACAGAATAAATTCACGTCTAACGCTCAAGTACACTAGACTGATATTAAAATAAATAAATACTCATGGACATTTCACACGACGCCCTCTAGTCCCAAACTAAGCAAAGCTTGTAATATGGGAATTAGATGCTGATAGAATACTTATATACTTTTTAAAACAAGTGGTTACTGCTTTGCTAAAGCTCAAAGCGAGTAACCTTCTGTTTCTGCTCGCCTAGTACTTTCTCCGCCACGAATAGTTTCAAATAAAATAAGTTCTCGCCCTACTGCTAAGTACATCAGGCCAATATGCAGCATAATGTATGTTTGCTGCGTGCGTTACTGAATCTCAATGTAAGTATCCTTTAGTTTCTGCTCGCCTGGTACCTGGTACTTTCTACTTGGCAAACTGATTACCACATCAAAATTAGCCACACAATTCCAGTTTATTTATAACTTATGACTTCAGTTGACTAATTATACTATCATGTTCTCTTCAATACTATATGTACCAACCCAGGGTTGCCACTGACTGTCATCTCTATTTCCAGCAACTGGGTCTAATTCACGCGGACCTGAAGCCAGAGAACATAATGCTGGTGGAACCGGCGCGGCAGCCCTACCGGGTCAAGGTCATCGACTTTGGCAGCGCGTCACATGTCAGCAAGGCGGTTTGTAACACCTATCTGCAGAGTCGATATTACAGGTATGAGTACAAGAGTTTCGAGGATAAGCAAAGAAAAGCTTCTGAATCTAGAATAATATAGTAATTTCTTTTTATGTTGGCCAAGCGTTTGGCTGCCAGTTCACCTGATGGAGATGTAGCTGCAGCCTAGGGTGGAGCACGCTTAGCTATAATCCACCTTCTTAGAATTTAGAAGCTTCTCTTTGCTTATCTTGCAAAATTTTGCACACCGCCGTTCTATATTTTTCGTCATTCCTGTCCATCCAAAGGTTGTCTGGAAGAGATCGCTTTTAGCGATAAGGCCGCCCATTGTACTCTCTATTTTTATGTTTATCTCTTTCTGTAATTTCTTTTTTTCTGTGTGTGCAATAAAGTTTTTATCTATCTATCTTATCTTCTATCCTACACTAATCTCGGCTAGATTTGACCGCAAAGTTTATAATGTTTTCTGTGTTTGAGACGTACAGTAATTCCGCCCAAATATGGTCAATTAAATCTATCAAGTGGCATGGACAACCGCTGGCAAACAAAGGTTCGGTGGATAGAGAAAGCCTAAAATCGTTCCTTCTAGAAATCTTTGGGGGATACCTATGTCCAGCAATGGACAAAATTCTACAGCCTGACTACATCATAAATCCAAATGAACTGGTTTCTAGATTTGCATCTAAATTTCTTCCTCAGAGCACCAGAGATAATCCTCGGTCTGGCGTTCGGCGAAGCCATCGACATGTGGTCGCTCGGCTGCGTGGTGGCTGAGCTGTTCCTCGGCTGGCCACTGTACCCTGGCTCCTCGGAGTACGACCAGATCCGGTACATCTCGCAGACGCAGGGACTGCCTACAGAGCACATGCTTAACAGGTAAGGGTCTACGTCATCTAGGTTTATCTCTTGCGTGAAGAATTGTGTTTGTTTAAGACAATTATACTTTTAATCAATAAAAATTGCACTGATTACTTTGATTGAACCGTTATAAATTCAATCGCCAGCCATCAAGCTAAGAAACTTGGTGCACGTTAGATGGTACAGCATATAAAGATATTTAGAAGATGTTTATCATTGGTTCATCTTCGTAAAATAATAGAGTAAACAATACGCGCGTTCGAATGTTTTACTAGTGAATTGAGCTAGCACAATGCCCAAGACTTATCCCAGTGTCTACGCACAACACTAGGATGGAGGAGGGGAAGGCGAGGGGTGAGGGAACGACACCGCTACTCGCGCGCACTTCACACCGATCGGCTCGCACGGGAGACGCGCGTCCTACTATTTAACCTAAATTATTACCTAAAAAGACTGTTAAAACCAAATTAAAGGTGTACCATCAGCAAAAGTTCTACCTTACCACCTTAAGGGTGCATTTTCTGTAAACCGACTGTAAGCCGTTTATCTTTAAACACCAATAGAAGCAAATTATTTCGGGTGTAAAAGTTATGAAAACAATGGGCCGTCATAAAAATAAATAGATGTTTAGGTCTCTGGTTGGTCAAAATAAGAAGACAAAATGAAAAGGCGGGGTCAGGTAGCTAACTGCTTGCAAGCGAAACAGTTTCAAAAGTGGTAAGGCGGAAATTTTGCTGATAGTACATATTAAAACAGACTTTCTTGCTTTGTTTATTGAACACCCAGAGCTAACTAATTGCCGGAATCCAAAGCTACACATAACCAGGATAGGCATTAACTTAAAAACTGATTAAAAAATATTAATCAATGTGTTTCAGCGCAAGTAAAACTGCAAAGTTTTTCTACCGCGACGTGGACAGTACATACCCGTTCTGGAGGTTGAAGACTCCTGAAGAACACGAGCTGGAGACCGGCATCAAGAGTAAGGAGGCTCGCAAGTACATCTTCAACTGTCTCGACGATATCGGACAAGTACGTATCTATGCCGGCATTACGCTCATTTCTAATTAGTACCCAAATAAAAGAGGATGTAAGGTGTCTGTCTGTCTGTGGTCTCGTATTCCCGAAACTAATGAATCTATTTGAATGAGGCATTTTTCGTAAGAAAATTAACAAATGTTTTGAGATGATTTTTAGCTTTGTTTGGTAGAAATCGGGTAACCCTTTCCAAGTTATGAGGAAATTCATCAAATGATGAATTTAAGTGCCTACTTGAGTGCCTTTTTGTTTTGTTTTTAATGTTTTCCTATACTGTATCTATATAATTACACCGCCTTCCTCTCTATCTTCACTAATGTCGCTTAGGTTGCCTGGAAGAGATCGCTCTCAGCGATAAGGTCGCCCATTGTGATACCTTATAAGCTTTGTTTTTTTTTTAATGTTTACATGTGGTGTACCAATATAGAGTTATCTATCTATCTATTGTAGCAGTTTTGAAAGGATTTCAGTTTGAATCATTTAACACATGTCAAAGCATTTAGATTTGACAAACTGGAGTCCATACTCGGTCAAAATTTATATTTTTTTTTAAATTAACTGGTTATTCATTGATTATGTAGGTATAGTTTCGTTCTTAACACTAAATAACTAGGAGCTATTTGTTTTGATTTCTCGTATATGTTTTGCAGGTCAATGTACCAACAGATCTCGAAGGCGGCCAACTCTTGGCCGAGAAGGCAGACAGGCGGGAGTTCATTGACTTATTGAAGAGAATGCTTACTATGGATCAGGTAACTATTTCACACTATTCTTTGTTATCTAGAATTTGTTCAATAAACATTTATAGAATGGAAGTGACTGACATAAAAGGATACCCAATTGCCGGCGTGGAAAAGATAATGATTTGGTAGGAATAAGAATCAGGCCTAATGCAACTAATCTAGATTATTTATACAGCGTCAGGAGTCACTTTTTAATGTCCCGATGTACGGGAGGCTGCAGTGCCTGGGACATGATTGATGGAGTAGGCTTGTAGCACCTATACCATCCTCTCAGCCTAGTCGACCATCCACAGGAAAGACAAGGTCAAGACGTGCGGAGCTGACTAAGCCAAGGGTTTCATCACAATGTTTTCCTTCACCGTTTGAGAGTACTGGCATTGCGCACATTTTTTAGGACAGATGTAGATATACTGTAATTCTGAATCATTGTTTTTTTTTCAGGAAAGACGAATAACGCCCGGTGAAGCTTTGAACCACGCATTTGTAACGTTGGCGCATCTCGTAGATTACGCACATTGCAACAACGTGAAGGCATCTGTGCAAATGATGGAGGTATGTTTTTCATTTTTTATTACCTATACTATATCTAGTAATACTTTGAAGTTCAAGAAATAATTACAAAAATTTACTCAGAGCACTTAAATAGTCATTGTACCGTACATTTTAATAAATAAATAAATGAAACAGTAGCAGACATAAGATAAGATAAGATTTTATTTGTCCCCAAAAGATACAGTAGGTACAGAATAACAATAATGTAAGGTAGGTTTATCTACAACTAAAACAGCCTACGTGCCCGATAAGCTGGACAATACACACAACACAAAAATCTCACACAACGCCCTCTAGTCTAGTCTGATTATATGAATGACAAAATGTGCGAATATAATAATACTGAATTAACACAAGAAATTGACTGAATTGAAAAATTGACGTGAATAAAACCTCGGTCTGCCTACTTTCCTGTTGCAATACCCCTGAACAGGGTTCATGTCATGTGTGATACCTACCTACAATGTAACAACTATAATACCATGTGAAAGCAATCAATGTATTGAGTATGGAGTAGTCCCAAACTAAGCAAAGCTTGGGAATTACATTGCTGATAGAATACTTATAAACATACTTATACGTATCAACACCCAATTGTTTTTTAAAGCCATCATCTCTGCAGGTATGTCGAAGGTCAGGCGGCGGTGTCGGCGGTGTGGGGGGGGGCGACTACGGAGTCTCGGGAGTGGTGACTGCAGCCGCGCCGCCAGCACATCATCTGGCACTCACCATCAACCAACAGCGGCTCAGGGCGGCGCCCTACGACAACCTGGTGAGTACACTCACTAGGGACAGCCAGGGGCAAGTCCGGACTACAATTTTTTTATACAACTAAATGATGCCGAAGGCCCACCTAATGTTAAGCGATTACCAACCTCTGCCTATCCACTGCATGCCTACTGAGGACTTGCTCAGTTATTTGTATTCCAAACCAACTACTGGACCGATTTTAATGAAATTTCTATGGGACCAATCTGAAAGATGCTCAATGACAATGCTCTTAGCATTAAGTCCTCCTAGCACTACCTATTTGTGTGAAATTTTAAAATAAATAAAGATTATCCATTAAAAAATATCTCAAATCGGTTTATGACGGAGTTCTGAAGTAACAAACATAAAAATACAACCGAATTGGGAATCTAATCTTTTTTTGAAGTGGGTTCATAAATGATAATGTATATTTCAGTACCAACTATACCAAGGCGGGCGGGTGGCGGTGGGCGGCGCGCGGCAGTACGCGACGAGGGCGGCTGAACCCTTCCCGCATCAGTTTGTTTCTTCTATACTGTGCCAGCCGGCGTACCAGGTATATAATCATAATATACTGCTTTCATTGTTGAAACAACGAAGCAACTCATAAAATCACTATTATCCAAAATGAAAACTTGATAAGATATCCAAACGCGTCGAGGTAGCGAGCCAACCGACGGCAGCGAGTCGTAACTAGACGACGATGCGATGCGGGACCGCAAACATATCTTTTCTCGATACACAATTCTTTTTTATTATTCTCCTCCATTCCGAATCAGGTGTGCAAGTACCGTTCTTGTCGATCGCTTAATTTGACATTTAGAATCGTCAAAATTCGATAAAAATGGTTTTATCCATAGTTGCAAGTACGAAGTATCGAATTTTGACGATTCTAAATGTCAAATTAAGCGATCGACAAGAACGGTACTTGCACACCAGGGTTGTTTTTGTAAGCCTAGCTGCTGGACTTTCAGTTTTTGGGCATATACTACTGGACGCTGAATTTGTACTTTTAAAAATGTTGTCAAAGTTTGCAATATATCACACATTCATCTGGAAATTGTATCATTTAATATACTTCTTTATTGATACATTTTTATACTTTTTAACATCCATGTTAGTATTGTTAAATATTCAAGAAACTACAAAAACTATGTCAAAAGTAAAACTTTATAACAACCTAGACTAAGATTGTCGTCAATTTAAATAATACGGATCCTAACATGCCCGCTGAAGCAAGAAACATACAAAATGTTTTTGTCTGCTACCTACATGTGTTATATCTATTTTCCTTTTGCTATTTCTTTGTTTGTGTGTTTTTTTATGTACCTACCCATCGTTTTCGTTACAAATAAATATATTTTATTCTTATTCTTAAAATCGTTATTTGGTCAGGTGCAGCAACTAGCAGCAGCGGCCGCGGCCGCCGCCGCCGCGCACCACCAGCACGGCGTCGGCGTCGGCGACGTCGGCGGCGGCGTGAACGTGGCGGAGTGGCGCGCACCTCTAATCGTGGAGCCGGCGCCGCTGCCCGAGCCCGACGTGTGGGACTACCATCCGCATCACGCGCTGCATCACCACACGCACAAGAGGTAACCTATCACCACACACCTTGCACCAGTGCAATGCATCACAGGGCACGTCCTCAGTGGACATGCTCAGTCCAGGCAATGTCCGGTTATAGGCCGAGGTAACCGCTTAACATCAGGTGGGACATCGGCTTGTTCCGTCATATAGCTGAATAAAATAAAATTCTAACCGTATCCAGAATGTTGGATATAAAAAGTATAACAAAATTCAAAAATATAGACACGGTTTTTAGAGAACTTAAATGGGGATGGACGGGACAAATGTTGAGGGAAGGAAGAGAAAAATGGACTAGACAGATAACAGAGTGGTAC
Organism: Gandaritis pyraliata; assembly: GCA_947859175.1. Lineage (NCBI taxonomy): Eukaryota > Metazoa > Arthropoda > Insecta > Lepidoptera > Geometridae > Gandaritis > Gandaritis pyraliata. Next base: position 2,887,001 of record OX401869.1, on the reverse strand, counting down.
CCAAGGGATGGTAAAAGGAGCAAGGGTAGACAGAATAAAAGATGGGAAGACGATATAAGGAAAATAGCAGGCTCAAAATGGACTCGCATTGCAAAAAATAGAGAAGAGTGGAAACTTTTAGAGGAGGCCTTTGTCGAAAGACAAGCTGTACCGGAAACGGCTGCCGATAAGTAGTACCTATAAATATATTAATTTAGGTAATATAAGTTAGTTAAAATGTGTAACGAACAGCAATAAAGGCTTATTTTATTTTATTTATTTATCAACAGATCGACAAAGCAACAGGCGACGGCGGTCCCGCATTACCAACCGCATCACCAAACGCATCAATACAGGTACATATCTGAATACACGATGGACATTTGACACAACGCCATTTAGTCCCAAAATAAGCAAAGCTTGTACTATGGAAACTGGATTGCTGATAGAATACATATATACTTACATTTTTTTTTGTAAATACATACTTATCATACATACCCAGGCATAGAACAAATGTCTATGTTTGGTACACAAATGTTAGTTCTCAGTTAGGGATCGAACTCACGACCGACAGCACGGAAGGCAGAGCTATAACAACTGAGCTGTGACACTTGCCCATACATTGTAAACTATAATCAGACACGCCAAAGGACTACGGTCACTGGATCAAATCCACTGATTATAGATTAAATAAATAAATGTTCATGGACATTTCACACGACGCCCTCTAGTCCCAAACTAAGCAAAGCTTGTAATATGGTAACTAGATGCTGATAGAATACTTATATACTTTTTTTTTGTAAATACATACTGTAATACATAGTAACACCCAGACATAGAACAAACATCTATGTTTGGACACACAAATGTTTGTTCTCAGTGGGGATCGAACCCACGAGCCACAGCACGGCAGGCATAGCTATTACCGACTGAGCTGTGACGCCTGCCACAGATTAAACAATAATAACAAACACACAAACTGTTCAATACAGAACATAAATAATAGTAGAAATAAGTAGATAGCAACACTAATTTTTTTTCTCTAGCCACGTCCGGTGGCCATTTTGTATCACTGTCCCGTTTTCCTGTTCGTCCGTGCTATGGCGGTCGACTTTTACATTGGTTTTCAATAAAACCTTTTTACATTACAAAATTCAATTAGCCTTTTATTTAACACAAACAAACAACAATTAAGTAACAGATTGTGTAATGTTTGCAGTATGGCAAGCAGTAACGGTAAAAAGGAGCCGACTCAGCTGTCGCCGGTCAAGAAACGCGTGAAGGAAGGCACTCCGCCCTCCAGGCACCGCCACCAACACCACGACCACACGTCAGTACTCACCACTCTCTTATCCTATCCTATCCTATCCTATCCTATCCTATCCTATCCTACTAATATTATAAATGCGAAAGTTTAGATGTTTGGATGTTTGTGTTTCAATCACGTCAAAACTAATGAACCAACTTGGATGAAACTTGGCATATATATAGTTCGTAACCTGGATTAACATATAGGCTACTTTTTATCCCGAATAATTAACAGGATCTACAGGATAAAATGAACGAAAAGGATTAGCAGCGCCAATTGGCAAGAGGATTTCATTGTCATGTCATGTCACGTCAGTTTGACAGGGCGTAGTACTACCTCTTTGGTCTAACGACTAGCGTTTGACATTCGAGTAGGTACGAGTTCGGTGTAATGAGGTGTAATGTCAAGTTTCTCAAAGAAGTATCCGCTCGGTACACGCACAGATAATATAATGTACACGGAAACTAGACGCGTACGAAGTCGCGGGCAACTGCTAGTCACGAATACATGCGACAATCGTAAACGTGTCGTAACGGTAGCGTATGAGATACACTGCGCGGTGACGGTACCACGTTTGACAGTTGAGCTAGTATTGACGCGCAATATGATTCGAATACGTTTACGTTACCCCTCAGAGCGGTTTACGTAAACTTTTGAATACTTTCACAGATACAATTCGTCTGAATAACACAACGCATGATTTCTTGTTACTCTTTTGGGCGTTGCAGAAATTACATTGATTGAATTTGTAATAGAAAAATTTAAAGGTTAAATAATGTCGTTTAACCAACATAATATAAGAGAAGAGAAAGATGACTTACAAGTCTTACAACACAGACATAAAAGTAACATAACATTTTAAAAGATATTTTGAGAATTTTTTCTGACAATCTTTTTCTTCTTCTTCTTCTAACTTAAGAGCTGTGCTCTTGTCGGCGTAATGTATGCATTTCCCGCCAGGTTCTTCTTTTCAGGGCAGCTTCCTTGACGTCCTTATACGACATGACATCTATCTTCGCCTTCACTTGGCTCATATGGCTGATACGCGGTCTTCCTCTTCCTCTCTTTCCTTCTACCTTCCCTTCAATGATATTTCCGATTAAGCTGTCATGTCGTATAAGGTGTCCAATCATCTTTCCTCTCCTGTTCTCAACAACTTTTATAAGGGCTCTCTCCTCGCCTACTCTACCTAATACTTCTATGTTAGTTACTTTTTCTGTCCAGCTAATCCTTTCCATTCTCCTCCAATCCTTCTGACAATATCTAAACATATTAGTATCGTATACCACATCCGAATGTCAATATTTCTTCTGCATTCACCTGGCAATTGGAACACAGCAATGCGAGCATCACCGCTTAGCGGCAGAAATAAGTACGGTGCTAGTATTTCCCCAGACGAGCACTCTAACAGAGAGCTCTTATACTAATAACTAATCTTTTTTCATGCCTCTTGTTTCAATTTTTACAATGTACCCTACGATTATTTAACAGGAACAGTCGAGCAGTAAACGCGACCACCCAACAATGGGACGGCAATCCGACCTCCGTGGCGTGCACCACCGCAGCACACACCATCACCATCCGCGACACGCCATCACCAGCCGTGTCTGTCATCACCATTTCCGACTCCGACTCCGACGCAGAACAACCCCGTCGGGCCAGACATCAGAACCGAGGCAAGTCATTACCATTCATATAGCATTTTAGATTTTACCCTCAGAGAGGAGGTCGAGAGAACTCACGCTGTAGGTACACTTCTCACTGTGAAAAATTTTAACTTATAAATATTTCAGGAAGCGGTGAATGCACGAATAACGGTCACACGACTACTGCGCACGTAACAGCCGTCGTTACTAGCCACCATCAGCAGCAACAACAACAGCAGCAGCAGCAACAACAACAACAACAACAGCAGCAGCAGCAGCAACAACAACAGCAGCAGCAGCAACAGCAACAACAACAGCAGCAGCAGCAGCAACAGACGGGTGTTATTTGCAGCGCGCGCAGTCCACGGGATGATAAACATGTGAAACACGAGCCGCAGCCGTGTCACCATCACACGGTAATTTAAAATTAATTAGTTGTGTGATTTTTATTAGTAGGGGAGCCCAAGCGGGGATTTCGGGATTTACTAAAGCGCGGCAGATTAATATACAGGGGGATACCTTGTACCCGGTTAAGTACCTCCACAAAACATGAGGCCCATATATAAGGCCGCCCGTGAAGGATACAGGATCAGATTAGTAAAAAAAAATTGACCATCAGAAATTCTCGAGCGCGTCAGATTAAGGTAGGGTGAGTTAATTACATCCTAAAAAGTGTATATTCCACTAATCTGACAATTTGAGAGTGACGTAAAAAAAGGGGAGGGCAACAAAGTTGTAAAAAAAAAACGTCATCTCGACATTCTCGAGCGTAGCTAAATTTTTTTTTATTTTGAAGGAAATAATTCAAGAATAATGAAAAATATAAAATCTGACGATTTCCGCAAGCCGAAATAACAAAAATTCGTCGATAAAGTTAAATGCGTGCAGCTGCGTGATGCCTATATTTCCTTCTCCGCGTTTCTATTCCTCTCTCACTCTTTCTCTATTTATTACTCTCGAGCTTGAAAAACTACGTCGATCGCCACCAAGCTGGTCAAAAGCGGTTGATTCGTTCGAGAGATATCGTGAACTAAAGAAACCCGAAAAAGTGTTTTTTCGGGATTACTCCGAAATTTGTGGCTCGATCAATTAAAATTGCAAAATTACTTATGAGGATTATAAAACTGCGTCGAATTGCGCCAACCGCGTGAAAATTGCTTGATCCATTCAAAAGTTATTGCGGTTTGAAAATTCCAAAAATAGTGTTCTATGAAACTTCTATCAGACTTTCGAGCTGGGAGAGCTCAAATGCATAGAAAAATTTTATTTCTTTGAACTCAGCGAGCTCAAAATCCTACTAATATTATAAATGCGAAAGTTTAGATGTTTGGATGTTTAGATGTTTGGATGTTTGTGTTTTAATCACGTCAAAACTACTGAACCAACTTGGATGAAACTTGGCATATAGGTATATAGTACGTAACCTGGATTTGACACATAGGCTACTTTTTATCCCGAATAATTAACAGGATCCACAGGATAAAATGAAAAAACGGGATTAGCAGCGCCAATTATTGGCAAGAGGATGATGTCATGTCATGTCACGTCAGTTTGACAGGACGTAGTACTACCTCTTTGGTCTAACGACTAACGTTTGACATTCGAGTACGGGTTCGGTGTAATGTCAAGTTTCTCAAAGAAGTATCCGCTCGGTACACGCACAGATAATATAATGTACACGGAAACTGTAGACGCATACGAAGTCGCGGGTAACTGCTAGTATCACATAAATTATATTTTGAGCTCAGAAATGTCATAAGTTCAATTTTAAGCACCCAGGAATGGAATTAGCGGGAAGTTGCAGGGATGGCCTTTAAGGTGAACCGTTTTTCTAATTTTTTTTTGTCAGATCAGGCAAATCCCTCTAGATAATCGTCAGATTATGAGACAGTACGTTTAGAACATAAAGATGAACCATATATATCTTAATCTGACGCGCTTGAGTATTTCAAAATGGCGAATTTTTTTTGCACATTATGAAAATGGCCGCGAGTTTGCGTCCCATCGAAATCGTCAGATTAGTGAATGAGAGCTTTTTTTTGGTGCACTTAACACTCCCTTAGAAAATCAGACGCGCTCGATTAATTTTTTTTTTTTCATTTTCAACCCTTAAATACAACCACCCCCATCATGCAAACGATCAGATTAACATACGTACATTATTAAAAATACGTAGGACATTGATGCTATCAATATCTGACGCGCTCGAGGATGTCCATGCAACAGTTTTTTTTTACATATTTAAAAATCTATAGCCGCTTCCCCCACCGATGTAAAGGTATATATCATATAACATTTTTTTCTTCTTATCATCTAAGCTTTGCATCCCAATAGGTCTCTACGACGCTCGAGTAAATCCCCATTTAGCATCGTGGGCTCCCCTACTATATTAAAGTTTAAATAAAGATCACACAACAATAACAACAGTAACAAAAACAGCAACATTTGCGGCCGCAGTCGTGAAATATCTACCAATAATAATGATTTTTTTAGCAACAGCAGCAACCGCAACCACAGCAAGCGGTGCCTCAGCAGGCACGTCCGGCGCCCGTGGCGCAGGCTACTCCTCAGAGCCAGAAGAAGCGTCTTCTAGCGTTAGCGCAGCAAGAAGCGCAAGCGAAGCGGGAGCCCGACCCTCACCACTATGCACCGGTCAGATATTATTTATTACATACTAGTATGCTGGGCGGGGCACGTCAGCCGGATGCCGCCCGATAGGTGGGCAAACATCACCACACCCTGGGTCCCTGATGGACGTTGGCCTCGTGGTCGCACTAAAAAGCGCTGGCGGGACGACCTGGACGCCTTTCAAAGGAGATGGTGGGAGGAGGCCCAGGAGAGAGAATATTGGAAGTCTTTGGGGGAGACCTTTGCCCAGCAGTGGGACGAGATAGGTTAAGGAAAAAAAAAGTAGTTACCCGCGACTTCGTACGCGACTATCGTTTCACTGTACATTATATTATCTGTGCGTGTACCTACTTTGAGAATTTTGACATTACATCGAACCCGTACTCGAATGTCAAACGTTAGTCGTTGGACCAAAGAGGTAGTACTACGCCCTGTCAAACAGAAGTGACATGACACCACTCTTGCCGATTGGCGCTGCTAATCCCGTTTGCTCATATTATCCTGTAGATCCTGTTAATTATTCGGGATAAAAAGTAGCGTATGTGTCAATCCAGGTTACGAATTATACGCATATAATTTGTAGTTTATATAATATAGATAATGTTATTTTTGTATTTTAGAGTGGATCGACTGTGCGCCAAACGAACGACTACCAATGTAACCAATACGTGCCCGTTCAACATAATAAAAGGGACAGTGTAAGTATCATTTGTCGAGCCTAGGTGAGCTATGAGCTGGAAAAAAAACAATTCTTAATTCTTTATTGCACACAACACAGGACATAAACAAAAGACAGAAATAGATGACATGTACAAAGGCGAGCTTAACCCTAACAAGATTTTCTTCAATAAACAACAATAATCAAACAAAATTAGAATATGCGCTGAATTGGTTTTTTTTTCGGTTTTACTAAAAAATGAACATGAAAGAACAACCTTATGCACAGTGCTGAGTTCGGCAGAGATTTGAGAGGAAAAATAGTATTAATTTTTGTCGGTCCATGTCGAATCTATAGGTAACATTCTGGCATTTGCAGAAATTGTTTTGTAGTGTATTCGTATTGTGGCGCGTCCTCAGTGGACGTGCTCGGTGAGGAAATGCATTGTTATAGGATCTATAACAACGGATTGCCTGTGTTAACCACTTAACATCAGGTGTTTATCATTTAGTTGTATAAAAAAATTGTTAGCGGAAAAACTGTCTACTTTTAGTGGTCCATTCAAAATGTTTGAGGTTATAGATTGCTTTAATCTGTTAAATATCTACTATACCACGATACTAACTTCATTATAATATCATTATCCCACCCCTACAAACCCCTACCTACCCCTAAAACCCCTACAAACCCCTTAAAACTTCTACAAACCCTAAAAACCCCTACCAACCCTATATATATTGAAACCGCGGTCTGCCTACTTTCCTGTTGCAATACCCCTGAACAGGGTTCATATGTGATACCTACCTACAATGTAACAACTATAATACCATGTGAAAGCAATAAATGTATTGAGTGTTATTAGTTTATGTAGCTGGCAGACACTGGATGAGAAGAGCCGAGGACCGAGCTCAATGGCGCGTCGCGGGAGAGACCTACGTCCAGCAGTGGACTAGTATAGGTTGATGATGATGATAAATAAATAAATAAATATTCATGGACATTTCACACGACGCCTTCTAGTCCCAAACTAAGCAAAGCTTGTAATTTGGGAACTAGATGGCTGATAGAATACTTATATACATTTTTTTTGTAAATACATACTTATAATACATAGTAACACCCAGACATAGAACAAACATCTATGTTTTCCACGCACAAATGTTTGTTCTCAGTGGGGATCGAACCCACGACCCACAGCACGGAAGGCAGAGCCGTTACCGACTGAGCCTGTGACGCCTGTCAAATGTATTGAGTATTATTAGTTTATTTAGCTGGCAGACACTGGATGAGAAGAGCCGAGGACCGAGTTCAATGGCGCGTCTTGGGAGAGAACTACGTCCAGCAGTGGACGATTATAGGTTGATGTTGATGATGATGATGATTGTTGTTTGTTGACAGAACGGCGGTTGTCGCGAGTACCTGCCGGCGGGCGTGGGCGTGGGCGTGGGCGTGGGCGTGGCCGCGCCGCCGCCGCCGCAGGCCCACAAGCACGCGTGGCACCACCACGCACCACATCCACATTACAAGTTAGTACCACGTATCGACCTTTTGAGCGAACACGAAACAGCGCTGTATGTTTTATGTACTCTATTTAATTCGCGTAAGATCAAGTTTACAATTCGACTTCTCAATCTGCAATGACGCTAAGGTCAAATTTTAATTTAACGACAATAATACGAATTATTTCCGTTACCTATTTTTTTTAGGTGAATGAACCCTATAAGGACCAATAAGAGGTCAGTGACCTATGCTAGGTAACAGATCATAGTTTTTACAGTTTTTGGTAGATTTATCTATCGTGACAAAAAGTCTATCGGTTTAGAAACAGAATTTAGTATGCAAGGCAATTTTAAGTGATTTCTCTTACAAAATAAGCATTGACTATTGAGCAAAGCTAAGTTGAACTGGCAAGAAACTGAAACTCTTCTTCTTTTTTTGTTAATTATGTAAAATGTGGTATATTACAGGACCAGCAGTGGCGGAGTCCTATCCCCCGGCGGCGGCGTCTCCCCGGGGGGATACCTGCCCCCTCCGCTATACGTACCCACCTACCACTATCATACGTAAGTCTACAAATGGCGTTTTGTTTTTTTATAAGTAATTTTAAGTAAGTTTTAAATTCTATTAGAAGACTTGCTTGCATCCACTTGCTTGTTACCACATTAACTATTCCATATGTTCCATCAGCAAAAGTTCTGCCTTACCACCTTAAGGGTGCATTTTCTGTGAACTGACTAGCCGTTCATTTTTGAATACCAATAGAAGCAAATTATTTCGGGTGTAAAAGTTATGAAAACAATGGGCCGTCATAAAACTATATAGATGTTTAGGTCTCTGGTTGGTCACAATAAGAAGACAAAAGAAAAAGGCGAGGTCAGGTAGCTAACTGCTTGCAAGCGAAACAGTTTCAAAAGTGGTAAGGCGGAAATTTTGCCGAAAGTACACCGATTTACAGTGATGTGAGCACAAATAAATGTGACAATCGTAAACCTATCGTACGTAACGGTAGTGTATCCGAGATACATTGCCGAGTATGTTACAACATTTGGCAGTCGAGCTGGCGTTGATGCACAGTGAGACTCGAATAGGTTAGGTTTACGTACGACTATGATTTGTTCGTGCTTACATATTGGTTTATATCTCCACCGACAGTCTAAGCACTTTATAATCGTTTATAAGCCCCCATCTAATTTTGATCACGAACTCCAGCATCTCAGAATTGAATATTTGTTCCAGCGGCGGCGTCGGCGGCGTAGCAGCCCCTCCGCCCGCGCATCACGCGAGCGGAGCCCGACTACCCGGCTACTTGCAGCCCTACTCGCCCACTTACCTAGTGCCGCAGCATCCGCAACAACATCTCTGGTACACGGAGTAACTACCAACATACCATCACGGTCAGGGAGGCTGTTGAAACATCTAGAAGATCACTGAAACAGTGTTTCAATGCATAATCCCTGACAATATACTATGTAGAAGATAAAATATGGATGTGTATGCAGAAAGAAAGCCGTGAAGCTAAATACTTCATCGGACTAATACTCAAAGTTGGTCGATGTAACCTCAAAATTGAATTTTAACTGAAATCTATGAAACTACCTAATCTAGATGAAGCTTTTCTGACTGGAATATACTGCATCACAATTTACTCAAAATTTAAACAAGTGTCAAGAACTAATGAAGAAATTGAAGAAGTATGTTGCTCTTTGAGACCTATGAACATAGAGTTCAAATTGGGAAGACTTAAATGTGACCGAGCAAGCATTCTTAGTATGTTGAGCTCACTTGACTCAGCTTACTGAGGCACGTCAGTTTTCAATGTAAACGGCATTGAAAGGCATGTGCAGTTGGATTTTGGAATACAATGGAAGATGATTTGAGGTGAAAGTGATTTGGACTTTTTAAGATTCACTATGTATCTATATCGTGTGTTGTGTTATTCTTTGTGGTTCGATAAATAGTATATTTACAATGACAATGGATGTTACGATAGATGGCCTATTGACACTGTTTAAACATTTAGTGCCATTCGTACCCTAGAAATTGTAAAAGTACATGTTTATCCATGTATTCAATTCAATATGATCTTTAGATTCGGTATTTGGAAAATTCTCGGGTAAAATTAATGTTTAAGCATTTTAAATGTAAATTAAAAAAAAATGTTATGGTAGCAAATTTATTATCGGTGTTTGATAGCACTTACAAAGTATTTTATATCGTGTATCCACAGCTAGTTAATGTGACTTGCACTCGGCGTCTTTTATCGATAAATCTTATAAATAATCGATTTATTTCTTTCAACTTATTGGCAAGGACGTTTGAGTGGTTCAAAAAGGAACCGAATATCGAACGACAAAATCACACTGCAATTTTTAAGCAAAACTCTGACTAGTGTGTACGCTCTATGGAGTTCCTTTTTCTGTTCGACATCGCCGATGTTAGCGAATCGATTTCTGTACAAATTGTGATTCGGCGGTTTCAAATTATATTATGTACATGACGTACGCTGATCGCTGTTATTTACTTAATTGAATATGTTTAATATTCATTTTAGATTTGTGTAATTTATTTATAGCACTGCGCTCATTATACGCGCAAGTTACTGATTGTATGTACTAGGTTAGTCTTGTTTATTTCGTCTTTATAGACGCTTCAGCGGCAGGCTGTAGTGGCAGACACTATATTTAATATAAGAATTTGTAAATTTCGTGTTTTTTTTGCTGCAAGAGCGGATAGTAGTGTTGCATTTACTAATATTTTATCTTAGAAAACTAGTGTTTATACCAAATGTCTAAAAGGAATTTATTAGTAGCGATTACTAAATATTATAGAAGCGAATGAGCGCTGTGTCGCAAACGCATCGTATGAACGGACACGGCGCCGGCGCATGCGATGGATTCAATTCTGTTTTAGTTTTTATGTGACGGTGATTTTGTCAATTATTTGATTTTGAACTAGTGTTAGTAATAGTGGTCTGCTTTGGATATTTCAAAGGTGTTTGTTTACGTTCCATATCATTTACATTTAGTGTAGTGAGAGCGTGCGCGCACTCTGTTTCAACATACAAACAAAACATTAACGCTGTGTTTCATTACTTAAATATATTAATGGGAGTTTTTATTGAATATATTTAGATTAATTACGTGTTTAGGACGCGGTGATGGTGTTAAAGTATAGACGTAGTTTCAACAATATTTAACGAAGTAAAAATACCATTTTATAAAAACGTTTTAGTACACACTTGTAGCTATTTTAAAGGTGTATGCATGTATTATTCACGTTATAACAATAAAAAAAGTTTAATCTTATTGAAAGCGTATTAGAAAATCATAAAAATATTCAATTTATTTTACGAGTGCAAATCTAATTTAGTTACTAGGTGTCTAGTGGCACGAACTTGTTCTAATTTGCTGACTGGTCGGGTGTGAACCGCGGTTTCAGTTAGTTTGTATGTAACGCTGTATGCTGTCTGGCCCGTTATCCGCGTTCCTTTTGATTTGTTTTTTTTTGTTCGTTGCTGTGACATAAGGGCGGTTTCACACTGACGAGATTGACGCGATATCACAAACCACTGTCGCATTGTGATAACGCGATGGGTGATGTCAAACAACTTCTTGCTCGCACATTTTAACATTTTTGAAGAAAAAACTCGTGAATGCAATTATGCAAAATCGGAAAGCTTCACGGGAGACAAACAATGCAAAGGTTCAGCTAAAAATATCATTAAATTGTTCACATTGTTGCAAATTTTTTGTTCGGAAAATGTGTTCGAATTTTTGTTTATTTTTTGGTTGTTTGTGATTTTGCATAATTACACTCAGTGAGTTTACATCTTCAAAAATGTTGGAATTTGCGAGTGAGAAATTGCGTTTCTAACTTCAATGTGAATCCACCCAGCTCGCTCCTAACAGAACCGTGTATGCCAATCTGTATATAAGTATTAATATAAGTTATATCGTACAACTTTGATAGTCACCATAAAAGTTATTCAATATGAATTTTCAGTCAGTTGTGACGTCTTTCCTTTATTATTTGCTTTTTCAATAGTATTGTAACTAGTTTAAGTGTTAATTTATAATCACATTTGAACGGTGTTCATTTAACATAATTATCTTATACTTGAATACTTATTATTGAAATTTTAATGTAGACTATTATAATTTAAACAGCTTTGCTGCCCGACAATAATTTAGTTATGGCTGTAGGTATATTGGTACCCTACTTTGTTTTAGTTTTTATTTTTTAATTAACATACAAGCATTGTTTTGATTTTGCTAACATTGATATTTTTAGACATGCTTTCTTCAATTTGTATCATGCATTTTGCCTCAATTCTTCAATAATTGATTCGACTAATTTTGTCATATCAAGCATTTTTTTCGTTTTATCTGCAACTTCCCAGTCATGTTTTTTATTTCAGTTTAATTGCTATTATGTTAGATATCTCATTATAATGCTTGGTTACGCGTTTAGAAATAAGAAGCGGGCCTTTGCTCGAATATTAATTACATCAAATCTGCATTCATAATATTCTTATTCTAAATATTTACTTATCAACAAATTCTATACAAATTATTTTGAATCATAAGTCGAAATTCCTGGCAATAAGTCGAATTTTGACATTACCAAGATTGACTGCGATGGGTTGTTTGAGTTCTTAACTCTGGGTATACTATGAGTTACTACACAAAGGCCCACGCTCATTTCTAACGTGTTATAATGTAGAATGCAAGACGGCACCTCGATGGAGGCTTTTAGTAAATTGATCTCTATTCGTAATGTGCACATAATTATATACACTTAGGTCTTCGCTATATTATGCGGTGATACAAACTCCGATAAAAAGATCGCCGAGAAATTACCGCGTAGTGTAACGAAGCCTTAACCATGCAGTCTGTAATCCTACTATGTTTAGTGGAACCCTGGTTCGCCTTTTGAGTAATTATGTAGTGATTTTATTAATTAAGTATTTTACGGAGTTTTGGGGTTTAATTTAAGCGTATTAACTGATGGAATGTTAACATTATTATCCATAATTTAATGGTTTTTTTTCTCTTTTCTTAGTTATAATTTAAATCAGCTTATATTTCATTGCCTTATTGTTACGTAGTTGTATATGGGGCATATTGTATATCATTTTCGGTCGAGTTGTGTGTATAAATTAAAAAAAAACATTGAAAGTCTGTCTATCAGCGCGTTTCTGTGATTTTACTCAATTTTATTTAACTTATTTCTTCGAGAGAAAAGCATTATGTGAATTTTGGGTTGTTGCAATAAAATTTTAATTGTATAAAATTGCATTTTGCGATACATCTGAATGGAATGCCCCGTGTATGTATATTTAGCTGTTAATGTTCATTTGTGTTTGGTTTCACCGCACTTTAATTTTTTGTATAATTAAGCCTCTGCTAGATTATTTTTATATTATGACCGATTATGTACAAATACTCTTATTATGTTATTTAATTGCTGTTTTGTTTAGTTTCAGTTGGTCAGGTCTACAGCGTTTGTCTCACTGTGATTCATATCTGTAATTAAATTGTGACAATCGTAAACGTGTCGTAACGCTAACGTATTCGAGATACACTGCGCGGTGATGGTACAACGTTTGGCGGTCGAGCTCACGTTGACGAGCAATATGAATCGAATACGTTAGATTTACATAACTCGGCGACTGTCAGATTGGTTCGTGATTACCTCTCAGTAGTGTGTCGGTGAAACTTTAGTCTTACCTTTGATTCAATCATTTGATTTCTATTTAACTGAGTACGGATCGGTGGCGATAACTATAATTGGGTATTTTATGTTTAATTTAGCGTGTAGCGACTTGTGTGGAGCAAGCCGAAATTATTAACATGTTTTAAAATTGATAATGTGGGTAATCTGAGGATAATAGTACTGATGTTGCTTAAGTTTTTCTTCAATAATAATCATATTCGTTTATTATTAGAGAGCAAATTGTAAATAAACATCCAAATATCCCTTTTTATTTTACTTTTATTTTATACCTTTCCGTTTTCCCTTTTATTTTGGGCCTGCAATATGCGTAGATAGCGTTAGAGTAAAGCTTGTTATATTAAAAGAATAGTTGGCTAAAAATTAGGTTTATAGATACATTTTAGACCACACTGCTTGTCTCATAATGTTTCCATAGAACACCAACCTTTTTATATCATAGTTTTTATATTATTGTCAGTTTACACTGTACTAACACAGTGTAAACATTGGCATTACTATTATATAATTTGTAGTATTTAAACGAACGTTTTTGAGTGGTAACCTATTCCTTGGCCGTTTGTATATTATCTATAAATTCTCTAACAGTCGTACAATGAGAGAAATGTCGCAAAAGGCTGTCTATAATCAATCCGTGGTGGGAAGCCAAGCTGCTGTCTCGACAATAACCCAGTGTCAGACAATAATGATTCTTATTATTTGCGTATCAGTAGACATTTTTCTTCGCCCATATTTAGTATCACTAGTTTTTTTAATAAAGTGAATCAATTTTAGAGTAAAACTATTAATTCGTTGTTAATACTATTTTATCGAAATCCATAATCAAAATTTGTGAGTTCGATAGTAAAAAAGTTTAGACATTAGATGATGATGTTGTTGACGGTCCTTACTTATTTAGGGAAGTAGGTACCTATTTGTTATCAATTATGTAACAGATTAATTTATGAAATACATTATGCCTTACAAGAAACACCAATTTTACGCTAATTTTTTAACATAGCTCAATAGAACATACGCACCTAATAACAGTAACAAATAATGTGTGTTTTGAAGATAATTATAAACCAAAAGGTCATTCAAAAAGCTAATTTACAATAATCATCAACTTTTGCTGTATCATTATAACCTAATCTAGCACTAAGTTTTAGATTTAAACAATATTGAGGGAACTACAGAAATAGGCTACTATTTTTTCGCGCTATGCATAGATTTTCATCTGAGAAAATACACTGACTGATTATAACTTTGTAGAGTCACTCGTACCTCTTATAAATAATAATGCTGTATTAATGCGTAGTCTGCAGCTTTTTACTATGATATCGCACTAGTTATTGGATATTAAATCGGTAGTCTTATATTTATAAATGTTTAAATAAATGTTGCGCACCCCTTGTATTTCTAAATTATCGTGACAAAAATATTCTGATTCAAAAAAAATGTCGAAGTGTGGACTGAGGTGAAGCTACTTCGTGTAATAGTGAAAATGAGAATGCCTGCGCAAATCGTTCAGGCAAAAGGTGGAGTGGGAACAAATGGATTTCAAAACTCTCATACAAGTCTGATATCACATGTTTGTTGTTAAATGTTAATCGTAATTTGTAATTTTAAAGTTAGTGCGCCGCTGCTGAATTTAGTATTCTATAGCTGTAACTTTTATAATCGACGTTCTAGTTAAACTGTGTGATAATATCGTTAAGCTTTTCAAATAGTTGAAAATACAATTAAATACCTACTCATAGACAATCTTTATAAACTTTATTTTTACACCGTCTACTACTACAATGTGATTTTTGTCTGTAGTTACTGTGAAGTTAATAAATAAACAGGCGTTTTACGTTTAAGCCCTAAAACATCGAGCTTGAGCGCAGAATTCGAATTACTCACGGAGTTCTTACAAAAAAAAACAACTATAGCATTACCAAAAGCCGTGTAGCCTTTTTTAACCCTATAGTTACGCGACCTCTGACGTGAGTTCGATAATATAGTGACCCTAAGCTCTGAGATCATCGACAAAATATTACAAAGAAAAAATAGGATTCGAAAATCAACCGCCTGTCGTCACAGACAATCGAGTTGAGTTTATAAATCTGTTTTCTTCATGGATGTCATCTTCCAATAATGTTTTGTCGATCGTTACCGAGTTTAGGTACGGGTTATGTTACAGTACGCACAACGGATCTTTATCCCTCTGAAGTCAGGTGGAACAAACGATTGCGTACGTACAGAAAAATCAGCTTGTACCTACATACCTCCTTCGACCCGTAGGCAAATAGGTTTTGCGCAGATACTTAAGAGGATCAATGATCCGTTGTGATTACTAAGTGCGTTACGCCTTTTACAATATTGTTAAAACTCTATGATGCGAGTTTCTTGGTAATTATCTAATCCTTATTTTTGTCTTAAATGTTTCATATTTACGTCAATGTTTGTAGTGGATAGGTACAGCTTCACAGTCGTATTTGCACCGTTCTACTTCTAACCAAGATGTTTTGCCGTCCATTTTCCGTACGGGATATACAGCTGGACTGTCTCTTCGTTCCAATTGTATTCTTATAGCATTATCTTCGACACCAAACCTTACTACATTTAAAATTATAATAATAGAGTAATATTTTATATTTATCTAGAGCTTATAGGGTGACTAGGCCTTTAGAATAAGTACTTACATACTCAAGGGGATAACTTTAATTTGAAAACTTTTTGGTTTACAAATTAAAGAGATTCGAAATTGTACTCTCAAAGATTATCAGGGATTATAGCGGTAGACAGTGGCTTTTTCAATTAGAAACTTTATCAAAGATTTATATACGAGCTATGAGTTAGATTAGGATTAGTTGGGTGTTAGTATATTAGTACGACTGACGAGAACAGAGACAGGAAATATATAAGTAAATATTTTTAAGAAAATTTACTAATTAATCTATTATATTATCTATATGTCGTGTTTCTAATAAATTAGTAGGTGATGATGTCCGTTAATCACACGTCTGTTTTACTATTTTATCTGCGCAAGGTTTTGAATGCCAAGTACAGGAGATTGCGGCAAGTGATGTCACAGGCAGCTAGGTACTAGATCAGAGGATCTGCTTACACATTCATCTACTTGGATAAGTAGGTAACCTTGTGGTTTTGATCAGTTAAGCCAACACGTTAGTACCTCCTCTTTAGATAGGTAGGTAGGTACTGATTGGGTTTATCTGAGTTTAGTCTCCAGCGTTTCAGACAGATTGCTCTTTCGATTTACGTCGAAAGTCAATCTCATGTCATGCGAGTTAGTGAGGATATGGATGACGCGCTCAGAATACTTCTGATCTGGTTGGTATTCAAGAACTGCTAGATCTTTAGCTGATGAAAGCTTTTAGATTTTCGGCCTTGCTTCACAATTTCCTGTACATTTTCCTCGTTTCTGTTCTCCTCGGTAGATAACCTGAACTTTGTCTTAGGCGCAATTTACTAGTAAAATTAAATATCGTTTCGATGTGATTTTTGACAAATCAATTTTAAATGTTCTAACACTAAATTCTAATAAATGTTCTTAGCGTCCTCTTAATGTTTGATGTTGCGCAAATAGCGCCAGTTACTACTCGTACTTAACTACACCTATTTTAATGCTAGAATACTTAGTCTCTGTATTGTAGATTTATGACCAAATTAGGTGTAACTGATATTCACAAATGGTATATTAGTTAGTTGTAATGTTAATGCTACGGTTAGCGGTGACGATGGGGAATTTAAAGTACAAATTTATCAAACATCCCCAACAGTCTGATGGCTTTAAGCTCTTTCCTTATATACTTAGAATTATATATGTGAAAGAAGTCTCGTTAACTTTTTTAATAAAATATTCGATGGATGTCGTAGTTTGTAAACTCTTAAAGTTGTAAAATAATAATTGTAATTTTGCATATTTTCTTTAAATATATCCTTTGTGGTAAATAATGACCTAATCACATTTAAATTATTTATTAATCACTGAACTATTATTCGTGGTAGAAATAGCTGTGACAAAATCAAATCACTTTTTTGATTAAAAGTAATTTTATAAAAATTGATGTGCCTAAGTGTAATTCTATTGTAATTTGTATATAATAATTACCTAAATATTGTACTTACCTATTTATAAATAATTATAATCGGTGAGATCACTCTGCTTGCTGTTTTTAAGTTATTAATTGAATGTGTTTGGTAAATCTTTGTTTTATGAAACTTGTTTTGCCACAAACTAGGTAGGTATATCTAACCTATTGTTTTTATGTTCTTTATGTCCTAACATTGTTTGCGCTGCCTAGTAGGATACTTTACTATGTAGCTTATTAACTTTATTTTAATTGTAGGTACCTACCTACTACACTATATAATTTAGTTGCTATAATCGTCGATAATAGTGTTGTACTGATTAGAACTTTTGTATCTTAGTTTCTTTTATCACTTGTCGGATTGTTGTGGACACGTAGATGACGTCTTAGAACTTAGAAAATGAATGTTTTAGCACGTCTGAACATTTTGTATTTAATCCAGAATATTCCCGTTTTACCCCCGAAGGGTATAAAACGGTTATTTAGGTTTCAGCCGAAAGGCTTGACCCAATGAGATTACACTCTAGTACATCAGCGCCATCTAGCAGTTTCCTGTGTCAAACAAGTGTCATGACGTCATCGTGTTGGTAGTGGTGGCAGCGCGGTCAGCCCAGCGCAGCGGGCGCCATCTTTATTCAGTACGTGTAAGAATCGAGGCGAGGAGGCTGGAAGCCGGCAAGATGTTATTTGTGGGTCAAGCCTTTCGGCTGAAACCTAAATAACCGTTTTATACCCTTCGGGGGTAAAACGGGAATATTTAGGTGTTCGAGCCTTCAGGCTTGACCCAATGAGATGTTTATTATCTGTCGGCGCTGACACCTAGGCGTACTGTGATATAATATTCCTATAGTAGGTTAAGTAAATCGTAGGTAGAGGAAAAAAATTAAGTAGGTTTATCAGTAATCAACTATATTGTTTATAAAGTGTTCGGCATGATTTGCCTAGCAAAATATCAAGAAAAAACATTTTCATGATTTTGAATTAAAGTCTACCTACTTAAATAGTCGTAAAATTTTCCGACACCAAAACTTGAGGATTGAGTCTTTTGGGTTCTACTTCTTTGAAGTAGTGTTTTAAAAAGGTGGAGGAACTAAGCCAGTTACCTTTGCGCAATACCTCGTCTAGATCTAGGTTTTTCTTGGACCAGTTATCTGTCGCGACTGCCGATCTAAAACTACCAGGAGAGCATTGGATGTTGGCATCCTTCAACGTATGCCGCAGCCAACCAGCTATTATTGATCTTGATGCTGCTTTCACCTTACCTCTAGTTGTGATAAACATGTTTGTTAGGGTTGAATTCGCACCCCTTCTTGTTTTAGTCACTTCAATCAATACCGGAATCCAGTGACAGAGGTCTAGTTTTATGTCTTTATTTTTTGACAAACACCATCCTGACTGCCGATATTTAGAGTTGTCGGTTTTTGATCCGAAAGCAGGCCAAAGGGTTATTTTATTTTCTGTAATCTGGCAGCGGTCTGAGTCAATATGAAGAAGCGTTAGATCGTGAATACGTCTTCCTGTTGCCAGGAGTAACAACGTCGCTACATGTTGTGACACTTGAAATATATTAGATACATTGATATTCCTTTGAGCAATCCACTGCAAGAGTTCAGCAACATCCCATGTTCTGATGTGATGATTTGGGGGATTCTTTAGCATAATTGCTTTTATTACTTTCTTCACAATTGGGTGATTGCTAAGAGAGTCTTTTGAAGGGTTCGTGAAGGTGGCTACTACCGATTTATGGACAAGGATAGTTTTAGGAGCTAGTTTCCGTATTTCGTGGAGAAAAATAATATACCTAGCCAAGTCATTTGGGCATGGTGTTGAAGGGGATATGTCAGCGTTCTTGGCCCATTGAAGCCAGCTTTCCCAGGCCGGTTTATATGTTTTTAGCGTGGATGGTCTCCAAGCTGACTGTAATAGACTACGTTCAGATTCATTCCAATCCTTCACTTCAGTAGCCCAGCCCGTATTTTCCAAACTTCTAAACAGAGGTTCTGTATGTCTCGGGGTGGAAGGTTTGTTCGCAGGTCCCGGAGATGGGCTCTTAGATTTCTGATGCGAAAAGGGGGACGTAGTGCCCGTTTCTTTACGACTGGCTTCCAATGAGCTTTCTCCCAGTTCGGTACTATTAATAAATAGTGGCCGCTGGAGATGTTCATATGTTGGAGGACTTGTGGGATTAGGGCTGGTGGTGGGAATATCCAGCCTAGTCTGTACTCCCATTTTCGACTGAATGCGTCCGTGTACTCGCTGGTGGTGTCCTTGTGATCTTCGCTTACGTACCTCGGGACTACCGCAGAGGCTTTTGAAGCAAACAGGTCTATGTCCGGAGTTCCCATCTTCCGGAAAATCAGAGCCTGCATCTGAGAGTCGAGGTGCCACTCCTGTTCGGTTTTCTGTCTGGAAAGGCTGTCTGCAATGCCATTGTACTTGCCTGGTAGGTACTTTGGTATGATGTTGATGTCTAACGAGAGAGCCAGATTCAGGATTTTTGAAGCCATGTTCAACAATTTCCGAGACTTGGTCCCGCCTTGTCTTCTGATGTAGGCAGCGGCTGTACGATTGTCGGTTTGAAAAATGACAGTTTTTCCCCGGAGTTGATTGCATTCTTTCTGTAACACTTCGAAAAAAGTCCACAATTCCTTTTGATTGGAGTGCCAGGAATTTTGATAAGGGTTCCAGTAACCTGAGAGCTTTTTTCCGTTTACTATTGCTCCCCAGCCGATGTCTGAGGCATCTGTTGCCACAAAAGCTGAAGGTGTGGCGATTTGAAGAGTTGATGCCTTGTTTATGTTTTGTAACCACCAAGTTAATTCTTTCCCGACTATGTTTGGCAACTGAAACATCTTTTTCCTTTGTGAATCTGGGAGTGGTTTTGCTGCTATTTGTATGGATCTGCAATGAAGAGCACCCAAAGGCACCACGTTAGAAGCGAAATTTAGCTTACCTAAAAGCTGTTTTGCATTTAACCAACTCCACGAGTTTTTGGAAAGTGTCTGAGTTATAATGTCTCTAACATTTGTTATTTTCCTCTCTGGTAGGCTTTTCTTGTTCCTTTTGGAGTCCCATGAGAGGCCTAGATATTCTATAGTCGAATTAGGTGTTAAGTTAGATTTGCTTGTGTTGATATGCCAACCTAACTCTCTGAGGAACCCAACTGTCCATTGTGCTTGTTTTGTCAATAAGTTGGGATCCTTATTTAACAGTAGAAAATCATCCAAATATACCACTGTCCTGATTCCTTTTTCACGTAGTATTGACGCCACCCAATTGGATATTTTGCTAAATACCGATGGGGCACTAGAGAGTCCAAAAGGTAAGCAATTCATATTGTAAACCTTCTTACCAAAAACAAATGAAAGGTATCTTCTGTGCGAGTCCCACACCGGGATGTGATAATATGCATTGGAGATGTCAATTTTTACCATAAAATCCCCTTGCTGTATTGTTTGAGATACCTTGCGTAAGCTTATTAGTCGAAACTTTGGGGCATAGACATAAAAGTTCAAATTTTTCAGATTTATAATTAACCTGTGAGAACCGTTAGATTTCTCTCTCAAAAATATTGGTGACAGATAGCCATGCTTAAATTTGTTTAAAGAAATGGCTCCGATATCCAGTAATTCAGATATTTGCTGTGCCATTAACTTTGAAGGTACAGGGTCGAGCATTTTTCCCTTAACTTGAGATAGTTTAGTCTGAGGTGGCTTACGAATGAACGGTATTCGGTAACCCATTAAAATGCTTGTGATTGTCGTAGATGCCCTTAACGAATTCCACAGGTTAATTTTATTCTTTAATTGACCAGCGAAAAATGAACTGACCTTATGATCTTTTTCCTCCTCCTTGGGAAGGTTTGTTTTTTCCGGTAAGGTCTTGTTGTTGCTGTTGTTGTTGTGGTTTGTTTGACGAACGAAAGTCAGAACGGAAGTTTCTTGAGGCCTGAAATGGCTTCCTGAATTTTGTGTCCCGAGTTTTGGTATTTTTGGCGGGAGGTATTTTCTTTGTGGTAGGTTTAAAGTTGTTTTTCTTGGGAAAAAACTTGTGTGCACCTCCCTGATCTTTTACAGCCTCTGCTATCTTTTCTTCTGAAAAGAGGTGTGTGTCTGATGGAGGAATTTCGTGGAGGATGTCATTCAAGACCTTGTTGACCGGCTTGTACGTTTCTCTTCGAGCCTGAATAACCTCAGCCCTTCTGCCACAAGTGTATTGGAGCAGTCCGTCCGAGATTTTCCTGAAAGGGCAGTCTGTCGCCAGGAATTTCCCTTGTATTTCCTGACGGATCTTGGGATCTAAGTTTTTGCACGCATCTTGAAACGCTTTGCGTTGAAGTAATAAGCCGTGGGTTATCGCTCCCAGGGTTAGATCAGTTTTTTCTAGTTGTCCTAATGATGTCCAAGATGGAGTATTGGTTGCAAGGACACTGTTAACTTTCAAAGCTCCAAAAACTGGGGTAGCGTGGAAAGTTTTTTGCACGTCTGCATATCTTACATTTTTCCAACCTTCATCCCCCAGTCGCTGGCACCTACGGCCTTGCTCTGCTATTTGGGGGTCAGCTTTTGCCAGTTTGGGTTCCGCTTCTGTAGTGTTTGGTGAAAAATCACAGTCAAATAGAACTGAGTCTGTTGCGGTTTCTGCGGGCTTTATTTGAGTGTCAGCTATTTGAGTGGTCGAAGCATTTTCCTGGGCACAGTCTACTGGACAGTTTTGCACAGTTGACGTTGACATCGCTCGGAACAGTGGTGGGTTAAAACCTTCGTCCTGAGTGCTGTGTTCGTTTTCGACAGACTCAAGAGATTCATTAAGGTCTGGTTGAGACTCTTCGTCTTGCTGGCGAGTAAAAGACGTGACCTGAGCTGATACGTTCTCAATTGCCTTGGTCTGGCTTGAAAGCACTTGCAACATTTTTTCAAATAGGGAGCATTGCATGTTCTCAGTGAGGTTCTCAGTGCGTTGTGATTTCGCTGAGGTTGTGCTCTCTCGAGATGTAGATCTCCTTTTTCGGTGTGAGCTACCAGATGCTATCTCCCTTGAAGTTAGAGAAGGCTTTAAGGTTATCACTGTTTCCATAAATTGGTCATATGAATTTGTGTGTACTTTTTCCATCAAATTGTGAGGAGCGTATAGTGTTGCACGACCCAGAGGCCATTCCAATAGTTTTCTTTTTATTGTTCGGTATTTCTTTTCCGAAAGATAGGGATCGCTGGGTGAGAAAATCTTGGTGAGCTCTACCGTTGGGATCGCGAACCTAAGTTTGGCTTCGACTCTTGGTGATATAGTCTGTCCAAATAAATCGGTATACGATAGCTCCTCAACTTCCCAGGATCGCCATTCTTGTGGGTAACAGCCCTCTAGGGTCCCAATCAGTCGTTGAAACGCTGCGTTGTCCTCTTGTGGAACCGGGTAGGAGCAGAGGCTGCCCATTAGTGTTGGGGCCATGATCTGTAACAGCAGAGTGCTCGCATGTTATTCACATAACTTGTTAACATTGGTTGTACAACTGAACAGTTTATACGACGTTGCGTCGAATAGGCTCATGCGTCTGGTCGTATCGATTGATACGACTCAGATCGAAACGTCCGTTTGATTTGAAAACTCGGTCGTATAAGTTGATACGACCCAGAGTGTTTGGTACGACGACGACGTCGGTCGTATCAATCGGACAATGTTCGATGCGGTTTTTTTTTTTTTAAAAAACTCGCTCGAGAAACCACTGTCGATGAGTAGGTGCGAAACGTTTTTGCTGGCAGACCGCCTTGAAAAAGGCTGGTGCATGGATTATTTGCCATTCGTTGCGAGATGACAATCCAGGGTAGCATGAACGCACCAGTTGCAAATCCTTTCCCCATCAAACTAGGGAGATTTGCGAGTTTTAGCATAAGTAGTAGGTAAAGTAATACCTTTACCTTTATTATTATTATTTTTTTTTAATACTTTTGATGTTAATAATTTTATTATTATTTTGTGACACTACTGACGACGCCGAAGTTCAAAAGCGTACTGAATAAAGATGGCGCCCGCTGCGCTGGGCTGACCGCGCTGCCACCACTACCAACACGATGACGTCATGACACTTGTTTGACACAGGAAACTGCTAGATGGCGCTGATGTACTAGAGTGTAATCTCATTGGGTCAAGCCTGAAGGCTCGAACACCTAAATAGTCAGTTTTATCGGTCGAAATTGTATTAGAATATGACTTCGGTCTTGTGGCTTGTCTGTCTAAAGTAATCTTTGTGTATCATCTGTATTTACGGCGTGTCAAATACGATGGGTAATATGGGTAGCTGTGTAGACTTGATTGTGATATCAATAAACATTTTCATACGAGCATCAAAATGTCGTTTCACTATGATCTACCTATCTCACTTAGTATTATTTTTTCATCGATATCTCTAATAGGCATATCTAGAAGTCACAACGGATCTTTGACCCTCTGAAGTATCTGCGCAGAACCCATTTTTGGGTCGAGCTGGGGGTAAGCGAATTTTTCCGCACCTGTCTGTGGGTATTACCTACATGCGTAATCATTTGTTCAGAGGGATAAAGATCCGTTGTGCGTACTGCACCTATCTAGAAGCTTGATGCAAGAATTGGGTTATGTAAGGACTTACCTACCCTTTAATACCTATTATTTTAGTGCTAATTGCGATCAATTTATCTACCTACAGTACACGTAGGGTAAGGTAATGTTTAAATGAAAGAAAACAACAAGGTACGGACTGAAATAAGCTTTTACTTAAATTTTATACATTACATAATATTTTAGATACCTACAAGACATCGTATAGATATACATAATCGTTGAATAAGTACGAACTCTATGGTTCGATAGCTTAACATAATATAGTTATGTAGGTAAGTATTGCTTGTTATTTTAAACATTTCAGATATCGCCTCTGCAGCTCTTTATTGAAACTTTAAACATACAAATGTATTAATTTTGGTGTATCCCTTTAACACCTCGTTCCATAATTAAGTAGACCCCGCTTCATAAATACACTTAAGTGCGTATTATTTACAGTGTAAGAGGTCTATGCGGTGTGCTTTCTAAGATACATAGTTACGAAAAAGTCTGTATGTTCAAACAATTTACACAAACCATGCAGACACATTGCAATCTAAATCTATTTAACAATATTAAATTATTCGGATGTATTAAAATATTTCTCATCTCAAATCAACACGCCAGGGATACGAATATTTTTGTTGTTACCTACTTGTTGTGAAACAGCAGCTATTAAACAAAAATATTAAATATGATAATTGCATAAAATAATGTTCTGAGATCATATTTAATACATCACAGGTGTTTAAAAAGAAAAAAAAACATAAAATTAAACCAATTTGCTCCAATTCGTAAGAATTTTGAAGACGCACATTTTTGCTGAAAGGATTCAGACTTCAGACCCAGTCATGTTTCAGAGACTTTTGGCACATAACATCTGAATAGACATCAAACAACAAAATTATATCAAATATTTTCTGTGTTATCTCTCAGATAAAGTAAATATTTACAACTGAAGCAGTGAAAACAGCTGCATTCGATTACGTTTAAAATATCTTGCAAACAGATGCGCAAATAAGTTTGAACATATTATTAATAAGATATTTTATTACGGAAGAAAGTTGTTCGAAGAGTGAAGCCAACAAAGTTGCGATAACATGCACTCAAGTATAAAACGAATTCATCTGCTATCTGCATGCATGTCAGTGCCTCTTTAATCAACTATAATTATAAAAAAAAGTTAAATACTAGTCTATCTGAGAGAAAGCACCTGAAACACAATTCATAAAATTCAAACGAGTCAATCAAAATCTATAAACAAGTCGTAAAGTACTTTTACTTTCCGTAGTCATATAAATGTTTACAACAATGTAATTGTAAATAGTGGCTTTCGCTAGTCAAGTTATGTAAAATTTCATTTATATTTCATTTTCATCAAAGTTTTGTCGGATACACCGAACACTGACCTTTGGCTAGTCTACTTAATACAACCAACGTTGTACTCTATAAAAATAATCATACGAAACGTACTGAAAAAAAGCAAGAAATGATAGAGTGAATAATGGATATTCTAAATGTTTTGTCTTTTAAGTTTGTGAAGATCACGGCCCTTCGACCTAAAACTGATGAGAAATTTGTACTTTCATAAAAGGCCGCGATTGGAAAAAAACATGCTATGAATCCTGGCATTATATTGAATTGAAATAGGTTAAAGTTTAGAAATCCAATAAAAACAATAGTCAATAAATGATAAAGTTATATAATGCATTAAAATACAACAACAAAACAAATAAACTAAATATAAAACCAGGGAGTAATCTTGTAAAAGACAAATACTCAAATATTGAAATGAAAAATTTAACTACTACAATTAGGTAAGTAAGTAAATTATTTTGAAAAATTGTTATTAATTTTGTTACAGAAAAGTAACAAAATGTGTTCCATTGAGTATTTGTATTTATCTTAAACTAAACCTTTGTTTATCTACTATTGGGTTTAAATTTTGCGGAAAATCTTTTGCATCTTTCTCGCGACAGCGAATCAAAGATACAAGAGATAAAAATCTTAGTTTTAGGAGAATCGAAAATACTCCGGTGTATATGTATGGAAATTATATTTCTACACAAATACATCTAAGCATTTTCAAGACTTATTATTATTGTGACCTTAGAATGAACTCGATCGTGAAAGGACACGTACAAGAAGTATCGAATGAGCCAAATCTTAAAGTTAATTATGATACCTTAGCACTAATACACTTAATATAACTTAATTTATTGAAAGAGATCATAATAAACTTATATTTAATTGTCACATTTCAATATTTGCAAGTTCAAAGGTTATCAAAAACATAAAAAATTTGGAAAATCTGTAGCGAGTAGCAAATTGCACGCGGTCAGGCGTCAGGAGTTGAGCAATTGCGATGTGATGTTTTGTGTGACATTACCTAACATTACAATAATATATTAAATTATAATAAACACTATCTATCAATATTCTGCAAACTTTTTTTTACAAATTACTTAACATTATTTTAATTTTGTTCTTAGACAAAAAATAAATTAACACATAAAATTTTCAAGTCGTAACGGACCTTGCACAGAATTGACATTTCAGAGTTCGAACAAAGCTGTAGTTGTAAGTTGTAGCTGCCCGAAATGAGATTGGTCCATCCATACTCCACTGTGGTATTGCGTTCGAGTGTGCGCTGCGAGGACTTAGCTCCGTTTGAAGGTGGTCTGGGCGAGACGCGCCACCTTGGGCGGGCGGATGTGCGCGCCGTGCCCGCACTCGTGCTTGTGGCTGTGTCCCGGGGACTTCTTCGCGCTGGTCGACAGCCGCTTGCGGGGCTTCAGGAAATCTGGAAGAAGGAAACGGAACCGCTTTACTACATTGTAAAATTTAACTACAGAACAGAGGGGTGTCTCAGACGCTACCAACAAACTAATAAAAGAAGTAAGGCGTGGCGCGGTAACACTTTTACGAGTCTCCAAACGAAAGGTTCGTTAAGATCCCGGATGGTTAGAGCCACACGGCAGTTGACATCTTTACGACTCTATCGCAGAGGAAAGGCCAGTAAAAAAGTAGTTCTAGCGCTCTTAATGCACCGGAATCCTTTTTTCTAATCCCTGGGGGCGGCGACACCCTTTGTTAAAGTATTTCTGATTTTCGAAATATGGCCTTAATAACTATAAAAGTTTTACGACATTTTTACTACTGTTTAATCTGCATCTACTGTTAATGGTCTTCGGCTGTGAGTTACTGATTCAAATACTCCGAAGGGTGCTTTCAAAGTAGTTAAAAATAATGAAATTCTCAGAACCGTAAATTAGAGTATCGATATTGAGTAAGATGGGTGTGTTCGGAATTATATTAGACCTAATATAATCAATTAGATAAGAAAACATGTTGATCGTTTGAAACTTTTTGTAACGATTCAACGGAAAATAGAAGCAATCGCGATAACTATGGTCAATGATCACCAAATAAACGAAGCTAAATAAACATCTAACAAAAACCAGCATGGCAACGCGAGAAGCTCTCAAGGTTAAGACGATTTGGGTGTCAACTGGTCAGGAGTAGGTACTAGTCGGGCTGGGCCTGCTCAATTGTATCCATACGTTGATACAGTAGCTATGAAAGTTGATATAGAATGAAAGTTAGACGATACTCTTCTGCAAGAATATAGCTAATTAAATCTGATAAATTTAATCCAACATCAGCGATAATAATTTTTATGATAAACGGCAGATAGATTATATAACTAATTATAACTAAAGTTTAGAACTTAAGAAGGATGAAAAGGTTGGAAAATATAAAATTTAATATAACTACAATGATGGCAAGTGGCAACGTTTAGGCGCACTTCTTATGCCATAATAATTGTCTGAATCATTGCAAAAAGCGGCGGTTTCTGCAGCCGAGAACTATGTCAATGACGTCACGAGAGCCAAGGTCGACAAGTCGTCTTCATTTCCCGCCAAATAATATGTACCCGGACACGTGGACATTAAATACATAACCTTATGTAAGAATGCTAATTTGAAAAAGGAAATGGAATCACCGAGTTGAACTACAGCGGCGAAGGTTGACCCTGTGCCGCTGAATTTTCATGAAATTACATAACCGAAGAAACGTGGGCACAACAAACCATCATCATCAATAAAGCTGTAAACGATGACACACAAGATAAATATCTAACGATAAACACAAGGCTATAAATAAATCTCTATGATAAACTCTAAATACGTCGAGATGAGGTGAAAATACTTTCACAGAATTGCGTAATGAAGTTTCCCGCCAAACATTCAATGAAGCGTTTCGCGCCATTTTCTCGTTGATATAACCGGATAGATTTGCGGAGTACTTCCGCGTCACGAACATTGTTCGGGGGCGATGGATCTTCCAGTTAGCCGTTTAATATCGAACATGCGTAAACACGATGCGGGCGAAGGTACGCGTAAACAAAATGGCCTTGGAGATCGTGCGCGTGCGCGTAACATGCTCGTTTAGACCGCGCAAACAACTCACACACACATTATCACGGGTATTATAATCTTTTATCACGTTTAGACTAATGTATTACGGGTTTGATAGTACTTCAAACTACGTTATGTTTGATGTAGTAATTTCGAATCTAGTAACGGGACCTTGAATTGATATCATACTGCGGAAATGATTCTTTTTGTGCTTTTACCGTTCATAAATAATACTTCATGTAAGGATATTGTAGCGCCTTCTATTTCTGTCCTTATTATTTCATACTTTTTAGAATCATAGCTCTAAATCTATTTTTCAAAAATTCGCACATTTCGCACACATAAGCATAATGTTGAACTAAACTCGGCATGGCAGTTGTAATGTAATGTCATCCACGTAGACGCAAAGCAGTGGGAGCGGGTTTATTTCGGGCGACCTAAATATTGGCGCGGCGCTCGCGCAGCCTCATGTACGAGTAGAGCTATAAATTTGTTCATCGCATACTGAAAAAAAATCATTAAAACCAACGAAACCTGTTCGGGCAGAGTTTCGGCGCCAATCGTATTACACGTTTTAAAGGCCGCGAGTATCATATCGAGAATTTTAAATAATCGCTCCTTCTTACGCAGACATTTTATAGAGGCTATAACTTTCCTAGAACACAACGAAGCTAACACAAATCGACAGTAATTGCAACGTTGAAGCTAACTGTTGAATTTAAATTGTGGTTAAGACAAATAATGTGATTACTAAGTCATTTGAAGAGAGTTGAAGAAATGGCATTGAATGTAAGTGTTGTTAACAAGATTGTTTCGAGCAAACGCATAGCAACAGGCAATGGTGCAGTAAAATGCAATGCACGTGCGTGCAAAGGCCGTGTCTGATGAGCACGCATCCGTCTCCGCAACACCGACAGAATCTTTATAACTTCAGATAAAAAACCATGGATAAAGTACCAGGACGAAGGATGAAATTGGAAGGATGAAAGCTAGAAAAAATATCCTGTCATCCTGTGAGTAAATTGGCTTTTTTTTTCAGTGCAAGTGAGGCGTAGCTTCGACACTGATGGGCCCGCACGGAGGATCACGACTTGACTCGTAGCGTGAATAGATAATTCGGAGCGTGTTGGATTGAAAGACAACATGGTACGTGACATGGTCCTGGACAAATGAGAACTCAGAATATAGGGATAAGATATGGATGCCGCCAGTAAGTTAAAATGAGCCACTCCCACTGAGTACAAGAATGTAAAGCGACCAGTAGAAAATTGTGTAAAATAATATGATTACACCAATCATATTATTTTTGTGATGGGTGGTGTGATTGCACGTGAAAGTGGAATTGGACAGTTGAAAAGAAACACCACCTGCAGGTGCTTTATTGTGTAATGACAACTCTCTGAAAGAGAACGGTGAGCCCTCTCGAGCACCAGATGTCATTACAGTAATCTCACCAAATTGCTGTGGTGAAATGAAAATTGCAAACCTTTAAGTTGTTACGATTGTACAAAAGATCCTTGTGGCTAGCGGCAACACACAAATGTCGAAACTGCCGCCTCGTGGGAATGAGTCAGGGCCGCGGGCCGCGGGTCACGATGCAGGATCCAGAAAACGTGCCACTCATTATAGTCAATGCCCAAAACTCAAATGGAGGCCTTCCATTGTTCCTGGTAATTACAGGGACACGAGTTTCGACGAATATACAATAAAAATATAAGCGAGTAGTAAATGCATCACGATCTAGAGTCTGTGCATCATATTGTTACCATTATAGCCCCTTTGTATTTGTGATGCATCATTCCGAAGAGTTGGTATCGCTAACGCGATCCTAAGTAATGACGTTTGGTCTGAACGCCGAAACAGGTCTTAACTTGAACGGGCACGCTGAGCGTCGTCCGTCAGCGTGACACAATTGGCGTGTTCTACACTTAGCTATACTACGTGTTGGCTTGGCTTGTATAGTAACAAACGCAGATTTGTCAGGCGTGGGCGTTGGAACCACGTCTCTGGAAACAGGTTGCCCCGCCTGCCCTAGCGCACGACCTTTTTATTTTATTCATTTACAGAGCAGGGCTGCCTCTTTTATGGATCGTAAATGAGTTTGGATCTTACGAGATTAGTACCGTCGTAACGAGATATCGGTAGGGGTGTGTCTATCGGTCACTGCGTTTTGTGAGGACTTGAAAACGGGTTGGAAACAAGTATATCGGTTATATAAAGCCCTTAAAAGCGACAAATTAATGTACCCGACTTTTTCACAGCTGCATCACAGGAAACGCATTGTTAGCAGTCGCAATGGACGCGAATGGCTCGCATTGTTGATTACAACCAGTTCCCAAATATCTAGGCCAAGTGAAAGGCGAGACGATGTCAAAACTCGTTGTACTACGTGTGCTGCTGCAGGCTAGTATATTGATGATGTTTCATATACCTTGGGCTGGTCTGAAGGTTCCCGTGTTTTGGTACATAAATTGTTCCAAACAGCGAACTAACGTGGTCTGGATAAACCAAGATGAGCGTACAACCGTTCAGACGTACAGCCCTTGATAAGAAGTTCTAGTGCTGGACGGTAAAAAAGGTAACAAAAACGAATCCCGTGCGCCACTCTCATGTATTTATGTATATGTTTACTCTCGGCTACTGGTTTTGAGATGTGGCAGCCTAAACAAATAAGCGACCAGGTAGTTGTATTGAACTCAGTATTATCTGATACATTTTATTGGGGGCTCTCTGTTTTATGTAAGCAGCTCTTGACCTTATAATTTATGAAGTAGGAGGTGTATAAGTTTAATGTGCGGTGTAGTTGTAAACCTTTCTGTCCCGACAGGAAATAACTGAATTTTGCGAAACTGACTCATGATATTCCGGTTAAATTAGACTACCTATTTACTACGCTATATTTTTTCTCAACAACGTTTCATCATTGGATTTCCGTTGCAAAACAAGGTCTGTCTAAATTATAGGTTCGAGCTGAATCTAGACTTGAATGTACAGAGCTGTTATTATCTAGAATCGCTCAAACAGGATGTCGTCATTAAGAGTTTGGCTATCGAATTAGGGAAAAGTTTTTGCAGCTATTTTTTGTTTTAGGTTATTTTTTCTATTGATGCTCTTAGACTTTGCTCTGCTTGTTAGTGAGTGAACGATATTTTGAACTGTTTGGTCGTCAAATATTTGGTCGTCAGGTTCCTTAGATGCAAGATCCGTGGCAAACACTTACATCTTGCCCAATAAAGTGCGTCAATGTTGATTGAATTCAATCAAATGTTTTACCACTTTTACCTCGAATTCAATTGCTTGTCTCGGTGAAACTAAAGTCAATGGTACATTCAATCATGTTCTGGCTTATTTTGATTGCAAACATATTGCTGCCTCTATTAATATTTTTGTATTTCTACTAAATCCTGTTTCAAAGTTTAGTCATTTTTGCAACCACATGATCTTATTGCTACCAAATAAATTAAACTATAACTCGCTTGTTTCCGTCCGCAGCTGTGCTCTTTTGCACTAGCTTACACATGACGCCATAATAAACGAAGATATGCCATTCCTATGCTATTGCTTTATCGAAGCATAAGCATAATCATTTACAACTTTCACGTTATATAGTAGGGAAGTGGTTACAAACTTATATAACACAAAACCCGCAATACCAATTGTTTCTGACTGAACCTAATTACACTACAGATTGGTGTAACGAAGTTACTTTCACGAAATTATGTAGCCAATGAAACAAGCGAGCTGGTTGAGCATTAGAAACGGTGGGCGGTAGACGATTGTGAAAGTAAGCGAAACGTAAGTGCGTGTTGCGTACTGAGGGGCGAGTACGAGTTGACAATGTACAAAACGGTGTCAAAATCTGACGCCGAGCACACCGGTGTGCGCTGCTTGGTATGGAAACACTGAGCGGGAGCTTCACGAAACCAAGCTTCTCAAAAAATCCGTTCAGTGTTTCTATACCAAGCAGCGCACACCGGTGTGGTTGGCGTCAGACGTTTGACACCGGTTTTTACATTGTCAACTCGTACTCGCCCCTCAGCTTCTGTAACCACAATAGTGAGAAACTATACCAGTTAGTATATTTTGTTTCAAACTAACTGTACTAACTTTATTTACCAAATTAACCATTATCTTCTCACTGTCAGACAAAGACAGCCGTTTCTTACTTGACTTTATATGTTGGTTTACTTTATTTTTTATTTTTATTCATTTTAAATGCCTTTTTAGATTTAAATTTTGTGCCTGATCATTATTGTTTTAGTTTTTACGAATTCTACAAGTACAATCTAAATAGTTGGCTGTATTTGCTTGAATGCCGTACTTGATTATATATTATTGTCAGCCGTGCTGTCGACTTTCACCGTTGCAAATGCATCTTGCATAAGCCAGTGTGCAGACTAGCATTTATCTCACTAAATCAGGCAGTAATTTCACACATGTGGCTAAGATTAAATCTGGTATAGCTTCTGAAGTTCCACGTTCGCCCTGACTTTAGGTGGATTTGTGTGATAGCTTTTAGGAAGTTATATTTCAGCACAAAACCAAAAATAATAAACATTTATGATGAATTCATCAGTAATTGTATCTGAAAGCTAAAACGTTGAAAACCAGCAAAAACGTTGATTCATTTTAAAATGCCTCATAAAATATCCATTGAAATTCATGAAAACCTTTGTTCGTAAATGGATGACCACATTACAAACCCTTTGCAAATAAAGATCATCGTATACGTGCCACATATAATAAACAGGGTATATTTTTCTGTGATATACAGGTGTAATAAATACAACACAATATAGGTATAAAAAACCTGGACGTTGACTCTGGAGTTAGAACAGGTGTAGTTAGGTAACATCTAGACATGGAGTGAAGAGAAAATTGCCACTTGCTGGCGAGAGCTCGACGTGGTGATTATATAAATGGCGTGTGTACTTTCTGCAGCATCTATTTCTTTTAAACAGTTTACGTACACGTTTACCTATTTTTATGGAGAACGCTAAGTATTTATCTATACGTTGCGTGAGGTATATGTTTAGAAAACCTTCAGGGATAGAGAATAGAGGGAATTAAGTAAAACTGCAGATTGCTCAGTCGTGCAGATAAACTATTGCAAAATAGCTTGCTTCTGCAATGTTATGGTTCGAAACATACCATACATAAACATACATTGTAGTAAATAATCAACACAACGTAATATTCAGCAAAAAATATTGAAAGAAACACAAAGTCACACAGCCTTCGTGATGTCTTTTGCCATCGTAATCCAGCTCATAACACGAGGATTATAGAGTGGTAATGCATTGCTCTTTGCTGGTACCCGGGCGGCGAGTTTAAAGGACGCGGTCTCCCACCAACGATCAAAGGACCGACGTATCTCGATAGGCATTTAGTCAGTTCCAATAGCTACCGGAATACGCTGCGTAAGCGTACGAGTACGTGGGACCTCAGGAGAGGCATCTGGTATTCTTATAACTAGCAACAAAAAGTTTGATGACTCTACATATATAGTTTTTTTTATAATGTACGTAATACATTTTAGTGCATTTATTTCTGCACCAGAACACCAAGCAATTAATGTAAAATCGCATCTCAAACATCATAAATCAACCGGTCGGTTTCGAACTCTTCGAAGCGGCCTTCCAATGTTTCGCAAGAACAAACTAAAATAAAGTCTTTCAAACGGTTCTGAGACACGAACAACAGAGTTCCCATGATACTTACATAAAACTAGAAACGTTAAATTGGACAATGAGATCGATAATACCTGCAATAAAGGCCCAACGGACAGAACGGTAGCTAGATATTATAAAGAACAAAAAGCTATTGTCCAAGTTAGCCAAGCTTTGTTCTGTGAGATCCTACAATGGACCACTTTTGAGAAGAATCGGTTAAACATCGGTTTTACAATGGTAAACAAGGATTAGTTTATTGTTAAATGACCTAAGGTCACTCTAAGAAGTCTGACCTCTGAAGATTCCTGAAGATTCATCTCTAAGCAGACAATAGCGTTGACCTGTGCACCGAATTTAGAAAGATGAGAGAAACTATGACAATGGAGTGAAAGGATGGTATTACCACGAGGGGTGATGCTGCTAAGTATTACGCCAACAATAGACACAAAGGATGGTGTGTGTTTACCCATGAATATATGGAATAATATCACAATGGCTGATGCTAATATAATACATTCACAACAGGTTAACAGAACTTTTTCTCAAGATAATCTTACATGTTTAACGAATTCGCGTTTGGTGTTAAATCGAGCATGTTTCGGGAACCGGTGTTTATTTAGATGTTTCTGCTAACTGTTATAGGTGTCCTTTGTTAGGTAAATTAATGAGAATTAGCATAGCGAGCTTGAAACTCTGTCACAGCTTGGCTATTAAGACCGATGTTACTGTAGGTACTATACTAAACTAACTAACCAAATAGATGCGTTACTCTTTATTGTTTGGAATTCCATATTTATATTTTACAAACATATATTTTAAACATACAGGCATAGAAAATTCTATTTGAGCACCACCTCGAGCGTTATGTTGTAAATATTAAATTATCAATTCTGAAATGTTATTGTACATCTTAATTAAATAAACCCAGCATAGCTTCCAAACTTTTTTTCTCAATGAATAACTGGTAATTAGTTCTACGGCTCAAGCTGATATTAGATCAATAATATTGGCAAGATTGTGGAAACTGTAATATTCGGCAGATGCCTGGCAATGAATAATCGGTGTAGTGGCTTAGAATGCCGCTACACGCCAGGTGCCCTGGCCCATCTGGCTCACTCTCTCTCGACCTATTGGGTTCCACTCTCGCATTACCCTCTCAAATTACTAGTTTCCTAAAGTGCTAGAGTTTCTAACCTAGAAAGCTGATATACGACTGAGAGTACTTACTTACCAAATTATATATTTTCAGTGTTGGAGAGTTTGAAACAGATTTCACGGCAAGATTATTGGCGAGAAGTTTTTCCACTCACGCAACACTTACAACTTTACAAGGGTATCTTAAAAGCTTTTGAAATTTCTAAAAGTGTGTCATTAGCGTTATCTCGAGTGAATACGATGCGGTAACCTTTGGCATAGGACCAGCAGGATGCGTATTTTTTGAGCATCGATTTTTGAAGTACCTGTTTTATGTTTCTATTAGGGTTTTTGATCACGAGGCTCCTGACGGTCACAAAAAACCTTATGTGCGTTGATATAATCGAGGTACGTGGTTCAAAGGACCACCCACGGTACCATCCGTTCCTGTAGTCTCGAAAAAGGCATTAATCTAATCAAATACAAATTTTTGAGCGTCACGATGTTCTAATTAGTACACTAATGCAACGATTAGGATGCGTATGGCTCGGTATGGAGGAGATGGTCGGTGAGGATCGTCCTCACTATAAATAGTGACATAACCGTTTTGATTGAACGGGATTTCAGTGATATAAATATGATTTTTACGACAATATTATTCAAGATTCCTTTAATATTTTCCTAACGAGGTTTTATGAGCTGACCGGTCATTTGATGGACAAATCCTACATTTTAAAACGTGTGAAAGTCCAACAAGGGGTTGTGTTGAGGTGGTGTAATAAAACAGTGAGACTGACCGGGGTACGAGGTCACATCATAAAAGCGATTGGTCAAGCAATAACGGATGCTAATACAACTAGTAATTATTTTGGATGAATATGGGTCAACGCGGTCTTGGGAAAGGAAATGTGTTTGCTGAATTAACGATGTATTTTTACGACATTTTGAGTAGTAAAATCAAATTGTTCGTTTTGTAAGCGTAAGGCGTTTGGTAGAAGCCGTTATTGCATCGGTCGTAAAAGTCTTGAATAGTTTTGGTAACATAACGACTTCAACTATTTCGTTGAACGCCGATGACAATTTCAAAACCAGTGACCAAGAAGTTGAAGTTGATAAAAAACTAAAAAAGTCAATCGAATCTTTTACACCTGACGCCTAAAGGTGAGAAAAACGCAGAAACAGTCAAAGTAAAATCACAAGGATCATTTAGAATCGTCTTATACATATAATAGGTGATTCTAAGTGCCAGTTCCTCGCGACCAAAGCCTAGAAGAACCGAAAAGTTATAGTAGTAGGTAAACTAGGCTAAGTGCCTGTGGTGTAAAAAAATATTGCAAATTTATGCAGATCACAACGTAATCCTACACGGGCGTGCCTTATACTGCCTGACGGATGTGTGACACACAAAACGCAATGAATGTTTACCAGATAAGTATTATGTTAATTTAGAAGACTACATGAAACACCAAGGAGCCGATAAGAAAGAGAAAGTAGGTAATACGCAAACCAGACAGAAACCAACCATATAAATACATATTTACAAAATACACAAGAAACAGTTGAGCTATCGACGACGAAGCGATGCAATTTGCAAAACGCATAAATGTAGACAATAATCATTTCCTTTTTTTTATGCAACTAATGATGGAACCAGCCGATGTCCCACCTGATGTTAAGTGGTAACCACTGCCTATAACGATGCATTGCCTCACTGAGCACGTCTACTGAAGACGTACCCTGTGCATTGCACTGCGCCAATCTCTCTGAGACATAAAATACTTTGATGTAAAATAAAAAAGTATAGAAAAATCACTTGTTAGTCAATATTACTATTATATAAAATGTAAATCAGGTCATGATGTAAACTTGGTGGCGAATTGTGAGAAAGTTGCAATGAAAACCAGTTGCAATGCAAATGTTCCAAAACTGGATTGGATTAATACATTTGGTATCGACTGAACTTTAGTATCTTATGGGAACTTTATTGTTATTGTTTGATATTAAATGCACGGTATTATTATCTTGAACGGCTTTAAATATGGGAATTACGTAAACACACTGGTTTATATGTAGGTAATGTATGATGATGCCTTATCTTTATTATGATCTTTAAATGGTTTTACGTTTTGTTATCTAAATTGTTTAATTTGGATCCATTCTTATGGGACGTACAACCACACCAATTAATTAGTTTATACAGTTTCCGACTTTCTACCAACAAACAATTCTAAGAACAATTTTGAGTTGGATCAAAGAATTCATCCTACCAATATTATAAATGTTTAAGTTTGGATGACGCTGCAACTGCTGCTCCGATTTGGATGAAACTTGGAATATATAGATCATAACCTGGATTAGCACAATAGGCTACTTTTTATCCCGAATAAACAAAACTAATGAGACGCGGACGAAGTAGCAGACGGAACCTAGGCTGTCATAAATCTTTTTTCATTGACCTGCACTACAATCGAAATAATGTAGGTAGCTATTTTCTTTTGGTAACAACTACATTCTACAAATTAATTCACAATAAAACAAAGAACCATAGTTCCCACAATGTTGTCACGCAAATTTCACAGACCCCGTCTGTTTAGCATACATTAACGCTTTTGAGAGGGCAGGCACAGCACTTGCAACAGTCAAAACATTGTTATAACCGTAGCATTAATAACGCCTCGATAGACAACGGTAAGAAATATGTAATTAAGGGATTTGGTAGTAATTGTTTCGTGTTTCATTTACATAAGACTTGTACAATTTAGGCCTTTTGTTTGCGAAGAACAATGGGAAATCGGTTTGTTAGAATTGCGTCACAATTTTACAGTAACGCTCATTTTAAGTACAATCGTTTTAATTTTATTCTACGTGTTTTATAATTTGTATATTTAGTTAGTTTCACAATGGAAAAGTTCGTATATCGTATATTTTCCTATTACTAAATATGACTATTGATCCAATCTGATCGGAACTAAGTATAGTTGTATTTATTGCACGGCAACAGTTATAAGTATGCCATGGTTTATGGCATGCTTCCAAGGTTGCCAGTTATCGGAAACGATAGCTACGGTATCGGAAAATTCATTATTCATCATTTTTACTGCAGTTGCAAGCAACAGCAAAAAAATTTCAAGCAAGTTTGTCACTTTTCTTTAGACATTTTTTATTATTCAAGCAATATTTCTGTTTTTAGAAATTATATAGATATATAATCCTATTAAGTAGGTAGGTACTTAATTAACTAAAATATTTTCAGGGAATAATGCAAATTAGAAGAAGGAGATATAATATAATTAAATTTTATATAATTATTAAAAGGAGTATGTATAGGTTAATATAACCAAATTATATTAATACGAAAACTGTCAGACAAACAATTTAAACGACCGTTTAGAAAATTGCTCTAAGATTGAAAGTACGAAACGTTATAATGTAAAATAAACAAGGCAAATCAGAAGTCAACGTAGCGTATCAACTACAGAGGTTCACACAAATTAAATGTCCAAAAATCCTTTTAAAACGAGCCCTTACAGGGGGTGCCACGTAATTAGAATAAGCAAAATAATGAACACATATTACATGTGGGAACTGATTTTACACTCGTGATAACGAATGGTAATGAATTAGTGGACTGGAACATCGTTGAAAGTGAAAAGTTAGTGATTTTAGTAAAAATTTAAACAATATCGGCAAATGTGTAGTGAGGACTAATGTTAGTATTGAAATAGAAGTAATCTCATTCGATGATGTCGCAACTGTGTCAGTTGTAGACCCTCTAAGCATTGATGACAAGAAAGCAGGTTAAACATTCATACGCGTGCTTGAGTATGCGTGTAGAAAAGCGAGAATCATCAATACTATCTTTACTTAGTAATTTCTCTCGGAACAACGTAAACAAAACTGTATTAGCATAAGTTCACATACGGTTTTCATGAAATATAAGTAGGTATCTAAACAAATACGTATGGCATTTGTTGAGTTGATATACAGTCAGACTGCATGGCAGCGCGAGACAATGTAATTATTCTCCACAAATGTGTACGGTTGTCAAATGAAACTGATAACTATTTTGCCAGAAGCATATCAACATCGATTAGCTTTATGCAGCAATAAATAAAGTTGAAACTTGTCTAAATAGGCAATAATAGATTAACGTTAACAACTGTGTCAATGTGTTTGTCAGATAAAGGTAAAACAGTGTTTGTTTTGCTTTTGAGATGTCTAATAGCTATTGGGTCTATTGTGTAATCATCGGTAAACTCTTGCGCAGTTTGCGGTTTGGCCGTATCGAACACAATGATTCTACTGTCGATTGTGCCAACTCATTGCAACACTAAGACGGCAGCTATTGAAAAGTATTCTTTGTTTCACAAATTTCACGAATTTCACAAAAGGCTGGTCTTTGACCCTTTGGCCCAATTTTATGCACGCATACACGCCTAATACCTTGCGTATCGTTTATTTATCAATGTGATAATTTTCTGTATACTTACATGCTTTCGCAGACAGCATGACTATGAAACTACTATTTATACTTTTTAATAGTAACATTATCTGTATCATTGGCCTTAATTTTTCAGCACTGAGCTTCGAATTGATACCGTGTTGCCAAGTTGGGAGTTGTGAACGCGATAAAATTAAAATGTGTTGTTTATGTTCAGAGAGAACCGTTAGATGCTTTCTTTCTTCCCACAGACAGTGTATCTTTGTCGGCGATACGTTAAATAGATGAGCACGTGCGTATTGTTTACAGAGTTTCTGTATTTACGGTTCAGACCTACCGCACGACGCCAGACTTTGAGGAGACCGCTCAGATACTTGTTTTAAAAATATCCAAAGCTTTTTGTGTTAATTTGGTTTGTGATAATGTGAGACAATGTTCATTGTTACGTGTTTGGGGAATCATTTAGGATGTTTCCTTTTGATGGAGATTCCACCATCTCGGGAGGCATTGTCCCTTACGATTGCGTTTTAAATGACTAAAGCTGAGTCATGGTAATTTTTGCGCTCCAGTGCCACCGTGGCCCTAACTTCCATCCATCATCCTGACCATTATAAACTCAATTAAATCTCATTAGCATAACCTCTCGGACTAGAGCGCCCCATTCTTTCTTAGACATGTCACCACCTTTGTCCCTTCGTAACCTATTCCCATTGAAAGCGGACAACTTAGGCAACAATGGCAACAGTTTGACCCTCAATAGCGATGAGACGGGCATTATTTGTGTATTTTGAGCAATAAACAGTGCATTTTATGCGATTGTGAGCTGCTTTTTGTGAAATTTGAATTTGAATAGCTGAATGCACATTGTCCGTTGCGTGAGCTCGTGGATGCAGAATCCGTGTGCAGGTTCCGTTGCTGATGCATAATCATTAGAATCGACTGAAGCGAGAGTAACTCGCCTTCTCCGCGGATTGCATGGGAATCTAACTTGCGGATCGTGTTTGACGGGAAAGTGACGTTTGGCACTGACAGGTGACAGATGAAAGATTACTTTTTTTTTTGGCATAAATAACTAGTGTGACAAATAGTTTTCTATTGATGCAGGAATGAGAGTCGAGACGTGACATGATGATGTGAACTCGAATAAGCGACGTTTTTGGCTTTAGGCATTATGTCTAATCCTTTTTGGGAGGATTTGAGTGCGCTGCATTGTGCGCTTGAAAGGACTTTGGACGACGGCGACATAAAATCAAAGGTCCTTTGTCAAGAAATTCCTTTTGATATAACTTGTAGGTATATGAAGCGTAGCATGTCAAGAAAGTAATATGCTCAAGTTTTCAAATGCATGTACTGACTGCTAATGCTAAACACTCGTCGAAGCTCAATATTAGACACACACGCATATTAAACATTCATACTGCAAGGAATACTAATATTACCTACAGGCCTACACGCAGAAAAAAAAAGGATAACAAACACAATCATTCCCTTTCTGTGCGTACGCGCATGCTGTCCGTCATGCTCGCACACAAGCTGCCGTCTCCCTCGCTCGGTCGTTGACCGCGCATCTCTGACGAGATTGCATCTAGTAGCCATGCAGCTTCCCCTAGCTAGATAGACGCAACACAATATCTGACCAATTAAAAGATCAATTCTGCTCAGCGTCGATGCAGCAAGCGGTTGATAACAGCGGCGAGAAGCGGGTTTGCGAAACGCATTAGATTATAGGTTTTGACCTAGTTCTGGCAGATAAGGAAAAATAAAACGCAATAACACGCGACAAAGCGGTTTCCGTTCGTTGTTGTTGACCGTTGTAGAATACATTGCATCAAACAAAATTCAAATTTCACTTCCAAAAAAACTACTCTGTAGTAGTTTATTTATGACGTACGATAACCAAAAAGACGCATACAAAGGTTTTTTATACCGCGCCTCGTTCCCGTCTTGAAAAAACCTAAACAATTTTTTGTACGTTCCGAAAAATCGTTTTACGATCGCTCTCGAATAGTAAATGAGGGAGACGGTTGGCATTGCATCTCTTTCTGGTTCTGGAGTAGAAAGAGAACTTGACACTGACGCTTATTAGTATTTTAAGGCTTCCAAGAACACGTTGAGTTAGCGTGATCATGAGTCTAATAAGACACCTCGATAAAGACCAGCAATTGCGTTTCTCAGAATGAAGACAAAGTTGAAAGGAGCAGTACCTACATCATCAATTACTTTAAAAGACACTGTGGGCAATTATTTTGATTACACGGACGCCTTCAGACATTTACAGAGGCAGCTAATGTGCAAGGATCTAGTGAGTCCACACGAGGCATTTTTTGAAAACAAAAAGTTGGGGAAGGGCCGAATTGATGGACTCATGGCGTGTCTAAAACACGTGCGTGTGAAGTTTAAAAAATAGAGAAGTTCTAAGATACGCTTCAAATTGTACTATCCAACCAAACCCACGACTTATTCGAAGGCTCAACGATATTCGTTGAAAACACTTAAATACTCATATACAAAACATTCTTATCTAAATCCATTTGTTCCAGAATTCGGTTAGTGGGGCAAAAAACAATTGTGAAGGCCTTTCATAGTAATAGTAACCCACTTGCCTGGGAATTCGATACCCCTTGAACTACTTATCTCGACCAGAACGAAAATAAACCACTCGTTGATAAGTAATCCTTAATAGCTAGTCATCTAATCTCGAACGCATTTTATGAACTTATGTCTGAACTGAAAGAAGCTGTTCATCTCGTAACGGCTTTGATAAATCCAGGGATGGGAAAAAACTTTACCGATTATTTGTAACACTTCCTCATGAATTTGCTTTCACACACTCCCGTATTTGTACAGCCGAAGGAAACAAGAACTCACTAAATACTCCCGAAGAAAAAGGTGGGAACATATGTAATATGGATATCAAACATGTTACACTTTGAATTGGTTGTGCAAACGAAGAGGTGCTTTGCTTATGCTTAGTAGTTGGAAGAAAGACATCGATGAATAAATAATAGTAGACCTTCCTAAACGCTTCGTTTTGGAATCTGTAAATACCGAAGTTAAAGGAATAGATGCGTTCCAACAAAACACAGGTTGGCTTGACTATAATAATGATGATGATAATGAAGGCACCTAAATTTTAACTTTTACGACCCGAACAAAAATACCTTTGTCAGATTATACATATAACCAGAGAAAAGCACGGGACAGCATAAATTATAATGATAGCCATGCTTATTGTTTTATTGTTGGACATTTATTTAAATTTGATCAAATTACTGGGGTTTTACGATTATGAGAGAATGTGGTCAGAGATTTGGAGTTCAGTGAAATTATGGTCGTGACTACGGATATGTTATTGAATCTGAATAAAGTACTTTAGAACATTATGCGATACTTAGTAAAAAACAACACCACGTTGGAAATTAGCATATTTGTTATGAACTTATATGAGCTAGCTATTCATATTCTACACTCTTGTATTATTTATAAGAAGCTCTGCAAATCTTGACCACACTCAATCAGCCTATTGATTGTGTATTGAGTGTTGGGAAATGTTTTCATCAAACTTTATTGCTTTAATTTATCTCATTAGTTTTATGTCATGCTTAAACTGTCAGCAGTTTAAGACAAAATAGAGAAACCAATCTTAACATCTAATACTTACAGACCACGTTGTCGAAGCAATAAGAGGATTATAAATATTGAGGTCTTACCTGAAAAAAGAATAAAAAAAATCAGATTTCGTATATGGAAATCAAAGTATGTTACAGAAGGTAAGGATTGTAATATTCCTATATTACCTTCTGTACAGTTACCATTGCTTAGCTATATAGCTAACCAATCTTAACTTTTTTAGACCGCTAGCTATAGGAGGAGTACCAGGAAAAATTCCCAACAATTACTTCGACCCGACTAGGACAAAATGACCACTTATTAAGATAATAGCTGCGGTGAGTGGTTGGACGCAATCAAGCCTACATAGATTTCTAATTCTTAACTGGTCTGCGTAGGTTGTTTTTACAACATACCCGTTGACTTTTGTAGGACGAGGTGTCACGAATAAGGCGCAACTTAAAACGAAGGCAGCCTCGGTAATTCTGTGAATGATATATCCGTAATAACGTGGTCATATAATATTTATAACGGATTCCATGTGCGTGTCGAGACGCAATAGACATGAACTAACCAGAACATAACCAGCTATGGTTATCGCACAATTATTAGGTAATAACAATGAAACTACTGCATTGCAGTGATGATGAAATGGACTACAAAGAAGCTGTTTGATTGACGGTAGCTAATTCTCATGGGAATTAATCACAAGACTCCATCAATGGCAAAACAAAGTCCGTAATGATACTAGACGAAGCTAGTAATAGATAATATAGACGACCTCATGCTTTGTGATGACATCTTTACAATCGCCCACGAGTTTTTTATGACGACAAAAACTAAGCAAGTTCACGAGGACGACGATAAAATATAGATTAAGTAAAATGTAATCCATCGGTGGAAGGTTGACTTAATGGTTTAGTCCTTCCACATCCATCATACCATAGTACTGTAGGTACATTGTAAGTCTTTGAAGGGTAATAATGTTTTTCTGATCTAATGACATGTATTTTAACGAAAAAACTCTGATATAAATAATGCATGCTTTCCTCTAATAACTTATTACATCTAGTACCCGCAAAATGATGCTACAGCGACGGGCACAAATGAGGTCCCTCAGGAGCGCTATTTTTTGTACCCGATGTAAGATAGATGATGGCAATCTATTCTGGAATTGTCTTATATCCATTCTGTTTTCAATTTAAAAGCGATTGAAGGTAATATGGGGAACGAAGTGGCCTATTTTCTTGCGCTCAAGTCAAACCCATTACTGGAGCTGTGTGATTGTCATACAATTGTCTTAGAAAATTGCACTGTCGCAATTTTCTTTTATAAAATGGTCGAAGGTCAATGACCTTAATCGGCTTTTGACGTGCGCTTGCGTCGGTTACTTCAGTGTCTCTTTTATTCGCTAGCGCGGGTTCGTCGCACTTGTTAGTAAACTATCCTATTGTTTTGGTTGCATGTGTAGGTATTTCGAGTGGTTTAACTTCATTCGATTTACGATTGACTTCCTTTCGTTTTATAACCGTAATTACAATCTGATTGAACATAAAATGTTCTAAACTGCCGTTTTTACTATAAAAAGTTTCTTGTAATAGTGTGTGAT
Organism: Gandaritis pyraliata; assembly: GCA_947859175.1. Classification (NCBI taxonomy): domain Eukaryota; kingdom Metazoa; phylum Arthropoda; class Insecta; order Lepidoptera; family Geometridae; genus Gandaritis; species Gandaritis pyraliata. Next base: position 2,842,013 of record OX401869.1, on the reverse strand, counting down.
TTAACACACACATTTTTATAAAATATATCGCTTGCTATCTCTGGAAAAACATTAATAGTAAATAGCCGCGTGATTGTGTTTACGTAGGTGTGTCTGCCGAATCGTCTGTATCGGTGTCTTGATCACGAATAAATGTGACAATCGTTAACGTATCGTAACGGTAGCGTATCTGAGATACACTGCGCGGTGACGCTACAACGTTTGGCAGTCGAGCTGGTGTTGACGAGCAATATGATTCGAATACGTTAGGTTTACGTAACGCAACGGCTGTCAGATTTGTTCGCGATTACCCCTCTGTACTCAGACAAGGTGTGACAATGATAATCGTCTCATCGTTGTGATGGCACGTGTTGATTTTATTATTATATAATCATCGCGTCATTCTGTGGCATTTTAGATTCGAACTATATTAGTGAAACTACACAAAATTTATTTTGCTGTCTTGAATATTATTCTTGTATACAAAGGTTTTGTTAAATTGTTAAGTAGATAATGTTTTGTTGGGATTATCGAATGATTGTGCCACCATTCAGTCGTGACTTTTAATAGATGGTCATTTCTGATGTAAAGAAAGCCAGTTTCTCTTCGATAGCATGAATGGATCTTGCTTTTTTCTTATATTTCTAGTTCTTATTTATCTTGCCGTAAATAAGGTTTTATAGTCATTGGGTTTCTCTTTCTAAATTTCCTAACATATTTCAAATTCTAATTGAAACACGACTTTCACGTTTTTCAATTAAGTAATTAGGTACCTACTAAGTACCTACATCCGTATCGTAATATTTTTAGTCATTTAAGTTGTGCAAATTAACTTGCATTGCAGTATACGAATAGTGGGTCTTGAGTTCGTTTACTTCTCGCCTACGTTTTGAGGATACCACTATCTAAATTACTGTTTTGCCAAAGTTTCCGGTCCGGGAGGTGCGCGCACGCATTTTGTTAACGGAGCTAAGACAAGACTAATGAGAACAGGTTTCATTTTTCAATTGTATTAGGCTACTGAGCTGGTTGAAGTGTTTTTTTTTATATAAGAAAAAATGTCTTTTGGCCACAATCTCACCTGATGGTAAGTGACGATGAGGCCGACGATGGAGCAGGACAGTCTAGAAGACACCTATTCACTCTTGCCTTGAAAAGGCCCCGATTGTATTTCTCAGGAAAGACGAAAGACGCTAACGAGTTCAATTCCTAGAATTGCTGGCTGCACTGGTACATAACGTCTGTATTTATCCCGGTGTGATCAAACCATAAAATAAACACGTCGCGTCGCATCATGACGATCAAATTAGGCAATGATTGTACAAACTAAGCAAAACTTGAAACTGTTAGCACAATAACAAACGATGGGATTTGGTTACGAAAACTATCATGCACATTCTAAAAAGACGTCCAAACTAGTTTCCAAAGATAAACAAAGAGGTTTGTTTGTTGACATAGTGCGTACGTGCAGCAATATTTGAATTTGGAATGAGGCTTCGCGAACTGGGTACCGTTAATTTGCTACGTCGACCGCTTGCTTACTAACAATTCCTTTTTCAAACCTTGCGGTACTGTCAGAAATGTCATTGACAATGACAACAGAAAAGTGGTTTCACTCTTTAGTTTATTTTTTTATGGAAGTTTGTGGTGAAACAAGCAGATGGCCACCTGATTTTTAAGTGGTCACTTCTACCTACAACAATGTATTGTCTCACTGAGTACATCAACTTCGTCCATCACTCTGAGACGTAATGTGGGTAGGGTTACCATATCTCAGGATTTGTCCTGAGATTTCAGGATTTTTCGACTCTTCTCAGGATTCCGGCCGGATTTAGCAAATCTAGTGATAGCTCAGGATTTTCAATAAAACACAGGTTACATTTTAAAGATCTCTCTTATTAAACTACTAAAAATAAATTTCTTTTGGTAACGATTGAACAGTTCAAATCAATACTTATTTATCAAAGTAAAACAAACTAAAAACAATCTTCTTTTGGTAACAATTGCAGTTAAAATCAATACATAAGTATTAATTTAAAACAAACTTAAAATAATCTTCTTTTGGTAACAATTGCAGTTAAAATCAATACTTATTTATCGAAGTAAAACGAACTAAAAAGATAATAATACGTTTTTGAGAGAAAATTCTCAAGCTGTAGAAAATCTCAGGACTTTTCCATGGAAATCAGGCCTTTTCTCCGGACTTGATTTTTTCATCTGGTAACCCTAAATGTGGGTGTCTTGCACTGCAAACGAACATCACTGCTTGGCGGCAGAAATAGGTCCGGTGGTAGTAATTCCCTATTACTAAAAATCCTAGTCTTTAGTTTTTTATCGGCATTTCTCGGCTTTCAGAGATAAAGAGATAGGTAACTGTTTGTTTATTTTCTGTATTATCCTGCGCGTAAGCCCGGTAGGTACCTACGCGGACGCGTCACATAGTGTGTCTGTGTGCATAGTGTGTCTGTGTGCGTGTTGTTATGGTGCGATCAATAACACAGCGGCAGGTCGTTGACCTTGCGCAGGCGCTTGGATATCGGGGGATGCAGAAAATGCCTCATATTTACAAAAATATAATTATAAGTAATTTAATACTCAACTATAATTAAAACACGTGAGTGAAGAATGCTAGTCTAGAATATTTGCGATTTAGTTTCTGCTGTTCACGATAAATTATATGTGGGTTTATTAAAACTAAACAATTTTAGCATTCCTGTATTCCTTTTTTAAGTTTTTGTATGTCACCTGAATTCTTTGTGTGTACAATAAAGTATTATCTATCTATCTATCATTCCTCCTTAATTGAGTGATACGGACATAGGTAATAGATGTTTGTTCTTCTATGTCTGGGTGTTTCTATTTATTATAAGTATGTAAATATAAAAAAAAGTATATAAGTATTCTATCAGCATCTAGTTCCCATATTACAAGCTTCGCTTAGTTTGGGACTAGAGGGCGTTGTGTGAAATGTACATCAATATTTATTATTTATTTATTCCTCTGAGGACGTGCCCTGTGATGCATTGCACTGCGTCCATTACTCAAATATAAGTAAGTCTCATGTGCGTGTAATAGAACCGGCACCCATACCCTTCAAACCGGAACACAGCAATGCGAGCATCACTGTGCACAACACGAAATAGGTACGGTGGTAGTATTTGTTACGGCTTGTAGGGGCTTGTTGCTCTTCAAAGATGACGAAGATGAATGCAACTTATAATACTTTATTCAGGCTTTTACAATATTCATAAATAAAGGAATTTTATTAGCACTCGCGCGCAGCCATGTTGAATTCGGAAGTGTTGCCATCCGCTGTTTCCTAGGATGGCCACTGGCCCTGGTGTTGCCAGCCTGCTGTGCAAGTACCGTTCTTGTCGATCGCTTAATTTGACATTTAGAATCGTCAAAATTCGATACTTCGTACTTGCAACTATGGATAAAACCATTTTTATCGAATTTTGACGATTCTAAATGTCAAATTAAGCGATCGACAAGAACGGTACTTGCACGGCTGTTGTGATAGATAATGTCGTGCTACGACAGTATTTACGAGCTCTTTCCTAAGCTCTACTACTAAATCCATGCCATATCTTAATGAAATAGAAATACTCAGTGACGCAATGCAAGAGAAGAAGAATATGAATCATCAGGTATTTTTAAACCGCGTTCGTCTGAAACAGTGTTGGTCCCTTTGAACAATAATGTCTCACTCAAACTCAATACGGTATGGTCACTGGTACCTACTACTACCGTTAAGGTTAACCCTTCTTGGCCTCTGAGCACCGTTACTCTTGGACGTGGTCGTAACGTAACTCAAGGCGCCTACAAGCGTCGCGCTAAAAGAATAACGCCGCAGTGACTACATTCAGATTTTAAGAGACATCACTTTTTTTCAAATCTGATTTGGATATTCCAAAAAACTGATCTCAATCGAAACGTCAAAAAATTTTGTGCCCGAGTGCCCAGACTTTTTTTGCTCGGTCATTGAACAAATACATTACGAGAAAAGGTAAAAAAAAGTATAGTGGGCTATTACGCTCTGTTTGAAGGCTTCAACCACAACTATGGTAGCATAGCAACTATGGTAGAAGCTGTGACCCACTTGCAGCCACTAGTAGTTGAACTGTCGTTGAATCTAGTTCGCGTACTTGCGCTGGTTTTTAATAAGAATGCCAGCATTGAATTAATATGAAACACCTGTGTGAAGGAATTTGGAAGTGTTTTTTTGCGGCAACCATACGTTTGAAAGAACGGAACACTTATTACAGTTAGTCCGACCCGCCCCAATAATTTTATGGAATCTATCTCTAATTTTAATTTTTATTTAAAACCCCAGTGGAATAAACCAGGGCATAAAATCTAAGAAATACGAGTCAACGGTCAAGACACCAATGTCAATCATACTGCAATCGTCCACGGTTCAATTTATGACCTAATTATCATAAATATTCATATTTACCATTGAGCGATCCGTTCACACACAATTAGTTTCATTATTCAATTCCATTCACATCAAAATACAAACAAATCTGAATTTCAAATGGTAACACTATATCACTAATCTTATCACAAGAATAGGTTTGAAATATGAATTTTTATCTTGACAATACGATATTTTCATTGTCGTGGCTTCTTTTCAATTTGTAGCAAAAGGGCGTATCTTCGATCTTGAGATTTGACGCATTTTTGGGTTGAGTTCTGTATTTGAATTGAAAATTGGAACATGGTTTTTTTAAGTTATCAATCAAAGTAGTCATAGTCGTAAGTGTCAGAGACAGATGGACTGGTCAAAAGCTCAAAGGTTTGTTAGTTCAGTTTTTTTGTAGGCGTACGTAGGTTTCTTTACACAAAGTATTAACGCTGGGTCGTGCCATGAATGTTTATAAACGAGTGGGCGATGGGTATGTGACAATGCGTGTGATTAACGAGTTGTGTATAGAGGAAGTAGGATTATACTCAACAAACAATTGCGTTGTAAACTATGAAAACATTACTCAGGAAAATATTACAATGATGCCATAGTCTTGACTTAGTCACATTGCTACGACGTACAAAGTTATTAACAAAAAAAGTGTCCACCGATATTGAGATGAGTAAAAAAAACACAAATACAGAATCTCCTTTTGCAATCGGTTCAGAATAAGAATAAGAATCATTTATTGTAAAACTGTGTAGAAGAGATCTTATGGTAGAAAAAGTTTCAACAGCCTACCCTTTTAGGGCGTACAATATTTTATTATACCTATTAGCCTACCCTTTTAGGGCGTACAATATTTTATTGTACCTATTATCAATAGGTACAATAAAAAAATTAATAAAACTCCAGCAGTAGCTCAAAGCGTAAATTAACTTTTTAGGTTCCTCTCAAACTACCTACTATAGTAGTGTTTTCATTTTTTATACACGAACAAAATTATCTTTATTTTCGTTGAACAATTAGAAATAAGATGAATGGTTCATTAGGACAGTGAGAAGTGACGATTATCATTCAGTTTCGAGTGGTCAACAATAAAAGGTTTGAAACTTGAAATGGGCATCTACTCGAAGAATAAAGAATTAAAATTTCAATCAGAATTATCATAAATTCTGATTCATCATAGCTATCCATCAACGCGAGAGATTCTGATGGATTTCACATTTGTGACAGTTGAATTCACAAGAAAGGATTCTACAGCAATTGAAACGGAGTTAAAGTTCACACGTGTGGTCGTTGGTGTCAACAAAGGGGGTCAAAATGACCCTAACGCTATTGTCGATTGTTGAAAATGTAACATCTTTGTTGCTAGAAAATGATTATATAAACCCTGATATTTTTTGCAAATAATCTTGAATGTATACGTAAACTAAATTCAATTTAAAATAACCAGGATGCTAAAATAGTTGATGGATCAATCTGTGTATTCCGATTAAATAATGTAATGCGTGAAATATTGAGACCAAATAATTGAAATCGCATCTTCGTTGAGCTGACTTTTTTATAGATACACCGGGAAAAAAAATTCTTCATATCTGCCCAGGGGGTCGATTCTAGACCGATAGACATTTTATCACGATAGATATATATCCCAAGAACTGTCAAAACTCCATAGTTTTTGACAGTTTTTGGGAGATATATCTATCGTGATAAAAAAGTCTATCGGTCTAGAATCACCCCCCAGAATTTACAACCGTTTACCATTTGGAGGGGAAACTGCCTTGACACTGGCCGAGTTGATATTTATAACGAAATTCGAAACGGATTGTAGATTTTAAGAAGACCATGTATATGAAATGCACTCCAACGGCTTTGTTGCATAGTCATGAATTCTTCAGTCAATATCCATGGACAAATATTATGTAATGCAAGAGCTTGCTGAAGATTGTTCGTTCTATTTGTTCATTAGTTTTACTATTCAACGACCTGTCAGTAAAGTGTTTGGTGAGCTAACATCGAGAGCATGCTTGGATTTCTCCATTGGACTGCTAAATTATTTTCTGTTACTTGGACTACTACCCTATTTATCTACACATTTCCCCTTACGCTCCATGTCTCTTCTATTGTGTCAAACATCTACTGCTTATCAAAAACTGTAATGTAATTTTTTTTTACCAAGTATTCTTTGTTTTACGATTTAAATTACACATTTTCTTCAATGCTTTCTTCCTCGGTTCTCATCTAGGATGTTTTTTCTTTTCTCATTCATATGTATTTTCTTTTTCTTAGTATTCATCTCCGGATATGTCAAAATACAGTTTTGTATTTGCTTGTAAACCTGATTTGATGACCTTTGTGAGGAGAAAATAGACGAATTCAGTATTCTTTTAGTAGAATATTAAAACGTAATTTCGACTTTATCGTTTTTTTAAAAGTCGATGCCGGTAAGATTTATTCCGTTACAAATGTTACAATAGCATTTTAAAGTGTTATTTGGTGAAGCCCAGGAATATTGATTTAAAAACAACAATACAAAATGCATTAAAATGTAAGACGAATGACACGTCTAATCTGACCACGCTCGAGTGTCCTTTTTCCCTCCAAAATGGAAGAATAAAATGTGTTGATATTGTTTGATTTATTCCTGACCCTTGGGGTTTTGTCCCCGAAGAATGTAATACATCACGCCTCCAGACTCCGGACCATAGAGATATTTACATAATTACTATGTTCATCAGAATAAATACATATTGAAAGACATTTTACATCAAGCTCTAAAATAAAACTATGGGAACCAGAACAAACATTATGTTAATCACACAAGTGTTTGCTTTTGGTGAAGTTCAGTTCAAATCCACAATCTACAGCGTCAACTGATCCGAGACCAGTCAAAAATCGCACAGAATACAAAATGGCGTTTTCGTCCAGACTAGTTCTATGTTCCCACGTGTGGAATGAGGTCAATCGGTAGTCAGCAGCGTTATCGCGGTCCAAGGTTGCCTTATCAAAGTCATCAGGCTTATTGCAAACTACTGTTCTAAATAAGCACTGATTTCATGACTTGTTTTTAAAAGTGTTATCGACCTTGCAAGTTTTGCAACCTGTCATGTTTGGGACTTACTTGATGAGGATGCCTTGCCTCCCTTTTGAACTATCAAAAGATCTGAGAGAATGTCTAGTCTACCATACATTAGGGAGACATAATATAGAGGGATAACAATCGTGACTCAGAGTCCTCAACTTTTTTTTAAGCAGTGGAGTCATTAGCGACACTGACGTATCATGGGAAGGATACCAGGATACGGTCATGGATGGTCTGTAATTATCATTAGGCAGCCGAAATGGGACTTTCACGCCGGCTAAGCAAGTCCTTGCGACGTTGTCAGTGCCACTTGCCACTTGTTCCCACGACAACTCATTACGTATCACTTCCGTATGGACAAGTGTCCCTAGCCTGCCTATTTGCGTACACGACTTTAACTAAGTGGTTTCTAGTAATAATAGTACTTGATACTGGTAAGTTTACGTTGGCAACATTGGTAACCTCGCAGCTGTTCGCACCCACTACCCGGAACATTACGGTTTTTATTCAAATTTCAAAGTAAACACAACGACCTTTCTACTCTCATTCTTTTTTTGAAAGTGGCGATGTATTTTTTAATGCATTGCATTATTCTCATTGGACAGCCTGTCAGAAGTTAAAAATCGTAAAACCAATCCGACACGTTCCTAAATTGAAATTGACGCGTTCCATTTAAAAACAACGTGCGCAATTTCGAATTGAGAATAATGAAATTCGAATGAGTTTGTTTTGTTGGCAAGAAAGTGAAATCATACGATACGAAAGAGTATTAACTGAATAATTACCTCAAAAATACGTTAGTAGGTATACTTTTAATACTAGGGTTATGATTTGCTAATAATAATTCGATTTACTAAACCAGTTGGGAATTATTTAAGTCTAGAATAAGTTAGTTCTGCTATCTGACCATGTGCAATGTGCATTCAGGCCGCAAGAACCAGTACACGCTAAGGTCATATTCACACGAGGTTAAAAGCTCATAATTATTTATTGATCCGGTGCGAAATGGGAAAAAGGCCCCCTTTCAACGGTTGTTGAGGGTCATCGGGGGAGTTACAATATCGATCGGACGAAATAATAACAATTAATAATTTCAACAGATGTGAGACTCGTTGCATCTGGACCTTGTTACGTATTAAACCTACGTAGGTAATTATTCTGTGCCTTATTTTATAAATTAGGGTATGATGGAATTAGCCTTAAGTAGTAAACTGAAGAATACCTAAAATTGGCACACTGTCCTTTAGTTTGAGAAATAAAATCGGGTAGCTAAAATCGATCTTGTGATGAAATTGATACTGACCTAAAACTAAAACTCAGTTTTGATGAGCGTTTCACTGGAAGGACCATAGTGGAATTTTAGGTTTCTGAGCACCTCAATATTTAGTAGAAGTTCTCAAACAATTGTAAAACTGAACCGGTAATTTGTAAAAGTTACGAATCAAAAGTTATAAGCATTTTAAAGTGGTCCCTCGGTTCCACACATGCAATGCTGGGTTCCAAGGATCTAATCAGTATTCACATCTTCTTTCAATGTCTATATTTAGTAGAAGATTTGTAAAAAAAAAACTACTTAATTTCAGCCCTTCTTCTTCTTGCAGAGAGACGAAAACACGATAACAAAGTGGTCCCTCAGTTCTACATTGACGAAAATGTTTTTGCGGTTTTACACAAAAACTAACTGGAATTTTAAGTTTCTGAATCAGTCAATATTTAGTAGAAGTGCTCATACAATTTGTAAAATCAATCAGTAATTTGTAAAACTTACCAATCAAAAGTTATAAGCATTTTAATGTGGACTTTCGGTTGAACACTTTCCAAAACGCAAAAGTAACTTTACAAAAAAACTATAAAACTTAGAGACGTGTAATATAGCTTAACATTTAGTAAAAATTTTTACTAAATATCTACATACAGCAATGAACAATAGACAGAGCCATTATCGAAATATAGCAATTTTAGTTTCCGGCATAGAGATGCAGCCGCGGGGTGACCACACGGCTTAAATTTTCGGGACAGGGAACAGCATGACAGCCGCGCGACGCGACGATTCCACTCTCTGCTGATGCGGGTGTGACTCAATGAAGTCAGCGTTGGTACTCTAAGTACCTATTCATCCATTGTATTTTCAATAGGTGAGTAAAAAAAATCCGATGATTGTCAAATAAATATAAGATCATACGAAAACGGAACGTCAGCGGAAAATCAATACTATTTATACTTAGGTGCTTACCTATCACACTACTCAAACAACTTCGAGAGGGCTTTCGCTGCCCAATTCAACAATAGAATCTACAAGGTGCTTACCTAAAAAGAACAATCGCTAGGAAAACTTCAATAACCACTATCCCACTACTATTATAAATGTCAAAGTTTGGATGTTTGTGTTTCAATCACGCTGTTACTACTTACTGGTCCGATTTGGATGAAACTTGGAATATATTATAGTTCGTAACCTGGATCAAACACATCGGCTACTTTTTTTTATTTTTTTTGTGGACGAAGTCGCGGGTAACTGCTAGTAATATTATAAATGCTAAAGTTTAGATGTTTGGATGTTTGTGTTTCAATCACGTCAAAACTACGAACCAACTTGGATGGAACTTGGCATATATTATTATATTATAGTTCGTAGCCTTAATATACTAGCAGTTACCCGCGACTTCGTACGCATCTACAGTTTCCGTGTACATTATATTATCTGTGTGTGTACCGAGCGGATACTTCTTTGAGAAACTTGACATTACACCTCATTACACCGAACTCGTACCTACTGGAATGTCAAACGCTAGTTGTTAGACCAAAGAGGTAGTACTACGCCCTGTCAAACTGACGTGACATGACATGACAATGAAATCCTCTTGCCAATTGGCGCTGCTAATCCTTTTCGTTCATTTTATCCTGTAGATCCTGTTAATTATTCGGGATAAAAAGTAGCCTATATGTCAATCCAGGTTAAGAACTAAATATATGCCAAGTTTCATTCAAGTTGGTTCAGTGGTTTTGACGTGATTGAAACACAAACATCCAAACTTTGACATTTATAATAGTAAGTGGGATAGTGGTTATTGAAGTTTTCCTAGCGATTGTTCTTTTTAGGTAAGCACCTTGTAGATTCTATTGTTGAACTGGGCAGCGAAAGCCCTCTCGAAGTTGTTTGAGTAGTGTGATAGGTAAGCACCTAAGTATAAATAGTATTGATTTTCCGCTGACGTTCCGTTTTCGTATGATCTTATATTTATTTGACAATCATCGGATTTTTTTTACTCACCTATTGAAAATACAATGGATGAATAGGTACTTAGAGTACCAACGCTGACTTCATTGAGTCACACCCGCATCAGCAGAGAGTGGAATCGTCGCGTCGCGTGGCTGTCATGCTGTTCCCTGTCCCGAAAATTTAAGCCGTGTGGTCACCCCGCGGCTGCATCTCTATGCCGGAAACTAAAATTGCTATATTTCGATAATGGCTCTGTCTATTGTTCATTGCTGTATGTAGATATTTAGTAAAAATTTTTACTAAATGATAAGCTATATTACACGTCTCTAAGTTTTATAGTTTTTTTGTAAAGTTACTTTTGCGTTTTGGAAAGTGTTCAACCGAAAGTCCACATTAAAATGCTTATAACTTTTGATTGGTAAGTTTTACAAATTACTGATTGATTTTACAAATTGTATGAGCACTTCTACTAAATATTGACTGATTCAGAAACTTAAAATTCCAGTTAGTTTTTTTGTAAAACCGCAAAAACATTTTCGTCAATGTAGAACTGAGGGACCACTTTGTTATCGTGTTTTCGTCTCTCTGCAAGAAGAAGAAGGGCTGAAATTAAGTAGTTTTTTTTTACAAATCTTCTACTAAATATAGACAGTGAAAGAAGATGTGAATACTGATTAGATCCTTGGAACCCAGCATTGCATGTGTGGAACCGAGGGACCACTTTAAAATGCTTATAACTTTTGATTCGTAACTTTTACAAATTACCGGTTCAGTTTTACAATTGTTTGAGAACTTCTACTAAATATTGAGGTGCTCAAAAACCTAAAATTCCACTATGGTCCCTCCGTTGAAACGCTCATCAGTTTTGCACTTGCGCGGTTATTACAATGAGTCAATAATAGTGAGTGACTTGTTTGTTGGTTCAAAATTAAATTTATTTTTTTAAAAGCACATTTTCAATGCAATCTGATTTGTTTTTTTTAACCAATTTTTTATGTTTTTCGTAACCAATATTTGTTTTGATAACGTTTGCGCAGACGGTTCGGATCGGGGTCTATTGAGCCGTAACGGCTATCGATTTCCCATACACGTGCCTCCTCCCATTGCCCATGGGAACGATAGGGTGATGCAGTCGATACTAACTAATACAATAAGTAAAGTAGGTACTGATAGTACCAAATTATCTTCCCTACCAATTGATATAGGCGTTTGCACATTGGCCGATCTCGACACTATACCGACACGTCACAAATATATCACAAAAATACGTCACAATAATAATATAAAGTTTGCAACACACAAATGTTTGTTCTTGGTGGGGATCGAACCTACAGCCTACAGCACGGAAGGCAGAGCTACTACCGACTGAGCTGTGACGCCTGTCTAATATTCCAAGTTTCATCCAAATCGGACAAGTAGTTACATCACTTGCAGCGTGATTGAAACACTATTTATTGGGATGACATTAACTCTTTTCCGATATCGTGTAATTGTCGTGTCGTGTCGTGTCGTGACGGTGGTAGTGTTTAAATACCTACCCATTCGGAACACCCTTAATTATAATTAGTTACTGGTTCGTCTGGAAGTAGATAACTAGAGAATATTATGAGAAACGTCTGGTCAATAGAACGGCTGCTAAGTATAGAAGCACTTATGAATAAGGCACTGTTTGATAAGGTGGTGCTTGATGCTTTGTCGTTAAATCTTAAAAGTGCTCTGAGATCATAAAAATAATTTTAAATGTAGTTTTAAATGTTATCGTGTTTGAATATGAATACTGAAGTACTTAGGTACCTGTATGTAATATAAAAAAAAAACATACAACCGAATTGAGAACCTCCTCCTTTTTTAAAGTTGGTTAAAAATAAAGTACCTACTCTGTCTACTAAAGAAATCAAGTCATACAGACATAACACACTAAGAGTACATTATTGCTAAACAAACATTAGCATATCCTACTAATATTCTAAATGTGAAAGTTTAGATGTTTGTTTCAATCTCACTGCCACTACTGGTCCGATTTAGATGAAACTTGGAATTTAAATAGTTCGTGCGCTTCTCATCAATCATGAAACTAACGAGTTCTAAATTCCTAAACCAAAGTCGTAGTTAAATAACCCAAATTATGAAAGTATACCCATTGAAAGCAAAAGTTGAATATCACTTTCCCCAAAGGAATCCGCGCTACGGTCCAAAGAGGTTTCCCATAGAAAAAACCCCTTGAGCCCTTGTTGCGGAACAACAGATTTATCAGCTGTTTTTATGAGTGCCTGGATGTAATTTGTAAGAGGGTGTGAGGTGGGAAAGTGGTCATTGTAAAGGACAGTTGTTTTTTTTACCAATTACAATCAGCCTGTTTGAGTAATGCTTGGGCCACATCGCGATAATGCCGAAGTTTTGCTATAGCCGAGTGCAACCACATCGTTTTCGTTAAAAATTAAACACTTCATTACAAAAATACCCTCAATTATTTTTATTCTACTATTTTTAGAGAGGACTTACTTACTTTTCTTATTCATAGTAAGAAATAAAAAATGGAAAGTTTAAAATCACAAAGATTTCCGCATCAAGAGAAAGGTCGCAGCTTTGAATCCTACTCGATTCATAACTTTTGGGTTGTTATAAAAATTTTTGTGTATTATCTGTGACTTTATAAATAGACATAGTATTATAAATATTATTTTTCAATTACATTACATCATCATGCACAATTTGTTCGTTTCGCTACTTAATAGCTAGTCAATTGACTTCTTTGTACTGACATATAAATCAAAACACTTGCGTATTATTCAGTTTCTTCTAGAACGAGCGGCACGTCTCGTTCGTTACGGGTCGCCTACAATTTTTACGGCCTAGAAAATCTACACGCAGACATAGTTGCAATTTGGAATAACTGTAGTCGTGTTGATTGTTATCTTTTTGACTTACTATTCTTTGTAGTTTATTATTTTAGTGAATAAAAGTTACTTACAAATATCATGAACATTTCACACGACGCCCTCTAGTCCCAAACTAAGCAAAGCTTGTAATATGGGCACTAGATTGTTGATAGAATACTTATGTACTTTTTTTTGTAAATACATACTTATAATACACTAGTAGTTACCCGCGACTTCGTACGCGTCTACAGTTTCCGTGTACATTATATTATCTGTGCGTGTACCGAGCGGATACTTTGTGAAACTTGACATTACACCTCATTACACCGAACTCGTACTGGAATGTCAAACGCTAGTTGTTAGACCAAAGAGGTAGTACTACGCCCTGTCAAACTGACGTGACATGACATGACAATGAAATCCTCATGCCAATTGGCGCTGCTAATCCTTTTCGTTCATTTTATCCTGTAGATCCTGTTAATTATTCGGGATAAAAAGTAGCCTATGTGTCAATCCAGGTAACGAACTATATATATGCCAAGTTTCATCCAAGTTGGTTCAGTAGTTTAGACGTGATTGAAACACAAACATCCAAACATCTAAACTTTCGCATTTATAATATTAGTAGGAAGGATAGTAGTTACAATAGTTTTGCGCTTTGTGTATCATTTTGGATAGAACTGGGCATTTTGTCGCTGATAAATGATGAAAGAGGGAACTTTTTACTATGCCTAGAAAATAATCTAAGTTTGCGATGAAATTATTTTATACTACGTTGACCGCAAATTGTCGTTGTGTCGCTAGGAATTTATAAAAGAAGACCATTTATAAAACGACTAGAATACACAGATCATAAAAATTACATAATTATGTTTTATTACTATGAATGTTCGATCCTGAAAAAATGTGTAATTGTACACATTTTTTTTTGTGCAATAGAGTTAAATAAATAAATACTGATGACATCCGAGGTCGCGGAAGGATAATAATTACTTACGATGACAACACCAATTAGAATTTACCGTAACTATAAATAACATCAAACCGGACAACTTAGTGAATTATGAGTATCATGTCAATAAAATACAAACATTAAATTGTAATATATGTAATGTTGAGAATCACTGATTCCGCAGTCCTATGAAAGTTAATTCTTTATTCCATTTTCCATGCCTTTTAAAACGCAATTTCACTTTCACAGTTATTGTTAGCCTCGTCGCGAGTCACTGAGAGCTTTCTCGCAGTCTAAAAACTACACAACAACCAGACTTTGCCACTAGCTCATACAAACGTACCTGTCTACTTACTTTGTAGCTATTACTTTGGCAATTTCACAAAAGAATAGCAAGTCTTGTTATGTTGAAAGGGGTTACTTTTATCTACAAAAGTTCAGAAACTATGAAAAGACGTTTATCCGTACGTTATGAGCACTGAACCATATCTTACACCGTGTTTCCTTAGGGTCACCACACGTGAGCTTCTCCGTGAGAATACTAACGTATACCCTTGTTTAAGGTTGTCACTAGCTCATAAAACCTTGTCAACTAAAACAACTAATTTGCAAAAACACATTAGTTTTTTCTGACGCCCCATGCCAACTAAGTAACCTTAGTAAGGATCATACTTTTGAGAAATTAATATTTTTGACCTCATTTATATGATGTGTCAGCCCTGACGGTACCCATTAGTGCAGAGTCGTTGAATAAGCCAATTACATTTCTGCATTAAGTATAACAAGTGTAAGAAAGGCGGGTGCGTCGCTTTGGTCGAGTGTACTAACCTTTTTCTTTAATAATTATAGTAGGTTAAAGGTTAATTTCTTGCTCAATAAGTCGACATTACTGTAGTGAAATCGTTGATGGATTTTATTATCAATTTAAACGACATGGATATGGTGCCAATTGAGGTAGCAATGACTATTTATAAAATAGCATTTAATAGATAGGAAGCATACTTTTACAATCGCGTGATGATAATGGAGCTAAACGCCAGCATTCAAAATAAAAAATATATGGAATTTAAGTAACATAGCTACTCAATTTACAAACCAATTGGCTATTTGCAACCATAATCGATCTGTTGGGACAGATGATA
Source organism: Gandaritis pyraliata (assembly GCA_947859175.1). NCBI lineage: Eukaryota > Metazoa > Arthropoda > Insecta > Lepidoptera > Geometridae > Gandaritis > Gandaritis pyraliata. The sequence goes on along the minus strand of OX401869.1, from coordinate 2,826,345 downwards.
TCATCCCCTAGTCATTTGATGCGGAATGTACCAAGTGGGGTAGTATTGCACCCTCAGTGGAATATGCTATGCACGAACGCGGGGGTAGCAGATGTTATCGGCACGACCGTTACATACAATCCCCTATCTGTTCCAATTTTCAAATTTTGAACACGTGTGTTGACAACTTTTTTAGAACACCCGCATGATTCAAACTTTCATATCGCGAATGTGATTCGATAAGTTGTGATGTTGTGAATGAATGTGAGGCTTATCGCATTTTTTTTTTACTTTCGTTGCGTACGAAACGAACGCACCTTTCCAAACAATCGTTATTACTTTTGGTCTATTAATAAACTGACGATCGAAATATCATTAAATGAGATCGAAAATAGTTTCTCTCCGACGCGTTTTGAGTTCATGAGTATGTCCAGAGATTAGAATTAAAGCAAATAGGTATAGCTAACCAAAAGACTAGGGAAAAGCGACAGTTAAAAAATCAATACAACCGTTACGAAGTCAGTGTCCGCGAGGGTGCGTGCGGCACAACGAGCGCTTGTTGCGCACGCGCCGAGCGCGCTTCGCCATTGCGACAATAACTGCACAATGCACTGTTCTGTGCCATTTGTAGGGGCGAAAGCACTGATTTATTGTTTTGCGAGGCGAGTTTACTAAGAACTTGGCCTTAGCGAAGTGCATGATCAATTTAATACTGAGCTCAGACCTGAAGTAAATGCATTGTAAACTGTAATAGGCTTCATGGTTAATTGGACAATAATCATAAACTGAATGATATAAAGTTTATCTTTATTGGTTTTTTTATTGAGTTTTGTAACGAACATTTCTAAAAGTAAATGACCGCACGCAAATCGCAATCTCCCTAATACAGTTGCAACTATTTCTAATGACGTGCAATTATGCATTAGAAACCCCGCGGTCGAGTCCAAACTTTCCCATAATCGAAAGAATTAAAAGAGTTCAACGACACTAAAAGAGGTGTAATTACGAACAGTTATAGAAATCTGAAGGGAAGTAAGGAATTGGGTGACCGGGTTCTTGTTCCCCTATAAAGTCAGCACGGTTGGTCAGTTTCAGACAATACAAATGAGACCCTTAAAAGTTTTAATGCACATAGAAAACGTTTAGATTGTACATCTGCTGAAAGGTGCCTCGCGATGATTTTAGAAGGGTTTATTTAACGAGAAGTCGGTAAATAGAAGATGTAGGGGGTCAATCTTAAACCAACTAAAGCGAGAGAAAATATAAGCTTCATAGTTTTTAAATAATTAGGAGAATATGTAGGGACATAATTTCCAGCTATCTACCTATTTGTATCGACAGGTAGAATCAGGTTGTTGGGATTAAGATCAACATTGTATCTAAGCTTCATAGAAAAAATATCAAGAATAGAATTGCAGTGCAGGTACGCAACATAAAAACTAAACAATGAACGTACCAGCAGCGCGGCGGCGGCGGCGGTAGCTAGTAGCAATACAAAAACTGTGCTTGACAATAAAAACACATTCTGAAGATTTTTATACTTCTTGGAGATATGATTACCTACCATCTATATAACTTAAAAAACATAGTATACTGTATTTTCAAAACACGTTAGTAGGTAAAGAAAAAGTAAGAAGTACTTAATTTAATTTCTATCTTTATTGACATTCGGGTTCGTCCTTTAATAATAATAACACGCGCTTAATTTGATGCAATTAAAAACTATATAAAACCAAACAAACAAGAAACAAAGAAGCTTGTACGACAACCAAGCATAAAAGCGGCCATTTTGCAATCAGCGCGGGCGTGCGCTTGCGTACTACTAGGTGACGCAGCGTGTGCGTCGACGCGTCATCGCGTAGGTAAGGTACTAAGATACTCGTTGGGTGAAAAAGGGTCGTATCGTATAGCATATTATCTGTTCTGTTTAACTCGTGTTAATAGAAACTACTCATAGTACGGATAACCCCTTATAAACAATTTTGTTCATAAATGGTATTTTTATCTTTATTTCGACAGTTTTGTTATTTGCCAGAATTACATTACGCCTGCTACATAAATAATAAGGTCGATATTTGCAAATACGGTCTGTTTGTAGTAAATGCCATTCAAACGTACGCACGCTTGTGTATACCTAACTTATTGTTTACCCGTTCTGCCACATGTGAAATCTAAAATAGGACAAGTGTGGGAGGCTTGTCGTAGTAGATCTCAGAGCTGGTCGATGCTGTATCAAAACAAACGAATCTAGGTCACACTGCTTATACTTTATAAGTCGGTGGTACCTACTCAATAACATCAATAGTAACAACTAGTCGTTTAAATAATACGTTACAGATTTTTTAACTTGATATCTGAGTCTCGTGCCGCGTGCCTTAGTGGAGGTTTTGGAAACGTTCTAATTCTAAATGAGTTCAGAAAAACTATTTAATAAGCAGCTTAATACTGTTCGCCTGTTTTTCATAATTAAAGGGGACAAGACCAAAGAAAAAGGTCCATTAGTTGTGTTTTGTGTAGTGTGTGTTGCAAAAAAGACCTTTTCAAATCTTAATTTTTAATTGCCACGCACTAACAATTTAATGAACAACTTTATACGACCCTTTATGAAGGTCTTGACACCTTTTATAAGCAAAAAATATTTGCAGTCAGGACTTAGAAGTCAGAATCCTTTGTGGTTCAATAATAAGGGTCACAAAAGAGACAAGTTTTATAGCGAGACGAGTGTCAGATTACGCAATAAAACAACGTCTGATTTTATGTGCTGTGTTGAGTAAGATCACCGATAAAACTATGAAGGTTAAAATGATAACAGTGTTTTTACAACCTGCGCTCACGGTTAATTGTAGTGTATATTTAACAAGAGATAAAGTTAACTTTTATAAGAGTCATTATGATCCAGGTGGCACCATTATGGCTCAGTCTCATATTGCGAATATGATATGCGTATTCGGTTTCATTTAAGATACTTACGAGGAGGGAATTATTATTAAGATGTTAGGGCACGCGTACTTTGACGATTATCGTCCCGAGCTGTAACGGGCAAACATCAATAAATTCGAAATTAAATGCTGAATGATAAATATTAATATAAAAAAGTTATCGATTTCATTGTATTGCAATGCAATGAGTAAATCCATAGCGGCAACAATACGAATTTCTAAGTAGCAAATACAAACATGACAGGTTAATTAACAAACATTATTCTTTAATAAATTGTCGTTAACTGCCATAACTATGCTGCTACTGTGCATATTACTGCCAAATGCGACAACAATGGGTATTATAAAATGATTGTATACCTTTAGAACTTCAGATATACCACTGTTTATATTATGATGGTATGTGATAATTAATTATCTACTTTATTTATCTACATTACAAGCATCAAAAATCATACACCGTAGACTACCGGCCACAGGTCACAATGATCTAATTGTTTGAAATTGACGTAAATTACAGTTGTGTATCACCAATATTTTATGTCAATAAACATTATAATACAGAAGTTACGCTATTTAACAAGAACAAAAAATTACATTATATACTAAGATATGATTTGAAAACGTATTAGATTAATATTTGCGTTGGAGTGACGAATGTTTTACACAGCATCTGCTGATTTTCGTGATAGGGCACTTTGAAGATGCGAGTGCATCGTACCCAAAATTGAGGTGTTTGGTCAAAGTGACCTCGCTGATCGTTGCTTTGTTATCGGTGGCCGACACAAGTCATAAACACATTTGTGTATGTCCAACTTCTCTCAGTGATAAGTACAGTTAGCACCAGAAGCTGAAGATTTCTCAGCGGTTTTGAAACTTTGAAACTAGTAATCTAATTATGGTCTTAAAATATTACATGACTTTCTCTCTCTATTATCCTTTAGTTAGAGGTTTTAGTAATGGACTCACATCACGACTAGTACCTATCTAGAATAAGCGTTCTAAAAACTAGACTACTTAGGTACACTTTATATAGTTTTAAAACATCAACTATTCGTGTTGTCTGTATCTTACGACCAAGTTCATATCGCTGCAATGTAAGTAGGTAGGTAGTGTGCACTGCACTGATAGCGTTCGATAATAATGTGTAATTAGCTCGCTGTTGACTTGTTACGATTAATTACTTGAGTTCAATAGAGTTTACATCGCTGCACTACTGCGAAATGCGACGCGAATGGTTTTTACTCGTACGTGCTAATTGGTCATAGCGACTGTACATAAATAAATACTATACTTTTTATAGTTTTCTTACATTCATAATAGATCGATATCTAACCCACCTTAGGTAGGTAAATTAAATCTAGAAAGTAAATTGCACAAAAAAAGTTGTGCACGCACACCGCACTATGCCCAATTTAGGGGTACCTAATACCTATTCATATAAACTGCGCTAATCTGTTGCCATTTCTTTTCGTTGTCATGTAAGTGACAAAGACAGAGCATTTTCTAAACTGACTTTATGCATATGAATACAGAGGCAACTAGGTATTTTGAAGAAAGTCCGAGTTCGCGTTATTGTTTGCAACATAAATGTCAAAGTTGATGGCGATTGATTCATTCGAGGGTAAATTACAAGTAAATTATTACAGGCATAAAATGTTGCAACACACCACATGACCACACTATGAAGTCTAATAAGATTCAAATGGGCTTTGCTGCGATCACAGTAGAAGTACCTACCTAGGTGCATATAAATATAAACAAATTGAACAGGCAGTGAACATCAATCACAACATACCTGTTATTCTCTTCTGCGTTTTACTGCTCTCTGGACTGGCAACCCTGGCTTCTTGCGTGTTCGTGGTAGCATTACTTGGCGTGGTTATCGTGATCGGTGACCTTCTAAGCGCGGCAGGGACTGCAGAAGCCGGCACCAGTTGCCAGGCAAACCTCTGAGCTCCAGGCAACGGCTTCTCGTTCGCAAAATCAAAGCCCCATCTCTGACTATCCAGCTCCAATTGTCTTGTCAACTCTCGCTCCACAAATCGTCTGTTTTCCTCCCTGTCCGTGCAGCCGAACAGATTCCTTCTGACGCCATCTAACGCGGTCACTCCCCGCACTCGCAACGACCTGGTGTCCAGCACCGTGGCCTGTATCGGCGCCCTCACGCTCAACGTAGACATCTCGAAAGTCCGAATTGCACAGAACACTCCCACAATAGCATCCGCGGCGGTGACCACCTAGCAACAAAGTCAAGCTGTTATTCCACCGAAGAATGTAAGTAAAAACAAGATTGTTTGGAACATAGTATTCAATGAGAACGCGAAAGTTAGTTTTGTGTGTAAACAAAGTCGCAGTGACGCGTATGACGCGATAGAGACGCGTGACGTCCGCACGGGTGAGGTTCGGACGGCGACTGCGCGTCGGAAAACGCGACGGCGGCGACGCGACGAACGGCGGCGGAGGGTGGCGGCGGTACAAGCGATGTTGGTTCCGCCACTAGCCACGGGGCGGCGCTAGCTGTCGCCTCGGTGAGGCTAGCGCGGCTACCCATTATTTTCCCAATTATTTTCTATTTATTTTTATCCGTCTTGCCTTTCATTTTATTATTTGAATAAAGTATGTATACTAAATACCATTTCCAAAATTCAGGAAACTACCTAGTATACAACCTAGTTTTCCTATACTTTCTAAGGTCTTTGGTAAATTGGTATACCTACTTACTTTACAGCGCCATCTTTGATTTTCTTATTTAAATTTTTACTTGAGCATGATTTCAGTACTTTTATTTAATGCATCGTTGTGTAGGTAAAAACAAGGTACCTGTACCTACTTAATGAAAGTGTTACTATAAATTACATGTACCTAGGTAGGTACCCACTTACCTATAATTTAGGCTTGTTCTGCACCTTTGCATTGTTAGGTACTCTTTAGATTATATCATTAGGTAGCTAGTAGCTACCTACATTCAGTGATTTTATAAAAAGTTGACTGTTCAGGTTCACAGCGACTAGGTAGCCTTGCTCAAGTACATAGGTATTAGGTATAATATATTACATATTATATTACTTACAAACAACAGAACTAGGTACAGTCAGTATCATTAGTAAATGATGATGAAATAAAGTTTAAAAAATGTTTTTATGACTCAAAAGAAAACTAGAAACATTCCGTTTTCTTTATCAAACTATGATTAAGAAGTAAAAAATTTATTATAAAAGTTGTAAGTAGGTAGGTAATAGGTATTTAGATCAAAACTATGATTTGAGCCAACTGTTAATTATTGAAATTCTGGAAAAGTGATCTACTTCTTATGCTGACTGTACATTCTAGGTAGGTAGTCTATCTAGATAATACTTACTTACCTACAAAAAATATATACCTACTATTAAAGATTTAAATACCTACCTATTTGTTTTGTAAGTAGGACCTACTATATACTACTACATACTAGGTATGGTACGTCAGTAGTACCATACCTATATCGTACAGATTTTATTGAGACGAGTCATAAATATCTTCCGTTCAATGATTTATTCGAAATAAAGCGCTGCTGTTAAAAAAACAAATACTTAACAGTATCTATTTACACTTCCTACCTACTTCAGCATTGTTTATGAATACGGGCACTAGTAATTTAATGATAATGAGACAAAGAGACATAGGTAGTTGCAAATCTCCACATTAATAGGTTGTCGGCGAAAAATTGCATTCTGGCAACACCGACATCTAACTTGTTTACAAGGCCCGAAGACGTGTCTGGATTACGTGTTCAGCCTACTCAACTCGTGATTGACTATCGCTATCTCTTTCCACCCTTTGTGTATTCGACGCTGCAAGACAAGGAGAGGAAATGTATTAATAACTCGGAGCGTCGTCGCGCCGCCATTTTGGCCAAACGCGATCGAATCGAATAGATTTTGTTAATTTGTTGGTAGAGTCTAGTCGCGTATTTTTGTTTAATTTTTATCTTGATAGGCTTTTTGGGTTAGTTTAGAATAGTAAAAGGTAATCAAGCAAAACTGCGAAGTACCTAGGTACTGGAAATGATACCCGAGATAATGGAAAATAATTACAAAATATTGATAAAATCGAGTTAGATTTAGCGCAATGACGTGTTAGTTTAATGACAAAGGGGTTAAATATTTACACAGTTGTAAAAGAACTTACCCTTGTGTTTGTTTTTTGTTATCCCGAGGAAAATTCAAAGGGTTTGCGGGCGGTATTCATTCACTTCACTGGTTGCCGTACTAAATTCCAAGATATGACAACGACGCGATGGCGAGAGCGCGGGATCGCCGTTCATTGGTGGAAATTGGCGGCTAGTTGTCTCATTGGTCGGCTGAACTTTTAGGCGCCAATTTTCGGTTGGCTGAGACGCGCTGGATGGCGGGAAACAAACGTGGTACCTACTTTCCGGTGCGCATGAGTTTTTCGTTCGGAAAATTCGTGTTTGCCGCGGTATGCTTATTTTTATACGCAAGGAGTTTTTAATAATATTCCGGGCGTGTTTTCTCCGTGCGCTCCTTTTCTACCTACCTACTTTATTTATATTTCATGAGATGTAGGTAAAGTATTCCTGCCTTTTTAGGTTTGTTATTTCTAAACATTTGTGTTTTATGTTGTTTTAGGTACCGTACTTACCTAGGTATGGTGTATGAAGGTAGATGAGATAGGTAGGTATACCTACTTTACCTAGGTCTTTCTTTCCCTACCTACTAAGAATAACGTCGAATTTATCAAATGAAAAAAAAAATTCTTTTACTTAGTAAGTATGTACAAAGTTCCTACTTTAGTTATTAATTTATTAAGTAAGTAGTAGGACTTAATTAAATGTAGGTAAGTAGGTAATTTTTTTTATTTTTGTTTAAGTATAATAATGTGTTTTCATCTTCAATTTTTTCTGCTTTTTATTTTTATTTTACTGAGTAACAAAATCCACAGCTCTTAAAAATAATGGCGAAAAAACTTATAAGTATTTAAAACAGATAGCCAAAAACGGATTTACATTCATGTAGGTAAAGTACCTACTAATACCCATGCGTACTTAGATTAGAACTACGTAGGATTGTTTACGTTAATTAGTGCGATATTAAAAACCGACGACATGTTATATGACCTACTTATTTCAAACGGAAATCCGTCGTATTGGTTTGTGTTCTTATTTAAAAAAATGTATCCGTTAGAACAGATGGTGTTCTCTCTGTCAATTGGATGTTTTTCTCATTAGCACAGATAATATAATACTATACTAGTCAGTAGAAAAGGTATCTCTCTATATTTTGTTCTAATAGATTCTTTGCACAGGTTACCTACCTATCTACCTAGGTAGGTAGTACTTACATTACTTAATAAAATAAAATAAACTTTATTCACAAAAAAGCAAACATACTTACTTACTGATAGGTACAGGTATATAACAATCAATAAGATTATGAATAAAATGAAACCAACTTTGTAAAATGCAATATGTAGGTAAGTTTATTAGAAAAGTGTTGTCGAAGGTTACATTAACACTCCCATTACGCAAATTACGTAGAGGTATTGTTTTTATTTTTCTGGCTTATTGTAAAAGAAAGTGAACAAAAACGGGACACCGGGATTTCAGAACAGTCGTGTCATATCTTCTGGATTATGTGTGCTCTCACTTCTTGCTTATAGGGCGACCACCATTTTGTAAAAATTCTCGAGCTGTAACGTAATATGAAGATTTTTGTCAATGGAATACTGAGACTGCCTTCTGGATACGGATATCTAGAAAGATATCCGTATCCAGAAGGCAGTCTCAGTCTGCTCTGTGCTATGTAAAAGTTACAAAGGTATGAGTGTAAATACAGTAACACCCAGACATAGAACAAACATCACACAGGCGTCACAGCTCAGTCGGTAACGGCTCTGCCTTCCGTGCTGTGGGTCGTGGGTTCGATCCCCACTGAAAACAAACATTTGTGCGTGGAAAACATAGATGTTTGTTCTATGTCTGGGTGTTACTATGTATTATAAGTATGTATTTACAAAAAAAAAGTATTTAAGTATTCTATCAGCCATCTAGTTCCCATATTACAAGCTTTGCTTAGTTTGGGACTAGAGGGCGTTGTGTGTAAAGTCTATGAATATTTATTTAGCTTCCATAAACAATAAATATGTTTATAATTTTAATAGCGTGTAAACTTGAGCAATACATTTTTCCAAGACTTATCCTAAGCTTATCTCGAATCATGGTAATCTTCGCTTCCCCTATTATTGATTGATGTGAAACACATTTCGCGAGCACATGCCTAAAAAGAGGCACCTTACCGCCACCTGGCGACCGCAGACAGAAATTTCGTTTCCGATTCTAAACACAAACATATTGCATTTTGCATTGCGCTTATCTAAAACTGCATATTGTACAAACACAACCGTGAAAATTATTGGTATAAAACAATAACTATATACCTACAAATACTTAACAAAATAGCATTTTAAACAAAAAAAAAAATTATTACAATGAACTCTGAATTATAAATGCTAGAGATAGAAAACAGAGTTTAAATCACCGACTGCAGGCAGGGTGCCCAAAAGGCTGGCAACGTTACCTCTTTGTATGGCAATACTAATTCTAATCCGTGAAAATGCCCATGTTTGAAACCGAAGCTGTTAGAGTTTTGATTAATTATATGCTGCAGAATAGTTATTAGTATAGCAGCCTCGCTCTTTGCAATTTTTCAGATATTTGTGTCTTTGATCGTGACTGAATGATTTCAAGAAGAAGAAGCGCAGAAGGCGCTCACGCATTTATAGATAGATAGATAGATAGATAAACACTTTATTGTTTTATTTATTTACATAGCTTTTTTTTAAAGCCAGCATAAAATAAGATAATCTGAAGAAACCAGTGTTAGAATGGACAGTAAGTACAAGACAAGACAAAAAGCGGGAAAGAGACCAACAAGATGGGTAGACGACATTAAAAATATCGCATGTCCAATGGACAAGACTGACACAAAACATCAAGAATTGAAAATGCTGGTGGAGGTTTTTGCGACAAATAGAACTGATGTGCACTAAGTAGATAATAAAATATTAAAAATAGGGTTTTTATCAATACCATGGACTAATATTTTATTAGTCTAGGTATAAAGTATGCTGATGCGAATATGAAGTTTTTTTTTAAACCCTACAAACTGCTACCAACTTATAAAAACCGATTATACATTTTCTCGAAAAATAAACGACTTTCTTGATATTTTTAAATGCAGTTTTATTTTCGTCTAAATCGAGTCCGTGACTCCTAAAATTTTTCCATAACTAAATCCGTTTAGATTTCACCCTCAAAGGACGGTCGAAAGAACTCTCCCTGTATAACTCTAAAAATATCTTTTTCTCTAGTGGATAAAAGCACCATGAGTTCCCCTTTTCATCTTCTTCTTCTAAGAGCTACGCTCTTGTCGGCGTAACATATGCATTTCCCGCCAGGTTCTTCTTTTCAAGGCAGCTTCCTTGACATGACATCTATCTTCGTCTTCACTTGGCTCATATAGCTGATACGCGGTCTTCCTCTTCCTCTCTCTCCTTCTACCTTCAATGATATTTCCGATTAAGCTGCCATGTCGTATAAGGTATGCAACCTTTTCATTCTGTATGCATTATAAACTTATTATCTTATCCACACAATTCTGGCGGACAAAACAATAGATATTATTTTTAAATTAAAATGTTCCGCGTTTAATTAGGTCAACTATGAGTTCAACAACATTTGAGTTTGATAAAGGGCTGAGGCAAAACTAACAATTTTGTTTTTAGAAAATTAAATCACTCTGAAACACAAAGGTGTTAAGTCTCTGCCTGTAATAAAATTTATTGTAGGTAATACAATAAATTAACAATATCCATGCATTTTATAACAATGAGTGCATTGGATGCACATTGTTATGTCATATTGTAGTAATTTATTTAATTTGACAGCTGTCATCAAAGCTCTAAGCTCTGTCATCTGGTTGACATCCACTTTAATGTGCATTGTTTGTAAGTACCTTAGTACGTACATACTTACGTACGTACGTACCTACTACTGTTTCCGCTTGGTTTCCAATTTTATGTTGTTAATTTTAACTAGCAAGTTACATATAGATAGATACTTGCCTTTTTAGGTTTGTAATAAATATTTTTGGACTTTTCACACAACGGCTTCTAGTCCCAAACTAAGCAAAGCTTGTACTGTGGGAACTATGTTGCTGATAGAATACTTATACCTACACTTTTTTGTAATTAAATACATAGTCTCGCCCAGACATAGTACAAACATCCATGTTTTGCCACACACAAATGTTTGTTCTCAGTTTAATATTCAGTGATTCATAAAAAATTGGTCAAAAGAATAAAGGTGAACTATTATGTGAATTGCTTTCACGATTCGTAATACATCGAAATTGGTTAAAATCCATATTTATTATTTAAGCAACCATTGCTCGCTTTCCCTTTACCTTCGCATGCGTCCCCAAAGAAACCGATCATTGGTGACCGTCACAGGATAATAGTATGTGGTAGCTGGTAAAGGTCCTAATAGTCTGCATTGCGTCCCGCAATCATAGCGAGGATATGACGCGTGAACCGATTTGCGGGGCCGCGTAACAGGGGGGAGTTCTATATTTGAATATTTAAATGTAGGACAACAATTTTATGGTATGCACAACACCACAGACACAGAATAGAACTTCATAGGTACCACAGATCAAAAATACTCTGTGCTCTATTCGATCTTATCATGAAAGGAGTTTTAATAATTAAATAAATACTATTTTCTTTATACAAGAACTGCGGTTCACTTTTTGCGAATAAAACTCAGTCTACGGGCTCAGGTCAAGATTAGGCTTGCTACGTTGCCTACGCGCTACGTTGTCTACGTGCTACGCCGTAGAACAAAAAGCTTTATTGATTTATCAAACGTAGAAACCTAACAGTGAACCTTCATTTTCAATGGGAGGGAGAAATTTTGTTTTGTTTTGTTTTTTAAAACTAATTTTTTTTAAAGATATTCGTCAACTTAAGTCACTGTCTGGGGAATAATGAGACTTTCCTTACTCTTGTTCATAGAGTTTTCAAGCGTCGCAAAGTATCAAACAATCGCGTAGTGTAGTTGCACGATGCGTGCGCAGACGCACGTACAAGATTGGCACCTGTCAACCTCCGACACGGGCGGTGATCAGCATTGCCTCGTTGCAATCACAACTGGCAGAATAATGAGAAATTACTCAGCAATCTTTGTCCCGAACAATAAAAATAAGGGAGTAAAAATTGACGCAGACCAAGCAATGTAAGTAATGGAAGTGAAAGAAGATTGGAAAAAGTTGTTTTTTTTGAAACGAAGTATAAAAGTATGTTTTTGTTCTTTATCAAATCATGCCTAATAGCCAAATGCGCACTTGACGTCCAAGCAACGCCTGGAGCCGATACACTTTTTGTTTGTCTTTGTCACAACAATACCTACCTACCTATACAATACCTAGGTATATCAAATCTGTCATTTGATCGTTTTTGGGAGATACGAGATATCTATCGTTATAAAAAGTCGAAGGTATAGAATCGCCCCCCTCATTTGACCAACAAGGTCAACAACCAAAAGGGTCATCTTCCCTTTGGTCTACGAATAGAAAACCAACTACTTAAGTAAAATCTAAAAAAATGGAAGACAGGCTTAATCACAAGGACTTAAAAAAGAATTTTTATAAAAGGCAATCAAATCTGACCATCAGTTTTTACAACCCTGCACGCTTCGCTGGCCACCTGTGCAACAAAATTTAAATCAGGGTAAAATCGATTTTTTTCATTCGAAGGATCGTTCTACCCCTTTCCGGTTCAATCGATTTTACGCCACGTACCCGAATCGGATCGGATGATCGTTGGCTACAACCAATCATGAATTAAAAAAATAGGGGTGCTCTACTTTTTTTCTAAGTCTTGATATTGTCTATGAGGTCAGAGGCATATCTAAACATTGCCCTTTGACTTTTTGTAGAAGTTACCTGGGGTTTTATCCTGAGGAAATTCATCATGGATAGCAGAGAGCGAAAACTAAATAAAATATGACCTTATAGACCATAACCATTAAAATAAAACTTTTTCTCATAATGGTACACACGGCCACAGGTCAGGTTATACAACCATAACTACGCTACATACAATGCAGAGAATCGTTGGAAAAGGAGCGCAATAGGCGCAGCCCGTCCTACACAAACACGCTGTCATCGTCCCTCTCACACGATTCGCAACGTTCAACTTTTAATAGTTCAAAGTCCAAACAGCATAGGTGGACGTGTCTTCGACTGTACACTGCCTTTTTTTTCTATCCAATACAATGAGGCGGCTCGTTGGCTCTCTGTGTCACTGGGCTTATATAGAAAATATAATTTTCATGGTAATCTAAAGCACGGGGTTAGTAACAGTAGATACTTAACTTTTATAAGAGGCGAGTTAGCAACAGGTTTTTAGACATAGTATGTACTAGGTAGGTAAATACATAAAAATTATCACTGATAACACCTTTACCGCTATCGCAATGACCGTCCATGACCTACAAAACAAATGCACATAACGAATGCACTAAAATATTTACTTACCAAATTACTTAGATTGTAATGTTTTTGTGATAAAAAAGTTAATGTTGACGATAACCTTGCTATTGTTATTGAAACTACCGAACACTGATGACCTAGTGGCAGCGCGGCCTAAGGTCGTGGGTTTGGGTTGAGTTGGGTTTTTCTACTCGGAAAATATGTCGGTCCATAGGGTCGGCATCTTACTACACTTTGTCTTCCGGTTTAATAATAGGTACTTCTATTAAAAACTTGATGTTTGTAAAATCAAAGAGATTTACAATTCCCTCCCTTGATAGTAACGACCCTCAATACAAAACGACCCTCCTTTTACTGGTGTCGCTCCATTAAGTTTTCTTATTCAAAATTTTGAAAGGATTCGGTGTCACACTCCAATGCCTATTGTATACAACTAAACAAGTGCAAGATTAGGGACTATAAACTTGATGGAACAGGAGATCTATGGAGATGCTGGTAAAATATTTTTGTTGAGCAGGCACAGTTAAGCACAGCTGTCTGTGGTGTGTGTTCGCGGACTGATTTTGCTCTGCTCTGGCATCTAGAGCTAAAACAACTCTGTCACCAGAGATGGCCACTCCTTTACATCATGAGACCTCCACGCACTGCCGCAAATTGGTGATGCACGGCAGTAATGAAGTTTAGCTAGATGCAGATGTCATATGATGAAAATTACAAACGGCTGATGTGAAAATCGGTCTCCAATTTGGTGCAGACGCAACGAATATTATTTCAGTTTATGGTAACATGAAGATTAATAACAGTGGCTATCAATGTATGTGATATCAGTTCAGTCAATGTTAACTTGTTGCACACAAACTGATGCGATGTTGAAGGTATAGAGATCGATTCCATGCCTTCCTCTGTCCCATTCACAAAAGTTTCCCTCCTCACAAAATTCGGAGCTTAGATTCTAAGAAAGCGTTCGGACAATGATTCTCACAAAGAGTTCCACACGTGGTGTCCACACGTGGGCTGGGGTCACCGACCTGAGACAATATGCCTTCATTAGTAAATAAGGGATGTAATGACGATGATTTATTGCTCAAATCCAATTTGAATCCATTGGTTTGGAATCGATGCTCAATACGATGGTATTGTTTTGACCACAATTTGATTGCTTTGTGTGTTCAACGATCAATTTCAGCAGCCGTAAAACTTGCCTAACTTTTTAACCGACTTCCAAAAAGGCTGTGGCTGAATCCTTTCGTCCGCTAACTTCGTTTGCTCCAAATTTAATAACGGCATACTGGCGTACACGACTTGCTGTATTTCCTGTACGTACCTATCCTGTTTTTATAGCCCACCAGCACGACACTTTGTCTTTATCCGTATTCATAGAACGCTGTAATGCCTAGGACGTAAGCGTCCTACGTAAGCGTAAGGACGTAAGCGTCAAGCCTGTTCCGTGGCGTCCTAGTAAGCTAGGACGCCACGGAACAAGCTTGCCCTCTCAGCCTACTTAGTCTGGCTTATTTTCAAGGCCTGATCCTGCTGACCTGAATGTATCCAAACCTGACTGTCCTGACTGACCATAATGCATGCACTATTAGTTAGTCTAGGTCTGAATCCTTATTACTTTACATCTGTTGTGAAGTTTCTTTACAGGGTTTCAATATAACAGTGTAACTTATCCTAATTAGTTTCATATGCCTATTGTAAATGCGTCCGCTAAGTTTTATGTCTATCTATCATGCTTGATCCTCAAAGGCCCCAGAGGAAGACCAGCGCAGGTTTAACGCCTGCACATGCTGACCTGGGACCTTTTTGCAACATTGTACTTGTTTAATTTTTTACTTAATTTTTAAAAAACGTGTTTTAATTATAGTTTGTGTTTTCTATTGTATGTGTCTTTTGTGTTGTTGTTGCAAATAAATATTTTGTATTTGTATTTGACTAAGCTGCGAGTTTTCTCATGAAGTTTTCCTTCAGCGTTTGAGAACATTGGCTTTGCTCAGATCATATTTTCAAAAGAACAGTTATCATAGCATCAAATCAAATTTGAGAGGCATTGTTTCACGCAGCTGCAGCACCGGAAATAGTAATCGGCCAAAGCTTTGGACCACTTCCGAAATTATTGAAATTGAATAACCATGGCAGACGCGTGACGAAGTTGATTTCGAGTTTATTGGAAACGGGTTTTATTGCCCAATTTTAGGGCAAAGGCATTATCCCGCCGCCACGTGGAAATAGGTGGAACTGGTGCCGCCAGCCCCCGTATGCCAATCTTTTGCTGTCA
This sequence comes from Gandaritis pyraliata, assembly GCA_947859175.1. Classification (NCBI taxonomy): domain Eukaryota; kingdom Metazoa; phylum Arthropoda; class Insecta; order Lepidoptera; family Geometridae; genus Gandaritis; species Gandaritis pyraliata. The sequence continues at coordinate 2,810,596 of OX401869.1, read as the reverse complement.
AGTTATATTTCACTGCCCAGTGTAATTTCTTCAGGTCACGTGGTACAATTGTACCTCGTAATCATTCTTTTTAGACACTTGACAGCAAAATATGCGCGAAAACACATCAAATGACGTCATAATGTCACTATTTAGTCACAGAATAACTATCAGTTAGTATGAACTGACCATGATTTAAAACTTTGCAGTTCAACTTTGATTGGCATACCCTTGCCCTGCAGGTTCAACTAGCTTATCATCCATCATCATCATATCCGTGCTGGGTATTTATCTCGCTTGCTTCAGAGGCTCTCAGGAAGAAACAAACGTATTCCGTCTAATATGTAGTTTATTTTAGTAAGTTGTAAAGAGGAGATGCGTTTAAACCTTTATCACAGCTTGGCAGCTGTTTTGGCTTTTTCATATGTACCTACCTTATACCTATGTATTTTAGATCTCAATTTTATTTTTATGTTAATTGTGTTCACTAGTTATTATTAATTTGCTTTGTTTAGTTTAGTTTATTAGTTTAGTTTAGTTGAGTCTATTTTGTGCACGCTGTGGCGTCCTGTAATTAGGGAAACACAAAGCATTTCCTTTAGATTTAAGAATGTACTTGATAATTGTGATTTCCTTGTTGGATGCTCAAAATAAAATAAATAAATAAATAAATAAGTATTCGTCATCGTGGTGTGTAGCAGTTCTATTCGGCCTTGACCCCTCCCATAAATATTATAAAGTACATCCCATGACGTTGTGTCTCATACATCCCACGAAATACTCTCACGAATGAATTTGAAACACGTTTGTCTAAGCCTCTGGGGATCTACCATTAATTTAATAACAAACCATCGTTTTAAGCTCTAAATAAAACTAATTTCGTTAAAAAATTTCCTATAACAAAACTGCCAGCTTTCCTGTCATCAAGAGATTATGTCTACGTATAGGTAAGGTAAGGTATATGTACTTAAGACAAAAAAAAGTTTTACTATTATTTGGACCCATATTCTAAAATCCAAGACTCAAATATTGATCCCTGTCAAAAATAGCTATATTTAGTTTCGAAACTGTTATGAGAACCTTTGCTTGATACATTCGATTCCATATTTAGTGACTTTCCTTATTTTATAACAGTGCCACAGAAAAGATTACTTTTCTGTTGCTTATAAAATTTGATGGTAAGGGCTCAGATAGCCGAATAAAGAGAAGGGTCCTGCAGGGCGATGCCCTTGCCCTTCTATTATTTCTGGAGTTCCTGATGAAAAAGTTACTGTGCGTGTAATAAGGACGAGAGTACACATTTGTATTTGAAGGGAAGTGATTTGTGGGTACAATACTTTCCAGTGTTGGTACTTGTAGCAGTTGTACCACAAATTATAGAAAAATATGCTTCAAAGTACTAGCAAAGAATTAGATTGACAAAAATATATAGACCGTGACTTTGTCATGGTAAGAAGTTGTTGAAACGTTACTTTTTAGAAGTAAAAAAATTTGTTAGTTCGTCTCGCATAGCAGTTTGTTAATTTAGTTAGCTAATAAGAAGGCTTAAAAGGACAAAACCTTTAGAGTTAGTGTAATAAATTAGTGAAATTCAGTGAAAACAAACTAAAAAACACATGAACATAGTGTCTTCCCTTAAATCTTAAATAGAGACAATAAGAAACGTGTTAATGAACACGTTCTTAGATTAAGCAATTCTAGCAATTTAAGTTAATTTTAAATTACTTATTAGCCCACTTTGTGGCTAGATTGTAATCATATTAGGGTACATTCTTTAGAAATAATCTGCACTAAATAAAAAATAAAAATAAAATTTTGTTAGCTAGCACGAAATTGATCCAAATCAAACAAATCACCAAACTAGGTACCGTATAAATCAGAGTAATCACAAATAGCATTCACAATCACACGGATAATCGCAAATTTTCTCGGTTAGCCATAATTATCTAAGTACATAAGGAACGCAGAAAATATAAAAAAAACTAATTTTGAATTTCGCCATGAAGTTGGTCGTAAAATCTGCCATTTTGGAATTTTGGAGATTGCAACTACCATAGACGCTAAGAGCAATTTGAACTCTATTTGTAGTGCTGGTAGCTATAAGTATTTATATAATCTCTACTGTGACTGATCCTTCTTTACAAATCCAAGAATTGTAGCTAGAGATCGGTATGAGTGAAATGGAAATTTTAGGTTACCAAAATCCTTATCTAATTTATTTTCCTTTTTACCTTTCTCCATAACAATCTTATCTCTCTGACGCAATGTAGGAGGGAGCCATTACCATAAGCTATTACCATATAGGGCTTCCTAGATAATGCGGGCACTCCACTCCTGAAGTGATTCAGACCGATTATGATAACGCGTTGTTGATACCACTTACCGCGGTGGTCCGGGGTCGGATGAGGGCAATCACAACACCAGGGTCTGTAGCACTGGTCCCGGAGCTATTGAATTAATGGTGAGTCTTTCACTTGAGCTGAAACAGAATTAGAACAATAACACTAGAGTACGCGGGTAGAGGAAGGCCGAAGAAGAAGTGGTTGGATTGTGCAAAGGGTATGAATGTGAGAGGAGTAGATTCTGAGTTGACGAATGATAGGAGCGAATGGAAGAAGACATGTTGTGCCGACCCCACCTAGCGTGGGATAAGGGCAGAGGAATGATGAGACTCTTTTATTTAAGAAGAAGATTACTCGACTCGTGGACTTCACAAAAAGATAAAAAAAAAGCTCACGTTTGTTATACCGTAGAATTACAAATATGTCGCCTCGGATTTTTTGGGGTTTAGCTAAGTTTCAATTTACCAAACATGGCTAAGAATCATACCAGATAAATCACCTTTCTTACAAAAACAACCGCATTCAATTCAGAGCTACGAGGGCACACATAATCAAACAGGCAGACAAATACACAACCCCGTCAATCTAATAACACTCTTTCCGTTTTTCGATGGGTTAAAAACATAATAAGTTGGATATTTCGAAAAACAAAGAAGGTTTTGGCCAGTAGAATATTCTTTTCCTTTGTATCCAAAACTAGTGCTAAATCCACAGGATACTGGTTAGTGTTAGTTTATTATGTCTGGACTCAGAGTGTCACTTGTGAACTTTTTGATCTAAAGGAGTTATTATGGACTCAGTTTTTTTTATAAATTAGAGAAAAGTTTGACCGCAATCTCACTTGATGGTGGGTAACGGTGCGGTCGATATAGCACATCTGTCTAGAAGAAACCTATTCACTTTCCTCTTGAAAAACATTCAAATTGTAAGTGTTTGGAAACACAGACGCAGACACAGGCAATGGTTTCGGCAGAATAACAGCGCTGAGCTGCCATTAGATGGTGAAGCATATTGCTGAGCTGGAGCCAATTAGTTGCAGTAGCAAACACTACAATTTTGTGTTTTATTTTTAACTAGCAGTTACCCGCGACTTCGTACGCGTCTACAGTTTCCGTGTACATTATATTATCTGTGCGTGTACCGAGCGAGAAACTTGACATTACACCTATTACACCGAACTCGTACCTACTGGAATGTCAAACGCTAGATGTTAGACCAAAGAGGTAGTACTACACCCTGTCAAACTGACGTGACATGACATGACAATGAAATCCTCTTTCCAATTTGCGCTGCTAATCCTTTTCGTTCATTTTATCCTGTAGATCCTGTTAATTATTCGAGATAAAAAGTAGCCTATGTGTCAATTCAGGTTACGAACTATATATAGGCCAAGTTTCTTCCAAGTTGGTTCAGTAGTTTAGACGTGATTGAAACATAAACATCCAAACATCTAAACATCCAATCATCTAAACTTTCGCATTAATAATATTAGTAGGATAGGATGGTTTATATGTCTGAAGTAACAAATAAACGTATGTCTATGTCTCCAGACGCCGGCAACAGATTCACTATTTAGGACTCTGACTAACTTCCTACAAATAATTTCACCATTGATCAAGATATTTGAAGCTAAAAGGGGGCGCATATTTTTAACATAACTCACGGATTCAAACCTACGACTGTGCTGTACATAACTCATCTAAAGCTTCACTAGGTCAGCCCCCGTATTCCAATCTTTTGCTGTCAAGTTATATTTCACTGCCCAGTGTAATTTCTTCAGGTCACGTGGTACAAAATTGTACCACGTGATCATTCTCGTTAGACACTTGACAGAAAAATATGCGCGAAAACAAATTAAATGACATATTTAGTCACAGAATAACTATGAGTTAGTATGAACTGACCATGATTTAAAACTTTGCAGTTCAACTGAGATTGGAATACCCCTGTACAACTCTTCCAGAGAAATCACAAAGGATCTAAACATGAATAAAACAGTGAAACAGATGACCATCGATCCTGTCAGCTGATAGGTTTGGAGACGCCATTGTTGTCGCTCACGGCCCGTGACTGAAGCGAGAACTGGGGCAGCATTCTTCACTGTGGGAATGATCAGATTCCTGTGTCATGTCAGGTTTTCACGAAAAAAATTCCCTCCCTCGTCCTTTCATATTCTTGAGGAGTTTATATTCAAAGTTGGTTTCGGACATATACAAGCCACGGCCACTATTCGCCTTCGACAGGTCTCTCAATTTTTAATATTTTGTAGACTCGACGCCCGTTGTGCCAGTGGCTACCACACGTTATTTCAGAGAATTGTATTAGAAGTAGCCACCAGTATCCGCCGAATAAGTAAGACGAATTTCAGCATTCAAATAGTAGAATGCTGAAATTCGGCTTAATTATTCGGCTTCCTTATTTATTTTAAAATTTCACAAAAACGGCTTAATAAGAGATTTATTATTTTTTGGAAATAATAAAAATATTTGATAAAAATTACATTTCAAATGGTCGTTGGACTTTGATAGGGTGCAATGGTACCATCGATGTAATGGAGCGACGGCAAACAATATTTGCCACAGTACCATCGATGGTACTGTCTAATGGTACCACGGTAACAAACGGTTTTTACTGTTGTATTGAAAATAAAGGATCCAAAAGTTTGATAGAAACTTTTTGCAAATCCTAATTTATAAGCTTCTTATAAAAGTATACAGTGCTATCGATTCTGTTGTTGCATTTTTCTAAACTAACCTAATTTGACAGCGCTAAAATTATAGCTGTCTTTGTCGTTTCAGTTTATGAGAAAGGGACGGCAACATTTTTAGTGCTGTCAAATTAGGTTAGTTTAGAAAAATGCGACAACAGAATCGATAGCAGTATCACATCATCCCTTGACTTGTAAAAAAAATTGTGATCTATTATGTCCATATTACAAGTTTATACATTTTAAACTCTTGCTCATCCGCCAGTCATTCTAATCATAGGTACTCAATAAGTCAGTATCATGAAACAAAGAAGGATTTGTTCCTAAACATCTAAGTACTCTAGGTTCCTAGTTAGTTCATTGAACCTTTCACAGGGCACTATTCACAGCAGCCGTGTCATGGGTAGCTGGTACAGACATGTGATATCTAGCTCTTGGCGCCCTGGTTGACCACATGTAAGATAATACATTGCAAACTGCTAATCCAGCATCCAACTGCCATTTTATTACAAGAGTACACGAGAAAATAAGCCATTTATTTTTAATCTTACTCAAACTATAGTAGTCACAACGAATCATTTTTTTTTAGATAAATATTCATGGACATTTCACACGACGCCCTTAGTCCCAAACTAAGTAAAGCTTGTAATATGGGAACTAGATGCTGATAGAATACTTATATACTTGTTTTTTTATAAATACATACTTATAATACAAAGTAACACCCAGACATAGAACAAACACCTATGATTGCCACACACAAATGTTTGTTCTTGGTGGGGATCGAACCTACGACCCACAGCACAGAAGGCAGAGCTATTACCGACTGAGCTGTGACGCCTGTCTTTGTCCCTCTGAAGTATCTGCGCAGAACTTATTTTTGGATAATTGGAGGATTTGGAGGCAAGGTATTTTTTCCGCACAACAGTTTGGTTGCACCTAACTTTATATCAGAAATTATAATATTGATAGACTAGCTCTCACATTATGTAATTCTTACTTGTGATGCTTATTGGTATAAAATTTTTATGTAAGTAGTCAATTCCACGTTGTTTTATTTTCACGCAATCCACTAAAATCCGCCGCATTAAGGTCCAAAATCCTTTGTAGGATTGTCAGAGCTACACTGCAAAGTAAACTAGACTCTACAGAAACAATAGAAGGGTTGAATTGCATTGTTAACCCTCCAGTAGCAGATCAGCTGTAGACTCGCGCGCATGTCAGTATTGGCGCGAACGCAGCTAGAGTGCACGGGCGCACTGATTGGTTTGTTTACGCGTTCGAATTTTGAAAAATTAAAAGCAAATACGGTGATTGAAAAATTGGAAAGAAGAGGAGGTACCTATCAAGTGGAGAATACTTCTGGTAAGAATATTTTATAGAATTAATTATCTTATAAAAAATATTATGTTTTGATGTGCCTAGGTGTTTTACGGCCTTAATTAGAACTTTTTTTCGTCAAATAATATTACTTACGTTCATTCCTTTTTAAAGTTGCCCTGTATCTAAAATTTTTGTACTACTTATTAAGAACAGATAAATCTAGATCTAAGTAATCAATAAGTTTATAATTGATCTCCAACTGTTATCATAAATGACTGTGAGTCAAAATGCAAATTACTTACTAATATTTTGCATGGGCATTCTTATCAATAAGTACCTACCTTATTACGTCATACGTTTTGGTAGGTTAGGCTTGGACAATTTATCCTGTGTCTACCTTGCAGATACATGAGTCTTCGGAACATGTTCTCTGCTTTAAAAAAGGAACTTATGGTATATACGCGCAGAGTTCAAAACCGTGTTTATATTCACCCAATTTCTTTTTCGCTAAGTATTCGAAAAATGCGTGAATGCGTGTACACCTGTTTTGAATTTCAAAAAATTACACAGTGAAGTGCAACCATTGAATTATTACGTACAGCTTGGCAAAAACGAGAAAAAAATTCGGCTACTGTCTTTGCAATACAACAATTCGTTAATTTTTTTGTATGAAAATGAATTAACGAGATGTTTAGTTCCGTTTCAAGACGTTTTTGCCAAGCTGTCGTATCCTACTATCTCAGTGAGTGCAACTTCTTTTTTTTTTAAATCGGCGTACAAGCAATATGCTGTAATTACCTGTGTATTACTCAATTACAGTACTTATTTGAATTTAGAATATTACGTGAAATGACAATCCCTATATTGTGAAATCGGTACAGATAATGAAACTAAACAATATAACTATGGTAACAGTTAGCTAGGTAAAGGTACCTACTGTTTATAGCCTGTAGCATAGCATCACACAGTTACTTCGTAGAAGTAACGCAGATGGTTAGTAGAATTAGCTGTTCGTAGCAAACCTGTTTTCTCGAGCTCCAGTGCTACTAAATAGTTTACTGGATAAAAAGATACAACATCATCAAAGGAAAGAAGAAAAATGAAAGATCAAAGATTATTAGGAAGATTTTCGATGTCATAATGACACAAGCGTACTGAAAATACTCAATGTCATTATAAAGAGATTGAGGCAAAGAGATTGTCAGAATTGGAGAATAATGATCAAAATTAAAGTATATAGTACCTAATCACCCTGCATGAGTTATCTGCGCAGCGCAGAACACAAATTGGAAAATTAGATCATAAATATGATCGAATTTTAGGTACCTAAGCGAATTTTTTCGCACAACAGTACTTATGTGCAATCGTTTGTTGCACCTAACTTCAGAGGGATAAAGATCCGTTGTGCGAAAAAAATACATGCTACGCAAATAAAATTCTACTTCTAAAAATAGGGTTGTCAATCGCTCGATTTATTCATTTATTAGGGGCAAGAAACTCATTAATTTCAAACCTTTTTTCCTAACTGTTTAAAAAGAATATTCTTCCGGAAACTGAGACATATGCTAGGATAGTTCAACAACCTTAATCTCATGCAAGATGCGCCAGCGCATTCTGAATCGGCGCACTGACAATGAAAGCAGGTTAGAGGACTTTTCATTTACAAAATGAAAAGTCATGCTGAAAAAGTCAGTCGTAAAATTTTATGTGCAGCGTGCATTTATTTTAGTACGTGAATGTTTAAAAGCTATATGAAAATAAGGTAACCCAATAGTTCTAAGTTTAATTCAAAGTTCCCGGCGCGACGTAGCACAACACGTCCAAATTTATGTTTAAATAAATCCATAACTGTAAATTCTGTAGCCATGTTGGTAAAAAACACTACAATCGCTAAGGAATAAAAATATAAATGAAACTGTACGGAGATAACATTTCTAAATGATATGTCACGTGATTAATCTCATACATACGTAGAATGTCAGCTTGGTAAAGGTCTGTACAGGATACGTCTTGCTCTGGTCTTTCAGGGTTCATCAATCAAAGTTAATTATTAACTGGAAAAAGAATAAGTAATATATTAAACGTGTCAAAAGAAAAAATAAATGAATTGAATTGAAGAAGAGGAGACAGCAGAGCAGACACCCCCGTATGCCAATCTTTTGCTGTCAAGTTATATTTCACTGCCCAGTGTAATTTCTTCAGATCACGTGGTACAATTTTGTACCACGTGATCATTCTTTTTATACACTTGACAGCAAAAAATGCGCGAAAACACATCAAATGACGTCATAATGTCACTATTTAGTCACAGAATAACTATGAGTTAGTATGAACTGACCATGATTTAAAACTTTGCAGTTCAACTATGATTGGCATACCCCTGCTGAAACCTTTAACTCTACTGTAGCTCATAGAAAAATGGTTTCTATGTAAATGTGTTCAAACGGGTTTTCTCAAAAATCCAGATGCATGGACCACGCTACAAATCAGGTTCAATGGTACCGAATGATTTGATATTTTCTATTTTATTGACTTTACTTTCTAATCAACTTCGAAAAGAGGAGTTGCTCAAGGCAGCTGTTTTTATATCGAACCAAGGCCTGGTTCCCAGCTGACCCCAGCTGAAAGGATGGTGATGCTGGTCATACCTACATCAAAAAAAATGTCCCGGGCATCTACAGCGTCCCATTCGTCGGAGAATGGTTAAAAATTGGCCCCTGACGTTGTATAAATCATCTAGAATATATGCAAAGGTCTAATGCCAGTCATCTAATCAAATAGGATAATTTAGAATTATTTTATACACTAGGTGATTCTAGGTGCCAGTTCCACGCGACCAGAGCCTAGAAGAACAGGTAAGAAACGGCCTGGTTCCTAGCGTTTTTTTGTATTATCCTTCTTACAAAGAAATGACTTGGAAATTCTAAAATAAAATCATTATCACATTCAAATGAATTCAAAAGAGAAAGTCTTTTACAACAATACTGTTTATCAAACAGAAAGTAAGGTATTATTTTGTTATCAATACCTTTCGAAACTATCACAGTTGACTTGGTATTTCGTATCTCTTCGGTAAGTAATCTTATCAGTGCATTGTTATCAGCGGTTTGAAAATGCATTTTGTTATTAAAGTGGAAATATAAAATAATGTAAATAAAATGCATTCAACGCAATACAGTGTACAGGTGAGCACAAACAAATGACAGTCGCCGCGTTACGTAAACCGTATTCGAACCATATTGCACGTCAACGCCAGCTCGACTGTCGAAATACATAAAAGGGACATAAATAAAAAGAAGAAGAAGAACTCTCAAAGTTTATTTAAAGTACCTAACTTTTTTTGACCGAATTCCTTGCTGCGTGGCATCTAAGATAGTTCCGAACCATTACAATTTGGATGTTTTCAAGAGGAATAAATAGAGTAAATAGGTTTTTCAAGAGTAAATAGGTTTCTTCTAGGCAAATGTTTCAACGTCGACTGCATCGTCACTTAACATCAGGTGAGACTACGTTATAATGTACTTAGACAAAACCGGTTTGAACTCTAGAATAGGATTAGAAGGGTATTGAAAGTAAAAGGTAAAGGAATGTCACGGTTATTAAGAAAGCATCAGAAATTGTAGCGTCATTTCGGAGACACTTTTATTTTCGTTTTCAACAAAGAAATTACTCGTCACAAAAACTCTACATTAAAACTGTACAAAAACTCTACGTTTTTGTTAAAAATCGAAAGTGCTTAGAACTTAAAATTTCAAGTTCACCACTGGTTAAAGTTCCTAACAAATCCTTAGTCATGAAAATAAATGTTTATGTCTCTGAGTGATGGGCGCAGTGCAATGCATCTTCACTGAACGGGCTCATTACAGAAATCCATCGTTATAGGCAGTGATTACCATATAAAATCAGGTGGGCCTTCGATTTGTTCCATCCATTAGTGGTTTTAACAAAAGAAATTTAAGTACCTAGTAAAAATTTTTTTTTCAAAAATTATAATTTTTGAACGAAAATTAATTTTACCAATAATTATTGGGTCCTAAGAAGTTCCTAAGGATGGTAAAAAAATTGAGAAAACATAATCGACTATCATCATTATCATCTTGTAGAAATCCATTGATGGACTGTTGTCTATAGATTTCCATAAACAACGAATCTAGATCTTCTCCATCCATAAATTTCCCGCGATCCGAACAATGTCGGTCCATTATCAGGTCAGACTTACGCCTCGCCTTCCGGTTCCTGTTGACTCCCATGCAGGGATTATAGTCAGCTTACCCAAAAAGATTAACTTTTCCGGTTAAAAAGACTCAAGAATTCTTGTCTTCACTTAAAAAACTACTTAGATTAGACCCTTGTTCAAGAAATGGATTAGTTTGAGCTGTTGATGAGTGACTTCTCAAAAGTAGAGAAAATTATAGACGAGATGGAGTCTAAGCAACTAAATTAAGAGGCTTTATGCGATAAAATAAGTACTGATTTTCATGAAACTATGGGATCAATCTGAAAGTATAAAGTATCCTCTTAAATAAAAGAAGATTTTTTTCCAAATCGATCTGTAAATGACAGAGGTCTGTGGAAAGAAACAAACAATAAAAAATACAACCAAAAATCCTTCTCCTCTTTTGAAATCGAACATAAAAGGAATAAAACTATGTGAAACTGAAGAACCTACCTAATAATTATATAACAAGAAATAGCTATAAGTACTAAACAATTAGACTAATTTACCAACATATAATGGTGTCTACTTTTTAAAAAACCGAAATAAATGAATACTTAAACTTATTGTAAGTACTAAAAGTCTACCGTAAGAAAAATATTATGATGATAACCTATGGGGTTATCATGGTACCTTTGATGACCCCACATAGTGTGGGAACGCCAGTTAAAAACTAGACCTTACTGCTAATTTAATATTGAAATCGATTACGTCACTAAGAAATCACAACATCGGCAGAGTAGTTACAACAATGAGCAAGGACGCCAGTTATATACGATACGGCCATTGACGCGTGCTCACACTGTCATATTTTTGGATTAGCGCTTAATATTAGTATGGTATTCTTTATTAGTCTCCATGCCATATGATTAGCATACCTTGCTACCTTTTTATATATGGTATCAACCAGAATTTTATAATCAGCACAAGGGACCTTTATCGCTCTGAAGTTAGATGCAAAACATACTCATATTGTTGTGCGGAAAAATGGGTTCTGCGCAAATAGTAAATTTTTTTTCGAAGTGTTTTTTGTCTGTTGACTTTACAGCGCTGATAAATAACAGTTTTTTCAGTCATCAATATACACAGTGCTTTATAAATACACCGTGCACTTGCAGTGACCTTCATTGAACGCGATAAGGCACGCATTTGTTTCAAATGAAATTAACTGTTTTACGGCGATGGTAAAACGTTCTTGTAAGATAAACTGCTCAATCTTGTTGTCATGCACAATTCTTCTTACTTATGGCCTCTGTCTGTCATTTCGACAGACACTTTTGCCAGTGTCAACTGTCAAGTAATTTTTTTATACATTATACGCATAGCAGCAAAGAGGTAGGAAACCATAAACATGGAGATGCCCCATTCTACTATACAAATTAAATCGACACATAAGCCGTCAAATATTATTTTGTTTCTTTTTAACCAAACAAATACTGAATGTGTTGAAAACTTGAAAGAGGTAGACAATATTTTGTCCTTTCGAATTTGTTTTGTGACGTCATGATTTTATGTTTTTGTAACCAGCGCCGACATGTTTGGTTCCGAGTTTGTAGTAGATCTGCTGTCAATACTACTAAGAAGGCAGCCATATTATGTTCCGTAGTAGTACGCTTTTTTGTTGGTAGGCCATATCCATTGGTTTTCTGTATCAGAGCATAGCAGGAATAAAATGTCGAAAACTCAAGTGTCACTTGACTTTCGTTCAGAAATGCCTTTTCTAAACATTTTGATTTAGTAGTTTTTATTATAAAAGGCTAGGTAGGTATACTTTAAAGCGTCGTAATGGGTCAAAACACCATAATTCTGTAAATTAAAAACGGTGGTGTGCCATTCCAGCATACTACGTATAGTACATACATAGGTACATAGTATAATTTTGGACAAAACCTATCGTTAATTTGGATACCACCTGTCAATATTGTTTTACAACATTTGCAACATGTCCATGAACTTGCCATAACGACTACGCACCGCGCATGCGCCTACCTGAAATCAGCTGTTGGGGTGAAACAGCCCCTAAAGCAAGGGTTGTAAAGGTCCACTTTAGGTAGGTACTGGTCTGTCTCCCCTTCTACATATTTTATTGATTGCGCTCATCACGGCGATAGCAGCCATTTCTGGATTAGTTAGTAAATTTCCTAAATAAGGTGTCGAGTTTTGTGGGTGGGTTTTGAGTGAAAACAAGTGCTATGGCAGAAGCCGGTCCTAGTGTAAGTACTTACCTTTACAAAAGATAAAACAAAATACTTAGGATCATCAAAGTGAAAAATATCTACATTTCCTCATAATTTAGAAATCCATATATGTTGGAAATTCATATGTTCCCTTGACTCCAACAGATAATTAATTGAAACATACTTATTTTTTTCGGAATGTTTTGTTTTGTAGGTATAATAATAATAGGCCTTTACATCTATTGAAGATGATTTATACAGCGTCAGGAGGCAACCTATGCCTACACTTAACGGGACACTGTAGTGCCTGGGACAATGTTTAGATGGAGTAGGCTTGCCCAGCACCTATACCATCCTCTCAGCCTAGTCAGCCGTATCCACAGGAAAGACAAGGTCAATACGTGCGGAGCTGACTAAGCCAAGGGTTTCCTCACGATGTTTTCTTTCACCGTAAAGCTCGTGTTAATGCGCATATAAATTTTCCGAACGAAAAATGCATTGATGCACGGTCGGGATTTGAACCCACGACCTTCGGATTGTAGGTAATGACTGTGAAAATGCGCACAGCATTTGGCCGCCAAGGTTACCAAAGATTTTCATATCGATCTGTAGATAGGTCATGGTTGGCCATGAAGTTACAGGCATTCTGATGTAATAGGTTTATATTTTGGAATATTATAGGAAACAGTTTGAAATAAGTAGCTAGCTAAGTTTTTATTGTTAAAACCGATTGTGTACTTTGTATCTTAGGGCAGTTTTAAAATAGCGTCTAATTTTGCGCGCAATTAAAATAATACCTAGGTAAGTAAAAATTGATTGGGAGAGACCTACGTCCAGCAGTGGACGAGTATAGGTTGATGATGATGATGATGATGAAGTAAAGATTTGGTTCCCTCAACACAGACACTGGAAGAACAGGCCTCAATACGTATACTAAAGGAACAGCCTCCAATACTTACGATCCAACCAGAACCGATTCATGCCAGTAAAGCATCAGCTCGGTCTATTAGCTCAGACTTTCATCTTGCCTTTCAGTATTTGGCAACATTTATGATGAAATAACTAGTTACAAATAAATACCTGTAGGGGTATGCCAATCAAAGTTGAACTGCAAAGTTTTAAATCATGGTCAGTTCATACTAACTCATAGTTATTCTGTGACTAAATAGTGACATTATGACGTCATTTGATGTGCTTTCGCGCATATTTTGCTGTCAAGTGTCTAAAAAGAATGATCACGTGGTACAAAATTGTACCACGTGACCTGAAGAAATTACACTGGGCAGTGAAATATAACTTGACAGCAAAAGATTGGCATACGGGGGCTGGTTAACAAACAAACGAACCATTTAAACCAGTGTTTCAACACTTTGATTAATTTAAATCAAATCATGGTCAATAAACATGTCAAACTAGTACTAAATAATCAAATAGGGCTTGACGGATAGATAAATGGACAGAGTTGGTCTGGTATTCTTTTGAGTGATCACTCATAGACACTCAAGATTTTTCAAAATGTGATAGAAACGAGTTGTGATAAATTTAATGTCTGCTTTGATTTGCAAATGTGCGCAATGCCAGTGCTCTCAAACGGTAAAGGAAACCATCGTGAGGAAATTGGTGGCTTAGTCAGCTCCGCACGTACTTGTCTTGTCTTTTCTGTGGATAAGGCCTACTCAATCTAAATCATATCACAGACACTACTACGTCACGCTCATAGGGGTATGGTATTGTTTAAAAGTGACCCCTTACTCTGATCATCTTGATCAGATGCAAAGCCTTGGAGAAAGCTTGGCAGCTTTTAAAAAAGAAGAAGGTAAAAGCTTTAAATGAACTTAACTTAACTTAACTTAGTATAAAAAGGTATAAGTAGGTACAATGTTTTTATAAAGCCATCTTTACTTTTGAAGAATTTACAAAGAGTCGTCAAGGGTGCCAGAGCAAACACACACACGTGCTAACAAACTTATCTATGAAAGCTTATCAATGAGGTGAATGACCGATATCGTTATAAAGCATGGAGTATGTCAACAGCTATTGTAAGCTTTCATCCGGTGAAGTTCAGGTTTAAAATCATACTTAGTGTAGGTGTCACAATAGTGTAAGATCGAGTTCAAAAAGCAAACAAAACTAACGACAACGTGCGTGACTATGTCAACGAATATGGCTATAGAGCTCGAAAAATATGAATGGATTGTGTGAAAGATTTGGTTGTTAGAAAGGAATTTAAGGAGAGCAGAAGAAAAAAACATGTTGATCATGATGACTGGACACTGAAATCTAAAGACGTTATCGATAGATATTATTCAAATGACATTTCAAAACTGCAGTAAAAATAATCGAATTGTGATTCGATTTCTCACAGCTAAGAATACGAGGATTAGCTACATAGATAACTTAGATTGCAATAGCAAGTCC
Source organism: Gandaritis pyraliata (assembly GCA_947859175.1). NCBI lineage: Eukaryota > Metazoa > Arthropoda > Insecta > Lepidoptera > Geometridae > Gandaritis > Gandaritis pyraliata. The sequence continues at coordinate 2,795,434 of OX401869.1, read as the reverse complement.
TTTGTATTGACATTGTTAATCTAAACATTCAATAACATAAAGCATTCAGTCCATTGCATTGAAATTAGCATAGACCTAGTTCGTTAGTAATACAAGCTATAGATACTTAGTATACCTATGTAACTGTTGAATATTTACATAGTATTTAGTGCCGGATCAAGCAAGTGCAAGCACAGACTAAACAATAGTGCATTATCTTCTCACCCTCTGCTTGTCTGCCCCCGTATGCCAATCTTTTGCTATCAAGTTATATTTCACTGCCCAGTGTAATTTCTTCAGGTCACGTGGTACAAAATTGTACCACGTGATCATTCTTTTTAGACACTTGACAGCAAAATATGCGCGAAAACACATCAAATGACGTCATAATGTCACTATTTAGTCACAGAATAACTATGAGTTAGTATGAACTGACCATGATTTAAAACTTTGCAGTTCAACTTTGATTGGCATACCAATGCTGGTGACTAAGCAGTGCTTTACAACTTTTAAAATAATTTGGGATTATGCGTATGTTTAGTTGGTTTAATCGCACCGGCTAGAGGCAACACTTTGGCGAGCGGAGCGAGCCGTTAATAAATACAGTTTTGAGAACCTATCTCGTTGATTTGTGAGTAAAATGACTCCCATAGAGACAGGGTTCGTAGAGTTTAACATCTAGGCCCTAATTCCACTAATTTACAACAGTTGCCGTTTCATTCAGTATCAATAATGGTGCGATCAATCTGAAGCGCCACTGAGCAGCTAGATCAAAATAGCTGAAAAAATAAGACAGATGAAAAGCCAGCTGCGTTTCAGCAGACAAGTTCGTTAGTGGAATTAGCTTCCTGGTTTTATTGCACAAAGCATTTTTTACTCTGATGAATACAGCGCTCTCGTTTGTACAGAAGCCGTGTGCACTTAAAAAGGCACTTAGACCTAGTTAGATCATATTTCATTGTGGCTAGGCTGGGAGCAGAATTGTATGCTGTTTTGTAATTTGTAGTTAGGTATGTTACTCAATTTTAAGTACCTAGGTTTCTTTTCTATATAGCTAAATGTCTATATGTAAATGTGACAGGCGTCACAGCTCAGTCGGTAATGGCTCTGCCTTCCGTGCTGTGGGTCGTGGGTTCGATCCCCACCGAGAACAAACATTTGTGCGTGGAAAACATAGATGTTTGTTCTATGTCTGGGTGTTACTATGTATTATAAGTATGTATTTACAAAAAAAAAAAAAGTATGTAAGTATTCTATCAGCCATCTAGTTCCCATATCACAAGCTTTGCTTAGTTTGGGACTAGAAACCGTTGTGTGTAAAGTCCAAGAATATTTATATTTATATTTATATTAGTGGTTTGCTTACCTATCAATGTTATGGCAGTGAAGTAGGTACTATTATCTATTCTGTGATTAGCTTTATATAAGAAAAATATTAGAAAATTATATTATATTAGAAATATTATATTAGAAAAATTTAGATTAGAAAATAGCTTTATCTTTATGGCATTCGAATAAAAAGTTATTTGTGCCTTCAATTAAAAAAGCTTCAAGCTTTGCTTAGTTTGGGACTAAAGAGCGTCGTGTGAAAATGTCCATGAATATTTATTTATTTTATTGTTGTTTAAATAGGCACTTATTGAAATTTATAATTGTGATATTCCTATGCCAACCAAGCCTCTAGCAAAGTTTAAATTCTACAAACGTAGTAAAAGGTGTCAAAAATGTCACGTGATTTATCATTCACAAATGTAATTTCCATACACTTTGATTCTTTGTCATGGCTTCTTCTTCTTTTCTTTTTTTTTCTTATCACAATTTGACATTTACAGTCGGTAAATGTCAAATTGTGGCAGTTCTAGGCAAAGCACCGTAGTTATTCCAGACGAGCGATACAACGAAAACTTGCGTCACTAGTTTGAGGATAACCGTAAAAGCCGTAAAAGCCATAAAGGAATCTATTAGATAAGCCACTGTCCGTAGTTACGGGCGCAATATCTAGAGCGTGACCATAAACACGGGAGATGGGATCAACCATTCCACTTTTACTTTCGTTTAAATTCGTAGAAATAACTTCTTTCTTTTTAACGAAATCAAGATTTAGGGCGGCTTGCACCAGAATCGCTAAACGCGTTTAACTCTTAAATAGTATTTAGCGAGTTATCAAGTCATACAAATACGTCAAATTTAAATCGATTTAGCTGTTAAATACGTTTAGTGATTCTGGTGCAAGACGCCCTTAGTGTCACAATTTTTCACCCATTCGTTTTCTTACGGAACGATGTAGTAAATAGATTATGGAAAATGATTATATGTAAATAAATATAAAAGTTACATTTCTGAACGAAATGCCAGCGCGAGCGGAAAAATTCGACCCAAAAATGGGTTCTGCGCAGATACTTCAGAGGTACAAAGATCCGTTGTGACTACTAATAAGCTATTTTATGAATCCTATCCTATCCTACTATCCTATCCTACTAATATTATAAATGCGAAAGTTTAGATGTTTGGATGTTTAGATGTTTGGATGTTTGTGTTTCAATCACGTCTAAACTACTGAACCAACTTAGATGAAACTTGGCATATATATAGTTCGTAACCTGGATTGACGCATAGGCTACTTTTTGTCTCCAATAATTAACAGGATCTACAGGATAAAATGAACGAAAAGAATTAGCAGCGCCAATTGGCAAGAGAATTTCATTGTCATGTCATGTCACGTCAGTTTGACAGGGCGTAGTACTACCTCTTTGGTCTAACGACTAGCGTTTGACATTCCAGTACGAGTTCGGTGTAATGAGGTGTAATGTCAAGTTTCTCAAAGTATCCGCTCGGTACGCGCACAGATAATATAGTGTACACGGAAACTGTAGACGCGTACGAAGTCGCGGGTAACTACTAGTATTTCATACAATATTACTGAGTTTTTAGGCGGTCTGAAGATTTGTGGTAGTGACTTGACAAACCGTTTTTTTTTTCATTTGTAAAGTTATATTATTATTTTTGCTAGAATGTTTTTGAGACCTTGATTTCTTTTCAAAGGGTCGATTAATAATGAAGTAGCTAGCTTCTATAAACCGTCTATCCGTACTAAGCTTTCTGCTCACATTACATTACCCAGAACTACCAACAGGCACTATATTCTGAGTTTACGTGGGCTAGGCGGGAATTGACTTAGTGTTGAAACTATGTTGAAACTGATCTGAAAACCAATCTCAGAACCGGCTGAATATTTCTCACACTATGCGTCGAAATTCTATCGCCATTACGAACTACATAAAACTAGAGAAAATCCGGTGATTTAATCCATGTGTTCTTTTTTGTTACACAGCTTTACATTAATTTTAGATAGATAATATAGAATACCATAATTCCAGGTCATATATTCTACATCTACACCGGTGGTTTAGTGGTAGTGACCGTGGCTTCCGATCCTAAGGTCGTGGGTTCAAATCCTGTCGCGCACCTATGGATTTTCAATTCGGAAAAATGTGTGGAATGCCAGAGCTCTCAAACGGTGAAAGAAAACATCGTGAAGAAGCCCGCGGCTTACTCAGCTCCGCACGTATTGACCTTGTTTTTCCTGTGGATAAGGCCGACTAGGCTGAGAAGATATGTATAGGGGGTACAAGCCTGCTCCATCTAAATCATGTCCCAGGCACTGCAGCGTCCCAATTCATCGGGGCGTGGGTAAAAAGTGGCCCCCGACACTGTATAAATCATCGAGATTTGATGCAAAGGCCGGATTTTACACTGTGCGTTGAATGTGTTGGTCGACAGTCAGTCACGTAATGATTTTATATATAGAAATAAATATAAGACCCTTCGGTTCAGTAACCCTACACCAAACTACACAAATCAATGGAATCGCACGCGCCGGTCCTAACTCATAAATCGATATTGTCTTTCCTTCACCCCTCACAACATCTGTTCGATAACTGCATTCAATATCCAAAGATCACATTCAAAATCCATTGCACCTTTTGAATTGACACGTGAAATCGCCCCCTAAACCAACCGGCAATATACACAAGCTTGGGAATATTCACCAGGGTTACATCAGGGGTGCATACTCGACCCCATGGTATTAAACGAGGGTGTAAAAGGGATGTTGACGGCGATTTGAAACTGACAAGAATCACGATTTCCGCTGGATTCTGGAATTTGTAAAGAAATATACGTGATTCGATTTGTGATAATGTATTTAATAACATAAGTATTCTGTATGTAAATCTGGTTTGATAGATTGCTGTCGGTAACTTTGGTTTGGGTTTCTTACGATTTTTCTAGATTTTTTAACCGGATATCTATGACTTTGAATGAAAAAAAATCTGTTCCTAGTAATAATCATCCAGCAGGGGTATGCCAATCAAAGTTGAACTGCAAAGTTTTAAATCATGGTCAGTTCATACTAACTCATAGTTATTCTGTGACTAAATAGTGACATTATGACGTCATTTGATGTGTTTTCGCGCATATTTTGCTGTCAAGTGTCTAAAAAGAATGATCACGTGGTACAAAATTGTACCACGGGACCTGAAGAAATTACACTGGGCAGTGAAATATAACTTGACAGCAAAAGATTGGCATACGGGGGCAGCAATGCTATTCACCTAAGTAAGTACTTATTAAAAAGTACCTAGCTAGTTATTATAAAGTTGCGATTTTTTAAATATCACAAAAGTCACAAGATATTCTTTAACCCAGCATATCCTAAGTTGAACTTAGATAAATCGGTAGATAAATGATACGAGTAATTTTAGCAAACGTTTGCCGCTAATGTATTTCTACTCGATTTTGTCATCACATTATTTTCAGCATTGTTATTTTTCATTATCTACTTATTCAAATTTGGAAAAAAATACATATTAAAATCAAAGTTATCTCCGTAGAATAGGGTTTAAAATACATTGTAAATTTCACACAAAATGGGGGATCTTCGGTCCCTTGCGTAAAACAAGAGACAGGATGTGTGGACAATACCAATGTCGACTATATTGTGGCCGGATTAATTACAATGTTTTGTTATAAACTTTTTGTAAAATGAAGTAGGTAAAGACTCAATTTCGTGTCTTTAATTACCCCAACGGAGTAAATAAACTTTTATAACCTTTATTTAATAGAAATAATTGACCGAGCGAGCGAAGCGAGCGAAGCGTCTCAGTTTCCACATTGGCCAAAAATGCGTTTGTCCGGATGTCTGTCTGTCTGTCTGTTCTCCTCTACAGGTCGCATTTTTCAACCGATCTGGACGAAACTTGGTACACAGGTTATATGAATTATTAGATTTTTTTTGTCGTCGGGGATTTTTGATTGGGGGGAAAATAGGGGAGAAAAGAGGGAAAGTTTGCTGTAGCGTTATTTATCGACGGATTTCAATCAAATTTAAGGAGCACACGAAAGATTTCATTCTACACAAGATGGTGTAAAAATATTTCCAAAAAGAGGGACTGGAAAGGGGATTTTTTTTTTTTTTTTTTTCCCGAAAATTGACTTCTACCAATATCAATGAGACTACACAGTCCTCTTCGCCTTTATGAGACAAATCCGTAGACACCAGATTCGACCTCTTAGGACCAAGGGAACGCGAGTAATCGCTAAAACTTATACCCTTATTTTGCTCAAAAGTCTACATAAGGGCCTATTGGAAAATTCAAGCACCTGAAATTAGATTTACTTAGCCAGGGTAAAAGGGAAAGTGTTGGTTATTGCATAAAGGCTCGCGAGGTCTATGTTCTCACAGGACAACTAGTATAAAAATATTCAAAATATATGGAAATATATTGATTTTAATGTAACTGGATCAAAAGGGACCTAAACGATGAGTCACGTGACCATTCTTTACATTTTTAACGTTTTATTATCTGTAGAGATTGTAGGATTGTCAATTTGGTTAGAACATGATTGTCTCAAGCCTTCTAACCAAGCAATTTGAGGGGATATAATACTCAACTACATTTACAGAGCTTTTTAGAAATATTTTTTGCAATTTATGTACTTAAGTAAGTACCCTTGATTTTTCCCGACGCTGTTATAAAAATTATGGGGAAAAAGTCATAATAACATAGCGCTGAAGGTATAATAGTCTTCTACAAAGTCAAAGAGTAGGTATGGTACCTACTCTACGTCCCCAGTTCCCATCCTTATTGAGGCGGACACGTCGGATGTTAGTCACGGGTGATCGGATACTTGCCGTACATCCTGTACCTTGGTGACGAATAAATGATACAATCGTAAACGTATCGTAACGCTAGCGCATCCGAAGTACACTGCGCGGTGACACTATAACGTTTGGTAGTCGAGCTGGTGTTGACGCGCCAATGATTCGAATACTTTAGGTTCACGTAACGCAACGACTGTCAGATTTGTTCGTGATTACCTACCCCTTACCAACTACCTACACACCTACATTCTTTGTTCTCATGCCGATTCTTTCATTTGTTGTATCCGGTGCTGAATTTCAAACATTGTATCAAGTGGTTTTAAATAAAACGCTTTTCTTGCTCACACACCGGAAGTTGACATATTTTCATGTACATTTAATAAGTTTATTAGATTGTGTATCAGTTTTATAGGTATAGGTACACCTCATAATAATGGCGCGCGTTGGTGAACACTGTCAGTGCAGCAAGCAGCTGAAGTTAATAATAAATCCTACTAATATTATAAATGCGAAATTTTAGATGTTTGGATGTTTAGATGTTTGGATGTTTAGATGTTTGGATGTTTAGATGTTTAGATGTTTAGATGTTTAGATGTTTAGATGTTTAGATGTTTAGATGTTTAGATGTTTAGATGTTTAGATGTTTAGATGTTTAGATTTTTAGATGTTTAGATGTTTGGATGTTTAGATGTTTGGATGTTTGTGTTTCAATCACGTCAAAACTACTAAACCAACTTGCTTGAAACTTGGCATATATCTAGTAAATAATAAAAAAAAACACATAAAAAGGTTGGTAAATTGTTGTCCTATGTGGACTGTAATATGTAAATGTCCTGTAGATTATCACCAGCATACCAATCAATCACTAGATAGCGTCATAACTGATATGCATTCCCTTAAAACCTTGAACTTGGTTGGCATCATGCTATCTACTTACTCATCCATCAGTATCTACTACCTACCTACCTTTGCCGTCACAGTGCACGCGTCAGTAATGACAGTGATATCTGGCCATAGACCTTTGTTGCCATTTGTCAACGCTACTTACGTACCTATGTGTCTATTAACATGCAAATGCTGGTCGCTATGCACAAGAACGACTGTGCAATTACTGTGAGACCACACTGAACCAGTACCTATTATTAGTAAGTACTCATTCTATTCTCTGAGTACTTAGATACTTATGTAAAGACTGTGCTTGACTTATGTGGTTCTGTATGTTCTGTCCTAAGGGCGTCTTGCACCAGAATCACTAAACGTATTTAACAGCTAAATCGATTTAAATCTGACGTATTTGTATGACTTGACAACTCGCTAAATACTATTTAAGAGTTAAACGCGTTTAGCGATTCTGGTGCAAGCCGCCCTAAATGAGGCCAATTGCGTTATTTTACTAACTGACAGCGGAATCAATGACATTTCCAAAATGTATGCGCTCAGAAACATCAATTCTCGTAAAGAAACGTTCAAAATAACGTTGCGATTATTTCAAACAAACCATAAATCTCACAAAATCTCCTAAGGTCAGAAACACAATTCACTTCTCGTAAAGAAAAAAACAATGATGCGATTATTTCTAAAGAATGTCATTATAAAAGTCACAAAATCTCCTAAGCTACAATATAATTCAATAGAGAGCCATATAGTTGATCGAAGATAGAGAGAGAGAGTTTAATGAAAGTAAATCGGTAGGTAGTTAGGTACTCTAAACAAAAATGTATTTTTGAAATTAATTTCCAAGAATATTGTACCTAACTCTTTATTAGATGACAGATGATAGAGCAAAAGCAGAATATCGATTTTATAATTCGATCTCAACTCGTTCTTTCAGCTTCTAAGTAATGAACTTACAGTCAAGTGAAATACGAAAATCCACATATTATTTTAACTGAATCTCAAGAATGTCAAGTATCGAATTGAAACTACTATCCAGAATAAGATAATCGTCTATAAGCTCTCGATTGTTCTACACTACTCAGAGCGATGAAATATCATCGTTTCAAGGAGTTTTCAAGCACTTGAGTGTGCTGTCAATTCACAATGAATGTTTACAAACTGTCAAGACGTGCCATAATAATATTTGGATCATTATTTGTATTCGAATTCCTGGATTCAAACATCAGGGATTTGGAAACGTTTGGATGTGGAAATAACAATGTTTTAATTAAATAAACAATGCAGTTCGTCGCTTTCATTGTTCTGTGATTAATAGTCGGCAAAAGCCGCTCAGAATAGGTGGTACCTACATTTATTTAGGTAATTTTTAAGGACGGCAAACAAGGGGTAGGTAACCAAGATTAGTTGCCAGTTCTAGCGTGGAATATCTTCATTTTTGTAAGTAATTTTCGACCTCCAAAAACTCCAAAAACACAGTTGGACGCACTGCTATCATTTCTAACAATATTTTAACATTTTCCTACCTAGTTCTTAGCTTGATTCCTCAATTCCGACGGTCATGTTTTTCTTGTGAGTGCTCAAAGATGGTGTGGGTCAAATACCTGAGTATGTCTCCGTGCATGATATAGTCTATTTCATTTACGTTTCAAAACACAATGCCAGGAAATCCAGTCAAAAGCAGTGAACTCATCACCCTGTCACGGTTCACCAGGCACCATGAATCGACACGACACTGATTGCTTCAGCACGCATCACCAGCGCCGAACAATCGGCAGGATGGCTTTGCAATGACCTGAAGACAATGGGCTCGGTCGTGCTTGTAGACTAGTTTGTCGTACCAGGGTGACAGAACCGATGGAGATGAACCGGTTGATAACCACCTCAGCCACAGTGATGCCGGAACCTACTTACAGTACGCACAACATCTTTATGCCTCTGAAGTTAGGTGCAACAAACAATCGCGCATGTACTGTTGTGCAGAAAACCCTCCAATTACACAAAAATAGGTTCTGCGCAGATACTTCAGAGACAGAGACTTCAGAGACTTTCTGGACAGAGATCCATTGTGACTACTATATACTTTCCTATATGAATTTCTTTCTCTACTACTGACATTTTTCTGCTTGTCTTCATGATATGTGTCATCCACCACGCTGTAAAAGAAATTAAAAATATGTAGTCAGGCTCCAATCCAATATTCAAAATCATTGATCCGTGTCTCAAATCAGAATCAAATTGATGGTCACAAGGACCAAACTATAGAATAATAAGTACATGAAAGGTACCAAGCCCTCCCTGTGCCCTATGGAGACCGCAATATCCTGCCCGTTTGGATTGCAACCGCAGGTCGATACAATCGGGTGGAAAACAACAGGGGACCGATTCGTATCATTGTGGTTGCCAAAGAACGAATTATCAAAAAGCTCCCATACTCCAAAACAGAGTTCATTATAATCATTTCCGCTAAAGAGTGGAACTCTACCGGCGTCTGTGTTTCCGAACACTTACAATTTGGAGGTTTTCAAGAGGAGAGTGAATAGGTTTCTTCTAGGCAAAAGTGCTTCATCGTCGACCGCATCGTCACATGCCATCAGGTGAGATTGCGGTTAAACGGTTGTCTATACAAAAAAAATTATCATTCGAGAAAAATCAGTCTTAACTCCTTCGTAAACTCACAGTTTAACACCGTGATTTCCCAAGTGTGTAAGTGTAGTATATGTCAAACAAATGTGTACTTCTTTAACAGAGTTTAGGCTATAATATAATACAATTGATAAGCAAAGTATACTTATATTTTCAAGGCAGTGTTCTACATACCTTTATGTAGAAATGTGGAGCACAAATGCAATTGCAAGTAGCAAATTACCTTCTACCCCTTTATATTCTGCAAGCGCAAATCGAAGGTTCGCAGGAAATTGCCACAATCTCCTAGAACATAATGCATTTTGCACGCATTCCTATTGCGTCCTATGCCCATCACAGGGATGGAGCCAGGCCTTATAGGGCTCTGACGTTTTTGAGACACTACTTAGAAGTAATATATCTTTTTGAAAAAATTTAGTAAGCCAAGAAAACTCAACAAAATTATAAGAGTTAAATCGTTTTGAAAGATAGCTTGGTTTTATACAAACTTATGTTTTATTTCCTTTGTTTTTATGTAAGTACTTAGCTAAGTAGCTACGATCCTACAAATTAGTTTTTGTTGAAAATGTTAAGGTTTTTTTAAGAAAAAATCTGCGTTGAATTGTTCAACTGAATTTGTCTCTTTAGAAAAGGTTTCTATAACACTGCACATTTTTAACGTAATTTGTTCTATAATCCAGCTTCCTAACAACGTCTCTGGTACCCATGGTAGCGACAAAGAACCTTTCAACATGTCTGCGTAATGAGACCGGCGCGTGCGCATGCCGTAACGCAACACGCAATTTGAGGTGACGATGATACCTTCCGACTGTTCCGACTCGTGTTATAGATATTGAAATCTAGATACTTAGGTACTTGGAGTGTCTGTGGAATTTTTAAATGACTGGTTACGTAGCCAACGACGCAGGAATGTGATACAATAATTTGATTCAAATATCACTGGACAGAATATTTTTAGAAACTGATTCTTTCGCGTGTTATTTTTTTACAAACTATACAAAAGGAATAAGACCTTCAGAAAGTTGGTCCATATTAGACAACAAATTCTACTGAATCCAGACTGAGCAATAATAAAATATCATACATTTTTATGAATCGAATAAAAATTGGTAATCTTCTTTCAATAAACTTTAAGTTTTTGCTCACTAGTTTATAATATCTGCGGTTTTGGTAAACTCCATGATTTATCCACGTTTTTGATACCAAGCCTTATCTATGTCCAAGTTTATGGGTCAGCTATACGCAGCGTGGTTGGGGTGCCCTACGCGTCCATCGAAAACAACTTTTTCGAAATTTGAACTTTGACGTTTGTCTCGCATACCGTTTTTCGGTTGCCAATAGCAACAATCACTAGAGAATAGAAAACTACTTACCTAAATACTTTTTTATAAAAATAGACCAGTTTTAATTTACACCCCTTCTCTAATAAGTATTAGGTATATTTTAGGGGCACAGGATCTCTACCAATCATCTCATATTTCATACTCTGCGGTTTCTCACGAGGATGCGCAGGCGCATATTGTTTCACCCACAACATCCTATCGTATGGCGTTTGCACACTGGGCGATCCCGAGACGATAACATGTCAGTGGCTATGAATATCGCTCTCAGCGACGACACGGTTTAAAAGCGTTTAGTACTAAATGTACGAGATTAGCTCTCTGCCGATATCGTGTAAGTAGGTGTGGAATATAGTCGGTGGATCTTGGCAATCACGATTTTGTTTTACATTTGATTGACCACCTGATAAACAAACTTCAATCTCACCTGATGGAAAGTGACGATGAAGCCGACGATGGAACAAGACAGTCTAGAAGACACCTATTCACTCTTGCCTTGAAGAGATCCAGATTGTAGTGATCAGGAAAGACAGACGCCACCGGTAACGTGTTCCATTCTTCAGCGGTTCGAAGGTGGAACCGAAACGCTTGGTGCGAATGGGTGGCATACTGACAAGGTACGAGGAGCAATGGAGCTCATTCAAATAAAATTGTTTTCGCGCATCACAAACACGATTACCAAGATTCACCGACTGCACATTACGACATTAGCTCTCCAACAGTATCGTGTAAGTGTCGTGTCGTGTCGTGTCGTGTCGTGTCGTGTCGGTGCCAGTGTGAAAACAACCATAGAGAGCTGAACTTGACTATAATTAGATGGAGCAGCTTAATATATATGAGAAGTATTTGAGGTTCATTGCCAGATTTCATTATGAACTTTTATTGTTCTTGTAGGTATGGATAATTAATTAATCTTAATTAGATGAAAGTTACGGTGCTAGGATTATGGATGCTTGGGACTTAATAAAGGTACAATGATTTGGATGAAACTTAGGATGAATGCTTATTACACCACGCGTTATTCAGCCTTTATACATTGCCAACTTGTGAAAAAGCACTTCAGATTGGGTGAATAACGGGTGGTGTAATAGCCCTTGTCTTAGATGATTAAAAAATGTTACTGAATCAAGATTGAATTATATAGCACAAGTGGTTTCTCTCTACTTCTCTTTCTACTGTTTTAAACACCGCTCAAAATTTTCACCTGTTTAAGGCAATTTCAAATCATTACTTTTCTCATAATTTTTTTTCCGAGTTACATCACAGCGTGTGGAATCAGATAATATAAATGAAATATAAAAACCAAGTGATATGGCGTTCGTGCTCTTGTAACATGTACCTACTTGTACAAACTAACGGGACTTCAAAGGCCCAGATTTTTTAAATAATGTCAACGACACCATAAAACGCATGTTTGATACAAGATAATCTGAGTATACCGCCATAGATCTCTGCGCACGAGGATTTCGAAAGATTGCTTTTGTAAGCACAGAGTATACTGTGATTACCACATTTGTACGTTTTTCTAAAAAGAAATCTTACCAAATTCTTTGAATTTTTTTTTTAAATATTTTTTTGCTATTAACTGTAATAAAGAGTTGGGAAAAAAGAAAAACAAATTAAATTTTAGTTAAATGAAAAGCTTATTCGAGTAGGTATTTAGAAGACTTTTGAAAGACACTGGTACTCTAGACCAGCCCCTACTTTATTTATGTAAATTAACAACAGATTGCCAGCAATTCGTTCGAGAGGGATGTCGGGACAGACAGACAGACATGCGGGTCGCACTTCTTCGGCACACATTGGGCGTTTGCGCACTTGTTTTTTGACTGAAGACGACACGATACCGGCGAGTCAGTAGCTCGGAGAAAAATATCGTTGTCGGCACCCGACACGGTGTGAAAGCGTCGTACTAAATTACATCAAGACGCACGGGAGTCCGTCGAGTCAAGGTCGCGAAGCAACAAGCGACGCATTCTTGTGTGTATATATGTACACGAACTAATCACATTAAAATTGGAATTTGCAGTATTTATTATCTGTAACAGCATAGTAATAATCGAATATAAGTAGCACTTTGACTATCAGTAGCGATATCAATAAAAGAGCTCCCAAGTGTAGCTACGGACCGGACGCATTAACCTAAATGAGCCCATCAGGGGATTTCTGGACTTTTTGTCCAAAGATCCCCTGCCGGCAGTCGCAGGGCCGACGTGTTGACCCTGCGAAGGGGATTTCTGGACTTTTTGTCCAAAGATCCCCTGCCGGCAGTCGCAGGGCCGAAGTGTTGACCCTGCGAAGGGGATTTCTGGACTTTTTGTCCAGAAATCCCCTTCGCAGGGGCAACACGCAGGAGATTTCTGGAATAAGCCGAACCATTTCGATTAGCTTTACGCCGATATTGTGTAGGTGACGTGTCGTGTCGTGTCGTGTCGGCGGCAGTGTGAAAACGTGAATTAAGTAATGGCCTCCAAATTGCCGTTCAATTGATCTGCTCTCAATTATCTGTTTTTGTTGTTTTACAGTCATTTCGAAAATGCATTGTGAATGTGATGCCCGCAGATAAAAGGTTGTTTACATCTGGGATTAAATTAATCAATGGTGGTTTGTCGAAACAATTACTAACAGATTTTGATAAATTGACAACACTTTCACTGGAGCATCATTTAATTCTGGGTGCCCTTTTTAGTTCCGTTATTTTGACTCGTTTTAAACGATATTACTTTCACACAACTTATTTTCAACATGTTTTCAGTAAGTTCACCATGAAAATAAGTTGTGTTTGATTAGAATTTTACCATGCAGTATCATAAGTGAAAACAATTATAAAAGTTGGTAGGTAAGTAAAATTATGTATGGTAATGATATACCTAATTAATTGTTTTCCGACCTACATTGAGTATTTATTCAGCTGAAATAAAATGCCATGTTTTAAGTAGATACTTTACTTACATAATTATACAATAGATAAAAGTTATTTTCTGACTACCCTACTCCCACAATTCTTTTGCTTTCATTCTATCTTTACCCATTTATATTCAACTCACCCCGGGGTAGTACCGTCAGCATCATTAGTAAATGAAGAACGTTTCAAAAATGTTTTATGACTGAAACTAAAAACCAGGAAGTTTCCATTTTCTTATTCTGAAGTAAAAACTCTATCCTAAAAGTATTATTTAAGTAAAAAATTATGATTAGTACCTACACAATTTTGTATAAATATATATTCATGATCATTTCTCACAACGACCTCTTGTCCTAAACTAAGAAAAGCTTAGAACAAACATCTATGTTTATCACACACAAATAAATAAATAAATATTCATGGACTTTACACACAACGCCCTCTAGTCCCAAACTAAGCAAAGCTATATATGGGTACTAGATGGCTGATAGAATACTTATATACTTTTTTTTTGTAAATACATACTTATAATACATAGTAACACCCAGACATAGAACAAACATCTATGTTTTCCACGCACAAATGTTTATTCTTGGTGAGGATCGAACCTACGACCCTGAGCACGCAAGGTAGAGTACTACCGACTGAGCTGTGACTGTGATGCATGTCCGAAAAAGTGATCTAAATATTTCTAATGCTGACTGTACTACAACAGTACCGGATAAATCTGTAAGTAAATGCGTTTTTACGATGCACCCGCCGCGGCGCGTGCGCGTCTCATCTCCCGCGCTTGCTAAATCGTCGAGCCGTTCTCCCGCTGCGCTGTCTCGTCTGTCCTAATTATAATTTCCCATTTTGGTCCTTTGAATAAATTGAATTTGGTTCTGATAACTAGCTAGCACTGAAAAAACACAAGCAATTACTGCTTCCAAAAGTATCGTCACAGACTAAATAGGTAGGTGTGATGTGTAGGTATGGTAGACTAATGTGATGCTCGCATTGCTGTGTTCCGGTTTGAAGGGTGCCGGTGCAAATACAGGCACACGACACCTTTGTGTCAGAGTGATGGACCCACTGCATTGCATCACTGTGGACGTGTTCTGTTAAGCAATGCATCTCAAAAGAACTTTGGAATAACTGTTGAGCTAATCTCATGTTTACTAAAGGTCTTAAGTCCTTTTAGCACATAGGAGTTCAATTCGACCACTGGCTTCATCATCAGATGATGATGATGATGATGATGATGGTGATGGCAGTTCATTGGAAATGTTCTAGTGAGCGTAAACACCACTAAAAAGTCACAGGAAAGCAAAATACGCAATTGCGTGCACGTGGATGGCATAATTTTTTATCCAGTTATTTCAATTTATAAGTCAAACTACTGAATCGGTTTTAATGAAAATGGAATGGGACCAACCTGGAAGTACATCCTTTAAGATAAAAAAATAATTTTTGAAATCGGCTCATAAATGACGGAGTTCTGAGGTAACAAACAATAAAAAAAATACAACCGAATTGAGAACCTCCTCCTTTTTTGAAGTCGGTTATAAAGAAGATGGTGACCCCAATCTAAGTAACGTAAACTCCACTTAAAAACATAGCTTGAAAAAAAAACATTGAAGTTTTTTACTATTTCCATACTTTGGAAACAAATCTCTATCGATATTAAACACCAACCTAACTAAATTATTAAGAGTAAGTATAAAGCATTATTCAAATTCCATTATTTCCTACAAAAGCTCTAGAAAGCTATTAAAGTCACGCCGCATTTTACGATCAATCATATCGAAAACCAAAACGCATTCACTCGAATCATAATTTAACCGAAATAATCCATTATGTACCGTTGTTCAGGCATCTGCCTATATGATTACCACGTCTGATTGGCCTGCAGTGGTCATCCATAAAAGTTTATGTGCCCTTGGCCTTGACGTGATTGGAAGACGTCAAGTTCAATGCTATGGTGGATCAGTTTTAGAAACTTTACTTTCTATTCTTAGCTAAAATCTTGGTATAATAAATAAATATTCATGGACATTACACACGTCGCCTTCTAGTCCCAAGCAAAGCTTGTTGGTAATATGGGAACTAGATGCTGATAGAATACTTTTGTAAATACATACTTATAATACATACATAGTAACACCCAGACATAGAACAAACATCTATATTCGCCACATACAAATGTTTGTTTGTGGGGATCGAACCCACGACCCACGGAAGGCAGAGCTATCACCGACTCAGCTGTGACGCCTGTCAAGCTATCTTCAAGAACTTTACTTTCCGATTCGTGGTCGTCATTCGAGAACCATTATTACTCAGCGGTTGTCAGTTCAGCCCCCGTATGCCAATCTTTTGCTGTCAAGTTATATTTCACTGCCCAGTGTAATTTCTTCAGGTCACGTGCTACAATTTTGTACTACGTGATCATTCTTTTTAGACACTTGACAGCAAAATATGCGCGAAAACAAATTAAATGACATCATAATGTCACTATTTAGTCACAGAATAACTATGAGTCAGTATGAACTGACCTTGATTTAAAACTTTGCAGTTCAACTTTGCAGTTCAACTTTGATTGGCATTCCCCTGCAGAGAGCTATGAGGCGAGTCAGTGCCACTTCAACTTACTAATAGCACTAATACTTAGAGCTATGTCAGTGACCTTGTTTCTTCTACGGATATCCACACCTCCATTAGTCCACTCACACGAGTCAATAGGTCTAGCACCTCCGGTTCGTACCGGATATCGGTCAAGTTTAAAACAATTGTTATAAACAATTGTCTAAATCAGGATCCCTGTTCCCGTTTCCTGAAACGGTTAGTTTACAAACTGACACTGCACCACCGGTGCGAGAGGATGCGTCTAAATTTAACAGTGGGGTGCGCAAGCGCAGGACGAGGGTGGCCACGAATAGAGGGTTTAAAAAAATGGACAGAGCACACATTGTGCCTGCTTGTAAAGATTTTGTGGGGATGAGATGGTACTTCATATGCTTTAGTGCTTGCAATTTAGGAGATTGGTACTGATTTGGATCAGTTGAGCTATCTATAAATCATTTGCAACGGTGTGTAGATAGCTCAACTGCTTTATGTGTATTTTGTATATATTATAAATATTGTAAAATACTGTATTAGTCGTAATTTTCTTTGTGAATAAATTTTTTTTTTCTTCATTCTATTTAGGAGTATTTCCAAGATAATTCTGCTATCTAACATATTTTTCAAAGAACCTCTACCAATGAAAATATAACGTAGCTACAAGAAAGTATTTAATTTACTTTATTGATAGAGCTGTTATTAATTCTTGCAATCTTTGATTTTGATGACTTCATAATAATAAAATCGTAATTCGGAGATGGAGATCATGCTAATTGTTGTTAGTGGTGGATTCACACCCCTTCTTCTAACCCCATGGACGACAATGGACGTAGATTCAAATCTGATCGTGCAGTATGTTCTCTACGCGTATCCGAGTTTTGTATTTCAACTGTAGTACGCTTTTATGTTGTGCCAATAAAAACATAGCATGCGCAAACCAGTGGTGACACGATCAATAACCGCGCACGCGCCTTGCACCACGGAAAATGGCGTCTAAACGAACCGCTTCCGTCCTCGAGAGCCGACAAGTGCGTGAAATTGACACTGCGCAGCTGGCCTGCCATGTTTTAGCCACACTTGTCACCTGAGAAGGAAAGCTCGAACAATAGAATTAGGTACTCCCTTCTGTCACTCTGATCCGTCACCCTGGGGAGACAGATTGGTATAAAATGTCTTAGACTTGCGCAAGGATGACAGGCTAATGCAGACTGGTAACGCTGTTGAAATTATTAGACGACCGTTTTGTAATCATTAATAATCAGAGGGGTAATCACGAACAAATCTGACAGTCGCCGCGTTACGTAAACCTGACGTATTCCAATCATATTGAGCGTCAACGCCAGCTCGACTGCCGAACGTTGTAGCGTCACCGCGCAGTGTATCTCGGATACGCTAGCGTTACGATACCTTTACGATTGTCACATTTATTCGTGATCAAGGCACAGGCCTTTGCATCTAATCTCGATGTTTTACGTCAGGAGCTACTTTTTGTCCATGCATTTTGTCGTACACACTCACAGCAATTTAAAACAACCTTACAGAACTACCTCGTTATACCTATACATTTAATAGGTGGGTAGGTATACCTACTGAAATTATGGTGTGTGTCTCAGAACACTTGAGATCACCAAATGGTGTCTCAGCATGATGCTGTGATTGATAACACAACGCTGGTCTTCCGCCAGCACCAGGTGGGCTAGTTGGACCTTCCACTGTTTTGGGAGTTTTTGTTTTGTAACTTTTGTAAGAGTTTAGGTAGATCTTTATAATACTTTCAATGATAGAACTGCTTCTCAAAGTGAACTGCAAAGTTTTAAATCATGGTCAGTTAATACTAACTCATAGTTATTCTGTGACTAAATAGTGACAGTATGATGTCATTTAATTGGTTTTCGCGCATATTTTGCTGTCAAGTGTCTAAAAAGAATGATCACGTGGTACAAAATAGTACCACGTGACCTGAAGAAATTACACTGGGCAGTGAAATATAACTTGACAGCAAAAGATTGGCATACGGGGGCTGTAGTGTGTAAGCTTAAACATTCAGTGGAGTCTTGTGGTTTGAATGTCCAGTGCGTTACCGTATTCAACAATGCATATAACTATCACATCCTGGCGATCCCAACTGTCCCAAGAGTAAGAGTGGACGCGAGAGCGGATGTGTACGTCTGTGCTTGAGAGATCTCCCCCCGAAGTTACGGTCTGTGATTATTTCAACGGTTTTACGACGTTTCGGTTACAATAGTGTTTCATAAAATCATCATATTAAACTAGGTACGTAGGTGAATCTAAGATACATAAAGAAACAAGGAAAGAAAGAAAAAGTTTTATTTGACAACACACAAAAACGTAACACCAATAAAAAAACAAAAGTACATACAACTAGATGTGGCCAAAAGGGTGACAGCATTGGTATTCCAATCTCAGATGAACTGCAAAGTTGAACTGCAAAGTTTTAAATCATGGTCAGTTCATACTAACTCATAGTTATTCTGTGACTAAATAGTGACATTATGACGTCATTTGATGTGTTTTCGCGCATATTTTGCTGTCAAGTGTCTAACAAGAATGATCACGTGGTACAAAATTGTACCACGTGACCTGAAGAAATTACACTGGGCAGTTAAATATAACTTGACAGCAAAAGATTGGCATACGGGGGCAGCTCAGCGTTATAGTTGAATTGCATTTTTTAGTTTTGGAGTATAAAGCCAGTGTAAAACGTTTGAAAAAAAAACGGTACACACGTACGTAGTCGCGAGAAATAGCCGGTACAAAAATATATTTAATTTTGAAAGCGAAACTTTGTACAGGCAACGATATCAATGTCGTTATCGTGTGGTTATTGTGGCAGTGCGTAAACGCCCATTGTCATTTTGGTTAGAGGGGCAAAGACCGCAGATTTAAGTTATTTTTAATATTTTTCAAAATGTCGATGAAAATAAAATCTTATTTTGATGAATATTTACAAGCACCTACTCGTAGATGTCTCTCTCTATAAGTATAACATGTTTTTTATGATGTCTCATAAAAAACCTGAAGAAATCCACTGTTTTTAAACATAACATCCCCCAAAATCTTTTATGACCATCCTTTAATCATCGACCGACTTCCAACGATTTTCCCAGACACAAATAGCTACTTAAAATACAGCAATGCACATTTTTTAGCAGCTCTAAGTAAATTAAATATGTTTAATACTTTATTTTTCTTAATAATATTGATTTGTTAGTTTAGTAAGTATCGAATCTCCGTTATATTATAAGAATAACCTAGAATAACCTTTTACGTACACGGACCTGCCTCTATAGTCAGTATAGTCACCTCTCTCTAGCCTCAAAGCTTTGCTGGAAGAAAACTCTTGTAAGGGTTAAGCTCGCCTTTGTACATATGTTATCTATTTCTGTCTTTTGTTTATGTCCTGTGTTGTGTGCAATAAAGAATTAAGAATTAAACTTTTGATTTACCTACTCACTAAAACATTTTTCTTTTTTGTCACGAGATTTCAGTCAAACGCTTGCCTAGAAATTGTAAAAAACTCGACTAACGAAGGGTTTATTTTTTATTTACTTATGTTCTTAAATACTTCCCCCATGTTGTCTATCTTTCTGTGCGTAAAGATCGCTAGATAGTCGACCCTTAGCCCTTTTTGAATAAAATCTAACTAAGACTTTAATAATTAGAATCTTATTTTGTTGTAAAAAAAAATTGCACGCAAAGTAATTATACCTTACTTGTACCTTTATTAGTGGCTATAGTTTGCTTGTGCGTAAAGATTTATATAGATAGCGGCCCTTTAAGAGTTTCTATAAAGACACCTCCGTCATTTGTTAGTCCTCATAAAGCGGCAGTTAACGTTAAACAAAACAAAGTGGGTAAAAAATCAAAGAAAAATAAGTGAATTAGAAGAATAAGTGGGATCAAAGATATACGATTATTTTTATAGACAAACATCTTTTTTGCGGTTTTTGCGGTATAAATTTTCATTTTTTAAATATAATCTGCCAAAATGTCTATTAAAATTAAAAAGTAAAATTCATCATTAGCTTTACGTTTTTACTACGTCCCGTATACTCTTAATAAAAATATAATAAATACGGCATTTTTGAACGACGTAAATAAAACTGAACTCCCACACCGCTATATTACAAACAATAACGGCCGCAGTTTCATTAAAACCAACCCTTTATAGCCCTTAATGAATATTTATGTGCGCACTTGTAAGTCAGTTAAGATCACTACAACTGTCTGCGACTGATAACTTCATAAAGAAAGCGTAAAGATTAAGGTTATACGTATAGCTAGCTTCCGCCTGCGACTTCCGTCGGCTATCATGGAATTCAGGGACTAAAAGTAATGTGTAAATCCAGATTACAAACTATAATCTATATTTTATCGAATTTCCAATTTCTTCTTCTAATCTCGACAGCCTTGTAACCCTTTGACGTCATTACAGCAACACCATCTTATTTTAATTCGGGGATCTTTACTTTTACGTTTGTAAAACTAGTGTTTAGTAAGCTAAACACTAATGATAACTCTGATTACTTATAACAAGAACCATCTATCTATTTTTCCGTGGTTTAACTCTTCTTTTCTAAAAGAAGTAGAAGTAGTAGAAAGGGTCTACTCATTTTTTTAAATATATTTTTTATATATATTTTGTTATATATTTTTATTTTAGCTTTATTTTATTTTTAAATTTGTATCGTTGTGTTTTATATTTGTACCTATCCTATGGACCTACCGTGTGTATTCCTCTTTTGTTCCCAGTTATTTTAACAAAAATCTGGTTCAAAACCATAAATTAAATAACAAAACGAAATAGTTTTGTTCACTACGTGTAACTCGTAGTTTAACGGTGTTTTAATGAAGCCGTTATCTAATTTGTAAGACTATAATTAAAGATCCCGTGTTTTAAAACGGTTCGGTAAAGTTACACAATGTAATAACAGACAATTTTAATTTGAAACTCTTTTGGGAGTAATTTAACATTTCTAGTACCTTACTAAGTAGTGAAACATTTTTACAGTGCCAACGATACGGCACACGGTATCGTATCGGGCGTTTACACACTAAGAGCGGGCACGGACGCACTCATCCGATCCGATTTCTTTCCTTGTCCGTGAAAATACGGTCAGCAGGGGTATGCCAATCAAAGTTGAACTGCAAAGTTTTAAATCGTGGTCAGTTCATACTAACTCTCATAGTTATTCTGTGACTAAATAGTGACATTATGACGTCATTTGATGTGTTTTCGCGCATATTTTGCTATCAAGTGTCTAAAAAGAATGATCACGTGGTACAAAATTGTACCACGTGACCTGAAGAAATTACACTGGGCAGTGAAATATAACCTGACAGCAAAAGATTGGCATACGGGGGCTGAAGTAGTCGTAGAACGAATTTTATTGTAGCTTACCAAACCAACTACATCTGTCATCCGTGTATCTCCATGTACTTTTTATCTAAAAAGTGACAAAAGGAACATGCTGCCAAGATTAGACTAAAGTTTTTGAATTTGGATCCGAAACATCAGAATCTTGATTTTTTTAGATCCGTATTTTCTGGAATTCGAATTGGATGTAGTGCGTAGAGTAATATCCGAGTTCCGTTCGAGTTTTTTTAAATCCGTTTGTTCATGGATTCGGATCGGATGAGTGCGTAAACGCTGTAATAATGACACGACACGATATAAACGTTCGAGCCACTTATATGTCGGATCGTGTATGTGTCGGTCTCTATGCAAACGGCCAAAGGGTCCTGTAGAGGCCTTTTTTAAATACGTACAATTTGTAACAATTATACAATACGCTCTATAAATTATTCTATTTCTACAAATGGAGATATTAAGTTTTTGAATTTACATAAAATTACCATAGTTATGGGCTGAAAACTACCGATTCTATGGTGTGATGATAAATAACTTTACTTGATTTGAGGATTTGAATAAAACGTTTAGTCAGTCATAGAAACATCCAGTGGAAAGATAATTAAGATTTTTTAAAAATCACAAGGATCATTTAAAATCGAACATTTATGGGGGGAGCCAGGCCTTCGCATTGTATCAAAATGATTTATACAGCGTCAGAGGTCACTTTTCACCTATACATAATCTTAAAAATATTGGCTATTATAACGTTGCAATTTTTAGATAATGCAGATCCAGAGCGGTGATTCTGGGTATGGCAGAGATTTTACTCTAATAGGGATGACGTCAAATCTCGGTCGAAAACTGGTTTCACCCACAAGCGACAGGAGTTTTCAACGTCATTTTGACGTCATCTCTATTAGAGTAAAATCTCTGCCGAGGTGAGAATAAGGCCCCTGATCGTATGAAGCTTGTTATTCGCGACAGTAAAGATGTAAAAGACAAGCGGTTTTAAAAATACAAATACTGCAGCTGTAAAATATGATATTTAGGTCGAAACTATTAGCACAACCCGAAATAGCGTCTAGGGTCATCATTCAATTTGTAGTCTGAGATATTTTTAGTAAGATGCACTTTGAAACTGAAAAATCTATTTTGGTTTTATGTTGTTCTACTGATTTTAAAAACAATGACACCCTTTTAGATGATCTGAAGTTTTTTGATGAAGATTACTCAGATACCACTCAGATACCTACTAAAGGTACGGTGGCTCCTTTAGCGCTGGTTTTCAGGGGTGGCGAAAGTGCAATGGCGCAGTCTTTGCGATACGCACTCCGTATAACATTAACCACTAGCTAATTATTTAAAACACCAATAAATAGCAATTACACCGTCGTCGCTTTACCCAAAAAACTTCCTACCCCCGTATGCCAATCTTTTGCTGTCAAGTTATATTTCACTGCGCAGTGTAATTTCTTCAGGTCACGTGGTACAATTTTGTACCACGTGATCATTCTTTTTAGACACTTGACAGCAAAATATGCGCGAAAACACATCAAATGACGTCATAATGTCACTATTTAGTCACAGAATAACTATGAGTTAGTAGGAACTGACCATGATTTAAAACTTTGCAGTTCAACTTTGATTGGCATACCCCTGCTGGAAGCCTCATGCGACCTAGAATAGAATCGCAATAGCTCATACGTACGAAATTTACCCAAGGAATTGCACCAGCACAGCAGCCCTTCACTCTTATGTTTATAAAACAATCCTCACTACACGAAGCCAGTTTACAAAACTGAATGCGTAATGACCGGCTTCGATGACGGACAATAGCAGAATATAAACATCTCAGTAAATTACTGAGATGAGTGAATAAGTTTGCGAAATTCTCTTGGGATTACTTGTTGGTGGGGTGTGAGTTTCAGATAAACTGTGGCTGTGAAACAAGATTAAGAAAGGAAACCAAATTTTTGTAAAAATCTAACATTACCTCTTCTACCCACTTGAAACTGCGTCACCTTTTAATCCAAGAGCATACTGCCAGCTCCATAAATGACAAGTGAGATAGGGAAGCCATTACGAATCAGATCCTTGATTGTATACGTCAAATGTCTTGTAAACACCATATGCCTCTTGCATAAGCCTCTTATTTCTTCCACAGAATCAGGAGGAAAGCGAGATGACCAGAGGAAGAGAACTTCCCGTCAACTCCAAGGTCAAGAGGCAGCTGTTCCCAGAAGATGCACCAGTGGAAAGACGGTTATCATGGAACGAAGATGACTATATGGACAACATTGTTCATAAAGAGTACATTGCTCGGACCTTGAATAACGACATCATTCTCAAGGGAATGAAGTGGAACTTCGACTTCTTTACTGAGAACCCCACTAGTGGACGCATCAAATGGTACAGGGAACAAAGAACAGGACAGTGGGTCGGCATGCAACCCTCCGGACAATCTGTCAGCATGCGAAAGAGAATGAAGAGTGGACCGGTATTTTACTCATAATCTAATAGCGTTAGGTAGAATAGACTAGTATCTTCTAGAACTCTGCAGAGGTTGGTAGTGGTACAACTCTAGAATGTTCTGTGTTGTGCATGTTTTTTTTTACATTTGATAGACCGTTTTTTGACTTCAATCTCATCTGATTGAAAGTAACGATGAAGCATAACGGTCTAGAAGACACCTATTCACTCTTGCCTTAAAGAGATCCAGATTGTAGTGATCAGGAAAGACAAACGCAAGTAACGTGTTCCATTCTTTAGAGGCTCTCATGATGAAAGTATCAATGTTTGAACCAGAACCTTTCGGCCGGAAAAACATTAAAACTTTAGGCACTAAAAGAGACAGCACATGTAGAAAAATTCTGGGTCATTGTTCTATGTTTTTTTACAGTCCATCTACGCAGACGAGAGGAGCAAGAAACGCAGGCTGTCTCAGTACACGGTCGCACAACGTCGGACGTTCTTCGACGACGAAAGAGCCTTGGATTGTGCGCTTGCGCAGTGTGACAATGAGAACTTCATTAACGAGTTAAAAGTTATATACCCAGTTATTCGTCACCCTACGACTTCTTCTGCACCTACTACATCACAGGTATTTTTCTTAACCTTGGTACATCGCACACACACGGCTAGTAGGTATGTATGACACCGGGACCTAGTAGTTTGTTGCCCATTTTTCTAGACTATGGTCGCGTGGACCTGGCACCTAGAATCACCTAGTTATATCTATATGACAATTCTAAATGATCCTTGTGATATTATTGAAAGAAATTATGACTAGTCTGGAATATTATATTGCTACCTACAACAATATCATTAACAATTTTATAAAATTGCTGCATTGGTATGCCAATCAAAGTTGAAATGCAAAGTTTTAAATCATGGTCAGTTCATACTAACTCATAGTTATTCTGTGACTAAATAGTGACATTATGACGTCATTTGATGTGTTTTCGCGCATATTTTGCTGTCAAGTGTCTAAAAAGAATGATCACGTGGTACAATTTTGTACCACGTGATCATTCTTTTTAGACAAACCTGAAGAAATTACACTGGGCAGTGAAATATAACTTGACAGCAAAAGATTGGCATACGGGGGCTGATCCGTTATTGCTATCAATATTAAAACAAAATGATAACCTTAATCTTCCTCCAGAATTTGCGCAATAAATAATATTTATATCATATTTCTCTTTAGTTAGTGATTTTTCATGCCCTGGAAAAATAATTTCTTACGCAACCCTAGAAAACTAAAAAACGTGTACTAATAGTAACTTTCTTATCTTTAATAGTTAAACGCCGAAGATTCTTCTGCTACAAAGCCAGATTTGAACTCTTCTTTAGTAAAACCAAAGTCAAAAATAAATGACAACGATGGCACAGATGAAGAAGAGGAAAAAGAAGGTACAGTGGAAGAAAAAACCGAAGAGCTAAATGAGATAAATGATGATTCAAACAACGTCGCAACAGAATATGGGGAAATGAAGACTATTGATATTGAGTCAGTAAATGACGGAAACAAAAACAAAGATGAGTTGACCAAAGACAACTTCGAGAACTTGAGAATTTCGGATAATACTGACACAGATATGGAGGAAGATAAAGAGGATATGAAAGATATAAATGAGATAACGCCTAAGAATACCAGCAATGGGCCCGGGTTTCCTAAGAAAGCTAAGAGAGCTAAGAGGAGGCTCAACTATCGTTTTGAAATTTGAATTCTGAACATGCTGAACAAAAACTCTTCACGGCGCTATATATACTTCCCACATTAATATTGTTCAACTCTTTCAGGATCCAATTTGTCAGTAATAAGGGCTGAGTCATGAGTGTGAGACACTTTTTTTAAAGAACTTTCATATAGTTTAATGTTTCTTTGAAATCCATTGTTTAAATGTCTGTATTTCTAGTCCATGTTAGTTTAAAGCCACAAAAATGACTAATATTCATTTCATATTATATAATATAGTCTTACAATTTTGACGCTTAGTTTGTGCCACTTTATATAATTTTTTATAATTAAATAGTTTAGATTACAGCTAAGTATTTATATATTATTAAGCTAATTTATGTGTAGTTTAGGAGTTGAAATTCATGTGTTTCGTAGTATTATATCACCTGAATGTTTTGCACTTCTATAACCTTAATATCTATCCAATCATACATTACATTAATATAATATTAATAATTTACTGGGTACCTATTCCAAGTTAATACTTACGTTCAGATTGTGCCAAATACACTGATGTGTTCTATTACCCCATAATTTATTTTAGACATTCTATCTAGAATTAAAACAATGATTTCTAAGTTGCCTATGCATTAGTATACACCCAAATCATACAATGTCAAAATTGAATTGAATGAAAAATATCTGTTAAAATCTTGACTTGATTCTAGTTTAGTTTGCCAAAATGGACGAATGCGGGCACCGATTTTAGTTAAGTATGTAAAAAAATTAACACCCTAAAACTTAGATCGTAAGTATTATACCCAATTATAGATAAAACCAGGTGAGCCATCGGATCATTCCACTACTTTTTTTCAATAAAAAAAGAATTTAGATGACTCATTCATAACAAAGTCACACATCGAAGGTAGGTACTTATTAAAAACACTCGTAGAAGTTTATAGTAAGTAATACTAACCCCACTGAATGTTTTTAACATTACATTTAATATACTTACTTAAAAAGACAGCTAAGACCCAAAGCCATACTACATCTTATATAGAAAAGCGTTTGCACACTGGCCTATACCGACACCTTACACGATACCAACGTTGTCTGAAAAAAATATCGTTGTCGGCACCAACACAGTCTAAAAGCATCTACTACTAAAAGTATGACTTAGAGCTCTTCGATGATATCGTGTAGGTGTCATATTAGTAACAGTGTCAAAACGCCTAAAACCCGTAAGCACAGTTTGCACTGAAGCAAAACTGCTGACCAAGTTGACATTTCTACAATCCCTAGAGAGGCCATATATAAAAAAGAAGAAGAGAAAACGTCTAAAATTTATGGAATAGTTACAGTACCGCACAACGGATCTTTATCTCTCTGAAGTTAGGTGCAACAACGATTGCGCATGTGCGGAGAAATTCGCTTACCTCCAATTTGACCTAAAAATCGATTCTGCGCAGATACTTCAGAGAGACAAAGATCCGTTGTGACTACTATACATGACTTGTCATATACATTTTGATATTATTTTTCAATTGATTGTAGAACATGTACTTTGCTGGAGAGGTTGAGATGTATATTTTAGTATTTAAAACTAAGTATTTGTATTAATTATGCGTAATTATTGTTCTCAATGAACATTACTGTTTTAAAACAGAGCATGTATTATTTAAGATTTAGGTATTGTTTATTTTCAATTTTTTTTAGTTTTTGTTCGTTGTTCGTCATTGATTTTGAAAAGTAATTGTATTTTCAAATAAAAAGTTCTGCCTAGGTACTACTTAGTTTTAATTTCCGCGCATTATGTGAGAAAAGTATTACACAAGCCTTGGCCACAACTAGGCATCGATGAACTTGCGTTTTGCTAGCCTTTGGTCCAGTCTTCTGACCAGTCTTCTGACCAGCCTTCGGGCCAGTCTTTGGGCCAGTCTTCGGGCCAGCCTTAGGACCGGTACTCGGCCCAGGTTACGTATGTGTGCCTCGGCTTACGTTCGTCCATCAATGCCTCTGTTGCTTACCGCTGCAGTAATGTACTATAACTGATAGATAGGGTAATCATCATGATATAAGCACTAAGTCGTAATTATTTATTAAAAAAAAATAAGTTTTCGCTCTCCAATAAGCTATTATTTTATTTGTAGTAATACATTATCAATGTACTTATTATTTCAAAATTAGTCGTATTTTTTTAAGAACTACAAGTAGTAATTCTTATTTCTTATTTATAAATTAAATACCTATAGAATACTTATTAAGTATTTATCGTGAATATTAAATGTCCATAATTTGGTTTTAAATCCTTGTTTTATTTTAAATTAACCCTAAACTGCTAACTAAATAATTGTTTCGTTAGGTTATCATTATCAATATATACGCAATAAAGTATTGAGTATTAAATTATTTTAAGGTACAGTGCGCACAAGGGATCTTTATCCCTCCAAAGTTAGTCTCCCTATTAGAGTAAAATCTCTGCCGAAATGAGAATAAGGCCCCAGGAACAAGCCAAAACTAAACAACTAAGAAAAGTTATACGTCATAACAGCTGCTTGAGACTGATACAGTTGAGAGGTGGCTAAATGACTTTTTCATAAGTCAATTTGCTTCAGATTACATCAAAGCGTATTTCCATAAAAAGGTGATAAGCCACTATAAAACGATAATTAAATCAGAGTACAAAACGCCCTTGACATAGAGAACGCAAGATTCTAAAGTGCTTAATTATATTAATTGCTGAGAGGTGTTGAAAGTCATAAATAAATTATTTCTAAATGCAGGACCGTTAGTCTTTTGAATCACTACGCTTAATACACTTAATTTTGATTGCCATCAAGATCAAACTAGTATACAAGAAAAATGAAGGTAAGATTACATGGGATGATGAAACTCCAGACAAGTCAACATAGACGATCGCTATAATACTAACAGAAAAAAAAAGAGTAGGTACGTATGGAAATGGCTTATAAATCGATAATACCTCATTTAGGATCTCTCGTAATGAAAAATAGACACTTAGTCAAATAAAGTTTCTAGCCTCGATGTTTTTATATTTTTATCGTTAATTTTAATGATGGAATTGTTAACACTAATTTACTATATTTTAATAGGGTAGAATTACTTTAAAAATAATAATATTTTACGCCAGCCATGATGTAATAATTCCGCAAATAAATATAGCTAGGTAATTACTTTGATTTTGACACAAAAGAAGCTCAGAAACGCGATGTTTAGAATAGATAATAATTTATAAGTTAAAAAACTGGAAAACCGACTTCAACTCGACTACCAGCTTCATCATCAGATGATGATGACGATGATGACAGTTCATTGGGAATGTTCTAGTCACTATAAACACCACATAAAAGTCACAGGAAAGCAAAATACGCAATTTAGTGCACGTGGTTGGTGTTGATTCTTTAGAGGATCAACTGGTGGGTTTTTGCTTTTCTCCAATTAAATGCGGTTTGAATGTACAAACTGGGTTTATTGACAAATTTAGAAAAATGTAAAAATTTAGGTGTGCACCACAAAGGGTCCATCGTTGCTAGCAGTAAAATGGTAGGCGCTACGCAGCAACTTGGCATATTGCATTGTTGCTAGCAGTAAAATAGTAGGCGCTGCGCCGCGCCGGGCATATTTTTTTCAGTTATTTCTATTTATAACCCAAACTACTCAACCGATTTTGATGAAAATAAAATGGGACCAATCTGGAAGTATATCCTTTCAGATGAAAAAAGAATTTTTGAAATCGGTTCATAAATGACGGAGTTCTGAGGTAACAAACATTAAAAAAAAAAAAAAAAAAAAAAAAACATACAACCGAATTGAGAACCTCCTCCTTTTTTGAAGTCGGTTAAAAATAAGGTGAGTTTACTAGCCTGTAGGTACATTCCAAACATCAATAAGCAAGTAATACTTGCTGTAATACTGCAGAGGCGGTTGGAGGCAGTCGAGTGGAACCGAGGGCACGAGGAACAGACCAGGAACTGATTAGATTACTGTGTTGTGGACTGCAGTAACTGCACCCGACTATTTTTACATAGCGCTAAATACTTAGACGGTATTACACGCGAGTAAGCTTTTAGAATCACTCGAGTTACCAATGACAATCAGTCTTATTTGGAATCACTCTCAAAAGTTGAGAGATAAGCAAATGATTAGGAAAATCACCCATAAACCCGTCTCAACGTTGAGAACTTGAGGAGTGTCAAAAAGAAGAAAAAATAAGTAAACGTTGTATAGATTGAGTGATTCAGTTGAGAGGTAGCTAAATAATGATCAAACTATTTTTTCATAAGACTGAAAGATGTTTAGAAGCGTACACCTACTTACTTGTTTAGCTGCTGTTAAAGTAGTTGATAGCGATTTTTAACTTTTTATAAAAATAACCTTTTTTTAGACACAAATAAACAATTTTCCCCATTC
Source organism: Gandaritis pyraliata (assembly GCA_947859175.1). Lineage (NCBI taxonomy): Eukaryota > Metazoa > Arthropoda > Insecta > Lepidoptera > Geometridae > Gandaritis > Gandaritis pyraliata. The sequence continues at coordinate 2,764,921 of OX401869.1, read as the reverse complement.
AAAATGTAGGCATAATATTGGTCACCTTTTGATTTTCGGCTGGATCCATCAATTAGTTGAATAAAAAAATTGAATTCCAAGATACCAACTAGATAGGTACAGACAGACTGAGGTATTTTAGTAACTTTTTTAGTTGTTTGTAAATCGTGTAATGGAGAATACTATTCGCAATCATAATTCTATCATAGTATCTGTACGTACTCGCACCTTCCTGCCTACATTCTTCTGGTCTCCAAACTTTGGTTCATTAATTATGTTGATCAGTATGCTACTCTAAGTACTTACCCCGTCATCCATGACGTCATCCTGGTTAGTTCATCAAACATGCACCCTTCTATCCGTTCGTCGAAGCATCATTTAAATTCATACAAATGCAAGGCATCTTTTTGGGTGGGTTGAAAATTACCAAATTACTTATTTTTGTCTGCAATTTTTAAACAATCCATTTTTTTGCTTTAAACACATTGTTATTGGAGACATCTAGAGAAATAGTGAGCATAGCTAAGGCCAACTATTAGTTAGTAATGACTAAGGGCGGCTTTCACCAGAATCGCTAAACGCGTTTAACTATTAAATAGTATTTAGCGAGTTGTCAAGTCATATAATACGTCAGATTTAAATCAATTTAGCTGTTAAACACGTTAAGGGTGGCTTGCACCAGAATTGCTAAACGCGTTTAACTCTTAAATAGTATTTAGCGAGTTGTCAAGTCATATAATACGTCAGATTTAAATCAATTTAGCTGTTAAACACGTTTAGTGATTCTGGTGCAAGCCGCCCTTAGTGGGGGGATGCCTACTCTACCGTACATAGTAGAACCCTTTCGTTTTTCTATCAGGATTTAATACATACAAGATGCGTGCGCGCTGCGTGACGCGATCGAATCAAATCGCGTGAGGATGCTATAAGTCCCACGGGAAGGTCCTTTTTTGTATCCTCCGATGCCTTTAAAATGTATTTCATTGTTGTAAGTACTTGCTGCTGCTTGTAAATCGTGAATGCGTGAAGTTTTTCTTTGCAGTTCACTCATCATAACTTCAGCACGTTTGCAATGCTGAGTAGGTGTACAGTCGCTACATCATCATCATCATCATCATCATCATCGGTGACTCATCGTCTTGGGAGGAGCTTGTTTGTCAAAGGTCTTCTTGGCGCTCTACCATCTACAATAAGATAAGAACGTTCGAGGAAAATCGATCCGTAAAGATAAAGACAGACCTAAGCCCTCCTATACCTACACATATAACGCAGCAGGCCAACTCTATTGTCAATCGTGTGATAGGGTATTTAAAACTAAGTTTGGCCTAGCTAGCGATATTAGGGCTCACGCTAAGAAATAATATTAAATTATATTTTTAGGTTATATTTTAGATTACAACATAATTTTTTAGTTAAGGTCGCCATGATCGCAACTGATCAGGAGGACTATTATATATATATATATATATACATATAGGTGTACAGTGTACATAGCTTCGTATTTCCTATCTCATTGTTTATAACTCTCTAATTAATGCCTTTACCTTTTATTTTGAGTATATTCAATTAAAAAAAGGTTGTAAGAACCTCTTCACCATATGACAGGCGTCACAGCTCAGTCGGTAACGGCTCTGCCTTCCGTGCTATGGGTCGTGGGTTCGATCCCCACTGAGAACAAACATTTGTGCGTGGAAAACATAGATGTTTGTTCTATGTCTGGGTGTTACTATGTATTATAAGTATATATTTACAAAAAAAAAAGTATTTAAGTATTCTATCAGCCATCTACTTCCCATATTACAAGCTTTGCTTAGTTTGGGACTAGAGGGCGTTGTGTGTAAAGTCCATGAATATTTATTTATATCTCCAATGAAGTGAACCAACTGCGCTCACTCACCTGTGCTATTACTATGCATGAGATTTGGATTCTGTTGTGTTGTCACTTTCATCAGCCCCAAGTTACAGCATAATCTGTGGTGAAGGGAAGGAAATGAGTATTTTATGCTACGTCTGTTACGAGGGTGTCAGAGGGGTGAGCACGAACAAATCTGACAATCGCATTACGTAAACCTAACGTATACGAATCATATTGCGCGTCAACGCCAGCTCGATTGCCAAGCGTTGTAGCGTCACCGCGCAGTGTGCTTCGGATATGCGTTACGATTGTTATATTCGTGATTGGGGCACGATTTAAATAAATAATATGCAAGTTTGTGAAAATTAAACCAAATGATTTAAAGTGGCTCTTCCTGTTATTATTTCGGTACTATTTTGAATAATATTATTATTCTATTAATTTCCTATTTCAATGGTACGATGTACACACAAAGGATCTTTATCTCTCTGAAGTTAGGTGCAACAACGATTGCGCAGATACTTCAGAGTAAATTTTTTCAATGCCATAAGTTCTTCTTCTTCTTCTTCTAATTTAAGAGCTATGCTCTTGTCGGCGTAACATATGCATTTCCCGCCAGGTTCTTCTTTTCAGGGCAGCTTCCTTGACGTCCTTATACGACTTGACATCGATCTTCGCCTTCACTTGGGTCATATAGTTAATATAGGTCTTCCTCTTCCTCTCATTCCTTCTACCTTCCCTTCAATGATAATATTTCCGATTAAGCTGTCATATTGTAGGTACTTTAAGGTAACATAAGTTCTTATAAGATACTTTTTCAAACAGCTGACGGGAATCCTTAAAACGTCGACAGTATCCGTTTCCTTATATCGGGTTCGATTCCCGGACAGACACCTGATACGCGGATAGAACGGATATAGCAACGGCTTGTTGAGTAATTTATTAAAATATAATATTTTATTTTACTGTGCCTATAAAGTTATTCTTACTATTTGGTAAGTATTATAAGTAGGCTATTAATTGAGATAGAGGTACGTACTTAATAACTACTTGAAACCGTCTTAATTTAAAACAGTTTTTCTTATTAGAAATGTAACTGTTTCATGACCCTGTGTGGATGATGATGTGCAATGTCGCATGGGCATGGAACATGACAATGAAATCAGGAATCAGAAAATTTTTATTGTATAACTGTTGGTACAAAAGAGATCTTTTTATTATTAAGTAGCACAAGTTTTTACAGTTTGTCCGTTCCGGACGTACAATAAGAGGGTAATGATTAAGCTTGCTCACCCAATAATCAACAAACTGATATGGAAGAAGTACTTTACTTACCTACTAACTACTAAAAGCTTTTGTTTACCGCTCAAAATATTCGTTTAGACTATAAAATGCATTTGATGTTAACCATCTTCTCAAACGATTTTTAAATATGACGGCGGCGCGTCGTCAAGCTGTCAACATTCAAAGGGTCTATGGTCAAGGGTGACAAACGAGTTCACTCTAGCGGAGTGTCGTGTTGATGGTAGCGGGGCAGCCATCTTGTGGTGGCACTTTTGGATGGAGGCTAAGAGAGCCAGCGCACCACATCTACGACAAATCGCTTCTAAATATCTTGTAAAACAGTAAAACGAATACTATCTTGACTAAAATTATTGTTATTGGCTGTGTGTGATTATACTGGCATAATTGAAGATTTATTTGTGTGCAATAAACCGTTGAGTTTGATTTCCACGCCCACCCGTGTAGCCGCTGGCAACAATGCACTCTGATAAAGGTCCTGATGCGCCTTTATCAGAAGTGGGATCGAACGATCTGCAAAATGAAGCAAGAACACCCGATATATCATACGCTGAGAAACCTAAAAAAAATATGGAGATATTGCTTACCCAAGTTTTGATCCAACAAACGCCAACAGCACTAAAGAGACAGCAGCTGAATCTGCTCTTGGATTATGGAACCTCATCGAACAAATACCGAATTGTACGGTGCCTGAAGAAGTTGCTATGGATTTGCTATATCGGTATTGTGTCAGAAAGACAACCAGATACGTCGTGAACTGAATGCAAAAAAAAATTGTCACGAGTCGAGCTCAATTATACCGAACCCTTGGTGGAATATCATTAAAAAAATGTCTAGATGCTGAAGCCCAAGAAACTGATACCAAGCGACCTCGCATGACAGATAAATTCCCTTGCAAATGTCATTATTGCGGAAACAGTGGACATCGTATAGCTAATTGTCGCAAGCGACAAAATGATATTGATAAGAAGTCGCAAGATACTCCAAGTTCATCACGCACTGGGGAGAAGACAGCTGTAACCTGCTACGTGTGTGGTCAGCCTGGGCACATAGCAACTGTTTGTCCGGATAAAAAAAACGGTAGTGGAGTTGTGGTAAAAGAGGTCCGTCAATGTGAGCTCTGCCCTTCCAGAGGTATACTCTGGGAACATCCTCCGGAACGAAGTCATTTTTGTAACTTATTTCAAACAATCCGTCCTTCACAAAATTGACAAGGATTCACGGAGGGCATCGCTGATATCATTGTTAGGTAAGTATTCCGATTATGTCACCGAGGGTATGGAGCGTTTACATAAGGTCTAACAGGGTTTACATTTAATAAATCTCCAAAAAATGCTATTAGCTTCAATGTGGTGAGGTAAAACCAAATTCTCGGAAAATATAAGTGTTAGTAGATTCTCCTCAACCAAAACCAGCTAAATACTCAGGTTCGGCAATTCCTTGGCCTTGCCTTGTGTCTTTGTAAATTCATCCCTGATTTTACGCGTATTGTAGGACTATTGTATTCTCTAACTAAATTAAAGGGGCATATTACATGGACTAAAAACCATAAGAAATACGTAATACCATAATACGTATTCTCACATCTGATCCATCTAGAACGGCATAATGATGCCAGCGACGCACGTCGGAAATGGAGTTGCGCTGTCACTCCTATAAATTACAGACGCTGGCAGCTGTAAAAGAGGTAGAGCATTTCTTTCATCACCTTTTTGTAGTTTTCGCAGGTTGCAATTCTCTTAAGGCTTCGAAAACAAAAAAGATCTTACACCTCGTGTGCATCGTTGGTAGGCTTTCTTACAAGCTTACGACGTTGGTATTTGTATATTCCTAGTGAAGGACGAGGAATGAAACATGCGGACTACCGCTAACAAAATCTTCTTGCTAATATTGATCCGGTATGTACCTACCTACTCCTTCTGAGAACTTACAAACAAAAAAAAAAGGTTCAGTACCTACGTCGAACTTCATCAAGAAGGCTTTCGTGCGAACACAAACGCGATAGTGAGATATAAGAGCTGGTCGCGAAACACACTAAAAAAACACTCAACTTGCACCCAACAGTACCTCAAGGACATGATGACTTACTTGAAATCACGACTAATCATTTAAATTATGATAAGGCCGAGACGGCGCCAGATGATGTAGTAGATGAAACTATTGCTAATATGGGTAACACGGCTCCAAATTGACAATGACTTATTGACCGTGTGTTAAAGGGTAGGTACTTCTGCGGTTCGACTCTTACACTATCACAGCTACTTCAGACACTCTCAGTGCATACTCCGATCCTGAGACATGGGATATACAAAAAGAAATAGAAATTTATGCCGATGAGGATAGTCCGTCACCATAGGAAGGTATGTCCGTAAGACATCATTACATTCAAAATGACCCTTGTGATTTTATTGAATAAAGAAATTTTGACTTTGACTTTGACTTTGACATATTGTAGTGTCTGTCGATCCTGGTCTGGATTGTGACATCCGGGCCACACCTGAATAGGTTGGTTGAAGGGATTCACGAGTCCAGTCCAGAAGGTTCTCAGTCGATCCTGGCAGGATTGTGACATCCGGGCCACACCTGAATAGGTTGGTTGAAGGGATTCACAAGTTCTGTCCAGAAGGTTCTCAGTCGATCCTGGCAGGATTGTGACATCCGGGCCACACCCGAATGGGTTGGTTGAAGGGATTCACAAGTCCTGTCCAGAAGGTTCTCAGTCGATCCTGGCAGGATTGTGACATCCGGGCCACACCCGAATGGGTTGGTTGAAGGGATTCACAAGTCCTGTCCAGAAGGTTCTCAGTCGATCCTGGCAGGATTGTGACATCCGGGCCACACCCGAATGGGTTGGTTGAAGGGATTCACAAGTCCTGTCCAGAAGGTTCTCAGTCGATCCTGGCAGGATTGTGACATCCGGGCCACACCCGAATGGGTTGGTTGAAGGGATTCACGAGTCCTGTCCAGAAGGTTCTCAGTCGATCCCGGCAGGCTAGTGACATCCGGGCCACACCCGAGTGGGTTGGTTGAAGGGATTCACGAGTCCAGATCGGAAGGTTTTGGTAGTCTATGCTATCCGAAGCGTGTCGTCCGGGCCATACCTGGAATGGTTGGTTGAAGGGATGCACTCGCTTGGCCCAGATATTCTATAACTGGTCGAATGGGTGTTCTCGCGCGTAGTTACTGACAGGATGGACGAGCGGATGTCCTTGTTACTGTAAACTCCTTGTTCCAGAAATCAACTTAAAGACCGAGGACGGTCTTATGTCAGTCCGGCCGTGACGGCGGCGCGTCGTCAAGCTGTCAACATTCAAAGGGTCTATGGTCAAGGGTGACAAACGAGTTCACTCTAGCGGAGTGTCGTGTTGATGGTAGCGGGGCAGCCATCTTGTGGTGGCACTTTTGGATGGAGGCTAAGAGAGCCAGCGCACCACATCTACGACAAATCGCTTCTAAATATCTTGTAAAACAGTAAAACGAATACTATCTTGACTAAAATTATTGTTATTGGCTGTGTGTGATTATACTGGCATAATTGAAGATTTATTTGTGTGCAATAAACCGTTGAGTTTGATTTCCACGCCCACCCGTGTAGCCGCTGGCAACAATGCACTCTGATAAAGGTCCTGATGCGCCTTTAAATATGTTTCTTTTGATATCTATTATTATATGGGTAAGCTATGGTTAGCTTATGTCATATTAAAAACTCCGTCACGTTCAAGAGTCATGTCAAAAGGCTGTGTCATGCCAAAAACTCTATAAGTAGGTACCTCTATTGTCAATTATTATTCTGTTGTAAAAAAACAATTTCACACGAGAGGTCGTTTTTAATGAAATAATTGTCCAATAAATATCCCAAAGTATCCCTCGAAGGGAAGTTAAAACAATTCCAATACAATTGGTACAACGTTCTAATCGGGTACAGTCGTAAATGAAAGTGAAATGTGCAATAAAAATAAAAGTTTATGTGAACTTTATTGGACATCTCCCTGAGCAAAAGTGTTATTGAATTAGTTTTTGTTGTGGAGTAAATTGACGACCGAACGGTTAAATACGGGTTCAAATTGTCTAAATCATTATCTAATCTTGGGATTTTTCCAAAATCGTAACGTATAAAATTATAAGCTTTTACTTAGCTAGTTTTTTGTGGAACGACTAATTAATTCGAGTACATTTCTTAGCATAATTTTTGATTTGGACACTGCATTCTGTCAAAATACAAAACTAAACTTAGATGTAGCTTTTGACAGTTTATACAGTGTAACTTTGAGATTGCGCGATTTCAATGGTTATGTAATCCGATGGCTAACATACAAGTTATCATTATCATCATTGCGCATCGTAGTGTGTATGGGAAGTGACATTTATAAACGAGTTTCAAAATGTCAAATTGATAGCCATTTTAAGTTATTCCTACTCTTTCCTGTTATGCAGATGTCACATGTCTCCAAAACCCACAAGTGACGGATTCTAGCCACAAGCTCATTAACAGCAAGTCATCTAACGTGTCCCAGATGGCAGTAACCTGAGACCCTGGCATCAGGCGAACTTTTTTTCATTTTTTTGTCCGACTTTTTGTCGCAAACATGTTGGTTTCGCATTGATTTATGGCGACGAATGATATGGTTTTTGTGGTCGTCTGTACAACTGGCAAGTTGTAAACTCACAAAAATAATAAACAGAGTTCTTATTTTGAATGAAAAAAGTACGCATTTATTTTTCTAAATCATTTTTCCGAGCAATACAAGGCACGCCATCTATCGTTGAGTAGTAGAATATAAATTGAAAAATCCATGTTTTTTTAACGAATATTTGAAATCCCATGGATTATCAAAATATCAATATGTAGCTAATTCAGGTAGATTATAGTTTATAACCTTTCTAAAGTATTTTCTGGCAAATTGTCAACTTTCAGAGTTATTTTTTAAAGATATTATATTATAATCTTATTCTATAAAATTATTGACGTAATTTTTACGTTGCTGCTATGTTCCGATCGTTAATAAATGTCACCAAAAAAAACCAGCCTTTATTACGTTTTTTTCCCGTTTCATCCTATCTCTATTAGATAACTCTGCAATTAATTCTAATCATGTTTTTTGAAGCCCCCATGCGATAGAATAGTCTTACCCGCCTTTTTACCGCAAGTTTAATTAATAAAAATCTCTGTTTATCACTAACGCCCTCTATCGGAGTATAGGGGTATATTCATTGAAGTGTGAAGTATGGGGGTACGTATACGCACTTGGTCGTGAAAAAATTCCGTTGGTTAATAGAGATGGTACTTGTCTTGAGAGACTTATTTTTAAACTAGTTTACGATATATAATATCACGATTGTTACCACCATTGTCACAGAGTGAAATGCCACACAAAGCACGTCCTAAGTGGATGTGCTCTTTGCCACACACTCAAAGAGCACATTCTATATTAGCACACTCTTTTAATACAATAATTGTCATAGGTAAAACTACTCGCTAGACATATTTTTTTACTCTCACTAATAAAAAAAATTATAAACATTTGATGGGCCAATTGGCTTCATAATATTTGTTCTTGAGACCACAAGTTCTTGGGAACACACACTCGCAAACTTTTTTGTCATCGCATTTCCTCTAAGTAAATATTTTTAATACCAGCAGGGGTATTCCAATCTCGGTTGAACTGCAAAGTTTTAAATCATGGTCAGTTCATATTAATTCATAGTTATTCTGTGACTAAATAGTGACATTATGATGTCATTTAATTTGTTTTCGCGCATATTTTGCTGTCAAGTATCTAAAAAGAATGATCACTTGGTACAAAATTGTACCACGTGACCTGAAGAAATTACGCTGGGCTGTGATATATAACTTGACAGCAAAAGATTGGAATACGGGGGCAGAGGCATTTCTCTCAATGAAATCAAAAAAAATATGAAACTACGTTGTGAACATAATTTTACCAAAAATATGGAGTATCCTGTCCTGATGATAATTTTACTGGAATTGACCTTTCAATGCTTGGGCGTTTATTTTATAACTAGCGTCTGCCCGCGACTTCGTCCGCGTCCCATTTGATCCTGTTGATTTTCAGGGATAAAAAAGTAGCCTATGTTATGAACAGGTTATAATCCAAGTTTCATCCAAATAGGACTAGTGGTTACAGCGTGATTGAAACAGAAACATCTAAACATCTAAACTTTGACATTTATATTAGTGGGATCTTCTCTCACACTATTATTTTACCCTATAGTCACTTCTCACCTACATTGTAAACTCCAACATGCTCCACACATCATCAAAAACCTATTAACAGCTCCACATCGACCGCATCCAATCTGATAATCTGTTGATAACATTGTTTTAATTACAGAGCCCTCTGGCCATGTGTTTTCAATTGTTATGAGGAACCATAACAAATGGGTTTTTTATTTTTTATTTTAAGCATCAATGCGGCTGCACACTCTCGTATTTTGTTCATCTAATTTGTTCAAGATTCCCGTTCGTTCTTTCGTTTGTAAGTCAGTGGTCAATCGGAGTGAAAAACAGTGTGTCATTTGTTTTTAACGCAAAACGGTGAATTTTCTCTTTAAAACTAGGAAACTTATTCCATCAAATAAAAAAATCACATAATAAGTAAACATTTATTTCAATGGCTCACACGTTTTGCTAAGTACCTACTCCTGGTTGAATTCCACCAAAATAAAACAATAACACTCACAATAACGCCAAGAAAAACAATGAAAATAAATGTGCTGTGTTGCTGCTTTAAAATAAATGACAGAACTCCAAATAGCTTTCTATTCTCTAACTGCTGGATCACTACAGAGCGCTTGTATTTTTCTAGCTACGAAATCATACTCGTAGTGTTATGATTTAATTTCCAATTTGACCAATTTATAAAATGAGATTCTCAAAACGTTGGAACAAAAACGGTATCATTTAGGATGTTATATTTTTTATCTCATTGTGCAAGAGTGTGTTGCCGTTGTAAGCTGCATCACAACAATCGACAGATGTGTGCAACTTTTATCGTTTTAAAAAACAGATTATGATTGATGGGGTCAATGGGGTTAAAATTATTATAAATCGAGGTTTTAATCGTACCTTAAAGTTATATGAAAACTATTAGTAGATAAATATTTTTTAAATTATGAAAAAGGTTGACAATTATTTTTCAAAAATACTATAGTTATATGTTTCGCCTACGGAGAAGTGCCAATAGAATGCAGCTAGATTGAGGGCATCGTACCTATTATAAACTAAAGAAACAAAATAGTTTCTTTCGTGTCATATTTATACAATTTATAAAATTCGAAGCCCTCTCGTGGCTAGGCTTGCTTAGTCAAACTTCACCGATTTATCTAAGTTAAGCGACATTCTGCGCGGTCACTGTTTGGTTGGGAGACCGCTAGTGGCATATATCTGAGCGCTTTCGTGCTTCGGAGGGCACGTTAAACTGTCGGTCCCGGCTTTAGCAGTCTTGCCACAGCGGAGGCCTTAAGGTGCCCTAAAAACACCGTCGCCAGAGTTGGCCACTAAGTCATACGAACGAACAAACAATTTATAAATTATAAATTAAATTAATTTATAAATTCATACAAAATACGGAACTTACCCCACTCTCTAGATATTTCAAAATTTCGAAATACGTAAATTCATTCCATTTAGAAGCACCGCTATTTCTACCAAAACTATAACAAAATTGTAGCTCTTATCAATAACAATTAACCGCAATTTCGTTATCAGGTAATTTGAATAGACAATGGGGGTGGTGGCAGATGTGCCCTTATGTCACCGTCGATATGATCTGCGCCCGCGCACGCGCCCACTGTCAACATTCTTAAGGGCAAGCTATTTATTTATTTAGAAATTATCTTACATTAGCTATAACTCGCGATTTACATTTATCGCAATGTAAAATAAAACTGCACAGCAATTTTGCTAATACGAGATAAAGCACACATCTTGATTCATCATAGTTCACTTCATCTCGTAGTTCTTCACTTTACCATCAATACTCTAACCATAGAATTCTGAATGATTTCGAATAAAACAGGTACTTACTTATAACTAATTAATTCAACCGTTTTTAGTTAAAAAATAGATAAACACTTTATTGTATACAAAGAAGAAACAGAAGACAAGAGAAACAATTAAAGCTAATGTACAATGGGCCTTATATCGCCTTAAAAATGAATTTTTTTACTTATCTCCTATTACTTACCTTTCCTTGCTTACTCCGGAAGACTCGTGTAGATACAGATTGTTATGTAAATGTACGCGTAAGCCTGCAATTTAAAAACAAATGCATTACAAAATGAATGTTTACGCCTACAAATCTCAAGTAGAAAGGTGTTATCAAAATAATCAAAGCTGAACAAAGTTGTAAATGCAGTTGGGTTCTACCACAGTGACTGTGGTAGACTGCAACTACTGAACCCAACTGCATTTACTGACGAATTATTTGGATTTTAGATTTTCTGAAAAAAAATCCATGATTACTTAGGTATCGAAAACGAAAATAAATGTAAGATAAAATATCATGATCTGGTCCATTACGTTATACATATATTTTATGCTTATATTACTTAACTTAGAATGAAAAGAGGTTTTTAAACGTTCTGAAATAAACCTCCTTTCATATGACAACGAACACCTATTGACCGAACTTCTTCTTTTCTTATTTATGACCTCCGTAATTTCGACAGACAATTTTGCCAGTGTCAAGTGAATAAATTGAAATAGATTTTAAAACCATAAAGTGTGAGCCATTGGAATAAATGTGTATTATGTGATTTTATTATTTGATGGAATTCATTTTCAAGTTTTGAAGGAAAAATCCACCATTTTGTCTTTAAAACAAACGACTTTACGTATGACTCAACTTGACTAGACTTATTTCAAATAATCCACTTGACACTGGCAAAATTGTCTATCGAAATGACGGACAGAGGCCATATATAAGAGAGAAGAAGAAGACTAACTGTTCTAGCCAATTTGACGGGCGCAATGCTAGTGCCACTATTATCAGTTGTCAGAAGATAGAAAACGTCAAAAATGTACGGGAATGGTGTGAGTAAAGTGGCTCCTGACGCTGACGCATTTAGATTAGATGCAAAAGAGGCGATTATTATAATTACTAGCAGTGACACGCGACTTCGTACGCGTCTACAGTATCCGTGTACATTATATTATCTGTGCGTGTACCGAGCGGATACTTTGGGAAACTTGACATTACACCTCATTACAACTCGTACCTACTGGAATGTCAAACGCTAGTTGTTAGACCAAAGAGGTAGTACTAAGCCCTGTCAAACTGACGTGATATGACATGACAATGAAATCCTCTTGCCAATTGGCGCTGCTAATCCTTTTCGTTCATTTTATCCTGTAGATCCTGTTAATTATTCGGGATAAAAAGTAGCCTATGTGTCAATCCAGGTTACGAACAATATATATGCCAATTTTCATCCAAGTTGGTTCATTAGTTTTGACGTGATTGAAACACAAACATCCAAACATCCAAACATCTAAACATCCAAACATCTAAATTTTCACATTTATAATATTAGTAGGAAATAGGATAGGATAGGATAGGATAGGAAGGATAGTAAGATAAGATATGTAGAATATCGATTAGCTTAATTCAGTTGTTTTTGTATTTAGGTAGGTAAGTATCCATATTTTAACAATCTGCAAGTAATAAGTTGGTAGTGTTGTTACGTGTTACGCGTTACCGACATAGTGACTGCGTTTCCTAATAAATGCGGCATTGTATGCAAATGCATATAATTCTCCTTTACTTGCATAGAGTATGGTAATTCACGTATTTATTTTGTGGTCGATGGAATAAATTAAAATGATTAAGTTTGCTAAATTGTAGCTTGAAAAGTTAATTATTTTATTTATACTTCTAGCCAAGTTGACGTACCACAACCGCTATAGGAAACGAATTCATTCAATTCTTGTTTGATTGGCCTTTAGGGAACGAATCAAAATGTTTTGTAAATATGACAACTGAATAAAAAGGTTACGTGATATTCGATTCTCGAATGTCAACTTTACGAGAGGGCAATTGACTACCTAAACGAATTCCTAATTGAAACACTTCTACGTCGTAGAATAAGCGTAATATAAAATGCTAAAGATTAAATACTTATGAGGCGAGATGTCGTCCTAAATTCCTAAAAAGGTGACTTTATGGCATCTAAGGAACAGTTATAATTACACAGTCAAAGAAAAGGGGATGGTCTACAAATAAGCATGAAACTTTAATATCGGTGACCAACACATGTCATACTAATTAAAATAATATTATGATGTCTTGTCAAAACACTCAAAACTGAAGTTCCGTTGACAAAAACAACCTTTGTCAAGATTATAAATTTTTCAGCAGATTAATAAAACCATCTTACATTCACACGAGATTTTTGAATGGCTCACATTTAATAACTTTTTTTATAGCTTTAGCCGCAGATTACCAAACTACCTAGTCGTTTTTCATAGACAAGATTTATCTAGATGTCAAATGACGTGGGTTATTTTTGGTGGAATTGGAACTGACTGAGGTTTTAATTCTTTGTAAATAAATGCTAAAGTAACAATAACAATGACACATAGAACGACCATTTTTTGAAATGCAGGATTTTGAGAATTTCTGAAAGTGCTTAGGGATAACACAGTAGGTACTCACTTATGCTTAACATTTTACGTTCTTCTTCTTCTCTTCTATATGGCTTCTGTCCGTCATTTCGACAGACAATTTTGCCAGTGTCAAGTGGGTTATCCTATCCTATCCTATCCTATCCTACTAATATTATAAATGCGAAAGTTTAGATGTTTGGATATTTGGATGTTTAGATGTTTGGATGTTTGGATGTTTGTGTTTCAATCACGTCTAAACTACTGAACCAACTTGGATGAAAGTTGGCATATATATAGTTCGTAACCTGGATTGACACATAGGCTACTTTTTATCCCGAATAATTAACAGAATCTACATAATAAATTGAGCGAAAAGGATTAGCAGCGCCAATTGGCAAGAGCATTTCATTGTCATGTCATGTCACGTCAGTTTGACAGGGCGTAGTACTACCTCTTTGGTCTAACGACTAGCGTTTGACATTTCAGTACGAGTTCGGTGTAATGAGGTGTAATGTCAAGTTTCTCAAAGAAGTATCCGCTCGGTACACGCACAGATAATATAATGTACACGGAAACTGTAGACGCGTACGAAGTCGCGGGTAACTGCTAGTTTAAATTAAGTTTAGTCAAGTCGAGTCATACGTCAAGTCGTTTGTTTAATTTCATCTATTCCTCAATGACATGTTATGTTACCATCATTTCGATCTATCAAGCATTAAATTCGTCATTAAACCCCAAGTCATCACAATGTCCTATAATGAGAGGTCTCAAAGTTGATGGGTCACAAGTCACAACAGTAATGCTGCACGCGTGCCACATTAGTAATTAATTCAAATTCAGTCCGCCAGGTGGCGCGGCAGATGGGGTTGATTTGCATCTGATACGTGAATTGAAATATGTGGTCATTTATTGACCCAACCTTTAAGTACCAGGGTAAGGTTATGGCCGACTACTACTTTTTGGAAACTAGATACTCAAAATTTTAGCCGGGATAAGTGACAAACGCTGCACGTAGGTTTTGACAGTATAAGATCCTTCTTCTTCTTTATTTTAAGCCTCCTTCGGGCTCTGAACTTTTACCTTTTTTTTTCAAATAAATTCTCTGTTAAATTATTTTAATGGTTGTCTGTTTTTGTCTGTTGTTTCTTACCCTCGAATTCATGAACGATGTAGAGGCTACCATTTACTTTACTTAACAAACTTTTTTCTATAAGTATCAACATTATTATCAACATTGTTGTTTCTTTTACACGCGTGGAAACCATTCTAAGGTTACCCACTACATTATAAAACGATTTCTCCATACTAAACTATAAAATTAAGCATAGTTATCCATGACAAATATCTCGAATCATGGTCATTCAATCTAATACAGCAATTGGACATGCGAGCCCTTCTAGAACTTTACCAAATGTGAAATCGAAGAATAGCAATCACTGCATGCTATGTATTGTCTAGTTAACTCTATGAGGTAATCTAGTTCCCATATCACAAGCTGTGCTTAATTTGGGGCTAGATGGCGTCGTGTGAAATGTCCATGAATAAATTAAATTATTATTATATTATTAAAATTAATATAAATTATTAAATTTTTCATAATTTCTTTTTTTTTTTTTAGGTTTGGAGCGGAAAGTGGAAGATTTTTGCGTTTATGTTTAACTTTTAGGGCGGCTTGCACTAGAATCACTAAACGTGTTTAACAGCTAAATAGATTTAAACCTTACGTATTTATATGACTTGACAACTCGCTAAATACTGTTTAATAGATAAACGCGTTTAGCGATTCTGGTGCAAGCCGCCCCTATTGCTCGTTCAAAAACCTTAGCTTTGCTAGAAATCAAAACTAAACCAGTTATCTAATCTTGGTTATTTTTAAGAAACAATTAAGCCTTTTTTTCTTTGATTTTAAACTTATTTCTCTATTACTTAATTAAGAGGAGCAAACCGTATAGAAACTACATTGTATTTAATTAAAGAATGATTTATTGAATTTTAAGGTTCTATCCATCTGTGGATAGGTACATCTCGTAGATTGAAGATAGGGGTGGCACACCTTGAAGGCAGTTGAAGTATACCACGGTCCAGGTGTTCATTAAATTGGAAAAAAGCCAATTTAAGGGTCAACCCTCCGGGCAGTGTCTTGCAAGACCGTAATGAAGACACCTTTACGAAGAGCTACAAACTACAAGAGCTTTTTAGTTTATTATTTAACTATTAGATTATTATTATTGCATATAATATGTACCTAGGACATAGTTTACATTATATTTAGAGTAAAGTATGTCTCAGAGTGATGGACGCAGTGCCTCATAGGGAACGTCCTCAGTGGAATAACTCTCATTAAAACATTATGTGTACAGTCGGCTACACATCAACCTATCCACTGTTTGAACTTTGAACTATTATAATTTGAATGCTGCGAATCAGGGATCGCAATAGGTGTAGGCGCGTGGCGCGCAAGCAGCGAGTCGCGCATAAAAACATATCGTCCCTCTAGCATGATTCGCAACATTCAAATTATAATTGTTCAAAGTTCGAACCGTTGATAGGTTGATGTGTAGCCGACTGTACAAACGAATATACTGCGAAAGCAATTTGACAACCTATTAGATGCTTCAGATGTTACTGATGGTAAGATGATAAATCTTTTCGAGGTTGCACATTTAATCTTTTGCAGACACCGTGGTCGCTCGCTATAATATTTCAATTGAATTTTACAAAAAATAAACGAGGAAATTAACAACACAACAAAAAATTATTCAAGTAATAAATATTTTTTATTTTAGCCCCGTTGTTAATACAAAAGACATGAACGCGCTTCTTGTTTTCTGTACTTAAATTGCCAAGATTTTGATTACATTGTTAGGTTGCAGGCGCACTCGGCACACTACTTGTATAAGACTAAGTAATACTGCGCGATAGCTCAATCATTATAAAAGCCTTCTTGATAAATGATTATATTTTTAAGATAAAAATAATATAAGATAAATTTTTATTTGTCCCCAATTACTTAGGTAGGTATACCTACTGTACCTACAACATGTAGGTACAGTAGGTAGCATAAATACAGTAAGTATTATACAGTAAGTATAGGAACATAATACTTAGTGGTTTTTTGTCCTGTCTATATCTTTTTAACCCTGAAAACAGATGTGTTAGAAACAGTAATGTTTTCACCTGGTGGCTTGCCCCCTTTTACACGACCCTTTGTCTTAGATTGGGCCAGATAGTCCCAATTACAGGCCTCCACTGATACCGTGAAAATTATCATTAGCCTTTTTGTGGCCTTAATTTTTTATTTGCGTGAAATGCCACATTTTTGGGGTGTCTTATTTATTATTACCCGCGACTTCGTACGCGTCTACAGTTTCCGTGTACATTATATGTATTATCTGTGCGTGTACCGAGCGGATACTTCTTTGAGAAACTTGACATTACACCTCATTACACCGAACTCGTACCTACTGGAATGTCAAACGCTAGTTGTTAGACCAAAGAGGTAGTACTACGCCCTGTCAAACTGACGTGACATGACATGACAATGAAATCCTCTTGCCAATTGGCGCTGCTAATCCTTTTCGTTCATTTTATCCTGTAGATCCTGTTATTTATTCGGGATAAAAAGTAGCCTATATGTCAATACAGGTTACGAACTATATATATGCCAAGTTTCATCCAAGTTGGTTCAGTGGTTTTGACGTGATTGAAACACAAACATCCAAACATCTAAACATCCAAACATCTAAACTTTCGCATTTATAATATTAGTAGGATAGGATAGGATAGGATAGGCATGTATATCATTATAAAGAATTCATAAGTGAGTTACTACCCATAGTTATAAACGAAATAACATACTTTTTTTGATAAATTGACATCTAATTTTTTTATTTACCTACTACGGCAATGTTAGAAGATACTTTAAGACATTTTGGGGTTATAAGGTCGATATTATGCTTATTTTTTTATAACAACTTAGATAAATATTGTTCAGGTATAAACCAGCAAGACCACAATAGCAATGTGTCAAACTGACAAACCGCAACAGGGACCGGCGCGTGCGCATCCCTTGCATTGCATGCGATGCGTAAAATTTATACAAAACAATAGCAAATTAGGCCTTTGTGGCCATCTGTGTGATTCCGGCACCTTCTTAGCATAATAATATTGAACTACCTTTAAAACTACGTATAATCATGAAGAATTTATGAGTTAAAGAAGGCAGACATAGTAAAATTGTGATAATAAAACAATATATGAGAATTACTTTTTCTTTGATAATAAATTGAAGAAAGATATTACCTAAGTACGAGTAGGTACCATTATAATTTTTTTCTAATTATTAGTTAAATAGATTAAAAGATTCTAACTGGTTGCTTAATAATTCTGTTTGGTATAAAAAAAACCAAATGTAGATAAGACAAAAAATATGTTTCATAAATAGAATGTAAAAAAATATAGTGTATGAAATATTTCAGTGAAATTATAATTTTGAACCTGGTTACCCATATTACTTTATTTTACTTGTTAAAATCTAGTGCACATAATTTAATCCCTAATGAATGTACTTACCCTAATAAGATTTCACATATAAAACCAACATTTAATCAAGTAAGTCTCTGTGTTGACTTTTCAGATTACTTCCAGTTGGATAACTAGTGCCATCTAGTGGCTTCCAGCAGCGTTGAAACCAATACCCTTACAAGTGGCGACATCTGTTCTGTAATCGAGTAACTGCGTGCTCAAGAGACCGGGATGTGAAGAACTTTATAAGTCCATTGAAGAAGACACGACGTCTTTATCTCAAGTTAGTTTCAAAGTTATTCAATAGGAGACTTTCTAAGTTAGTAAGATCATGTAAGTAGGTACATCTACTATAGTTTTTTTAATTATTAATAACTAAGCGTTTGGCTGGCTAGGTCACGTGATGGAAAATAAGTAGGTAGGTAAGTAGGTATATGAATGAAGTAAGTATAGTTATTGAACACCTCTCTTTTGCTGTCATTTTATAGTTTCTAGTTTTCTAAGTGCCTACATGAACAAACTAGAAGACTTAGATGAACCTAGTTGATAATTTACCAACAAAACCTATCTAATGTAGGTACTAGGTATAACCTACCTACTTAGGTATACCGGACTAAATCGTAACAAGCGAGCTCTTTAATTTGACAGATTGCCAGCTCATTATTTACTTTGTTATTCAAAAGCCAGTGTATGGTTATGCTCCTGATTCCTGATATGGAAAGAAAGAGGCAATTTCCCATTGTGTTAACCCTAGAGCCAAAACATGCCAGATGCAAGCTGTATCCCAAACAATAGCCAATCAGAGCCCACTCCTGCACCATCACTCATCCACGCATTCGAAATTTAAACCCTCTAAATTTAAATCTTACAATTAAGGTTTTATTGACGTTACAAAATGGTGGATCATTTTGACTTATTACATGTAAATATTTGTAAAGAGTTGTAATTTGACAATGGTTGCTAATTTTGTAAATAAAAGAAATGATAAAAGAAAATGGTATCATGTTAAACCGGTCTTTGGCACGAGTTTGATAGGCACGTGTAAGATAATAAAGGATTTAAATTATTCAGGGTTTCAAAGCTCCATTTTCTAAACAAAACTCTTGCAATTTTGCAAACTTATAGCGTCTTTTCTTGTAGGTATTTATTTTATTTTTATATAGGAAAATATTATTGGTATTATTGCTGTCTCACTATTTAAAATTTACCTAGTATTTTCTCATAACATTGCCCCCTATACCCATACCTATATACAGGTAGCCGCGCGCCGGCTACCTGAACACTGCTTATATTCATCATCATCATATTATTAGACATTATTATTATAACACTTTATATTTCTTCGTATGACAATAGGTATTTTATTTATGAGAATAACTGATAGAATAAAGAGACGGTTACTTATATGGAATACCTACTTAAACATTTATTTATTTTATTTCCTGGGAAATGAGTCTTATATATAATAAATAACTAAGCATTACTAAATTAGCGTTATAACTATTGACCTTTTATAAGTTTTTGCATAGAATTTCATATAAATGTTGTGTGGGTTGTTTTCAACCCGCAACATGCTGAGATTAGGATCCATTTTATTTACAGCACCAGGTTAGAATAGTTTTAGTTTTAGTGATTAGGTATCCTATTTTTAATTATGTTTATTGCCTCGTGCGTTTTATGTTATGTTTTTGTTATTTTAATTTGCCTACTCATGCTTTTTTTTTATTTCTCTTCTTTTAAATATTTTTTCTATTTCTATTTTTAGTTAAGTTTTGAGTTAAGTATTCAATTAAATATATTCCACTAAATATTCCACTTGTATTCTTATTGGTATAACTAATTTTTTGTAGTACTGCCGTCATCAAGTTGCACAAAAAAACTTTACAACAGGGCCCCGAAATACTGTGCTGCTATTGGTAGGCAAAAACCATCACGGCGGGGGTAACGGCTGGTCAGTTCACAGAAAATGTACCCTTAAGGTGGTAAGGCGGAAATTTTGCTGATAGTACCTACTAAGGTAAAGGCACCCAAATCCGTGGTATTCCAAAAGTGGCACCTTTCTCCGCGGTATTTAGAAAAACAGCATTTACTTCTGATTATTAGGTTCTTTTTTGTTGCAAAAGTTATTTATCATTAGGAAATATATTTTTTAGTATATAAATCTAAAAACGAGACTTAGAACGGGCTTACATTCCAAAATAATTGGCTAAATTCGCCGCGGTGGCTGGTCCAAGTGCACTCTCCATACGTTTTTGCCTCTGTGCACGAGAGTAGCAAGCTTTTTTAAATAAGGCTTATTTTGATGTTTTTTGTTCTAGGTTTTGATTTTTAGTGTTAAATTATCGAAAGAAGTATATTCTTTACCGTATGTAATACATGTTTAAGTGGTTTTTTAATTATAATGAGGTAAAATTACATATTGAAAAAACCACGGCATTAGGGGTCAAATATTTCACCTAGTACCTAATTCTGAGGTATGTGAAAAATATACCGCGGAATAGCAATTTGAATGACCTATTTTTATTTTTGAATTTCACAAACTGAGATTAGGTTTTTGTGATTTTAACGATAGTTTTGACAAATTAAATAGTTGATTGAGACTAAAACCTTATTTCGAGGTATACTTTTTAAGAATTTTTACTAGTTATAACACATCAAAAGTACCCTACTTATGTATTTTGTTTATTGGTTGTATAGAAAATTATGTTACAAAAATATTTATTTACCACACATTTGGCTGCATGTTTTATTAAGAAGTTAATCTTTAACAAAAGTTTTAACAATTTGGCATCAGCTAACATTAAGAATGATAGGTATATAAAAAATTTTGGCTTTTAGTAGGTACTGGAAATTAGGAAACATGATTTTTTAGTCTCCACAGCTGTAGGTTGGGCGACACTCTTTGTAAATGCCGTCAAAGCAAAGCCGCCTTTCGAATCGCACTGTGGAGGCCGGCGGCACGAGTGACAAAAGTGTCAAAGGCACCGCCTCGAAGCGACGCGTGGCGGCGGTGTCTTTGACGCGCCGCCGGCGTCTTTGGCGGTGTTTCCTTTGTCGGCACCGACACTCATTTGCATTGCACGTGTCGACCACGCTTTAGTCTTGCGCTGATATTTGTACCATTTGCACGCTTGGTTTTAATTCTTCGCGAAATGTCGTATTTATAATGTGGAATACTATAATAATGTGTTAATGTGTAATGTGTGTGTGTATGTGTGTGTGTGTGCTTAGGAAACAGTAAAAGTATTTTTTTAACTTATCACACGGGGAGATTTTCCCGTTATCAGCACTTTGTGTATATATCCGGGTTTGCAATCACAGAAGGAAGATATTAGCCAAGTTGATACCGCTGACGTGTGAGAGGTTGAGTTACAAACATCCAAAGAGGTATTTAAAAACTTTTACATTTATAATATTAATAGCATTTATTAAATAATAATAGCACTACCACCAAAAGTGACCTGTATTCCTAAAGAACAATCAAGTTAATCTTTGTAACATTATTTTATCAGTTTGTTACTGTCGTTTCGTATACATTTTTCATACCACGCAATTAGGTACCAAATACCACGGAATACGGATTTTTGCCTCGGAATCGGGCGATTACGACTTGATTTACATTTTATTTCATTTCAAATAAAAATATAGGTCGGACCGTCAAAACTTAAGTAGTTTCCGAAAGTAAAAACACTAGAGCTTCTGATAACAGAAACCGAACCTTCAGAAAGGTACAGTAAATGCTTAATATTTGATATCCTTTCGAGTTTTAGTGAAAATACCACGGAAACAGGTGCCGTTACCTTAGGTACTTTTGCGCGGAAACTTTGCGGAAAATTCAAAATGGCGGCCGGTGGATATGCCAGCCTCTATAAAAAAATCGAACTTAGCTAAGAAGAATCACCTCTACCTACTTAATCAGAATTTCATATATACTTATCTACTTATAAATTATTTAAAAAATCCCAACCAAGCTTTTAGTAGGTAACCAAAAGTAGGGTTATTAAACTTATTCGTCACGATTACAAAACTCATGATGGAATTCCGATGATGAGTGCAATACCAGAGTCATGAATCATCTACGCGAGATGCAATGAGTCCTCCGATTCCTGGCACTCTGTTTGATGACTCAACCCTCTCGTGTCGAGTTTAGGGTTCCGTAGTTTTAAAATAAGGTGTTTTTACATGGTTCCATAATGGAACCATGAGTTATGTTGGATACGAAATAAAACCTTTTTAATAAAAACAATTTCAAAATATTCCATTGTAATAATGTGTCGATTTTGGATTATGTGGTTCACCTAGAACTACCTACTTAGGTAGGTACCTGTAGGTTTGTCACTGGGAGTTTATGAAAAAGTTTGTATCTAGATGTGAACTGAACTAGTTGAAATAAAGTAAGGTAGCCTAGTCCCAGACTTATAGATAAAGGAAGTTTTAAAAAAATTGCACTAAAATTATTTAGTTTAAAGAGATATAAATTCATATAAAACTCGAGCGCATAAACGCTCGAGTTAAATTGATATAAATCAATTTGAAATACTATTACTACAAAAGATGTATAAGTAGGAACCTACTTAAGTAAATAAAACAGTGAAGCGCGTTTAAATCTTATTTAAAATTTAATTTTTTTGAAAAACTATTTTTAATACCTAAATTCTGTTGTTGTGTTGCATCTCTCTTTGACGACTGTAAATTAGTGCTGTCAAATTAGGTAAGTTTAGGAAAATAAAACAGAATTGCTACGATTTTCTTCTTATAA
Source organism: Gandaritis pyraliata (assembly GCA_947859175.1). Classification (NCBI taxonomy): domain Eukaryota; kingdom Metazoa; phylum Arthropoda; class Insecta; order Lepidoptera; family Geometridae; genus Gandaritis; species Gandaritis pyraliata. Next base: position 2,741,875 of record OX401869.1, on the reverse strand, counting down.
CTTTAAAAGTAGGTACCTATTATGTAATCTCTGCTTTTGAATATCTAACAAACTACTTACACGTTATACAGCTAAGGGAACCTGTGGCTATTTTTAATGTAGTTATTAAATGAAAACGGAACCCTCATAATATTTAAGTTTTATATAAAAGGGTTCAGTACAAACATAATTTCCAGAAGCGAACACGCAAGCTTCGTGGGAGAAGGTCCTAAATTGTGGAGCCAGGGTATCAGGAAGTCGTTTATTTGGCTCCGGGATTCCGTGGGACATGTCTGGACATGCCTCACGCCAGGCCCTCTCGTTTATTTTGAGTTTAAATTGGGCTTGAGATCGAAAGACAAATTCGTATCTTTATTTTTCTCGTTTTGGAGTCTTTAAGCAAAACTACTTCTTCTTCTTTTATTTCTTCTTCTGTCTGTCATTTCGACACCAAATTTTTCCAGTTCCAAGTGAAATATTTGAAATAATTTTAGTCAAGTCGAATCATACGTCAGTCAAGTCATTTATTCTGATGACTACTTAACTAACCAAAATGTATGTGAATGACGTTTTATCATGAGGTCACGTGATCATTCCTAATACGTCATTTTTGACGTTTTTTTGTCACTAGCGAAGCCTATGGAACCTTGTCTAATCTTTTTAATAAATTGCCTAAATAATAACCTAGTTTTTTTTTTGGAGGGAAGAAGTCAAACTTCAATTCTTATCAAATAAATTATATTTCTATAAAACTTTCTACAATTAAAAAGCGTATTCAACATTGGTTAAGTATTTAGTTTTTTATATGGGCATGAGATCTTTTTTACCCTTTGGCAAAGAGAAAATTAAGAGTTATAACATTATACAACATTTAGGTGGGTAGTAAATAGGTGGGTACTGGGTACAGACAGATTCCAGCAGTCATGTTTGACTTCGATTTTTATAAATGGCTAGAGTTTCATATCAAATATTGACCATTCAAATTATTTCTACCCACGCTTCTTGGTAAATATTTGACATGATGATCTTACTAAAGGCGGGCATACACGGGCAGCCTAAAGCAGCTGTCGATTGCTTCTGGCGGAGTGTGTATGCCCGCCTTTAGTAAATCGATGTGTAGTTTATAAAAATAATCATTACAGCTCATTATGTTCATGATTAGTTTGATACGTGCATGACGTAGGGTAGGTAGACCCGACAGGGTTTAATAGCTTTGACCTTGAATGGAGGGAAAGTTGAAGGGAGGTTTTCGCAGCCAAAGAGATATAGAATCGACTTCTGCGCATATAACGTCGGAGCTTATTAAACCATGTCGAGTCTATGTGATAACAATTTTCTTAGTGACATAATTTTTCGTCTCTAAATGGTCTTACTTAGGATCGACTTTCAACTTCTGTTAGAAGTTAATCACCGTTTATAATACTGACATCTCGTTTTGTTTAGAAAGTGACAAATTATGAAAAGGAGGATTTTAAACAGTGTTTAAATTGAGAGACGATTTCAAGTAAGACCATGTGCTGACTTAGAAATAATTATGTTTAATAAGTAATCTGACATAACTAAGCTAGTAGAATGTAATATTTTTAAAGAACGTAATATTTAAACTAATTTTAGTATTTTTAACCATTCTTAATGTGATCTTCTTTGAAGACACCACTAACATAGTTTTTAAATAGCTTTTATTTACAGCAGAAACTCACTTATGACATCGCTTTATTCATAAACGCATGATAAACTCGTGTTAGGTTTACCTAGTTTTATTTACTTAAATGAATTATCTAAAACGAGTATATGAAGTGATTATAAATAAAGCTAGGAAACTTAACTTGTTAGTAGGTAATATTATTCGTAAACATATACACTAAACTATGGACAGATTTTTAGGAAACTTACGACTCCATTTATACTAACAAAACAAGGATTTAGATTATCTGATAAATAAATAAATTGAAATGAATTAGAAGCTTTTTATATTTCTAATTAAATTTTCACTTTTTATTGACCCCTGACTTTTTAGTTTTTTTTTAAAGTTAGGTAAGTATTTCTTGAAAATTGTGAGAGAAGTCTAGACTCTTTTGGAACCCTTTAAATGATGCTTAGATTACAATTAAAAGTTATAGCCTCAATTTACATAGATCGAGCGCCGAAACAGGAAAAATAATTTAAATAATAGGAACACGAGGCATCATACAACGAAGTTAAATAATATTTTTATAATTTACAATACCCTTTCTATACAGCTAACTACAAAAAACTACACTAAAATAAAAAAAGTAACTGTTATGATTTAAAATAAAGGCTAATTTACACTGTCGCGTCGAATTGCATGTGACGTTGAATATTTTTCACGATGACGCGACGTCACGGCGTGGTTTTTTTTCATCAGTTTTCTTTGTCACTAGACGCTGAATCAGCGTGTTTTCTGAGGGTCCAGTAATCTGTAAAGGAAGAAAAAATACTTTTATTATTTTGTTTATCATCGTAAATAAAATAAATATTCATGGACATTTCACACGACGCCTACTAGTCCCACACTAAGCAAAGCTTGGTTTGAAAACGAGGAGATGATGTATTAGTTCAAAAGTATATGAGTATTCTATCAGCCATCTAGTTCCCATATTACAAGCTTTGCTTAGTTTGGGACTAGAGGGCGTTGTGTGTTTATTTTTTTATTTTTCATTTTTCGTCCACGAATATTTATTATTATTTATAAACATATTTATTTTATGTATGAACTCAAGAAAACCGTGCCCAGAGGATTTTTTTATTAGGTATTTTTAAACCGTGCCGTGATCGTGCGAAATCGTAGCCGTCCGGGATGAAGCCTTATTTTTAATTACTTTGTTGAATGCAATGGGGTTTTTTTTTACGTTTACACTATTGGAATTGTTTTTACACAAAAGAACTCAAATGCTTTGTAGATATGACGTATATTAGATTGCTGCAGATAAACATAAAACCAGGGATGCGGTTAACCATGAAAGTACAATACAAATCAAATTACAGTGTGAATTGCATTGCGTAAGTTTTTGTTGGTAGTTTGGTTACAATGGGAAAAAACAGTCTCTTACAATTTTTACATTCTTTTAAGTTTAAAGATTAGAAAGCTTAATCCAGTTGAGAAGCAGATTTACTTATAGTAAAATGTGACAAAAGTCCGTCCTTAGGTAAACAATGAAAGCTGCGAACAGAGTCTTGTTTTCAATACATCAAAAACCGCTAATTAAATTAAAAACAACAAGAGATCTAACTCGAGTCCAGAGGACCGGTCCGGCCGTGTGCCTGACACGAGAGAAAAAAATAAAAAAATGTCCCACGGACGTATTTATTGAGCTGGCGGCTACCTGAGTTACGCGCAGCCCAACATTGTACAACATATAGGGTTTGTGCACAAGAACGCACTTGTGAAAATCGACAAAAAATAAAACCTTTTTAATCGACTTAAAAAAAGAAGTTGGTCCCATTTAATTTTCATCAAAATCGGTTCAGTAGTTTGGAATATAAATAGAAATAACTGAAAAAAAATATGCCAACCACGTGCACGAAATTGCGTAATTTGCTTTCCTGTGACTTTCAAGTGGTATTTATAGTCACTAAAACATTCTCAATGAACTGTCATCATCATCATCATCGCTGGTAGTCAAATTGAAGTCGATGTTTCTAGTTTTTTAAACTTATAAATTATTAAGGAATCGATAATAGGACAAAAACTGCGAGATAGGCTGACAATGATGAAGACATCAGGAGAACAGGAACTCCTTCAAAGAGACTGATAGTAACCACAATCGACAGCTACTAGTTATCTGAGAGGAAAAAAATTCCTCTCAGATAACCAGTTATCTCGTCTTGGTTATCTGTCAGGAATAAGCCATCTTTCTACGTAGTGTAGCTAGATAATAATTATATTTCTAGCATAACTGCTTTTACTTGTTTACTATTTAATAAAAAAGTAGTATAGTTTATTATTACTACTTACTTAGTACTAAACTAAAGTAAGTAATAAGTCTTCTAATAATTTATGTTTGGTTATAAATCTTTGACACAACATTAGGTAGGTAAACTCATTTAGAATAATGAGTTTTTAAATTACGCTTTAAGTAGTCAAATAAGTAGCTATTTTAAGTTAAATATACAAATAAACGTAGACATACTTAAGATAAAGTGAAACTTAAAAAATGTAAAAAAACGCATCGTGCTACTGAGTGCACATCAGTGCAGAAACGCCTTAATTTTTTGGTTTATGGTATTCGTTTTAACAATGGCTCGATGTGGTTTACCGCTGTTTTCGTTTATGACCTTTTTGGATATACATAAAAGGAATGATAACACGTCAGTTACTTGGGGTTCTGCCAAAATTGTCGTAAAATTGATTTTGGAATTCTGCGAATACTTACTACGGAGTAAAAAGTAACTACAATTTATTTAACGACTGTACGCGTGTACTTTTCAGCCCCCGTATGCCAAAATGAAATTTCTATTTTATAGATTTTATAGAGCAAAAATACTCATCTAGAAGTAGATGTACTTACCACTTTGTCGGTTCAGCTTATAAAGCCCACCCAACCACCTAACTTATTGTTGATTCTTTTTCATTATAAATTAGTTAAGGCTTACTAGGTTAGACTCTCACCATCTGCTTGCTTTAAAAAAAATGTTTTTCACATCCTCCTTTTTCATTATTTCATTATTTTTTGTTTTAGTATTTGTATGTAGGTATTATATTTCTTTATTATAGCTATAAGTATCTGTGACGTACCCACCTGGTGCCGGCGGAAGACCAGCGTTGTGTCATTTTGACGCAACACCATGCTGAGTTCGTCACCAATTTGTAAATGTATTGTTCGTGTATTATGTATTGTATGTGTCAGCGTGATTTTGCAAATAAATGTTTCTTAAATATTTTGCTGTCAAGTTATATTTCACTGCCCAGTGTAATTTCTTCAGGTCACGTGGTACAATTTTGTACCACGTGATCATTCTTTTTAGACATTTGACAGCAAAATATGCGCGGAAACACATCAAATGACGTCATAATGTCACTATTTAGTCACAGAATAACTATGAGTTAGTATGAACTGACCATGATTTAAAACTTTGCAGTTCAACTTTGCAGTTGAACTTTGATTGGCATACCCCTGCTGTATCGTTGGCTAAGCAACCTACTGAAACCTAAGCTATAGTAGTTACAACGGATCTTTGACACTCTGTAGTAAGTATCTGCGCAGAACCCATTATGGGTCGAAATGGAGGTAAGCGAATTTGATCTCATCTGTAATGGACAATCGTTTGTTGCACTTAACTTCAAAGGCATAGAGATCCGTTGTGCGTACTGTACCTGTCTATTAAATGGAAGACAAATTGTCCATGTTAAACAGTTATGTAAAAAATAATAAAAAAAAACGCTAAGTGAACTTGGCTTTCGTTTAATAAAAAAAAAAAATATATATATTCATGGACATTTCACACGACGCCCTCTAGACCAAAACTAAGCAAAGCTTGTAATATGGGAACTAGATGCTGATAGAATACTTATATTTTTTTTTGTAAATACATACTTATAATACATAGTAACACCCAGACATAGAACAAACATCTATGTTTACTACACACAAATGTTTGTTCTTGGTGGGGATCGAACCCACGACCCACAGCACGGAAGGCAGAGCTATTACCGACCGAGCTGTGACGCCTGTCAAAAATAAAATACGAGCACTAAATTACTCAATACCTAGGTTTAGGTTAGTGTTTGTGATATATATAGTGGTTTTATAATAAGCTTGCAGTGTACTAAGTTGCCAACTGATTCTCAGAATCAAACCCAAAGGTACATGTATTTCACAATGCAAATAACTTTAAGCCACATGCATTCGTATTTTCTTAGAATAAAGCTTCAGACCAAACCGACGCGGCAACGACGGGGCTTCCACATAAAATTATTTAGAGCTAAATTGTACAGTCTGTGAGATCTTAGAATAAGCTTCGGCTATCTGCTTACCATGGTGAAGTGAGCCGAAAAAAAAACAAAAGCGCGTCAGAGAGTTTTTTAAAAATCATTGGCACGTCAGATAATAAGCGACAACGACGACGGGACTACCTACTAATTTGCGGACGTTTAGTCGCGTCGTTGTGAACATAGCTTTATGCAGAATGCAAAATCCTTGTTTTGTTTGCAGAGATTTATAATGAGGATTGTAATTAATTTTAATTTAGAAGTGTTGGGTTTCTCTCGACATGGTTTTTTTTTGTTTTTAGGGCATGTTCAGAGTAAAAATATTGAAGAGATAAAATATTCTGATTTATTACCCACTATAATATTATCATTTCCTATAAAATACTTTCAAATACTTATAAAAATAGGCGGAAAAATATATTTTATTTTAACTATCTTAGCTACCTACTCAATGATGTTCTTTTAATAACATCATTGTATTGCAGAGCTCCATCATTGTAATAAATAATTGTTTGTCAGTAAAATTATTAATAGAAAGATTTTTTTTAAGTTAACCCTATGAAGTTTTTTAGGGAGACCTTTGCGCAGCAGTGGGACGAGATAGGTTAATTAAAAAAAAAGAACCCTTGATTTGTGGAATCCGACCTATCAACGGTTTGTTTGGAGAAATCAATTTAACAAAAACTTGATGGATCGAATTCTATTGTCGGTGTTACTTAAGTTGAGAGTTACATAACCTACTTAACTTAGCTACCGTGAGAAAGGAATTTATTTTAATTATTCAAATCTAACTTACAATACTGTAAAAGCCTAAATGGATCTATTTAAATTAGGTAGGTACCTAGTCCTACCTAATATTGAATAGTACTTTTTACACATTTTGTAAAAAATGACTAGGATTTTTCAATAAAAATTAAAAAACGATTTCTAAAACGATAAAACTAAAGGTAAGTATTGAAGAATAAAAAAAAAATACAAGTAATTAAATCAAAAATTGAAAAAACCCTGAATCTTGGACCGATTTTCATCAAACATAGCTAAGAACACTCCCGACTAATTCACCTTTCCAACTAAAAAAACAACATCAAAATTGGTTCACCCGTTCGGGAGCTACGTTGCCTCAGACACACACACACACACAGACACTTCAAACTTATAACACCCCGTTGTTTTTGCGTCGGGGGTTAAAAATATAAATGCTACCATGCATAAAAGTAGGAAGTTACAAATTATTTCCATCATCATCATCATCATAGGTAGCTTGTAGTAGTGCCCCACTGGGCATAAGCCTCCCCAAACGCCATTTATGTCTATTTTAGGGCTTTTGCAACCAGCGTCAGTTTTCCATGGCGCGAGACATTTTATTAGGTCTCTGAACTCGCAACTAATCGTAAGATACAATCACAACTATTCGTTGCAAAGCTCTGTGTTGTAGGCCGGTAACTCGTTTGAGGTAACGGGATTGTACATACATAGAATACACACAATGACATGTTGGTAAACAAAGAAATAATTCCTGGAGTCAACTAAATATCGCAGTCGTCGCGTTACATAAACCGTATTCGAGTCACATTGCGTATCTATGACTATTGGCTTGCCAAACGTTGCAGTAGCACCGCTCAGTGTAACTTGAATACGTTATAATTACGATTGCGATTGTCATTTATTCTTGTAGCTTGATTCTACTTTCATGAATCATGATACCACAGAATAAATGATAGTTACTGTTGGCCAACTTTCTTTTAGGTATCGAGGTTAAGGCTGGGGATCTGCCAAATTGCCAAAACTAGCGAAGTTCAAAGTGTGTTTAAAAGAAAAGTAAGATAGTAACTTCATTTATTTTGGTTGCAAATCAATATTCAGGATATGTGTAACAATTACATATTTAATTTAGCTTCATTTAGCTGGTTTATAATAGATAAATCTGGGATCAAACACAGCTCTCTCGCGCCCAAACCGTTTCGAGTCAAGTTTGTGCACTCGGATTAAGGAAATGAAAACAAAATCGCAAAAAGTACTCAGCGCGTCTTGATGTACATATCCTTGTCTCCAAAACGCCCTGAATACATTTTGCGATTTTGTTTTCATTTCCTTAATCCAGGTGGCAGAAGATCTTCGAAATTTTGGATTTTAAATGGTCTATTCCACAATATTCCCTTGTTTTATCTACAAAACAACTAAACTTACGTATAGGCCAAATATTTAAGTATATAAAAAGTGTAAAATCTTTACTTAAATAGTCTTATTTTTTTTAATATTTAATAATCGCTGAGACTAGTTTTTAACCAAATATCGCAAGAAAATTCTTCAGTGGCCTCTAGGCGGCCGAAACGTTCGGACGTCAGGCCCACGCCAAATTTCTCAGGATTTTTAAATGAAGAACACGCAAACGTCTACTCGACAAAAGTCTACAAATCATGGTTCTATTGTATCATTTGAGTACACTACGTAGCAACATGGCAGTTTTTCTCGCGGCTGCGCGTAACGCGTAAGCAGACCGCGTAATAAGCTCATTTGACATTTACGAACAGTCACAATAAAATTTTATCGAGTAGAACTCCTGGTTTGCCAATTAATACGCATTGAAAGTGGCTTTACTTTTTTCTCTTGTATACATGACAATATCCAACAATAACCATACCAATGTAAACTTAGTTTTTATTTCTTTTAAGTCAACTCCGCCAATCAGTCAGTAGCTGTTATTTGTTTACACGGAAAATAGATTTTTCTATCCTAATTCCAATTAAATTAGGATAAGTAAGTACCTAATTATTATCTTGCTACTGCTCATACTTGTATAGCATTTAATTCAACCTATTTTATTGCTTTTGTAAAAACCTTTTTGTGAACAACCTTATTTATTCTAAAGAAGGATCTAACATGGACCGGAGAGGAACATTTGATGAAAGTAGAATACATAGAGAGAGACATTGCCTTCTGGCAAGACAAAATCTACCATTTTATCTTGCCAGAACGCAAAGAACCACATCCTATCCTATCCTACTAATATTATAAATGCGAAAGTTTAGATGTTTAGGTGTTTCAATCACGTCTAAACTACTGAACCAACTTGGATGAAATTTGGCATATATGCCAAGTTTCCTAAAACTCAATCCAATCCAGTAGGCACATAGGCTACTTTTTATCCCGAATAATTATCAGGATCTACAGGATAAAATGAACGAACAAGATTAGCAGCGCCAATTGGCAAGAGGATTTCACTGTCATGTCATGTCACGTCAGTTTGACCGGGCGTAATACTACCTCTTTGGTCTAACGACTAGCGTTTGACATTCAAGTACGGGTTCGGTGTAATGTCAAGTTTCACAAAGTATTCGCGCGGTACACGCACATATAATAATACAACACAGATAATACAATGTACATGGAAACTGTACCCGCGTACGGAGTCGCGGGTAACTGCTAGTTAACAATATTTATGCAAAAAAACCAAGATAAATACTGCTGGTTTTTATTGCACGTATATTTTGGAATACTTATTTCTTCTGAAATTACCTACTTACATCCAATTCTGTATCAATGATCTGTATCTGTCTCTCACAATTTGTGTTAAACTCTCCGCAATATGTTAATGTTAAAGATGAGTTTGGAGCAGTACCCTCCCTATCCTTTTTCATATTATTTAGAGAGTTATTTTTCAGTAGTACCTAAGGTTTTAGTTTTTAAGCTTATCTACTATTTATCGATTTGAGAGTTTCCGTAGAATTTACTATTACCTAAATATTAACAAACATACCCACTTAATGTACTTATGTCTACGCCCAGCTACTTTGGATTCACAAGACGGGATATAATTTGAAGATACAATTTGATAAATAAATTTAAATTTGATACAATTTGGAGATAAATGGAGTGTCAGAACTAGACACAGCCATATAACTCCCTATTGATAATGCGGACATACTTTCATGCTCCAGAGTCAGAAAGATGGATGAGTCTAACAACCATCATCATCATCATCATCAACCTATACTCGTCCACTGCTGGACGTAGGTCTATCCCAAGACGCGCCATTGAGCTCGGTCTTCGGCTCTTCTCATCCAGTGTCTGCCAGCTACATTTCGCAGATCGTCGCCCCATCTCGCCGGAGGGCGTCCTACACTACGCTTGCCTAAACGTGGTCTCCACTCGAGTATTAGTTTGCTCCAACGATTGTCGGTTCTACGGCAAACATGGCCGGCCCACTGCCACTTCAGCCTGCTAATCCTCTGAGCTATGTCGAAAATTATGATCAATGATCGTATAACCCCAGAGCCAATCACTGTCGCCGGAATGCCTCTCGAAGTTGTGCAGGAGTATGTCTACCTCGGGCAGACCCTGCGTTTGGGTAGACACAACTTTGAGAAAGAGCTAAACCGGAGAATCCAGCTGGGCTGGGCTGCGTTTGGGAAACTCCGTCAAGTCTTCTCGTCGCAAAAATATGTGTGGACTAGGAATGGTCGCATATTCATCCGCAGAGATGACCAATCTCCTGCAAAGCAAGTCAAAAACTATGAGGCACTGGCTGATATGAACTCCATACTGATATGAAACCAGGCTCTGCGAAGTAAAAATGAAGAAGTATAGATCTAACTAAAACTCAATAATACTCTGCCAAGAATATTTAGATATGTGCAGTATACAAACAAACCCCAGTGACTATACAGACTTTGTTTCTCGTCATGGATAATATCAGTAGATAAAGTGACACAGTCAAGTGATATAAGTAGAGACTATAATTTGTTGCAGATTTTAATTTTGACCGGTCTACCTCTAGTGAAGGACACAAAAATTCAAACCCTAATAATAGTAAATATTATGTAGTTTATAAAATACTGTTCAAAGAACTGTAGATTTAGTGATAAGCAATTTTAGTGGTGTAACGGAGTGTGAAAATAAACTACCCCTCAGTAAGTTAGATCCTCATCACCCTGCATTAGATATTATAATTAATGTATGATATAAATGTAATGATACAAAAAATGTTAAAAGGGTAAAAATATGCCACACATAATTTCAAAAAAGTTGATTATTCAAAAGTAACAAAAAACCAATAAATACTTTCATTCCTGTATGATTTAAAACCAATCTTGGCAGATTTTATCCAATTAACTGACTATTTGACACAAACAATAGCGTTCCTTTAATTTTGTTATCATGAATGTTATCATGAGCACTTATTACTCGTATATTGGAATCCAATCACACACTTAGTTATAAGTTGTTGCTTTTTTTTTCCTTAAAAAATAAGTACTAAATTTTTTAAGACATATTTTACCTACATCAAATCTGTTTATGCCTGTAATGGTATATCACACTGTAGAATGTTATAAGTAATATTTTTCTCCTAAATAACAATTGTGAATATGCCATTGGTGTAACTAACTAAATAAATAAATATAAAGATCGCAGTAAAGCATTTTTCAGTTTAGTTTAGTATTCGATAAAATTTACGAATTGCTTTCCGCGCATGTCATGACAACTCGATTCTTCTGTTTTGCACAGATAGACTATCCCCTTAAGCTTTTTTGAAATCTTAGTGGTTCAGAGAAATTATGAAGGAAACTGGTAGCTTGGAAATTGGAATATGTAAGTAGGTACTTGTTTATTTACCATCACTTCATATTTATTTGGGAATATATTTGATAGATACGTATTTTACGAAATAAATTATTTTAATATTATGCCTTCTTTATCAATTAGAAGTTATTCCTAATCCCATTAATAGTACAAACTAGCAGTTACCCGCGACTTCGTACGCGTGTACTAGCTGTTTTATGAGCAGAAGCCTAACATACACAGAGCCCGTACTTGCGTGTCAGACGTTAGACGACTTTATCCACCAAAACTTGTACTAGGCCCTCTGAAACTACTCACGTGACGTTGTCCTCATGTCAATTGGCGCTGCTAATCTCTTTCGTTAATTTTATCCTGCAAGTACTGTTAATTATTCGGGATAAAAAGTAGCCTATGTTTTAATCCAGGTTACGAACCCTTAGGGCGTCTTGCACCAGAATCACTAGCTAAATCTATTTAAATCTGATGTATTTGTGTGACTTGACAACTCGCTAAATACTATTTAATAGCCGCCGCCTTAGCCGCAGGCATAAGCTGTTTGCCGTCCCTACTTGCCGCACAGAGGCTCGGGCTTCTTCTCCTGTACCGCGTATTCTAGCCGCACTCAATGCTCTTCTGGACGCCAACCCTGAATGCGATTTGTTCTTTGACGGATGGAAGAGGACACTATCTGAGTGTCTGCAATTTTGTGAATGTGTTGCTGTATAGTTTTAAATTTATATTGATAATTCTAATCTAATCTATAATTTGACATATTTTGTAAACTTTTCTTGACTATTAGTATTAATTAATGTAATTGGTTTTAACACCGTGTTAATTAATTAAATGAATAAATTAAGAGTTAAACGCGTTTAGCGATTCTGGTGCAAGCCGCCCCTAGAATATAGAAAAATCTGAGTATGAACCATATAATATTCCAAGTTTCGTCCAATTTGGTTCAGTAGTTTCGACGTGATTGAAACCTAAATATCCAAAGTCACATCCAGAAACTGCAGACGATTTTAGAGACAATTTTTTTTTATATAGTTTGAGATTTCTTGATAGGGTTGGTTTTGTTCTCGCCGCTCGCATTCCCGTTTGGTTCCGCATAGTAAAATTATTCAAGCCATTATGCATGCTGATTGACTGATAAGTAGGTAAGTACTTGCTTGAACTAGTGCAGCTACATGTTTTAGACCTCCGTGGCTAAATGTTAACCCTTTTATGTTGCAAAACGTGATGATTTCTTCTTTTAAAACATAAATTAATCTTCTCTTTTTCTTATTTTATTACAATATATCTATATTATATATATATATATATATATAACAATAATCATGAACTTTGAAGTTTTTGAGAAGAGATTTGAAACTGTAAAATAAATAAAAAAACTGGAAATACCTAGTGTGTTTTCTTTTTAACAACTATAAATAAAAAGTTTTTAAGTGCATTCAACATAAAAAAATTACTTTTTTTTAACTTGCAGAACCTTTTTGCCAAGCACTTCAACGCACATGGCCGATCTACTACGTGCTTCTTTTTTATTGCAAAATGTTTATTTTTAAACATTTCATCGTATCATATTTATCTGGATTTGTCGGCCATTACACTTTTTATAAATAAAAAACGGAAAGTACCTACTTGTGCAGTACAGCCAATAGCCTCCTTGGCGTTAGCTTTATCTCTAAGGATGTCTTTGAAAGATAATTTATAAATATTCTACTGATTCTATCAACAAAATCCTATATTATTGGAAGATGCGTCAGTCATTATTTTGTGTAAGGTGGAACCCAGACTAACTAACCGCTTTATGTGCGCTCGCACGCACTTACACCTACCAACGCTACTTGGCATAATTTTTATTCTTTTGTAAGAAAAAACTCTGTAAATAATTCTGAGGAACCACAAAAACTTGTATAACATCCCAAAAGTGAGTCAAGTGGGATTTGAACCTACGACTTTTCTCTCAATGCGTTTGCTAACTCCGCTACCGACTCAACAATTTTGAGATTTTTTTGTATAAAACTTGCATGTGCTATAAATATAAAACAAAGTGTAAATCAGGCTTAAGGGTTTGGCGTGTGCCGGGTTGCCGATAAGACGCTTATCAGGGCATTGCTGGTCATTGATCCTACCACTATGCACGGGAGGTCAATGGAATACTTTTGAAATAATGCATTTGTACTTAATGGACTAGGTAACTTGCCCGCAACTTCGTCTGCGTTTTTCTAACTTTTCTCTGAGCTTTTCTCCAATCTAAATTTTTATCTAAATATTTGTTACAAAACCATAGGTTATGTTACAAAGGAATAATGTAAAAGTAGCATCTATCAAATCAAAAAGATGGTAATAAAAAAAAATTAAGTACCTACGTACCTAATTCCCTCGATATTATCCACATTAAAATCGTTGGATTGGAGATAGAAGCGCGTCTAAATAAAATATTGGCATATGACAATATTATAATGTGGCATTATTAAAGAGCATAGGTAAAAATAAAAAAAAGATTTAGCTATACTTACATCAAAGGCGACTTGAACACTAAACAGACGAAACGATTCTAACAGAAACTCAGAGAGGACTGTGAGGATTGAGAAGGTCAACGAACGGAATAAGCGTTCTCTGAGACACGTAGATACATTTACTGAGGACTTGAATAATAATACAGGCTTTAAATACGACACAAATGCAGTTAGATTTGAAAACACTAGAGCAAACCTGAAAATTCAAAGTGAAGTCTAGGCACGTATATCAAGCATAGATTTATGTAGAGATTTTCTTAAAAACTGTCGAAAAATCTATGCTATAAATGCGAATACGGACTACACTCAGGTGTGGGAGAAATGATGGTCTAGTTAACATTATTAGTAAATGATGATGAGACTAAAGAAGACCAGTAACTTTTTCAACCAAGATATAAAAATAAATATTCATGGACATTTCACACGACGCCCTCTAGTCCCAAAATAAGCAAAGCTTGTAATATGGGAACTAGATGCTGATAGAATACTTATAAGTTTCTTTGAAATAGATACCTATAATACATGTGGCGATCACAATAGGCCAGAAGGCCGCAGTGTTATCATAGCCGTAAAAAGCTAATAATAAATACCTATAATACATAGTAATAGAACAAACATCTATGATTGCCACACACAAATGTTTGTTCTTGGTAGGGATCGAATCCACAACACACAGCACGAAAGGCAAAGCTATTACCGACTGAGCTGTGATGCCTGTCAAAGATAGAAACAGATAGAGAAGTAAAAAGCCCACCTTAAGAATTAAATAGAATGTCGAAAAACTTGTGATTATTGAAAAAGTGATAAATTTCTGATTCTGACTGTACCTAACTACCTACCTACCTAGACACGAAGGTTAATGACTTTGTAATAGTACATGCAGATAAACATGATGTAACTGAAGGCGTAACCAATGATAATTTGTATAATTTTACTAAAAAGAGTCGTAAAGAAAAACATGTGATTTATTTTATGCATGTAAAAATTATGTTAAATGAAATTGATAGAATGATCTTTTTAAATAATACTAAACGTAAAATGTTGAATTTAAAACAAGATTTTTTAGAATAAAAAACAGAATAATCGGAGAATACTGTTGCACCAATCAAAATAGAAGGTCAATGTTATCAAAGTTAAGGAATTTAATTTTATTAACATAGCCAAGACGGACATGGTGGCAGACAAATAAATAGATTTCAGTTGTCACTACATGCACTTTACGGAACGACTAAGGGCCAACGCACATCTATCGACAAAACTGTTTTGTCGCGTACTTAGTGACGTGAAAATAAATTTTCTGTTTTAGCGAAAACAGCATATGATGAATGCTTCCTCGTCATATGCTGTTTTCGTTGTAACGAAACTCACATCAATTGACACGACAGTCTTTTCTTACGTTTTTTTATTAATAGGTTCGCAAACCAGCCGTTAAAACAATTCAATTAATTAATTAAATTGGCCGAGCGGCCTTCTAAAAGCAAACATGCATGCATAAAATTATGTTTACCTATCTATTATAGCATTGTTTAGTACCTACCTATTAAACATTGCTTTATACGCATATACCTAGAGAATGGCCTGTGCTTTTTTAATAAATAAGAATATAGAGTAATTATGTAGTGTACTTAATAATATTATTAAGTACTTAGGATGATTCTCATTAAATAAGCAAGTAACGAAAACAGCAAATAAAAAGAAGCATATCGTAACTAAAAAAGTTTTACTGAGAAGTTTCACATCACTAACTGTTCGACAAGACGTTTTGTTTTCGGTTTGCGTTCGCCCTAATAAAGGGGAGAGAATCGCTTTTGAGATTTCGTACTAGTTTAGTAGGTCCTTACCTACTGAAAAATGTAAAACTTCCTACATTTCAATGACCTATTTTAAAAAATCACCGAAATAACTACAATTTTATTATCAATTTAAAAGTCTAAAATACACAGAGTTGTCGTGATCAAAGAATTTGTTTTACAAGCCCTCAATGATCTTTTTGTAAAACTTGTAAAAAAATCTAAGTTCTGGACTAATTTCGTTGATTTGGATTTAACTTTCAAAACATAATCCATCTCAGCAGGTGAAGTAGCGGAAATGTAACATTACATTCCAAGGTCCTGATAGTGAATCTCAGTGAGAAGCCATGTTCCCTCCATAATTGTCTGGTAAAAAAATCCCACGGCTCAGGGCACGGTGGTTACTTCCAAGGGCTGCCGTCATGGTGCCTGCACGTTCTGCTTGAGGTGATGCTCATTAGTGCTTTACTGTTGCTAGGAGTTTGAATTTTAACGGATTTTTTTCAAATTTGGTGGTCTGGTTAGATTTTGTGGGCGCCAGTTAAGTGTATTTATAATACGCTTTTAAATTGGGTATGTTGAAAATGCACACCACTCTAACATGCACAATGTGTGCAAGAACTTTTAAAACCAAGATTGGCTATTCTAGTCATCTTAGAGCCCATTGCAGACACCAAGCAGCATCCATGACGCCGTACCCGATAACGGCTAGGAGGAGTATTATTATGTTGAAAAATAAAGTATTTACAATATTTATAATATGTACAAAATACACATGAAGCAGTTGAGCTATCTACACACCGTTGCAAACGATTGTAGATGTTGAAAATAGATTTGGTCTATTTAATATTCTATATTCTACAAGCATAACAGTGTTTGGCATCCTCGTAAAATTCATCCATTCCTTATGATAGATTTGAGTAGATATACAAAAATGTGAAAAAAACTATGCTCAAGTCTAGATCAGTGCATGAGTAGCTAATGAGAATACTGACCTAAACTTGAGTTATATAGTAAAACCAAAGATGCAAAGACTTGAAGATCCAAAATATTGTTTTGGTACTTATTAGTAAGTAAATGCCCTATTTACTACAAACTATTTAGTCAAAACAACTTATTATATCTATATTTAGTTAAAATTACGCACTTAGAAAGGCATGCGATCATCCCTGATAATAAAACACGAAGTTATAATAAAGATGACCTAATGGGTAGAGTTTGTTTTTGGCAAATTTTTTTGGCTGGATGAGTCAGGCATTTTGAAACAGGTGTATGTTGAGTAATTGCTAACATTATAACACGCCTCGGGCGGGCTATATGTCTTGCTGCTACCACGTTGCCAGTCAACTTTGTAAATGACATAGCATTAATGTTATCAATATCATATTTCAGTCAAATTGTAAGTCAAAAGCTTTACTAATCTTTCTATTTATAGTTTTTTCTGTTTCATACTTTCCCAAAGAAAATTATGACTAATACAGTATTTACAATATTTATAATATGTACAAAATACACATGAAGCAGTTGAGCTATCTACACACCGTTGCAAACGATTTATGGATAGCTCAACTTTCATACTTTCCTATTTTTTATTGTTTGATTTATCCTTTTTTTTTGGATTACTATTTTTCATTACTGTAAATTGTAATATTTTATCTACTAGCGTACGTATACCATTTTATATATTTAAAATTTTTATTATGGAAACAGAGTCTTCAACTAGTATTTCCCGACATATATTATATATAAATATTTTTATCTTTATTCCGCAATTCAGGTCAAACGACACTCCCAACTAGCAAATACTTAAAATATTTATTTATTTAGCTCACACTCAAGATTGCTAATGGAGATACGTTGCCTGCGATCTATAAATAGCAGGTGAAAAGTAAGGTAATTGCCTGACTTTTACTTAGCGCATCCAAGCACCGTCCGCGTCGCTGTGCTGTATGTCACTACAACTATCCGACTGTGTATTTATTTCTCTCTAGCATCAGGTTTGTTAAGTATATGTCTGCGTTATATATTACTTTCTTTTCACATATGTACCTACAGTATTAAAATAACTATATGCAATGGTACCTATGTAAAATAAACTAGCACCATTTTTTGGTAAATCGATGTAGGCCCATAACCCGTCTATTGGTATCACGTCACTGATCGCAACCATGTTTTTATCAAAACAAATATTAGTTTACGATCGGGATTTCATATTTTCAATCTTCTTCTTATCAAGGACGTTTTTGGGTCACCCTGTCAGACTTCTAGGAGCCTTATGGTGTTTGCTATCTATTGCGCTATTTCGATATCTTGTGTTGTTATTTAATTTGAGAAAAGGTGTGTTTTCTTTGCCAATGATAGGACTTTACTAGGTACCTACTGCTAGAACTACTACGAAACATAAGCAGAACAAAGTTGAATATAGGAGCTATGTTTTTATGAATTATTGTTAAAAAATTTAGACAATGTAATTTACTTTCTATTAATATATTTTCACATGTTCGTATTTTATACGTCCGAAAAGGAGTCAGTGACTGTTGCATTTAATTATACATTTTAATCGTAATTCTATATATATCATCAAATACATGTTAATTACAGTTCGACTGAGTTCATCGACTTTGAAATAGATCGCTACCAACTTGCAGACCAAAACACCGAAGCTCTGGTTTCTGTAGAAGCGGCTGTCGTCTGATGGCGATCGTAATGTGGAAGTGACATCAATTTTGAACCTAACAACACTATAATTAAGGTATCTTTTAAAACAGTTGTTCGTAATACTGAAATAAACGGTTTAGGGTATGGTTGTAATATCTAGTATTACCATGAAACGAGTAATTTAAACTCTCCTCATAAGCACCTTTTTTACGTCAGAATTTGTGGTTGTTTTGTGAGGTTAGGTACACCCATAAATGTGATGAACAAATGTGAGATACTAATTTTCATATGCCAAGACAACCAGTGATGATGTGCTGATGACGTATCTATACCTACCTTTTCGAACGTTATTTTTTTTTCAACCAATGCATTTCACGATGACGCAAGTAAGTATGGTAAGCATCAAACGCTAAAGACAGGCATTTTACACCATCATTATAACGTTCCTTACATCTTCAGAAACCAAGATATTGGTAAAAGAAACATAGGAGTGATTTGCCCGATCGAATCCACAGTAATCTAAAGTATGATTCATTCCTAACACACCTATGTTATTCTCACTTAGCTACTGACCACAAAGATATATTTGAGAAGGAAGATACAGAGCTCAAAGGATATGATAATAAGGTTGATATTGATATAACTGGGTAAAGCTTTTGTATAGTTTGGTAAAGAGAAACAAAAAATGTAATGGACCATAGATGACGTAAGCGGCCAACGACCCGTACCATGGACATAGGATGGAACACCATGACTTGAATCGATCATGATAGGAAGCTTTTTTTTAGAGAAAGGGTCGAAGAACTTTGGAAGATTTATAGTTTATTTTTAAACGTGGCTCAATAGATACTTAAGCTTCACGAGTGCGTTTTAATACCAATGTAAGTAGATTATCTTGAATGGAGATTAAATAAATAATATATCTATTGGAATGTTTATTTATAATGAAATAATTTAACATGCAATGCAATTTAAAGGCATTGAAGCATTTAAAGATTAATTATAAGATTTAGTTCGGTGGAACAGAGAAATGTTTGTTAAAATGTGTTGCGTGATAAATCAAAATAATAATAAAATAATAATAATAAATATAATAAAACAATAATTTAATTGTTATTGGAGTGTTGGCAAGGCTTGAGATGAATTTTATTGACGTAAATGGAGAGTTATTTTCAAATGATACCCACCTTGTAAGGAATGTGCTTCGAAGAGGGCGTAACATTAATCATTGAGAAAAAAAGGTTTATCAAAAAGGTCTTCATCTAAGTCTTACTAGACTCTTAGGTACGTTGACTAAAGTTCAAACTCTACTTAGAAAATCCCCAAATTGGTGAATCATTCTTTTTAAAATGTTGACACTCACAAAGTACCTACTAGGTATGTGTTGTACATAGTAACTCAGGGAGCAGTGCTGTGCCCTCTGATATAAATGTTGACATTGGAGTTCGGACAATTTTCTTTGTGATGTTAGATCAAAACCTACCACAACATGAAGTGTTTGACAAGCATGACGTAATATTACCTAAGGGCATATGCTTCTATGCAATGTTATGTTATGTAATGTTGTGTATGCATTGCATAGGTAGGTAATTTTGCACACATAAGGCGAAGATAGATGTCATGTCGTATAAGGACGTCAAGGAAGCTGCCCTGAAAAGAAGAACCTGGCGGGAAATGCATACATTACGCCGACAAGAGCATAGCTCTTAAGTTAGAAGAAGAAGAAGAAAAATATTTATCTGTTCTGTGAGTTTTTGGAAAAAAAGATTTTCCAATAACTTTCAGTATCAGCCGTATCTTGAAGATATAAAAACATTTGCGCATTATTAAAAATTAAATATGTAAAATTATACCGCGTCTGGATCAATACAGCACGCCTGAGGCCATTATACAGACAGCAGGAGAATACCAACCATTCGTAGGAGCCAGGTACAATGATTATTATAATTTCTGTCTGGTAGCAAAAGGATTCCAAAATTGCACAGGTGAGTAAGGTGAAATACTAACCTGTCATTTGCAGCTGTCTTCTAGAGGCGGGGGTGCGCGGCGTGCGGGGCGTCCGCGCGCCGCGGGGCGTGCGGGGCGTGCGCGGGGTGCGGGGGGAACTGCTGCTGGGGCTTCTTCTAGGAGATCCTAGCACCCTTAAATCCGTGTTCACCACACAGGCAAGCGCGTCAGTTGCAGTTCGCACGGGACTTTCAGAATTTTCCTTATCCTCCTCGCAAAATTTAACTGGTGAATCCAATTTAGCAGCTTTGTACGCACACTCTGATTCGACGTCAAAGTTGAATCTTCTTATGAAGCGTTTCCTTTCCCGCGCGTACTGTTCACTCATCAATCTCTTCGTTTCCTCTCGATCCGGAGCACCGAACAAGCACTTGCAGCTTCCTCTGCGCCTCCTGGGGCTGTTCACTACGTTCCTCAAAGTTGCCATCCCGGCGGCGATGTCGAATCTCCTCTGTTTGGGCGTACGTCCTCCCGCGGCCATGTCCGAACGTCAGGTGAGTCTCGACTGGTTCGCGAGAAACATCTGACTAATCTCCTGAGAGAAAACAGCTGTTGTGGGCAGGTAGCCGGATGAGAGGGAGGATAGGATTGGTGTGTGAGTTAGAGCGGGGGCGGCGATAGCACCTGGCGGCGGTTCCGTCGCGCCAATTCTAACCTAAAAGTGCTAGGTATAAACTGGGTAGCGTGCGCGCGCGCGCTCCTTCCGTCCGAGACTGACGCTCTCGGTTTTCCCGCGCTCGGCCCTCGTGGTGCGCGATTTTGACAGACACTTGGCGCGCAAACTTCTCAACAATGAAATAATGGAACCAAGGACGCCTTTTGTAAAGGGATACAGGTGTGTCGATCTAAGAAAGGGGAAGCACATGCTCCGCGTAGATAAATATAACTATTATGTGATATTTTATTTTGCCGTTTTTCTAGGTATTTCGTCGAGAAAAGAATTGGCGCGGAAATTATTTTTAGATCTGACGTTGTTATCTATACGGTCGGTGAGTGATAATTAAGTAAGTACCTATGTGATTAGGTAGTCAGAGTCATGGTCAGTTCGGTAAAGTATTTAGAATTTTCAATGTGAAATCGCGCTTGGTATTTTTACTCTTATTTTGCTGAGAAATAATTTATGGCATTGAAAAACAGCAGCCGGCTTTTTGCTGTTTAAAAAAATACTATTAGGACCCCCATACCATACAGTCCCAGGGTCATAGATGTTCCAAAAAAGAGACACACGAAACAGGATTGGGCTATAAGTACCTAAAGCGATCAACGCAGTTATTATCGAACTTACGACAAGGATGGGTCGACATTATTCCGATATATACTTAATGTCGACCTTTGTCTGGCACGACGACATGACACGTTTTGCTGATACGTCTAGGTTCGGGGTAATTCTCTCATATCTCGGCCGAAAACTTTACCCAATGGTAAAACGACTGTTCGCCGTAATTTTAACGCCATCCATATTAGAGTAAAATTTCTGCCGAACTGAGGCCATAATAATAATAAGGTAATTCTAGACCAGTAGACTTTTTTGTCTTTTGTTTTGACTTTTGACTCGATACTCTGATGTAGATAGAGATGTTTTTACAGCACCAGCAGAAAAAAACATTAAGTACACAAAAAATTACTACTAGGTAGGCATACGTATGTGTATGTGAGTGCTGACCTGCGTTGACACGAGCCAAAAAGGTCCTGCCTCAGCTTAATGCAGCTCTGCAGAAGAGGCGCTGGTTTTTGGGAGAACCTAAGAGCGGATGATCATGTAATCATAGTTTTTGTCAGTTCTCGGGAGATAAGTTTAAGTTTTTTTATCGTGCCAAAAAAGTCTCGGTCTAAAATTACCCCTAGTCTCAGGTTTTAGTCCCTCTGTAGAACAAGCTGGTGGATCTGTAAATGTACGACACGAGGTTGCCCCCTAGGTGAGAGGTAAGGAATTCAGGGTCATACCCGCATTAGGTAAGGTAGGTACAGCTATATCCGTGACTCAATTCTGACTTTTGCATGTTCGGTTGTTTTGAATTAGGTCATGATCGACCTTTGACCTATTCATTTCGTCTTTATCCTCACCTTATGTCATATCATCCTTATTAATTTTATTTCATTGTTGGGTTATTTTCCTTCAGCCTTCTAGGCTGGTCTTCGTGCACTATTTTGCTCGGTTTTTGCGTGATCTGAGGGCCCATATTCTTAGCCGTTATCTGGAATAATTCTCGCCTCGATTCGACCTCGAAATTGGGTTTTGGTCATTTTAGTTGTCAAAATTACGGGTTAGTCTCAAAATCCCCCTTGAGTTTCCCACTTAAGAAAAAACTTGAAATCAAGGGGATCTTTAACAGGATTTTGAGGTAGAGTCGAGGATTATGCGAGGTAACAATTAAATATATGGGCATTAGGCTCGTATGCTCCAAAACTCAAGTCAGAATCAAAAGCCAAGCATAATTATATTTCTTGTCACCTCACAATTAACATTCTGGCAATGAGTCATGCTTGAATCTTAATTCAACATTCAACAACATTCAACACTTTATTGATTCAAGATCGTTTTAATTTTTTTGTTTTTTAGATTTAACATTACTTATTACTTTTACCTATTCGACCATTGTCTGTCTGTTAGTCTTCAACTAATTCATTTGATTTCTCGTTGCATTTGTAGTATACGAACATTGACTAGCTCGAGGTATCTTTGAACGATTTATGACGGACACCGCTCCATAAAAACCGTAGCTTTTGCGACAAACTGTGTTACTCACCGGCCGTGGCCTGTGATTGCAAGAGATTTGTAGATTTTATTAGTAAGAAACTGTAAGAAACAAAGGGTGCTAAATGAAACGTTTATGAGGATTGACGGACCTAACTTTGTTGCAGTGTCGACGTTTACAGCCGCAGTACATTGTTGAATTAATTATTTTCATACCATATTTTCGATATGTGATTTGAGTAGAATTTATAAATGCAACATGCGCGTTGAAATCTTTTGTATGAAAAATCACTGTTATGCAATAAGGATATTTTTTACTATGTTGTCTAGACCTACATTTATCCTGGATTCCTGGGGTAACTTATATCGTCTGTGTAATCTGTGTTTCTAAATAAATACTTACATTATTTATTATTATTATTCTAAGTCAGGTATATATATTTATGTCCTGACTCCTGTGAGCTCGATTCAACGATTTTTACTTTTTCCGAAAATATTGCTGATCGCGAAATATCGGATGAAACGCTTTCTCAAGCTGACTGTGGTTTGAAAAGAGAACATAGGGTTGCCATCTGCTATTTCACCACAATTCCTTTCCAAATTTCTTTTTAATTTTTATAAACACCCTTTGGACATCCATCTTAAACATTGTGCAAAATTATTTAAACACAAGCGCATAAATATGCTCAAGAAAATAATCGTTTTTATTTGTTTTGGTGTTTTTGTATTGCGCGTCAAGTCGAGTGGTAATAAGGAACCGAAGGTGCAATCAAAAGCATTGTGTCGTGGGTTCGAATCCCACAAGATTCATTACCTAACTACTTATTACGTTTGTAGCCATTTTTAAGGTAAGGTTTAAGTCACCTTTGAAATGCCTATACCTAATTGAAAAGTGTATACATTTTCAATTGATTTGGATTCGGGGCAGCTTTAAATCCAAAATAGAAACAATTCAAATCAAATCAATTCAAATCATGTCAATTTTTTTGTAAATGACAGCGGTATACGATGCTATTTCTAATTTAGCAAATCGCGTGTTCCAAAAACCGGATATAGCTACTACTTATAGTACATAGGTACTACTTACCCGACTACACATTACTAGAGGGTTATGCCCTGTCATTATATTAATTAATAAACAATAATAGCATACATTGCCGGTTGCTACCACCAATTTCATGGTATTGGCTTGCGTTTTCAATTAATATCTGTTATGATTTCCGATATCTATTAGCTATATTGCCATATGCCATATTGCACGTGTGTTTTGTAAAATAGTAAGCCGGACACGTGCTGATGATGTATTGTTTTTTGGGTCATTGTCAATATTGCTGTCATTATGTTTTGATTGGCAACAACTGTCGTGTTGTGCAGCAAATTAATGATTACAATAATTAGGTAAGGTATGACAATGTGTTTTTATTATTTGATAGAGTTCGTTTTCAAGTTTTGAAGGGAAAATCCACCATTTTATCTTCAAAACAAATGACTTGACGTATGACTCGAATTGACTAAACTTATTTCAAATAATGTACTTGACACTGGCAACATTGTTTGTCGAAATGACGGATAGAGGCCATATATAATTTGGCCAAGCATGTGTTGAACCATGCATATGGCTTTCGAAGGCTTAGGTAACCACATTCTGGTGATTTCTTTGTAGGTAGTAAAGATCATACTAAAAAACGCTGAATACTAGACTGTAGTTTCTTGCCCGTTTTTCTAGGCTCTAGTCGCGTGGAACTGGCACCTAGAATCACCTAGTAGTTATTAAGACGATACATCACTCTAAAGTCTCATATGACTACGTAGGTACGTATATAACTATCCAAATGTTGGTAAATTCGTTATAATTTTATTATCTACTAACTTCGGGTTCATTCAACTCCATAAATTACTTTTTCGTTTTATTTGGCAACATTCAAACATTTTCAAGTGCAAATTGAATTGAATTCATCTCGTTGGAGGGTGATAGCGGAAACGGATACAAAGGTACTTGCACCGCGTCGACGGTATCCGGTACAGTCGTCAAGTAAACAGTTTTAAAATAATATTGATATTTAACATTAAGAGGTTAACTACTGTAATCATCTACCTACTATAAATAAAAAAATAGTTTATTTCAAGCCCAAATATTTAAAACTACTATTGATTTTATTACGTTTGACATTGAGCTTATGGGTAGGTCATCTTTTTTGCCAGCAAGAATCTCCAATTATAAACATTTTCAAATAAAACTTTAAACATTAAGTGCGGCTTGCACCAGAATCACTAAACGTATTTAACAGTTAAATCGATTTAAATCTGACGTATTTATATGACTTGGCAACTCGCTAAATACTATTTAAGAGTTAAACGCGTTTAGCGATTCTGGTGCAAGCCGCCCTAAAGATGGTGTTTCAAAGCTGATGTTTTAAATAATTTTTGAGTGCTTCTGTCATCCCAATAAATATTTAACATAATAATTATACTTAGATACTCCCTTCAACCCAATCCATAAATGTAAGTCACAGTGTATTTTATGGAGTAGGGAAAGACACTATACTTCTCTATGACTACTACTACACTACACTACACTTCTATACTTCTTTCTTTCTCTATACACTTTTCCACCTGACTGTCCCTACCTGTAAGCTTGTTCGGAAGTGTATTGTCTCACGCCCCCGTGTCCTGCAGAAATGTCAGACTTTTTTCCCAGAGTGGGCCGTGTCGGCCTGAACCATCTGTCATCAGTTTTGAGAGGAATCTGATTTGTCTATGCAACGGAATTTCGTTGAGGAATTGCAAAACGTCATAAAACAACTCATTCACAAAAGCTTGTTATAAAATATCTGGTGAACATGACAGAAAACTTAAGTATTATAGCTAATAATACCCAAAAAACACACCCTTGGGTGTTAAAAAAACACCCAAGAATTCCATGATTTTATCCCAATAATAGGACCACGAATGATATTAATTCTCGTAGTCGCATACTTCTAGGTTTTCGTCACAGAGAATCTGGCAGGAGCCTATCATTGCGTTTTTTTTATACAACTAAGTGATGGAACAAGCCGATGGCCCACCTGATGTTAAGCGGTTACCTCTGGCTATAACAATGCATTGCCTCACTGAGCATGTCCACTGAGGACGTGCCTTATGATGGACTGCACTGCGCCCATCACTCTGACATACAGGTGTTAAATCTCATATGCCTGTAATTGCACCGCACCGGCACACATACTCTTCAAACCGGAACATAGTTTTGAATAAAATCTGCAAAAAACCAGTGGCATAAAAGAGATTGCATCGTAAGATACTTATTTTTTTTTAAAGATGGCTTAAAAGCCTTATCGCTAGAAGTGATCTCTGCCAGACGATCGTATCGCAATTGGCAGAATCAGGTTCAATAAACTTAGAACCTAGTTTTTACAGTAGCATGCGCCAGGATGTATTTCCTCTACAACTGGTTTTTGTATTAAGATGAGTTTAATAAGATCAGTAATTACTAGAGGGATTAATACAAGGTGTAAAATGAGTATATCAAAAAGTTAATCCGGAAAAACTTTCGTATTTATGCCATGCCTTTTGATTCATTACCATCAAAAGATCGAAAAAAAAAAGTTCGAAACTTTTTCTAGTTTATGAATGAAAGGTATGATTTTTCAGTCTAAATATCATCATTCATTCATTCATTTAAGAGGGCTATCACAGTTTGGCCGCGATTCAAGGGCTGGCGCGCGTCTGAGTTCGTCTGAGAGTCTGAGATCGCATTTCATGCAGTTTTAAATTACGTTTATTCAATATAATAAAATAAATTATTTAAATAAAAAGTATACAATTTTATTGATTATGAACTAACGTTTATTTTGGTATAATTTTTACTTAATAATATTAATATAGTATGGAGAAATTAACGGCTAATTCTGAACGTTTTTAGCAATTTTATGGTTTTGAATTGATTTTTTTTTGTAGATATCCCATACTTATTTCTGAATTCCGGGGCCGCTACGGTCAATGGCAGTATATAAGAGATATTTGTAGATATTTTTCATTTCGTTTGCTTTGCACAGTAGTTCAATCCAGGAGCTTGAAAAAGTGTCTGCGCGAGTTTTTTTAAAAACTTGTTTCGAAATTTTGGCTTTATTTAAATATATAAGGAAAAATTGCAAAAAGCGAGGCCGCTACGGTCAATGCGAATAACTATTCTACACCATACAATAAATCGAAATTATCTAAGAGTTTTAGTTTCAGAGATCTAGAACGTCAAAAATGGGCATTTTCACGGTTTGACCGTGATATCCGCCTTAACACATAGTAATACAAGGAGTACAGTCCTGGTATTGGCAATTGGTAGATGAGATTTTCAAGTCCATTAGTCACGAGCGAGTAAGGTAGCTCATTTTTACACCCTGTAGAGAAGGGTTTACAAAGAAATCATGCATTTTTTGATATTTAGATAGATAGATAATACTTTATTGTAGGTACACACAAAGAATTCAGGTGACATACAAAAACTTAAAACTTAACTTATCAATGACAATGAGCGGCCTTATCGCTGAAAGCGATTCCTTCCAGGCACTTATAACATAGTTTTACAATATGGCTGGCTGTTAATCAGACTTTTAATTTGGAAATAAATGCCTGAAAAGCCTAGTTTCAGAATTCGTGTTTCAACTTACTCACCGGCTACTATAAGCATTATTTGCATCTAATTTTAGATGATTTATACAGCGTCAGGGGCCACTTTTCGCCCCGATGAACGTGACGCTGCAGTGCTGGGACTTTGTTTTAGATGGAGTGCCTTGCCCAGCACCTATACCTCAGCCTATGCAATAAACACAGGCAAGACCAAATCAATACGTCCGGAGCTGACTAAGCCGCGGGATTCCTCACGAGAGCACTGGCATTGTTAATATAAATGAGTTATTCATTATTCAAAAGAAATGTGTAAGAATCTTAGCCCAAATCAATAACACACAAAGCTGCAAACCTTATTTTATTAAATTTAAGCTATTGACACTCCCATCTATTTATATCATGGATGTATGTATATTTGTTTTCAAACAAAAAAGATTTTGTAAAAATTAGTGAAACACACAACATAAATACCCGCCATAAAAACAAACTATATCTACCATATTCAAGAATAAAAATGTTAAATAAAAGTCCATATTACATGGCAGTCAAAATCTTTAACAACCTACCAAATGATATTCAAAATGAAACAGAAATAACTAAATTTATAAGAGGATTAAAATCATATCTAGTCAAAAAATGTCTCTACTCAACTGAAGAATATTTTGAAAAAGAATAAGACTTTAATATGTACCTACTTAAGATAAGTTTAAGCGCCCAAATATAACATTTTTGCGATACCTGAAAAGGGTGAATAAATTTAAAGTGCCTCCTGACTTTAGCATAAGACCAAATTGTAACACTTATTTTGGCAAATAAATGTATCTTGTATCATTGCGCACCAAACTACCAACATAACAATATTTAAGTACCTACTCACCTACTTCAATTGATACTTTTTTAATAACTCCATTACACAGTCCAATAACATCTGGCCACTTCACCGAAATATTTTGTATGAAACTTTATTTATGAGCTACGGACAGACATGCGGGCCCTTCAAACTTGAGGATTACTCGCAGATGTGTAAAACACCTTTAAATGAGGTAAAGGTGTTCGAAATCTTTGGCTTTTACCGACGAACGAAGAAAAACGTTAGAAATCACAGATAAATAAATTGAAAATATCATTAATATTTGGAATTCGAATAATAAGCGCCTTAAAAACTTTTTAATTAAAAGTTATTGTTTATCCTGTAGGTAACAGTTAGGTAGACAAATTCAATTTTATTACAGATCGTATCTAACAAAACAGAGGATTAAATAAAAGCCACATACTTTTATACTAGTTGTTCTGTGAGAACAGTAGACTTCGCGAGCTTTTATAACCATGCAATAACGGACACTTTCCCTTGGCTAAATCGAATTTCAAATGCTTGAATTTTACAAATTTGACTTTTTTTTACACCATCTTGTGTAGAATGAAGTCTTTAATGTGCTTCTCAAATTTTATTGAAATCGGTCGATAAATAACGCTACAACAAACTTTCCCCCTTTTCGCCGCTATTTCCCCCCAATCGAAAATCGCGGTCGACTCAAAAATTTAAATAAATCAAGGAACTTGTGTGCCAATTGTCTGTCAGTTTTTTCGTCAAGCACTACGGACATGAACTTTCATCGCAGCATGAACAAAAGCTCATTACTATTCTGGTGTTAGCATCCTGTCCCCAAATATGGAACAGGAATTGGTCATTTTGTTAGGTGACCGGTAGCGCTGTGTGCTGAATGATAAATAGGTTTGTCGTCTGTGGGATAGAAAAGTCTCTCTGGCCCAAGTTAATATTCTACAAACGGTAGAGAATAGAAAACTAATATACATTTACTTATAAATACACTATAATTTTTTTTTTGATTTTCGAAAAGTGAGTTGAGAATCGAGAAACTCGCAGTTGTACCTAGTATGGAGAAAAATCGTCCGTTCGAGATGCTTATCGGGTTTTTATACAATACATCTCACAAGTCGCTTTTCGATATTCGTTTCGATCAACAAAAACAAACAAAACTCAGACGACGGGCTCAGATGAAATCCGACAACCTTAATTTTATTAAGTAATTCAGAATACAGACTAAATCCATTCGTGTCCAAGATCAGAACAATCCGTCATCGTATGAAATGTTCTTTAGAAATAGTAAAATAACTTAGAAACTACAAGATGTTTGCAATAATAGTACCCCTTTGTGGCAGATGTGGCCTGAATGTAGATCGGTCGGTCATTGTGGCAAGGTTAAATGATCGGTTTAGGATATCATAGTGAGGATACGCTGTGATGAAACCAAAAGAAATGTATACCTACTGAAGATTCTTGTGACGAAGATCGTACCTACTTTTTTTCAATGAAATATGTAGTCAGAAATCATGTTTAGGAAATAGCTACATTAAAACCATTTTTGCCTTGTTATTAAATATTAGGTAGTAAGGCTAGGTCGTAATGTTCAATAGGTATCTAATCTACCTTGTCTGAGTTATACATCGTTTTGCTAAATAATGTCCGCTCATTAGTAGGTAGGTAGGTATAGACTATTGGGACTTAGTTACGTACTATACTGTTTTGTAGCGCTGTGAGAAGAACACCTATCATCAATCCTTTAAAAAAAACCTGCCATTCTGCACTTCGTTTTTAGTAGGTAGTAGCGAATTTTTGTAAAAGAACTCTTCTAACTGACAGGCGTCACAGCTCAGTCGGTAACGGCTCTGCCTTCCGTGCTGTGGGTCGTGGGCTCGATCCCCACTGAGAACAAATATTTGTGCGTGGAAAACATAGATGTTTGTTCTATGTCTGGGTGTTACTATGTATTATAAGTATGTATTTACAAAAAAAAAAGTATTTAAGTATTCTATCAGCCATCTGGTTCCCATATTACAAGCTTTGCTTAGTTTGGGACTAGAGGGCGTTGTGTGTAAAAGTCCATGAATATTTATTTATTTATTTATTTTTAACTTACTACTACTACTACTTACTACTACTACTACTTTTTACTTGGTACCTCCGTAACATCTCTGCCGCCAAGCAGTGATGCTCGCATTGCTGAGTCCCGGTTTGAAGGGTATGAGTGCCGGTTCAATAAAAGCAATGCAATGTTACCTATAGGTAAATGTTACCTACCATCAAGTGGACCGTTTGTTCTATCACTATTTTCATAGAAATAGTCGCATTTCATGTTTCGTATCCACAAAAAAACGCTAGGAACCAGGCCGTAGTTTCTTGCCCGTTCTAGGCTCTGGTCGCGTGGAACTGGCACCTAGAATCACCTAGTTATATAAGACGATTAAAAATGATCCTTGTGATTTTATTCAATAAAAAAATTTTGAATTTGACAATATCATTTCGTATTACAACAGGTGGTTCTACAATGGCTAATATTCGCTGATGTCATTATCCATTATCCCGTTTATATATTGGACCTTAGACGCAGAATAATAATAGTGTCATGGTGTTATTATTAAATGTTTGACGTCACTGTTCGGGAGTTACATCTACTAGTTCTGTATTTTTTTTATACATTACTAGCACCTGCCCGCAACTTCGTCCGCGTCCCGTTGTATCCTGTTGATTTTCCGGGTTAAAAGTAGCCTATGTGATAATCCAGGCTACGAACTATATGTAAGTATTCTAAGTTTCATCCAAATCAAAGTAGTTACAGCGTGATTGAAACACAAACATCTAGACTTTAATATATCTATCTTAGACTTTGACATTTATAATAGTAGTGGGATAGGCAATTTCGCCTACTGATGCGGTCGACGATGAAGCACATTTTCGAAGAACATTAATACACTGAAATACCTATTTACAAACAAAGTGGTTAATTGTCTAAAATTATTTTACATAATATTACAATATTAGGATAAAGTAAATAGCATGTCACGTAAAAACATAATTTAATGTTTATAGACAATAATTAACCAATATTAACTTTACAAAAACGTTTTTATATGTAGCTGGAATTAATAAATAACTAATAATATTAACATAAATACATACATAGCATACTATGCTAATGATTTATTATACAGGATGTAATAAAAATACAGAAAACCTTAAAAAATAAGTACCTACCCAAGTACCCAAATTGACAATTTTTTAAAAATATAGGTACTGTTGTTTTTTTCGAAAACCATGATTTAAAAACATTTTTTATGTTCTATTTGTTTCCGAAGGAATCCTAATTTTATATTTTGTGCAAAAAAAAAACACCATAATTATACAGTGATAAACTCTAAAACCCATTTTGACCCATATTCGGCTATTTTTTATAAGCTTATTTGCTACCTAAAATTAAACTAAGTTACATACCTCGAGTTTTCTGGAGTTGTTTTTACACCCTGTATTAATATTGAATAATAGGTCCTATATACTTGATGTTACTATATCACACCGCCCCAATTTGTAAAATAGGTAGAGCTAATTGGAATGCGTTCTGAACGTACGTTGAACTGTTGCCAGCCTGAAAATAAGAATTTTATTTAATAAAATATGGCTTCACATAGCACTCTTGCTCTAAACTACGCCAAACTTGTATTATATAAACCAGCTGAAAGAATACTTAGCTCTATTACAAGTACCTACCTACTAGGTACTTGTAATTGTGTAGGTACTTATTGTTTTCTTTTTTTTATGTTTGTTCTGTGCTGTACCTGTGTTGTGATTGTGTGTCAAATAAATGTATATCTATCTATTATGATACTTGTATTCTCAGAGCTAATTCTTATGTTCATTACAAAAAACATTTTGTTCCCGATCGACTTTTTGTCACTATACAGCGTGTAGCTACAATGGCGACATTAAATTAACCAGCGTATCCGGTTTCGCGTTTTCAGAATATAGACATATTTTTTATTTCATTAAACATAAGATTTATCGAAATAAATCAATTTTCTTAAATAACGCCTCGGAGCAACCTGTACGTAAGAGCAGAGGTCATCTGTCGGGTTCACGGGTCATGACCGCCCAGGCAGGCGCGGGCGCGGGCGCGGCGCGGTTTGCGACGTTGCCGGTCAATGCAGAACACGTAGGTAAAGACACTCATAGGATGATTAATTTTTGTTGCGTATTTTACTATTAAGTTTGTTTGAAAAAATCGAAATTTCTATTTTGGACTTTAATTATTTTTTTATTTTTTTTATGAATACTTACAAGTACCTCTACCCGTGTGTTCATTTAATGTCGCCATTGTAGCTACACGCTGTATATCTAAAATGATAAAAAGTATACCGGTCTAGAATTATCCCCCTGGCTGATTACTGACAGACAAAACACAGCCTAAACCCTTGGTCTTACTACTAGTATTATATTATCTGTGGGCCTATTTGAAATAGACTTGAAATTTGGAGTGTGTTTCTAGGAGTAGACACACACTTAGATAGAAATTTTTGATCATAAACTGTCCAAAATTGTGGTTAAAAGCTCCTAGTTACAAATAAAACTCACCTCTAGAAATATATTAGTGGTATAGTTATTAATTTGATCCTTATCCTCAGTAGGCAGAGAGTTCAATTTCTCCGTGAATAACATAGCCAGCTGACTGATATGCTTTGTCAGTACCACTGTCATTCTGAAACGAAAAACATCATTTTTAGATGTTTGAATGATTTGTCTTGACTCAGACTATTGTGTCTTATGATGAACAAATTGCCCAAGCACGATGGAGATAATTAACTTCAACTTCTTGGGCCAAAAATAATTAAGGTAATCATCTGTTGTTATTTATGGCTTCTTATTTTATTTATTTTATTTTTAATTTAGGCGTCAAGTCGGCTGTCATTGAATCCATTCTTAATCTCCTGTCATTGTCACTCGCATGACAACGCAATGGAATAAATGTGTAATAACTGTTTTTATTAATTGATGAGTTCGTTTTCAAGTTTTGAAGGGAAAATCCACCATTTTGTCTTCAAAACAAACGACTTGACGTATGACTCGACTTGACTAAACTTATTTCAAATAATGCATTTGACACTGGCAACATTGTCTGTCGAAATGACGGACAGAGGCCATATAGGAGAGAAGAAGGAAAGATGACAACAGACTTAGCAGCCATTTTAGCTAGCAAAGCTTTAGAAGACGCTCTGCTTTTTTTTTTAAACTTACTGTGTCAGCGCGTCGGCTTCGTCAGCGGTGGACCGTCGTTGCTTCGTCAGCAGTAACTCGCCAGTTTTGTGGTAAGTCTGCACCGAGAGCGCCGTCGTTTGAGCGAGTGCGCTCACGCAGCGTTTGTAGACCGCTTTGTCTACGGGCTCAGCGGTTTTCTCTAACCATTCTAGGATCTCTGAGTATTGTCTGTAAAACAAGTAATTAAGTAAATAAATATTCTTGGACTTTACACACAACACCCTCTAGTCCCAAACTAAGCATAGCTTGTGATATGGGAACTAGATGGCTGATAGAATACTTATATACTTGTTTTTGTAAATACATACTTATAATAAAAATTAAAATGATTAATTTAATTAAATTAAATTAAAATTAATTTAAATTAAATTTTTAATTAAATTAAAAATTTAAAAAACCCCCGAATCTTGGACCGTTTTTCATCAAACATAGCTAAGAACACTCCCGACTAATTCATCTTTCAAACAAAAAAAAACAAAATCAAAAAAGGTTCATCCGTTCAGGAGCTACGTTGCCTCAGACACACACACACACAGAACGCCAAACTTATAACACTTCGTCGTTTTTGCGTCGGAGGTTACATAAAGATAAATAATAATGTTTATTAACAATGTTTTTGTTTATAAAAACTAGTTGTTAACCGCGACATCTAAACTGTCACATTTAATTAGCGTTATCCATATCACATTAGCGATTTTTTCTTTCCTTTATAGCCTTGTTCCCTACCCCCCTAAATAAAAATCCCTACCTGTCTATCTTGTTACCTTAAGCTTTTTTTTCAGGTAACCTACTACATGTGTACAGGTATTTACTTGATCAAAGACTGGAACTGCAGCTTCAGCCCCAAGTCCTGTGTCGCTGTCTGCAGTCTCTCGTGGAAAGCCTCTGCTTTGTCACCGTCGGAGGGAATCTCATCATCATCATCATCTTCTGGCATTTCACACAACTCTGAAAAGACAATGTAGATTGATTAAAACTACCTACTGGCTTTTTTTTCCGCTATTGCAAATGAACAATGACGTCACAGCTACCCGATACCTGAGGGGTAATCACGAACAAATCTGACAGTCGCCGCGTTACGTAAACCTAACGTATTCGAATCATATTGCGCGTCAACGCCAGCTAGACTGCCGTGCGTTGTAGCGTCACCGCGCAGTGTATCTCGGATACGCTAGCGCTACGATACGTTTACGATTGTCACATTTATTCGTGATCAACGCACAGATAGTAACCCGGGCTATCAAGATGCCTCATTTGTCAAAGTCTGATGAGTCGTTTAGGAGATACAAGGGAATCACCATCCTACATACATAATATGGGGCCTGGAAGAAATCGCTTTCAGCGATAAGGCCGCCCATGGTACTATTATGAAGAAATCGCTTTCAGCGATAAGGCCGCCCATGGTACTATTATAAGTTATTTTTAATGTCACCTGAATTCTTTGTGTGTACAATAAAATATTATCTATCTATGGGGCTTACGTCCTACATACATAGATAGTTATACTTATAACCCACTACTGCTACGCGTGGTCGGGCAAAAATGGATTCTAAATGACCCTTGTGACTTTACTGAATGAACAGCTACCAACTAGTCATCATCATCATAGCCCGTACAAGTTTACTTGCTGGACATAGCCTCCCCCACAGATATTCAGGTAGAGCGATTTTTTGCAATCTTAACAATGTTAGTCCATCGGGTGGGGGACCGTCCTACGCTTCGCCTGCCGGTTCGTGGTAACTCGAGCACCTTGACTAGTAAACAAGCATAGTTTTATAGCATCGTGTTATGGAGTAAGAAAGAAAAAACATTTATTGCCTTAGAAGCTTACGTACGAGCTATATTAAAATTACAATTTTCCCTAACCAATTTAACTCTAATTTAATTTATTGTATTGTTACTTCCCTAATTAATTCGCTAGGGCAAAGAGGGTACACTCAGCATGAATGCTGCACGGACAATATGTCCGTGTACGCTGATTTTCAGTATACCCCTAAAATATGGTCGACAGGTGTTCGTCGGCTGCAATGTGTTTTTGTAGTGTTTTTTTAATAACTTTTTAAATAACTTAGTAAAATGGGGGTACTCCGACCAAGCACAATGTGACTGCGGAGCCCCACAGACAATGCCTCACCTCCTGTCCTGCCCAGAATGCACCAACACCTGCACCCGGAAGGATCTCTGTGACGCCACGGAAAATGCCATAGACGTGGCCCGTTTCTGGGCAAAACGGGATATTTAGTAGGTACCTAGGTATTTACTAAATAATAAAAAATACACATGGGAGCCAATCGACTCGAAGAAGAAGAAGTAGTGTTTTTTTTTCCCTCACCGTGAGTAGCGTGTTTTAGCAGCTATGAAAATACGAGCTGTACCTGCGACTTGTTGTAGAGTTTCTTTGATATCCTGTCGCTTGTCAGGATCTGCTGCTCGGATCCTTTCCTCTATCCTCATGCTGGTCTGTCTTGAGAGCATTTCTAATGCCTCCAAGTGGACTAATCCTGAAATACAATAAATTATATTTAAAAAAAAATCAAACGATGTGGCGACCATTCGTGATTCAAAATATGTTGTAACTTGATAAATGTTTTTTTTTTATCAAGAGATTGCTTTTAGCAATAAGGCCGTCCATTGTATCTACCTTGTAAGCGTTTTATTACCAATTTAAATAGATATTTTTAATGTAGGTATATTATTTTGAAGTGTTGTACAATAAAGCATGTTTATTATATTTATCTATTTATCTACAGTCATTAGAGTACAGTCGAAGACACATTCACCTGAATTGTTTGGACTTTGAACTATTAGAAGTTGACTGGTTGCGAATCGTGCGAGAGGGACGACAGTATGTTTGTGTAGGATGGGTTGCGAGCGCGGCGCGCGCCTACGCCTATTGCGCTCTCTTTTCAACAATTCTCTGCATTGTATGTTGCGTAGTTATGCCTGTATTGGGTGTATAACCTGACCTGTGGCCGTGTGTACCTTCAAAATCATCAAATAGTGTTTCATAATGGACCTCCTTGGCCTCTCTCTTGACCTCCCGGATCTGATCTTCCTCATCAGCTTTAGCTTTCGCTTCTCGAAGTACCTGTAAAATATTAATTGCATGTAAATATATATTAATGGACATAAATCATAGTTTTCTTGCGAAGAAAACAAGCATTGCAGTCGGAGCCCATTCAGAGCTTGAGGCGACAGACAGACACAAAGTATCAAACTTATAAC
The DNA here is from genome assembly GCA_947859175.1 of Gandaritis pyraliata. Lineage (NCBI taxonomy): Eukaryota > Metazoa > Arthropoda > Insecta > Lepidoptera > Geometridae > Gandaritis > Gandaritis pyraliata. Next base: position 2,704,767 of record OX401869.1, on the reverse strand, counting down.
ACTCTTCTTTTAGTTACGTTAAAGTTACATTTTTAAATAATGTAACTACTTACTTGGAATAAAAATGTCCAGCTGGTTACATCAATGTAACTACAATGTAACTAGGTGGAACGGACGTTTTAATTTGGGGGTAAGTACAGTAAAAACTTGGTTTATTTTTTTTAATTTATAAGATTTACAGTCAGTACTAAAAGAACGAGATGGCAGTATTCTGTGGTCTTATTCATATTAGTTTTCTAAAGCTACGTTAGCTAAAATAGCTAATAAATCTGTTGTAATTTCTTTTCCTTGTCATGTTAGTGACAATGACAGTATTTTTGTAACCGCGTTAAAATTTCAGGACATTGTTTAACTTTTTACAGAAGTTTAAGATGGGATTATAAGTAGAGGGTAAATGAGTTTTGAATGATGACAAAGACGAAGTTACCTGAGATAGGATAGGCTTATCTCCAGAGTCGAGACCGAGCATGGCTCGTTTCTTGGCCAAGCCAGGGTCACCATCTTGGAGCACCTCCATGGTCTTCTTACCAATCGTTTCCAGGGTATCTAGACCGCCAGCTAGCACCTTAGTGCCTGAAATAATTAACAAAGCATTTTCCATTACATTTTATGAAAATCTGAAATCAATGTGACAGGCGTCACAGCTCAGTCGGTAATGGATCTGCCTTCCGTGCTGTGGGTCGTGGGTTCGATCCCCACCGAGAACAAACATTTGTGTGTGGCAAAACATAGATGTTTGTTCTATGTCTGGGTGTTACTATGTATTATAAGTATGCATTTACAAAAAAAAAAAGTATATAAGTATTATATCAGCATCTAGTTCCCATATTACAAGCTTTGCTTAGTTTGGGAATAGAGGGCGTCGTGAAATGTCCATGAATATTTATTTATTTATTTAATGTAACTACTGGGACAAATAGTTCGAATCAGTTCTACCAATAGAATGAGCAATGTAATTAGTGGGAATAGATTTTTCCCATTCGTTACATTTTATGAAAAACGCAAATTAATAGACAGATAGATAATACTTAATTGTACACACAAAGAATTCAGGTGACATACAAAACTTAAAAATTAACTTATAATAGTACAATGGGCGGCCTTATCGCTGAAAGCGATTTCTTCCAGGCAACCGTAACTACTAAAGTAACGTACTAATGTACTATTAATGTAACTACTGGGACCAAAAAAACAGACTTGTTCCATCAATAGCACTAGGAAGGTAACTAGTGGGAATATACCTTTTAGACAGGGGGTTTTATTCTTACCAGTAGATTCAACAAACTTCGTAACACCAGACAATAGACTCCCAAACTGGAATGCATCCCCCCCACTACCCTTTGCCTCATCTTCCACCTTTTCAGGAAGCTCTTCAGGGATTGGTGCTTTAGCTTGGTTAACTTTGGATGCCTTGGCTAGTTCCTCGGGATCCGGAGCACCAATACCAGTTTCTAGGACGGTTGAGATTCCCTGAAAAATGTGTAATAGTACGTTGTTTGCCAAGGGGTAGGCTACTCATTACACCCCGCGATGGAGAACGCTAAATAGTTCGAGGTCGTAGTGTAAAGTAACATACCACTCGAAGATAACACATGAATTTTCATAATGAATGCGAGAAAATAAAAAAAAATTTCAGAAAGAAAATTGCTGTGCCCGGTTTCTCGCCATTTTTTCCTTTTTTCGCCAGGCTGTGGGTAAATAAAGAACTGGCACTTAAGAGTCACTTGATATTTATGACTATTTTATATTATCCTCGTGGTTTAACTGAATAAAACATAATTGACTTTGACTTCTCTTTGGTGGGTAATGTGTAGGTAGCATGCTGGAAGAATGACATTGAACCAACGCCATCCACTAGATTCTTGCAATTTTTTACAATGCTGCATTGATTTTTACCTGAGACACCTGAGATGTGATATTGGTGATCCCTGCTGAAGCAGTGCTTAGTAGAGAATCAACACTCCATCCCCACCCCCATCCCGCTGGCTCTTTGTTTGTCTGTGCTGGAGGCTGTGGTGCGGTTTGTATCGGTTTTGGAGTTTGCTCCTGGAAGAGATCGAATAAAAACCTGCTCTAGGGTATACCAGGTGTAATTCCACAAGACCACTCCTTAAAACTTAGGGGATTTTAAGAACCAACCCAATAAAAAACACTACGGTTCAGCTATCAAAGTTCGGTAGTGAATGTATTGTATTACATAATTGAGATCTCACAATTCTCCCATAAATTCTTACTTTTGACATTCTTTAACTATAAAAATGGTGTTTATTATTCCTACAACCAAATATATAATACCTTTTGAGTGTTGCTCGATCCATCATCTTGCCCCCAATCTCCGAAGTCATCCCAGCCCGTGTCCTGAGATGTTTTACTACCCTCAAGTTTGCTGCTAGGTTTTTGTACTGCATCTGTGACTTCAGTCTCATCTATTTCAAAATCATCCCAACCATCTGCTTTCTAAAATAGACATGGAATAAAAATAAATAAATATTCATAGACAATTTCACACAACACCCTCTAGTCCCAAACCAAACAACGCTTGTAATATGGGAACTAGATTGCTGATAAAATACCTATAACTTTTTTTTGTAAATTGATACTCTCAATAGATAAAACACCAGAAAAGAATATGGATGAACAGGTTGTTATTGAGGATATGAGGATTGATAGACCAGCCTCCTTACTACCAAGTGTAATGTTAAAAAGAGTTGATGGCTTTGGTTGCCATTTTTACTATATTAGTGAAATCTACAAAGTTTTTAATTTAATAATTTAATACCAGCAATAAATATCCTCTATTTCAGTTTCCGTTGAACATGAGGTTTGAATGCATTTCTAACGTTGCCAAATATTTGGTCAATTTGTGCGATTGGCCGCCCAGCTGTTTCACCCACACCTGCTGCTAGAACTAGAGCCGAATAAAGAATGCTCAAGCATAATTCCTCACCTTACTGGTAATAACAGTAAGCACAACAGATCTTTATGCCTCTGAAATTAGGTGCAACAAACGATTGCGGATACGTACTGTTGTGCGGAAAAATTAGCTTACCTCCAATTCGACTCAAAATGGGTTCTGCGCAGATACTTCAGATGGACAATGATCCGTTGTGAGTGAGTGTGACTATTATACTTGCCTGGCTAGTTAAGGATGCGGGCGCGTTACCGGCTCTAGTTTCTAGAGGTTTACTGGCAGTTTTCATAGGAGTCCTGAACTCCTGGTCAGACTCCAGAGCGTTATCACTGTAGTTAGATGATGAAAGACGTTTTTTCCTCTCCTTTCGGTCTACGTTACTGTGACCCTCGTCTGCACTCTCGAAATCTTCATCACTCGAAGGCATTTTACGGTGTTGCCTAGGATTTATAGAAAGTTGAGCAAAGTAATTAGATAGGTAGGTTTTGAAAAATTGAAATAAATAAATCGTAAGTGCAACGATCGCAACGTCGAATTTTCATAGAAATTTGGTTTTGGTCAGGCTGGGCTGGGCTACGTGTTGTGTTGACTTGTTGACAAGAGAGAATGACAGTGACAGTTTAGTTTAATTAACGTTGACCTTGGTTTTGATTTTGATTGATTGCAATGGTCTGAATGACGCATTTTTTGTAATTTTTTTATTTACATTACAGTACATACCTACATACCTATAAAAATATAATATTATGCAATTCAAAATATTCAAATAATAATAAAGAGGTTTTCGAATTGTGATCACAAACCGAAAGGCGGAGCGTTATATAATTATTACCTACATTCTTTCTACCTACCTGACCTATGCTAAAAACTATAGAATGACGAAAAAGGTTATGGAACAGAGAAAAAAAAACTTCGTTTTCTTTGAATTGAAAATTGAAATGAAACGCAACAAAACGAACAAATAAATTCACGCGCGGTTCTTTCGATTCAGTTTTTCTTGTTATAGATTAAAAGTGCTTAAGTGGCTGCTGCGGACTGAAGAAGTAGTTTTTGGGATAAAACCTACATCTGTGTGTGCGCGACACGAAAAAGTTACTTACTACAATAATAATTTTCGTACCTGCATTACTTAGTTCGTATTTTCTCTGTTTGTAATTCCTATTGCTTCTGTACCTAATGCTGCTTAGTTTAGTGAGTGAGTAACTGCTAGAGGCAAGACAAATCTTGCAGCCTTAAAATCTACCTACATTTTACAAGCAGATCCTTTCATAACAGAGTTGGCGCGCCTGATTGCTCTTGATAAGCAAACCAGATGTAGCATCTTGCAGCCGACTGTTCCTACCTATGTCGAGATAATAAATGGCTATCTACATAAAGATAAAAGGTGCTGGCAAAATGAAAAGGTAAGTGAAGTCTCTATTTGAAAGACATCTGATATGCAAAATTATGCTCGCTTCCATACATTATTATATAGATACTTGTACTTACCTAGGTAAGTAAGTACCTACCTATTTATAATATGCTTGTGTGCTACAATAACCACCACAAAACTTCATTTATTAACCATGATAGTAAGTACCTACATCGGAAGTACCCAGATGGTAAACTTTCAATTAATTCTTCTAACATAAACTTGAGTATTGATGAACGGAAAAATGGTTGATTTGATTGTATCTTAGGTATTGTAGCCTTAAGGTAGCATAAAAACTAAGCTTTTATTTTTATCACAGTAGCGATAGACACAGTTAGCAATGTCATAAGAGCCCGATGCAGTTAAATAAATACATCAATATGATTAAATCGGGTCTAGATACAAGATGTTTACTTACCTGGTGCTTGTGGAAAGATAAAAAGGTCTTAAAATAATTAAGAGGCTTCTAAAACACAGGAGAGGAGATTTCAAGATTGAGCTTATTCCTGGTACTTCTTATGAATTACTGTCAAGAAGTTCCTTTATGCGGTAACAGCAATGGATTTTTCTTCATGAAATAGGTATGTGGCTACTTTGGCAATACCTGTAAGTACTTTCAAATACCTAATAAAAGAAACCTGTTGAATACCTATCTTTTTAACAGCAGCAATGGGCTTACAACCTATCAATGTGTAGAAAGAAAACCAACATCAAGTAGTGGAGTCAGTCAGAGGAATTTGGCCCTATGCATGCCCTGTGTACATTCTTAAAAAAAACAGAGTGGCCATGGAACTGGTTAAAAATAACTTAGTAAAATAACTCTTGACTTGAACTCTGACATGACAGTGATGTAGGTGACTCTTCGGCTGAGTACTTGGTGATGTCTCTAGATCTAGGCGCACCGAGTACTCTGCCAATAGCAGTTCCACTATAATCTGACCTAAGCCCATAAGTAAGATTGAAAATCAGAAACAATACAAGCCTGTCCATCAAGGCTGTTCGGAGATATTGAATGAGATTGTACAGCCACGGCACCTCATGGGTCGTGCGTGCCCAAAGGTCAGGTCGGGTCACAGGCATGGCTTCGAAATATTCCAGTGAAATTTGGAGTGGCTTTCATCAGGTACTTACATATCTAACCTGCCCAACTCGAAACCGCTGTACGTATAGAATGGTAGTAGGTAGGCACCTAACCTACTCTCGTCCGTCATGGAATACTCGATTTGATCCGATAATCAGATCTGTGATAGATAAAACTACCGAGGTTGAATAGCCAGACAAAATTTTACTCATTCTGTGTTCCTTACTAATCGTAATACCCCTTAGATACTGGTACCTACAACATACGCTTAAACGACATAAAACATAAAGTAGGCACTTAGTAGAAGAGCATACGGTTATAGCCCACCCCACATAACATCATCTCATTTGCGTATTTTAGTCGGTCATGAAGAACTATAATGTCATCATAACATTCCCAATCCCAATGCAATGGTCTGGTAAGAGTACCTACTCTACAACAACTTTATAAAATCAGATAACCAAGCCTATTTACTATACTTACCTTTGTATTTGAGCGTGTAATTTGTACATACGCTTTTAGGTAAGTACCTACATACATGCATACGCTAAGGAATGCGCTGTATATGTAGGTATACTTGGCCGTCCATACGTATTCATACAGTGGAATCGTAAATAGATTGAATGGGTATGTTCGTACGTACATTTTGCTTACATTGCCAGTTCGTTTCGCAGTGCCAGAACCGTACATAGCATCAGTCACTAGTAGACCATGTAATGTAAACATTAGTAGGTAGTTGAGGAATGCATTTAGACAGTAGGTGCTGGTTGTGAATATTATCATGAGCGGTGATAACGTGGCGGCGACTCGGCGCAGTTCAGTCAGCGACGCGAAGTCGCGTGGTGCGGTCGTGTATATCGTTGCTATCGCTCGAGTGACGTACGGAACAGCTTCGAGTGTTCGCGCTCGCGTACGCGCCGCATTCCATCGTGGGGGCCCTTCGCCGCCATTGGCCGATCCCGCGTGACGTCACACCTCGTAATGAGGTATTCAACATGGCCGTGTAGCTAGTTCGCGAGTGTGCTTCGTTATTCGTTTGAATGGATTTAATCAGTGAAATATGCCAAGGAGACGAAACGGTGAGATACCCTTGCCCGACGGATGGGATTATGCGAGGGACTTTGACGGAAAATTGTATTTCATCGACCACAACACTAGGAAAACGACGTGGATCGACCCGCGAGACAGGTAAGTTTTCTAAAGAGAAGTGTTAACCCTTATGAGCCCCATGTCAAAACTTTACATTCCAATGCAATTTCTGTCTTGTTCCCATTAAGTTTGAGTGCAGTAAATGATCGCATTGAAAGTGAACGTACTGTCGTTTCTAGTCAGACTGAGCAAAGTGTTATAAGTCATTTTAAAATAGAATAAATCTTGAAAAACAAACTGTTCGCTCGTCGCGATACTGCTGCGCTCTAGCGGGAAGAATGTCGGACAACCTCGATTTCACACGACATTCCACAATTTAGTGACAACAAATGAGCTAAACAAAAATTATTATGGTTATCATTTTGTCTATCCATTGGAATGCGCATTGTGGTCTCGTTTCCGAGCGCGGTATCTGCGTATTCGGTGAACGGTGGAGTCGGAACGCGACTAATGAGGCCATGGAACTGGTTCACTGTAATGTTAGTAACTTACTGAACTGTCGTAGAAATAATTCGATGGAGCGTTTACGTGCTATGTATGAATGTGGCATGTTGTCTGGATGGTTCAATCTGCAGTTTTGTACGTGTAGGTACCCATGTATGAGACCGATGCGTGGAGAACGCGGCGGGAGATGGAATGCAATGCATAGGCAAGTTGCGCGGTGTGAATGACAGGCCGTAGAATGCGGCCCAGGCCTGCGGCGATGGTCGCGCCTTTCTAAAGCGGCGCACCTCCCCTCCCACCGCTGCAACGCCGCTCCCCATATCCCCCTTAGGTACTGATCTGCAGGTGCTGAACAACACATCCCTATTAAATACCGATCATGCCTCTAGCCGTATCTATTTACCATAGTTGAAACGGCACCTGCATTGTTTTAAAAACTTGACCTTAAAAGTTTAACACCTGCAGTTACAGTTAAAATGGTCAATTATCACGTTGGTGATGCTAAACAGCGTAAAAATTAGCATCGAGACCTCTTAGAACACGATTTATAACTATGAGAAAATACTTGGATATTGCAAAATAGTAGGTAACTTATTTGAATGCATAATAGTGAAGACATTTTCAAATGTTGCCAAACTTTATGAAGTCAGTTTAAAAGGTGTTTTTTCGGTTTGTCTGTGTGCAATGAACTATGAACTCCAACTGGCTGCTGTCGACTGTTTGATCGATAGAGGCAAAAAGAAGAATGTCCCTTTTGGAGTCATTATTACCTTTGATAAAGCCTTTGAAAGAAATGATATTTTTTATCAGATAAATGACAAAAATCGTAGGTACCATGTTTTCATATAAACGACTACTTACTTGCAAGTAATGTTAAACTATCAGTTTAATGCTGAACATAAGATCCAAGGAGATTGATATTTGTCTTACCTGGCTTGAAAAGTGTTATTCCATCTATGGTGAACTTGAGAGCAAACGTTTATTTAATAATACGATTGTGGATTATATTAATTCAAGACTGCATGAGAATCTGGCCCCGGTACATTCACACCACAATAAAATTCGCCGCTGACACAGGAAACATAAAGTGGCATTTTTTATTGAACCTTTTGGCAAACTGCATTCCATACGTTTAATACTACATGATGTTTGAGACAGAGTCACCCAAAAAGTATAACAGAAACAAAGTTTTTCACCATTTATGCCACAATGACACTACTAAGACTGGATAATCTAAGAGTCCTGCCAAAAACACTGCAAGACAAAGCCGAATTGCGAGTGTAAGATGTAAAGTATACGAAGCATGTCATTGGAAATGCATTTATTTGGTATTGTTTGAACTTGACGTGTACATCTATCACTATATCGTGGACATCCACTTGTGCGAAACACTCGCACAATAAACCGAGCCACTAAGCCAATTTATGAATGCTAAAAATAACCCGGACACGTCTCGGGCGCATACGGCGCTATTAACCTTATACGTAGAAAGAACCTAAACATTCTGTTATGAAAAATGTGCCCTGACATCATTTATAAGATAGCGTGCATAATGCAATTTTTTTTATATCTACGCTAAGAATGTTGTCAGCTTAACAGACCTGCTTTTTATGAGCAGCTATATATAATTGGCAATTTTTGTCCAAGATGTGACTCTTAATTACAGAATTCACCCATGTGTTTTAAGACCGCTGTAGCCGTAAAAGCTTTAATTGATCACTTGACAGCAAACAAGTATAATATAAAGTGATTTCTAACCTGAGTTAAGAGAAGTCGTACCATGTGAATGGGCGTTTTGCGGTTTTCGCAGAAAAATACGATGCGTGTAACTAGGCGAAAGAACATAAAAAAGGCAACAGGTACATCGTCAGTCGTCAGCTACGCATTGTAAGTAAATGGAGAAAAACTTTTAGATTCTCAAGAAAATACGGCGCGTAAGTAAGTAGACGACGACAGAACATAAAAAGGTGGAATGAGCCTAACCATCATAGAACGAACCATTGACAGCTACGCATTGTAGGTAAATGGAGGAAAAAATTTTCATTGTGTTGTCAACTAGAAGGAAGCTCAGAAGACAATGATAGCCGATGTCGATTAACAAGCCAATGAGAACCTATACCTTGACGGTGTTTATTAACTTTAATTGTATCGGTTGAATGCAGTTTCACTGCGCTGTCGGTGCATTGTTCTGACATACCAGAGTATTGCGTTCCGGTAGTTGTTAATGCATAAATTCCATGTTACGAGTGAAACCTACGTCAAATGACATTAGATATTGATATTGATGGGACTCCCTTTTCCGCATTTAGGCTCAAAGTTGGCCCATTATGCGTGGGGGGTGTTCTGGCTAGGAGTGTAGCCAGCCTAACTCCTCCCAAAAGCACAGAAGCTTCCTGGGGGCTTCGCAGGCTTGGAGGAGTGACCTAGGGTTATTTAGGATTTCTGTTCGTTGTGTGGTTACGCCCTCACATTCCAGGATTACATGGGCAGCTGATTCTTCTTTGGTAAGACAGCCTCTGCAGAGTGGACTGTCAGTGGCTCCGATGTTGTAGAGGTGTTTTTCAAGGGTCAGGGTCCCCACGATGATTTTGAGGTTATGTCTCTGCAGGCTCAGTAGACGGCGTGTTATGCATCTAATGACATTAGATAATGCGTCGTGTGTTGGCAAATTAGAATTATAGTAAGGAAACGTCTCTGAACGTTTGAATACGATAGTTTGGTCTGAGGTTTCAAATAATGCGTGGCAGAAATTCACTACTATCTATATCACCATAATTTTATCATTAGCTAATTTCATAGCGAAAGCCCTCGACAAGAATAAATAGCTGATACGGTTAGAATGTTTAGATGCTTGTACATATTTAATTTCTCAGCTTTGCATATCATCTTTATTCATTTGCTCAGTGTTCACGACTTCTCGCATATTTCCCCAGCAATATAGTTGTCTATTATAACGAAGCTATCTTCACAAGATTGTGTAACCCAAGTATGTGCTTCCCACGCACAACAGTCCGTGCTCCTTCATGCGTAACGTTAAAGGGGCTGGGCATTTTACTGCGTTTCTTGACTCTAATCGAGTGGGTGCTAAATAACTTTGTGATTTTATTCCCTTGACTGTTCAACCTATCGATATCTCCTATAAATAATGCCGTCGTTAGAGAAACACTGACAATGTAAGGGGATATAATGTCCTCTACGTAAAGTGGGAAACGATTTCGAGATGTTTTGTTGAAGTGAGTATTTACTGTTGGTTGTTGCGGCGGCGGCAGCGGAGTGGCTGCGAACGGACGCGAAATAGCGTACAACATTGTTTATTTTACAAATTCCACTCAGATAAATATGTCCTTGGAGATTTTATACGCCCTAGCCAGACGCGTGTCGGCACTCGCGCGGCTGTCTACACAGGCTACAATCTAGAGATTTATTTTAATTCTACGATTCTACTAATAAAATTGGTAGACATTAAAAATTTAAACAAGACTTATGGACTATTATGAAATCACTCTTGCGTTGCGTTGCCCAACATTCGGCAGTTGCTGTGGATTGACATCGATTACCTACCTATTATAGATGAACATAGAGGGTAATTCGCTTCGAACTAAACTGATACAAAGACTAAATGAAGATTTGGTACATTATTAAAAAAAATATTTAGAATCGTGCATTATTTAAAATTTATCAATATAACTATGTGCTCTATGCGATAAAAGCGGTAGGTTAGGTACTGTTCTCGTTTCTAATCAAAATTGGCATTCCTCTCTTATCTCACTATGTCGCGATGCCTTGTTTACCAACTGTATAAGTTTTTTCATTGTTATTATCATAATTTTGAGAATTTGGTGTGTTTAGTGTACCTACCATGCTATATTTAGTCGCACCATTTCGTTCTCTAAATGCAATTTTTAGCATAAAACAGTTTCATGACTATGTTAGTTTAAACATATAGGTAACTTAAAAAATATGCTGCGTCCATTTCATTAAACTATTTGATATTTTAAAGTATTGTGCTGGCCTTATTATAAGGAGATAAAGAAGTATGAATCTTCGATAGTCTTCGTCTATAAAATTGTATAACTATTAGCTTGATTTGCATAAGACTGTTTGATTAACCAACGGAGGACGCCTAGTCACTGTCTGAGGAATGTTGCCTGCTTTATGTTTCCTCCATAAACGCTTGCGACGATTTAATGTCCCCGGCAGAACGTGCGATTCCAATCTGCCCTGCGATGAATCGAGACGAAACCGATTCATTTACCGCTATTCGACTCAAAAACTCTAACAAAAATTAATATCGTTATTTACGGGCATATTCATTAAAGAAAGTTATTTTTGATTGGAAAGTAATTAACGAGGCACTTAACGAAGTGAACATCACCAATACCTCTGGGTGATGTGCTTTATTGCTTAATGTTCTATTTTAGTAATTTTTCATTAAGTAATTATGTCATTAATTGATATGACAAGTAATTAAATTAAAAATTTAAAAAACCCCCGAATCTTGGACCGATTTTTATCAAATATACACTCGAGAGCAATGATTCCGGGTCACTTAAAGAATGTTAAAAATCTCGGAAACTAAAAATGATAGGTTAATGCAATAAATTGTATTTAATAGACAATGTAATACTCCTTAAATGAAAGTAAAAAAATATGAGTCACCATACATTTTATTAACACAAAATTACATAAAGAAAAAAACTGCTGATCTCTCCTTAAAACAAAAATAGGAAACATGAAATTTTTGAACTTTATTACGATTTGACTTGAATTTTAATACTTCGTATTGCCTCCTCGTGCTTCCATTACTGCGTTTACGCGGTTTGGCATGCTGTACACCAAGTTCCTTATACGATTTTGGGGAATATTCTCCCATTCCTCTGTGAGAGCAATTTTGAGCTCACGAAGCGTGATTGGGGGAGGGTTTCGTTGTTTTACGCATCTGCCTAGCTCGTCCCAAGCATGCTCGATCGGGTTGATATCCGGGCTGCGCGCTGGCCACTCCATACGAGTAATGTTCATCTCTTGAAGGTAGTCATTCACAATCCTACCTGTATGAGGTCGGGCATTGTCATGCATAAATATAGCATCCTCACCTAAATTGACCATAAATGGACCAACATGATCATTGAGGATTTCTTCCACATATCTTACGCTAGTTAAAGAGCCGTTTTCTATGATCACCAGCTCTGTGCGACTTTCAGAAGAAATTCCGGCCCACACAAGTACAGACCCACCACCGTAGGCTACTTTTTCTTCGATGCATGCTTGCTTGAATCTTTCCTCTGGTCTTCGATACACTCTGTGTCTTCCATCGTGCTTGTAGAGCATAAATTTTGATTCGTCGGAGAACATAACTTTTGACCAATCTTCAATACTCCAATTTACGTGGCTCTGGGCATATCTTAGTCTTGAAATACGATGCCCACGCTCCAGTTTAGGGCCGTTTGCAGGTCTAAGGGGTTTTAAGTTAGATTCAGCAAGCCGACGTCTTACTGTCCATGCACTTGGGTTACTTCCTCCGAGGCGTCGAAACTGATTTGTGAGTTCAGTTCCTGTGAGAAAGCGATTTCGAAGCATGGTGTTCACCAAGTATCGGTCTTCTCGTGCTGTGGTACACCTGGTTCTGCCCGTTCCTGGTCTGCGTAGGTTAGAACCAGTTTCTTCGTAACGTCGGAGAACTCTTTGTACTGTTGACAGCGACACACCGACAGTCCTGGCTGTATCGCGCTGACTCCGGCCGGTTTCCAGCATTGTAAGTATTCTGGTGCATTCTTCAGGCGTAAGCGACATAATTTCAGCTTGAATAATGAATATAGAGCACTATCAACATGGTTTATATACCCACATAAATGACAGATTACAAACAAAAGCAAAACCAAATGCTGTAATTTCGTAGTTCCATCTTCGAAAGTGGCCCTTTTTCAAATTTGATTTTTTTAAGATATAACTTTACAATAACTAAGAAGTTTTAATACCTTCATTTAAGGAGTATTACATTGTCTATTAAATACAATTTATTGCATTAACCTATCATTTTTAGTTTCCGAGATTTTTAACATTCTTTAAGTGACCCGGAATCATTGCTCTCGCGTGTAGCTAAAAACACTCCTGACTTTCAAACAAAAAAAAAACAAAATCAAAATCGGTTCATCCGTTTGGGAGCTACGTTGTCTCAGACACACACACACACACACACACACACACACACACACACACACACACACACACACACACACACACTCACACACACAAACTTATAACACACCGTCGTTTTTACGTCGGGGGTTAAAAACAAGAATAACTTAAAACGAAACAAATATAACCAAAGCTGTATAAAAATAAGTTTAATTAACATGCCTTGTAGATCAAAATCTGAGTAACATAAGCAATTTACCACTTATTATAAAACTCGACTAGTAGGAAATATTGTTGATAAAATCTTCTATGCCAATAAATTCGTAAGCAATAATATACCTACGTATATAAAAATCCTTGATTTCAACTACATTGTTGAGGACCTGTTTTGGACGTGGGTGAAATATGTGACTGACATCACAGATTGTTTAGGTACGTAGCTATTTGGCCTGTCTGCATTATTATGAATGCATTGCATTATCGGCACACGCATTTATGAACATCGTCAATACAAATGTTATAATTACTATTTCAGTATAATTACTAATTTTCAGTTCGATTAGGCAGGGTAGGTTGCGGATCCCACACTGCCTCCAGTGGTTGGAACTTGAAACAATGGGCCAAGGAATTCTGTTTCTGAACAAACATTCACAGAAGCCGGCGCCTCCCATTCATTCGCGATGCATTCCGCTGCTGATACCCACTTGTTTGGCCAATGTTTAACCTTCCTTTCCGGTCCTCACATCGCTCTAATAACAACACCATGTGAATGGAGCCGCATTGGTGCCTTTCTGCCTCCTAGTGTTTGACTTTCTACGTGAAAGTATCATCTGTGCAGTGGTGGAGTTGCGGACAAGCATCGTTACCAACCAATAGCAACATTTCTACCATGCTCAGAGGGCAGTATTCCAAGTTACGACTAGTAGCCACGCATCAGAACTGCCTTTCCACATTCTGCTGTGTACTGACATTTGCATAATGAGAGGCTTCGACGCTAGATACCTACAGCTTGTTTTTGTTCGTTTTACCGAGCAAAAGTGTCCACTACTTATACGTATAGGTATGCAAATATTTTTAAACCGGTTAGCTGTATCGATGAATGGTCAGTTTTTATTGCGTTCACTCAAATTCCTAATTAATTAAAAACATCGTTAGAAACAAAACAAACACTGCTATGAATTTACGATTATAATAAAGTTTTGTTCGTCGCGCATTAGAGAACGCCTTGCACTGATTTACAATGTCAATTAGCCTGAACTGAACAGATTTATGCACGTTAATCTCTTTCATCGGTTTGTAAGTAAATAGGTACCTAGTTATTACTCGAACTGGTTACACACAGAATGGGAGTGACTACAATGCAATATCAATTAGAAATTCCTGCGCGTTATTATAGTGGCTGGTACGGCGGACAATCCGTCATTCTGTAGAGTATAGACAGTATTTAGACTGGATATGGCATATCGAATGTTTGAGCGGTCGTGATACTCATGATATTGTGTCGCACGCGTTGCAGTCGAAGGCGTGACGAAGGCGCCTGGTATGCGTCGTGATTCAAACGGAAATCCTATATATACAGTGTTTATGCAACCCGTTGTCCGTCACTTCTACAGACAACATTCAATTCTACCAGTCGACTCGATCTCTTCGAAAGTTGCTTCATCATTGCTGGCTATGCAGATAGGTTTTTGAGGCTTTTTTACTTTCATCTTTAAACTGGACACTTTAATTACGACTCTTGTCATTTTTGAGCTCATTTTACGTCGAAAGTGGAGGAATTTCGAATTTTATAATGGTGTTTATCGTTTTGGTACATAAGAATTCAGCTTCGAGCACTTAACGAGTGCCTTTATATATAATTCTCGGGTCCCAAGACGAGCAAAAGACCTTGGTGGAGTGACGTGACAAAAGTCTCAACAACATGGTTCACACTTGGCGCTGGAATGTCGTTAGTCAATGATCAAATAACGTGACGTCATAGCGACACATTAGCCTTTACATTTACCATCGCATGATTACCACTTTCGACCGATTGCCGCAGTTTGGGGATAAATACGTTGATTGAGTATGACGCAAGCTGTTAAGAATGTTTTTAATACGTGGCTGCTTTAATGCATGTATCGGTTTAGTTCAGATAGGTACCTATATTCATGTATTGGATCATTCGCTCGGCATGCTTCGTCGAACCCATTGCATGTTTTGTTTAATTTAACTATAACTGTTCTGTGGCAAGCAGCGAATAAGAATGCTAGAGGAAATCACGATGACCCCAAACACCGCGCCTTTTTTGGACGACGGATAGTGTGTAATCTTCCTGTCCATGAGAAACACACGGCATATTCAAATAAATATTACTGACTTACAATGACATCAGACCTTTGGAATCTACTTTATAACTTTGTAAGAAAATATAGAGGTTGTTAACATTATTATCCTTAACCGTGCGTGTCTACTGACACAGATTCGAATGACGGATTACGTTGGAAAATCTAAGTAGGGCAATGCCCTTACTTTTGAAGGAGTAAAAACTCATGATAGTTCCGAAGCCCATGGAATGTGCATTAAACGGGCCATCCAGATTAAAATATTTCTTTGGTGGTATTTATAGAGCATTAGTAGGTGTGCGTGTCCGTCTGTCGGTCGGTCGATATGTGTGAGACAGCGTGGCACCGCCTCCGACCAGACGTGCTCCAAGTTTGTCGTAATCCAGGATTTGGTCGCTGGACTATTCGAATTCCCGAGAAATTTGGCAGCCGTCCCGATTTAGCTTGCCGGCGAGCGTTTTTGCTTGAAACTCATTTTGGCTTCCTTTGCATATGTCAGCAGCAGTGAAGCGCGGTGAATGGCTGTTGTAGCAATGTGGAACTTGTTCAAGGTTACTAGGAGATGCTATTAGGAGACGTAAAGTCCCGTGAACTCGTGTAGAGGCGTGAAATTTGCAGGAGCATGTACCTAACTGCATAGTCCTGAGCGGGCAGCAACCTGCGTATGTATTTCTATTTGCGGAGGGCAACTGACGGTACATTAGCCTTCTGTTGTGCGGTTTATACATCAGAAACGGTATTTTTTTTAATATAATTAAATTGTTTCAATATTCTTACATACTAGCTTACCAAATCATAATGATAGATTTTATATTTATTCGTTTACTACAATGATATCTTGTAGCTGTACCAGGTAGGTACCCATATGAAAAGATATTGCTCATAGACGCAATCGATTCTTCGCTAGCTCTGTTATTTGTACCTACATCTTAAATGTTTATCAGTAGGTATAGGTACCTATATCTTAGTTTTGACCTAACTGGCAAGTCAAGTGGTAACAACTTCTGATTCACGCAGTCAATAAAAGGCAACTCACGATCAAAGTTTGTGAACCACATCTGTATAAAATTCCCGATGAATTCTGTAGATGGCGCTTACATAACTATTTTGAAATAGTACAAAATAGTCACACCAGACAATGGAGTCGCTTCTAAACCATCATAGATTGATGACGAAGTTTTTCCTTTACAGTTACTTCAATTACGTGATTTTATCACCTTTGCATAAATCGCGCGGGTTTCCGCCGCTGTCGTTATTATCAGTGATATGATATCTCTGGAATGCGACCTTTCAATGCCGTATTCAGCAATCAAAATCAGACAATATTTAGAGCAACGTCGTAAAAAGCTAAAAAAGTTCTTCTAATCCGTTATTTCGTACAATCGCAGTCTGCTCTCTTGAAGATGATAACTAACGATACTATAAAGGTTAGTAAGTCATGATTAATTCTATGGCTGAATTTTTTTTTAAAGAAACAAAATTTTTAGTAAGTAATTGTAAGTCATTATTTGCGTTAATTATTATGACTCCAATAAATGTCTATCATAACCTAGTCATACATAACGATGCTCGATGTGAGTGGTATGGCTTTACGTGGGTGTGTGTTAAAGGCTGTGTGTGAGATCAGGGATTCCGTGACACGGGTCACCGTTTCCAAGAACTCGAGTAGTCTTGACGTCCCGCTGACAGGACTGGTTTCTGCTGTTCAGAGGTGCAGCAAGTTTGTATCTACGTCTTTCTCTCTTGCTCTCGCGTGAGAGGGATCTGTCTTGCTCTAGCAGCGATGCATTGGATGCGCACACGCACGCGCCCTCTATAAGATACCTCGATAAGAGTGATCGTGTTTTTGAAATGGACGCCCGCATTCGGTAGCTGTGCGGAAAGAATGCATTTTCATTCAAAGACTTATAACCATTCTATATAAACTTTATGTTACCTATATAAGAATATTCATGGTATTCATTAAGATTCTCTATCAATATGTTTAATGCAAATGCTAGCAAGTTTGCTATTATTTAGCAATTTGATGTCGCCAGCCAGTAGAAAGCTTCGTATTGGCGTCTTCAGTTAAACATGGAAACTTTCCAACAGTTAAAGGAATTTGGACAACCGCATCATTAAATCGACATCACCTCATTGCTTACTGTAAATCAGCAAACGGTAAATGAGACACGCAAATATCGAAAACTTCCAAAACGTTACACGTTGGTACAGTCACAAGTAAAAGTGCATAGTTCAAAGTTAAATAGGTGTACAATAAGAGAGCTTCTTGACAACCTTACATTATAACTACATTTATAACCTAGCTTTGTGGCTTTCAGTTTCCTGTCGCATCGTATTATCTCGCTCGATCTCTTCACAACTGCCTCATCTGTACCACATGCGCAAGCGCAACTGAGGAGCAGATTCACAGCCTATCTAACATAAGAGTCAAATAATTAGGTAAAGTAGTTGTGTGACCACTGGAGTCTAAGCATCAAGCGCCTTCCCTTGTTGTCTTTTTATGACAATTTAAGTGGTTTTTGACGCTGTGCGTGCGCGTAATATTATATCGTTTTGCATCTTTTGTCGATGTTAAACCACCTAAATAGGTATGCTGGCGACTGTACCACTTGACATAAACGTGGCCAATTAACCGAAGAATCTTATTTAATAACCGACTACCGTATAAACGCCATATTAAAAGTCACGAAAACCGTTAAGTGGGAGGGATGTGTAAGACGGTGCGGTTTCGTCACTATCGGATATACGTTGGTCCGCTTCTTGTGACCACTACACCGGTGCTGGGACAATCGTAGCACGGGAGCCATTGCCAAGATTCGTACATCACAGGCCCAAGAGATCTGATGGGATGCTTACCGTGCCTGGAGTTCACAACGTCTGTTTTATTTTGGCTCAAGTGTTTATTCTATATTATTATAACAAAATTGTAGCTTAGGCGTATAGACCATGGTACAGAGACAGGTACATTACCTGCCAATTGTAAAGAATACGTATGACCATTGGCCTAATCATAAAAGTGACAGTATCGGTAGAAAATTCCAAAGTTACTGAACTTGGTTATGTGCTCATAGTGTGATAAGTATTACGCGCTCCTAATGTCTACTACAGTTTTATCCAGAAACGTTAGCGTCACCGTCGACGGAAGCTAAACCACTGACTCAACATCGTGGTCTGGTCATTACCTGCAACGCAGGAATGTCATCACCAGCTCCTGTGTTACGTAGACGTGAATCATGGCTGGAACTCGTATTGATTGGGAGCAGGTCGACTGGCGCCAGCGCACCACGCCTTCAGCAACTATAATTTATTCTGCACTTCAGCCACAGAGTAAATAACAGATATAAATTAAGAAGACTTCACTCTGACATTAGAAACAGATAATCCCCCATCACATCGCACCTGTATAGGCTTGAAATCCAGCGCGACCATGCAAAGAAGCAGAGGTGGCAAAGGACACCCCAATATTGAAAGTGGTCTCATGTCTAAAAGCAAAGACCTATTCAACAGTACCTGTCTTGCCAGTGGCGAATTATTATAGATTTAATCTAGAAAACTTAAGCATCCGACGACGGTGAAAGGATAAAATTTTATGCATACGACTGAAACGTGACACCGTTTTAGTAGTATGCATAACATTTTTTAATAAAACGATGTGATGGTTATGTGCATTGTAGGTATATTGCATCTAGCTAGGCTACATTGAATCTCAAATCTGAAGAATAAGGCTCATGTTTCTTCAAAAGACGATCTCGAGAGGCACAGGCCTGTTTCAGCTCCCGGCTACCTTCCACCATCATTAATTATTCTTATGCCACAACAATGTAATCTGCCTAGTGGAAATTGCACCTGCTTTTTCTCGAAGGTATAGTCGATTATGATTGTAAATCGGGTTTGCGTCCTGTAGCGCTGTTTTGTTTAAGTTGATTAGTTTCCTCATGTGGAGTATTTACATATTATTTTCAGTGTCCATCCGTAGCTAAATGGCTGGGGACTATGTTGAAACTACCTACCAAAATGTATGCTCCAAAATGGATTAGACAGTGCTCCTTGATGTTCTTACTTTTGATATTTGTCTAAGCCGAACCTACCTATCTAAACAAAGTAACATCCTACGCTGTGTTAAAAGAAACCTTCATTAGTTAAAATGAAGTTAAATAAATGGTAGTTTATGATGCTGCAGAGAAGGTGGATGGGTACCTAAATCAGTTCAGTAATCAGAAAGAAAAGATTAAAGTTCTCCACGTCTTGCAATGCAATGAGTAAAAAAATTTAACCTACTCATAATTTAATCACTATCTTCTCAAACATCACTTTATTCCTCCTAGGAGTCGATGAAGCTAGTAATTTACTGAATCGCGATATGAATACGATATGATACAAAAATGCAACAGTGTTTCGCCTTAGACCCCATTATCATACAACAGGTGTTTGTCGAAACCAGTTTCGATCTGGTATTATTCCATCGGAATTCGCAAGGAGCTAACATTCAACTTAACCCAGAATTACTTTTTGCTTTTGTTTTGGATATTAATTTTGCGATGGAAGGGTGTTCCATCGCAATATTCCATCGACAATTATAATAAAAAAACTAAGAACATATTATGCACGTCACTAGTTTGAGCTCTACATGATAATGTTTACACACAAGATGCAGCATAAACTAGTAAAATTAACCGACCTAAAACTTGAAAATAATAACTGGGTATTTTTGTTTTTCTTTAATGACGGTTATGGGAGTTAATAGGCTTCCTGGCCTCCCTGTGCTTTCGTGGGAAGATCTTCACGTATGAGAATTGTTTTTTAGAAGGCAACTACTGTTATGTCTGCTCTTGATGTTTCTAAGCTTGTTTATGTAAAAAACCTTCGAGAGCTTCAAGTTAGTCGCCTTAATTTTTAGTGGAACTTTTTAACTTGTATAATTTTTTTTGTTCTGTTTCGGCAGTATTACTTGTAAGAATTTAGAATACCAATTACATAATAAATAGTATTAGACCTTTTGTAATTTAATTTTTTAGCTTTTACTGATAAAATATTTATATTTGTTTCAGATATACTAAACCGCAGACATTTGCCGACTGCATCGGCAATGAGTTACCTGTCGGGTGGGAGGAGGCTTACGATCCTCAGATCGGGAGATATTACATCAACCATGTCAATCGTAAGTTCTTTTATCTTCTATCTACTCATCACATCTGCCACTGTTTGTACTCTCTGGATTTCTTTTGTTAACTCTTCTTATCTTTTTAGTAGCAGCATTTAGTTCATCAACCTTTTAGAAAATAATTACTTTATAACATTTATCCAGAATCACTGCTTCCTAATTCACAGTTTGTTATAACTGATTCTTTAAATTCTGAACTTTCTTCTAAACTAGTATTAGCTCTGCGGCTTTCGGTTTGAGAGACAGCAGAACTGGTCTCATATTTCCCAAATCGTGTGCTACTTTAAATAGATCTCTTAAGAATCTAACTTCTACATATCAAGATATCGTATTTATAAGACCAGTAGCAGCCGTTCGTAAAATCAATGTCAATCTCAAGTCAATTGCTTATTTATTATACCATTATTCTACAATGTAAGCTGTAAGTATGCGGTTAAGATACAACACTGACCAGCGTTTCCTTTACTGTCGTGTGGAGGAATCCTGACTTTCAACCTTTCTTTCGTACGTAGAGTCCAACGCCACTTTTGCAGAGCTTAGAATAATGTCAGAATTTTGAAACGTATAGTTGGAACTACCGTCTATACCACGGAAATGATTTTACAACTGAAAGTTGCTATTTAAAGATCTCTTTGGGGTTGCCAATTTTCCATTGCAAACTGCTTTGTGTCACTATATTGTTCTAACTTATGTAAGTAAAGGTTTATTTAATAGCTAGCTAAACCAAAGGATATCAGGGTGACCAATACGTGAATATACTTGGTGTTGTAAGCTTTTCAATACTGTCTACTGTCTAGGTCAAAATAATCTCTGCGATAGTATCCTACCTCTACACTTCTATCCTATCCTACTAAATGTATCCATGGAATACCAAATTACCTTGTCCTATATGTATATTCATTTTCATTGGTTCCGTAGTCGTTTTTATGTTTCTTTTACTGGTTTTTAAGATATTTCGTCTAGGAAGAGTCTGACAGGGTCACACAGGTTCCATTCATTAACATGGGGCATGATCTTTCATACAAAACGATTAATCACCTCGAATGACACACCATTAACATCTGAGATTTGTTGAATTTATCACGCAATTACAAGGACACACATGACCTACGCAAGACCAATAGCTTCACCTTTCTATAGATCATGCCTGTCATAAAACTTGCAATGGTTGCAACACGTAGGTAGGCACTAGAGTACTCCCATCTGCCTTACACTTAATCAAGTAGATATGTGCTAGGTAGTGCAGAAACTCGTAGATGGACTAGCACGATACTAATATAATATTATTTAGCTCATAGATTATGGTTTCGTCGGTATTGCTAAACCAGAGCATAGCTTAGAAATATAGATAGTTTTGAACATAGCGAACAAAATAATGACGTACCTACTTTATAAAAAAATCATAATTGTGTATGACTAAAGTATAGGATAGGAGTAATGTTTGACATGTTGCGAGTTAATATATTGCTATGCAAAATTGCATTGCCTCCTGCTCTATGAAGCAAATTGGCAATTTTCAACATGCAATATTTCACGGCAAAAAGAATTGTTTGCGCTCCAAGACTAACTCTTATTTATGTGGTGCTATGCTAGCTGGTGGTGGATTGGTATTCAGCATGGTGGGTGAAAAATGCTCTACGCGGGGGGCTTACGAACTACAGTGCCTTAGTTATTCTACATGAATTATGGAACAGTTTGTTTCATGTCTAGCCTGTAGAAGAGAACGCCATCTTGAATTTGATATCGAGAATTGTATGAATAGATAGCGTGGCGTAGTGTTGTCAACTGTCAGATGTTTTCGCATCCATACTTTTTCATAGTTATTATTTGCGTCATCTTTCCCATTGAAAGATGTTTCTTGGGGCTTATAAAATTATGAATTTCATAATATTGAATATATTGCAAGGTACCTATGCAACAATACGTCATTAGGAGGCAATAAATCGTAGATCCACAACACATGCCGTTTAATAAAAATATTCTCATAAGAATCTTGACATATACCTACCTCAAGTCGGATCATACGACACAAAATGAACCATGTAATGAAATGTATACGCATGGTTTATTTAAGCAAATGCATCTTCGTGATATGGAGAAAATTGATTAGTCGATGCATAGATATTGCTTCGTTGCTACCGTGTTATAATAATAAATAGAAGATAGACATGTCGCTTTGCATATATATTATTTTTAAATTAGCTAATTTTGAATTTGATAAGATTACGCGTGTCGTTGTAAAAACAGTTTTCTGATAACATACTATTATTGACTTCAATGAAATAGAAATGGCAGAAAATCTCACATGGTACTAAAAGATCAAAGATATATAAAATGGGAATAAAATATACTTTTCGAAATTAGTCTTAGGAAAAGTCTAGTATAATTGTTGTAAGAATCTCACTAATGTACGAGAAGGTAAAACCTTATTGGAAAATGAAATGGTGATGGGTTTAAGTAACGATCCAGCGTACGGTAGCTCAACGGCCTTCTATACAATTTGCGATTACTAAGCAATCATTGAAAGATTATTCAGCAGGATAGTTTTCACTTAGAGTTTATCAGCTAGGCTTTTCAAATCTAAACTTTCGTTTGATTTTTTCTTAATCGTGACATTTTTTATATTCCATCAAACTTGAAGGAGTTTGTCTGAAAGGACTATCGATGCGAGAAAGAAAGGCTGCAAAACATGAATATAAAATTATATCGAATGAATTAACAGCAAACTCAGCTTTCGTGCTCACGATAATTGTCGCTGTATCTTACAGCAACGAAAGTCAGCAGATGTAATAGTTTTAATATTTATACAGTAGTGCAAGTGCAATTAACATTGCAATTAGCCAACACGCATACAGAAGCTGTTCGTTTAAAATACGCGATCCGAGATCCGGTAACGGTGCGCTGCGCAGACGCATGGGCGTTCATTTTCGCACGACGTGACACGCACACGCATTCCGTTGCATTATTTATAAGGCACCTAGTGCTTTTCCGCCATTTTCTTACTTTTTACGAATTGAATGTGAGACCACCCATGGTATCTGTTGAAGATAATCGATCAGGCCTGATAGGCGACGGCGGCTTGTTAGTTTTTATGTTTTTTCGGTGTAAATTCTCAACGGTTTTCACTCACGATGTTGTTGCACAGTTGTGACTTTGTGACCCTTTGTGCGAGTCTTTTATATAACACACTTGAGTGTAAAATATTATACGCCATCCAATGCACCGTTCAGTATAAAAATATTAATTACTACAGCTTTGAATTTAGTAAGTAATGACAATATTATCCTCGCAGAAGCTATCTCATCATCTACACTCGTAATACAGTATGAGCCAAGCCGTAAATGGACACTCCTTCATTTGCATATTATGCTAGCAAATAAGCATGCTACGTTGTATGCGTATGCGACGCAACGAGAATGACTTGTTTGGAGTTCTTCGGGTAGTAGTTTTCAATTTCCTTTCGGCCTAATGACGT
This sequence comes from Gandaritis pyraliata, assembly GCA_947859175.1. Taxonomy (NCBI): domain Eukaryota; kingdom Metazoa; phylum Arthropoda; class Insecta; order Lepidoptera; family Geometridae; genus Gandaritis; species Gandaritis pyraliata. The sequence continues at coordinate 2,680,673 of OX401869.1, read as the reverse complement.
TAAATAAAAACTTGCGAACTGGTTCTATGTTGCCAGTTGCCACTATTAAAACAGCATTCCCTCGCTTTATACTCACAAATGGTTATGATACATTCGCGACGGATTTACTTAAAAAGGATTTCAGTGATAAAACTTTTACCGTAAAAGGATTAGAAAATGTAAGCGCATCCGTAAAGTGGCCTTTGTCCGGTATCTGAATGTAAATTCCAGCTATAATTTTGCGGTAACATAAACCTGCTACCTTATATGAAGGCAATAGCAACCCTACTGTAGTGGTCCGAATAGCAAATGTGACGTGCGCCTGGGCAAACTCGTGTAATCCCAAAGTTATGGGAATACCGGCTGACGACGCGACAACAGGCGTAAATAAAGGCTTCATTTACCAGAACTTGTTGCATTTAAATTAATATCTTAACTTCTCGTACTCGGTTCAGTTAGGACTAGTTTACTGCTCTGCAAACTTAAATATGTAAATAAGTACATAGCAGGTACAGTACAACCCATCTATACTAGTTCTAGGTGTTTCAAATCGTATTTAACATATAAAAATATTCATTGCAATTTTAGTAATAGCGCCATCTAACATTGCAGGCTGACACTAATTACTCCCTCCCAGGAATCCGAAGTGCCTATCAACGGACTACGAACATTATGGATTAATGACCAACACTATTGTGTAAATTACACAGCGAATATCGTAAAACTCTCATTAGCCGAGAAGGGTAAGGAATAAATAATTTAAATAGGTTCAATTTAAAATCTTGGCGAATGTATTTATCAGAGTCGATGGTATCTAAGATGCTGGTCTTCGTCAGTACCTATAGTAATAATTGCTACACAGTATACTGACTTTTAATGATATTAATTGACATCCGGGGAGTAGATACTTTACAGTTTATTTTGCTCTGTGTAAATGAAGGGTACGGTTGCGATTCGTGCGTCGCATTTTTGGAGTTTCAACTTTGATGGTTGTATTTCGTTCGTGACGTCAGCAAGCCAAAAATACAATTTTCCTCTTGCTAGCATTTCGTGCGCCCATTGGATTACAACAGACTTTTAGAAATAAGAAATATTTTAGTAATATTTCCTATAGAGCTTTTAAAAAATACCGGTTCTTTCTGATACATTAAGTAACTGGTATTTGGCTTCAACCATCTTCAACTTAAGTTTATGGGAATACGTTTCGTTCAGCTGTTTATTGATGGCAGAATAATGTATGAAAATTCTCCGCAAAATGTATAAAAAAGTAAACATTCCGGCCATTACTTAAAAAGCGATTTTGCCATGAATGATGCTCGACTTAACCATCACATTACATCGCTAATGTGGTTCCTCGTAAGGGAATAATGAAATAAAACCATCCAAATTGGTTGGGTTCTGTTTACTCTTAAACATGTTTTAATCAAGTGTTTGATCGTAGCAAACACACCTGAGATCACCTCTTATATTCAGCTAAAAACAATTTTCCAAGATCGAAGACCATCAAAGACTTTAGTTCTTTACCATTGCTGTAAAAAGTCTGTGGTATGGTAGATGCAAATATGTCCCTAAAACTCCTAAAGCTTTTTTGTTAATAGTTTAGGGATACAAAAATATTTACGAAAACGACTTTTGGTAATAGTAATGGGTAAAGTAAAAGAAGCCAATAATTCAAATACATTCTAATACTTATCAAATTTAGTTTCAGTTATTTCTATCAGTTAATTATTACGTATTTTATCGGTAGAGAAAACTAGTTAGGCTTTTGAGCTTATTTGAAATGTACCGTTTAAGACAGTGATTTGCCAGGATTCCAATCATCCAATAGATAGAAGAGTAATTATTAAGTTGTTATGGACTGGTTTCAACCAGAGCTCTGCTACAATTAAGTGAGCATGCGTGGTGAACCCTAGAAAATAGGTGGTATTAGATATTAAAAAAGTAGCTCAATGTCCCTCTTTGATCAAAATTGGGCTGTACGAATATATTACTAAAAGCCTTTCGACTTATGACTTATTGTTGAATGCTGCCATCTTCATTTTTGGTATGTTATCTACCATGATAGATACAATGTGGTTCTTCTACTAGGTAAACGACTTCTTTCTTGGATTTTTCGTAGCTATTTATTAACTAATGAAAAGGTTGACTACCACTAAACTAAACTGGCCAGTTGGAAAGCTATTTGACTCGCGAGAGCTTCATAAATTGCGGAGTAGCGAATACTTTGTGTTAATGCCTCTTGCCTCTCCACCGTTTAACATATTTTGTTTACGACCTCCACGGTCATTTATCTAGGTATGCGATCTGTTCAACCACTTTAGGTATTTTCTGCACATACTATATACTGTGCATTTACTTACAGTTTTTTTTATAAACTGGATTGTATAATTGATAGCTTTGAACGTTTGAACGGTTTTCCTTCCATAGACCAATGCAAAACTTTTATATGAATAGTTTTATGGCTGGAGAAAAGAGGTCTATTATATATACACAGCAATTAAAAACTTAGAATTGTATATAACTGTTACTCAGAGAAGATATTTAAATAAATAAATAATTTGAGAGCTACTGTTGTTCATCTTCAATTTGGTCTTCAATAAGAGAGCAAATACGACCTGCACCTAATAGCAAAAAAAATTATCAAATAATTTATTTAATGAACTCAAGATTGGGATGGTTATGATAATAAAATTACTTGATAACCTTATTTTGTCAAATTATGTAGCAACATCTGTATGTATATTTCGATTTTTCTTAAAAGACAGAACAATACAACAACGCTATAAAGTTAGCAACTGTTCTTGTCTCGTAATCTGATTATGAGTTCTGATGATACGACCAAGTATTTTGAAACTAATCATTCTTTCAAGGCTACTTATACTTTAATATGTGACATCCATCGAATCCTAAGCACCTGTCCTGTCATCACGATTCCAATGCGTGTGGTATCCACCGCCAAAGGGAGTCACGCCCGCCCATACTTTATGGATGTCACAGAGTATCCAGTCAGTTTGATTCGGCTTTTGATATTGTTTATTAGTTTTTCGACTGCCTATGAATATTTAGAACGTGACGGTGGTTTGTTTTTGTGATGGAGCTCGTAGATTTCAAAAGCTCCGAAGGATCTGTTGGTTGTCGAACTTGTCAACTGTTTTGTACTTTTGACTGCTTCGTTTAGGTATATTGTTTCGGTTTCTTTTCTATCAGCACCAGTTTTTTTTGTGAAAACTGTGTTGAGCAAGAAGTAGAGAGAGAGCTCTAGAAAATCTATCGCCACTACTTATTGTTTACGATAAAGGATGAAGGTGTTAAGTTCCTGATGCCTTCTCCAAAATCTAGTTTCTACTCCTTTTCATCAGTGAATTTCCACTGCCAGCAAATACCAGCAGTTCGTATAATCTGACACAAGTACCAATCAGCGCACTGAGCGTAGCCTTGTCCGCTCCTGAATTGAGCTCCATAATTGCGTGTCACGCGCCCTGCGAATGATGGTCGATGGTGCAGCTGACTGTGACCTCAACTGTGATGATTTTAAAGTAACAAACCAAAGGATAGGACCTGACTATTGTAGCAAAAAAGTATTTTAAAATTCCATCTACAAATAAAATATAGAATAAATACTTAGCTTTTGATACAACTTGGTGACAGTAAAGCAGGGAATTGTGGGTTTACAAATTGAGCGTCGTTTGTCGACGTTGCATCTGACTTCAGCTGCCTATTCATATGCAAGCGTGTTCATTTCCGATATATTCAGTAAAATAATTTGAGGGATCTAAAGAACATTTCTAATCGAGATGAAAACATACTGTTGAGCACACTTTATATAGATTTTGCTTCAGCTATAATTGAGTGTCACGCGGGTTCCGAGTGGTAACGCAGCTGACTGACCTATTCAAGCACTGCGTTGATCATTTCCGTGGCATTTAGATTGCAATTTAAGGGGGACTCTATAAGCCGTTCAAACGTATTACATATTTTAGGCATGCAGCTTACTTAATCTTCTTATATAACTAGGTGATTCTAGGTACCAGTTCCACGCGACCAGAGCCTAGAACGGTCAAGAAACTACGGCCTGGTTCCTAGCGTTTTTTGTATGGTATTTTTACAAAGAAAATATAGGTACTTGCAACAATGTATATGAGTCGGTACCGTTGCGTGAGAGTTTGATTAACGAAACAAGTTAGGACTACGACCACTTTACGAAGCACGTTACGTATGAGTAGAAAACACGTGGACAACAATCTAGTGCAGTAAATTTTGTCCGATATCGGTTAATCGCATTCAGTACTTATGACGAGTCGATTACTCGTCACTTTCAACGGACCTTCTTGGGAGCAATACTACGGGGGTGTATTGAAAATTACCTAAAATTTAAGAAATGAGTAATGTAGATAAACCATAAAGTTGTGGTAGAATAGAGAAAATTACCTATGGGGATGAGAAATCTTGGGTTTAAAGGAGAAGCACTCATTCCCACAATATGTCTGATCAGCTGTACCTACTTATATTTTTAACATTTTGTCGTTTAGAAATGAATGAGTAGCAAAGCCGTAGAAATCACAAAACAATTTTAAATCGCTGCAGAACTGCAGCGATTCGTTTTAAATTTCCTTATTTTCTCTTTATTTTCATTCGCTTTAGTTCAACTCTTTTTACTCATTGATTCATTATTATCATTCTTCTGAAATTTTATGTTCTCTCTCATAGGCATCGCTGTAGCAAACTTAGCAAGACTTCTTACTTTGTTGGATAACCGTTTCTTTTCATTATCTTGCAGAGGTGACGCAGCTGGAAGATCCTCGGCTAGAATGGCTGAGCATTCAGGAGGCGATGCTGAGGGAGTACCTCAGCACCGCTCAGGAGGCTCTCGAGGTGAGTTTTAGAATAAATTTATTAGAAACAGCGCAGTTTTGATTTGATAGTTACATCTGCCATCTAGTTCCCATATTACAAGCATTGCTTAGTTTGAGACTAGAGGGTGTTGTGTGAAATGTCCCTGAATATTTATTTATTTATCTTTGGATTTATACTCATTAATGAAAAATATTAGGAATAGAAATTATCTTGATTTCTAAATTATGTTGGATTTTATGATTTGACAAACCGTTAATAACGTCAACCCTGAAATTTGTTGTATCTTTTTTGCTTACCGAGATTTGAGTACCCTTTCGAAATCTGCAAAATACGATATTGTCAAAGCAGTCACAACACCAGTATTGAAAAAATCTGTCTTTCACGTGACTTTCATTTTTACCTGCTATATGTAAATATTTTTTTGTCATAGCACCAGTTCCACCACTATTTACACGCGGGATGTCTGTCGCCTTTCTATTTTATCGGTAATCTGGAACGGCGCCGGACATCCGATTTTTGTAGACGCTTCCCATCACTCCGGTTTTGCCCTAACAAGAATTGAAAGTGGTTCATAATAGTCTTGCTATGGTGTGATGTTATTTTCACTTCCAAATTCCAGTTGTTTGAATAAATTAAGGTCTTTAGGGTCTCACGTTAGTAAATCATGTCTAGTATTATCAGTTTTAGCAGTCATTAACTTCTTGTTTTTATCCCACGCTAGGTGGGGTCATGTTTTCTTCTTCCACTCTCTTATATCTTCCGTCATCTCAGTATTGAGTATTTAAGGGTCTGCAACAAAATTGCATTATTTTTAAAAGTTTTCATTTTACGATATCCATTACATTCCATTAAGCCAGATCAGACCAGAGGTCATGATAAGACAGATGACTAAAATATATTATAACAGTTTACAAATTTTAGAATGCTCTGACAATTGAAATTGCTCGATATATGATAGCAATTCTCAATAGTTTATCAATAAATCTAGACAGAAGTTGCACAGTATAAGTATAGCTATAATATCTACAATTTCAATGAGCTTTGAATCGATAACTGAAGTGGGTTAGATACGATCACCGCTACCGACTAACAGTCTATTTTTAACGCCACATTGTTTAGGTAACAATACCTCGTAGTTCGTGTTATTTCGGGTTACAAAATTGTGTTTTATAAAGAGCTTTTAGCGATTACCGATAATATGTTTAAATCTTTTGTGGAAGATTAATATGTGAATCCTTATATTTCTACGGATTCATTGGAAATAACGGCTATGTGTGTCAACCAATACAAGAAAATTTCAATTATATAATGAAGGTCCGGTTCAATTTGTACCTTAATAGTTTTTGTTGTTTCCGAGAATATGACAGAAGTTACCTAGGCACGCCTGCGTGCGATGCAAAAACTACGCAGAATTTTACGCTATAAATCATCTCTACCTAGAGATAAATTAACCACGTTCACAGAACAGTCTACTAAATCATACATATTTCTACCCAAAACGCCCCAAGCAATTAAAATGTGATAAAAATAAAATGAGCAGACCGCGTTATCTTTAATTAATGTAGTAAAAATACCATTATGTGCTTGTTTAAAACTGCTTCACAATCTACGCATACAAACTGATATGTTATCTACGACTGGGGTGATACTAACTGGTATATATTCTGTGTATGAAGTTGTATTAACTAATATGTATTCTGTGTGGTGCTGTTGGAATGCGATGCTTTGATAGAGATAAGATATATTGTATTGTTTTGAATTGAGCACGCAAGTTTGAACAATAGAATGTTTTGTAGAGCAAAGTTCATTAGGCAGATGGCATGTCGAAACTAGTTTGACTTCTAAACAAAGAGACAAAAAGATGCTACGAAAAGAATGAATTTGAAATCACAAAACTGTAAAACAGACAATGCAGTTGTAGGCTATTGAGCTAGCTATTAAGAAAGCATAGTAAGTATTAATGTAACACACAAGACCTTTTTATACTTTAAAAACAAATGTTATTAAATTCCACTAGACAATTATGTTGGTATGTAATGTAAGTGATCTCTATTCTATATTTTCCACTAGTTTTTGTGCCATATTACTATTTCATTGAAAGAGTAAATCTTTCAACCTTACACAGGTATTTTAAAACGGAAATTCCTGTAGAGCCTTGATTTCGTTATTGAGGTTAGTGTGTCCAAGACATTTTCACAAGGCAATAAATTTGACAACAGGGTAAAAGTTCAAGCGGGTATCTGATTGGTCGTTGCGTTTATACTGTGTATGTGTTTAATTTGGCAGAGAAACTAAAGGTTATTACAATTTCTAAAGCTTACAATGTTTTGCTACAACTGCGGTTGTCTTCTTTAATAACAAAAATATTCCTACATTTGTTTTTGTTCGCACCAATGAACTTGTCTAAGATCAAAATACTACATACAAATCGTTCGTAAAACACGAAAGTACTAAGTCTGCACATACTTACTCCTTTATTAATATTCTATTGTCGTTTTAGCACGACCTTTAAAATTTCTCTGTCATTGTCACTTACATGATAACGAAAAGAGATGACAATATATTTAGCAGCCATATTAGCTAGCGTAGCTTTAGAAGACCAATATGAATTTACCCTTAGACACCCTAAGTGGTATGCAAAAACTCCAACCAGATACTGTTGTTGGTACAGCCATAGCCAATTATTATAGCGAAATGCGACCAGACGAAAGAAAACGAATAAATAATAAATATTCATTGTAAGGCAATAATCAGTTCTTTATATTATAAATTGTAATATAATGTATCATGCATGATTGACGGACTGAATGTAACTCTAAACCTACATTTAAATCTTGACCTAGAAGACGATCGAAGATAACCTACACACCAATTGACGTCAATTGATTGATAACCCAGATGTAAACAAAATGTACCTACATATAGATTGATCACTGTTAACCTAAGACCTCTCTCTACCAGATGACTTGCTTGACGATGATGATCTTAGATCTAATATGAATTCTATTAGCTGATAGTCTTCGTACCTGTAATCTATGTGACGTCAGAGAAATTTTCTATCTGCGTCAATTTTCGCTGTCTAAGGTCACCTGAAGAATGTGTAGGTTATCGCAACTATGTTGACTGTTTTTTTTTTCATTATCTTATAGGTTATCTTCTTTCGCCTTTTAGTTCAACATCTTCAAGTATATGATTGTCAGATGGAGCTTCGTTCTTTTTTAAATTCACAATTTCAGTTGCTGTTATCTTGAGTAGCTATCAACTTGTGCACGTCCTTTGAATTTTTGAGTATGCTAAGCCAGTATAATATATATTTCTTCTCTTCTTTGTTTTGATTGCAGCTTGCTGTAGATTTCCAAATCATGAAGTGTATTAAGCTGCTAATTCCTCAGGTTGCTGATTTAAGTGGTAACACCTGGCGAGTCCTGGCACATTACCACCTTTTCGAAAGCTTAATCTAATGATTAGGTGACTTCCTCATCAACACGCCAACGCTTGGTCGTTTGAATCTCAATAAGTTTTCCCAGAGGTGTCGCTATTTTATTATTGCCATAGATAAAAGCTGTTTGTCGGATGTGTGCAAAAAGTTTCCGGTGCTAAAGATTTTATTCAAAAACTTACTCGATCTTCAAATATGGCAAGTATTAAGTTATAACCCAGGGGTACCTTTGTAAAACTAATGAATTTTGAAAAGGCAGTAGACAAGACACTGCAGGTAATAGAAACAGAGAGCGTATGATTGATGATGAGGAAAGTATCTTAGAATATCCAAAACGAATTTCAAGCACATCATTATATATACACTGAATACGCTAGTCGCATCAGCAACACTATCACGAAATCATCCTAACACGAATTCGAAATAGCACATCAGAAACCAGACTTCTATTCGAAGAGTTACCAAGAATCAGATCGGGCATAGATTGACTCACGCATCGGAACGCGATATACACTACGCAATGCGATATACTTGCGTATATTGGAACGTGATAGCGTTGGCAAAACAGCTAATTTGTTTACGCAAACTATATGGGCCTTGTTCAATTATGTAGTCTTTGAAATATCTTAGATTTCCAATATCATTCCTGTCTCAACCAAATATGGTAGTAACACGCTATTAGCATTAAGTCTAATCTAAATAGTTTTTCTAGTTTTTGAAGAGTTTAATCTGTCTCTTCTCGTCGATTCGAATTTGTATAATTTAACAAACATATCTACACCATTCGATTCCACTGCTAACTATGATATTTATTCCGCACTCAAATAGTCTGACTCATGTTTTGTTGACTCTACCACAGTTCGGCTTCATATTAGCACACTTTATGCAGGCATATGACAAGTAAATATTTGTTTTTTTGTCGGAATATTTGAAATACTTTTGACGCCATTGTTGTCGTTGCGCAGGTGTTATACGTTAAAATATTTGTGATGTTAATTTATATAAAACTTTTTATATTTGAGACGCAAAAATATGTAACGACAAAGGAGTAGTACGTACACTAGGTACCTCTTTGACTGTATTTCTTTAGCTCGTTCGTAATAACTATAGTACAGAAAGTGTGCTTGTATATCAATTATTTTAGTTCGAAATAGTAACTCTGTTTGATGCTCCAGATAATATAGCTGCTATAGATGAAACCGTAGATTATCAACGGTCCGCGTTCATAAATTACTCAAATAGAGTCGAGTGTGTGTCACATCGTAAATCCTCGGTCAGGCCAATTTCCTGATGTTCCCTGGTAGGTTAATCTGTGTGTACTGAAATGATTCACCGTTTACAAAGCATTAACTGTACGAAATGTTATAATAATGTCGGTATGCGATGCTTTTCCGGTGTTCTACAAAACCACATTTTAGAAACAGATTAACCTAAGATGTTTTGTGATTTTCACTTCAGTGGCATGTCTTTTGGGTGTTAGACAAAATTACGAACGTCGTGTCGTTTTTTTTTGCAAGCAGTTGATTTAAATAATTTTCTGTTGAATATTATGCACTTGGTTGGTATCAAGCAAAACTTAACATACTTATAACCATTATTTATGATAGTATATCTACATATATTATACAGTAGGTTAGGGAACAGAAGCCCCTCGACACTATAGATACCGACGTGCAAGTATGCGCTAGCAATTTGCAAGTCTACGATCAATAAGCTGTGCCATAATCGTCTTTATTACTTAGCATCTAAGGATTAAGTATTGTCTTTCAACTGAATGGTGAAGACCACACATTGTACGCATACTTGGTTTGTCGAGCGTCCTCGTATGAACGTGCTCCGTCAGTTTGCTCAATAATCGTGTCTAGAGTTCAACCTCTAATCCACTTGGCGGTTTAGACTTTAGAGTTATATTTCAAGGGCTGGTCTTCTTGAAATAGGCAAAACTGTAAAACTATCCTCATGGCGTTTGTGCTCTCTTTGAAAGTCACAAACTTATTTCTTTAGAATTGGACATCTAAATAGTTATACTTCCCAATCTTTTTGTTATTTCTTCCTAATTAAAGCACAAACTACCCGTGGTTTCATTCTTCGAAGAGGCACCGATTTTCTTTTCCTACTGTTCTCAGAACCCACTCACGCACGGTTAAGTATCAGAGAATGCGGCTGCAAAAAATAAACCAGAAAATGTGGGCTAATAATATGTTCTAGCTAGGATATGTTATTTTGGAAACAAATCACGTTATCACAGGCAGACACGATTGTACTCAAAAAATGGATAAACATCAAGTCATGACTACTTTTAAACTTAAAGCTACATGCTTTAAAAACAAAGAAAAGAACTAGTGTGACAAAAATAAAAAGCTAAGAGACAACATTTAAAAGCGGCTTGCACCAGAATCGCTAAACGCGTTTAACTATTAAATAGTATTTAGCGAGTTGTCAAGTCATACAAATACGTCAGATTTAAATCTATTTAGCTGTTAAACACGTTTAGTGTTTCTGGTGCAAGCCGCCCTCAGACACGGTTCAAAAGTTTCATTCTAAAAGCTTTATTTTTGTGAATCATGGCATTGCCTGAATTATGTAACATGTGAGGTATTTCCAGCAGCTTGAATCTTACCTATAAAGTAGCTAAACTGTCAGCTTATCGCATTCTTGGATCCATGAGGCCATGACCCCAAGTCGTAGGTAGTTCTTAGATTTGGAAGCATGTCACATAATTCTCCTTAGCATAAAACGCTCGTGGGATAGTTAAACAAATAAACTTTCAACAAACCTTACTTATTATGTCATCAATAGGTAATTGAGATACGATCAAGACACCGTTGTGCTATTTTACCAGTATCTTTCCCTAATACATTCCTATTCTAACCTAGCCATATGCCTAAGATACTAGGAATGTATTAGGCTCTCTCAACCTTTTTTGCTCATAAATCAGCTGCAGATGTAGCCCGCTCAGATCAGTTTTCTTATCCTCCTATCCTCGATGGACATGTATGTAACCTGGCTACCTAGGTAGTAGTGTTTAAAACGATTCGTAGAAGGGCTCGCGGGCGAAAACGAGTGGGTTCTACGAAGCGAATACGTAGCTAAAGATTAAATTACGAATGCCAGTGGTGGTAATCAAAAAGGAAGAAATATTAGCGCGTTAACGCAGAACAAATAGAATGACATGAGCCGAAATCACTTGTATACGAAAACTTTGTAATGGTTTGCGTGCTTGTATATCCTACTAATATTATAAATGCGAAAGTTTAGATGTTTGGATGTTTAGATGTTTGGATGTTTGTGTTTCAATCACGTTAAAACCACTGAACCAAATTGGATGAAACTTGGCATATATATAGTTCGTAACCAGGATTGACACATAGGCTACTTTTTATTCCGAATAATTAACAGGATCTACAGGATAAAATGAACGAAAAGGATAAGCAGCGCCAATTGGCAAGAGGATTTCATTGTCATGTCATGTCACGTCAGTTTGACAGCGCGTAGTACTACCTCTTTGGTCTAACAACTAGCGTTTGACATTCCAGTAGGTACGAGTTCGGTGTAGTGAGGTGTAATGTCAAGTTTCTCAAAGAAGTATCCGCTCGGTACACGCACAGATAATATAATGTACACGGAAACTGTAGACGCGTACGAAGTCGCGGGTAACTGCTAGTTATACATAACTTCAAAATGAAAGTTTAAAAGCTCCTCAGAAGTTTTGAATTACTTAAAACATTCTTACTGAAATTCTTGGACCGTAAATATTCATGTACATGCCATCTGGTTGCATGCAGTACATAAATATTCTGAGGGATAACATTAGCATTACACGAAACGGAATTCTGGGGATTCTTCTGGGAATAACACTTAAAACGCACGTAGCCATTATTATATCGTGTAATAATGAATGGTAGTTTGTTTTTAATTCAATGTGAAATTATCCTTTTTATGAAGAGTTGAGGATTATTTCTTAAGTTTTTGTTATTAGTTTGAATTTCCTCAACTATAGCAGTTGCCATACTATACAGTACCTCTTCGAGCGGTCTTAGAATGTCGTCACTAGAGTTGAGCAATAACTCATATAAACTGCTAGGCTTATTGACTTTTAAAATCCAGTCTGCTTATTTGTTAGCCACTTTATCTTGAGCATATCATATTTGATATAATATTGTCATAAAACAAATATAATTGTAGTACCATGCATTTAAATCAGTGTCTCTTGTCAGTCCGCTTTGTGAACCAAAGCGTAAATTAGGTTTAGCATTGCATTTATTCAAATGATCGCTTGTAACCACACTAATACATATTTAATTGCGCACACCCCGAACACTTTATATGCGAAACTGCTTGACGGTATGCAATTTTAAGATCCAAATGATTTGGTATGCCAGAGTTTGTATCTTGCTTAAAGAAAATACTCCTTAGAGTGTCATGTCATGCCATTATGGTAAAGGATCTTGTTTCAAAATCAGAATTCATTCGCGTCTTGGCATCATCAAAATATTCCAAACCTTTGTTTTCAAACTCCACAGTATTAGTATCAAAGGGATACGTATAATCTGTTATTTTATTGTGATGTTCGGTAATTGGTGGTTACCGAGTAGCTATTACGGCTGACCCGGTTCCTGGAACCAAGGTCGACCTGATGCTGCCTCAGGCAGGTACAGATGAAGGGGAGTGGCCGCAGCTTCCAAATTTCATTTTTTGTTGAGAAATAGATGAGGTAAAATGGATGGGCTACGTGATTTTGTTTTGGGCGTTTTGGAAACAGACCTGATGTTAGTCTCGTGTTTTATTTAATTTAACAGTCGGATCATTGGATTTCTGGCATCTGATAATACGATCAGATTGAAGTAAAAACCGATCATAGAATATGTTGTCATCGGATTCATTGTATACCTAAATATGTAGTCTGCGCGGAACCGAATTTTTCCGCACAACTGTACTACATGAGCAGTTTTTTGCACCATTTGCACCTAACTTTATAGGGATAAAGATCCTTCAATCTTAAAATGGAAGTTAGTTTGGAGTAAGTGTTCTTTCGTCGTTTAGGTAGGTAGGTCATAAAACTATTGTTCTAAAACAACTCTTTTTTTTTCTTTAATTTTACAGTTGCTTTCTCTTATTTCTGTAATTACGGTTATTACCAACATCAACCAACAAAATGTTATAAAAAGTGGTTTCTCTTGTACCCACCGAATTTCAATGCCGGCAATTCTTTTACTATTGAGTTTAAATTTTATTTAAAAATGATACCTTAGTTGCATATTAACATTTAATTTGTGCTATCATACGATGGTAGCTGACATTATATAATTAAAATTCTCGAGTAATTCCAAGATATTAATAATTATGTATTACGTGTATCACTATAAACATACGAATTGCGTAAATCAAACTCAGAAAACTCGTTAATATAGATTCAGGTTTCCAAAGTTTATAAAATTCAATCTAAGTCAACTTCAATTAAGGAGCCCATGATGAATACATCGAAAAAACCTCACAGAATGCGGTTCAGCAGCGGCGAACTCATCATTACACTTTTAAAACGAAACAAACTGATCGTAAATAATAGTTATGATCCTGCCACCAGGTTACGCCGAGCAAAAACTGCTCTGCAAAAAGTTGCAACTTGCCCGCAAGTTAATGTGTGTGTACCCGTCGGTGTATGTGTGAGAGATGTATACGAGGATTTTATGTTTCGGAATGCAGACGGTTAGAAATCTGGAGTTCTGCTTTTGATTAATCTGCAACCACATGCAACAAACACACTGACTGAATTAAAAGCGTACCGAACTACACTAGACAGACCTTCGGAGTTTTAAATCTATATTCTTCCTAAATAAATGTGTATGTTTGTCTATTTTTCAAGTAGTATTTTTTTATACGTTATAGACAAACGTTTGACCGCAATCTCACCTGATGTTAAGTGACGATGCGGTTGACGATATCGCATATTTGCCTAAACGAAACCTATTCATTCTCCTCTTGAAGTATGTTAAAAATGCACAATTTACATTGGATAGCTTCGATCAACTATAAATATGATTGGATAGTGTAAAAAAGATTTCGATTCTTGGCAAATTCTTGCCTAACATTGAATGCATCCCACTTATTAGTATCATCTTATAATGACCTCTAGCGAACTATAATTTTAGATCATTACGAGCAATCACAATGACGTCTACGAATCTGGATACAAAAAATGTCGTCAGTCTTGTTTGAAATTTATGTCTTACAGACACAAGATCGTCTAGTCTAGTCACATTTTTTGTTTACGCTTACCGACTCTTCACAATAAATTAATTTTGACTGCTGTCTTTCATAATTATGTCTAATTATTTTAAATCTATTTGATTCTCTAACTATATATCTAGTTCGAACAATATCTAGAGTTACATTTATAGCAACTGATGAAAGATGGAACCAAAAAGTACTCTACTGGTACCTACGAAATGTGGACTCTACCCCGTGGAAGATCAAGATGACGATGACGGGACGATATCATGGGAATGGCTGGTGCAATGTGGACCAGACAAATGTGTGGGAGTGCTGACCAGCGCGTTGACACGAGCCAAAAAAGTCCTGCGTCAGCTTAATGCAGCTCTGCAAAAGAAGCGTTGGTTTTCAGTCAGATTTCACGTCAGTTAATTGTTATCGACACGTATTATCGACCGATAAGACTTTGTCATCGTTGCAGTTTTTCATTGTCTGCATGTTTTGCATCGATGTTATATTTGTAAGTAGGTAATGAAAATTCTGACTCACCAAATAAAAAACGATAACAATAATCAGGCCTTTGCATTTGTTATATATGGTTTATACTACGTCAGGGGCCACTTTTTACCCATGCTCCTATGAACAGGACGTTGCAGTGCCTATGGGACATGATTTTAGATGGATTACGCTTGCCCAGCACCTATTACCATCCTCTCAGCCTAGCTGGCTTTAAAAAACAAGGTCAAGCTTCAAGGAGCTGACTAAGCCTAAGGGTTTCCTCACCTTGATTTTTTTTGTCCACAAATACAAAGACCTGAAAAGCACTTATAATATTAGTAAAAACAATAGATAATATATCAATAATTGATGCAGTCGCTAATTAGCCCGACGACGTGCTTGGCCGTCGGAAATCGTAAAGATGATTATCTTATTGACTTCAGTCGTAAAATTACAGTCAACCACAAGACCAATGAAGATATAAAACGCATAAATACAAACGACCCAAGATGGAATTTTAGTAGATATCTACTATTATTTCAAATGGTAGAATACGGATTTATGACATAAATACAGGTGTGGAACTCCATAAATATAGGTAATTTTTTTTGTTATTTCACACCATTTTTAACCGACTTCAAAAGAGGAGAGGCTCAATTAGTGTTTTTTAAGTATGATTTGTGTTACCTCAGAACTCCGTCATTTATGAACCGATTTCAAAAATTCTTTTTTTTATCTGAAAGAATATACTTCCAGGTTGGTCCCATTTTTTTTTTCATCAAAATCGGTTTTGTAGTTTTGCTTATAAATAGAAATATCTGGAAAAAATATGCCGTCCACGTTCACGAAATTGCGTATTTTGCTTTCCTGTGACTTTTTAGTGGTGTTTATGGTCACTAGAACATTCCCAATGAACTACCATCACCATCATCATCTGATGATGAAGCCGGTAGTCGTATTGAAGTCGGTTTTTCTAGTTTTTTAAACATAAATTATTACAAAGTGGTTTAGAATAAACAAAATAACTTTGCATATCTTCACATTGAGTGTGAGACATGGACAATGACACAAAAAGATAGAGAGTATTTAGAAGCATTTGAGATGTGGTGTTGGAGGAGAATGGAAAGGATTAGCTGGACAGAAAAAGTAACTAACATAGAAGTATTAGGTAGAGTAGGCGAGGAGAGAGCCCTTATAAAAGTTGTTGAGAACAGGAGAGGAAAGATGATTGGACACCTTATACGACATGACAGCTTAATCGGAAATATCATTGAAGGGAAGGTAGAAGGAAAGAGAGGAAGAGGAAGACCGCGTATTAGCTACATGAGCCAAGTGAAGGCGAAGATAGATGTCATGTCGTATAAGGACGTCAAGGAAGCTGCCCTGAAAAGAAGAACCTGGCGGGAAATGCATACATTACACCGACAAGAGCACAGCTCTTAAGTTAGAAGAAGAAGAAGAAGATCTTCACATTATCCTTCTGTAAAAAATTCACTACATAAGTTTACATTTTGTAAGTAAAATATATAAGTTACATATTAAAGTACCCACACTTGGTACTAAAATGGAAGTCTCAGATCCATTATTATCACTAACATCTCAGATGCTCACACAAGCGTATAATTAGTGGTACAATTTTCGTTCACATCGCGCCCTACAATTAGTAACAACAGTGCAAACCCTGTAATCAATACAGTAGCCTCCGTCGGTCGTCCGTTCACGTACGTAATAATTATTTAAATTATTTAAAAGCGTTTTATCTCAACATGTACTGCACATTTCATAAAAAATATTTCTGCTACTGCATTTGCTTTTTTCTTTCGTATTGATGGTATCTATATGTTTACTGAATACACTTAAAAATGAAATAAAAAATTATAACATGCAAAATTATTCTCTCCATAGATTTTAAAGCACTGATTGACTTGCAAATCGACATCGTGACAGTCAGTAAAATTAGACAATATATCATTGAGGTAGATAACTTAGAAAGCTGGGAAGAACATTTCAATACGTATCATTATAGATGGGCGTCCGACTCCCGGTCGGGAGCAATACATCTAGATAATATGCAAAGCGATTCCACCATTTTTCATCTCAGATACAGTGCACTAGTGGAATTGATTAAATCCATTAACATACCACGCAGATATAAATCGACTGTCTCTACGCATTTGTCATAGGACCATCCGACGCCTTGAACATATTTTAATCTCAAACCGAATAAAATTTCTTTCAAATCCGAGCGAAATTTAAATATTTGATTATAATCTATTCGAGTAATCCGGAGCAAACCATTAGTTTTGATTATCACGATCTTTATTTCTTCCAGAATGTTTAATTAATGTTTTTATAAATCGTGCGTTCACTGCAATGTACAAAACGTCAACGTCTCAAGCATCTGCTTTCATATTTAAATTCCATTTGGATCCTTTTGACGCGGCCATTAAAACACGTGCATCCACACTCATACATTTGGTATGCGTAGAATGGGGATTACAGCGCACAAAGAAATAAAAAGCTTCATGTAAACCGTACCAACGATGACAGCGAAAGACCAGAACCGTCATATCTCTTATTTTATTTCTGCGTTTACTTACATAGAGTTGTTGCCCAAGATAATTATATATAACATAAAATTATTTTGCTGTGTTATACATTTAACATTATTCTGTAGCATTCGAACTCAATCCTTATCATTCTATTTACTGTTCAACATTGTGATGGCGTCAAACGAAATATACCTACACAGCTTCATCATCGCTATCTTTTAAAAGCGTCATGTTACTTTAAAACGAAGTAACGGTCATAGCATAACATTAACGGACAATATATAGGTATGTTTTTCGTAAGCCTACTGGTATTTCAAAAGTGCCTACCACTCGAGTTTGTCACGAAACGTATTCACTCCGGTAGTTTAACATTCTGTTCATTTTTGATGACTTGCTGGTGATCGATGCAGAGGAGATAACTAACCTCTGTTCACGATGCTGCGTCGACGCTGTAGGTAGAGTAAAGACTAGTTCGAGCCAAACGATGCCAAAGACATTTACTTCTCCAAAGCAAAGCTAGAAAATAATACTCATAAAAAGGCTTTAAAAAGGGGTTGTTAAAGTAGACTGTATCGAGATAATAAAGCAAAATGAAAATTTAAAACGACGATCGATCATCTCGGTAACAATCAAAATACCATAGATAATACGTCACTCTAAACCAATTGTGTAAATCTATAAAAATGTGAACAGACAGAGACACGGCACACGGGTCAGCGAGGTCATGCGGCTTATACCACAGAACAACAATAGTTGCACATTCCAGAAATGCCTTCATAACAATACAATTATCTTTGGAATTATCATTAGACGAGGAAAATTCCCAAGCAGAATTACATACATTACTCATACATAATGTATCCATAGAGACTGCAGTCATAGAATCGATAGAACGAGTTTCCATAGAAACTCTTCAACAACCAATTAATTCAACAGCCGTAGCAGAATTCATAGGGTGGTTCTTCGGACCTGTGAGTCAACGAGAACTTCTTTCACAGGAATGCTTTAGAAATCTCATAGTATCTGTAGATGTTATAATAGCAATCGTTCTCGGTAATTTGCTAATAGACTAAAACCTCCACCCAGAACATATTATTGTCATAATAACAGCCTACGCAGCGCCATAGATTTATAATCCTAGGCGGTCTGCGAGGCTTGGATATATCATAATCCAGTCGGAATCTAGACTCAATATATTATCTGCGCCTCGCCCATTGCACGGTAGCTGCAAGCGTACGTTGCTTTGCATTAGAAGCAAGGAGCCTTCGTTGTTTTACCATGGGTGAGTAATGTGGTCATTGCTTCACTTAGATTATTTCTATGGTTTTACCCCGGTCTTCTATGGAAATATCAGTATTATCTACATTTATTTATTACTAACGCTATCCACAATCGTGTTATGTCTTTGGTAGTAGGTACCTTTACCTACCTGCTTAGACAATAAAACCGATTTCGAGAATATAAATAAAGAGCCGTACCTACGCAATGCACCCAGCTTTAATTTTACGCCGAAGGTATTAAATTTCCCCCACCCTGGTCGTAAAATGTGGAATTCTTATGATAAACATTCCACGTGTTATTTTAAACCTTTGACATTACCACACTCTTGACCTGAGTTGTTCACGGTCCATTATAATTACGGAGAAAGAACGCGTTCAAACTTTTTTAAATTTATTTTCACACACCAGTCTGCTGCGCAGGTAATGACACCATCTGTCAAACGTGTGCGCCTGCGCCGTTAAAGGTCACGCTAGCGTATTAAACGATTAGCTTGACATTTCTGAGGAATGCGTACGTTTTTATGATCTAAAACCTTTTGATGATATTACTGGATACATTCGTCTTAGCTATCAAGATGTAAACGCAATTCAATAAGTTTATAACAAACATTAAGAAATGGTAGAGCAACAACAGGCTTGGCAATTCTTATAGAGATAATGACTTTAAAGCTTTAAAATACTGAGCCCATAACTCAGAGTAAATAGATCTATGTGGCCATACAAAGGACCATTTACCACTATCTAATCTCGGCGTAACTCGGTAGCCGTTCTATATTGTCCTCTTAAATCTTTTCTTAAAAAATAAAACGAGTTTTGTATTCGGAGATTCTCCACTTCATTAAATATGTTCGTTGGGTTTAGGGCTGTCAGATATAATCTTATAACAGTTCCGCACTGCACAGAAATTAGCATTACTACATTTACTAGTGTTGATAAACTGTATAAAACGATTAAAAAGATCGTACTCGCTATGTAAACGGAATCAAGCCCTAAGGTAAAATAAAAACACAAAAAATAATGAGTTATACAAAATGTTGAGTCCTCTAAGGAAACGTTGTACGAAGCTACAGAAGCTTCAACTATAAAATTTTGCCTGAGAAAGCCTGAAGAAGACTGCAATATAAAAAGTGCTACCGCAGCCAGCCAACCCTATCCGTGTTATATCGAGGAATGGAATGCTACTTTCCTTGCTTCAATCATAAGCGGATGACAGCCAGGAGAGGGGCATTGTCACATTTTTATCTGAACTGCATTTTTTGTGGACGCCTCGAAAAGGCTCGGGTTACAGACACGTTTAAAATGCATCATGCGATACTGCAATAAATGCTACTTTGTTAATGTCAGCTCGGAATGCTTTCACAGAAAGTGACACAAGATCTTCCATAAGTCATGCCTTTTCAAAGTTAGGTCATGCCATTTCCAAGTTAGACTTTCATAATTACTTCTTGATTATCTGCAGCAGATTGGGATGTGAGTTTGTAGTTTCTTGTTATTCGAAATAATAGAAATATTTACAATTCGGTTTCAATAATTTGATTGTAACAGTGAAGGACAACCAAACGAAGACTGCGTGTCGCGTGTCCAAATTCATTTAAAAACATTCAGCGTTGCTTGCAATTTTTAAACACGTTTCAAGTTTTTAAACATTTTACATAGCAACTAAAATGAAGGACGTAAAAGGCCGTTCCGTCTCAACCCTTTCTACATCACAGCCTGCGTTCTTGAGCATAAACATTAAAACTTTTCAGACGTGCTTAAAACCTCATTTGAAACTCGTCGTTTTAAAACAGCCTAGCAACTGGCATGAAGGACGCGGAAGGCTGTGGCCTCGACCCTGGAACGACCTCCGCGCGTGCCCTATTGTTCCCTGTACCCTGTCGTAAACCACGTCTGGACGTGTCACCACGCCTCTGGCACTTCGAGGAAATTCTGGATTTGGGAGGGTACTAAGAGGGTTCTTGGAAAGCTTTGAGGAAGATGAAATTAATGCAAGATTGTCGGATTCTCTGACAGGAATATCTGTGGTATGGTATCCTTATGAAAAGTTCCTGGAAAGATTATAGGGAAGATCAGGGGGTTCTCATCTCAGAAGAGTTAGGCTAGGCTATTTAAAAATATAGGTAAGTATGATATTTGCGGTGGTAAATTCTAAAATCTGGATTTGAGACAAGATTTTCTTTTGATCAAGTATTTCAAAGAGGTCTGCACCTCATGATTATGTCTTATGTTATCGAATATAGCTTTATGACTCCGTAATTATATATGATAGTTTACCATCATTGGTCTGTCCAACCCTATATTGCTCTAAATAATTTAGGAATGTATTCATTGTCATCTATATCAGGTATTAGAAGCAAAAACTTTTTGCATCGTTCAGTCCCGCAAAGTCCTACGTTATGTCCACACGAGCCGAGCCTCCGATCCTTAACAAAGATGCATGTGTGGGTGCATCGGATGTTGTGCGTTTACGCATTGCTCTGCGTATATTTACGTGTGTGTGTTATTTGAACTCGCAGAGCACGTCTATGTGTGTTTTGAGCACTGGATTTTGAGCTAGTGTGTGTTATAAAAATTCCTCGGTGCCCGTAAGTAACCTGAGAATGTTTTGCGAAGGGTCGCGTGCGCGTTTCATACGACCTCCACCATAGACCTTGCCGCAGTGCCCGTAGTTGCCTGGACTGCAATTATGTGTGCTCACACTGCTGGCTATAGGCGACGGCTGTACCTATACATTTGTGTATGTAGAGGTGCGTGCGTGGGCACTTAAACCTCTGCAATTGGATTTCTGGAAGTTTTAATAACACAACTCTTTAACTTACACATTGAAATTATGAATTTCAACGAGCAAGTTTAAGAGTTGTGGGGTGGTTTTCCTTACTCGATTCAGTCTGCACCGCAATTATTTTGTTTGAGATGTTTTACGGAAACGACAAAAATCTGACTGTTGTCACTCGAAAAACTATGTTATCATCTGTTTTTCAGAAATGAAGTAAGTATGATAAATACTGACAAAGTGTTATAATATTTGAGCATAATGTGAGCATGGAATGAAAAACTCAAACGAGTATAAACCATTGCCCTTTAGTATTTGCATTTACTGAATCGCACAGCTTCATTGGCAACTCGATTGTTCCGACCAAAGATGGAATAAATTATTAGATACGCTTAAACCATTTGACACAGAACAGGTGCAATATTGTGAATGTAATTCACTTAAACCACATAAATAGTGTAGGTATAACCCCTTTTGGTAATGAATGGGAGTGGGCGCAACATTCCTCAGATATTTTAGTCGGTATTCGAGAGAACGGAGGCAAAATTAGTATCCATTACTGGATTTTAGGACTTGTTTTTATTTTGCGTAATAAAATTCAACTTTAGAATAATACTAAAATTTTAGGCCTTACAAATAAAGTACTTATATGCTCCAACGACGTCTCCGACAATCAAGATACCGTTGCTATCAATTGGATTGTGAAAAAGAAACATTCGCGTAAAATATCGTCTACATTTTTATGATGATGAACATTGAACAGTACTATATAGTCTCTGGTATGCCTCGTCGACCGAAGGATATTGATATAAATAGACATCGAAGCGAGCTATCGGTTCATCAGCAATTTCAACAAAAAGCCACAGAACCCAACAGAATATTAATAAGAAATTCAAAAGGCATTTACCCAGATCCTAGAATGATAGATAACAGTGCTTGGGGTGTGCTGTAAATCATGGTAAGACTACACGCTAGCAATGAAGACAGCGTAATGTTTTGCCTCGGGCAACGCATTAAGCAACCCTAAGTAGACGAGTGCCTACGTGATTTTATGAAGAATAGATATCCTATCGAGATAGACAGAGTTGAGGTCTTGAGGTACGAAGGAATGTTCCACAAGGATTAAAATGAAGGGCACCATAAATTACTGAAATAACAAGGCAGAGTAAAATAATTCTTACATTCAACACTCGACAGATCTAGAAATCTTAAATATTGAGCGTTGATATTGCTACATAGTTTATAACTTCTGAAGTATTGCTTTAATTTTCACGCCCTGTACATTAGTGTACATTGTGCTGAATAAACTACTGTAAAACCTCTGAACAGATAAGGATAGCAGAAAGAACATCAAACGCTGCAAAACAAAAATGAACCTACAGGAATTTCTATGGATAAAGTTTTTCACCCCCTTAACGAAGGGATAGCTACATGCCACAACTAACAGACGTTCTTCTATTGAAAAGCAAGCGTAGTTTTGTACGTTGTATGTATGGCACGCGAATTCCAAGAACTCACGATTCCCATCCACGACAAAAGGATCCCTTCATGTTTTTTACCACCATTTCTCACGAGGGTGTTTGCTCGTTTTTGGTTTTTTTTCTTCACATTCCTGAGATGTTATGAAAGCCGCTCTGTTTTGTTATTGTGTACCTAACCTGCTGTGATGTTTTTACATTCTAGTACATTCTGATCTTTGTTACAACTTGCATGCTGGTTTAATTGATTCCCATAAACGTATGCGCATTCGATGCGGATGACAATTTATGTGTCCTGAGCAAATTGGTTTTATCATAAGATACGAGCCTGTGGGGATTAATTGGATTTTCGCAGCGTACAATTTTACTACAACTTTAAATTTTAAATTCAACAATTTAATAAGACTTCTTTAAACTATTAGTTGTTTCTTTTTCTGTTCATATTATATACATTTGGAGTAGGATAGCTAAAACTATTGTAAGTCTTTATAGACTTTGTCGGCATTTAATACCTCTCATTACAAGAGAATGATGAATGTAATTTCGGAAAATTTAGAATACGTACTCTATAAGCATTTGCGGAGCGATTAGCGTTCCGTGTTGATAGGTTGATTGCTATAAAAGTATTTATGGAATTGATAATAGGTGCGCCTACGGAGACACACTGAGGGCTGGAATGAATTTGTGATAGGTTTTATATTGAGCTGTCATTATAGTCACAGTAACTTTTATAGTTACTCCCAGCTTTACATAGACCATTCGATACTTTATGTCGATTCAGGTTTATCTATAAATTAAATTGAGTTAGAAAAATGTGATTAGTTTGCTATTTTTCTAAATTCATCAACAAAAAAAAAGATTATTACAATCACATAAATATTTATACAGTTTGTTCTTCGAAATAGTTGTTTGTCGAAGCATTACTATCATTACCTAAATCTTTATAAAGATTAAACAAATCATAAGTAGGTAGGTACTAGAAAATTGTTACTCAACTATTTTCAGAATATCAACTAAAAAGAGTTTTCTCGTAACGTATCGTACGAGGACGAATTAGGTTTAGTTCGTAACTGGTTCAAAGTCTGGTTCACAAAGCTCTGGTTTCGTAGACGGCCGAAGGGGATATAGCATGAAAATTTATGGCTGTTTTAAAAATTAATTGTTTTGATCTATATAAAATGTAACACCAAATATATTGTGCCGAGTCTGTGCGCAGTGAAGATCTATGGCGCATTCCTCGGCCGTAACACCGGGAGCGGTTCGGCCGGGCCCAATAATAAGAATATGAGCGGTAAAAAGAAAAAAAAACATCAAAATGCGAGTTTCGTGCGCCCTCTCAGACCGTCTCTGTCATATTATTCTTTTTTTTTCCTTTTCAACTTTTTTATTTTGCTTTTCTTTTGAAGGATACTTAATTGCTTGTAAGTTGTAATAGAATGCACCCGAATTTATTATGTTTCCATATGCTGCCATAAGTAACTTGTAATTGTATGTTATGAATATATTTTGTTTTAGAGAAAGTCAACTAACACTTCTTAGATTCTAAATGATCCTTGTGATTTTATTGAATAAAGAAATTTTGACTTTGACATGACTTAGTTTTTCTTTGACTTTACGACTTTATATTTATCTTAAAATTAATAACTTGACCAAAATTATGAAATACAGCACTTGTCACTGTAAACAAGATATAATTATAAGCTAATGCTAGAAGTATTTATTTCGTCATCAAATTAATGGTTCAGTTTTGAATAACATCGTTACATTCAACGCTTAACGATAACGCCAGATGGCGCGTTCTGCGAAGCCTCGACTGCCGATCGCGAGGTCGCAGGTTCAAACCTCGCCGCATGGTTCCACAGACTGTGTGCTATTATAGCCACCGCCTTCTAAGAACATGCTATAGTGATATTTGTCTTCCCCCTGCCGATTGTTTCTTCAATAGGAATATTCATAGCGGGAATTGAATTACATTTTGGTAATACTTACTTAAAGTATGTATAATAGAATGAAAAATTTATCATGAGGAAACCAACGTAATCTAGGTTCGGAAACCTGATAAGTACACAAATTCGTCATTTTTCTATTAAGTTTTTATTTTTTAAAACATTAATTTGTCGAATTCGTTGGTTATACATAATGCGATTCTACAAAAATATAGACATTCTTAGTTAATTATTTCGATGTTTATTTTTGCCTAAGCATAAATGATTGTAGTGTGCCCATCACAATTATAATTTTCATAATCATTGTAGCACAACTTTTTAAAATACCAATAGCAGAGTTTCCTAATGCGTTTTATTGATTTCAAATTCAAGTTTTCTTACCTTATCTGCTAGCCAGCAGTACCTATACCGTATTATGTTGTAATAGTAATAATTTCTGTAGGTAATATGGTAATGGTGTTGTGGGCACGGCTCTCGGGATTGCTCTCCACGCCCTTACAACGTGGAGAGTTGTTCGGTATTTTATGTTTTATGTCCAGTTTCATAATTTTAGTCTTTGGCATCGTGGTAATTAGATTTGTATTAGAAGTTACCTTTTCGTTTTGAGAGCATCGGTTGCAAAATGATTAATAAGAACCCTATTTTTTGAACTTAACACGAGGCTGAGGGATTTGTTTACCATATTTTATTCTAGATTCTTTCTTTTTTTCTGAATAAAAAAATAAAGTTAATGTTCCATTAATCTGTATTGTCCACTCTATGGTCTCTGAGCTGCCCAAGCAACTATTAGTCCATCTGTGTCCAGGGAAGGCAGGCGTGAGGCATCTCAGGAATTTTAATCGCATCCAAGCCCCCGGCCTCCGACCGTAGAAAGCAATAAAAAAACAAAATATCCAAGCCGAGCAGGTTGAATTTCGGTTACGGACAGACATTATCTAGCACGACCTTCGGGCCTTTGTTTTAAATCTACTCTATGATTGGTTATGGTTGCGTGCTGGCAGCAGAGGAAAAAAAAGTGTTTAATTTCGGAATTCCTGGCCGCAAAGAAAAAACTTTTCAAAAACAGAATAGAGGCTGCGCTGGCTTTGTGTTTTATACAATTATTTTCAAATATAGAATTAGGCAGACTATGATTGGATATATTCCAAAAGACATAAGAAATGTGACAAATTCGACTTAAATTTTTTAACTCCGTGTTATACTGATATTTATTACGAGGCTATAAACGTTATACTAGTCTTACGTTATTTATTAGGACATAAATTTCGAGCAGAGTACTTCTGCTTTTTTAGATAGAGAAACCCCGAATATACCGGTCGTTTACAGATAGGCAATGGGAAGAAAAAGAAGTAAAATTAGTTCCGTAGCTCCGGGTGAGAGGGAGATGGAACTTCAGAAACTCCAAGAGTCAGAAGGAGAGGGAGATATTATAGTGGAAACAACCGGTCTGGGGGAGGCAGATGCTCTTCCGAAACCTCCACGGCTAAACGGATTTCGACAAAAGAAAATAATTATTGGACCTAAACAATGATCTTGTATTTAAAAAATCGTTGGACCATTTAAAAAATTTAAAAAACCATTTATAAAAATCATTTCCATGCGAGCCTTTTTATGCAGTGGAATGTTTTTCAAAACCTTAAATTCATTAAGTACTTTTTTCAATCTCGCATTATGTACTTACTGATTACTACAGTGTATATTCATAATATTACTAGTACTTTTCCTATTTAACATCAAATAAAACAATAAAATATGCAAAATTGTTGAGTCAAAGTGTAACTAAAGTCCAACCGTAGCGCTGTAGTCATAACAAGCACAACATCGTGGATAAGTTTCTGCGAAAAAAAATAATAAATTCATTGTAGAAAGGTAAAAATGAACTTCCGAATTTATAAACAGAGTTTGACCTCTCTCCACCTCATCGGTTTCATGAAACATTCAACTCAATTTCATTAAAATCCAGCAATCTTCACTTACTGTGGAATGCAAGAAACAGAAACGCGTAAACACAATAATTTCTCGGAAACCAGGCCAGAATAGTTTTAAATCAAAATTACATCTTCATGCGAGAATCAGCGGTCTGACCGCTAAGTGTAATGGTTATAGAAATGAAATTTTGTGCTCAGGAACTGCATGACCTGATACCACCATCCCCTTTCCACCACAGGACAAGTAGACGCACGGCACAATACCATCCATACTTGGTGCACATTCCACCCATTCGCACCAAACGTTTTGGATCTACGTTCATTATGCGAACTGCCAAGGAATGGAACGGGTTGCCGTCTTCTGTTTTTCCTGAGAAATATAATTTGGATTTTTTCAAGGCAAGAGTGAATAGGTGTCTTTTAGACTGTCCTGCTCCATCGTCGGCCTCATCCTCACTTACCATCAGGTGAGATTGTGGCCAAAGGACATTCTATATTATATAAAAAAAAAATCTCATCGTTATTTAGTTCTATTAATTTAACTTGCTAAGCTAAAATCAGCCGCTAACAACTACCTTTTTTTTGTTATCGGGGGGAAATCTGCAACCAGACACCTCGCCGCATTTCAGGGATGCGGCGAGGTAGTGTGAGGTTGACGGACTCGTCGACTCACTAAAACCACCCCGGTGACCCCGATTTCAATTTTAAAAGGTTGTAAAAATTACGAGCAAATTTAACTCCATTAGGTACCAATTTACTTGACGGTCAGAACGCGCAGGGACCACAGTTTAACCAATACGTTGGCCACAGTTCGACAAATAGTGGCTAAATACCACAGTTTCAGTAATAGTCAGTAGCATTGTTGCGACTGCATTTCTTGTTATTTTTGTTATTACCTTGTTTTTTACCAGTTAGTATTTGCTAGAATCAGGCAAGAGTGTGTCGAACACGCACTAACGATTCTGTGCATCTATCCGAAGCAATCTCACATACTGATGTTAACTGAAGAAACATCACTGGACAAGAAGTTCAGTTACTATACAGGATGGACCTTTGAGAAATCTGTGAATGCAATTTAAATATTTTAAAAATGTAAAGCTCAAGAGTCCATCCTGTATAACTAATGGCAATTTCCCAGCTTTATTTCGAAGTGCTCGTGACGTAACTTGCTTAGTTCTGTGCGGTCTCTATTTGGATGGGTGACCATTTGGATAGGTCCTGGCCCTAGCAGTCGTTAAGCCACGTCAGCGGCAGAGTTGGTCACCAGCTCATGCGAACGAATGAAGGTTTTATATTTTATAACATGTTGAATGAATCCTTCCCCTCTTTTTTTCATTTCATCTAACTAGGTACTCCATCTCATAGACAGATAAAAGTCCAGATTGAAAAGACGTGATGTCTACCGGGCATGTGGGAAATGAGTATAT
This sequence comes from Gandaritis pyraliata, assembly GCA_947859175.1. Taxonomy (NCBI): domain Eukaryota; kingdom Metazoa; phylum Arthropoda; class Insecta; order Lepidoptera; family Geometridae; genus Gandaritis; species Gandaritis pyraliata. The sequence continues at coordinate 2,652,309 of OX401869.1, read as the reverse complement.
TTCATTTTCGTTTTATAAATATAGATGGAATGCGTGGGTTTTCCATCGCATTTGGCTGAGTAACCCTAAAAGCACATGGTGCTATTAGCCGCATACCTACCAGGAATGTAGGCGATGTGCCAAATTACCTGTCTGTAGGCCATCAGCATTGACGTTGAGTTTTATGAATTAAATTGCCCCATTTCGTACGTTTTAGTTGTACTTTTACATACCTACGCTAATTAGCGGGTTTTATTTCAGAGAATAGTTCAATTTAAAATGTTTTATTTCAGCTTAAATTTACTAAACTTAGCTACTTTGGTAGCGTAACTCCTTCAAAATTTTTTTATAGCTGCTGCAGTCGCCTTTACATAAATATTTTTATCTTTGACCGCAAACTACGCCTACGTACTACAATTAAAACATTACTCAGTATATCCAGATAATATTTTTCAAAAGCAAGGGCTTACAAATGGTGGGCCGGCCGGAGCAGGATTGCAAATGCGTGTAATGGAATTCCGGAACAAAACTGTGCGTCTACCTGCGCCGCGTTTATCCCCTCGCGCGCGCATTCTTCGCTCCAACTACGTAAATTGATTACGTGGAAAATCTGAGAAAATGGCGCGCTAACTACTGGAGGCGCGTGAGCGCATGGCCGCCGCCGCCACATGTGAAATTGCCAGCGCTTTGCATTCCCCGACGCTCCCGACGCCGCCGCCGCCGCCAGCCGGCTTCTCCTCACTCCGATTACAGTGATTACGACGGTTGTTTACTGTCGCATCGCTAACGAGACAAACAAACAATAGATTCATTGTTGCATTGTTATCAATAACATTACCCGGAAAACACGACGAAGGTTTCAAAATAAAATGAATGATTTGGCATGCATAGGGCGAGGATGAGGTCACGGGACGGGGCCCGTTAGCGTCGGTCGGTCGAGGGCGACACCTCGACGGGCCGCGCGGTTCGATTCGACGAACTTATTACGACAGATGGCCGGAGCCCGGGAGGCGGGAGCCCCGGACCCGGCGCGGCCTGCGGAGAGATCGACCTCCGAAATGCGCCCGAGATTGCATTCTTTCGGCGGCGCGGGCGCATTCCGCCGCGCGCCATCCGAGCACAGCGCCGCGCGCCCGCGTCAGTCGACGCGCGCCCTTTTGGGGGTTAAGATGTGTCCGTTGCGGCGGGCGCTCACGATGTGGTCCCAACCGCCTCCCCCTGAGCCTGAGATGAAGGCGACGTTTCGTGCGCGCGCAGCCTCCGCCGGCGCCCACTCGCAGTGCCGCGGCTGCGTGCCGCCGGCACCGGCTCGGCACCTCGCGAGGATGGTGCGCGAGCCCGAGTACGGGGTCCGCGTTGAGCCGACGTCCGTGCACCCGGCCCACCTCCGCGTCCGCGACGAGCCCCAGTACCAGAACCTGGACGAGCTCCGCAAGCGTCCCGAGTACGCGCACCTCGACGAGATCAGTCGCGAGTTCGGTTATCGGCTGTGCCCCGAAGGTCAGAACTTGGAGGATGAGGCGATCTATGAGAACATTCTGTCGGTGCGCGAGATTCGTTCGGCGGAAGTGCGCTTAGTGCCGGTGTCTGAAGTGGCGTACTACGAAGGCCAAGGTTACGTGGCCACGCAGGTGCTCAGTAGGAACGGCACGTTCCCGCAGTGCCCTCCGCACACATGGAGCCGACTGCAGCAAGCCTACAGGCACACCGGATCCCTGAGGCTTTTTTCTGTAATTTTTTACTAAGTATTTTTGTACCTTGCGACCAAATATAAAAACAATGCCATATTAAAATTATAATTTGTGAACGAACAGGATATGACGAATGACGACCCCGCCGATATTGTATGTACGAGTAGGTAATCGCTTTTTACTCGGATTCCAAGGCAAAAAGTCATTGCCCAACAATACTGTATTTTAATGGTCATGGCAAAAAAATATGCTGTGGAATTTTGCTCTAATGACTTGTTAATTCTGTTTTGTGAGTTGATGAATTTCGTCTTGGCATGTGAAATACGGTGATCTGGCTGATTGATTGTTATGACCATCGATTTTGACTAAACTTGATTTCTTTGCCATCCATAAATTGTTTTGAAGTGTGGACATGCCCAAATCGAGCTTTTACTATCAACATGTTCACTTAAAAATCCAATTTATGCTGAATTTTGCTGTTTTAAGCTGCCAAGATGTTACATTTTAAATTATGTTTCTAAACAGTTTCATAAGTCATAGTTTAATTGTATTTTTACGCTAACATAAATATTGGTTCAAACAACGTTGGAATTATTGTTTGATATAGCACCTAGTTTAATGTGATTTTTACTGCTGATGATATTGCTTGCTGTAAATTTTAAGAGGCGCCTACATTCTTTGAACAATTGCCAGTGATAATTTAAATAAATACTTACAGTACGTAATAGCTTTATTCCTGTGATAATATCTAGACTTCTAATTCAAAAACCACATTCCAAAGCACATTTTTTGTCTATGGCTTGATTCAGGGCCACAATTGGCCATTGTCCTTTATGCAAGACATCCTCATCAATCGATGGTATCTTTTATTTATTGCCGGCCAATAAAAACTGCAGATATTATCAGCGCATGCGGACTTCTTGATTAATACTTTAATTATATCGATGAAACTTTTAAAACGATTAAGTTTTGTTTATATTAATGTTTTAATCGTGTTTCCAGTTATTAACAGGCATCACTAATAAGTTTAGGTAGGGTAATTTATATCAATCGTTTCATTATTCTCGATTTTGATTCTTATATTTCTAATATTAAATATCTATTAATTTTTGTGATAAAATGTTTAATTCATATTTTCTGTTTGTCCTCAGGCAAAGAAGGAGATGTACGATGTGAAGAAACAGCGGTATTGCTTAGCTCAAGATGAGTACAAGCATTTGAATAATGCGTTGTCAACACTCGCTGCATCCAGGACTAGTCGTAAGTATTTTATTACTTTTTATACGAGTCTTGTTCTATGGCATGAAAACTTGCAATAGCCCCCACACTCACTGTACGGACTCACGCCAGTATTTTTTTAAATTTTATATGAGTGAGAATGCCCTTTCACAACAAAATTAATTATGGTTTTCTAATTTTGCTGTATTTTGTTACAATATTCTGTAATCAGATTTTAAACGAAATACAGTAATTACGATTGGGTCCGTTTTCGAAGTATTTTGACGTTGATGTTTATGATTTATAATTTTGTTAACTTATAATTTGTTTTTATTAACAAAATCTTGTCTTGTATGACCGTTCGAGACTTTCTGGAATTGTAACTTTGATTATGGGATTCCAGATTCCAATTCTGCTGTTATTAAGTCAGACAACCGGTAGGTTAAGATACCTCTGGAATCGCAAACGAAGCGTCCATTGAAAGGTTACGCTAATCTCTTAGGTACCTACTTAGCAGGCCGACATACTTGGTGCGGATACGACGCATGCTTGGTTAAAAAAATACATCATTTTAAACTCTACAATTGAATAAGTATGTTTTAATTGATATAATGTATATGTAAAACGTTAGAAATAACTCGTTTATACAAGTTTTATACTGTACATTAACCAGGTATGCCGAGCAAGAATATAAATTTTAATCAGTAGGTACAAAGCTTAGAGATCATGGTACAGGGCGTAGGTACTGTCAGCGACACACCGCTGACCACATAGAATAGACAAACGTTTATATAAACCCAGTGCTATAATAGTAGACATTTCGTGTATATTACGGTAAAATTACACTGAGAGAAAGATAATTATTTCGCAAAAAAAATAAGTTAAATATTATGTTTATGTTACAAAAACGCTTTATGTATTCTGTAAAAATTATAAAATATACCAAAATTAAAACTGTTTTCAGGTTACATTAAAAAATCTGATATTTCGTATGTTATTTATTAGTAAAACTTTGAAATTCTTTTAGATAAAGGTTTATAAAAGGTTTATTATTTTTAAGAGTTGAAAAACATTAAAATCTCTTTCAACTCTTGTCTTTGACTGTACCTCCAAGTTATCACAAGGAATGTAGATTTTATACGTAAAACCAGACATGCAGGGCAGTGTTAGTCCTGTTTTTCTTTGATTACTTTCTGTATAAAGTCTTATAAAAGTTTATCACTGACTTTTCCACTACTGGACAACATAACCACTGTGTAAAAAGATTCAAAATATCTCCTAACAGACTTAAAAATAGGCCTACTCTGACCCCACCAATAGATAGACTAGTTCTCAATGCTAACGCGCACTGCAACTCAAATATTATCACCAAACCATCGTGTCTCGATGCGTAATCGGGTAAGCATCGCAAAAAAATCGCTAAGGTTGTTAAAATAATAGCAAAAATTATCATTCCACCGCCATTTGGTACCTTTAAACAGAACAGATCCAATATCGTGGCACATTATGCTGATGGGATCATAATGATGGCTAGACCTTCCCATCACACCCTGGGATAGTGGTCAAAGCTGTGCTAGAAGCGGTCATACGTGTACTTACCTTTATATAAATAGCACTCGAACCGACCGGTACCTATTTGAATAAATATAATTTTCGAACGAATATTTGCATGTAAAAACTTTTAGTTTTTTTATTTAAGACCCTGTTTTTTAATAGGGTACTAGTTTTACTTGAAGTTAACTGAAGCTGGCATGCTTAAAGGAAAAAATATTGAAATGAACACCTATATTGACCACACAAAGTTCATGTTTCGTTGGTATCAGTAATTCTATGGAACCACAATAAATAAAAATAAATATTCATAGACCCCTTATAATACCCCCTTTCGGACTTATAGGGACATTATGTTACACCCTGTATACTAGAATTAATTTATCCCTGACAATACTGATTTTTCCCTCCACAGTATGCTCATCAACCACGTCTATGACAACGACGTCGACCACGTCGCGTCACGACCCGGACATGTTGAGGTCTGAAGTGACCCAGGCGAGAGGACGAGTTGCAACTCTGAGGAAGGAACTTCGACAGGCGAGAGCGGAAGTGGCATGTGCTAGACGTGGTGTTGACACTCTGGCAGAGTAAGTAACTGGGTTACAACACCAGCTTCTTGATTGTCTATTTTTTGAGTTATTCCTGTTTCGGACTACCAGTCTTTCGTCCCACTTTCAACTTTATTAATATTTCTATTACTGTTTCATCCCAAATTCTGTTTGATACCATCAGAATCTGACAATTTATTGTTTTTTTTTATACATCTAAATGATGGAACGAGCCGATGGTCCATCTGATGTTAAGTGGTTACCTCGGCGTATAACAATGCTTTGCTTTACCGAGCACGTCCACTGAGGATGTGCCATGTGATGCATTGCACAGCGCTGTGCGGCGACAGAAACAGATGTGGTGGTAGCACTTCCCCGGACGAACTATTTTACAAAGAGCTCTACTAGTACATACCATGCGTAACTCGAATGTTCCAATTTGTGGTGGTCAACTATAACTTTATGCATCTCTTTGAGCTATGCTTGTAGGTACAGCAAAAACTTCAACACCACACTTGGCTGCCTATAATAAAGTGACGCTAGTAGAAATGTCCTACTAAGGGAGATACAAAAAAAAAATTACAAATCGTTAGGTGGCTCAGTTATTTCAACAGTTTTTATATCTCCGATAGACATTATGTCTGTCCCGTTCGTTTTAACCATAAATACTTATCAAACACAGATATGGAAACTAGATACAAGACATAAACCAACTTAAATACTGGACTAGCTATTGTCTGTAAAAAGTTAAGCGTATGAAGGCAGCTTTGCTTTACGTACACGCCACTCGAAATGCTCACCGTTTCCTTTTCTGTATGTCAATTTTTTTTTTAAATATACTCACTCGTTTCAGAGTGGAACAAAAGCTAAGCTCCCAACAAGGCTGTTACAACATCACCGAAGCGCAAGCCATCATGACAGAGTTGAAAAACATCCAGAAATCCCTTACGTCAGGGGAAAAAGAAAGAGCTGATCTCATGCAGTCCTTAGCGAAGCTGAAAGACGATTTGACAAGGCTGCAACTAGGAGATGCATCACCTGACCTTTCCACATTAAGCCTTCCACAGGAGAAGCTATCCACTGCCTCGCAAACTGACTTATGCGCAGATTTAGTACCCATCGGTACCAGGCTAGCAGAAATGGCGCGGGTTCGCCTACAATACGACGAAGCCAGGAAACGAATACAGCAAATTCAGCAGCAACTCGCCGATTTAGAAGACAAAGTCCAACCCGGACAAGCAGAATCCGATAAAGATCGTCTCCTACTATTCCAAGAGAAGGAACAGCTACTACGGGAACTCAGAAGCATCACGCCTAGAACGAGATCGAAACAAGAAATGACAGAAATACAAACAGAGTGTAAAAAACTCGAACAAGATCTAAAAAATGCTTTTGAGATGTCGAATAAATGCATAGCGGATCGACTGAGGCTACACGAAGAGAAGCAGTTGTTACTACAGCAGTTGAAGGAATCTTTGACGTCGATGACGACGTTGGAAGGGCAGTTGAAGACGTTATCAGCGAGTACACTGTCCGTGTCGAGTAGTTCGAGTCTCGGCTCGCTATCCACGGCGAGTAGTAAGGGCTCGCTTAGCTCCGGGATCAGTTTTACGGATATATACGGCGGGCCGCAGATCGCGTCCTCCTTCCAAGCGGACAAGCCTATTGACATGGTGGATCTGCATAGGCGAGTTGAAAGGTAAGCTTTCTTATTTTTAAATTTTTAGAATAAAACTATTTCACTAGTTAAACAGAAACACAAGTAGAAGACGAAGTCGAAGTAGATGTTTGTTACCCCCCCAAAAAAAGGGATGTTATAAGTTGGTGTCTGTCTGTAGCCTGGTAGGTAAATAGGGCTCCAATTTGTATTTTCAATGAGAAAAGTGATGAAACAAGCAGGTGACCTAACTGATGTTAAGCCGTTACCTCTGCCAATAACAATACAGAGTACGTACCCTGTGAGGCACTGCTCCATCACTCTGAAACAAAGGTATTAAGTCTCATGTGCCTGTAATGTGTTTGCCCCTTGCCCCTTGTGCCCTAACATCTGCACAAGAGATGACCTCATAGATACCACAGACTAGGGGGTAAAGGTGGCGAAGTTCTACTCGAACTTCGTCTAGTCATACCATTGACACGCAAAGAAGAAGAAGAATGTGTTTTCTATCTATAGGTTACTCCGTGGCACCAGTTGCAATGCAGACAGCGTCACTCCTGGAGCCAGCAGCTCGCCGTCCCAGCCTTCCTTGTCTCCGCGAAGCAGCCTGTCTTCAGCCAGTCCACCTCCACCACCGCCTCCTTACAACCAGGTAAAATACATACACAGGGTTCCTCAAATTTATAACACCACGGACCCCTGATAAAAATCCCAAACTGTAATGAAACGACGATGGCTGCATACAAACTGATTTATTGTTCAAACTACCCTCATTAGTAGCTTTCACACATACACATAATACAATACAAACGGCATCGAACTCTGCGTAAAAATTATGCAAATCTAACTGGAGAAGCATATACGGTTTATTTTAATAAAATTTAAGAAATACGGTGTCTAAAACAAATATCTTATGTAGGTATAATGTAAGGAAAGAAAGATGATTGACCACCTTATACGACATGACAGCTTAATCGGAAATATCATTGAAGGGAAGGTAGAAGGAGAGAGAGGAAGAGGAAGACCGCGTATTAGCTACATGAGCCAAGTGAAGGCGAAGATCGATGTCATGTCGTATAAGGACGTCAAGGAAGCTGCCCTGAAGAGAAGAACCTGGCGGGAAATGCGTATATTACGTCGACAAGAGCTTAGCTATTAAATTAGAAGGAGGAATAATGTAATGGGCCAGTTTGTTTTCTGCGCAGCTTTGCGATTTTGCATAATTACATTCAGTGAGTTTGTATCCTCAAAAATGGTGATATGTGTGAGCGAAAAGATTATTTGACGAAGTTTTTTAAAACACGTGTTTGCCATACGATAATAACTCTTTTCATTTTTAAATACTGAAACACAAGATCCTTCTAAAGAATATGATTTCAACATTAATAATTTCTTAAGCAGCGTAGCGAAATGTGATTGACAATCTCTTTCCTACATTCCGAAACAGATTAATATCATTGACATTTGTCTTGACACTGACAGCTGCCCTCTGCCCTCCGCCCGCACCTGTCAAATGCACACGCTTTCGCTCCGGGGGCTAGAGGTCGAGTGATCGATCTCAAAATAACTATTCTAAATGAATTAAGTCTTATTGTAAATATAATGTACCAGCCTTTTCATCTCATCTAGATGATTTATATACAGCATCAGGAGCCACTTTCTACCCATGCCCCGATGTATGGGAGGCTGCAGTGCCTGGGACATGATTGAGATGGAGTAGGCTTGTAGCATCTATACCATCCTCTCAGCCTAGTCAACTATATTTTTAAATATATCAGCAATACATTCTCCTAACCGTTCATAACTGATTTCAGGTGGAAAGACAAAGGAGACAGCAGAGAGAGTTAGAAGAGAAATTAGCAGAAATGAGGATAGGTGTCGCCACTGGAGTGAACGAAGTCACTGGCTTAGCGACCAGTAAGTATTTATTTATAAAGAAAATTACGACTATTACAGTATTTACAAAATAATAACATACACGAAACAGTTGAGCTTTCTGCAAACCATTGCAAACGATCTAAAGATACCTCAGTTGATCCAAATATTACCATTGCAAAGGAACCCTACTACCACAAAATCTTCCTGGACGAACACTTTCATAAAGGATTTCTATTACTAAACTTACTCATTCACAAAGAAATTACTTTACACTACAACAAGTGTATTGTTATTTTCAGTACCAGTTCAATTACAAGGCCCTGGACGGCCGTGTGAGCCTCTGTCGCCTATTTCTGAAACTCCACCCCCTCCCCTCTCGCCTAGGACTCCCTCTTCTAGTGGTAAGTGCACTGGGTACTGGGCCCATAACCTATTTTTGTGGACATAAATATTTTTACATCCTGAGTTAGTCGATCTAAATTACAATTATCTCTACTATTTGCTGTTTAATAAATGTAGATATATTTTTTTGTTTGATATAAAAATTATAATTATGCATTTTGTAATTTGTTGCATAAGTATTTTTATTTCACTTGTAAGTAAGTACATAAAATGCCATACCCATACGTTAGATTTTTCCATGAATACAATGAAGTTGAATTTTAATAAGGTGATCACCATTTGACGTCATGACAATTTGACATAAGTTTTCTGAGCCCATAACCTAAATTGTCGGCATATTCTGTCCGAGATCGTCATATTTTATTGAATAATTTATTTGTGAATTACATTGATCTCTACTACAAGATCAAAGAAGTAGCAAACACAGTCATACTTTACATTTATGACACTAAATGACAGTTGTTTGTGTAAATTCCAGGTACAAATACTAGATCTGTGTCTGCCGCAGTCAGTGACGAGTCGGTTGCAGGCGATTCTGGAGTTTTCGAGGCGGCGCAGGCCGGCAGCGATCCTACCAACGCTGGTGAGCTTTATTTACAAGCGTATAAGAGCTATATTTGAATGTAGTTTAGGACTCTTATTATTTAATTCGAGAAAATTATTTATAATATAATTACCTACTGCTAGAACACAGACAATACAACGACAGATGGACAAAAATAGTAACAATATGGAAAGGGCCCACAGGAAAGAGAAGACCGAGTAGACCTAATGCTAGATGGGTAGACGACATACATAAAACTACAAATACAACAAATTGGATAGATCTGGCTCAGGACAGAGACAACTGGAGAACACTGGAGGAGGCCTATACCCAAGAGGGGTCCTAACAAATTAATTTTTTCTTAATACAGTTTAAAGTGTTTATATTTTATTAAAATAAGTTAGGAATAAAGGCTTTTTTATTTATTTACCTACTGCTAGATATAGTAATTTGGTTAGATAATAAAATTAATGTTATTTTACAGTGAACAGTGCGCAAATTGAGATCAAATTGCGATTCTGTCCCGAAGAAAGCGCTTTGGAGATTGGAATACTGCGGGCGAGGAATTTACACGCACTCTTCATCGACTTGGGCACTGAAGTGTAAGTACAGACTTGTTTACATTTACCAGTTACAAAATTTCGTACGTTTTTATGAGTTTGTGGCCAACTCTGAGAGTGACGGAGTTTTTTAGACCGCCTTAAGGGTCTCCATCGTGGCTTAACGACTGCTAGGGCCGGGACCGACAGTTTAACGTGCCCTCAGCACGGAAGCGCTGTAAATGCCACTAGCGGTCACCCATCCAAATAGTGACCGCGCGGAGTCTCGCTTAACATAGATATCGGTGAAGTTTGACTAAGCAAGCTACGCCACGAGCGCTTCGAATTTACAAGATGGTTTTAAAATCAATTTTGAATTTATTTTTACAAATTTTTGTTGGTAGTGTGGTGCGCGGGGCATTAGTTATCGGCGGTGGCTGCGGCGGCGTGCCGTTCGGCAGCGCGGCGGCGGCGTGGCGCGGCGGCAGCGTGGCGTGGCGCGAGGCACAGCGCGCGCAAGTGCCCAGCTCACGAGCTCTGCGGGCAGCCACCTTGCAGATCAACTTGGCCACTGGAGATGAATGTCTGGTGAGTAGTGTGCCGTGCGGCAGCGCGGCGGCAGCGTGGCGCGGCGGCAGCGTGGCGTGAGAACGACAAATAACAGAAAACTTGAAATGCCACACTAGAGTTTCATCATATTATACAGAATGTAATAAATAAGACTATTCTTAAAAACTTAAAGGTTAAAGTATCTTTCAGTGCGACAGTGATGCTCGCATTGCTGTGTTCCGGTTTGAAGGGTATGGGTGTCGGTGCTATTACACGCACATTAGACTTAAAATCTTTATGTCTCATAGTGATGGACGCAGTGCAATGCATCATCAAAATATTGAATTAATAATAATTTTTGACCATTATCTTATCATTAGCTAAAACAAAATGATGAAAACTAGCCAAATTTGAGTATTTCGGCTTCAAAGCCTCGAGTGCCATGTGAATAACCCTTAGGCGAGAGCGATTTTCTTCTGAATCTACCCTCCCAAACCAACCTAAAACCTGTCTTAAACCTTCACTAATAAGGTCCATTTTCCAGGGATGCGCGCAAGTCAGTTTGGCTGACTTCGAACCGGATACAGTTACGCAGAAGTGGTACAATATACTCAGTTTCCGGTGTATGAGAAGAGATGAGAGCTCTGATGAATCTACCGTTATTTCGTCTCAAACTTCCACACTCACTAGGAATAGAGGTGAGTTTTTAGTAACTATGACGTGCATTTAGTTCATTCGCGAAAAGTCGAAAACTATTTTTTTCCATAGAAAAATTTCGAATCGAAATCCAACCCGACAAATCTCATTATACTTTGCAAAGATAGCTATTATAGTTTATTTGTTTTTCAGGGCCTGAAAGTATGAACAGTGCAGACTGCAACGTGGACTGTGGGGACAACTCAGCGTCGGAAGATGAAGACTCTCGAGAGCCACTTAATCAGGTATACCAAAGTGCTATCATCTCTCTATTTATGACATTAATATTAAGCAGGCCTTTGCTGGATCTGGATGATGATGAAATCTGGATGATTTATACAGCGTCAGGAGCCACTTTACCCATGGCCCGATGTACAGGAGGCTGCAGTGCCTGGGACATGATTGAGATGGAGTAGGCTTGTAGCACCTATACCATCCTCTCAGCCTAGTCGACCATCCACAGGAAATACAAGGTCAATACGTGCGGAGCTGACTAAGCCAAGGGTTTCCTCACGATATTTTCTTTTACCGTTTGCGAGCATTGGAATTACGCAAATACATTTTTCGAATAGAAAAATCCATTGCACGACCAGATTTGAACCGATTACCTTAGGATCGGAAGGCGGGGTTGCTACCACTAGACCACTGGTGCTCCAACTAACATTGTGAACTAATAATGACGTAATTTATGTAATTTGTTCTCAGATAGTGGAAGAGGATTCGTTTGAAGATTACATTCCGGAAGAAGATATCGCGTTAGAAGAAGAGTTCCTCCACCCCACCACGGCCGAGAAAGAGACAAACACAGAGTGTAACTTCTGCCCGGAGGGAGCGAGACAGCTACACAGACGGTGAGTTTTACTGTAATGGGAAAGGTGATGGTGTCATAGTGGTTACGGGTTTATAGAACTCTTAGTTTTAGCTTTGTATATAGCCTGCCGAAATCATATTTTTTTTGTTCATTACAAAATTGTGTATAATCGCCAATTTAAATAATAATCAATTTCGGTTATCAACGCCAATATGTAGCACCAAGCAAATCTCTTTTATTGCAAAATTACAACCTTCTTCTTCTTCGAGTCGATTGGCTCCCATGCGTATTTTTTATTATTTAGTAAATACCTAGGTACCTACTAATTACAACCTAAAACTGCTGTTATTTGATATTGTGCAAAATCAGTGCATTTTTGAATCCAAAAGGCGTTTTTGCAAATTCGTAGTGTCCTTCATCGGTAAACAACATGCCTTTCTTTGTGTCTGCTTTAGGAGGGTTGGGAGGGTTCACAAATAGATATACCACTATTCAGCGAATACACCGTTATAGTCTATTTATTATTCAGAAAAAATGTTAACCCAAACGGTATCTTACCAAATTCATAATGTCATTTTCAGTAGAATAACGCTGTTTTGGTTGGTGCATTTTTCAATCCAAAAGTCATTCTTGCAAATTCGTAATGTCCATCGTCGGTTTTAACCATAGTTTTATAAACACTAGCTTAATAACTTAGGGGGTTATTATATAAGTTATTTGGCGCTTTAGTAACGGTGTCGGGTACTATAAGCATTCTCTCCATACAGATACGCGAAGTGTGCCCGGCGGCCGAGGGCGGACGGAAGGCCTCACGAGCACACCGCTCTAGAGTAGTCTGTCCCTCTATTGTATATAATTGTATATAGGTACGTTTACATTGTGTCTATGGTTTGTGTTTGTGGGGGGTATTTTCGAAGTCTTATGTCAAACACTTTAACCAAAAAGTTGTGAATCGAATGAGATTTATACTGATACTACCTTATTTTTCCTGATGACTGTGATTCCAATTAGTGTGAGCATTAATAAAATATAATTTCCTTATGTGCTTATTTGCTATTTCTTCGGAATTAGATATTTGCAATTTTGGTTTCGTCTGTAAGTTTTTTTACAGACTATGTTTTTTAAAGGTGAAGAAGGAAAAGCATGTTTCATGTTGATAAAATACTGCAGATTTTGTGAAAATGTTTATTACGATTTACTTTATGACATTTTTAAATCTGATTCTGTAATTGCAAGCAGAATTAGGATTCACAATTGGACCTTTCGAGAATATCACCCAGATGCATGGTTTTGATTTGAGTTCAATGAAATATAATCCTTATTGTAATTGCATGACAGCATGAAATGGCACAATGTGAATGTATCTTAGTTTAAAACAGTTTTTTAGTTTATTTCTAGCATTTAGTACAACTTTGAATTTGATTAGTTGTTGATTGGTAACGCGAGAGCACCAGCCCCCGTATGGCAATCTTTTGCTGTCAAGTTATATTTCACTGCCCAGTGTAATTTCTTCAGTCTTCATCATTCATCATTCATTCTTTCATCATTCAAATCATTCTTTCAAATCATTCTTTTTAGACACTTGACAGCAAAATATGCGCGAAAACACATCAAATGACGTCATAATGTCACTATTTAGTCACAGCATAACTATGAGTTAGTATGAACTGACCATGATTTAAAACTTTGCAGTTCAACTTTGATTTGCATAAACCTGCAGGGCATGTTTTTTCTGAAAATTTTTTACTCGTCCGAAAAAAGAATATTATTTTGTATTCTTAGGTACTGCAGCGCCGTCTTTTAAAGATATAAAAGGCATTTTTATAATATAATAAGTGGTACTAAAGTATATATTTTTACAGGAAAAGTCAACAAGTAAGCTCGAGTCCCGAGGAGTCGTTAGCCACCATAAAGAGATCTCAAACATTTTCTCCGCAACCGCAGAGCATCGGCAAAGGGCAATACATTTGCAGGTTTATATTTTGATGATACTCATACGATTGTGACTTGTAAACAAATATAACCCCAGAATGTGGATATACACTGATGTTTGTCACCGAATTTATTTGGATAATTTATGAATTAATAGCTATACGCGATACGTGCTTTTATAAGTATTTGATTGGTAGCATGTCCTGTCCACCACCTTAGGAATACACTCATAAATGGCGTCACAGCTCAGTAGGTAATAGCTCTGCCTCTACGCTGTGGGTCGTGGGTTCGATCCCTACTGAGAATATTTGTGGCAAATATAAATTGTTCTATGTATGTGTGTTACTATGTAATAAGTATGACAAAAAAAAGAATATATCAGCAATCTAGTTTCCATAGCTAGCTTCCCTTAGTTAGAACTAGAGGGCGTTGTGTGAAATATCTATGAGTGTCCATGATTATATTTAAATGATTGTTTCAGGTTAAATCGTTCAGAATCTGATTCGTCAATGACACAGTACGCGCGTCGCGGCATGTTGCACCCGCCGCCACCGATGGGCATTCCATTCGACAGGAGTCTGCGCGAGCGCAGGTCTTTGAGGTAAACTATTAGAATAGATAAATAATATCTTTATTGCACACCAAAGTAAATGAAAAAAAAACAAAACAAGAGAAGTAACAATAAATACAAACAAAACATAATAAATACATATTATTGATAGAAAAAAAAATCACAAAGTTACCTCTAATTTTCTAAGATTTAAAAATGAGATCTGTATTTCGAAGACATACGTGTAATATGAAAAAACCCAAGTGTGTATAATAATTGTATGAATAAACAGATGGGGCCGTGTCCAAGGCGGAGCAGTCAGAAGATCTGGTGGTAAAAGCACTAAGGCACCTCGAACCTCCCTCGACTTAGCCTTGGACCTGCAAGCGCAGCACACGCGCTTAGAAGACCTCAACACAGAGATCGCCAACCTTAGCCAGCTTAAAAAGAGGTATGTTTATTTAGCCAGTTCAAAAAGAGGTATGTTTATTTAGCCAGTTCAAAAAGATGTATGTTTATTTAGCTACAGCTCAGAAAAAGGTATGTTTATTTAGCCAGCTCAAAAAGAGGTATGTTTATTTAGCCAGTTCAAAGAGAGGTATGTTTATTTAGCCAGTGCGAAAAGAGGTATGTTTGTTTAGCCAGTTCAAAAAGAGGTATGTTTATTTAGCCAGTTCAAAAAAAGGTATGTTTATTTAGCCAGCTCAAAAAGAGATATGTTTATTTAGCCAGTTCAAAAAGAGGTATGTTTATTTAGCCAGCTCAAAAAGAGGTATGTTTATTTAGCCAGCTCAAAAAGAGGTATGTTTCTTTAGCCAGCTCAAAAAGAGGTATGTTTATTTAGCCAGCTCAAAAAGAGGTATGTTTATTTAGCCAGCTCAAAAAGAGGTATGTTTCTTTAGCCAGCTCAAAAAGAGGTATGTTTATTTAGCCAGCTCAAAAAGGTATTAAATTAAACGTGATTGAAACAAACTATCTAAACTTTGACATTTTTAATAGATAGATAGATAGACAATACTTTATTGTACATACAAGGAATTCAGATGACATACAAAAACTTAAAAATTAACTTAAGTATAATAAATGGTATACAGCTCTGGGGCTGTACCAGAAAGAGCAATATTCAAATCATCCAGCGATTCCAGAATAAAGTGCGGAGGGGAATAGTGAACGCCCCGTGGTACATCAGAAATGATCCACCAGCAAAATCGAGTTTGTCGCTAGTGTTATTCAAAAATACGCAGAAGCACATGAACTAAGGCTTCATCATCATGTTAACGTCGAGGCGATCCAGCTCCTTGACAATACGGACTTAATAAGAAGGCTCAAAAGGAAAAAACCTTTTGAGTTAGTGTAATAAATAAGTGAAATTCAGTGAAAACAAACTAAAGAACACATGAACTAGTGTCTTCCCTTAAATCCTAAATAGAGACAATAAGAAACGTGTTAATGGACACGTTCTTAGATTAAGCAATTCTAGCAATTTAAGTTAATTTTAAATTACTTATTAGCCCACGTTGTGGCTAGATTGTAATCATATTAGGGTACATTCTTTAGAAATAATGTGCACTAAATAAATGAAAAAAAAAAAAAAAAAAAATTTAGCCAGTTCAAAAAGAGGTATGTTTATTTAGCCAGCTCAAAAAGAGGTATGTTTATTTAGCCAGCTCAAAAAGAGGTATGTTTCTTTAGCCAGCTCAAAAAGAGGTATGTTTATTTAGCCAGCTCAAAAAGGTATTAAATTAAACGTGATTGAAACAAACTATCTAAACTTTGACATTTTTAATAGATAGATAGATAGATAGATAGACAATACTTTATTGTACATACAAGGAATTCAGATGACATACAAAAACTTAAAAATTAACTTAAGTATAATAGTACAATGGGCGGCCTTATCGCTAAAAGCGATTTCTTCCTTTTTTAATATTATTAGAATGATATTAAAATAGTAATGATAATTGTTTCAGGTTAGAAGAAGCGTGCGTTCGCGGCGACCCCGCCGTGGCCGCGTGGGTCGCGGAGGACGACACCTTGCGGCGGCTGCTGGCCTGCTCCTCGGAAACCAGCCGCGACAGGACCAGCAAGCTGCTGAACCGCACCTGCCGCGAGATCTACCGCCTCAGGAAGTCGCGCCAGGGCGGACGGAAACCGGACCTCGTCACATTCAAGTTAGTTACTTACAAAGCTCTTGGGGGCGATTCTACACCGATAGACATTTTATCACGATAGATATATATCCCACAAACTGTCAAAACTTTTTTTTTTTTTGTTTTTTAGTTTTTGACAGTTTTTGGGAGATATATCGTGATAAAAAAGTCTATCGGTCTAGAATCGCCCCCCTTGTTAGACTTTACCTTGTTGTTACCTTTTTGTATAGTGCAACACACAGAGCATGAACCATACGAGAACATGTAGGTAGGTAGGCTTGTTTTTCCTTATTTTCAGTTTGTTTTAGTTTAGTTTTAGTTATTAGTTACATAGTACCTATCTACTCAAACTCAAAGTCAAAATTTCTTTACTTAATAAAATCACAAGGATCATTTAGAATCGTCTTATATAACTAGGTGATTCTAGGTGCCAGTTCCACGCGACCAGAGCCTAGAAGAACGGTCAAGAAACTACGGCCTGGTTCCTAGCGTTTTTTGTATGATCCCTTTTACAGAGAAATATTTCATTCTTATACTTTCATTTTATTGTAAATTTTGTGTGTATTCAGTATCAAATAAATAAGTTTATCTATCTATCTACCTTATAGATGAGAAGCTACCATACCTTGACTATCAGTAGCGATAGCAACAAAAAAACGCCGAGTTTAGCTATGGAATCGACGGAAACAGTATAGAATTTATAGGTACTGTTAATCCGTCCATTCCATAGCTAAACTCTGCGTTTTTTTTAAATCCCCTCAAAACCCACCAACTCAGATAGGTTTATAGAGAATTCTGAAAAAAAAACTCCAAAAATCCCAGGGAATTTCTGGAGTTTTTGTTCAAAAATCCCCTGCCGGCAGTCGCAGGGGAACACGAGGGGATTTCTCGAATAAGCCTACCATTGAGAGCCTTTGTTTATCGACTCGAATTTTGAGCTCAACAAACATTCGTTATTTTTAGTTTATTTTAATATCAAGCTTAGGTCATAACCAATATCTTTCATCCACAGAGAAAAGATGGCGTTCTTCACGCGAAGCAAGCCTACCATCCCCGTCCTACCCTCGGAAGAAGGCGACGACGTCGTGTCAGAAGACGAATGGGACGGCAGAGAGGCTGATGAAGATTTCGAAGAACGCAGAACTCCTGACGGCAGATCCTCAAAAACATCATACGAACTGCGTAATAACCCCGTGGAGACAAGCGAGCCAGTACCGGTAGAATGCAAGAACCCCTGTATAACTGAGGTGAGCGAAGCGAGCGACGATAATAAGACTGAAGAGGTGAGGTATGATTTTGTTGTTGATAGGGTACTGGGTGTCCAAGTTTGAATGTGGTTTTGTTCTACTGGGTCATTTTTACCCATTATTATTCCTAATTGGACCAATGACTGGAATGGAAATGATGGGTAAAAATGACCCAGATGATAAACAAAATGGAAATGGCCTTTGGCTCAAAAATGGCACCATTATAAAACTGCAAATATAAACTGTGATCAATGTTTGCCTATTGAGATTTTCTGGATTGAAGACTGAAGAAATATCGTATTTGTTATATCAACGGAACTCTTAGCTGATGTATGAAGTGCCATAAGTCGAGAGTTCACTATCAATACTATTGTAGTATACAATTTTATACATATATATATTGTACAAAGAATATTGTGCCTTAAAATTGGTGCCTGAAAGCCTGAAGTGCCATAGCGGCATGCGATGAATTAGGTACAAAAATAATAGTTTTATGGAGAGTCACAAAATAAATGCCAAACATTTTATTGTAAATATTATTAAGAGTGGGGATACAACTTGTAAATACGTAATATCTTAAGAGGCGACCCACCGAGTAGGTTCTGTGAGGTTCCGACTATAAGAATTCAGCATAATCTTAATAATATGAGTATAAAAAAGTGGGTAATTTTACATGTTGGTCTAAGCCAACTTTACATCAGGTGCCTTATCCTCGAATTTTACAAGCAAGTGCATCCCAATGAATATATCTTACTAGCTGACCCACAATACAAAAAATATTATACATTTCAGCAATTCATTTTTATTTATATAGATAGATTGTGATTTAATGTTGATAATATCGAAAAGTTCTTGAGAAATGTCTTATTTTGCAACGTAATATTATTATTGTTGAATTCTTGTAGTCTGAACCGTTATTAATATAGGGTTATCTCCACCGAAAATATTTAGGACTTGTGAAGGCCAAAAACATGCTTTGTAAATAAAGGCTAAAGTCAATAAGCATTGTGTGGAGCACTTGCCCTATTCGTAAAACGTACTATAACTGCCATTTTGATGTAAAACTTGGGTCGTTTTAGACCCAAACTAACCAGGGTCTCTGAGACCCACGGTATAAGTGACTGGGTCTCTGAGACCCACGGTATAAATGACTGGGTCTAAACGACCCAGGTGTGTAAATTCCGGGCACATTTTTGAAAGTGCAATATTTGAACGTACTTTTTTGATAATTTATTCCAATTCTTCTTTATGATCTGAATTCGTACATGCTTTGCTATAGTTGTACTGTACTAGTACAGATAACTACTAAATGTACGTATTAGCCTTCCTTTCTTTCAAATTTGTTTTCCAAATCGTTAGAAAAGGACAGGTAATGTAAATTAAATACATCAGTCATTTTTAACATTAACAATTTGTAATTTTATTATTGTGCAAATTTTTTGAATGAAAAGTCACTGTTGTATTTTATATGAAATGTAAAGAGAACGTAATATTAACGATGTAAATGTGTAATATATTTCTAATTTTATTTTTAGCATAAATTTTTGTAAATAGTATCTGAATACTATAAGTAAAGAATTTGCATATCTGTAAATTTAAATTTTTTATTATTTTAATTATTCTAAATCTATTAGAAGTAATTTGTCAAAATTAAGTATTTTTTATAACAAGAAAAGTCGCGTAGTTTTACTAGTTAACGTAACTTACATTTTTGTAAAAATGTATATTTTTAATAATTATTTGCATAAAGAATTATTGAATTTGGATTTGCCAAATTATTATAGGAATTGTTTAATTCTTCTAATAAAGAAAGGATTTAATAATATTATTTTGTAAAAATGCCCGACCTAAGCTGGTTGATAATATAAATAGAAATTGAAAATAAAAACTATAAATTAATAAATTTATTTGTTTGACTTTACATACCACATCTTTTTTTAAAGGTAGGTAGGTAGTAGGTAGGTATCCAAATTCATTAAAAAACTTAGGTCACGAAAGTCATATATTTTTTTATACATTATAGACAAACGTTTGACCGCAATCTCACCTGATGGTAAGTGACGATGCGGTCGACGATGTAGCACATTTGCCAAGAAGAAACCTATTCATTCTCCTCTTGAAAACATTCAAATTGTAAGTGTTTGGAAACAGACGCCTACTGACGATATAGTAAAAGCTTTACACATAATAACGATTAATAATCACTGCTTAGGTTTAGTGTTAGCCGCACGCGACTAGCCAATCTACAATCTACGTACAATCGCACTAACGATGTAACTCCCTTACGACTAATGAAAGTGTGACAAGTATTTTGCACCCAATTAATGAAGGCGCAGGAAACTTTTCTCAGGACACGTGCTTAGTGGACGTGCAATATGAGGTGATGCGTTATAAGTGTGTAACTAAGTAACCCTAATCTCCTATATGTACCTCTAGTGCGAACAAACTATAGGCAAAATGCATTTGTCAACAGGGCAAGCAGATGTTTCAACAAGATAGTAGCTAGCAGTGCTAACACAGTGGAACTAGATATATTTAACACTACCACCAAGCGTTTAAAGCGCTTGGTGTGTGACAGTTTTTTTAATCAGTAGATTTCTTAGACAGGTACTTATGTAGGATAAATTCACTTTATTGTTTCTTTCTCTCACTTATACTCGTATGTTTTCCTCTTTTCCGTCTATCCCAAATTAGGTACTGTTTTGTTTTTAACTAAAAATTATAATAACTATACGTGGAAACTTGTAATTAGCTTTTAAGTAACCAATGTATCTACCTATACTTCGTCTAGCTGTAAGTTTTCCAAAAATAGTATAGACTTCTATTAGGTACCTGACTTTTGTGAATTTTTTTTACCATAATTTCACGCCTACGTAAAATGTTCAAGTTTGTGTTAGGTTTAAGACAAAATATGGACCTGAAATTAGTATCCAAGTCCTGACAAGCCATAAGTTTTTCCAATACTTGGCTTACATGGCGACCAAGTGCGCAGCTGAAAGCCTAAAACAAAGTAGGTATGATACGAGTAGATACCTACATTACATACCTAGTTAGGTTAGGTAGATCTCAATTTTCGCAACGAAACGTCTCGCTTCAACGGTTTTTAAAACGGTTTGCATAAAGTGCTAAGAATTTTCTTAACCGCAGCACCATAGTAAAGTCTAAACTAGAAGCGCAACAACTGGAGCTACCTTTTTCAGAAGTTATGGGTAATGTAAGTAGGTAGGTATTCTGTTTGACAAAAATAAAGAGATTATTGTTTGGATATCATTTTAGAGAAAACAGCGTGTCGATTCGCTCTAATATGCATCAAAATAACTGTCTTCTTCTCCTTTTGAGTCTACTATCAACGACTTTTATAGCAATTTGGACCAGAGGGTCTAAATACAAGATTTAATAGTTTGAGATAACTTTATTCCGTTTCGTTTCCTCCCATTCATTTACGTGCAGCGCCCTAGCGGATCCTTTCAGGAACCACAAAAATGTAGGTAGGTATGGAAGGAAACGAAACGAAATAAAGTTTTCTAAAACAATCGAATCTTGTAAGTATACCTACTAGACCCAGGGTACTGTGTAGCGGGAAGTAGACGGCCTATATTATTTAATCTGAGATCATGTCGCTTCACTAACTCGATGTTGATTTCTGCTTTGTGCGTTTACAATGTGAAAACTGTTGCATCTTAGATAAGTTGTCCATCAATGGTGGAATTACCAACAGCTGTAAATCTCGCCACAAACCAGTCTTGTTATTGCCTCGTTTATGCCGGAAAGTAAAATATAAAGTACCTATGGACTTCTTGCTTGTTTCACTAAAATCTTTTCCCGGTTCTGTCAGAACTCTCTAAGTTGACATTAATTTACAATCGCTAGAGAACAAAGACTTGATGTGATTCGAGTTCTGTCATTTGTAAAAGCAACATAGCACATTTATTTTAATTGTTTTTCTTGGTGTTTTAGTGAGTATTGTTCATTAATTTTGGTGGAATTTTAACCAATACCTACTTAATACTTGCAATCATAGCATAAAGTGTGAGCCATTGGAATAAATGTGTACCTATAGGTATGTGTTTTTATTATTTGATGAAATTCGTTTCCAAGTTTTGAAAGGAAAATCCACCATTTTGTCTTCAAAACAAATGACTTGACGTTTGACTCAACTTGACTAAACTTATTTCAAATAATTCACTTGACACTGGCAAAATTGTCTGTCGAAATGACGGACAGAGGCCTTATAGAAGTGAAGAAGAAGAATGACTCGAATTGACTGTACCTACCTACTATTTCAAATATTAACTAACTAGTAGTTACCCGCGACTTCGTACGCGTCTACAGTTTCCGTGTACATTATATTATCTGTGCGTGTACCGAGCAGATACTTCTTTGAGAAACTTGACATTACACCTCATTACACCGAACTCGTACCTACTGGAATGTCAAACGCTAGTCGTTAGACCAAAGAGGTAGTACTACGCCCTGTCAAACTGACGTGACATGACAAGACAATGAAATCCTCTTGCTAATTGGCGCTGCTAATCCTTTTCGTTCATTTTATCCTGTAGATCCTGTTAATTATTCGAGATAAAAAGTAGCCTATGTGTCAATCCAGGTTACGAACTATATATATGCCAAGATTCATCCAAGTTGGTTCAGTAGTTTAGACGTGATTGAAACACAAACATCTAAACATCCAAACATCTAAACTTTCGGATTTATAATATTAATATTATATTATATCCGTCATTTCGACAGACATCCTATCCTACTATCTAGTAGGACGGACAGAGGTCATAAATAAAAGAAGAAAACCGAAAACCCATGCTTGTGACTAAAATTCTTTGCACAATTATCCACCGTATCAACTCGACAAGTAGGTAGAGTACCAACGGCTCACGCACATCCGGTCTGCCAGGATACGCTCAACTTAAAATTCGTAGTCAGGAATTGATGGGTAGGTACCTACTAAGTATATTTTAACGCAATAAGTAACTAGCGCTTTTTTTACGCGCCTTTTACGTAACTTAGAGGACACGGGGTGAAACTAATTGAGTATTTCGGGAATCAAGAAATTCAAATTCAAATTCTTTATTGCGCTTTAGAAAGCCATAATCACGGGTCATTCATCAAAATTGGAGTAGAATTTGATCGTTTTTAGATCGAGATCGTGATATGGAAATTAGTGGGTGAAAAATGAGAAGAATTCTTGGAATTTCTGGGTGGTTGGTATGTGTGAGCCTCAGAATACTGAGTATGGTAATTCGTCCTACAGCACAAAGACGTGAAAACAGCCATTGAAAGACCACCTAAATGTTGATGGTGGGATCCGTAGCAAAAGAGCAGTTGGTCTGGAAATCTTTAAAAGAATTCAAGGCTAAAATGCAATGCATGGGTGATTCCTTGCAGCGATGAATCTGAGGCAGTTTTGTAGAATAGTGTTCCCATGAAAATAATTGCCACAATAAATTAATTCCTATCTTAGCAATAAACTATCACTATTTGACACAAGGTCGAAACAGTGCTAAATAGGGTCGGCTGCAGGACTGCATAAGAGGCACGGATTTGTCTGAAGATCTAAATCGAATCTGCTATGAAGAACGGTAATTCTAATGGCTTCAATCGAAGTCATAATAATGTCCGAGTGAGTTATATACGTATCCTTTACCCCATCATCAGACCCTGGGCTACGTCCAGCTTGCATGTGAGTTATTTGAGAGTGAGGACTAGAAGTAGGTACCTACTTATACAGGGAGTTACCACACCACTTCCGAGAACGAAAGGGGGGGGGTACAGCACACCAAAACCCAACCAAAAAAAAATCAGTTATCCTGAAAAATAATTATAGCCGGAGAAAACAATGTTTAAAGATTTGTATTTATTCCGCCAGTCCGCAATGTACGCATTTACGTAGGTAAGGTCGAGGCGTAGTACTATTATTTATTCTGTGTCGTAAGTGCCTACTAACGTAGGTAGGTTAGGTACCTACTATGTTTATTTATACCTAATTGGTATAATGACCGCGCGACCGCGCGATAAAGACGGGCGTCTCTTGTCTCGCTCGCACGTCGCGTACTCGAATGACCCGCGATGAACTCTCAGCTGCGTGTACACTGTACATTGCTGCTTTATTTATTTTATTTGTTTTTTTGCTTTTACTTTTTTAAATGAGATAATTAGGTAGATAGATATGTCTTATTATGTTGTACTGTGTGTATGTAACTAGAAAAAAAATGAAAAGGAGATAGTCAAGGCAATTTTTTTTTTGCGATTTTTTTCGCTAAATGTTTTCAGTATCATGGTCTGATTGGAACCTCCAAGTTTTCGGAAGTGGTCTGGTAACACCCGGTATATACCACCCAGGATTTTCAAACCTTTTTTGCTTACTAACCATCATCAGATTCTGATCGCCCTGTATCGTCTTTACCAGATTGTAAAAAACAAATGAAGATAAAACAAATTATCTAAGGTGATGTATAATTTTTGACACTGAAAATTTAAGGATCCCTTAATCCACCTCTGGATTAAATAATCGATTTCGCTTGCTGATATCGAGCTGGTATTTAATTTACGTAACATTTGCACATCTACCTTCAACAACTAGCTTACAAGTTACAATTACGTGAGCTCCGTGTGTCGCACCTGTTTTGAGGATGCTATCGTACTGGGATTGTTATAAATTGCAATTTGGTTGAGAGCTAAATTAACCTTGTAGTGATATATTTAACATTACCTAATTGTGCTCATGAATATACAGAATACTGTGTAGGACAGGCACACATTTGATATACCAGCGATCACAAGAAGTCAGTGAAGAGACACGAAATATTTTTTTTTGAAACATTTTGAAACCTAAAATACATAGACTTCTCAAGTAAAATGATATGAATCCTTATAAGGATGATGGCTAGCATCTCCACTTCTCATAGGCACTCAAAGGCTATGGGAAACCATGTTCCTACCTAGGAAATGCAAGCCACAGAGTAATAAATGCAAGCTGACTGTTCAATGTTTACCCTATTTCTTAGTTTATTTTATACTAGTTTCCGCCCGCGACTTCGTCCGCGTCCTGTTAGACCCTGTTGATTTTCCAGGATAAAAAGTAGCCTATGTGTTCCAGGCTACGAACTAAATGTACCTATTCAAAGTCTCATCAAAATTGGAAGCATGAAAGGGTAACAAACATCCAGATATATAAACTTTCGCGTTTATAATACTAAGTAGTAGGATAAGGTGGAGTCCCGAGTTCATAGCCTAAACAACGAAACTGATATGTTTCCTTCGCTTGTCACTCACTGCGAGTGCGTGATGTGGCCAGTCACGCATCGGCCGCACCGGATGTCGGGGTCTACTGCCCCCGTATGCCAATCTTTTGCTGTCAAGTTATATTTCACTGCCCAGTGTAATTTCTTCAGGTCACGTGTTACAATTTTGTACCTCGTGATCATTCTTTTTAGACACGTGACAGCAAAATATGCGCGAAAACACATCAAATGACGTCATAATGTCACTATTTAGTCACAGAATAACTATGAGTTAGTATGAACTGACCATGATTTAAAACTTTGCAGTTCAACTTTGCAGTCCAACTTTGATTGGCATACCCCTGCAGGCGTGCTATACACGCCTACAGTACGTTAGGACGCATTTAGATAAAAATGAGGACAAACAGTTTTGTCCTCCTGATTTTTACCTAAACGCCTACTAAGCACAAGCTTATTTTACGAAAAAGCCTTCTTCGTTAGTTCGTTCGTTTTTTTATACAACATGATGGAACAAGCCGATGGCCCACCTGATTTTGAGTAGTAACCACAACCTATAACAATGCATTGCCTCACTGATCACGTTCACCGAAGACGTGCCCTGTGATGGATTGCATTGCGCCCATTACACATGGTGAGACTAAGATGTTCGTTGCTATGAGTTAGTAGTAACTTTGGACGGAGTTTTGAGGCCGACTGCTAGAGCCAGGACCGACAGTGTAACGTGCCCTCCGAAGCACGGAGGGGCTCAGATATAAATACCACTAGCGGTCACCCATCCACATAGTGACCGCGCAGAAAGTAGCTGAACTTAGATAAATCGGTGAAGATTGACTAAGCAAGCCTAGCCACGAGCGCTTCTTTTCTTTTTCTATTCTTACAAGCAAGTTTTCTGTTTTCTATGCAAATGCGGCATTACACCAAATAATTATGGAAATACCCCAACTATACTGCACTGACCGGAGGTTAACAACGCCGGGGTAATAGTGTAGATCGTGGTTCGTTTGTAAACGAATTGTGATCGATAACTAGCTGAAGTTTTGGTGCTACGAAGGCCTATGTTATATTTATTTATTTCTTTGATTTTTCAATTGCCTTCAGACGTAATTGTTTGTATATTGGTCTTATTCATATATGGCCTCTGTCCGTCATTTCGACAGACAATTTTGCCAGCGTCAAATGGATTATTTGAAATAAGTTTAGTCAAGTCGAGTCATACGTCATGGGATGAAGACAAAATGGTGGATTTTCCCTTCAAAACTTGGAAACGAATTCCATCAAATAATAATCTACAAAATCTAATCTAATCTAATAAATATCTCATGAGGCAATATATATCATCAGGTGAGATTGCGGTCAAACGTTTGTCTATAATGTATAAAAAAAAATCTAATCTAGTGTAGTATTAAATACAATAGATGAAGGCACACGATCCTTGTACATCCTGGTACGAAATTACCGAGTGGTAGGGTATTTTTATTTATTATTCTCTTTATTATCCTCACATAAAAGAGAGTGACTTGCTTATAATACCGATGAATTATCACCTGGCCTAATTATAAATACAGAGTGTAAAAGCTGACTCCAAAAAATCTATACAAGGCGTGAAAACCACTTCCGAAAACTTTAGATACAATACACATCAATATTTTTAGGAACAACTTTACTATAGAAGAAACAATGTACCCGCGAAAAAATCTGTTGTTTCATACATTTTTAAGTTCCATACATTCCAAGTAGGTATTACATTTTGTATAGGACGGCTAAGTAGTTTTTTTGGTCACATTGTTGGTCTATGAAGAATGTATGTAGATTAATAGGTAGGTGTAGGTATTTGTGCATGTAAGTATCAAAAAGTGTTTTTTACACCCGTTCAAAATTATCTACAAATTCACGTTTACAAATGAGTTCCAGAGTCATTCTCGAGGGGGTGAAAGCCACCTGCCATGGGGTCAAGGATTCGAAGATATCGTAGAAACAGTACAATATGTAAGCTGTTTTGTGAAAAATGTCATTTACACTTAGCCAGTCACCCATACCAATTAAAAAAAACTTTGTAAAAGCAGTTTACTTTGCGCATGCGTCTATTTAACCATTAATCCGTTAGCCAACGGCATAAGCACTTTGTATTTTTATTGAATGTGTATTGGATTTGGCCTTGAATTGCTCAGCATTGTCAGATTTTATTTAACGTAAGCGATTTCCAATAAATGGACAATGGACGTCGCGCACTGCATTTCGATGAGTTGCCTTTCCGTCGAGGAGGACTAATACTAGTGCTGCATAGACGAGACAAAGTATATTCAGACATTGCGCTGAGTAGCTTCTGAAAATGACAGAAATCGAATCCAGAGTCCATAAATAAGAAAAAGAAAGTTTGTGTTTTATCTACAAGTACAAGTTCAAGGATTCGAGTTCTGTAATTTTTGGAAGCAACATCTCAATTTTAGTTTAATTCTTGGTTATGTGCAATAATACCTACTTACGGTCATGCGTGGCATAAAATGTGAACCATTGGAATATGTGTACCTACTTACTGTGTGATTTCCTAACATGATGTCCTTATTTCATGGAATTTAGATTTTTAAAGGGTGGGTTCCGTTTTGTCTTCAAAACAAATGACAGCCGACTTGATGCATGCCTCAACTTGACTAAATACTTATTTCAAATAACTCATTTGACACAGGCATGATTATCTATCAAAATGTCGGACAAAGGCCATAAATAAGAAGAAAAACTTCAACTGCAACAAGTAATTTAAACCCCCGAATCTTGGATTTAAGAACACTCCCGACTAATTCACCTTTCAAACAAAAAAATCAATATCAAAATCGGTTCATCCGTTCGGGAGCTATGTGGCTTATTCCCAGAGGTCCATGATTCTATTGTTATCAAAAAAATTAGGTTCATACATTTATTTCCAAGAGATCCACGACATGTTGCGTCAGACAGACACACACACAGACACGTCAAACTTTTCACCTCGTCGTTTTTGCGTCAGGGGTTAAAAATACACATTAGCAGAAATCGTATTTCTTTGGTCTGATTTTTTTGTGTTCTGGAATTTTTTTATTCAATTCTGGTCTGTATTACTATTTATTTGGATAAATAAAGTAACTATGATGTGATCAAAAGGACATTTATTTCCAGACTAACTAGTGAGGGTACACACACATATCGCTACAAGCGAGTACCTACATAACACCTCCACCCTTAAATTTATACCTACTAACTCTGCCTCTCCGCCTGCTTAGTGCTTACATATCAGTGCTTCAGTTAGAAGTTATTCCCTACTTACCTAGTCTTCGTAGTGTTTGTACTCTGAAGGCGACTGACCGCCTGCGGCGGGCGCCGTTTCTCCTAGCACATCGTCATGCAGCCCCCGTCTATGACATGTCGTGACTGTGCGATACTAGGCCATTGTTATGACTGTTCGTTATAACGATCCAAAGACACGTTATGTGTTCTTTCCGCTGTTTTTATAGCTCTTTTACGGTAAAGTTTATTCAAATCAAAGGTCAGTTTTGGAGCATTTGCATTGTGATTATTTTGGTAGAGCTTACAGAACTCCTAAGACGATTCTAAATGATCCCTGTGATTTTATTGAATAAAGAAATTTTGACTTTGACTTTGACCTAGATTAATGACGTCATACGGTTATCGGACTTGGTTTCAGAATACATCCGTCTATTAAAGGATCCATCCAAGCACAGGTCCAAGTGTTTTCGTCGAGTAGTCAGATTCCTTTTTAGCCAAGTTTACATTCTACTATAGTCTATAGTATAGAGAATATTCTCATTAATAGTGTAGTTTAACCTAAGTAAGATTTATTTGTACCTACCTTTGTTGCTACCTATGTTTTAGTTCTAACTAGTGTTTTGGTAAATAAACTATTACTATTACTATTAGGGCGGCTTGCACCAGAATCGCTAAACGTGTTTAACAGTTAAATAGATTTAAATTTGACGTATTTATATGACTTGACAACCCGCTAAATACTATTTAATAGTTAAACGCGTTTAGCGATTCTGGTGCAAGCCGCTCTTAGTTTCTTAATATAGTTATAGAAATAAAAAAAAACTAAATACAAAATCAGCCACGTGGCTCATCGTTTAGAAATGTCATCTCCAAACATTTTGATTATTGACAGCCATGTTCAGCAATAGCATGGCCATGACGTAATTTAACAAACTTCTTGGACCACTTTGACCTCCGAACCCTCCAAACTCAAGAGGATATCCATCAAACCATTTCAACCGAAATCCGCCATCAGAGAAGCCTCTATTATTATTGTTTAAAAATTGTAAGGAAAGTGACTATGCCACTCAGTAATGTCAGAGGAGCTAGGAACATTACAGCTTAGTCTACGGTAGAGCAAGCTTGTGGTGGAGCCTGGTGATGCATGAGACAGCTGCGCCAGCACCTGTCGCGTTTACTCTAGCGTAGCAGGGGTTGGGGGTGGTCGACGAGTATTCGTTTGTTATTTAATAGGAAGAGTTATATCACGTTTAGATTTTATATAATTTAGATGTTCTAAAGAGTGATAGGTTTCTTCTAGGCAAATCTGCTACATCATCGACCGCGTCGTCACTTAACATCAGATGAGATTGCGGTCAAACTTTTGCAATTTATAAAAAAAAACGAAAAAGCTTTTTTTAGGTTATGAGCAAATCTGGCAGAACTGTGCATCATCCATCATCATTATCAGGTTATAGAAGTCTACTGCTGTACATTACACCTCCCCATTGGTTTCCAGAAAGAATGATTTTGTGCTTTCTGCATCCACCGATTTCCCTCGACCTTGACAATGGCTCTGCCTCCCGTGCTGTGGGTTGTGGGTTCGATCCCCAACAAGAACAAACATTTGTGTGTGGCGAACATAGATGTTAGTTCTACTCGTATGTCTGGGTGTTACTATATAATAATAATAAATAAATATTCATGGACTTTACACACAACACCCTCTAGTCCCAAACTAAGCAAAGCTTGTGATATGGGAACTAGGTGACTGATAGAATACTTATATACTTTTTTTTTGTAAATACATACTTATAGTACATAGTAACACCCTACAGTATAGATGAATATTTATTTAGTATTTATTATCGTCAATCGGTAATCAACGCTTCCGGTTCGAGGAATTACAATCATTCAAGCAGCCATTTCTTTCTGGACTCTATGGACATTTTCTACTTGCAAGGACGGTGCAAAATTCAACTATATTTGCTTGTAGTCTTAGTTAAAACTTATGTAGGTATGTATGTTTATGTTCAGCGTACTGCAACGAATATAATAATCCACACCATACCGCACTCGTACAATAGCGATTACGAAATCAGTGATCACCGTACCCTGTCCTATTGAAACCGTCATTACATGCTCCGACTGTCTGTCTGCGGCAGACCAGAACGCGGATGTTGGGAAATTGTGCTTGAATCTTCTATTCCAGGGTTGGTATGGTAAAAAATAAAGAATTCTAGCTTCAGCCCGCGATTTCAACTATGTGTTAATAAACTATATGTAAGTATTCAAAGTGTTATCCAAATCGGACGAGTAGTTTTTGCGTGAAAGAGTAACAAACATCCATACATACAAACTAGTAGGATGCCATCTTATTGCTAAATATTCATTAGGTAGGTATACCTAATGAATTTTTTAGATGTAATTATTTTGTTCTAGTAAGGATCTTAGTATATGGGCACCTATTTTTGCCGACAAGCAGCGATGCTTTTTTTATACAACTTAATGATGGAACAAGCCGATGATCCACCTGATGTTAAGCGGTAACCACTGCCTATAACGATGCATTGCGTCACTAAGCACTTTCACTGAAGATGTGCCCTGTGATGCATTGCACTGCGCCCATCACTTTGGGACATAGAGATGTTAAGTGTTCGCATTGTTGTTTTCCAGTTTGCAAGGCACGCGTGTCTGTAGAACGTCTCAGATGATGGACGTAGTGCATTGTCTTACAGGGTACAACCTCAACAGACTTGCACAGTGAGGTACATTGTTATTCTTGTAACTCTGTAACTGCTTAGCATCAGGTGGGTTATTGTTTCATATTTTTCCTAATAAAAAACGCAACATACCAATCAAACGAAAACCAGACTAATGTTCATTTAAACATTGTCCATTATTGTTTGATGGGGTAAATTGATAATGACACAAAATAGGCATTTATCGCAAATTGTCATCGATAGAAAGTTACCTATTTGCGCTACCATTTACCTTTCGTTGGAAAAATAGAATTTATGACTTTCTAGTTTCTAGATAAGGAAAACTAGGCTATCTGGAAAACCAGTAATAACCGTCAATATTTGATACTAGCTTCGGCAACCGAAGCAACGATTTTTCACAGAAGAATCTATTTTTTATCCCCAACGCAGAAACGACGGGGAATCTATCTGAGGCAACGTAGCTCCCGAACGGATGAACCGATTTTGATTTTGTTTTTCGTTTGAAAGGTGAATTAGTCGGGAGTGTTCTTAGCTATGTTTGACTTTTAATTTCATTACTTGTTATACTACTGAATGATGGAATAAGTCGATGGCCCATCTGATAGTTGTAACCACTACCTAATACATTACCTCATTGAGAACGTCCACTAATAAAATAAATGTATGATATTAGGTTTCCGACGATATCGACTAATATATTAGGGAGTGTTACATCGTTGGCGGTGTGAAAAAAGCTAAAAGTAATTCACCACGTGCAGTAATTAGTAAATAATAAAAAACTCGAATCCAAATTACAGGAAAATCGATTGCGAAATGATGTTAATGAAAACGAAAGACCACACATGTTGGTTCGATTTATTACTTTGTTGTACTTAGTAGGTTAGTAGCGCAAAGCAGACGATGTATGGAACGGTGGTGATTTAAAAAAAAAGTGTGTGAGCTTACACGATAGAAGTGAAAACTTCTGTCATTTTTATATTATCATTTAAAAAAATAAATAGAAACATATTTTATACTATAGCTCTATAGAAACCACTAGACTTATAGGGATAATGCACCATTTCCTAGGTATTATCTAGACTTTAGGCACACTTTAGGTGAACAGTTTTATTTTAAATTCACAGTATTGCGATACCCATAATTAGGTACATTATGTATTTCCTCTAATATATATAGTTCGAAGATCTGACAATGTTAAACATACATTGTTTATGACAATAAATACTGAATACTGAAAAAAATAATACAAAAGAATTGGTAATTACAAACGATAAATAACCACAAAGTTGCAAAATAGTTATTGCCAGAGCTAGTATAATATAATGAGTATGTATAATTTTTATTAGGTAGGTATATATTATGTATTTTATGATAGGTATATGTTTAATACTTTACTTTTCTTAATAATATTGATTCGTTAGTTTAGTAAGTATCGAATCTCCGTTATATTTTAACCTTTTATGTACACGGACCTACTTATAGTCACCTCTCTCTAGCCTCAAAGGTTTGCTGGAAGAAAACTCTTGTTAGGGTTAAGCTCGCCTTTGTACATGTCATCTATTTCTGTCTTTTGTTTATGTCCTGTGTTGTGTGCAATAAAGAATAAAGAATATTTACGATGGCTTTTTTTATATAATATAAGTATGTCCTTTGGCCACAATCTCACCTGATGGTAAGTGACGATGAGGTCGACGATGGAGCAGGACAGTCTAGAAGACACCTATTCACTCTTGCCTTGAAAACACCCAAGTGGTGTACGTATATAGTTCTAGTTTTATATAAATCCAATCTTTTTAGTGAACTTTTGCCAAATTAAATTAGCCCATTTAAAATGTAACTTGTAATACAAGACTATTGAACACCACCTGGTGTTGTTCTCAATCTAAGAGGTCTAATAGCAAGCTATGTAGAGCGATTGTATGAACCAATAAACGTAAGCATCTTACTCGAATCTTTGAGCAGGTAATTAACGTTCTGCAGGGGTATTCCAATCTCAGTTGAACTGCAAAGTTTTAAATCATGGTCAGTTCATACTAACTCATAGTTATTCTGTGACTAAATAGTGACATTATGATGTCATTCAATTTGTTTTCGCGCATATTTTGCTGTCAAGTGTCTAAAACGAAAAAAAATGATCACGTGGTACGAAATTGTACAACGTGACCTGAAGAAATTACACTGGGCAGTGAAATATAACTTGACACCAAAAGATTGGAATACGGGGGCTGATGGCGGTAATTAATACTATGTAGAGCTATTATGCATTGTAAGTATATTATAGAGATATGTAAGTAAATCAGCAATCTAGTTCTCATAGTATAAGCTTTGCTTAGTTTGGGACTAAAGGGCGTTACGTGTAATGTCCATGAATATTTTATTTCTTTATGAACCAAGAAGTAATCGCAAAACTTTCATGAAAATCGTCAATTGTTTGCATACATAAACCGCATTATAAAAATTATTTTTTTCCATTTATAAGACATCAATAAAATTATTTTAAGACAATAGGCTATTCGACCTTTCGATGTTTTATTTAGCTATACAATGCCGAGCACTGAGGGAAAGTTATTTTCGATAAGTAGTTATCTAGTTATAAATTTTAACAAAGAAAATTATGACTAATACAGCATTCACAATATTTACAATATGTACAAAACACACATGAAGCAGTTGAGCTATCTACACACCGTTGCAAACGATTTATAGATAGCTCAACTGATCCAAATATAAATAAATTAACTTATAAGCTTAATATAAAGTTATAAACTACCTATACGTAGTAAGGTCGGTTAAGTAATAAACTATCAAAACGGAATCGTTTGGTTTTTTGCTCATTCTTATATTTTTTTAATAAAGTTACCTAGCTTATACTTTATTATAACTGTAAGGTTCATTTTATTCAAATTCATATTCTAGCTGTATCGTTTGTTCTGCCAAATTGAATTATTTACATATAAATGAAGAAATAAATTTAAATAAAGATATTTCTATAATTAAAACGATTTTTGTAATATTATTGTTCTTTTATGATCTGTAGTTTGCATTTTCAAATATCGAGGTGACTCAAGCTATCAAAATGTCTAGTGGTCGTTTGCAAACATTGAAAAAAAAAACGTACCTCTAGCTATTTTGATTTCGTGTAAACCACAGCTAATAAATAATCTATATTGTTAGTTACTTGAGGAAATAATAAAATCACTAAATTGCTAATCATGTGGTTTGGTTTATTGTTCAAACCACTTATGACTTTAAAAAAAAGAAAATGATGGATGAAAATTATTTTTATCATTAGTAGGTACGTAAAATAGCTGTAAAAAATTATATACTTAGTATTAGATAAGTTAGTATGTAATGTACCTAGCTACCTTATTACTTGTTTTAGCTGTAAAATTACAATCAAGCTATTTCAAGTATTGTGTTATCTAAAACATATAACAACGTTGCTCACATATCGCAAAAAACACCATCATGTAGGTAATTTCAAGTCACCTGTACTACTACATAAAAGGATTGCTCCATGTACAACTATAAAGGTATTGTTTGCTATTGTTTTTTAGGTAGGTAGTACGAAGACAGGTGCGCAAGCGATGCTTCGATGCGTCGACTCTACGCATGCGCCAGACCAGTCTCTACTCAACTTGCGCGAGAGGCGAACGACGCCCGCTATTTCCTCGTACTTTGTAGATCGCGCGTAAGTTCAAGTTTGAATTTGGAAACTGTGTGTGTAAATAGAAGCTAAT
Organism: Gandaritis pyraliata; assembly: GCA_947859175.1. Classification (NCBI taxonomy): domain Eukaryota; kingdom Metazoa; phylum Arthropoda; class Insecta; order Lepidoptera; family Geometridae; genus Gandaritis; species Gandaritis pyraliata. Next base: position 2,617,411 of record OX401869.1, on the reverse strand, counting down.
TGGTGTTTTTGTGTGTTCAAAGAAATCATTCGTTCACTGTTTGGATTTTTTTTTCTTACCGGCCAGTTACGGTGAGTGTTTATGGTTTTATCACGATTTAGATCTTAACTTTTTTTATCTCGATTTTTTTTTAAATGTTGCCTTGCTGTTGCTAGGTAATTTTGTATTTTTTCTAAAGAATCAGATGTAAATTGCGGGTAATTCAAGGTCTATAGGACAGTTGATTGTTTTATTCTTGTAATGACTCTATCATTAACTGCGACCGTGGTAAAGCAATTATTTTCATTATGCTAATGTTGTCACTGTGTTATCTTAAATGCTATGTGTTACTCTAAAATGGTCAAGGGTGAGTTGGACCCGCGTACTAAAGGGTTTCTTACCAAATGACAAGTCTTTTTTCTTTCATGATAACAGACCTACCCCATTGGTGTAATCTGTCAATATTTAATCAGCTAACCTTGACATAATAATAATGAGCCTTTCCATAGTTTAAAATCACTAATCGACGAATATTTATTTCCCAAATTCTTTTAATTTTAACTTTTGGTACTAAAATTAGATAAACGTTAAAATAACAGCTGATTTGTGCATTGCGTTTATGGAATCAAGTTTTTTTTCAAAAGTCATAGAGCAAAAAATTTATTCCCTATTATTAACAGCATAGTCCTTTTTGATTTACTGAACCTGAACCTATTCTGAAACACCCTGTACTTTCAAATTTTTCTATATAATTTGCGACTTTTGTGCGTATGCAATCGTTTTCTATCCATTTACCTACTTATTTTGGATATAGTATTATATTGACCCTTTAAGAAGCCCATCTTCAAACTGCATCTTACGTTGTAATCATTTTTTCCAATAAGTACAGATAGCAACACAAGTAGATAAAAAAATTAATATTTTAAATCCACGTAAACGCAGTCTCAAAATGTTATAAGCTGTGTATCACTTATAATTAGTATAAAGATCTATTTAGAATAGGAATGAGTGGAAGAAGAAAGGTTTTGCCGGGCCCACCTAGCGTGGGATAAGAGCAAGGGAATGATGATGATGATGATTTACTTAGACTTTTGCAAAAGTGGCAAGAAAAATAGTTGAAAGTTTTTAGAACATAAATAAATATTAATGGATATTTCATACAACGCCCTCTAGTCTTAAACTAAGCATAATTACAAAACACAGCACATTAGATAATCTTATTATGGTTGATAGTCAATTTATGTTGCTAACTTACAATATATATATAACACATATATATATATATATGTTATATAGGTACTTTACTTACCTACTATCTTACATAACATTACTTACATGGATTTCTCATTACAATTTTGTATTTTACAATTTGCAATGCAATTGTTTACGAAAGTTCTAATCTAATAATAAAGGTTGCCAATCATTTCGATTAGTACCTATCTATCTACTTACTACTTACCTACCCCCCTAAGGTAAGTACTGCAATTTATTTAGGTACTTACCAACCCCTACTCTCTCGGTTTTTGTAAGCGCCAATAATTTTTAAAATCAATTATGCTTACTCTTATTTATGGCCTCTGTCCGTCGTTTTGTCAGTGTCAAGTGAATGAAATAGTGTTTAGTCAAGTCGAGTCATTCGTCAAGTCAGCTGTTGTTTGTTTTGAAGGAAAGAAGGAAGATTTTCGTTTCAAAACTTGGAAACTAATTACATCAAACAAGAAAATCACATAATAAACATTTATACCAACTTTACTACCACCTCAAGTAGGTATTATTAGTTAAAATTTCACTAAAGAAATACAAAGAAATATAAATAAGCTATGTTGCTCCCATAAATGACAGAATTCGAATGATGAATTAATAATTCTGTATAAATACATACATTTTTTTATAATTTAAAATAAGCCAACAATTATGTACCTATATAATTCAGCTAAGATATTAATGTTATTAAGCCGAATATCATAATCATTTTAAAAACGTGCAATTTAATTCAATTTACAAAAACTGAGATGAATCACAGTGAAGTGGGTAAGTATTTATCAAAGCGAGCGCGTTCAAATCTTTTGTAAGGGAATGACGTCATGTGGTTCATGTACCCCAAAGTTTAGCTAATTAAATTTTACTGTTCAAGTAATAACTGAATATGTCTTTAAAGGCTTTATTTTTATTTGAAATCATAAAAATATTTATATATTCATAATTGACTGCTACATCACTTAAAAATAAGTACTATACTTCAACTTAGCGATGTCGCATTTGAGACAGTCAGACGGAAGTTATTAGGTAAAAGAAGAAGAAGAAATGTAAGCAAACTTTCCGTTCAAATGTCAAAATTGGAAAATTTTGTTGAACATTTTGTTTTTTGATTTAATAATTTGGTTATTTTTTGTTGAAATTGTATGAAACCATTATTATATTCTCCAAAAGTTAAATAAACTAGTAAAGTTGGTAAACGCGAGCAAAGTCTGGTTTTACGAGCAAAAGTGTTGAATGTGGGTATTACTCGGACATTTTGGAAATTCCTACGTGCCTGCTTATGATAGTTTAAGTTATCTAGGTTCTTGTCACACTACAAGCTATGCTATCTACAATCGCTCTTCTAAATATCTTTGATAACTGTGGTTCTAAAAATCATCATTATCATCGTCATCATCATCATCAACCTATATCAGTCCACTGTTTATTTTGGATTGATTGTGGATGATGACGGTGATTGATGGATTGATTTGTCAGATATTTTGGACGCCACAGACGAAGGGGTAAAAGTGGCGAAGTTCTATTCAAACTTCGTCTAGTGTTTGCTGTCACCATTGACACGTAAGAAGAAGAAAAAGAAGAAGAAGTCCACTGTTGGATGTAAGTCTCTCCCAAGACGCGCCACTGAGCCCGAAACTCTTCTCATCTAGTGTTTGCCAGCTATATTTCGCAGATCGTCATCCCATCTTGCCGGGTTCTAGAATAACGAAAACTTATTATAGTCTAAAATAATCTAAGGGCCGTATGCTCGTTAATTAGGACCGTTAAATGGTTGAACATTGAGTTGAGTGGAGCTTTGATTCCGAAACATTGCTTGAGTGTCGAATATTTAGCCCTTGAAACGTTGCCCAGCAGGGGTATGCGCCAATCAAAGTTGAACTGCAAAGTTTTAAATCATGGTCAGTTCATACTAACTCATAGTTAAGTATTCTGTGTCTAAATAGTGACATTATGACGTTATTTGATGTGTTTTCGCGCATATTTTGCTGTCAAGTGTCTAAAAAGAATGATCACGTGGTACAAAATTGTACCACGTGACCTGAAGAAATTACACTGGGCAGTGAAATATAACTTGACAGCAAAAGATTGACATACGGGGGCAGTATTATGAATATGAAACCGATCTCAATATCTGCTGGCTACGATACGAGTACATTGAAAACTTACGGTAGACTTAAGTTACGCGTCCACTGGAAATCGGAGCGCACACAGCGTACGAGGCGTCGGTATTTGCAATACATAAGAGCAGATATAGAGATATTACCGATCCAGTGTACGCTATTGATCGGACTCCCGTTTACGCATTTAGACTCGAAGGTTGGTCCATTATATGTATTAGATCGGTGTATCTGCGAAAGGATTTGTTGCTTTCTATCTATATTTTTTTTTTCATTTCATTTCATTTCATTTATTTCCTTAAATTTTACAAACTTACATCTAGGTAGGTATTAAAGCAATGAATGAGTTTTACAATGTAACCGTTGGTAAGTTTGTAAGCAAGCCATATGTTCAGTCAAGTGACTACCCTCCGTACTAGTTTACACTGTGCGACGGACGGGCGTCGGTGCTCTTCCAAACTAAGCTTTGCGTCATTGTGTTACAGTAGTTAGTGGCAAACTGATATCTATAAATATCAATAAAAAGCAAAAAATCCTTTCGCCCTGTACGCTTTGACTGCGACCCAGTGGTCGCTTAGCTTTACTGTTGCTAAAATAACGTCTATGAACATCGCGTAGCATATCCTAGTAGTGCCTCACAGATCTAATCCACGAATTGCCTGCGGATAGAGGGAGGGTGGGGGGGGAGAGGGCTATGACGCCGGTGTATGTTCACGAGTGGCATACTAATGTACCATTCAACGATATGGCCGTTTGTTTGTATGATGACTGCACTGACACTTGACTGTTTGATGGTACTCTGAGTGGAATTAGTCAGAAGTTATGTAATAAGGTATCTAAGGCTTATTTATGTACTAGTAGTTACCCGCGACTTCGTACGCGTCTACAGTTTCCGTGTACATTTTATTATCTGTGCGTGTACCGAGCGGATACTTTGAGAAAATTGATATTACACCTCATTGAAATCGTACCTACTGAAATGTCAAACGCTAGTCGTTAGACCAAAGAGGTAGTACTACGCCCTGTCAAACTGACGTGACATGACATGACAATAAAATCCTCTTGCCAATTGGCGCTGCTAATCCTTGTCGTTCATTTTATCCTGTAGATCCTGTTAATTATTCGAGATAAAAAGTAGCCTATGTGTCAATCCAGGTTACGAACTATACATATGCCAAGTTTCATCCAAGTTGGTTCAGTAGTTTAGACGTGATTGAAACACAAACATCCAAACATCTAAACTTTCGTATTTATAATATTAGTAGGATGAGAGGAAGAGTAGCTTTAAAGGGTTCTTCGTAATATTTAAAACCTATTTTAATCATAATACCTATGTCCAGCAGCGGAATTGATGATGAAGAAATTATATAAATACTACCCTCCGCCCGCGACTTTGTCTGCGTGTGTAAATTTTTCGAGTCAAAAAGTAGTCATGTATGTATGTTTTCCAAGTTTCAGCCCAATCGGACCAGTAGTTACAGCGTGTTTGTAGCACAAACATTCAAACATCTTAACTTTCACATTTAGAATAGTAGTAGGATAGGATATTTCATATAAATAAGTAGAAAAATATTAGCACTACTAGCAAATAGTCTGCGTGTTGTAGTAAGTACTTCGCATTATTTATTTAGTCTAGGATTTGTGGCACCATAATTTTCGTAGGTACAGATTAGTCATTTTACCGGTGAAAAAATTGAACCGAAATTATAACCTCCTTTTTTATGTCGGGTAAAAAAAAATATAGGAGAAGAGGAAAACGTTAGTCAGGGGATTTACTCTCAAGTCCAATTCCGACCGATTGGTATGAGATTGGTATTGGAATGTGATTTATTTTAAAGCAGAAATTAGTTAATTAAAATAATGGGGGAAGGTCTTTACCCAGCAAAGAGATGGCTCATAACCATTTTTATCTATTTCGTCGCAATATTGAAAGTAATTTAGCGCTAAGTTCGCATGTGATAAATTTAGTCTGAGATCCTAATTGTTTCGGAATAAAAGGCAATCTTATGGAAGTACCTCTGTTCAAGTCCTAAACTAGGAGAACTTTTATATTGAGTTACTGTTTTAACTACCTAAGCTCTCACAGCTAAAATGCAAAAACTAATAGAAAGATTAAATATAAATGAAACACCAAATGCTTTAACCTTTTTGTATTACATTCGCACAAGGAAAACATTAATAAAAGAATGGTACCAAATTTAGTACCACTTGGTGCCAAAGTGTAACTCACAGAATAAACACAGGGTTATAGATTAATTATTACTTAGCTTGATACATATGGCTAAGGCTCTGTAACGAGTACACAATTTACAATGAAATATAGCAGGATTACGGTAAAACAAACAACAATTAAATTGGTACTTAGCTTGTGTCTCGATCTGTCGCTTCACCTTTTCTAACTGACTTTCAAACTGACATTTACCCGTCTCCCCAATCTGTCGATTCTATCATATCGGCCAATCACAGATAAGCAAATATTTATTTTAAAATATCTCTTTATCCCAACAACGAAATTAACATAAAATACTGTAAAACGCTTTTAAAACCAAATAGATAAGCCATGAATCTATCCTGACTCACCAACTCTTCTTATTTTAACCATATTTTACCCATCTGTGTTTGGACCAATCCCCACTAAGCATAAAATTATCATTGTACCACAGTAATTATAACAAAATGTCTTCATCTAGAACCTTTTTAAAACCTACGTAATGAATTATACAATTTTTATAGTTAACAAATCACATTTCTAAAGTAAAATATAAAATAAACAATTCTTCAACAATACTAAACATAAACAAAGGTACCAGTCATTTTGAAACTTAATATTAAAACCACACGATTAAATGTAATTATAACACCTTCTTGTTACATAAGAAAACATTATTAACCAAGTCACTATTTTCTATTTGAATTGTAACGATAAATATTGCCTATTTATAAATATTATTACAAGTATCTCATCCGGAAATATGCTTATTGTTCTTTTCTTTCATGTCATTCTCTATGATTGACATCATGGCTTTTAGCCACTAACATTACATTCTCTTTTGTAATGACATACACAACAAGAATCCACATAGATACAAAAACTGAACGTTACTAAAGAGTATTTTGTCAATAAATTCTACAATACCCTGTCACGGCCATTCTGATAAGTACTTCGTTCTCGAAGTACAAATCCACATCATTATCCGTATTCCTATCCGCATCCCTATCCGCATCCCTATCCACATCCCTATCCATGCCCCTATCCACGTCCCGATCCACATCCCGATCGATCCACATCCCTATCCACGTCCCGATCCACATCCCGATCGTTCCACATCCCTATCCACGTCCCGATCCACATCCCGATCGATCCACATCCCTATCCACGTCCCGATCCACATCCCGATCAATTCACATCCCTATCCACATCGGTATCCATATTCCTACCCGCATTCCTATCCACTTCTTTATCCATATTTCTACCCGCATCCCTATCCACACTGTCCGTAGCCCCATTCTCATCCCTATCCACATCGTATCCACAAATTCACCAGGCCACATTTTAATTTATCTTTAACCACTGTTATTTATATTTATTATTAAATTACCCAACCCCTTAAAAGTAAATCCATCATAGGGAAGGATAGTAGATACCTCGTAAGGTCCTTTAAATCTAGGACTTAATTTGTCGCATTTCTTTATGATCTTGATTTTCCATCTCAAACCTTTTATTTTTTCACCAAAATAAATCAAAACGCGATTTAAACTTGCTTGCTTGTATAAATAAACGCCGTGTAAGTAAGTATTTCAGGATTAACCCGGACGTTAACATTTTTTTCAAAAATATCAACATCATCGAAACGTGATTGAATACATATGAATTGTTTGAATTACAGCCTATAAGTAAGTAATCGTATAGATGTAAACCCAGTCGATTTCAGAATTGTAATATTAATTGACTTAATTGACTGTCAAATTTTTACAACCCGCTTGGCCAGCCTGATTAACCATTAAAAGAGATACAGTAGTAAGATACCCGTTCTACCTGTCCTCTTGGTGTACCTGTAGATATCATATGATGATCAATTTCTAACTCTCTAAACAAGCGTTGAATTTGATTTAAATTAAAGTTAGTTCCTCTATTGGTTATAATTAATATGGGAGGTACCAAATATTTGTAGGGTTATCGTATTACGTATAATTGGTACTAGCTCCTGAGCATTTAAAGAATAAAAGATTTCAAACAAGAAAATTTGGTAAATCTATTTAACATACGCAATCAATATATATATATATCCTTCATTTGTTTATGTAAAAGGACCTGTGCAATCCAAAGGGACTGTATGAATCAGTATAATAGTTTTGTCTATAGGATGCAACAAACCTTGCTTCAGACCGGAATGATTTTATATTCAATACAAATTAAACAATGTCTTATATATTTTCGTACAAATGCACCCATTCCAAGGAACCAGATATGTTTACGAAGTTTTTATTAACGTTCTATCAAACAAACCCGACATGCCCATTTTTGTCGTGAAAAGCTTTAAATTTTTTTTTTTTTTTTTTTTTTTTCAGTCATTGTTGTACCACTGCGCAGGCCAAAGGCCTATCGTATACCTATAGAAACTAGTAAAAACTTTAAATGTTGTAACGCCCTTGAAATAGACAAATAACTCTTTGAAAAACAAATTTTTTATGCTAATATAACTGGGCTAGCAAAGGACTCATTTTCACTTTTTTTATTTTATACTTCAAAAGTTTTTGTATTATTTAATCCACTTTCTCTTTCTCAATCGAAACCAATCTGTATGGCCGATAATAAACCACATCCACATTTTATAAATGTAAAGTCAGTTCACCAACTGTAACCGTGCCAATATCATCCAAGACAAACAGGTATCGTAGAAATATACCTTTAATTCTGAGTCGCAATGATGTATTCAAATGTTCAATTCTTGTATACAATTTTACTAAATCAGAAAATGAATTAATATCATTTACCTTCGTTTCAACTTTTACTGCTTTTCAAATTAAACCACCACAGCAATAACAGCAAATACGTGTATGTTATCCTGTCTTATTCCCCTCAAATATATGGTTATAGGTATAAATATGACAGTTTAAATGACGTGCGACCGATACTTTATGAAACTACAACTGGCTCCTGTGTCTATTAAAGTCGTAATTGACATAGAGTTTTTAATATTTTTTGTTAATTTTAATTCCGCAAACCTATTGAATGAAAATATATTGGTTCAATATGACCGAACAAATTGTATTATGTACAATTTTGTTATCAATATTCATAATTATGATTTAACCAACCGATCAAGTATTTGTGATGAAGATTTAACTGGTAGTTTATGAAATACTAAGACAGACTATGTCCTAGCTGAACAGAATAATAGTATATCCTCTATATGTTTTGTTTAAGTCACTTAACCGTTACAGGACCCTTATATCTAACGTTATTATTATTTTTTTACTTCACATGCGTTGGAACCAAAGGAAGAAGATTTGTGGTGGTGGTGGTAACACTGTTATTTAAAGCAACATCGACATCATCTATACCGTCACCACAAATCAACTCAATCAATTGGTTTCAGTTGAAACTATCTTAATACGAAATTTAAAAATAAACGAATATTCTCCCAACCATATTCACTTATGAACACACATACTTATGCAATGTTGCAGAGTCCGAAGTGCATTGTCTTCTGTAATTTTTTCAGAGAAATTCTTCTGGTCTAGGTTCACATCTATTAAATCAGCGTGAAAGTTTACGCAGAATCTACCATCCGAAAGGCTCCCAGGTCTCGAACCAAACTAAGGCTGAACCTTTTAGTGCTTTTCTAGCCTTTACCGTCTTAATGCCATTCCATTTGAACATCTTAACAGGAACCTCGATGCTACTGCACCAACTCGCTGCATCACAGTCGTTCTCGTCAAGATCAAATAGCGGTAGCGCCACATTGTCGTCCTTCTGGTTAGCAGACGTGATAGCACCACGAACCACCACGAATAGTTCAGTAATCGCTGACACGTCCATTCTAAAACAAATAAATATATTATTAAAATGAACCACAAGGTAAGAATCCCACTTCTGATGATAAATTTAGTCTGAGATCCTAATTGTTTCGGAATAAAAGGCAATCTTATGGAAGTACCTCTGTTCAAGTCCTAAACTAGGAGAACTTTTATATTGAGTTACTGTTTTAACTACCTAAGCTCTCACAGCTAAAATGCAAAAACTAATAGAAAGATTAAATATAAATGAAACACCAAATGCTTTAACCTTTTTGTATTACATTCGCACAAGGAAAACATTAATAAAAGAATGGTACCAAATTTAGTACCACTTGGTGCCAAAGTGTAACTCACAGAATAAACACAGGGTTATAGATTAATTATTACTTAGCTTGATACATATGGCTAAGGCTCTGTAACGAGTACACAATTTACAATGAAATATAGCAGGATTACGGTAAAACAAACAACAATTAAATTGGTACTTAGCTTGTGTCTCGATCTGTCGCTTCACCTTTTCTAACTGACTTTCAAACTGACATTTACCCGTCTCCCCAATCTGTCGATTCTATCATATCGGCCAATCACAGATAAGCAAATATTTATTTTAAAATATCTCTTTATCCCAACAACGAAATTAACATAAAATACTGTAAAACGCTTTTAAAACCAAATAGATAAGCCATGAATCTATCCTGACTCACCAACTCTTCTTATTTTAACCATATTTTACCCATCTGTGTTTGGACCAATCCCCACTAAGCATAAAATTATCATTGTACCACAGTAATTATAACAAAATGTCTTCATCTAGAACCTTTTTAAAACCTACGTAATGAATTATACAATTTTTATAGTTAACAAATCACATTTCTAAAGTAAAATATAAAATAAACAATTCTTCAACAATACTAAACATAAACAAAGGTACCAGTCATTTTGAAACTTAATATTAAAACCACACGATTAAATGTAATTATAACACCTTCTTGTTACATAAGAAAACATTATTAACCAAGTCACTATTTTCTATTTGAATTGTAACGATAAATATTGCCTATTTATAAATATTATTACAAGTATCTCATCCGGAAATATGCTTATTGTTCTTTTCTTTCATGTCATTCTCTATGATTGACATCATGGCTTTTAGCCACTAACATTACATTCTCTTTTGTAATGACATACACAACAAGAATCCACATAGATACAAAAACTGAACGTTACTAAAGAGTATTTTGTCAATAAATTCTACAATACCCTGTCACATGCAAGAGCACGTGAATGTCAAATTCCGATAGCGATCCAATAACAATCGTTTGGAATTGAATTTAAGAATAAAATCCCAGCCTTTCTAGCCAAGTTTATATTCTACATTTACTAGACAATAGTAAACTATGGAAATTAGTGGAAATGATATTACTTAGCCGATAAGTCACGTAACCAATCCAATACCATAGACAATTCTATTTCTACCGTTTGTAGTATCAACTAGGTAAAAGTAGGATCCGTGTGTCCGTTTTTTTAATCAACAGCATCTCATAAATAAACCGTCTAACAATGACGATGCATAATCATTACACACAATTACACTCGTGTCTTCTGTTGGTTAAACATTTACGGAGTGTGTCGCACGCGTACGTGTCTAAGTAGTCAAAATTGAGTTTGATAAATACAGGACATTTTATGTGGTACTTCCCTAAACTCCAACAGCAGGGGTAACTCAGTTGAACTGCAAAGTTTTAAATCATGGTCAGTTCATACTAACTCATAATTATTCTGTGACTAAATAGTGACATTATGATGTCATTTAATTTGTTTCGCGCATATTTTGCTGTCAAGTGTCTAAAAAGAATGATCACGTGGTACAAAATTGTACCACGTGACCTGAAGAAATTACACTGGGCAGTGAAATATAACTTGACAGCAAAAGATTGGCATACGGGGGCAGGATGTTTCGCAAAAGAAGATCTGATCATCTTATAGATCCATCTATTACTTGGTGTTACTACCTACTTAGCTTTCATAAAGTCGTCCCACGCGGGCCGAGTTTCTTAGGACGAGTTGACGAGCGACTCAATAGTACCTAAGTATCTTTGTAAGTAGGTATGTAATATATGACAAAGCCAAGTGACCACTTAGTAGCTATGGAACCATGAGTAATTATGATTGTGCATAATTTGCTTACTATTTCAAGAATTTGTCTTTAAGAGTATGCGAGAGTATGAATAATACTGAACACAGCCCTACCAAACAGCTGGCTCATTTTAAAATCGACAATCGACACTCAAGTCTAAGCATATTTATTTGACAGGCGTCACAGCTCAGTCGGTATAGCTCTGCCTTCCGTGCTGTGGGTCGTGGGTTCGATCCCCACCAAGAACAAACATTTGTGTGTGGCAAACATAGATGTTTGTTCTATGTCTGGGTGATACTATGTATTATAAGTATGTATTTACAAAAAAAAAGTATTGTATTCTATCAGCATCTAGTTCCCATATTACAGGCTTTGCTTAGATTAGGACTAGAGGGCGTCGTGTGAAATGTCCATGAATATTTATTATTTATTATATTTATTGCTTAAATTTTTTTATACAACTTAATAATGGAACAAGCCGATGCCCACCTGATGTTAAATAGTAATTGAAGACGTGCCGTGTCTTCATTGCATATCTCACATCTCTCATTGCACTGCGCCCATCACTGTAATGTAAGACATTTATTTAGACATAAATATGTTAAGTCTCATGTGCCTGTAATAGCACCGGCAAACTGGAACACGCAATGTGAGCATCACTGCTTGTCGGCACATATAAGTACGGTGGTAGTACTTCCCCGGACAAAGGACTTCCCTTCTTTCCCAAAAAGCTCTACTACTAACAGTAATTTTATTTATATTGAAAATATTGAAATACTAGGTTCGACTTCGTCCTGTTTTTCTAAGTAGTTTTTTTTTGTCGTAAAATTGTTGAGCGATTATTTTTTTTATTATATTATTAATTTGGACATCCAACTTAGAAAACACATATAAAATACAATACAAAAGCTTAATGCCTTACTGTTATAGGATGCCACGGCATGCATTCACTTAAAGACTCAACTAGGCTTATCTAGACTTATGCGATCTAGACTAGACTTAGCGATCTAGCCAGTCATCTTTAAGCTACCGACCAACAGCCCCCGTATGCCAATCTTTTGCTGTCAAGTTATATTTCACTGCCCAGTGTAATTTCTTCTGGTCACTTGGTACAATTTTGTACCACGTGATCATTCTTTTTAGACACTTGACAGCAAAATATGCGCGAAAACACATCAAATGACGTCATAATGTCACTATTTAGACCCAGAATAACTATGAGTTAGTATGAACTGACCATGATTTAAAACTTTGCAGTTCAACTTTGCAGTTCAACTTTGATTGGCATACCCCTGCGGTCCGCTTTAAGCTCTGTAATGGTCGCCCTAACTATGTTATATTTCTGTGAACACGTACCAATTGGTACAGTACTGCTTCACGTGTATCCAAGTTTTTTCTTTGAAGCCGGTATAGCATACGAAGCAGGTTATAAATGGTGTCTACCTATTTTAAAATGTTTAGTTTCTGCAAGTGTAAGTTATTGGTGAACAAAAGGGTACATAAATTATTATAATATTATGTTTATTGTGTTTACTAGTAGTTACCCGCGACTTCGTACACGAGTACCGTTTCCGTGTACATCATATTATCTGTGCGTGTACCGAGCGGAAACTTCTTTGAGAAACTTGACATTACACCGAACCCGTACTCGAATGTCAAACGTTAGTCGTTTGACCAAAGGGGTAGTACTAGATACGCCCTGTCAAACTGACCTGACATGACATGACACCATCCAACTACATATATGCCAAGTTTCATCCAAGTTGGTTCAGTAGTTTAGACGTGATTGAAACACAAACAAAAAAATTATCAAAAACCTTAAATGAGTTCAACAGGCCATTGATGTCAAAAAATGAGTCATTTAATTACATATTCACGCCTCCCAACAATGTCGATCGATCGAGATTCATATGCAATCGAGATTTTAAGGAAGAGATAGCTTACACGAAATCTTGATAGGCGCCTTCGCGTCGCGGCCTACTGACCTCTCGCCAAAGAATAATTAAGTTAACAGATGAGACAACAATGACATGAAACTAAAAAGATACCTCTACATTATATACCAAAACCATATAGTCTTTTATTTGCGTAGCAATAAAAAAATATGAAAGTCTTTGCATCAAGTGAAGATGATGTTTAAAAGCATTGAAAGATAATTCTCTGTAGAACAGTGAGAGTCGCATCAAAATTGAACCAGCCACCCAAGATTCAGAATCAGAAAATAATTTATTAATTCAAATTAAAAGAATCATTTAGAATCGTCTCTAGGTGCCAGTTCCTCGTGATCAGAGCCTAGAACAACTGTGCCTTGATCACGATAAAATGTGACAATCGTAAACGTATCGCTAACGTATCAGAGATACAATGCGCGGGTACGCTTCAATGTTCGGCAGTCGAGCTAGCGTTGACGCGCAATATGATTCCAATACGATAGGTTTACGTAACGCGGCGACTATCAGATTTGTTCGTGATTACCCCTCTGAGATACAATGCGCGGTGACGCTACAACATTTGGCAGTCAAGTTGGCGTTGACGCGCAATATGATACGAATACGTTAGGTTTACGTAATGCGGCAACGCGACTGTCAGATTCGTTCGTTTTTTAAGTAGAACTAAAAAAGGTATATTGTTTTAGTAGGTCGCTAGTCACTTGCTGCAATAAACTCTCATTACCTTCCCAAGTAATGCCTTTTACGGTCTTGCTAATTCATTTGAGAAGTTCAGTGCGGTGTAGGTGGATGTGAACTGAATGTGTAAAGGGAATGTTCGTCACTGGGTGATTGTACACGATACTGTCAATGACTCGAACAAAAATATCGGCGTAGGCGCCGCGCGCTGACTGTGAAAGCGTACCTACTAAATATATGACATGCGTCAAAGCTCAGTCGGTAATAGCTCTGCCTTATGTGCTGTGGGTCGTGGGTTCGATCCCCACCAAGAACAAACATTTGTGTGTGGCAAACATAGATACGTTCTAAGTCTAGGTGTTACTATGTATTATTAGTATGTATTTACAAAAAAAAAGTATAAAAGTATTCTATCAGCAATATATTTAGTTCCTATATCACAATCTTTGCTTACTTTGGGTCTAGAATGCGTTCTGTGAAATGTCCATGAATTTTTTTTTGCTGATATCGTGTAGTGTGGAAACAAACAATTTTGTAATGTGAAGAAACGTGTTTGGAAACTGCACTCTGCTTTATAAAGTAAACAAGCGTTTGTTTGCTTTATAAAGAAGTATAAAGAACAATAAAAGTAATGGCAATAGGCAATTTGCTTGGAGTTTTTATTTTACGATTCGTTTTATAAAAAACTACTTTGTGTAGATTTGAGCTAAGGTTCGACTCCGAATAACTTTATTCTTTAGATTAACATTTCCGTTCTTGTTTTTGACAAGTTGAAAATAGAGACGGATAGTATTTTATCTGCATGACGTATAGCATTATTCGAAGTTCGTCGAACCCGGTCTAAGTAGGATACTCTTTGATCTATAGAAAACATTCCTTTATTTATAAATGTTTATGTGTAAAAAGGTTAGAGGCAATTCCAATCATTGAATTTTACGCTTCACAGAAGCTTATATTTTGTAGGCATTTTTATGCAATCTGTCTCATCTATATCTCCACTTTGTTGGTAAGCGCGTGTAGTCTGCCCCGGTCACCCTACGCCCACGACGCCCCCGGTCAATTCCAGGACTTTTGGAAATATTTCCTCGAGCTTTGCTTCAACAAACTTAAACGCATGGAGCCACACATTAATTTTTTTTAAACGAATAAAGATTGTAAAATGTTTGATTGCTGTTGAATGTTGTACCGATTGCACCTACGATTTAATAGGTACTGGTTGACAGTTTCTACAATGTTTTAAGCTTTTATTTTATGCAGAGGAAAGCTTCAAGAAAAGCTTCTTCTTATTTTATCGTCCACGGTGCAATCTGAAGATTTTTAATATAAAACTTTGCAGGATTGCATGCTGCCATATAGGGTTGCAGTCGTTATCGGCACTATGCATAATGTGCATTTACGATGAAAGCCGGGGCCGGGGGCATGATTTCTTTCGTTTATAATATCTGCTAGTATGTATGCTGCTGTATGGATAACTGTTGAGTTGGTAGTCGATAAGTAGGTACGTTACTTTGTAACATATCTTTCTGATTGTTTACAATTTTAATGCAATAATTTCTTTCATATATGGATGGAAGAAGAAAGCGCTTTAAGTAGGTAGAATAATAAAGTAAATAACTAGTAAAATTCTTCTGGGATTTGTTAATTTGTACGTAAGGAGTGTCTCAGCCCACTAACACTGGGGCGTTGTGTGAAATATAAATAAATAAATAAATATTCTTGGACTTTACCCACAACGCCCTCTAGTCCCAAATTAAGCAAAGCTTGTGATATGGGAACTAGATGCTGATAGAATACTTTAAACCTACTTTTTTTTGTAAATACATATTTATAATACATATCCATGAATATCATGAAATACTAATCAAAAAAGCACTAGAAAGTTTTCTCTTATGTATAGCACCTACAGTTATCAAGTTCATCCCACCACCAAGCTAGTACAAAAAAAATTCGTTCGCTTCGCTCAATCAATGATCCTTGTGATTTTACACCTTTGACTTAGACGTTTCAAAGTGATTATTTAATAAAGTTTATTGAATATCGCTAAATTAACATCACCTGGTTGGTCATTCGATTTATAGCTTGATAGCAATAACATAGAATAAGTAGGTAGTTATTTTATGACGTGATCATGGACCAATGTAAAGTGGAGCAAGATACATAAATGTAGCGGAAAAAACGCTCTATGGCTTAGTCACCTAAAAACCGGTCAACGCTATATAACGAACGTATTAAAATATTTGTAGCTTAAACTTTCAAGAGTTGATGAAGATTATATTCCCAGCACCGTCAAATGGCGGTAGCAGAAAACGAGAGATCAACGCTGTTTCAAAGTGATAATATGGTCAACCTTACTAGGTCTTGCAAGGCTATCTCCTGTATTGAATTGGCTAGTTGCTACTTGGGGCCTATTCGAAAAAAACTTTTATCTATCGACCAGTCATAGAAAAACATTTGCAGCCATAAATTGATGGTCAGCAAATTCCGTATAACAATACACACAGCAATCGTTTGTTGCATATAACTTCAGAGTGATAAAGAAAGATCCATTTTGCGTACTGTAGTGTGCCAGAGTTTACGCTATATTAACTGTCAAATTATGTACTGTCATAGTTGCGTTAGGGAGAACGCAAACCAAAGACAAAACGTCTTGTCGAACAGTTAGTGATGTGAAACTTCTCAGTAAAACTTTTTTAGTTACGATATGCTTCTTTTTATTTGCTGTTTTCGTTACTTGCTTATTTAATGAGAATCATCCTAAGTACTTAATAATATTATTAAGTACACTACATAATTACTTTATATTCTTATTTATTAAAAAAGCACAGTTCATTCTCTAGGTATATGCGTATAAAGCAATGTTTAATAGATAGGTACTAAACAATGCTATAATAGATAGGTAAACATAATTTTATGCATGCTGTGTTCGCTTTTAGAAGCCCGCTCGGCCAATTTAATTAATTAATTAAATTGTTTTAACGGCTGGTTTGCGAACCTATTAATAAAAAACGTAAGAAAAGACTGTCGTGTCAATTGATGTGAGTTTCGTTACAACGAAAACAGCGTATGACGAGGAAGTATTCAGCATATGCTGTTTTCGTTATAACAGAAAATTTATTTTCACGTCACTAAGTACGCGACAAAACAGTTTTGTCGATAGATGTGCGTTGGCCCTTAGTGTGGCTCCAGCATTTAATTATGCCAATATCTTGCTTTTTTTTCTAACGAATAGAATAACAACTTGATTATAGAAGCTAAGTCGGTAGTTCTCTGAATAGGGACTTGTAATATAATCTCGATTTGCAGATTGATAGGCGATTAACGCCTTATATGGAGCTGGACTATTTCTGCCACCTGTTTATACAATTTTAGCACGATATTTAGAAAAAAAAAGGTTATAGGTATTTCGAAACTATTTACATTGATATAGCTATTAAAAGGCGCTTATAAATAATTGTCAAAGTTGCGTATTGTTTTGCGAAGTAGAATGATTTATCTGTGGGGTATGATTAATTTTGACAGGAAGGTACATCTTAAATTAATCGGATAATAATATAGCTAGTAGGTAAGGTTTTATTTAATTTTTACTTTTGAAAAACCACCGAATCTTAGCCCGATTTTCATCAAACATAGCTAAAAACACTCCCGACTAATTCACCTTTCAAACAAAATAAAAACAAAATCTAAATCGGTTCATCCGTTCGGGAGCTACGTTTACTCATACAGACACACACACAGACACGTCAAACTTATAACACCCCGTCTTTTTTGCGTGGGGGGTTAAAAAGGTGCATGTTGCATACAATACAATTTTGGTTATGAGCGGGTACCACAAAAAAGACAAAATGATCTGACCACTCTTACTTGCAGCTTTTTCTGGAGAAAGAATGTCGTATTCATGTATCGGTCTAAATAGTCTCGACGTTGTAAACATAAAAAATGTAGGAAGCTATTTAATTATATTCTCTTTTCAATTAATTGAGCCCAGAATAAAAACTAAATTAATTTATGAGATAAGTACTACACGAGACTTAACACGCTTAATGTCTTAGAGTGAAGACCATACTGACTAATGAGTCAGTAAATGAGTAACTCTGTGATGTAATTGTAAATTAAGCAAATTTTAAAATTGGGCAATCTGTTTATCACTTTTCTTCATAATTTTTTTAAGGATAAATAAACAATGACAGGCGTCACAGCTCAGTCGGTATGCTCTGCCTTCCGTGCTGTGGGTCGTGGGTTCGATCCCCACCAAGAACAAACATTTGTGTGTGGGAAACATAGATGTTTGTTCTATACTATATATTATAAGTATGTATTTACAAAAAAAAAAGTATATAAGTACTCTATCAGCCATTTAGTTCCCATATTACAAGCTTTGCTTAGTTTGGGACTAGAGGGCGGTGTGTGAAATGTCTCTAAATATTTATTTATTTACAAAGAAAATTACGATTTATTTATTATATATAACAGTATTTACATTATTTCATAATTTGTTTTCTCTGAACCAAAAGCCTATTAAAAGTTTGAGTAAAATTATAAAACTTTTAGGAAGTTATTCTTTACGCAGCAATTAAATATGTATAAATACTTCCTCATATTCAAAGTAGACTTAAACAAGGATGTATAAGTTTGCATCGATATTAATTAGCAAGAATGGATGAAAAAATGTTGGTCGAAGTGCGCACACGCCGGTCTCAAAATTACGTTGACCTTTACCATTCATAGTGTACGTCTACATTCTCATCATATCTTCGATTACTATTTTTTGCAATCTTCTGTGTAAAAAAACGATGAAAAATCCTTTATATTAATAAGATCATATTCATGGTAAATGCAATTTATGGAAAATAAAGTTAGATACAACGGACATCGCAGTTTTCTTTAGTAAATATATATTTTCTTATGTTTGAAGTTTCATCTAAATTGGTTTAGTTAACAAATTAATGTAGCTTTTATAATAAATTAATGTAAAAAGTTTTCTACCACTTTAAGAAATAATCTTAGGTAAATAAATGTGTTAGGAATCGGAGATAATATATTAATGCCCAATAAAATTTATAAACTCTGTCGATCATCAATAAAATAGACGCTAATTTGCAAATTTGTCTTTTAACGTGTGTGGGAGTCATGTTTTGATGAATGAGATTGTGTTCCGTAAAAATACTTATAAAAAAAGGTGTGCTTATGGCTGTGTGTACGGCAGTAAACCCTAATAGAAATACATTTTTAAATCAGGTTTTAATGATTCATGTGGTTCTATAGTGTTTTATTATAGCTTTTGGAGTCTTGTCAGTCATTTTATTTTATTTTGTGTCTGTCATAGTTTTTACCATTTTTCTCTATCTACATTCTACATTACACTCGACCGGCGTCACAGTTCAGTCGGTATAAGCTCTGCCTTCCGTGCTGTGGGTCGTGAGTTCGATCCCCACTGATAACAAATATTTGTGTGTGGCAAACATAGATGTTTGTACTGTCTGGGTGTTACTATGTATTTACAAAAAATGTATATAAGTATTCTATCAGCTTAGTTCCTGTATTACTATCTTTGCTTAGTTTGAGACTAGAGGGCGTTGTGTGAAATGTCCATGAATATTTATAATTGTTTATTTATTTATCAAGCCGGCAAATATGCTATTTGAAATTGTTCGTGATGCTAATGTATTTTCTTTAGTTCAAAAAGTTATAAATAAACAAATATTCATGGACATTTCACACGATGCCCTCTAGTCCCGAACTAAGCAAAGCTTATAATATGGGAACTAGATGCTGATAGAATACTTATACTTTTTTTGTTGTAAATATAAATACATACTTGTAATACATAGTAACACCCAGACATAGAACAAACATCTATGTTTTGCCACACACAAATGTTTGTTCTTGGTGGGGATCGAACCCACGACCCACGAGTTTTATAAGTTTTAAAGAATTCGGAACTACTAAATGCGTAGACACGTGAGTCACTAAAGTATGTAGTACATATACAATGACAGCTAAGTATAACGGAGCTTACGTCATTACTCTAAGCATTAACTTGAGTAGCACTTAAGTTTAGTTAAATTTATGCATTGTAATAGATATTTTGTGTTTTAGAGAGAGAGTTTTTCGAAAAACATTTATACAAATGTTGTATAGTACGCACAACGGATCTTTATCTGTCTGAAGTTAGGTGCAACAAACGATTGCGTATGTACAGGTGCGGAAGAATTCGCTTACCTGTAATTCGACCCAAAAATTAGTTCTGCGCTGTTACTTCAGAGGGACAAAGATCCGTTGTGACTACTATAACTAGGTATGTTTTGTTGTATTTTGAAAAAATATGTTTTTTTCTTGTCTGCAAAAAAAGAGCAGTGTTGTTCATTTATTCGTTTCATAAGTATCTGATGATTAAAATGACATTTATCATTATTTAGTATATTGTGCATACTGCAGAGTTAATAAAAAAACTGTTTCAAAGTCAAAGGTGGGAGAAATCGCTCATTTAGCGATAAAACCGCCCATAGTACATTTGTCATTATTAATTTCTTCTATAACTTTTATTTTATATTCGTTTTTAAGGTGTATAATAAAGAGTTTTCTCATTAATTCATATTTTAGCATCAAAGATGGCGCCGAATCTAAACTGAATAATAAGGTGGTACGAATATGTTTTCATCAATAACTTACTTATATTATGACTGTATAAGAACACGGTATTCTGCGCTTATTTACATAAGTATGCAGTAAGCATTAGGCAAAGCATTGAACGTAACCCGTGACACATGCAAAACACGTGGGTATCTAGTAACTACTCAGGTACTTACAGATTTGTCTGTTGGTGTGTCACATTGTGTGCAGGAAGCGGTCATGCGCACTGGGCGGTCAAAACTATGACAAACGGCGCCAGCGACCAAAGGAGTATGAAGTCTTGCGATAAAAGTTCATAGTTTTCTTATCATAGCTTATTTATTTTAAAATTTCACACAAATAGGTAGTGCTAGGAGGACTTAATGCTAAGAGCATTGTCTGCCAGTCTTCCTGGGCGTGCAAAAAGATGGTGTGGCGTGTTTTTAAAGGTACTAAAACTGGTAACAAAAACTTAAATTAATACATAACTATAAATAAAAAAAAGAAAAAGAATGACTATAATTAAACACAAAAGATATATCAACATATATATAAATATAGCTTAATTAAAATAATTGGATTTGTTTACAAAAACATTTTATGATAAAATACTGACGGTCATACCTAAAACCGCTGCTCAAACGTCTCTCATATGTCATCATAAGTATAAATACTTACAGTAAAAAGTCAAAAGCTCAAAAGATGAGAGCTAACATGCATGGTGAGGAAAAATCTAACTCCAAAAACCGTCTCAATGTTGAAAAGAGTGTCATACTTATCTAAATAAAAAAGAAAAGTTAAGCCTCATCAAAAGCTTGAGAATGCTTCAGTTGAGAGGTGACTAAGTAATGTCAATAACCAATGATTTTTTCATAAAATCGGTAAGTATAGGTAGAAACTTGAGTCAATTACTGCGACCATAAATGTATAGGGTAATGCAAGTGGCCACTAATTAAAAAAAAACAAAAAGTATCAGTTTTCCACAGCATTACTCTGACCGTCTCGTGTCATCGTAGACTTCATTCTTGGTCATTTTTAATCTAATGAGGGTTTGTTTGACATGCGCAGAAAATAGAAAAATAAATCTACTTGTGCCATAGCAACGTCCGTATGCTAGAAATGCGTAGGTATCAATTTGTATACAGTTATGATGTTTGTCGTGTGCTCTGCCGATGACAACGTGTTTTGTGCGCTACTGAACTGTTGTACTTTGTTGCGTAAGTAGGTAAAAACATTTCTCTGTACACCGTACTAAATAAATAAATTAATAAATATTCTTAGACTTTACACACAACGCCCTCTAGTCCCAAACTAAGCAAAGCTTGTGATATGGGAACTAGATGGCTAATAGAATACTTACCTACATACTTTTTTTTGTAAATAGGTACCACAGATTATAGAAAAGTACAGATGTACTGTATAGCCATTTTTGTGTCACAGTAAGAAGTGCACCATGATGGAGTACTTTGTGTCATTCAGTCTCTGGCCATTGACACCTCCAATGCCAAACATATTTTTATACAATTATGCCGGCGTGTGTGGTTCCCACTTGCAAAAATTGGCCTGGGTCTAAAAACAAAGTAGATGGGATAACATACATCACATTTAAGTCTCTATTTGATAAGGAATCGTCTTGGAATCATCAATTTAAAGAAAAATTACCATCAATTCAATAATGTTGCAAACAACACCAACATTTTTTTCCCAACAAAATTTATATTAATCTTTATGACTTTATGACTACACATAAAGGCATAGGTATTTCAATAGGTATTTTTAATCATAGAGCGCTAAATTTGTTATTTTGAAAAAATATTTGTGTAATTTTAGGATTCTTGATGACATACTCAGACGAGAACAATGGACAAAAATAATTAAAAAAACACGTCCTGAGTCTTTCCTTAATTCTATTAAAATTTATGAATATCTATTTCAGTACCTCCTACTTAGGTACCTAAGCAGCATTTACAAAAAAAATTACCCCAAAAAATTGGGAAATAGTTTTGTAGGTGCAACATTGGGCTGCGCGAACATCATGCGCACGGGAACATTTTTATAGCATTTTGGTGACAAAATCCTTCATACAAATTATGTCAAATGCGGCTTCTACTATATTCTAAGATAGGTACATACTTATTACTTACTTGTACTGCCCCCGTATGTCAATCTTTTGCTGTCAAGTTATATTTCACTGCCCAGTGTAATTTCTTCAGGTCACGTGGTACAATTTTGTACCACGTGATCATTCTTTTTAGACACTTGACAGCAAAATATGCGCGAAAACGCATCAAATGACGTCATAATGTCACTATTTAGTCACAGAATAACTATGAGTTAGTATGAACTGACCATGAGTTCAACTTTGCAGTTCAACTTTGATTGGCATACCCCTGCTGATGTTGTATTTACAAAAAAAATTAAGTTTTGTATCAGCAATCTAGTTCTCATATTACAAGCTTAGTTTGAGACTAAAAGGCGTTGTGTGAAATGCCCATATTTTTTTTATTTATCTCGGTATCAAACCCACACTATCCTCTTCTCAGTTGCTAGTGCAGAGGTCAGTATTAACACCGTGCCCTCAAGCAGTAGTGTACAAACTACACAATCAAAAACAGGCCTGACTAGTTTCAAATGGTAGATTCGCATTAGATATGCGCTAAAAGTCAGATAATTGTTATTAACGCCGTTGTGGACGCACCTTAGTTCTTGGCGGTCTGCCTCATCAAGTGAAGATAAGTTTTTGATGGTTTTCTAAGAAACGACGGACGTTTAATTAGGTTTATAAAAAGAACACCAAAACAAAAAAAATCACAATGATTTAATTTAAATCACGTGATGTTTTTGAAACTTCCTCCTCATGGTGATACGCGGTCTTCCTCCCTCTAACGGAATCACATGTATTAATTTTTTTTTAATTATATGTAGCTTCATTTATGTCTTGATACGGATATTACTTCATGTCAGGACTTGGGCCTGCAGGGGTACTTATGCCAATCTCAGTTGAACTGCAAATTTGAACTGCAAAGTTTTAAATCATGGTCAGTTCATACTAACTCATAGTTATTCTGTGACTAAATAATGACATTATGACGTCATTTGATGTGTTTTCGCGCATGCTGTCAAGTGTTTAAAAAGAATGATCACGTGGTACAAAATTGTACCACGTGACCTGAAGAAATTACACTGGGCAGTGAAATATAACTTGACAGCAAAAGATTGGAATACGGGGGCTGAGTACCAGAAGTATCTGCGGTAGAAGAAGTATTTGACTTCGCTTCGCTACAACAAAATCTCTTTAAAATTTTCAACAAAAAAAAAATACACGTGATATCTTACTACTCTCCTCTCACCCCCGTGTAATATTTCGTGATTTTTCTGAACTCCTACCTCTCTTAACCTAATAAACCCATAATTATTGTTTAAGTTTTACTGTAGTTTAAGGTACCTATAAGTCTGGGTTAATAAATTCATTTTCTTTCTTTCTTTCTTTCGATCCTCACGTGATTAGTGATTCTACATGATCCTTGTGATTTTATTGAATAAAGAAATTTTGACTTTGACTATCTTCATTGGTGACCATTCAAAAAAACCGTGTTCGCTAAATATAGAGACTGCTTTTTTTAACACCACCAGAGACGATCACCGCTTTTTCAGAGAGATGCCTGACGAGACCAAAGTTTAGATAATTCAAAAACTTAATACTTTACCTACTTTCAATCTTTCCGCATTCATATTGCAGTTTTCGTCTAATATTACATAAAAACATAGAAATTATTGCAAAAGTCATAATATTGGGGATATGTAAGTGCAATGCCCATTTATATGCATGCGTTTGCATATTTTAAGGCTTCAAAACCGTTAGATTGGTTTACAACAAATGCAAAATTACCAACAACATTGTAAACTTAACGTAGATCACACTTATTATGCTTTATATATATTGAGCGGATGAAGAACCACAGTTTATGAGGTCTAAGCAGATGTATGAATGAATGAATGAATGAAAACTCTTTATTGTACACCTCACAAATTAATATAGAGAAAAAAAAAGAAGATTACACAAGAAATTAATTATTATAAATATATAATGGGCGGTCTTATCGCTAAAAAAGCGATTTCTTTCAGATGTAAGTAAGTACTTATGTGTAGTGTACCGTGCCTTATACCGGAACTGGAAATCCCAATCGTGCTAACCAATTTTTTGGTGTGTTTTACTTACTTAAAAGCTCTTGAAGAATATTTAATGTTCTCGCATCGCAATAAAAGATCGTATAATCAATCCAACTATTCTCAAAAAAAGAATGTGGTCAAAACCATAAGTACCTGTTATAGTTTTTTTTATACCTAGCAGTAAAATAATGGGTTAGTCTCAAAATCCCTCTTGAGTTTTCCCCCTTAAGGGGATTTTGAGACTTTGACTAGATTAAGATGTTATATTCGACCACAGCGGACGCTCTACCTCTAAAGCTGCTCCCTACTTATACACGGAGCGGACACAGCCTCCGCGCAAACATTATAAGCGGCATCCGCTACCAGTCCGCTAGATGTACTTAATAGGGATTAAGTTTATATGTCAGTGGTGTGGAGGCAAAGTTTATTGCTTGAAACAGTATACTTTTACAAGCTAACAAGCATACTGTTGTAAAAGTGAATCTAACTGTTTCAACTAGCGTTTATTGTACACAGGAAAATAGGTCTTAACTTATTAAGCTGAGAGTTCATAGGATAAAGCTTAAAAGTTTAACTTAGAATTTTTAGCTGGAAGCGTCCTGGTAATCACTTTCAAAGTCAAAGTCAGTAATTTATAAGTTTAAAAACTAGAAAAACCGACTTCAATTCGACTACCGGCTTCATCATCAGATGATGATGTTGACGGCAGTTCATTGGGAATATTCTAGCGACCGTAAACATCACTAAAAAAATCACAGAAAAGCAAAATACGCAATTTCGTGCAAGTGACTGGCATATGTTTTTTAGTTATTTTTATTTATAAGCTAGACTACTGAACCGATTTTGATAAAAATTGAGTGGAACTAACCTGGAAGTACATCCTTTCGGATAAAAAAAGAATTTTTCAAATCAGTTCATAAATGACGGAGTTCTGAGGTAACAAACATAACAAAATACAACCGAATTGAGAACCTTCTCCTTTTTTGAAGTGGGTAAAATGAACTGAATTTTGTTAATCTGTGGTAGGTGTAGGTAGATTACGCATGTTTCGGTCAAAGACCTTTAAATGCTTAAATCGTGATGCGTGACTACTGAACCATCATCGATTCAATCATCAGATCTACCTGTGTGTGAAAAATATACAGATTCGATGCGAGTTCGTCTCCATTGCGCCATTTGTTAATGTGACTGTAATTATTTTCAGTACAAAAGCAGCAGTGACTACATTCGTTTGACATCAGGGGAACACTGTAGCAGAGATTCAGGATCCCGACAAAGTCAAAGTTATATAAGTTTTTTAGTAAAATCACGAAGATTACTTTAAAAATCTGATAATCTTCGTGACATTTGGAGAGCACAGTCCCCATGACGGTCTTCATAAGTCATACTAATTAAAAGAAGAAGAAGGATTGGTACAGTAACGCTACAGTGGCGCCAGTAGTGGCATAGCAGTCACGCTTTACCCATTTGTACAGGTTTTCATTAAAAAAAACCTAGAAAACGCTGCAGTAGCGACATTGCAAATTCACCATTCTATTGTAAAATGTGTTAAAACTATAAATTAGTATTGTACCCATTCTAAATATAAACTAAGAAAAACCGTATGGTTACACGTAATTAGGCACCGAATATTTTAATGAAATTCTTAGATACCATCTTTATTCTAACGACGCATTGTCACGCATGACTCACTATTTTTTACGCAACAGAAGTTATTATTTTATTACTCCTAAAACGTTGTAATAAAATTAGATTCGCTGAAGTAGCTAGGTAAAGTTCGTATTGTGTGCTAGGTAGTGACTTTGTGGGCCACCACCGGAAAAAAGGAAAAGGTAAAGGTAAAGTACACCATCGCGCCTCGCGGTCGCATCAGAAACGAAAAAATGTCACTATAGCATGACATGTCATGTTCTGAAAGTGTCATATTTAAGCGTGACATGTCATGGTTTTAATAACTATGATGCCCATCGGTGCTTTTAAATATCAACTTGGCAGGGGGCATTACGATAATATTCTTTTAACCACAGTTTGAAAAGAAAAATTCATTTTGCGCGTTTGAAACATAAATATAATACTTTTACCAAAAATTCTCAGTAAAGTAGGATTTATTTAATAAGCCTATTTTGCACAGCATCTGTGTGGGCCACGATTTAACCGGTCATAGGTACTTGAAACGTTACTAGAGTCAGACCTTTACCCATATAAAATTAACCCAGTTAAACTATAACACTGATTTATCACGCAACTATGATAGCCGTCATGTCTCATTGACCATGACATAGACGAGATAAAAATAATAGTTAATTAGCTTTTAGAGGTTTATGAGTTTGTTCTACTTTATGTACTCAAATAAGTTTTTTTTAATATGAATAAGGGATGGAATAAGTAGATGGCCCACCTAATTATAAGCAAAACAATGTCGTTTACTTGCAAAACAATATCAAACAAGTGCTAAATGTTAATATTTATTTGTACAGTCGAAGTAATCATTCTTTTATTCAATAAAATCACACGGATCATTTAGAATCGTCTTATATAACAAGGTGATTCTAGGTGCCAGTTCCACGCGACCAGAGCCTAGAAGAACGGGCAAGAAACTACGGCCTGGTTCCTATAGTTTTTTGTATGAACCTCGTTACAATTATACAATACTTGACATCCCTGATTTCCTAAGACCTTAGAATCCTTGCCTTGGTGATGAATTGCCGGTCTACCACAGAATAATTAATGCACGAACGTACCTCTAACATGTCTAGAATTACTTGATACTTCAAAATCTTTTGTATTTTATTGTGTAGGTATTTACATTGATTGGTAAATCATTAGGGAGCCCTACCGCATGCAGTTCATTAGTCAATTTTATGTCCAAAACTCAAGGCCCGTATTTACATGAAATTATTTCAATTTTCGCTCCAAAACATGCATATTTTTGTGAAATCGATAAGACACGCTCGCCACGGATGTTTTAATTGTGGAATATTATTAAAAATTCGTTCCTTTTAGGAACGGTGATGGAACACAACGGGACTACTGGTGAGCACGCACGATGACGCAAACATTATTTGATACGCATATTTTGGGCCTTTAAAAAAATTGTACCAAAAAAGTTTAATCCTGATTTTGGCCTTTTTTGGATTCATGTGCTATGATTTAAAACTTTGCAGTTCAAGTTTGAGACAACGATCGGTCCCCTGCCCCCGTATGCCAATCTTTTGCTGTCAAGTTATATTTCACTGCCCAGTGTAATTTCTTCAGGTCACGTAGTACAATTTTGTACCATGTGATCATTCTTTTTAGACACTTGACAGCAAAATATGCGCGAAAACACATCAAATGACGTCATAATGTCACTATTTAGTCACAGAATAACTATGAGTTAGTATGAACTGACCATGATTTAAAACTTTGCAGTTCAACTTTGATTGGCATACCCCTGCTGGTAGGTAAGGGCTAATTTTTGATTGCCAAAGGTCGACAAGTATCATAAAATACATGTAAGTAGCCATGAAAGGGACCAATAAATTATCTTTTTTTTAAGTAAAAAGAAACGTCTATTTTGGCACAATCTAATGAATATTGACAGTTTTTGGTCCAAACACAGACGAAATCCTCGAAAATCTCCTGATAATCAAGATTTTGATGTGTCAAAGTTTTAGGGGTAGTCAGAGGTGTTTTTATTACATTTGTCTTGACACACCGACTTGCCTCGGGAAATTTTTTCTTTTTTTTTCCTCAGCAAAGCTTTCTCAAATTGCAAGCTATCAAATGTGAAAATTTCTTTAAAAGCCGTTCAGTGATGTCACGTGAAAATGTAAACGATCACTCAAAAATCAGTCAAACAGGCTCTTTTATTCCATAAAGATGTAATATTAAAATATAAATACCAAATTGACGATTATGATTTAAATGCTATCAAAATTCATCAGTAGATTAGTATCAATCTTTTGTCATTCAAATTTTGCAACTATAAAAACATCAAAGTGAGGTCAACGAATGCAAAACTTATGTAACAACCACCCACGCACTATATCTACTTAATTTACATACAAACATACCTAACTTTAAGACATAGTCACAGAGATATAACTACAAAGTTCTAAAACATCTGTTGTTAAAACTACAGTTCTCGTCTGTTATTATGGCACGTGAAGAACAAAAGTAGCATTGACAGGCGTCTCAGCTCAGTCGACTCGAAAATGATAGATTACCCATCAAAACTTGGAAACGAATTCCATCAAATATGGTTAGGTTATATCCAGCCTTTCCTGGGACACAGCAATGCGAGCATTATTGCTTCGCGGTAGAAATAAGTACGGTGGTAGTTCTTCCCCGAACGAACTATATAAAAAGCTACTAATAATAGTATCATATTGTATGGCTACCCTCACTCAAGACAAGCCATCTATATTACCGTATAGAAGACCAGCGCTTCTGTACGGTAACGGCATATGCTGAGCGTAGGCAACTTCACCACCACTGAGATTTCCCATAGAATTAATTATTCTATACTAGCTTCTGCCAGCGACTTCGTCCGCGCCCCGTTTGATCCTGTTGATTTTCCGGAATAAAAAGTAGCCTATATGTTAATCCAGGTTACGAACTATATGTAATCCAAGTTTCATTTAAATCGGACCAATAGTTCTTGTGTGAAAGAGTAACAAACATCCATACATTCAGTATGATGATAGTTTAAATGATTTATTCATATTCATATTCATAGTATTGTTTGTTAGTTATCCCTTAGTTTTCAGTTTACACTTTTCTTTTATTGTGGTGGCAGAATAATAACATTATCTTATCTTATCTAAAACGTGCAGTAATATTGTCAGTGTACTGTAAAAACCGTTATCCTGATGAATTGATAATACCAGGTTGGCAGACTTGGGGCTTCACGGGCGAGCGGATAGTGACGTCACATCCGCCCGCGCACTTCCGGTGGCCATTATGGAAATGGATAGTACATTTGATGGAGATGCCATCGGACCGACAGTTTAATTGAATAACACTTGGGTATCATCTATTAGATTTAGCTGAAGGCTTAGATTGCATACAAAGTACATAGTTATGGTACCTAACTGTAATTACCTCACTATAATACCTAGGTATAATAAAATATTGTACGCCCTAAGAGGGTAGGCTGTTGAAACTTTTTCTACCATAAGATCTCTTCTACACAGTTTTACAATAAATGATTCTTATTCTTATTCAAATAGCAAATGGGACGAGTTAACCAATAGAAATAAAATAAATAAATGATTGTGGTGACTCGTTCCAAATGG
This sequence comes from Gandaritis pyraliata, assembly GCA_947859175.1. Taxonomy (NCBI): domain Eukaryota; kingdom Metazoa; phylum Arthropoda; class Insecta; order Lepidoptera; family Geometridae; genus Gandaritis; species Gandaritis pyraliata. The sequence goes on along the minus strand of OX401869.1, from coordinate 2,587,212 downwards.
GCCGTAGGCCTGCAGGACTCACCAATTACTCAACTCTTCTTGACCTTCAAATCAAAACGAATTAAAAAACGACGAGGTTCTCAATTTAGATAAGAATAATAAGACAAAGTTTTTTTTTTTTCATTTTAATTTGATTGTATTTTTATGTTTGTTACCTCAGTCAGTACTTAGTACTTACTTACTCCGTGATTTATAAATCGATTTGGAAAATTCTTTTTTTATTTGAAAGGATTTATTTCAAATTGGTTCCATAGTTTCATCAAAATCAACTTCAGTAGTTTAATGTTTTGAATTAAAACTGGATCTCTATACATATTTGTTTGACATTTTCGTACCTACTGAAGCTACTCTAGTCATAAGTTTATATATTCCATTTTTACTTTGTAATTTTGTACTTTGTACCTAGTTAATGATACCATAACTTGCCAATCGTGGTAGTTATAAATACGTGACCTAGATTCAACGCATACCTAATAGCCCATATTTACGTTGAATACAAAACTAACCGACCCTGGTATTCTCAGGCATTAGTAAACTTGAAAACTTACTCAACTTCAGCAAATATTTTTTAATCCAAAAATCATCGACTCCCATTCGTCTGGTTGTTTGACTCCGGTCGTGCATAGAAATATGTTTATTTTTATTGTGTGCAATGCTAGTGATCTTAAACGATGAAAAGTAATATCATGAAGTCATTTCCGCAGGTTCAACTATGTTCAACTGGTTGTGCTACGGGAATGTAAGTTGACTCGTGGTCCACTGTCAGAATAATATTTTTATTATGACCCGATCCTAAAAATAGTCCTCCTACTAATATTATAAATGCGAAAGTTTAGATGTTTGGATGTTTGTGTTTCAATCACGTCTAAACTACTGAACCAACTTGGATGAAGCTTGGATGAAACTTGGCATATATATAGTTCGTAACCTGGATTGACACATAGGCTAGTTTTTATCCCGAATAACTTACAGGAACTACAGGATAAAATGAACGAAAAGGATTAGCAGCGCCAATTGGCAAGAAGATTTCATTGTCATGTCACGTCGGTTTGACAGGGCGTAGTACTACCTTTTTTTGTTTAACGACTAGCGTTTGACATTCCAGTACGAGTTCGGTGTAATGTCAAGTTTCTCAAATTATCCGCTCGGTACACGCACAGATAATAATAATACACAGATAATATAATGTACACGGAAATTGTAGACGCGTACGAAGTCGCGGGTAACTGCTAGTAAAAAAATAAAAAAGACTGGGCTGAGACACATGTTGAAACATCCATATTATTTATTATCGCATCTAGAATCAGCATGATTTTATCCACCGTTTGAGAGTATATAGTTTGACTGAGAATACCAGCACAAATTACATAAGTTAACAAAACTAGGAGTAACTTTAATTTGACATATCTCTAATGGTTCCCATTATATTTACCTACTTACCTAGATCGTTGTGTGTGGTCGTAACAATGGTAGAGCCAATATGATTATTTTCTTGCGTAATTTTATATCGTTTCGTCAGTTTTTGGTTTAGTGTCTTTCATAATAGAAAGAGAGGCATCTAAGTACTTACCTAAATCAACCAGACAAGGTGGAAAAAGACTACTATTTAAAACTTAAACAGCCCCCGTATGCCAATCTTTTGCTGTCAAGTTATATGTCACTGCCCAGTGTAATTTCTTCAGGTCACGTGGTACAATTTTGTACCACGTGATCATTCTTTTTAGACACTTGACAGCAAAATATGCGCGAAAACACATCAAATGACCTCATAATGTCACTATTTAGTCACAGAATAACTATGAGTTAGTATGAACTGACCATGATTTAAAACTTTGCAGTTCAACTTTGATTGGCATACCCCTGCAGGGGTGTATTTCGTTCCCTGAAAACAGAGGAATAACACGTTTTTTTTTTGTCTAAAATATTTTTTTGTAGGTAATCTCTAAAACCTATAAGCATTGAAGTACTTAAAGTGTGATTTTTATTTGCCTGTAAAAATCCAAACCAAACGAGAGTGCTTCTCTTTTCAACCCAAGATTTTTCATCCCAATTTCAGGTAGTTTTCCCGAGTCGAGACTCTTGGGGTCGAGACTCAGGGTCCGTGGAGTACCGAGGCCTTCCAAGTCTTCAAAATTCTTTCAGAGCGTCTAGTCGAAGCGACGCGTGACCCGAGGGCTGGTTAATTTTCGTAGTACAGACGGTGGTTTCCAACTAGGTTTTCAAGATACAAGATACATTTATTTGCCAAAATAAGTGTTACAATTTGGTCTTATGCTAAAGTCAGAGGCACTTTAAAACTTATTCACCCTTTTCAGGTATCGCAAAAATGTTATATTTGGGCGCTTAAACTTATCTTAAGTAGGTACATATAATAGTATTATTCTTTTTCAAAATATTCTTCAGTTGCGTAGAGACATTTTTTGACTAGATATGATTTTAATCCTCTTATAAATTTAGTTATTTCTGTTTCATTTTGAATATCATTTGGTAAGTTGTTAAGATTTTGACTGCCATGTAATATGGACTTTTAATTAACATTTTTATTCTTGAATATGGTAGATATAGTTGGTTTTGCAGTTTTCAAATTCGCAGACTTAGCGTAGTCAGACTCTAGTACCGTATGAATGAGAACTAAATAATTTAAAGACTAAAAAACCTTTCAAAGGTTCCAAAGGAAATTCACAAACGAAGCCACAAAGGAACGGAAGAACAGATGGTAACTACGGAACCGCTTCTCATGCTATTAAATTAAACCACGCGAATATAAACTTTATCCCTAAGTCATAGGGTTGCGTCTTTGGCAGGGTTTTTTATAATTCATGCAAAAATGAGCCTTGTTTCAAGCTGAACATAATTTTATGCCATCGCGTTGTTAGTGAAGAATATTTCATGTGGGTACTTTCTAAACTATGTATAGTAGTCACAACGGATCTTTGTCCCTCTGAAGTATCTGCGCAGAACCCATTTTTGGATAATTGGAGGTAAGCGAATTTTTCCGTACATGCGCTATCGTTTGTTGCACCTAATTGCAAAGGGGTAAAGATCCGTTTGTGGATACAGCATTGGTATGCCAATCAAAGTTGAACTGCAAAGTTTTAAATCATGGTCAGTTCATACTAACTCATAGTTATTCTGTGACTAAATAGTGACATTATGACGTCATTTGATGTGTTTTCGCGCATATTTTGCTGTCAAGTGTCTAAAAAGAATGATCACGTGGTACAAAATTGTACCACGTGACCTGAAGAAATTACACTGGGCAGTGAAATATAACTTGACAGCAAAAGATTGGCATACGGGGGCTGTAGCTAGTTGTGAAATAATGTTTGTCTAATTTTACCGATATCCAAACTTATTCATAAAATACTAGTAGCTATGCCACATTTTACTGTTGATTATAAAAAAACTCGTTTGTTTTTTTATTCCTACCACCTGTGTTCTTCAGGCATAACCAAAGAATTTAAAAATCAACTGTAACTGAAAGAGAATAAAACTGAAAATTGCTCGTTGATAATGGTTCCATAGTGTTCATTGCTCTGTCATCATCATGTGCAAGCACCATAGCGATGGGAGATATCATTTTAATTCTTTGTATTGTGAATACCATAATTCGAGGTGGATGGCCTATCCCCTTATTTACAAAGAAACGCGATGACAAGAACTTACAGCTAATAGATCGGACTGTTTAAAAAAACTAGAAAAACCGACTACAACTCGACTACCGGCTTTATCATCAGATGATGATGATGATGGCAAATCATTGGGAATATTCTAGTGACCATAAACATCACTAAAAGTCACAGGAAAGCAAAATACGCAATTTCGTGCACGTGGATGGCATATTTTTTTCCAGTTATTTTTATTTTTAATCCAAACTAATGAACCGATTTTGATGAAAATTGAATAGGACCGACCTGAAAGTACATCCTTTCAGATAAAAAAAGATTTTTTGAAATCGGTTTATAAATGACAGAGTTCTGAGGTAACACACATTAAATTGAGAACCTCCTCATTTTTCGAAGTAGGTTAAAAACTGCCTACTTTTAGGGAGAACGCAAACCAAAGACAAAACGTCTTGTCGAACAGTTAGTGATGTGAAACTTCTCAGTAAAACTTTTTTAGTTACGATATGCTTCTTTTTATTTGCTGTTTTCGTTACTTGCTTATTTAATGAGAATCATCCTAAGTACTTAATAATATTATTAAGTACACTACATAATTACTTTATATTCTTATTTATTAAAAAAGCACAGTTCATTCTCTAGGTATATGCGTATAAAGCAATGTTTAATAGGTAGGTACTAAACAATGCTATAATAGATAGGTAAACATAATTTTATGCATGCATGTTTGCTTTTGAAGGCCGCTCGGCCAATTTAATTAATTAATTAAATTGTTTTAACGGCTGGTTTGCGAACCTATTAATAAAAAAACGTAAGAAAAGACTGTCGTGTCAATTGATGTGAGTTTCGTTACAACGAAAACAGCATATGACGAGGAAGCATTCATCATATGCTGTTTTCGTTATAACAGAAAATTTATTTTCACGTCACTAAGTACGCGACAAAACAGTTTTGTCGATAGATGTGCGTTGGCCCTTAGGGCGAACGCAAACCAAAAACAAAACGTCTTGTCGAACAGTTAGTGATGTGAAACTTCATAATTTCGTGACAAACCCTGTCAGTATAACTTTTTTCGTCACAATATGCTTCGTCTTATTTGCTGTTTTCGTTACTTGCTTATTTAATGAGAATCATGCTAAGTACTTAATAATATTATTAAATACACTACATAATTACACTATATTCTTATTTATTAAAAAAGCACTGTTCATTCTCTAGGTATGTGCGTATAAAGCAATGTTTAATAGGTAGGTACTAAACAATGCTATAATAGATAGGTAGACATAATTTTATGCATGCGTCGTGTCAATTGATGTGAATTTCGTTACAACGAAAACAGCATAAATGACGAGGAAGCATTCATCATATGCTGTTTTCGTTATAACAGAAAATTTATTTTCACGTCACTAAGTACGCGACAAAACAGTTTTCTCGATAGATGTGCGTTGGCCCTTATAATGACGTGGCTATTCGAAAGTGCCAATATGGCGTTGTTCGACAAAAATGACACTTTTCCAATATCGCGTGCCGCGCATTTGTTGCGATCACCACGATTTCTAGCTTGTTAGAGAATACGGGGGTTGGTCAATGGTTTTGTGGTTGACAAATAGGTGGTTTCCGTTCCCTGCAGCAAATTCACTGACGGTGGTTTCCTCCTAGTGATGTTTTAAAAAGCTTAATCACTGTTTTCCAAACTGCCCCCGTATTCCAATCTTTTGCTGTCAAGTTATATTTCACTGCCCAGTGTAATAAGCCTAATTTCTTCAGGTCACGTGGTACAATTTTGTACCACGTGATCATTCTTTTTAGACACTTGACAGCAAAATATGCGCGAAAACACATCAAATGACGTCATAATGTCACTATTTAGTCACAGAATAACTATGAGTTAGTATGAACTGACCATGATTTAAAACTTTGCAGTTCAACTGAGATTGGAATACCCCTGCTGGGTCCTTTAATAACCCATTCACGAATAGCTAGAGAGTTCAACGACCTGACGAATGTGCTCGCGTTCAAGCGTTACTCATAAAAGTGTGAATTCTCATTGAACTTGTATTTTGTGTGATTTTTCTACGGACAATATACAACGGTGCTTCTCGACCGACTTTAAATAAATGAGAACATTCTCAAATGGGCACATATTTTTATTAAATTATGTAGATAGGTTATTTGTACAGGCGTCACAGCTCAGTCGGTAATGGATCTGCCTTCCGTACTGTGGGTCGTGGGTTCGATCCCCACCAAGAACAAACATTTATTTGTGTGTGGCAAAACATAGATATTTGTTCTATGCCTGGGTGTTACTATGTATTATAAGTATGTAGTTACAAAAACAAAGTATATAAGTATTTTACCAGCATTTAGTTTCCTTATTACAAGCTTAATTAGTTTGGGACTAGAAGGCGTCATGTGAAATGTCCATGAATATTTATTTATTTATTTTATTTATTATTAAATATACTTAAGTACAGATAACTATCACATGAAATAGGCGATCAATAATAACATAAAAAACTGAAAAAAAAACTTGCGGGAAAATAGGTAAGACTAAGTACGTACTTACACAATAATAATTGTACTATTTTGTATCCATATACGAACAAACAGTGTATAATAATTCACAAAAGTCATGGTGACCTTTTTTAGGCCCCACCGCTGTGACCCGTGCCATAGTACAACCCCCATTCAAACCACGTGATTTATAGATATGTTACCGGCAATCTGTATAATCCGGCATTCTATAGAATGCCTAAAACGACCAGGCCATGTATGAAATAGAATTCATTTCACACTTTGCCTAGGCATTCTATAGAATGCCTAACGTACCAACAGCCGGCAAAGTGTATAATGTATAAGTGTATAAGTGTGTAATGTATGTGTGTAAGTGTATGTGTATAATGCATTATACACATTGCCGGTAACAGATATACTAACTTCAGTTTTTACTAAAAGCTACATACAACTCTAAATGCTTTGCTTCGTTTGGGACTAGAGGGCGTTGTGTGTAAAGTCCATGAATATTTATTTATTTACTATAATTCAACATGTAAATACAGAGGCAGGTCAATTAAAACAATAAATCAAACAATATCACACTTACTAAGTACATAAAAAAAAACTATATTTCTTGTAACTGTCAATAATTACAACCTTACAACTGTAGTATGATTTATATCTTAATTCAGAGAAGTACAAGTACACATTGTTTATGTAGAACCAGTTTGTAATAGACATGGCGGACCCGTTACATTATGGTTTGCTTTTTAGAGTTCCGTAAAATAGCTCGTACTTATGGTTTATAAAGATTTCGGCCTAAAAACCAAAACTGTAAATGAAAAAGTTATTGAAAGAAAAAAAGGCAAGTTTGCTAGAAAAAAAATTAAAACGCTACAAAAACGAAAAACAGAATTATTTTCTAATTCATGAAATCAAACAAAACCACCGATTTGCAATTATTTTTCATTAGACTATCTTATTCGACATTGAAATTAATTACTTTAGCTCGCCTTAATTAATTTACCTGTTGTTTATTCATTTTTTTTCTCTCTTTTTCAGGTAAAATATGAACCAAACCACATATACAATCGGATAACACGAGGTTTGTCATACAAAAAACTAGCAATTTACAGTATTACGAGTAATACAGTCTTGACCTCGGTTATATATTTTATGTTTTTTTTTTACTTATTTTTTTATCTGCCAAAACCTAACCTTATTTGCGTCCTTGCCACCTATAATGGTGCCTTTGGAATATTGCAAAATAAAAAAAAGGTTTTATGCGGAACACCACATTTGTATTCAAGATCACGGTTCCATACTTTTTAATTTAGATAGTGGTCAACTAGTACCTGTCATTATGCCAGGACCCAGTTTGATGGGAACTAAGGACAGTCTATTCTCAAGCATGTTTTTGTAACTATTACAACTACCTTAGGGACTGGCTTGTACGACTTTTTCATCCAACACCAAATCCGGACAAAATATTGTAATCCGGCTTTTTAAATCGTGTTGATATAATATTTTTTTTAAGAAGTTGAGGATTTATGGTCAGTAGCATGAGCCTAATGTAAGTGTTCTATTTTTAAAACTTGCTCGTTTCTTTTTTATTCAAGCTTGGAACACTATGGTATAATCGGTAGAAAAGTACGCGCGAAGATTTTAAATTAGGAACAAAGTGAAACTTTTGGCATTCAAAATAGCCTTCCGGGAATTTTTTGATTATAATTCTGTTTGCGGATGATTTTCAAATGGTATTTTATACCAATACTTACCATTTTCACACGGTGTTACTACCGACAACCGGTCTATAGCATCACGTGTAGAATAATTACCTACATGTTACTAGACTACTAGATACGGTACCTAAACCCTACAACTAAAGTTGTGAAAACGTGTCAATATTTTTATGCTTTCGTTTCTTGCGTGCTAGGTTATAAATAATTAATGATTAATCATAAAATTATATTTTTAATATCATATTATTAAATTAATAATATAGTTCAATCAATTTGCCAATAACTAATAAATAAATTATTAAGGTACCTACCTACCTAAGTAAAACGTAGTTTATAGGCAGTTTCAAAATAATTACGAATTGCGTTGTGGACTTGTGGTAAACGACTACCTATCTACTTAGTATTAGTTTAATAATTTGTTGGTTAGATCATATTTTCTCATAAAAAAACTATCAGCGCTATCATTTTAAAATAAATAGTGCTAGTAAAGTTTTTATCAAAACGCCATGTGCTGAATATAAAGTAAGATAAGCTATAGATCTCAAGTATACTATAAAATGTATATATAAATAAATAAATATTCATGGACATTACACACAACGCCCTCTAGTCCCAAACTAAGCAAAGCTTGTGATACGGGAACTAGATGGCTGATAGAATACGTATATACTTTTTTTGTAAATACCTACATACTTATAATACATAGTAACACCCAGACATAAAACAAACATCTATGTTTTCCACGCACAAATGTTTGTTCTCGGTGGGGATCGAACCCACGACCCACAGCACGGAAGGCAGAGCCATTACCGACTGAGCTATGACGCCTGTCACATATAACATATACATATCTTGTTATATCCGACATGCATATATTTCGCGGATGGCACCGATGACACGTTATCTAGACGCGACGAGTCGGCACGTGCTGCGTGATCCGATTACTAATCGAATACGTCTCGATTAGTTCTCGGCACCGCACTAGCGTTAAGCGCGCTCCACATTCTCGGCAAAACTACACGAGACATAGCGAATACGAGAGTGTGGAGGACATATTCGGCAAGTCTCGCCTATGTTCGTGCAGTCTCCATCCCGTGTCGGTATTTCGTATCCGAATCAAAGGGTTCTCGTGTAGTTTTGCCGAAACACAAAACACTCCCTCCACATTCCCGCCGCGTCAGTCTGCTTGCTGGGAGCTGGTGGGAGCTGGTGCTGTCATCCATACCATCTTCGTTTTTTCCAACGTCTCTTGATAACTTTTTTTTCTCGAATAAACGTTTAATTGTAATAAGCCACAGCACATAATGCTGCAGCGACAGCTGTTTCCACGTGCATCTCGTTCGAGTACCGAGCGACAAATGCGCGAGCGAGAATGTGGAGAGCTGCTCTCGTCTCGTCAATAGTTTTGGCGAGACCCGAGACAAAACCTGTCGTGGAGAATGTGGAGCGCGCTTTAGCGCGATGTATTTTGGCGTTTCGACGATATATGAAATTGGAAGTACCTAGTTAGTAACTACTTAGGTTTTTTGATAGAAAAAAGAAAGAAAATCTAAGCGTGAGTTTGACTAAATGAGGAAACGAACAAGAGAATCATTAATGATTTTCTTAATATGTATTCTATTGATGTCGATACTGTTGTTGCATTTTTCTAAACTAACCTAATATGACAGCGCTAAAATTATAGCTGTCTTTGTCGTTTCAGTTCACAAGAAAAGGACGGCAACATTTTTAGTGCTGTCAAATTAGGTCAGTTTAGAAATATGCAACAACAGAATCGACAGCATTACCTATTTGTCTAGTTGAGTCTATAAGTGAATGCATGCCGTGGCATCCTATAACTGGAGAAACACGTAGTTATAAGACACATTAAGCTTTTGCATTATACAGTATTTACAATATTTATAATATGTACAAAATACACATGAAGCAGTTGAGCTATCTACACACCGTTGCAAACCATTTATTTTATTTTTGTTTTCTACGTTGGATGTCCAATATATAAAATAAAAATGATTGAATAAGTCTTATGGTTTCGATCAGAATATTAGATACAGTACGCACAACTTTCTACCCTTCTGAAGTTAGGCGCAACAAACGATTGCGAAATGTACTGTTGTGCGGAAAAGGATAAGTTCACTTACCTCCAAATTCGACCTAAGAGTTGGGCATATACTTCAGCCCCCGTATGCCAATCTTTTGCTGTCAAGTTATATTTCACTGCCCAGTGTAATTTCTTAAGGTCACGTGGTACTACAGTACCAAAAAGTCTGTAAATAGTGACATTATGACGTCATTTGATGTGTTTTCGCGCATATTTTGCTGTTAAGTGTCTAAAAAGAATGATCACGTGGTACAGTACCACGTGACCTTAAGAAATTACACTGGGCAGTGAAATATAACTTGACAGCAAAAGATTGGCATACGGGGGCTGTTAGATAAAGATCCGTTGTGACTACTATACCTAAGTGAATTTTATTATAATAAAATATAGGTAAGTACCTTACTAAATAGCTATACTTACCTAACTCCTGACTGTTTTGGCATCTGCGAATGTAAGCCAGTTTAGCAGTTGGAGGTTTAGGGCGATAACTTTCAACAATAAAATGAAAATGTGTGTAACGAATTTGTCCTAGTTAAAACATCATAAAGCCGGCCTTCTCTGCCAACCGAACAAATGACACAAACAATCGAACAAACGCTGTGGGAATCGGGCTTCATTCGTCATCGTACAATAGACTGTTGGTTGTTAGTCCATGAATATTCAATGGGACATTACTAATGGTTACGTCACTGTAAATTACAATTTGAATGGTAATTGAAATCAGTGACATCTATGAGTTTTTTAACCGACTTCAAAAAAGGAGGAGGTTCTCAATTCGGTTGTATTTTTTATGTTTGTTACCTATGAACCGATTTAAAAAATGTTTTTTTATCTGAAATCATATATCTCCAGGTTGGCTCCATTACGTTTTTATCTAAATCGATTCAGTAGCTTGGGTTATAAATAGAAATAACTGAAAAAAAAATATACCAACCACGTGCACGAAGTTGCGTATTTTGCTTTCCTGTTACTTTTATTTAAGAGGTGTTTATAGTTACTAGAACATTCCCAATGAACTGTCATCATCATCATCGTCATCTGATGATGAAGCTGGTAGTCGACTTGAAGTCGGTTTTTCTAGTTTTTTAAACTTATAAATTATAATCAGTATTTTAACATAACTCCTGTACTTACTGTGACGAGAGTGAATGGTCTGCCACACAGCCACACGAGCCATTATGCTAATAAGAAGTATTATCATGTTCGATTGAAACAATGACCGGTTCCCACTAGTTTCACTTCGGCTTCTTATTAATGACTTGACGCCTCAATGCTGGTCGTACAGACAGATGTGAATATTGTAGCAGTCTCATTTGTTTGCTGTCTTTTAGATTTATATTAAGTTAAAAATTTAATAAACCCCTGACTTTATTACCCGCATTGAGGGAGTTAAAAAAAAATGTAATCCGCCATTTTGTGGCGGCGGCCATCTTGGATCGGTTTTCATCAAATATAGCTAAGAGCACTCCCGACTAATTCATCTTTCAAACAAAATCAAAATCGTTTCATTCGTTCGGGAGCTACGATGCGTCAACACACACATGCAGAGACACGTCAAACTTATAACACCCCGTCGTTTTTGCATCTGGGGTTACAAACGAATTCGAGTAAAAATAGTTTAAATTAGGTATGTACCTACCTACTTATAAAGAATGCTAGCAGCCTGACCCAGCCATCATAAACTATTTCAAATTATAATAGCGAAAACATAATGGCTTTGCAAATGGTTTTCCCACTACGGGGCTTTCCTAATGATTATGAAGAATTCTTCGAAAAAGCTACCCCTGGGGTGGAAAATGTCAATTCACTATGGATTGAAAGCTTTTGATTCATTGACTTAAGTCTAGGTCGTTATTTTTTGAGATCATTTATAACAAATATTTAAAAACATTGTCGATATCACTAATTAAAAAAAAGCAATTAATGTTTTTTATTTCCATTCATCTCAAAGCACCTATTGGGATTTGATAAGTTGAAGTCAAAGTGGTCTAATGATGACCAGCAATGATGGAGAGGATCTAGAAGATTTTCATTATCGGGGCTTTAAAATTTTTGTAAAATTAACATGTTCCATTAGGTATAAGTGGATAATGAGTGAAGTAGAGATGAGAGTACGACTTAAAATACGTGCGTAAGTAGTAGGTACTAATTAATGCCTTTACAGCGTGCATTCACACTTTACCACAGAGTATGTACACAGAGGGTACTTGCATCGTGGGAACAAAGACGTTTAGATATTTTTAACGAAGAAAATGTGTGGTTTTTCAATTAGGATCAGTATTATTAGTAGTATGGAATTTTTAGGTAGCAATGTTAGTTACAGTTTTTTGATGATATCTTGTATGGTTAGTGACCAACTCTGGTGACGGAGTTTTCAGCCCCCGTATGCCAATCTTTTTTTCTGTCAAGTTATATTTCACTGCCCAGTGTATTTCTTCAGGTCACGTGATCATTCTTTTTAGACACTTGACAGCAAAATATGCGCGAAAACACATCAAATGACGTCATAATGTCACTATTTAGTCACAGAATAACTATGAGTTAGTAAGAACTGACCATGATTTAAAACTTTGCAGTTAAACTTTGCAGTTCAACTTTGATTGACATACCCCTGCAGGCTGTCTTAGTGCCTCCGTCGTGGCTTAACGACTAGAGCCAGGAGCGACAGCTTAACGTACCCTCCGAAGCACGAAAGCGCTCAGATGTAAATGCCACTAGCGGTCACCCATCCAAATAGTGACCGCGCAGAACGTCGCTTAACTTAGATAATCGGTGAAGATTGACTAAGCAAGCCTAGCCACGATATTTTGTGGTACAGACATAGAGAAAGTGATGTGCCTATTCATCTATAGATCACGATTCGAATAGTTATCGATTTAACGAATTATCGATATAAATCATAAGTAAACGAACATTTTACTCTATCACGAAGTGGTTGCGCATTTTCACATGCACAGGGAGGTCGCATAAACGGCATGGTGTTTTGATACCATAATATTGTGTAGGCTTTTGTTTTCTGTTTATTTTTATAGCGGCTCTATAAAATAGATGTGCAAATAAGTGACAATGACTGACTATGTCCTAAAGACTGTCAGTCATTGTCACATACTTGCATGACAGCGAAAAAATGGGATAGGTCGATGGGAACTAACGAAGCAGCTATTTTACTATTAACAACTAACCAATATGAGTTCGAAGATATCAATGTTCGCTACTTAGCTAAATATTGTAGACATTTTTTACTGCCCGACCCAGTGCGCGGTAACAGCATTATTGAATATAAACGTGAACCGTGTGCATGTGAAAAGGCGCTAAGGACTCATTATGGTTGCGTGTACAATAAAATTATAGTTGTTTGTTACATCAACACGTTACTTCCTCGCTATTTTTAAACCTCTGAAAACCGCAAGCACAAGTTTTTGACTGAAAAATCAAATCTTTTTTAGAAAATGCTTTTTTTTTTGTTTATTTCCATGTGTTTTCAGTAAAATATTGTTTGTTTTAATATCCATGTTAAGTCACTCTCAATTTTTTTTAGTAATAGCTCGTCTGGGGAAGTAACTACCACCGGTCTATTTCGTGCGCCAAGCAGTGATGCTCGCATTGCTGTGTTCCGATTTGAAGGTGCCGGTGCAATTACAGGCACATGAGACTAACACCTTTATGTCTCAGAGTGATGGGCACAATGCAATGCAATTAGCGGCACAATTTCAGTGGCCGTGCAAGCAATGGTTACCACTTCACATCAAGTGGGCCATCTGCTTGTATCATCATGTAGTTGTATAAAAATGTCACCATTGAATAAAATCATTTGTATCAATTTCAAATAAATAAAATATTCGTGGACTTTACACACAACGCCCTCTAGTCCCAAACTAAGCAAAGCTTGTGATATGGGAACTAGATGGCTGATAGAATACTTAGGTATATACTTTTTTTTTGTAAATACATACTTATAATACATAGTAACACCCAGACATAGAACAAACATCTATGTTTTCCACGCACAAATGTTTCTTCTCAATGGGGATCGAGCCCACGACCCACAGCACGGAAGGCAGAGCTGTTACTGACTGAGCTGTGACGTCTGTCACAGCGTCTGACGTCTGTCAAATGTTCAAACACATCAATGAAATTAGGTTAATTCGCTCCAGGCTTTTGAAATCACATTGCAGTAGTACTTACTAGCATGTAGGCTCTATAACTCACATAGCCATGGCGGTAGCAGCAGACATTTGCAGCTTCTCAAAAATCTACATCCGTTATTTGACAGACGACATCCTAAGTTTTTTTTTTTTTTTTTTTTTTTTCTTAATTGTAATTAGTACTTAGTAACCTTTAACTAGATTTCTGAATGGGCCCATTTTTGGACCTTCCTTGCCTAGTTATTTTTTTTACCTTGCGTGTCCTTGTTTCATATTATATTACCTAAATTTTCTTTATGTAATTGCATGACTCCTTAAGATTATAAGTATATCCGTGGAGTGGGGCACTGGTGACCCGTAACACAGGTTTCCAAACCTATCTCGGGCACCAGTCTCTCGCAAAACAGGTTACTTACCTTCTTATTAATATTTTTACCATCTTCATTGTACCTACCTACTCATGTAATAAGTTAAGGAACCTTTTGTGTAGAGAAAATAAATGAGTTATTTATTATTATTATTATTAAGAACTCCCTCACACTAGGCTTTTAATAGATAGATAAAAACTTTATTGCACACACAAACGAAAGACATGTTATAATATAATATTTTTGTTGTCTACTTGTTTGATAAGTCTTATATAAAGCATGCTGTGGCATCCTCTAATTGAAGGAACACAATAGTTTTAAGCCCATTGCCATGACATTTCTGTTGTTATCGTGTCACTCCACTTACTAATATTTCATTACAAAAAAATTACATACTTATACAGGTTCGTAGGTATTTTAGTAAGTACCCAATAATGAATGAGAAAATGGAAATAAAAACAAAATATTGCAATAAAACAATTAGGTACATTTTTGGTTGGGTATATTCCAGAAATCCCTACCAGTAGGGATGGTTGGTATAGGTAAGTCTTGGACGAATTGACACACGTTGAAAACAGTAGGAGGACTGATGATTAGGATCAAAAATCAAGCTAATTTGCTAATATATTCTGGTTCCCAACTGACTTTTTTTGAAGTTAGGACTTCCATAATTATGCACATATTTCCATCACCGTAATATGCCGGCCGCTGTTATCTTGAGAATCATGGCTTCACAATCGATCGTAGGCACAGTAACCTTTAGTCAAACACCATGAATATTTAAAGCAATCACATGCTACGTGATTTATGTGTTTTGATCATTGTGGTACTGTCAGTACCACAAAGTCACGATTTGAGTTATTAAAATCTAAATCCCTTGATTTCAAATTTTTCTAAATCAAGGAAGGGGGTATCGAGGCTGTTGATTTTCCGGGATAAAAAGTAGCCTATGTGTTAACCAGGCTACGAACTATATTGTATTCCCAGTTTCATCCAAATCGGACCTAGTTACATCGTTATTCAAACATCCAAACATCTAAACTATGTCATTTATAATATTAGTGGGATTTTACATGTTTAGAGTCGAAATAATCAGGCTACCTATACCTAGCCCTTAAGTTTGATAGCCACTGTAAAACTACTGAAATTCCTTTATTTACTTTTTTGTTTTTGTTTTTAATGTTTTTTTTTCAGTAATTGAATGGGTTTCGCCCACGGAACACGTTGATTGATGTCGATTGAAAAGTTTTAATGAATTGAAAAACTAATTAAGGTCATTCTAATTTACTTTATAGCTTTTATTCACGATAAAATTGATTTAAAATGTTTTATTTGAAGCCTTGGATATAATTGAATTATTTGTAGGTTATCTACAAATAATATAAATTATTAAATTGAATATATTAAATTTATTTTTAATATTAGGCTTTTTCGTTCTATATTTCTGCTGTCTGTACTCCTTTTTTATAAGCTGTTTGTTTTCCATGTAAAAATAAAATAAATGGTTTAAATATATTTAAACCGAAATTTAGAGCGGCTTGCACCAGAATCGCTAAACGCGTTTTACTCTTAAATAGTATTTAGCGAGTTGTCAAGTCATAT
This sequence comes from Gandaritis pyraliata, assembly GCA_947859175.1. NCBI lineage: Eukaryota > Metazoa > Arthropoda > Insecta > Lepidoptera > Geometridae > Gandaritis > Gandaritis pyraliata. The sequence continues at coordinate 2,571,135 of OX401869.1, read as the reverse complement.
AAATACGTCAGATATAAATCGATTTAGCTGTTAAACACGTTTAGTGATTCTGGTGCAAGCCGCCCTTAATTCAGCTAGCTCTACGCATGCAGCCTCCAAGAAGTTCTAATTTAAAATTGCAAAGAAAAACAATTTTTGAGTTTCTATTAGTCTCCCTCCCTAGCGAAGTTGACTTTAGTTAGGCAAGTAAGTGTTTAGTTCTGGAAAGAACTCTTTTCAAAGAAGTGAACGGAACTGTTCCTTCTACCCAAACTTGTAAAACATTTAAAACCGAAGCAGCTTGTTCGCGGAAGAAAACGGAATCACACTGGCAGTGTGTTTCTTCGAAATGCGGCACTAAACCCAGTTTAAATTCATTTTCCACTATTTAAACCGGGGTTCCTGGTTGTCCAACTGGTTTGCCCAACAGGAATAATTTTTTTTTTAGTAAATACGTCTATTGTTTGTTCGACAATTTGATGCTAATTACCTAAGTCTGTAATCCAAATTCTCATGGTAAAAGACCGAAAACTTATTCATTTTATAAGAAATTCTTACATTTACCAACTCATGTCAGTAAATCTTAGCTTTTACCGGTAAATCTTAAGATTTACCGCAGATCGGACTTTTGCAGGTCACCCTGCTATAAAAACCGCGACAGATTGGACATTTTTGTCCAATCTGTCGCATCCGTCGTCGTCCAATCGTCCAATCTGGGTGACAGATGGGATTAATCCACATAATATAGTTCGTTAGTTTTTATGAGTTAGTGGACCAATCTGGTGACGGAGTTCTTAGGCCGCCTTAAGGCCTCATAGCTTATAGATAGTAACACCCAGACTGAGAACAAACATCCATGTTTACCACACACAAAATTTTCTTGGTGGGGATTAAACCCGCCACCCACAGCACGGAAGGCAGAACTACACCGACTGAGCTGTGACGCCTGTCAGAGTATTAGGTATAGTTCACAACGGATCTTTGCCCCTCTGAAGTACTTATCTGCGCAGAACCCATTTTGAGTGGAATTAAAAGTAAGCGAATTTTTCCGCACCTGCCCCCGTATTCCAATCTTTTGCTGTCAAGTTATATTTCACTGCCCAGTGTAATTCCTTCAGGTCACGTGGTACAATTTTGTACCACGTGATCATTCTTTTTAGACACTTGACAGCAAAATATGCGCGAAAACACATGAAATGACGTCATAATGTCACTATTTTGTCACAGAATAACTATGAGTTAGTATGAACTGACCATGATTTAAAACTTTGCAGTTCAACTGAGATTGGAATACCCCTGCTGTACATGCGCAATCGTTTGTTGCACCTAACTTCAGAGGCATAAAGATCTGTTGTGCGTACTGCTTGGCAGTAGAAAGGTACGGTGGTAGTACTATCCGGACGAAGTCTTTTACAAAGAGCTCTAGTGTACAAACTTCCTGTAGTTTCTCCACAATGTCAGCCTCTATTGTTACGTTTACACAACTTTGATTGCTGTGAAACAATGGTGCGTATTTAGGGCGATACAGCTGTGTAAATGGGCCTTTAGTTAATGTGCGACATGTGGATATTGCGTTAATGCCTTTTCACATGCACGTGGTCTTCTTTAGCAACACATCATAACCAATTATTTTAGATGTTATTACATTTACACACAAATAAAATTACGATGGAGTGCAGTATCCTAGGTGTCAAGTTAATGGATAGAATCCGCAACACCGAACTGCGCTCGCAGACTCAAATCGCAGACGTAGCTTTGAAAGCCGCTAAGCTGAAGTGGGATTGGGCTGGTCATGTCTGCCGTATGCCAGGTGAGCTGTGGGCAAGGATTGCCACTGAGTGGCATCCTGACCCAGCAAGAAGGCGACGCGGCAGACCAAAAAGAAGGTGGCGCGACGAGCTTGACCGTTATTTATCAGATTGGCAAAGTATAGCCCAGGATCGGAGTGTGTGGAGAGAATGGGGGGAGACCTTTGCTCAGCAGTGGGACACAGAGGGCTAAATATAATATAATAAAAAAACAGTATTTACAATATTTATTATATTTACAAAATACACATCGTCAACACAGTTAATTTTTAAGTTTCGTATGTCACCTAAATTCTTTGTGTGTACAATAAAGTATTATCTATCTATCTATCTATCGTCTTGGAAAATCTAGTTGATAGTGTTTATTTTTTTGTTTCATTAAAATCACCATATTCCAATATACCATAATTAGTAAGTTATTTAAAACAAAAAAAATAGTCTTGTAGACATTATAAATTCCAATAAACTCTTGTTTAAGTTACCTTAGATATATGCTGCAGGGGTATGCCAATCAAAGTTGAACTGCAAAGTTGAACTGCAAAGTTTTAAATCATGGTCAGTTCATACTAACTCATAGTTATTCTGTGACTAAATAGTGACATTATGACGTCATTTGATATGTTTTCGCGCATATTTTGCTGTCAAGTGTCTAAAATGAATGATCACGTGGTACAAAATTGTACCACGTGACCTGAAGAAATTACACTGGGCAGTGAAATATAACTTGACAGCAAAAGATTGGCATACCGGGGCAGTAGGTACATAATAATAATTAATAGTACCATTTGTTTTCAAGAATGCTATACGAATTAAATAGACAAGATTAAGACATAATCTTGTCTTGCATTTAAGTTTTTGCTTCGGTCTATGGTATAATAACTACGGCTTCTCAAAAAACAATGCCCGCTACAATGACGGCGTTAGTTTGGTAAGTGGTAAAGCCCGACGTATACGGTCTTACTTAGAATCACCTCTGAAGTGTCTATTAAAAGCTGAAATACGTACCTATAAGCGTAAATAATCAGAAAATTTACGCTTACTTCTTAAACAATAATTTTAGTTACTCTTAACATATTCTCGTTACCATAACATATTAAATTTTAACTAAGCGGTTCTGGTTGTATTGTAGAAAGTTATTTTTTCCCGAATTTTTTGCATAAACCCGTCTTAGAGTGTTAAAACTACGATATACGGCATTCCTAATTTCCTTGCACTGTTATAAGATCAACAACAACCGGGACCAGTTGTCGAAACCAATAAATATTTATGTTTTCTTCTGGCATCTGATCCTAGGATCAGTATTTCAAGTATTTTGTTAATTTATTTTGGAAACGGATCCTAGGATCAGCATTGGTATGCCAATCAAAGTTGAACTGCAAAGTTTTAAATCATGGTCAGTTCATACTAACTCATAGTTATTCTGTGACTAAATATTGACATTATGACGTCATCTGATGTGTTTTCGCGCATATTTTGCTGTCAAGTGTCTAAAAAGAATGATCACGTAGTACAAAATTGTACCACGTGACCTGAAGAAATTACACTGGGCAGTGAAATATAACTTGACAGCAAAAGATTGGCATACGAGGGCTGTTGCCGAAACCAAGAAATATTTATTCTTCTGGCATCTGATCCTAGGATCAGTATTTCAAGTATTTTGTTAATTTATTTTGGAAACGGATCCTAGGATCAGATGCCATACGGCCGCTTTAACATTGAAAAGCTACCAAGTAACGGTCTTAGTTATGAAAAAATCGTTGATCATTATTTACCAACCTCTTATCGTTTAGTTTTGGCATTTTCTAAGTAGCTTCTAAGAATAAATTCACAATTTTCGAAATAACAGATGTTTTATTGCGGTCGCTACTTCGTAGGCGAAAGGTTTAGGTCATTTATGGATAAAGTTAACTATAAATCTTTGAAAATGAACATGCACAAGGCCGAATCGAGTTCGTTAATCGACTTGCGCTGACGAGTTGGTGATATTAATCAAAACAAAACAAAATGTAGGTATATATGAATGGTTTAGATATATAGATAGATAAAAACTTTATTGCACACACAGAAAAAAATAAATTACAGCAGGGGTATGCCAATCAAAGTTGAACTGCAAAGTTTTAAATCATGGTCAGTTTATACTAACTCATAGTTATTCTGTGACTAAATAGTGACATTATGACGTCATTTGATGTGTTTTCGCGCATATTTTGCTGTCAAGTGTCTAAAAAGAATGATCACGTGGTACAAAATTGTACCACGTGACCTGAAGAAATTACACTGGGCAGTGAAATATAACTTGACAGCAAACGATTGGCATACGGGGGCAGAAAGAGATAAACATAAAAATAGAGAGTACAATGGTTTATGAATTTATTTGTCCAACTGGTGTGAAATGGTGCATTTTTTTTAAATCAAGCCTTACGTTTTTAACTATCAGCAGTTGGCTACACACTGTCCACAAACACATTGATTTAGTCAAATAAACCTAATTTTGAATTAATATACCTAAACTAACATATCTAAATTAACAAACCTAATTTTGAATCAATGACTTTTTCTTTCATTATCGGCTCTTGAGAGGTAATTCTCTTACAAATCTATTAAAATTAGCATTGGGATTTTGTTGTGATATGAAAGTCACGCTATGGCAGCATTTGTGACGTTTATTATATCTTTACAACATCGTTATAATTTTTTACTACATTTAAGAGAATTTACGCTTTGGTCGCTTGCCTATTGTTTGACCAAGTGTGCATGTAGCTTTATTACACAAAGTACGTTTCTAAAACCTGAAAACGAAGCGACAAATTAACAATTAGAAAGCTGTCGAAGTGTGTCTAAACCGCATTATTCAAAAAGAAACAACAAAAACTTAATTTTAAAGTAGGGTGTATACAGGGTGTAACAAGGAGGGCTTGACCTAGCAATTTCGGGTTTTCCCTGACAAATCCTGGTCCAACCTTGGGTAGACTCTGAGCTTTTGGGGGGGTAGAGGGGGTTGGGGGGAGGGGCTGGGGGGCTTGAGCTACTTAGCACCTTCTGGATCCGATAGTGAGGGGTCGTGTAGGTGTCGTGTGAAAGCGCCTTTATGTCCTTAGGCTAGTAGAATGATTAAGTCATTATTCATAAACCGCGTAAGAGTTAACTTTTCTCGTTAACGTTCTAAACTGACAGTTAGAAGTAGCCAACGTTTGTCGTTACTGCAAATCTCCCACTAACTAACAAGAATCACAGTATAGATTAATACCAGTAGAGGCACTTATAAACGATAGAGTCTAGACTAGAGTAAGTTTGCTGTACCAACAAACCTTGAACAATTTGATGGAAACAACTGCTTGTCAAAGAAAAAAAGTAAAAAAAAAACAGTATCTATAAAATGGCACTGCAGGGGTATTCCAATCTCAGTTGAACTGCAAAGTTTTAAATCATGGTCAGTTCATACTAACTCATAGTTATTCTGTGACTAAACAGTGACATTATGATGTCATTTAATTTGTTTTCGTGCATATTTTGCTGTCAAGTGTCTAAAAAGAATGATCACGTGGTAAAAAATTGTACCACGTGACCTGAAGAAATTACACTGGACAGTGAAATATAACTTGACAGCAAAAGATTGGAATACGGGGGCTGGATACTGTTACTACTGCATAAGAATTGGTACTGTACCAGAATTATGAATAAGGCAAGTGGAGTGTCATTTGTGTTATTCATAATTCTCGAAGACTCGATTAATGATCTAGTGAGAAATAATAACATATTCAACGAATGGTAATCGATCTAGAATGTTATCTAATGGGAACATTGTAGCAATGTTTCGGGGAAATACTAATCGAGAAAGAAATAGTAGTAGTTACTAATAGTAATACATACACAATCAAAATGGCTTATTCTAGAAATGCCCAGCGTGTTGTCTCTGCGAAGGGGATTTCTGGAGTTTTGGTCCAGAAATCCCCTTAGGATTATTACAACAACCCCTGCAACTGCCGGCAAGGGATATATGACTCTAAGCTTCAGGCAAACTCTGATAAAGTTTATAAAAAAGAAAGTAGAGGGACGAATTTATCAATTAGTCTACATTTTTATAAACAAGATAAAATAAAAAGTCGTAGGAGCACAAAGTAGCGTGGTGATTACATAAACTTAGTCCAATGCTTTTAGTCGCTACTTTTAATAGTTTATTTTCCTCTTTCCGTTCATAATTGATCGAAAAGCATGTCTTAAAGTCTAAAATTCGGTAAGTAAAAGTCTTTTGAGTCGCAGGAATTTTAAGATTTTGTTTAAAAAGAAGCCGAAGTGAACACAGCCACGCAACGACTTTTAAATCACTACTGGCTTGGGCCTTTTACACACGCAAAGTCTAGGTTTTAAATTAGAATTTACAAGATTTCAAAACTAGGATTATGATCTCGTTAATTGATATCTTGTTAGTGACAGTGTTACGCGTTACAAGCTGACTTTTATCTGTTAAACTGTTACAAGGATGGTAATGAAGTGGTACAATCAACGCAGTGAAAATCAACGCATTTAGCGAATGTGAAATAGTATTAATAAATAAATAATAAATATTCTTGGACTTTACACACAACACCCTCTAGTCCCAAACTAAGCAAAGCTTGTGATATGGGAACTAGATGGCTGATAGAATACCTATATACTTTTTTTTTGTAAATACATACTTATAATACATAGTAACACCCAGACATAGAACAAACATCTATGTTTTCCACGCACAAATATTTGTTCTTGGTGGGGATCGAACCCACGACCCACAGCACGGAAGGCAGAGCTATTACCGACTGAGCTGTGACGCCTGTCAAATATTGCTTCACTTGTATTATTTTTAAGATTTTTTTTAATGTTTGTTACCTCAGAACTCCGTAAATTTTATTATGAACCGATTTCAAAAATTCTTTTTTTTGTGAAAGTGTATACTTCCAGGTTGATCCCATACAATTTTTATCAAAATCGGTTCAGTAGTTTGGGTTATAAATAGAAATAACTGAAAAAAATATTCCAACCACGTGCACGAAATTGCGTATTTTGCTTTCCTGTGACTTTTAATTGGTGTTTATAGTCACTAGAACATTCATGAACTGTCATCATCATCACCATCTGATGATGAAGCTGGTAGTCGAATTGAAGTTGGTTTTTCTAGTTTTTTAAACTTATAAATTATTATACAAAACTGAAGCACAATGTGACTCCGGAGCCCCACAGACAATGCCTCACCTTCTGTCATGCCCAGAATGCATCAACACTTGCACCCAGGAAGATCTTTGTGACGTCATGGAAAATGTCATTACCGTGGCCCGTTTTTAGGCAAGACATAATATTTAGTAAGTACTTTAGATAATGCATACAAAAGGGACCCATGAAGAAGAAGACCCAAAACTAACGAGGTACCCATAGAGCAATTAGGAGTGGATGCTTTAAATACATAAAAGGTACCTAATATAACATGACAGATGTTAACCAATTCTTGCGGCTGAGTGTATCTGTGTACTCATAAATACTTGCATAAGTGAATGAATTCCAATGAATTTTTAATCGAATTTGACAGCAACTCACAAGAATCTGGTAACACGCAAGAGCCTAGAGTTAGTATGGAAACGGACTTATTTTGCAACTTTTGATATAAGAAAAAACTGCTTGTTAGTATACCTAAATATTATTTTTTATAAATGATGGAAAAAGTCGAAGGACCACCTGATGCCAAGCGGCATCCACCCCCCACAACGATGCATTGCCTCACTGAGCACGTCCACTGAAGACGTGCTCCGCGATGCATTGCACTGCGTCCAACACTCTGAGACAAAGAACTGTAGAAAAACTGCTTGGTACCTTGGTGTTCAAATATTTCGACATCCTGACTCCATACTTACCCAGCCTAGTATTATTAGTCAAAACGAGTAATTAAAGCCGAGCCTACTGACCGCTACCGATTGAATTAATAACTTCTGAATAAGACTTGTCTAAATTAATACAGCCTGTATACCACCTGTCTAATTAATACACGCTGTATACAAATCTGTCTGAATGAATAGAAATTGAAATGAGCTAATTACAGCAAATTTATAAACTAGCTTCCACCCGCGACTTCGACCGCGTCTCGTTTGATCCTGAAGATTTTCCGAGATAAAAAGTAACCTATGTGTTAATCCAGGCTACGAACTATATGTATTCCAAGTTTCATTCAAATCGGACCAGTAGTTTTTGCGTGAAAGAGGATCAAACATACATCCACACAAAATTACAAACTTTCGCGATTATAATATTAGTATGATAATGATTTCAATTCAATTTATTTCTCAGATTATGTAAATTATAAAATAATGCTTTTTATTAATACTTAGCGGGTACTACCTCAATAGATTTAGAGATGGTCTTGTGATAGCAACATCGCTTTCCGATACCATTCGATACTCAATCGCATTTACAGCTTTCTTACTACTTTATCGTTTTAACTTCATTTCGAATCAAACCTTTAGTTTACGAGACCTCACTTTACAATGAATATTGTATTTCAATAATTGCATTTAAGTTATTGTTTTGTGCTGTATTTTGTTATTGTTTGTGGGTCGGGAGTGTAGCACAGATAAATAGTATTAGAAGATAGAGCAAAGAGGAGTCCATCTTGTATGACATCTATATGGAGCCATCCATATAGATGTCATACAAGATGGACTTGGCCATGATATCTTTTGGTTATAGACTTGAGATACCCCATCTCAAAAGACCACCCTATATACGAAAGTCACACATAAATGACACTATTGTTAATTCTGTTATTGCATTTTTCTAAAATTATCTAATTTGACAGCACTAAAAATATTGCCATTCCTTTCTCATAAACTGAAACGACAAAGACGGCTATAGTTTTGGCGCTGACAAATTAGGTTAGTTTAGAAAAATGCAACAATAAAATCGACACCACTAGTTACTCTGTGAGCTATTTTGAATATCACTAGAATCATGTAGTTTTGTTATAATGCTCAAACGGTCTATCTCCTTTATTTAGTTGATCTGTGTCATATCGTTCAAATTCCGATTTATTAGAATAATATTGGTTAGTCTGGGCATAGAAGCCTTACTCCCGCCCGCGGTTTTGCTTGTATAAAATGATTTAGTTAACTGTATCTATTTTGTGTTTTTAATGTTTGTATTAATTATAGGTAAAATAACGCACGATTGGTAAGTACTTACATAAAAATACCAGCTAAAGCTAAATAATTATAATGCCGGCGCCAGTCGCCACTGCAATGCGCTTTTCGACACGACAGTACCTAATAAGTGTTCGCTTAAACATTTTTTATCACGAAAGGTTACATAGCACGATTTTTGTTGTAAAAATATCTAAAATTAAATAAATACTTAAAAATAAAGGACAGGGTAATCATGAACAAATCTGACAGTCGTAAACCTAACGTATTTGAATCATATTGCGCGTCAATAACAGCTCGACTGTCGAACGTTGTAGCGTCACCGCGCAGTGTATCTCGGATACGCTAGCGTTACGACGTTTTATTCGTGACCGAGGCACAAGGGAGAGAGAGGACTTGGAGGAGATATTTTTATCCAGCAGAGAACGAGATACTTAGTTGAAAGAAGAAAAAACTGTGGAAGTTCTACAAGATCGTATTTATACAGTACGCACAAGATCTTTACCCCTCTGTAGTTAGGTGCAACAACGATTGCGCATGTACTGTTGCGCAGAGAAACTCGCTCACTTCCAACTCGATCAAAAATGGGTTCTGCGCAGATACTTCAGATGGATAAAGATCCGTTTTGACTACTATAAGTAAGCCTTAAATTAGACGCAACGTTATGTTGGTAACTCGAACAAAAATGCAAAAATATATGATTTTCGTATGAGTAACTGACATAGCAATGTTAGTATCGTGTATTTATCTTGCCAGCCCCCGTATTCCAATCTTTTGCTGTCAAGTTATATTTCACTGCCCAGTGTAATTTCTTCAGGTCACGTGGTACAATTTTGTACCACGTGATCATTCTTTTTAGACACTTGACAACAAAATATGCGCGAAAACAAATTAAATGACATCATAATGTCACTATTTAGTCACAGAATAACTATGAGTTAGTATGAACTGACCATGATTTAAAACTTTGCAGTTCAACTGAGATTGGAATACCCCTGCTGTACGCATAGGCCATAAAAGTGAAAGAAAAGATGAGAAATAACTTAAGATAGTAGTGTACCCTGAGATTGATTTAGTACAATTAAAAGTTCTTTATAATAACAGTTAAAATTAACCACCTAATAATAATGTTCAACGTTTAATTTTACCAACCGTTAGTTTAGAACTTTGTACTGTCAGCGTTAATTCTTCTTCTTTCTTGTCAAAGTTCTTTTTTATTAATATGGGTTTTAGATTCGTATCAATGTCTAAAATCGCAAGAATATCTCACGGTAGGTACCTACGCACACTACCCTAATAAATTATTGTTACTACTTCCCTAAGGTTAGCTGGTAGATAATGCTTTTTAGCATTAAACTCGCCTGTATACACTACTTTTTAAATTGTCCAATAAAGAATTTTCAATCGATCTATTTGCTCATGACCGGATTTGAACCCACGACTTTATGATCGTGGGAGCGAGGGGGGGGGGGGTTGCTACCACTAGACCACCGGTGCACTAAGTACATATTTTTCAGTTTCAGACATCTTATTGACGCTGTCTGTACCTACGTATTTACGATGATTTGATGATTGTAGGGAAGAGATTTTGACAAATTACGATGGTGAAAGTTACAGTCATATTTCTAAGCTTAAAAATTGTGAGTGAGCATTATCATTAATTTGGTCTCTAAATTAACTCACACGCGCATTTGGTGTCCAAACAAGCGACCAGCGATCAATGGTCGAGTTTAGATTAAAAAATCTATAATTTTATTGTTAAAGCAAGCAACGTGCACTTTTTCCTCTTGTTCTCTTGTCAGGAAGTTCACTCTTGGTAATTGTACTCTAGAAGTCCAAAATACAAGCTCAACGCTTAGTTTGGCCTTCGCCGGTAATCCTAAGTAAGATTTATTTGTACCTACCTTTGTTGCTACCTATGTTTCTAACTAGATTTGGTTTTACTCGTGGCGTATTAGTCAATCTTTACCGATTATCTAAGTTAAGCGACGTTCTGCGCGGTCACTATTTGGATGGGTGACTGCTAGTGGCATTTACACTTGAGGGCTTTGGAGGGCACGTTAAACTGTAGGTCCAGGTTGTAGCAGTCGTTAAGTCACGACTGAGGCCTAAAGTCACTAGAGTTGGCCACTAGCTCACACGAATGAATGATTCCGGACTGGGTAACAATGGATGAGAATGACAATAAATAAATAAATATTCATGGACTTTACACACAACGCCCTCTAGTCCCAAACTAAGCAAAGCTTGTGATATCGGAACTAGATGGCTGATAAATAATAAATAAATAAATATTCAAGGACATTTCACACAACACCCTCTAGTCCCAAACTAAGCAATGCTTGTAATATGGGAACCAGATGGCTGATAGAATACTTATATACTTTTTTTTGTAAATACATACTTATAATACATAGTAACACCCAAACATAGAACAAACATCTATGTTTTCCACGCACAAATGTTTGTTCTCAGTGGGGATCGAACCCACTACCCACAGCACGGAAGGCAGAGCTATTACCGACTGAGCTGTGACGCCTGTCAATGACGTCAATCCTGTCAATGACAATGACGAAGTTGTAAGTCAGAAGATGGGAAATCTTCTCATTGGAGAGACAGTGGAGCCTATCAGCAAAGGATTTCTTCAGGGTGATGATGATGGTGATAGTCATGGTATAAGTGGTAACACCTTTTACCCGTCACCGCGTTGTCATTGGAAACCCATCCAACACCATTACTTACCAGTAAAACTCTTGATGGAGATTGCGACCACCGCATTATGGCGATCATAGTATATACAGTATTCAAGGTGTTTTCCGAATGAAAAATCCATTTATTTCTGTACTAGCAGTTACCCGCAACTTCGTACGCGAGTACTGTTTCCGTGTACATTATGTTATCTGTGCGTGTACTGAGCGGATACGTCTTTGAGAAACTTGACATTACACCGAACCAAAAAAATTAATTAAAAAAACAAAAAAAAAATTTACGACATTACAACGAATATAATAATACTGAATTAACACAAGAAATTGACTAATTGAAAAATTGACGTGAATAAAACCTCGGTCTGCCTACTTTCCTGTTGCAATACCCCTGAACAGGGTTCATGTGTGATACCTACCTACAATGTAACAACTATAATACCATGTGAAATCAATAAATGTATTGAGTATTGAGTATGTTGATTTTACAGCCGTTATATCACGGCATACGTTTTATAAAAAAGCAAGTTTCACTGAAGCGCTGACTTCTTTCAAGTCAATTCTTCAGGGCACTGTCGATCAATCATTTTACTACATAATTATTAATACCTTTAGGAATCACCACCCTACCAGTACTTGTTTCAATACCAAACAGCTTGTTATTATAAAATAAGCTGTAGTGAGCGGGGATAAGGTTGAACATGGATTGAAGATTACGAGGTACAGTCAGGGCATTAAATGTCTGACCTTAACTAGTCAAAAAAAGTTCAAATTATTCAAGACAAGTTAGACAACATGAGGGTTAATATTCTCCCCTAAAGGGGAGGTTATCTCTAATGCCTGGGACTAATACTTAGATTCTGTATGAGAAAAGTAAGACAAGCAGAGGGTCCACCTGATGTTAAGCGGTTACCTCTGCCTATAACAATGCTTTACAGAGCAGGTTCCCTGAAGACACCGTGTAAAGCAATTTGCAGTGAATTTGAAGTCTCTGTTTGGCAGAAATAGAGATAGATAGAGATAGAGAGATAGAGATATATTTAGGTAGGTATAAATAGGTACGGTGGTAATACTTCCCTGGACGAGCTCTTTCACAAAGAGTTCTACTACTTCTTAGGATGGATTAAGCTGGCTCAGCACCTAGGTATACCATCATCTTAGCTGATCCACAAGAAAGAAGCTACCTAAGCGTCACTGTGATGCTTCAAGGTATCCAATGAAAGCGCTGGTCGAACATAATTGTTGAATGAAAATGTTCAGCAGGGGTATGCCAATCGAAGTTGAACTGCAAAGTTTTCAATCATGGTCAGTTCATACTAACTCATAGTTATTCTGTGACTAAATAGTGACATTATGACGTCATTTGATGTGTTTTCGCGCATATTTTGCTGTCAAGTGTCTAAAAAGAATGATCACGTGGTACAAAATTGTACCACGTGACCTGAAGAAATTACACTGGGCAGTGAAATATAACTTGACAGCAAAAGATTGGCATACGGGGGCTGCTCTATGACTCGATTTGAATTTGATGGCGGAGTTGTTACCACAACACTAGACCATGGTAGCTCTACCTAATGTGATGATGCGAATACTGGATCAAGGTAAGTGATACTACTCACTAAATACTACAACTGGTACTGTGGCACCACGATTTGACCGAGCAGACTTTATCAGACTATCAGTACAAGGGGTTGGTGAAAAATCGATATTTTTCTGCCCCACCCTTGGGCGCATGCGTGGTGCTATTACCTGGTGGTGGTGACGACCTCGTGGTGAGCCCCACGGGTCATTCCAGTCGAACCTGCGGGCTTTGCAGCACCTATACAAGATGGAAGAGACAGGCTGTTCAAGATGGCGTTTTGAACCACCATGTAAGTTAAACCACTGATACGTGACTGGCAATAGATTCTACTAAGCTTTTATCAAAAATTCCTCGGTAGACGTGCTCTGTGAGATTACGCAATTGGTGTAGGCTCACGTATCTGTCAAACGTCGAAGTGAACTACTCATTATAGCATAAGATGTTGTGCTGTCCTTTGTCTTAGATAAATCAAATTATTGTCAAAATTTTGGTTGAATCTCCTTCTGAGCACTGACCATATTCTTATTCCGCACTCCCCTCATGTTTATGACTCTAGCATATAACGGACTCGACACTGGCAGAATTGCGTCAACAGTCGCAAAAGCCATCAAATCAAGAAGTTGAAGTTATAGCATAAGAAATCTTTTTCAAAAATCCCACGATATTGTAAATTTTTTGTGCATTATTTTAGCAGTTGGTGTGGTTGGTGTAGCAGTAAAATAAGCATAATGGATCCCATTCCAATCGTGCTGAAAACTAAAAAAATCATTTTGTTAGGTTGGTAGCGCGAGAGAACGTTACTTTTCAAATGGGTTGTCCGTTTGCAGACTTGTATTGATCGGTGGTTATTTATGGAAAGCTCAAGCACAATTTGAAACACAAACTCCTCACGATTTCGTATGGTGTCGAGTCGATAGCGATGTTAAACCCACCAATAAAAAGCTTTCAGCTATCAGCATCTAGTTCCCATATTACAAGCTTTGCTTAGTTTGGGACTAGAGGGCGTCGTGTGAAATGTCCATGAATATTTATTATTTATTTATTTTGTACATCAAGGTGCATTAAATCGTAGGTAAATCGCTAAAATACAGTGCATCAGTATATCAGTTTTTCAGATTTTCAAAATTTTGTACTGACTTTTTTACCTAAGTAAATACTACTTTTTAAGATAGAGATTTTACTTCTTAAAGTTGAAAAAAGAAATTGGAAAGCTTTCAGTTTTCAGTCACCTTTTTTGAAACTTTGTCTCATCATCATTTACTAATACTGAATGTACTACTGAGACCAGGCCGATCATAGAACTAAATAATTGGAATACTGAGACTAGGCCAATAGTACCTACTTATTTACTGACGTACCTTTCCCTTCCACAGGAAATTGCAACACAGAAAGGATACCGGTAAGACTTTTTGTTCAAAACGAATTAAGCCCTCATTTTCAATTCAACGGACTTGTAAACGCAAGTTTACAAAAACGCGGCTTAAATTAAGAGTATTAATAAACATGGATGCAAATCTAATTATAATTAACATTTAATTTAGTTTCTTCAACCCTGTCCTGGACGGTTTAGGCTGTGCCTTGTCTGTCAGTCAGTCAAGGCCTTAGACCACGCGATATTAAGGCTATATATAAATACAAGACTCAAAGTACCTACTACAAGCCTTATTTGTAGTAGGTACTTTGAGTCTTGTATTCATAAATAGTCATTTACATTTCACACGACGCTCTATAGTCCCAAACTAAGCAAAGCTTGAAATATGGGAACTAGATGCTGTGCCTTGATCACGAATAAACGTGACATCGTAAACGTATCGTAACGCTAGCGTATCCGAGATACACTGCGCGGTGACGCTACAACGTTCGGCAGTCGAGCTGGCGTTGACGCGCAATATATCTCGAATACGTTAGGTTTACGTAACGCGGCGACTGTCAGATTTGTTTGTGATTACCCCTCTGATAGAATATATATGTATTTGATAGTACCTACATATATTTTCTTTGATGCAACTAAATGCTCCTTTTTCTTGATGGACCTCGATAACCTTTCTGCTATTACCTTGCTATTAGGGTATCAACCCCAAAAGAGCGCCACCCAAATTAGGGTAGAGGGTAGTTCAAAACTATATCGTAAGCGACAAAGCGAATAACCTTAATGAGACCAGCCCTTTTTTACGAATTAGGGCGCGCGCATTCACTTACAAAACAAATTGTATTATTTGTGTTCCGATTGTATGTCAAACAGACATGTTTTCATAAATTCATCATTGACAGAAATTCAATAAAACTGTTATTTAAAAATAACACGTAAAAAGCACGAGTCCATCAGGACATTCTATAAACGCTAATGAGTTGAAAACGTCAATAAAATGGTAGTAATTCGTCCTGATAGCAATCTAAAATTACGTAATAATATATAGGTCTTAATATCATGTTCATGCCAAGGTCTAAATTAGCATACCACCTCAATGCCAATCTTACTGACAATCTGAAAATTAGACTTTTTTTAATCAGCTGCAAGTACTTTTACGTCAAACTATTTGATATTTTGTTGTAAAAAAGCCCAAGTGAGGCTAAAAAAAGATTGGGCAATTCCAATTGAAGGTATTTAGTATTTACTGTTATGTGTTGTAATGTTACACTTTTTTGTGTTTGCTCAAATGATTGACGGTGCCAACATAACGAAACGAAATATGAAGAAGAAGAAGAAGGCCGTTGTGTTTGGTTAGAGATTATAAGAAAATTGATGTCAAAATAATACCAAAAAAATTTAAGCGCAAATGGAAAATAGGCACTTTTTACAATGTTTTGTTTGAATAATTCTGTGGGTGTGTGTGTGTATTCTAAACGTTATTTTTATTATACGTTTAGGATAATAATCTAGACTCTAGATTATTAACCATTTTTTTAAATTAATTTTCTAAATAAAAACACACCGTTTCCCAACAAAACTATAATTTCTAACAGTAGTTGTATTGACTACAAAATGGCGACGGTCAACGTGATAACTAAACATAAATATCAACAGCATTTATTATTAGGTCGTCGCAGCCGACGCGTGCTGTTTTATAGCGTTTTGATTTATTGATACTTCATTATAATTTTATCTCACCCGGCTTCGTACGGGACATAAAAAAGTAGGTACTCAGTAAAAAAGCTTAAAAAAATACCGCTATTTTGACATTACAAAACTTTTAAACAATAATAAAAATATTTTCATTTAAAAAATCATGGAAAGGTACGTCAAGTGATTTTGAATGGAGGAAACGTAAATGATGGATAAGTACCTACCTAAATATTATTATCCTTTTTTTGGGATATATTTTTGACACTGATCAATACGTTTTCTTTTATTTCTGGTTAGTTGTGAAATAGCGGTGTATATAAAAACAAATAGGTACCTTACCTACTTACAGCCAAAATTAAAAGTCACTCAGTAAATTCAGTTTTTAAAACTTAATTAAAAGCAGTCACATCGAGTAGACATAAAAATCTACCTAAACTGTCATAAGTAAAAGTTACAAAATAAATAGTCAAAAGCTTCTAAAACATAATTTAACAATCTTAAACTGTATTTATTACTGAGTGTACCTACTTAGAGGTCTTTCAGAAATTCTGGAGAGTTTTCAGTTTTACGCCTAAACTCCAATATTATTCTGATAAAAGATCATCTGAGACTCTGAGATACTTTTGAACACTATAAAAAGTCTTAAAACTTGTTCTCAACATAAAATCTTCAATTCAGTCTATAAATTAAAAAAAAAGCTTTATAGGTGTTTCTAATTTCATTAGTGTCCATAACTAATTCACGTGGGTAGATTATTCACAGATCGGAAGTGGTTTAAATGAGATATTTTACATCTTTATCGGACGGTAAAGGAGCATGGGCAAAAGTGGTATATTGTCACGACATGTAAAGTTCTTGTAGGCATCATACAGTACGCACAACGGATCTTTATCCCTCCGAAGTTAGGTGCAACAAACGATTGCGCATGTAGGTATTGTGTGGAAAAATAAAAATAGGTTCTGCGCATACTTGTTAGAGGGATAAATATCCGTTGTGACTATTTACATATACTTATTATGATTAAGATATTTATACTTATTATGTAAATCGTTTGTAAAATGTTTGGATAAAAAAACAATAACAAAGAGTACCTTGGTATATTCGTTTACAAAATAAAGATCCAGTGAATTTGTTTAATTATGCAAAAAAATAAGTTTGACAGCTTTTAGTAGGCTAATAAATCGCTGTAGGTCGATAAATTAACGAAAAAATTGCCTAGCCACTTATATTTTAATTTTATCGTTGGAATCAAACCTGCTAGGTACCTATCTACATGAAACATGGGCAATATATCAACGTCCGCAATGTTTTGTCACCTCTGTTATTGTAGCGTTTAATAATCTCTAATCTTTGACCTAAAAATGTCAAATCATTTAAAATGTCCATTTTATACAGACCTCCCACGATCTGAATTGTATTTATGATGAAAGGTCTATTAATGCTAGCTGTAGTTTGCTCTGAATGCAACCTATCATTGTAAAGTCTTTGCGTATAAATTAGCTTGCGATAAAATATTATAATCTTGATATAATGTTCATAAGATACGCTGTGAAGTTGTTGATTTTGCATAATGATTTAGGTATATTTACTTTGTAAGGTATTCGTGAGAACTTAATTCCGGTAGTCGGGTTTCTCGTCCTGTTGATTTTTACAGTTAGTCTCATTAAACATTTATATTTATGTTCTATTTTTATAGATTTCGGAAGACACTATAGAAAAAAGTAACAGTTACTCTTGCACCTTTTTTAAACTAAACTATAAGTTTGAAAAATGTCTAAGGGTTAAAAAACTTTTTGTAATTTCGTACAAAAATGAAACGAAATTTCTACGTGACAAAAATATATTTCGAAAAAGTTAAAATCCGTCTAAACTAGGTATTAATCTAACGAGCTGGATTAAAAAATAAACAACCTTCAAAATAATCACTTTTCTTATTTTAACTAATTACTGTGAAGCATGGTATTCTTTTGCAATTCACAGCGATTTGACATCGATCTAAAATCGAGTAATGAGCGGCGACACGCTCGTTTACCGATTATCGAGACCTACTTATCGTTTCGTAATCGATATTAATTATAATTAAAAAAGTAACGTCCCTTGCATTAGTTTGATGGGCACGGTGTTTCTTGAAGTTTGTATAACAGCATTTGCACTCGGCGTTTATGCGCGCAGATAACGCGCGTTTTTGATTAGCACGTCCTCTGCGCGTTATCACAACGTGGCGTAATAATTTACCACACAACAAGAACATTAAACTTTTGGACAGTTATTCATTTAGACATACACGTTATATCAATCGAGCATTTTGTCTACCACACCTTTTGTTGTACCTACTTGCATTTTGATTTTTTAGTGATTTTTTTATGTAACCCTCTGTTTAAAACAATGCATTACCTGACAAAGTAAGTCCAATAAAGACGTGTCCTGTGAGGCATCACTTTGCGTTCATCTCTGAGACATACTCGTAAAGATGCCAACTCTCATATGCCTGTAATTGCACCGTTTTATTTTTATTTATTTTCTCACGTCTAAAGTGTAAGTAATAAAATATTTTTACCATGTCTACAAGTTAGATAAGTTACTATAAAAATATAGTGTGTCTTTTTAGGTTACCCCATA
Source organism: Gandaritis pyraliata (assembly GCA_947859175.1). Taxonomy (NCBI): domain Eukaryota; kingdom Metazoa; phylum Arthropoda; class Insecta; order Lepidoptera; family Geometridae; genus Gandaritis; species Gandaritis pyraliata. The sequence goes on along the minus strand of OX401869.1, from coordinate 2,552,218 downwards.
TATATAATTGCAGACTTAGCTTGGACAGACTCTAGTAGGTAAGCTATGTAGGTTATGTCCTTATAAAGAGTGGGGTTGCACCACGATGCTCGCCGATTGAGGATATTGCAACAAATCCGATTAATTTAACCAGTTCTTAGATCACATAGGTAGTTTTCATCTATTTTTATCAACATAACGCTACTAATAAAATAATTAAAATCATTAGTTTGCAGTTTCATTGGGCTTAATTTAAAACACAAACTTATAAAATATATACCTTTACTATAAAATAAAAGGTGGATATGTTCGTTTTAAACAATTATAAGTCGTGATTCTAAGCACTTATCGAAATCAATAAACGCTCTATGTTTGTGTGTTACTATGTATTATAAGTATCATCATCATCAACCTATACTTGTCCACTGCTGGACGTAGGTATTATATATGTATTTACAAAAATATAATAAAATATTTTATAAGTATGTATTTAAGTATATAAGTATTCTATCAGCAATCTAGTTCCCATATTACAAGCTTTGCTTTATTTATTTTTTTATTTTGCTTTGGGGCTAGTTAAGAGACATACATGACATGAAGAGACTAGGATGCATCCTAACCACTTGGCTACTGAAAAAAAATACCACTTGGCTACACAGCTCACTACCATTACCTACCCTAAGAGGACGTAGACAACACATCATAGAACTAGACAGAACATGATCGCCAAGAAAAGGAGAAGTGCTCGCTGGAGCCCCCATCCTACAGCCCGACTGCTGACACCAAACCTGCTCATAGTCTGAAGACTGATTGCAGATGAAAACAGAACAAAAAAGAAAAAAAATTACAAGCTTTGCTTAGTTTGGGACTAGAGGGCGTTGTGTGAAATGTCCATGAATATTATATAGATTATAGTTTACGGAGTACACTGTGTTGCTTCTGTCTTATCTAAAAAACAAACAGAACTTGAATGGGTCATTCCAAGCATTGGTCGTAAAAGTGATGTCCATTGAGGCGTGTGTTGAAATATTTATGACAAGATTCATCAATGTCTCCTTCGATGTATAAAATCCTTTGATCTGTGTATTAGTGCGTCTGTAATATACCTGTTCTTGTCTTGTCAATGAATAGGGGAAGGCCTGATAAATTGATCTACCCGAATTATACTATATATAGTTTTGATATAAAGGTATTTCTTAAAAAATCACTCATACCCACGGATGTCTTTTTTCTGTAACCATTTTCCTACCAATCTGTCATTCTAAAATAGCTTTTGAAGGGGAAATCCACCATTTTGGCTTCAAAACAATCGACAGCCGACTTGACGAATGACTCGTCTAAACTTATTTCAAATAATCCACTTGACACTGGCAAAATTTGATGTTGATTGATTTTCCGGGATAAAAAGTAGCCTTTGTTTTAATCCAGGCTACGAACTATACGTATTCCAAGTTTCATACAAATCGGACTAGTAGTTACAGCGTGATTGAAACACAAACATCTAAACTTTGATATTAATAAATATTAGTGGGATGTCCGATATACAATTAGTAGGTTTCTGTTATTCTATACAGGCTCTACCTACATACCGGATGTTTGCTATTTATTTTTATTTTACAAAGTGGTTCAAAGTAGCAGTCTTTCCCCTTAAGAGCTGGTTATTCCGTTCTTCACGTAGTAAGGAAGCTGGTAGCTAACTTATCAATATTGCATTGATATTTCTAATAGATACTTACCTTGTGGGTATTAAAACGTTTTGCTAAGACCACCAAGCAAGACTATAAAATTAATTAAGTTACTATTAGCTTTGAATTCTTAAGGCACCGGCAAACTACACTCACAATTTTATTTCTCGTAAAACTGGTGTTCTGTAATACCAAAAATGATAAATGTAAATATAATCTTCAATTTCATGTCAACAATAACAAAATATAATAGTTTAGTGAAAAAAAAAAGATGAAAATATGTCATTTTGTATGAGCATCTCTTCTCAAAATGGCGACTAGAACTATCAAATTTTCGATCGCACATTTCAACATTATTTGAAAATATAAAACCACTGAATGTAGATAGATAATCTAATTCTTTGTTGTACACTCAGAAATAAATATACCTACATGAAATTATAAACTAACTTAATATAGTATAACTTAATATGGACAGCCTTATCGCTGATAGTGATTTCTTCCAGGCAATGAATGAAAGTAATTATGCAAAATATCCAAAGCATCGCGATCTATAGAGAATATAATAACTACTTAATTGTCATCTAGAACAGCTTACCTCAAATATAGCTCAACTTTGCAACGGTGTGTAGATAGCTCAACTGCTTCATGTGTATTTTGTACATATTAAAAATATTGTAAATACTGTATTAGTCGTAATTTTCTTTGTGAATAAATTCATTATTTACCGAAAAAACTTTTATAACCATACCTAGTTCTACTAATGTATACTAAAGTGCACTTCTATTTTGTTCACAGATTACTCTCGCCAGAACAGTCAAAGATGGAGACCAGCTCTTGATTCTGAGGACTGATAAGGTTAGTCTAATTACAAGATCTAACAAAATATAGATACGCTTAATATTCGAATGGTGGATACTACAAGCAAAATTTAAAACAACTACCTATTATTAGAATTGATATATTTTTGGATTGTTGTTTTTATACAACCAGATGATGGAACGAGCTGATGGCCCACCTGATGTAGCTGATGGCCCACCTGTTATTCAGTCGCTTAAAAAATTGTGAAAATAAGCTCTTTAGTTTATACGATATCTCTAGCATTTAGAATTCAGAGTTCATTTTAATAATTTTTTTTTTGTTAAATATGCTATTTTCTAAAGTATTTGTATATAGTTATTGTTTTAACAAATAAATATTCTTATTCTAGTTTATACGATAAAATAATAAGACAGACAAAAATAAAGTCATTAGACTGACTTTGTATTGGAGTTTTTTCTTTATTTGAAAGGTAAATGGTGTTAAAATTAGCTATGATATCATAAGGGACGGCTGTGGAACTGCTTACATTGTAACATAAAAACATTTTTAAAATACACATTTTCGAGTTTTTAGTGTTCTGGTCCAGTTTTGGAAAAACGGTACGCGTCAATAGTCTCACACAGGCGTCAGTCAGTTCATCCGTCATTTTTTTTATAGTACTAGTTGGAACAAGCGCCATTTTCAGAAAACGTGTGTTATGATGATTTCATGAAAGAACAATTATAACTCAACTGCTTCATGTGTATTTTGTACATATTATAAATATTGTAAATATTTGTGAATAAAGATTATTGGTATTATAACTATATACAAATACATAAGAAAATAGCATTTTTAACAAAAATAATTATTATATAATTGAACTCTGAATTCTAAATGCTAGAGATAGAAAACAGAGTTCAAATCACCGACTGCAGGCAGGGTGCCCAAAAGGCTGGCAACGTTACCTCTTTGTATGGCAATACTAATTCTCTGTCCAAGGTAAGCGCCAGCCCTTTGGTCATTTGTCACGTCCACCAACCTTTTGGATAACTCTTTGAATAGAAGCTACGCCTCTGGACCCCACGGTCCTAACGTTTCTACGCCAAAAGGCCGAAATATGTACCCATCTCCGATGGATGCATATTTCCACATTTTAGCGTTTTCCGCTGCTGCTGCGGCCGTGCCTGCCATTTTGGAGGTGAACGCCACATGAGAAGGCGCTAACGTGTCTACGCATGTAGCGTCCCACACCAGCGGCTTACCACGACTCCAGGGAATCAGCGACATACCGTCGGGTCTCTTTTCAATTTAGAATAAGAACAATTTAAGTAAGTTTGAATAATTAACTGAAACTAAATTAAAGTTAATTATGCGTCCAATCTAACAAACCGTAACGTCATTGAATATCCTTCAAATGAGAGCTCAAGGTACTGGTTTCTATTGAATAAATAAATATTCATGGACATTTCAGACAACGCCCTCTAGTCACAAACTAAGCAAAGCTTGTAATATGGAACCTAGATGCTGATAGAATACTTATATACTTTTTTTTCTTTTTTGTTTTGAATGTTGCAAAGTGAGACCGTTTTTGACTACAATAATGGTTTCATCATTCGGAACACTCAATTTATTTTCCATAAGTAAGGTACCAATCGTGTTATGAATATAAAGGCGAAGACGCAGGTAGCAAACGGTTTTGGAAAAAAATACCAAAAATATTGGATAAAATATTAATAAATGCAATTTCGATGGCTCGTTTATTTTATTGCAAAGATAAGTAGTTATTTATTTTCTTTGTTTTTATTTTCATTGTTCAACAAAAATGTGTTTTTATTTTATTGAATTTTGAACTTAAGAAAACTGGTTTGATTATTATGAAGCTAAGTACCTATAGTAAAAACGGATCTTTGTCCCTCTGAAGTATCTGAAGTTCAGATTCTGAATCCATTTTAGGGTACCTAGAGGTGAGCTAATTTTTCTGCACAACATTACAAAATAAAGTAAAAATCATAAAAATATACCCATTTCTAATTAAATTCAAAGCATTGTTCACTGGTGATTACTATTCAAATACTTTTTAATTAACATTCCTCAAATAAATTCCATTGCTTACGTATTTACTCTTCACCTTGCCGACACAGCATAGAGCATGGATAATTCTTTGCAGGCCTTGGGTAGAGGTGCCATAACTTTATCAAAATGACAAAATATTCTAGAAAAATGGTATAGCTAAAGACCTTTTAATTAGTAGTAATAAGTAAGTAAAAAAAACAAGTAGTCTGTCAGATTTCACAAATATTGGTTGTAGGGATCGCAATTTAAATTCAAATAAGGCCGAATTTTACCAACTCAGAATAACGCTATTCGGTAGTTAAAATACTTTCGTCTTTGTTTTTGACAAGTTTAAAGTAGACATAGATTTTAGACTGATAGCGATATTTTGAGTTGGTAAAATCCACCCTTAATAAAATAGAATCGAAAATATTCTAGGTAATCCGAATAGAACTATTTTTTCGTGATGAAAAGTTGACAGCAAAAAAGATACTTAACCTCATTATAAAAAAACTATTTTATTTTGAAACAAGCTTTTGAGATTTTTTAGCACCGATTTTACGTGTACTCTGATTTTTAACCGACTTCAAAAAAGGAGGAGGTTCTCAATTCGGTTGTATGTTTTTTTTTTTTTTTTTTTTTTTTTTTTTTTTTTTTTTAATGTTTGTTACCTCAGAACTCCATCATTTATGAACCGATTTCAAAAATTCCTATTTCATCTGAAAGGATATACTTCCAGATTGGTCCCATTTTATTTTCATCAAAATCGGTTGAGTAGTTTGGGTTATAAATAGAAATAACTGAAAAAAATATGCCCGGCGCGGCGCAGCGCCTACTATTTTACTGCTAGCAACGATGTAATATGCCAAGTTGTGGCGTAGCGCCTACCATTTTACTGCTAGCAACGATGGACCCTTTGTGGGTGCACACCTAACTTTTTACATTTTTCTAAATTTGTCAATAAACCCAGTTTGTACATTCAAACCGCATTTAATTGGAGAAAAGCAAAAACCCACCAGTTGTTCCTCTAAAGAATCAACACCAACCACGTGCACGAAATTGCGTATTTTGCTTTCCTGTGACTTTTATGTGGTGTTTATAGTGACTAGAACATTCCCAATGAACTGTCATCATCATCATCATCATCTGATGGTGAAGCTGGTAGTCGAATTGAAGTCGGTTTTCCAGTTTTTTAACTTATAAATTATTATTTGCAGATTCTGTTTACGTAGCATCATAGTACTCCTAAAAATTAACTAGATGGCGCATTTCCCCCATACCCTTCAAATAGTTTCGTCTCTATTAGAACCCGAGTTTTCGTACCTTTCCGTTACTAAATAACCCCTTTTTACCCCAATGGTATTTTTCAACTTAGCTATTTAACTGCAAACCTACGATTACCTAATTAAGTATAATTAAATTGATAATTCGTATAATTGCGTCATTGATACATACCTTGGTTTTAAATATGTACTAACGAGCATCCTGTACCGAGATTAAATAGACAAGTGGTATAGATTACGATAATTACTAAGCATCTACGGGTCTAACAAAATATACGCAAAATAATTCAAATGGTGGAAACAAAATCGAATCCCATCCCATACCCACTAATATTATAAACTAGCAGTTACCCGCGACTTCGTACGCGAGTAGGTACCGTTTCCGTGTACATTATATAATCTGCGTATATTATCTGTGCGAGTACCGAGCGGATACTACTTTGAGAAACTTGACATTACACCGAACCCGTACTCGAATGTCAAACGTTAGTCGCTAGACCAAAGAGGTAGTACTACGTCCTGTCAAACTGACGTGACATGACATGACACCATCCTCTTGCCAATAATTGGCGCTGCTAATCCCGTTCGTTCATTTTATCCTGTAGATCCTGTTAATTATTCGGGATAAAAAGTAGCCTATGTGTCAATCCAGGTTACGAACTATATATATGCCAAGTTTCATCCAAGTTGGTTCAGTAGTTTAGCTGTACAGCTAGTAAAAATATTTCGTGATATATATAGTAGGTAACGAATTGAGAAAGTCCAATACCGCTGGTTTTAAGTAGATATTTCTTAAAATTAACGGTGATTACCACACTCAAAGATGTCACATAAACTGAGTGCGGTTGTTTACGGAATTTAATAATTTTTTTATGAGATAAATTGACAAGCAGATGCTTTGCGTGTTGATGTTGAGCTCTTACTTTCGTACTTAATTATCACAATTAATATCTTCACTTATTATTGAAGACGTGGCTGGTGTGGCATTGCACAGCGTCCATCATATTCCATCTCTCTCATCTCTGTATTTTTTTATAAGAAAAGACTTCAACGCGCTCTTTCTATTTGTGTACATTTGGTTGTGATAAAATAAATAAAATACATATTCATGGATAATCCATATAACGCCTAAAATTAATTAGAAATTTCTTTTTGCCCATGAATTGTACCGACACTACCAAAGAAAATTTAATTCTGGCAAAATTTTATGAGTTTTGTTTTACCTAAGTGGTACTTTTCCTAAGTTTTTTTTATAATCCACAGAAGTTAAGTATCTACTTCTTCTTCTCTTATATGGCCTCTTTTCGTCATTTCGACAGACAATTTTGCCAGTGTCAAGTGGATAGTAAGAAGTAAGTTTAGTCAAGTCGAGCCATACGTCAAGTCGTTTGTTTTGAAGACAAAATGGTGGATTTTCTCCTCAAAACGGGAAAACGAATTCCATCAAATAATAAAAACACATAATACACATTTATTCCAATAGCTCACACTTAATGCTATGACTGCAAGTATGAGTATTATTGGTTAAAATTCCACCAAAATTAAAGAACAATACTCACTATAACACTAGGGGCGGCTTGCACTAGAATCACTAAACGTGTTTAACAGCTAAATAGATTTAAATCTGACGTATTTATATGACTTGACAACTCGCTAAATACTATTTAATACCTATTGATAATAGGTACAATAAAATATTGTACGCCCTAAAAGGGTAGGCTAATAGGTATAATAAAATATTGTACGCCCTAAAAGGGTAGGCTGTTGAAACTTTTTCTACCATAAGATCTCTTCTACACAGTTTTACAATAAATGATTCTTATTCTTATTCTTATTCTTAATAGTTAAACGCGTTTAGCCATTCTGGTGCAAGCCACCCTAAGAAAAACAATTAAAACAAATGAAATGACAGAACTCGAATCCAAGTATCTACTATTTTGAGGTTATGTAGTAGTGACAGGTGGTTCTATAAATAGTAATGTAATTGATCCATCGACCTGAGAAACATTCGATGACAATAAAATGATACGTTGTTAAAGTTATTGTCAGGTAAATGTATATTAGGTACACTAGTTTTTTATGAGAATAAGTTATGGGACTGGATTATGGCCCACCTGACGTTAAGTGGTAACCTCTGCCTATAAAAATATATTGAGGACGTACCCTGATGTGAAAATATTAAATAACGAAGGATCCAGAAGGCAAGAAACCCCATTATGAAAAAAAAATGTTTTATGCTGTTTTTTTTATGGAACAAGCCATGGCCCATCTGATATTAAGTGGTAATCGGTAATCATATAACGATGCGTTGTCTCATTGGCACGTCTACTAAAGACGTTAAACGTGTTTTTTAATCAATAAACTTTACTGATAAATAATTATATTACCTACTTCCATTTTTATATGTTCATAAGATAATTTTAATAATACTTAGTTTCCATCGATATCGAGCAATTTTATTTTTATCAATACTTTTATATTTATTACCTATATTTCCATCCCTAGGTGTAAGTATATTTCAATCAGATAATTATGCTTCTAATTACATTCAGCGGCTACCGTTACACTAATTACGTTAAATAAATAACTAGGTACGAGGGGTACTAGAGCATCCTGTCTGATAGTCTACTAAATAAGGATTTAAGGGTATCCTTCTAACATCTTAATAGCGGAAATAATCATAAGCCTAGGTACAGTCGGCTGCAATAACTTGTATACTAAGGGCGTCTTGCACCAGAATCGCTAAACGCGTTTAACTCTTAAATAGTATTTAGCGAGTTGTCAAGTCATACAAATACGTCAGATTTAAATCTATTTAGCTGTTAAATACGTTTAGTGATTCTGGTGCAAGACGCCCTAATACGTGAAAATTTAAAGTGATCTATTTATGCGAAATTACTAACCCCCGACGCAAAAACGACGGGGTGTTATAAGTTTGACGTGTCTGTTTGTGTGTGTGTGTCTGTCTGAGGCAACGTAGCTCCTGAACGGATGAACCGATTTTGATTTTGGATTTTTTGTTTGAAAGGTGAAGTAGTCGTAAGTGATAAAATTTGGTCCAAGATTTGGGGGTTTTTTAAATTTTTTATTTAATTACCTACTTGTTTATATTATAGACCCATTTTGGCTATCCTGTATAAAATATGATACTTTTATATAAAAGGTTTTAAGTATCTATTATTTTTTTGCATTATTGTCTTGCAAAAAATCAAACCAGCATTAAATCCGACAGTCATCAGTGACATTAGCCAAATAATATTTCAAATATATTCGGTTTGTGTTGCAATCTTTCCTACAACATGTCAATCTATCAAACTAATTGATACAACATGTGTATTTTATGTCATTTCAATCGAATGGTTGAGTCAATCATGAATCAATCCTGATTTATTTGATTGGACTGTGAAAGTACTAGACTAGAAAATACCTATTTCATTAGGTAACGTTGGTACATCACTTGAAGTTTTAGGGAGAAATCATGTTTGTTGACTGTAGATACAGCAAGCTGTATTTTTATAGGCACAGAATAAAAAAAAAACAATTAATTAAAAGTATTTTAACAAAAAAGTTACATAATTTTTTTTGTGAAAAGTTTTTCCAATCTGTTACAAAGTGGATCTTGAATTGTAGCAAAAGTTTTTATAAAATATTATTTAATACGGATGTTGGACACAGTAGGTACATTAAGGGCCTGTTTCACCATCTCTGAGTAACGCTACCAAATAAAATTATACCTACCCATCTTTGTCTTTGACAAGTATAAGTAGAGACCGATATATTTATAATACAGATAGTGTAATCATAAGATGGTGAAATGGGTACATAACGTAACAAAATTTTTTGTAAAATATTATTTATTTAAACGAGCTAAATAAGTACGGATGTTGGACACTGTAGGTACATTTAGCCACGCATTTTCGTAACGGTTCATAAGAATTAACACCTGTCATCGCGTCAAAAAACGACCTTCGACGAAAATGACTGTCACTAAATGTTATTTGAGTGCAGTTGATGAAGACTTGTTTAAAATTATGGGTAAACAGCTTGTTGAAATCTCATGTGTCTTAGGGGTATTCTAAGGCACGTCCATGTGGTAGAAACAAATTACTTACCCTCAATACGTTAGTACAAAAAATCGTAATGAGATATTTTGAGTTTTAGAAAAATAAATAAAAATTCAAGCCAGTGAATCAGCATTGCTATTCAGCGCGGCAATGCAGCCAGTGTCTTGGGCACGCTTCCGATTGGTACTGATTTGGATCAGTTGAGCTATCTATAAATCGTTGCAACGGTGTGTAGATAGCTCAACTGCTTCATGTGTATTTTGTACATTTTATAAATACTATATTAGTCATAATTTTCTTTGTAAAGAAACTTTATTTTAATTGTTAAAAAAAAAGAACATGAATAATATTCACAAGTTTTCCTAGGGTAGGTACGAGTACATCTACTTGTTTACAAAATGTTCTGCCCCCGTATGCCAATCTTTTGCTGTCAAGTTATATTTCACTGCCCAGTGTAATTTCTTCAGATCACGTGGTACAATTTTGTACCACGCGATCATTCTTTTTAGACACTTGACAGCAAAATATGCGCGAAAACAAATCAAATCACATCATAATGTCACTATTTAGTCACAGAATAACTATGAGTTAGTATGAACTGACCATGATTTAAAACTTTGCAGTTCAACTTTGATTGGCATACCCTTCTGTCATCCTTTTGATATTTTCACGACCTAAGTATCTACAACCTATGTACTACCTATCTCTACTTATCCACTATCATATGTCAGTACTGGAACATTTTTTGTTAAAATTTACCAAACTTTTGCAACCATTTTTTGAAATAAACTTATTCACTATTAACAAATTGGTGCAGCTGACTGTACAATCGGTTTCGACTGTAGTTTTGTTCACCCTATACAATATTACAGTTAGCAGCAGTAAGTAGGTAACTCGTTTATTTGTTTTCCCGCATTGCGGTTGCGTGTTCAATATCGAACTAATCTCTCAGTTTTGCTGCAAAAAGTATTTTTTACAAAAAACTACCGTTACATTGTTATTTTATAGAAAACTAGGTACAATGCTCGGTGTGAAACATTCTGGATTATATTTTAGCTAGCTTTTTTAGTAAAACAGATAATCGTTATAGTAGGGCTCGTTGTGAAAGAGCTCGGAGCTTTGTTATTTATAAACCAATTTAAATAAAATATTTTTACAGATAAAAAAGATGAATTCAGATTTTAGATTCTGAAATGAGATCTATTTTGAAAAAAAAATTACTCTATTTGAGGAAAAAACAATCCACTTAAATCAAAGTTGAAAGAAAGAAAAAACATTTATTGCCTTAGGTGCTTACAAACTATATTAAATAAATAAATAAATAAATATTCATGGACATTTCACACGACGCCGCGACGCCCTCTAGTCCCAAACTAAGCAAAGCTTGTAATATGGTAACTAGATGCTGATAGAATACTTATATACTTTTTTTTTGTAAATACATACTTATAATACATAGTAACACCCAGACATAGAACAAACATCTATGTATGGCACACACAAATGTTTGTTCTTAGTGGGGATCGAACCTACGACCCACAGCACGGCAGGCAGAGCCTATTACCGAGTGAGCTGTGACGCCTGTCAATATTAAAATTATTAAAATTACGATTTTCCCTAACCAATTTAATTTTAATTTAATTTACTTTAAGTTACACTATAGTTCTAAAATCAGTGGTCTTATCGGAAAAAAAAATCTCTACAAGACAAGGTAGATAAGTAATTAAAAATCTCTACAAGATTTTAAAGTAAGCAATTAAAACATTTTCCTAAATAAGTGACCTTGTTTAACAATCCGAATAGCAAATCATGGTTTCAGCTTTCAGTCGTCAACACACTGAAGCTTACGTGACAAAACTAAATCAGCCGTATAATAAAAGTCGTACAACAAGGGGTGCCGAGTGACCCCATTTAGCGCCATAAAGGCCCAACCCTTTTAGGTTTTAACCTACTTGGAGGTTGTATGTCTTCACTTTGTTATGACAGTTTTGAAAGGAAAACTTGATTTTTCGTAAGGAGTTTTGTCATTTTTGGAAGCAACATAGCACATTTATTTTAATTGTTTTTCTTGGTGTTATAATGAGTATTGTTCTTTAATTTTGTTGGAATTTTTACCAATAATACTTGAAGTCGTAGCATAAAGTGTGAGCCATCGAAATAAATGTGTATTGTGTGATTTTTTTATTTGATGGAATTTGTTTCCAAGTTTTAAGGGAAAAATGCACGATTCTGCGCTCAAAACAAATGACAGCAGACTCTAATAAATACTATTTCAAATCATTCATTTGACACTGGAAAAATTGTCTATCGAAATGACGGACAGAGGCCTTATGGCCTCATGAAAAAAAAAAAAAAAAAAAAAGCAAAAGATGAAGATTTTGGTAGGTATTTATGACACCTTTCTAGGTGTAAAATTTTCTAAATTCTGCCTATTCATAGTGACGGTGTAGGTAAAAAGTTATCCCTGACGCTGCACAAATCTCAGACTAGGTACGGGCAAAAATCAAAGAGAAATAATGAAGACCATTATTTGCAATAAAAAAAACTAAACCTTATTATGAATGTATAATATTATAGTATGTATATCAGCATCATACTTAATTGAATTATTTTTTCATAAGTACGCGTTTGTCAATTTTCAAATTTTCATTGACACTCCGATGCCCAATGCCGTTAGCCAACGAATTACATAACCATTACCTATTTTGCATAATCCAGTTTTTACCCTTAGGGAGAACGCAAACCAAAGACAAAACGTCTTGTCGAACAGTTAGTGATGTGAAACTTCTCAGTAAAACTTTTTTAGTTACGATATGCTTCTTTTTATTTGCTGTTTTCGTTACTTGCTTATTTAATGAGAATCATCCTAAGTACTTAATAATATTATTAATTACACTACATAATTACTTTATATTCTTATTTATTAAAAAAGCACAGTTCATTCTCTAGGTATATGCGTATAAAGCAATGTTTAATAGGTAAGTACTAAACAATGCTATAATAGATAGGTAAACATAATTTTATGCATGCATGTTTGCTTTTGAAGGCCGCTCGGCCAATTTAATTAATTAATTAAATTGTTTTAACGGCTGGTTTGCGAACCTATTAATAAAAAAACGTAAGAAAAGACTGTCGTGTCAATTGATGTGAGTTTCGTTACAACGAAAACAGCATATGACGAGGAAGCATTCATCATATGCTGTTTTCGTTATAACAGAAAATTTATTTTCACGTCACTAAGTACGCGACTAAACAGTTTTGTCGATAGATGTGCGTTGGCCCTAAAACAACCTAAATATCATTATTATGACCTCAAGCTGTGACCATTGTTCATTCCTGTCAATTTATCACTATCAAACATCCGACTAAAAATACGAATCATGAATATTTAAATCCCAACCATGGCGAGCAAACATTTCAGGTGATTTATTTAGAAATAGTACGGTGTTTTTCCTAAGCATTCGTTGCCATAGCAACCGACTTACAACAAACCACGACACAATACTATGAACTGTAGATGTAGGACGTACGGTTGGTTTCAGTTTGGCAAAGTTGACGTTAATAAATAATTTCTGTCGGACTGATAACGAGAAATAGTTAAAAGGAAATAGTATGATTATTGGAATTTTAAACATGAGAAGTAACGTATGTAGAAGTCATTTAAAAGTGCAAATTAGTAGACCACGTTTTAAGCCTATGACAGTAATAGGCTTTTCAAACTGAACCTTTGAAGTGAATTTCTAGCAATAAAATTATATTATCTATGGAATCATATCAGGCCGTAGAAGTCGCGGGTAACAGCTAGTAAGGGCGGCTTGCACCAGAATCGCGTTTAACTATTAAATAGTATTTAGCGAGTTGTCAAGTCATATTCACGTCAGATTTAAATCTACTTAGCTGTTAAACATGTTTAGTGATTCTAGTGCAAGCCGTCCTTACTCTATCTATATATAGGTACCTACACATATATTGATTTATTATTTTTAAATTACTTAACATGAAAGAAAATGTATCTTCGTTAATGCTGTTCGGTACGTATCGATGCTTTACAAGTTCGTCATCTATTTAAAAGGTCTTTTCATAACCAAACAATGAATTTTCCATTCATTTCTTGTACCTGCCATTAGTGTAAAAGGCGGGGACTTGTTTGTCTGATCGTACAAAGAAGCTAACGTTGAAATATATTGATTGGTTTTTGTTATTCCACTAGTAGGTAAAGGTGTAATAGTAGTTATGTAGTTTTTTTTTTTACTCAACATTTGAAGACAAATATTTTTTTTTTAAATAAATAAATATATTGCCTTAGGGCAAATCACAGTGCACAACAATATCTATTATGTCACCATTTTACTTACCTGTGTTTACAAATAAATAAATTGAAATTGAAAACAATAACTACATACAAAATGTAGTTATGTAGTTTTTTTATCAGTCATTATGTAGAAAACTTACAAATAGGTAGGTATTGTAGTCACAACGGATTTTTGTCCCTTTGAAATACCTGCGCAGAGCCGATTTTTAGGTCAAATTGGAGGTAATCGATTTTTTCTGCACAACAATACATGCGCAATCGTCGTTGCACCTAACTTCAGAGGATAGATCCGTTGTGACGTTGTGACTACAATACGATAGTAGTTGGGTAGTCCATAAATAAATAAATATCTTGAAAACTTGTGGATTAGTTTTCTAATTTTAATCGTCTTCGAAAAAGGAGGTTCTCATCTCAATTCAATTGTTTTTTTTAATAATTGATGGTAGTTCGATTAAAATAGCACTGGGTTTTAATGGTAGGAAAATATCGAGGGTGTATGGAGTATTTATGGAAACAATAGGTATACCTACTAGGTACTAGGAGTAGGTACAGTCGGCTACACATCAACCTATATAGACTGTGCGAGCTTTGAACTATTATAATTTGAATGTTGCGAATCATGCGAGAGGGACGATATGTTTCTATGTGAGACTCGCTGCTTGCGCGCCACGCGCCTACACCTATTGCGATTCCTGATTTGCAACATTCAAATTATAATAGTTCAAAGTTCAAACAGTGTATAGGTTGATGTGTAGCCGACTGTACCTACGTAGTAGGTACCTACCTATATTAAATTCAATTATTTTATGATGTACTTTTACAGGTTTAAACAATGGTAGTGTTCTAAATATAAACACTTTTAGTACACAGCAATTCGTTATAGGTATTAGACAGAAAATTTTGTAGGTAGATATATATTAGAAGAACGAACAACGATCAACAGAAAAAATCGTGCAACGAACTTATTATTTTAATAAAACTTTTTTAAAAGAATTTTAGTCAGATTGTCATTAAAGTGTGGACTACTTACATTATTGCCAAAACATTATTAGAATCTTGTTAAAATCTATAAAAAAAACACGATGAAAGAACACTGCCAATCAAGTTGACTGAAGATAATCTATTAATTATACTAGATATTATTATACTATAACCAACAATAGACTTGCAAATGAACTGATTATATTACCATAAGTATTTATTATTCATATTTTTGTGAGAAAAGCCATACAATTGTTAAAAAGATATGCACGCGATTTTTCTTGGTTTTATATTATTTTCTTACAACTTTTTTCCACATAGAAATGTCTTACAAAGGAAAAAGAAATAATTAAATACTCATGAACATTTCACGCAACGCCTTCTAGTCCCAAACTAAGCAAAGCTTGTACTATGGGAACTAGATTGATTTTTTTTTTGCCAATAAAGAATAACACAGGACAAACATCTATGTTTGGCACGCACAAATGTTTGTTCTCAGTAGGGATCGAACCCACGATCCACGGCACGGAAGGCAGAGCTATACCGACTGAGTTGCGCCGCCTGTCAAGATTGATCAACCGATTGAATTTTTTTTTCAGATTTGCGGTTACCAGCCTACTTTATGAGGTGAGTTTTTTTTTAACAGAGCATGTATCGATGGTTTTACGACTTTTAAATCTTCAATCTAGATAGTCTGACCAAGCGAAGTCAGCAATTGAATAAATGGGTAACCCCAAACATATTAGAACTTGGAAACGGCTGCACTAATTTTCACCAAACATAACTAAGAACCATTTGAAATCAACTAGCTTTCTTACAAAAAAAAAACTGTATTCAATTCGGTGCCCTACTTTCGGAGCTTCGAGGGCACAGACACAACGCCGTCAAACTTATAACACCCTTTTCGTTTTTCGGTTGGGTATTAAAAATCATTGAAAAGTCATAGAACATTTGTTTATTTAAACATTTGTTGTGGACAAAGTTTTGGGACACTCTGTATAAGAAATACGGGGTTTTCATCATAATATTGTATGTTTAGGTGATAATATAAAGGCGACAGTAATATCGTTGAAACTGATGATCGTTCAACGGTAAAATGTAGTCCGGAAAGCAAATAACCGCTTCTTACCGCCACTAAAAGCCAAAAGTCACATAGTTCTGGAGCTTACGTTGGTTTCTTTACATCATGCAACTTTAGCATAAAATCAAGTCAAAGTCAAAATTTCTTTATTCAATAAAATCACAAGGATCATTTAGAATCGTCTTATATAACTAGGTGATTCTAGGTGCCAGTTCCACACGACCAGAGCCTAGAACGAGCAAGAAACTACGGCCTGGTTCGTTAATAT